>CAWUFW010005008.1:0-1424093 GCA_963921515.1 Calotriton arnoldi | reverse complement strand
GGGAAGGGGGACTAGCAGCACTGACTATAGTCACCAGCACCTCCCCTCACCCCCCCCCAACACAAACTCCACAGTACCCACCTGGTAGAATGCAATGCCCTCCATCCTAACACAAGATCCCACAAAGCACCACCACCCTGGGTTATGTTGTGTGAAGCACAGGGACACTCTTGGGACTCTTAGCCAAACAACTGCCAGGACAACACTCCCAGCCATCCTGTCAGCACAGCCAGCCCACCCCACAGGGAAGCAGAGTCAAAAGGAAGGAAGCATGGGCATGCTGGGAAGGGGGTGGAGGCAATAGCATGATGGGAGTCGTAGTCACAGACATAGCTCACCCTCACAACTGTCCCATCAACACCACCCTGAACCATGCTCACATCACAGGGAGTGGAGAAGGACTCACAAGATGGCTGACACTGGCTACTGCTGTGGGGAGCACAAGGCCCTGCTGCCAACTGTGCACCAACAAACAGCAGGACACCACTGACTGACATCCTGAGAGACAACTTACACTCCCTGCAATGCAAGCACGTTCCATGGTGGGATAACTGACTGGCTGGGTGGGTGGGTGGGAAGGAGGTCTGGCTGTCAACCAAACACAATCAATGCAGACCATGTTCACACCCCAGAGAATACATAGAAATGCCCAAATAATGCAGGACAATGTGCCACACCAATATCAACCCCTGACTGTGACGACTTAGGACAATACAATGTACAGGCCCGCACCCCGAGGCACAGTCACAACTGTCAGGTGTGTCAACCACTGATGCCTGCAGAAACATGACATACATTGTTTGTGTCTCCCAAAAACAGGTGATGATAGGGACACAGCAGCAGACGCTGAGGAGTCCCAGTCCCAGGCTCAAGAGGATGCCGAGCTCACTGGCGTCGTACAGCCTCTGTCCTCCTCGGACGATGAACAACCTGGCACATCCGGTGCAAGTCAACATGCTGCACCAGCAGGACCACCAGCTGCAGCACCAGCAGGTCCACCAGCTGCACCCCCTGCACCCACCCCTCCAACGACTGTCACCACGAATACCATCCCTGCCGACATGGACGGAATAAGGAGCAACACCAGCGCAGTGACCCTGGACCAACCTGGGGCCATGGACACCACCACCACCACCAACCCCCAAGGTGGACCAGGGTCATCTGTGCGTGCAACTGCACACACTGCACATGTCAGCAGGGGTGGTGGGAGGGGTGGGAGACAGAGGTCGCTGCTTGCAGACGTTGCTGGTGTGCATGAAGACCCACAACTGGTACGCATAGCTGATGCGTACCAGTCCAGCACCGGAGAGCTCAGCCAGGTAGTGGGGCTCCTCAGAGACATCAAACAGCAGCAGGCTGCCCATCATGCCCGCTTGGACTCCCACATGTCCCGCGTGGAGTCCAAGTGGGATGTACTACATGAGATGACGGCGGTGCACAGGGACATTTTACAATGCCTCCGCCAGATGAACAGCAACCAGTCCACACCTCCCTGTGTGCCAACAACATCTGGTACAGAACAAACTGCAACTGCCACAGGGAGGGAGGAGGACTCTGGCGGAGAGTCCCCTGCACCGCAGCAGCCTGCACTTGAGGGCCCCCCCCCAAGAAGAGGGGTCGTCCGAGGAGGGGAAAGTGAGAGGCTGATGGCCAAGCGCAACTCCCAGGAAGCCTGAACCTGTTCTGGATTTTCGCCTTTGTGCACAGACTGTTCACCCTGTTGGTGGCAACACTACTCCCACACATTGCATGGGGAGTACAAGTTGGAACAATGTGTCAGACAACTGTGGCCCCGATACTGGGGATCCTGTCTACCTGGACTTTCAATTCACCTAGGAACTTGGGATTGCAAGATTCATGTACAGCACAACCCATCCTATGCACTATTAACACAGATGTATCACAATAAACACACTAATACACCATACTTGCCTCTGTCGTGATTCCAACGTGGGTGCTGTTATGGGGATGATGAACTGCAAAATTACACTGTGTATGCGAACTGCAACAGCAAGGACAACACAGGCATGTGAGTACAGGCAACGTGACACATATGAGGGAGACACACCACCAGGGGTACACAACACATACACACCTAGGCCATCTGACTCATTGCCTACACTGATGTTGCCAGGGAAGACGGTGCAATGCACAGACACCACACCCATTCCCAGTTGTAGTCAAGTAGCCCACAGGTGCAGTAAGCAAATGGCAGTCAAATGTGTGACCACAGACAACGCACATCACTAAGTGAAGCACAGGTTTATTACACAGTAGCAACATGCCGTAACCACTACAGATGCAAGGTAACCCCACCTGGTAGCGGGCACACAGTCAACAACTGTAGACGGAAGGAAGTCCATGGGTGTGGCGCACATCACCTGTAGGGACACAACAGCTACCAGCCTGGATGTGCAATCACGTCGTCGGTGGACACAGTTGACCAAACGAATCTGAAAGTACCCTGTGAAGGACAGAAATGACACACAGTCAAAAGCAATGCAGTACAGGACAGATCAGCAAAACTCATGCACAATACATGTTACAAGATACCCACCCAGAACCAAGTTAGCATGTCAACACTGTTGGGGAGTACAGCCCACCTGTCACCACACATCGCAACACACATCCTGTCAAGTAGCCCATGGACACACTCCAACAGCACCAGAGCACCACCCACACATCATGCCAACTCACATCATTCACATGACACCTCAGGATACTCACATTCAGCTAAAGAAGTTGGTGATGAGCTGTGTGCGGACATCACCATCACCATCACCATCATCATCATCGTCACTGGCATCGTGGTCCAGGCCAGGATCCTCCACAGGTGGCGGATGTTGGTCATCGTCATCCTGGATGAGAGGCAACTCCTTCCGCACTGCCAGGTTGTGTAGCATGCAGCAGACGATGATAATCTTGCACACTTTCGCAGGGGCATATGGGAGGGACCCTCCGGTCTTGTCCAGGCAGCGGAAGCGGCTCTTCAGGAGACCAAAGGTCCGCTCAATCACTCTCCTGGTCCGACCATGTGCCTCATTGTAGCGCATCTGGGCAGGTGTCACAGGGTTCCTGAGGGGTGTCAGCAACCACGGCATGTTGGGGTATCCCGAGTCACCTACGGACAGACAAGTGCACATCAGCTGACTTGGAAAAGTGGGCGGAATACTACAGATCAGATCACACACAATGGCACAAAGTCAGTACACACCGACAAGCCAGGCACGCTGGTTCTGCATCTGTGCCATCAACCTGGGGATGCGACTACTCCTCATCACAAAGGCATCGTGTGCTGAACCAGGGAAACGGGCACACACGTGTGTGATGGTCATGTCTGCAAGACACACCACCAGTGCATTGACCGAGTGGTAGTGCTTGCGGTTCCTGTAGGCCTGCTCCTGGGCCTGTGGTGGTACCAAAGCCACATGTGTCCCATCAATGGAGCCAATGACATGCGGCATCCTCCCCAGGGCATAAAAGTCACTCTTCACGTCAGTGAGTCGTCGCAGTCTAGGGAAATAGATGTACCGGTTCAGGAAGAGCAACATTGCCGCCAAAACATCGCGGAGCACACGGCTGAACATGGTCTGTGACATCCCACCAGCAGACGCCACAGTATGTTGGAAGGTACCGGTGGCAAAGAAGTGTAGGGCTGCCATCACCTTCACCTTGGGGGTCAGCGCTGTAGGATACGGCCGGCCAGGCTGCAAATGTGGGGACAACTGCACTGCCAAATCCTCAATCAGCTGCCTGGTGAAGCGGTACCGTCGGATGCTGTCCCGTTCCACCATCGTTGCCAGGTCTGGGAATGGCCGATGGACAGCAGGAGCCCTGCAGTGCAGAGGAGAAGTAAGCAAGATCGTCAGTCACCCCACATATGCGGCATTGAACACACTCAAGATCCCAACATACATCATCATGAGGCACAACTACATGAAGTGTGCAGTACCGGAACGACATGTATGGTACATACATGGCCAACATCTGTCAACACGGTCCTACAGGTGGCATCAATTTGTCCCAGGTTGGCCCATTGGATATCATGATGCTGTGTCACAGTCACCCCCCACAGTGACATGTGAGGACAGATGTGCCCCAGGCACCACAGCTCAACGACAGGCACATTCCCAGGGACCCTGTAATGCCACATGGACACTGGCATCACCTGGAGTATCATGTGTACACCACAGCAAAACAAACATGACCCCCACAGGTAGTGGCCACACTTGCCATGGCAGGACAGCCATGGACGTCTGTGACACACACGCACAACATCAGAGTCCATGCACACACAACGTGGATGTGGAGACTGTCTCCCATTGTGCACATGAAATCAGAGACATTGTAAACACTACATGCACAAAGACTGTGGAGGGCCATCACTATTGTGCCACTGGGACACCCTGGCTCAAACATACCGTCCCACATGGGACTCACGGGGTATGTGACATGACATACACAAACACCACTGTGAAATGTGACCATGACACATGCACAGATATGAACAGTTGCACATCACAGTGGTCACGTACACGTAACACCCAGGATCCTGTCCCCATGAACACGTGCACAGCCTGGGGGTGGCTGCCCACAGGTGACACCCACAGGACAACATGTACACCAACATACACACAATAGGAAATGCAGCCTTACATGCCTTATGATAAGGTTTGGACAGGCTGTCGTGATGTAGGTGTGCCCCTCACTCCCTGGGAGCTATCTGTGGCTGGCATATGTCCATCTGAGACAGGCATGCTGACCTATGCCAGTCACATATACAGTGATGCGTTGAACCGCAATGGACCGATCGGTGCCTCCGGCCGGCCCATTGCTTTCAATGTGTGCGGGTACGCGTTGTACCCCTGTGCGCGTTGAACTGCAATGGACCGATCGGTGCCTCCGGCCGGCCCATTGCTTTCAATGTGTGCGGGTACGCGTTGTACCCCTGTGCGCGTTGAACTGCAATGGACCGATCGGTGCCTCCGGCCGGCCCATTGCATTCAATGTGTGCGGGTACGCGTTGTACCCCTGTGCGCGTTGAACTGCAATGGACCGATCGGTGCCTCCGGCCGGCCCATTGCTTTCAATGTGTGCGGGTACGCGTTGTACCCCTGTGCGCGTTGAACTGCAATGGACCGATCGGTGCCTCCGGCCGGCCCATTGCTTTCAATGTGTGCGGGTACGCGTTGTACCCCTGTGCGCGTTGAACTGCAATGGACCGATCGGTGCCTCCGGCCGGCCCATTGCTTTCAATGTGTGCGGGTACGCGTTGTACCCCTGTGCGCGTTGAACTGCAATGGACCGATCGGTGCCTCCGGCCGGCCCATTGCTTTCAATGTGTGCGGGTACGCGTTGTACCCCTGTGCGCGTTGAACTGCAATGGACCGATCGGTGCCTCCGGCCGGCCCATTGCTTTCAATGTGTGCGGGTACAGCGTTGTACCCCTGTGCGCGTTGAACTGCAATGGACCGATCGGTGCCTCCGGCCGGCCCATTGCTTTCAATGTGTGCGGGTACGCGTTGTACCCCTGTGCGCGTTGAACTGCAATGGACCGATCGGTGCCTCCGGCCGGCCCATTGCTTTCAATGTGTGCGGGTGCGCGTTGTACCCCTGTGCGCGTTGAACTGCAATGGACCGATCGGTGCCTCCGGCCGGCCCATTGCTTTCAATGTGTGCGGGTACGCGTTGTACCCCTGTGCGCGTTGAACTGCAATGGACCGATCGGTGCCTCCGGCCGGCCCATTGCTTTCAATGTGTGCGGGTACGCGTTGTACCCCTGTGCGCGTTGAACTGCAATGGACCGATCGGTGCCTCCGGCCGGCCCATTGCTTTCAATGTGTGCGGGTACGCGTTGTACCCCTGTGCGCGTTGAACTGCAATGGACCGATCGGTGCCTCCGGCCGGCCCATTGCTTTCAATGTGTGCGGGTACGCGTTGTACCCCTGTGCGCGTTGAACTGCAATGGACCGATCGGTGCCTCCGGCCGGCCCATTGCATTCAATGTGTGCGGGTACGCGTTGTACCCCTGTGCGCGTTGTACCGCAATGGACCGATCGGTGCGCACCCATTGACAATGGGCTTGCCTGGCAACGGACGCGTTTTCGAATTTCGAACGAGTCGGTTGCTGGAAAATCAGTTGGTCACCCACAACAATGTTGCAAAATCATGTATGTCATGAAGTTGAAGTTTTGAAGGATGCTGTGGGCGTGTTTTGGTGCTGCTATTCCATGGATTGGCCAGATTCAGAAGATGCAAACGACTTGGACCTATCACTTTGGACACAAGGGACAGTATCTGCCTCTCCAGCACATATATATTGCTGCCTGTTCCCCTGAGAGCCCACTTGCCTGCACTACATGCTCCAGGACGACATCTGCCACTGCACTGCTGCTGTCTCTGCCCCTCTGGACCCTGCAATGGCACGTACTGTGGAGAGAGCCCCAGCCTTCAGCCTTGAGGAGAACCAGGCCCTGCTGGACAGCCTACTTCCACAGTACAGCAAGCTGTATGGGACACCAGGGGAGCAGGTGAGTGTTCTGTGCACTGCCTTTCTGAATGTGCATTTTGTCTGACTAGCAAGGCTGAGAGTCAGCACGCCACTGGCTAGCAGGCTCACTGAGTAGTTGTCACCCCCCATAGTGTGTGGTGACTTGCACTGGACAGGTATGGTGCAGTGACAGTGCTTCTGAACAGGGTTTTACTCCCCATGCAATGATACCATGTAGTGACTTCTGGAAAACTGTCCATGGGCAGCCGTGCACTGCCTGTGTACACCATGTGCCCCTGTGATTGCGACATGTATATGCAACTGTGTCATGCACGGATATGTTGCATGTGTAGTAATGGCCTTATCACTTTGTCATCCTGACAGGCTTCTGCCCATCGGAAGCATGAGATATGGAAGGACATCGTCCGGGCTGTCCGGTCCGTGGGGGTCTACAAGCGCCGGATCCGCAACTGCCAAAAGAGGTGGCAGGACCTTCGGGGCTGGACCCGGAGGATTGCACGGGTCCAGCTGAAGCTGTCGCCTCCTCGCAGGAGGGGCGGAACACGGACCCTGACCCCCACATGCTCAGGATCCTGGCGGTGGTCTTTCCAGACCTGGATGGGCAGCTGAAGGCCAGAGAGCAGCAAGGAGGGGGTGAGTCAAAGACTGCACTGTGTACTCTGTCTAACATGCTATGTGCCCTCCTCGGGCCTGGTTAAACTGCCACAGTACAGCAGTCATGTTGTCCAGGAGCCATGTCCCTCTATTGTGCACTGCCCACTCCTCATCTGATACCCAGGTGTGGCCCTTACATGCAGGGAATTCTGTCACTTAGGACTGTGTCCTTGCAGTTTGCTTGACTCAAGGTGGGAGACAGCATCTGTTTCCCTGACTCTGTGGTGGGCATCATGGGTGGGTCCATTGCTTACACAATGCCTGTATTCTGACATGTATTCAGCGTGTTACTTTGATCTGTGGTCCAATTGCTGAGCTGATCCACCACATGTGGCTGGGGTACCTGGCACACACCCATGCTGCGGGTGGGAACAATGTTTGGGCCCCAGGAGTATGTATATGACGTGTGTCACACATACTTAGCCAGCTGCCTACAGTCCAGGGCTCATCCCTCATTCATGTGGGGCTGGACAGTCATGCCTACTCCAGGCCATACAATACACTCTGTACTCCCACTCCCGTGTATCAGCGGACACATTGTGCACAGTGATTTGACCCCTCAGGTGTCTGCCTCTGTGTCAGTGTGCTGTAGATTAGTCGCCAGGACTGCTGTGGAGTTTCTTGGTAGGGGCTCAGCATGCCACTGGAGATGTGACCATAGGAGACGATACTTGTGTGACACATAGGTGTCTGATCAGCTGCCCATGCAGACTGGGGCATGTAAATGTGAAGTTCAGGCAGCTGTTCCCCATGCATAGCAGAGTGTGAGGGGCTCAGGTTCAGAGGGTAGTGTCACAGGTCTCCCATATGTCCAATAGGTATGACCTGGACAGATGAGGGTTAAGAGGATGTGTTGTGGGGGGGATGTACATGTGCACTTGTGCAGCTCCTGGACTTGCATTCCCCATGACCTACTATTGTGACACAGTGCAGAGTGTTGTTGTCTGGCTGCAAAGCCATACATCACTGAGACAGTGATGTATGACTTTGCAGGCATGCCTCCGCCATGGCATGTGTCTACTGATTGGTGAGCCTGCAGGGGAGTGACATGTGCTACATGCACACCATAGTGGCGCTGGCTATCAGGACATGGGTGCATCATGGTGTCTGTCGCTGGTATGCATCACATGCATTTCCTATTTGACTCTGGGCATCCCTTTCATCCGGAAACCTGTACTGACTCAGTGGCAAGAGCTGTGATGTGTCCACACCGTGTCCTCTGCACTGTCCAACTACTGTGTACTTGGTGCATGTGTCAACACTGGGGTGTTGCAATCCAACAGACACCAGACAGATGGGTGCAAGGCCATGTGGGATGTGAGTGCCATGCTTGGCATCAGACTGACAATTGACTTCTCCTGTTCAGTTAGGGCACTTTTAGCAATGTACAACTGATGATGCCAGGGCTTGCTCTGTGATGTGCTGTGCTCACAGTGGTGTGTGCGTTATGTGCAGGTGACTGATGTCTGTCTGTATCCCCATTGTTTGCAGATACATCCACGGCCACGGAAGGGGACAGCTCCACGGACCAGGAGGAGCCGGAGAGCCAGACTGGGTCAGCAGCCGAGGAGTGGTCGGAGGGACCCAGTGGCACGGAGGGCGAGGGGAGCCACACCGAGGAGTCCTCAGCAGCATCCACCTCAGCTGAGGACCAGAGCAACTCGGAGGATGACTCCCTTGTGGAGGCGGGTGTCAGCAGCCACCACACCCCAGCTAGTGTTGCTGTCCCCGCCACCACCAGCACCACCACCGCCCTCCCATCGGCTCCCATTCCCCAGGTCCGTGGAGGCTCCCATGTCCGGGAGCGTGTTTCCTTTGGGCCAGGCACCGCACCCCCTGCCCCTGTGTCCCCTGCTGCCCTGAGTGAGGAGTCTGTGTACCTCCTTCGCCAGCTCCATGTAGGGCAGACAGCCATGCTGAGTGTCCTCCATGCGCACACCGCGCTGTTGACTCAGCTGGTGTCGTTCATGGAGGGCATCTCATCGGGCATGTCTGACCTACAGAGGGGCAATAGGTCCATGGACTCCTCCCTGACGGCAGCAGTGTCCCTCCTCAAACGGTCCCTCACCCCTCCTGCCTCTGCTCCATCCACACTCCCCAGCACCTTACCCGTCCCAAGCACACACACACCGGCACAGGCACACACCAGCACACACACATCCAGCACACTGACACACACGCCAATGACAAAACGCACACGCACGCACATTCAGGGGACTGAAGCCAGACTCACAGGGGATGGGGCCCTGGAACACACACACGCATCCACATGCACTGCGCAGTCCTCAGTTCCCTCTCCCTCCAAAGCACCCTCCCTTGCCTCACATGCAACCCCAAAGTCACAGCAGCTCTTCCTCTGTGACCTCGGCCTCTTCCCCACCGATGAAGCTGCTCCAGCATCCCGGGGGAAGAGGAAGCCCACCCACACGGAGCAGAGTGCCCCTCGCCCCCGGACACCCTCCCCCAGGCGCAGACGGACTGAGGCCCCCACCCGCAAGTCCCCCGGAGTGGTAAGAGCAAGACCCCGCCACCGCCCTGCAGCTCAGGCACAAGGTCTCCGTCCTCCATCCCTCAGGCCCCCACTGCACAGGTGCCCCCACCACACCCTGCCCCAGGTTCCCCCACCCACAGATATACCATCCCCAAGATGCTCCGGCCTTCTCCCCCTGCCACTTGCTCTCCCAGCACCACACCCCCCGCTGCGCTTGTCTGTGCCACTGATGTGGTGAGGGTGTCCTCCCCCTCTGTCCAACCCACCTTGCCTGTTCCCCATTCTCCTCCCCTGGAGGTAGGCACTGCAGTGGAGTCCACTACCGCCCTGTCTGACTTGGGCACTGCAGTGGCGGACCTGTCCACCCCATCTGCAGGGTCCACTGCAGTTGTGCCGGCACCCACGACATCTGAGTCATGCCCCCCAGTTGTGCCGGCACACACCATGTCAGACACCTCCACTGCAGTTGTCAGTGGCTCTCCAGCACCCACCACCCCTTCCCTGACTCCCCCTGGTGAGCCCTGATCCTGTCCCTGCGGTGCCTGGCCTGCCCCCCGGTTGCCCCTCCTAGTGGATTGTCCCTGGTTTTGTGCAGGCATGCGTAGGGTGACATCTGCCAGTGTCACCCTGTTTGAACTTTGACAATGGACTGGCCATTGGCCTTTGCTCTAATTTCTTCTGGACGTCGTTATCAAACAACACATATGCTGAATAAAGCAACTTTCTTTTCTCTAGTGCTCATGTTTCAGATGTACATGTTGTTGGTGCAGCTAACCATGCCCTTGCTGCAGTGATGGTGATATCTGGTATCATGATTATGAAGTGTTACTGTGCAGGAACCCATGTGGTCCAGGGGGAATGTGTCCTATCATGTGGTGTATCCATGTCATCAATAGCAGCATCTGAGGGTGTCATGTGTTCAGTATTTGGCAATGGGTTTCCTACTTACATTGGCAATTTCATATCTGTGGCTTCCACCCCTGCACATCTGTTGTGCCTGCCATCGTTGCATTTGTCTACTTCCCTGACCGTGTTGCCATCTCCAGTGGACATGCAGGTTTGGGCATCAATGGGGAGGGACTCATCCGTGTAGTCAGTGCAACATTGCTATACAAGTGTGTTGGATCTGTGCTGATGATTCCGTTGGCACATCCATGACCAGGCTGATGTGATGGGAGCCCTCATTTGGTGCTAATTGTTGATTGTGTGACCAAGTGCTCAGCTGACATGATGGGGCCCTACTGAGGCAACATATGGCACAGCTTTCCTCACACAGGAGTGGAGTCCCCTCATGGCAGTGTGTACACGTGTGACATTGCCTGCGCCCAAGGTGTGTGTTGTATGTGCATGTCTGTGTGTTCACTTTCATTCATCTGCGCATGCTGTGATCCCTAGTGTTGTACCTGTTTGTGATGCTTGCTGACTTGAGCTATGTTCCCCCAAATTCTTCTCCCTGTGTTCTCTGTGATGTGGGTGCATGGCACATTACTGGTCATCAGGGTGTCACCCATAGGTGTGTTTGCTGTCAGGGCTGAGTTTGTGTGCAGACGCAGATGGGTCACAGTCAGGTTTCCCCTTGGCACTTGTTGTTTGCCCCTGTCATGTGATTTCCAGTTTGTGTTATCTTTCAGTGATTGTGACACGTTGTGTGTGTGACTGCTGGCACTCCTCAGGGTCCGGGCTGCAATGTTGGTTGTTGTCTATGTGTGTTCTTTGTGGGTGACCTTGGCTTCTTCATTGGTGTGTGACTGTGGCTGGGATCCCATTGGTCGGTGTGGTATTGCCGTCATGTCCATGTACAGCGTAGTGTGCAGTGTGTCAGACATTCAGGAGTCTTGTTGAGTGTCCATGTGTGATGTGTTTCTACACCTTGGTTCCCACCCACCACCCTGGAATAGTCATGGGTGCATGTGCAATGTCACCAGTGCATGTGTACTTCACTGCTGCACATTGTTGGAGGTCGAGGGGTGTGGTGTTGAGTGTGTGCAGATGAGAGTTGTTGCACGGCTAGGCCCCTGCCTCCATGTTGGCCTTGGCTTACTGGCCATGCTGATTGATTTGTGCTTGTGTAGGTGTGATGGTAGTTTGTTGCTCAGGACACCTGACTGTGGTTCACAGTGTGAACGACATTTAGCTTTGTCATCACAGTGGTATTTTTATTCAGCCCAGGGTCACCACATTGTGGGGGCCCTGGGGGTGGTGCTGTGGTGTGTCTGTGACTTGCTGTGTCAGTTGTTGTTCCTACGTGCCTGTGTGACATGTGTGTTTTGTGCTCCCTCTCACCTGACAATGCCTGCTTGCCCACATAGGGGATTTGGATCCATGAGTTACCTTAGTGTGGCAGTGTATGCACATCTGTATGATTGGTATTCAGCTCTCCTCATGTGTTGTGTGGTTGCCTGGGGACACTGGCACCCCCACCCCTCACCTGCTGTGTATGATGACAGTGTTGGTCTGCCTGTTTGTGTTTGTGCATCTGCACCACTGCATTGGCATATCTTGGGTGTGCCATTGGCTGTATGTTGTTTGGTGTGTTTCCCCTGCTGTCCCTGGGACTCATAGGTCATCGGTCAGCACAGTGATCATGGTTTGTGTGTCCCATTGCTGCCATGGTATGGTATCTGTTCACCTCACATCTGCTGTCTCCACAGGGTATCTGCATTTGTGTGCCCATTGGTGCAAATATGTGGTTCTGCATTCTGATGGTCACTTCTGTCATTGTGTCATTGATGACTGTTGACGGTCTCAGCCCCCATGGGTGTTGTTTGTCTGCACATGGCCAAAGGAATGTTTCATTTGCACTGCAGTATTTGGCTCCCCCAATTTATGTTGCAATGGGACACATACACTACTTTGCCACGGATGAGTTTTTGGTTCTGTGACCAGGAATGATCCATGCAGTTTGGCAGTTGCAGCTCTTTCTTTGTCAACAATTACCTTTTGGTCACTGTGATGATGAGGGTGTAGACCCCATTGCCACAATGGTCAAAATGTGCTTCAGCTATGGACCCCACACTTGCCTTTTGGTCACTGTGATGATGGGGGTTTAGACCCCATTGCCACAATGGTCAAAATGTGCTTCAGCTATGGACCCCACACTTGCCTTTTGGTCACTGTGATGATGGGGGTTTAGACCCCATTGCCACAATGGTCAAAATGTGCTTCAGCTATGGACCCCACACTTACCTTTTGGTCACTGTGATGATGGGGGTTTAGGCCCCATTGCCACAATGGTCATGGGCTGCTTGCATTGTGGGTGCCACACACATATATGTGTGGCACATGTGCTAGGGGGTCACATTGTATGTTGAAAGTCATGTTCGGTGTTGTAGGCATTTGACACAGCCTACACACGCTTGTCATGGTGGTGGGGGGATGTCTTAATCTTGCATTCCCTAGGTTGTGGTGTGCTTGTTGTGTCATGCATTGTCCATCCTATGAGTGGGGGTGGTAGTAGTGGTAGGCATCCAGCCCCCCTGGCTAAGGGTGGTAGTAGTGGTAGGCATCCTGCCCCCTGGGTGAGGGTGGTAGTAGTGGTGGGCATCCAGCCCCCCTGGCTAAGGGTGGTAGTAGTGGTAGGCATCCTGCCCCCCTGGGTGAGGGTGGTAGTAGTGGTAGGCATCCTGCCCCCCGTGGGTGAGGGTGGTAGTAGTGGTGGGCATCCTGCCCCCCTGGGTGAGGGTGGTAGTAGTGGTAGGCATCCTGCCCCCCTGGGTGAGGGTGGTAGTAGTGGTGGGCATCCAGCCCCCTGGCTAAAGGTGGTAGTAGTGGTAGGCATTCAGCCCCCTGGCTAAGGGTGGTAGTAGTGGTAGGCATCCTGCCCCCCTGGGTGAGGGTGGTAGTAGTGGTAGGCATCCTGCCCCCCGTGGGTGAGGGTGGTAGTAGTGGTAGGCATCCTGCCCCCGTGGGTGAGGGTGGTAGTAGTGGTGGGCATCCTGCCCCCTGGCTAAGGGTGGTAGTAGTGGTAGGCATCCTGCCCCCCGTGGGTGAGGGTGGTAGTAGTGGTGGGCATCCTGCCCCCCTGGCTAAGGGTGGTAGTAGTGGTAGGCATCCTGCCCCCCTGGGTGAGGGTGGTAGTAGTGGTAGGCATCCTGCCCCCCGTGGGTGAGGGTGGTAGTAGTGGTGGGCATCCTGCCCCCTGGCTAAGGGTGGTAGTAGTGGTAGGCATCCTGCCCCCCGTGGGTGAGGGTGGTAGTAGTGGTGGGCATCCTGCCCCCTGGCTAAGGGTGGTAGTAGTGGTAGGCATCCTGCCCCCCTGGGTGAGGGTGGTAGTAGTGGTAGGCATCCTGCCCCCCGTGGGTGAGGGTGGTAGTAGTGGTGGGCATCCTGCCCCCTGGCTAAGGGTGGTAGTAGTGGTAGGCATCCTGCCCCCCTGGCTAAGGGTGGTAGTAGTGGTAGGCATCCTGCCCCCCTGGCTAAGGGTGGTAGTAGTGGTAGGCATCCTGCCCCCCGTGGGTGAGGGTGGTAGTAGTGGTGGGCATCCTGCCCCCTGGCTAAGGGTGGTAGTAGTGGTAGGCATCCTGCCCCCCTGGGTGAGGGTGGTAGTAGTGGTAGGCATCCTGCCCCCCGTGGGTGAGGGTGGTAGTAGTGGTGGGCATCCTGCCCCCCTGGGTGAGGGTGGTAGTAGTGGTGGGCATCCTGCCCCCTGGCTAAGGGTGGTAGTAGTGGTAGGCATCCTGCCCCCCTGGGTGAGGGTGGTAGTAGTGGTAGGCATCCAGCCCCCCTGGCTAAAGGTGGTAGTAGTGGTAGGCATTCAGCCCCCCTGGCTAAGGGTGGTAGTAGTGGTAGGCATCCTGCCCCCCCTGGGTGAGGGTGGTAGTAGTGGTAGGCATCCTGCCCCCCGTGGGTGAGGGTGGTAGTTGTGGTGGGCATCCTGCCCCCCTGGCTAAGGGTGGTAGTAGTGGTAGGCATCCTGCCCCCGTGGGTGAGGGTGGTAGTAGTGGTGGGCATCCTGCCCCCTGGCTAAGGGTGGTAGTAGTGGTAGGCATCCTGCCCCCCTGGGTGAGGGTGGTAGTAGTGGTAGGCATCCTGCCCCCGTGGGTGAGGGTGGTAGTAGTGGTGGGCATCCTGCCCCCTGGCTAAGGGTGGTAGTAGTGGTAGGCATCCTGCCCCCCGTGGGTGAGGGTGGTAGTAGTGGTGGGCATCCTGCCCCCTGGCTAAGGGTGGTAGTAGTGGTAGGCATCCTGCCCCCCTGGGTGAGGGTGGTAGTAGTGGTAGGCATCCTGCCCCCCGTGGGTGAGGGTGGTAGTAGTGGTGGGCATCCTGCCCCCTGGCTAAGGGTGGTAGTAGTGGTAGGCATCCTGCCCCCCTGGCTAAGGGTGGTAGTAGTGGTGGGCATCCTGCCCCCTGGCTAAGGGTGGTAGTAGTGGTAGGCATCCTGCCCCCCTGGGTGAGGGTGGTAGTAGTGGTGGGCATCCTGCCCCCTGGCTAAGGGTGGTAGTAGTGGTAGGCATCCTGCCCCCTGGCTAAGGGTGGTAGTAGTGGTAGGCATCCTGCCCCCCGTGGGTGAGGGTGGTAGTAGTGGTGGGCATCCTGCCCCCTGGCTAAGGGTGGTAGTAGTGGTAGGCATCCTGCCCCCCTGGCTAAGGGTGGTAGTAGTGGTGGGCATCCTGCCCCCTGGCTAAGGGTGGTAGTAGTGGTAGGCATCCTGCCCCCCGTGGGTGAGGGTGGTAGTAGTGGTGGGCATCCTGCCCCCTGGCTAAGGGTGGTAGTAGTGGTGGGCATCCTGCCCCCTGGCTAAGGGTGGTAGTAGTGGTAGGCATCCTGCCCCCGTGGGTGAGGGTGGTAGTAGTGGTGGGCATCCTGCCCCCTGGCTAAGGGTGGTAGTAGTGGTAGGCATCCTGCCCCCCTGGGTGAGGGTGGTAGTAGTGGTAGGCATCCTGCCCCCCGTGGGTGAGGGTGGTAGTAGTGGTGGGCATCCTGCCCCCTGGCTAAGGGTGGTAGTAGTGGTGGGCATCCTGCCCCCTGGCTAAGGGTGGTAGTAGTGGTAGGCATCCTGCCCCCCTGGGTGAGGGTGGTAGTAGTGGTAGGCATCCTGCCCCCGTGGGTGAGGGTGGTAGTAGTGGTGGGCATCCTGCCCCCTGGCTAAGGGTGGTAGTAGTGGTGGGCATCCTGCCCCCTGGCTAAGGGTGGTAGTAGTGGTAGGCATCCTGCCCCCCGTGGGTGAGGGTGGTAGTAGTGGTGGGCATCCTGCCCCCTGGCTAAGGGTGGTAGTAGTGGTAGGCATCCTGCCCCCTGGGTGAGGGTGGTAGTAGTGGTAGGCATCCAGCCCCCTGGCTAAGGGTGGTAGTAGTGGTAGGCATTCAGCCCCCCTGGCTAAGGGTGGTAGTAGTGGTAGGCATCCTGCCCCCTGGGTGAGGGTGGTAGTAGTGGTAGGCATCCTGCCCCCCGTGGGTGAGGGTGGTAGTAGTGGTGGGCATCCTGCCCCCTGGCTAAGGGTGGTAGTAGTGGTGGGCATCCTGCCCCCTGGCTAAGGGTGGTAGTAGTGGTAGGCATCCTGCCCCCCTGGGTGAGGGTGGTAGTAGTGGTAGGCATCCTGCCCCCCGTGGGTGAGGGTGGTAGTAGTGGTGGGCATCCTGCCCCCTGGCTAAGGGTGGTAGTAGTGGTAGGCATCCTGCCCCCGTGGGTGAGGGTGGTAGTAGTGGTGGGCATCCTGCCCCCTGGCTAAGGGTGGTAGTAGTGGTAGGCATCCTGCCCCCCTGGGTGAGGGTGGTAGTAGTGGTAGGCATCCTGCCCCCCGTGGGTGAGGGTGGTAGTAGTGGTGGGCATCCTGCCCCCCTGGCTAAGGGTGGTAGTAGTGGTAGGCATCATGCACCCCCTGGGTGTGGGTGGTAGTAGTGGTAGGCATCCAGCCCCCCCTGGGTAGGGGTGGTGGTGCGCATTCAGGCCCCTGTGTGCATATGTGGCATTTGTGATGGGCATCCCGCCCCTATGGTGCTGCTGTTGCTGGTGTAAGTATATTCAGATTCCCCGTGTATGTGTGTGATGTGTCGTGTACGTGTTGTATGTGTTTTGTGGTTGGTGTCTGACTTACCTTCTGCGCCGTACGCGTCCGTGCCTGTTCCGGTAGTAGATGTAGAATATTGGTATGATCGGGACGAAGGGATTCATGGTTGGTTCGTGTCGTTCGTCCTTCTCGTTGCTTCGCGTCGTCCTCGTCGCTTCGCTTCGTCCTCGTCGCTTCGCGTCGTCCTCGTCGGTGCCGTGTTCGTCTCGTAGCCGTGGATCGTGTTGTGGCGCGATTTGGAGCTTATGTGCGCCTCTCCCGGATGCTTTGACGTGCCGTGCGTAGCGGCGGGTTCGGCGCGTGCGGGAAGCGCCATCGTACTTGTCCGGCCGGACGGGGCTGCATTTTCCCTTCCGTGCGACTCGATTCGGCGTTTCCGGATTCGCCTCGGTCGGAGAACAGGACCTGGTTTGGGTGAGTACGGCTCGGCCGGAATTTTTGCTGTTGTGCGCATCGTACTTGCTCGTTCGGTGTGCTGTACGGATCGGTCGGGAAACTGGCTTTCGCATGGCTTTTTTCCCGACCGAATGGTATTGGGTGCGCCTCCAATGTCTCTCATCCAAAAAAAGGACTACTAGAGTCCCGTCATCTAAACTTTTTGGGAACAAAATGGAACAATATAACTATTCACGACAAGCCATGGCCTTGATAAATAGCCTTTCCAAGCAATAGCTAACCGTGAAAAAACACACATTAAATCAATGGCTGAAGTGAGCTGAACCCAAATCCCACTCTCTGTACTCCCTACAGTACTTGAATTTGAAGAATGGATGACACAAGGTCTCCTAAACATTAAAGACTGTCAGTAGCTAGACCTAAAAAAGAGGAAAGGAAAACAAGAAAAAAGATAACTTAAATAAATTAAGGAAAAAGTGGACAATAAAGGGGAAAAAAGTGAGAAAAAGTGATGAATAAAAATTTAAAAATTATAAGAAAAAATTCAATGTAATACCATTGAGAAGTAAAAATTCGAAGCTATACAAATGTTTCCCACACACAGCCTCCACCACGTAAACTCCACCCCCTACTCTCCCTCAATACCGTCCCCTTTTGCCCACTACTCACCATTCATCCTGCCCATCTTTTGCTCACCTACTTCCTTTCTCAGTCTCCACGCTTCCCTCAACACTCTTCAGGCAGGAAGACCTCTATCAATCTATCACATTGCTAACCTCTATCGATCACCTCCAACTGGCTCCACACCCAAAACAAAAAGAGAAGATGGTGCATCTTTAAGGATCAATAGGACAAGGACCGGAGGTCCAGAAGATCAGAAAGTCAAGAGTGTTGGACTGCCCTGCTACAAAGTAAGCAACACTTGCTGGGGTCACCTCCTTCACTGTAGATACTGTTTGGTTCTGTGCAATGTCAGCAATGAGTAGGGTGATCCTAATGAATAGGAGATGGGGACAAAAATTAGGATCTGGTTGGATACTCAACATTGGCTAACACTTAGAGCCTCACCTGTTTATAGTCCCAAATGTCCCATTTCTCTCCCACTCAGTGGCAGATACCACTTTTAGGGCACTCTACTTGGTGGTGGTGTCTCCATGACAATAACCCAGGCCCCACATATACTCTAGATCTCCCACCGTGCATCCCATCTTTGTGGATTGGCTCACCAGTGGACAATATGGTGCAAGGCGCACTTCATTAAGGTGGTGGAAATAGGCTGCTTCTGGAGCAATATATATTGTTAGTGGTTGCTGCTGCATGGGCAACTACTCCCACAATAGTCCCTGGACTGGAACCTGCACCAGTACCTACAACAGCTGGCTGGCAACAAGTGGCATTGCCTCGTGGGCCCATATGTATCAGACTCACAAGAGCAACGAGACTCTGACACAGTGACAGGAAATATACTTACAGTGGGACAGGAAAGGTAAGGACTTAGGAGCAGTGCACGCATGGGCACGGGATAAGTGTAGGAGGCCGGCTTAGTATATGGTGTACACTTAAAGGAGTGATGCACCTTGCACTAATCCAGGCTACCCTTAATGTCATTTTAGTGGTCTTTAATAACATTAGGCTCTCAAAGTGGTAACTGTGGAGAACAGCCTTCAGGCCTATCTTGAAGGAGTATAGAGCAGCTTGTTTTACCACATTTAATCGACAGTGTAGATTAGATGAAAAAGAACCACACCGCGTTTTATAAAAATAAGTCTATTTATTACACAACACAATCACTAACACATTGGTATATCTCCTACCCAGGGATATCAAAAATAAACATAAAAATACTCAAAAGAAATCAAGTAAGTAGCACAAGTATACACTGGTCTCCAGGGGGAGACCAAACCATATACTAAGAAATTGGAAAGCGAACTGCAAGGAAAAATGGGACTTAGACTAGAAGATTCAGAGGAGCGGGTAGAACAAGGAAACACCCAAGGTAAGTACCTAGGAACCTCACGGAGGTTGTGTGCAGAGTGCAAACACAGCCGCGCACCCAATGGAAGTCAATTGATAAGTCGCGGTTGCAGTTTTAAGGAAGAAGGATGCCCCAGGAAGCAGGGTACCTGCACCAGGGAAGCCGGGCGAATAGGGGTGAAGTGACATCAGAACCTGCCGTAGACTATAATGGAAGACTTTGGAGAGAAGGTCTCTGGAGAAGTCTGTGCAGATCTCCGGTGGAATCCAAGGGTGGATTCTGAAGAAGAGAACCTGCAAGCCGAGGGGACAGAGTCTATGCCACTCGAAGGTGTCCAGGAGGCACGGAAGCACAATGCCCACCCTTGGCAGGGAGCTCAGGAGAGTTGAAGAGGACCTTGTCACCGCAGCTGTCAGGACAAAGCAATGCTGAGGAAGACAAGGAGTCATGCACGAGCTGCCCCACGTCGGATGTCGGTGTCTAGGTGGTTGGTGTCCAGCGGGATCACCAACAAGCCGTGGTAGTTGCAACTGATGTGGAAGACGACAAGATGCAGTTGTTGGGACCAGCAAGGTCCAAGGGACTCAGTCAGTCAGTATTTACTTTATTTCGATTTGCAAAAGCAATATTAAAAGTAAAATAAAAACATTAATACATTTATGACCATAACATAAAATTCAATATTATAAAAATACAATATCATGCATAAGCATAATACACCCGGCTAAAAATCTAAATAAATAGCAACATACATTAATATTGTCTAAAAATTGAAGATATCAAAGAGCTGGTCTTGCTTGCAGAAAATTCAGAAGCACGAGTAATGGACGAATATATTTATGTCGCAGATTCGGCCCATTTAGGACAAATTAAAACAATGTGTAAAGTGTCTAGTGCAGAGGGCGCATCACATGTACAAATGGGGGGGGGGGGTCTGATGGCTTATGCCATCCCACTAGTAACTGAGGGAACATATTCAGACGAAAGTATGTTAAAAACCTTGTGCATAACCGGCATATCCAATGCTAGATACAGTTCAATTTTATTAATAGATTTCACCATCACATATTATCAATCAATCAATCAGGGAATTTTAAAGCACACTACTCACCCGTGAGGGTCTCAAGACGCTGGGGGGGAGGGGGTTCAGCTTTGGGTTTAGCCGAAAAGCCAGGTCTTTAGGCTCTTCCTGAAGGTGTGCAGGGTGGGGGAGCATCTGACGTTGACAGGGAGTTAGTTCCAGGCCTTGGCAGCGACATAGGAGAAGGCACTTCCACTTGCTCTGGCTCTGCGGATGCGTGGGGTTTCTGTCAGGGCGAGATCGGCTGAGCGGAGGTTTCTTTTGGGTAAGTGGAAACAAACTCTGTCGTTGAGGTATTTGGGTCCGATGTTGTGGAGTGATTTGTAGGCGTGGGTGAGTAGCTTGAAGGTTACTCTCTTCTCGATGGGGAGCCAGTGGAGGTCTCGCAGGTGTTGGGTCATGTGCTCCTATCGGGGGGGTGCCGAGGATGAGTCTGGCAGCGCTGTTCTGAATGGTCTGGAGTCTGTGTAGTAGGGATTTGTTGATTCCCGCCTAAATGGCGTTCCCGTAGTCCAGTCTGCTGGTTATGAGTGCGTGGGTGACGGTCTTTCTGGCTTCGGGGGGATCCACTTGAAGGTCTTGCGGAGGATGCAGAGGGAGTTGAAACAGGTGGAGGCGACGGCGCTGATCTGGTGAGTCATGGCGAGGGAGGAGTCGAGGATGATGCCGGTGTTTCGGGCATGGTCCCTAGGGGTGGGTGGGTTTCCGAGGGCGGGTGGCCACCAGGTGTTGTCCCAAGTCGTGGGGGATGGTCCGAGGACGAGGACCTCAGTCTTGTCCGAGTTGAGCTTTAGGCAGCTGCTGCTCATCCAGGCTGTGACGTCCTTCATTCCTTCCTGGAAACTAAGTCTGCTTGCTTCAGGGTTCTTCGTGAGGGAGAGGATGAGCTGGGTGTCGTCTGCGTAGGATACAATGCTGAGTCCGTGCTGTCTGACGATGGCGGCGAGGGGGGCCATGTAGATATTGAAGAGCGTGGAGCTGAGCTATATTGTGTATAGCAATGTTTATGCTGGGAGCTTAAGGTTCTAGCTCCTTGGGTATATACCTTAAATGCTCCCTTGACCCATGCAATATGTGATTTACATATCAATTCTGGTGAATTATAGAGATGTGGTTTACCCAAGTTTGTCAATGTCGTTTTTATGAAACTTAACCAGGGTATATGCAGGCTGTATTCCATATTCAAACAATCTCTCAAAATCAATCTGTTGAACTCTAACTCATTTTTAACCCATATCAAAAACCATAAAAGTATAGGGCGCAAATGTATATAATCAGCAATAAAGCCTGCACCCATCTCATCATGCACTATTTCTGCAGGTACACTCTGCGGAATTCATAATAATTTTCTAAAACATTTATTTTCAGTCCCTTGTAAAGTAAGGGAAGATTTATAACCCCAAATCTCTGCTCCAAAGATACAGTTGGAACACAATTATAGAGGTGTAATACAGACTTTATATGGCTATAGTCTAGTTGCCTGGAGAAGGCATCAATACTGTAGGTGACCCTATTAAAAGATTGAATGTGTGATCTCAATGAGGGATCCCAGGACAATTTATGATCCAGCAAGATGCCTAAGTAACAGAACTTGTCCACTTTACCTATATCATGATCCTTTATTACATGAGTTTTAGTTTTGGTATTTCTGGGTCCCATTATCATAGCATATGATTTGGTGTAATTAATTTTTAGGCCCAGATTTTCCATAAAATCATAAAATCGACATAAACATAATTGTAAACCATTGGCTGTACGTGCGATAAGAACAGAACCATCCGCATACAGCAGGGTGGGGACCATTCTATGTCCTACCTTCGGTACATCTTTACAATGTTCCCTTAACAACTGATCTAATTGGTTGATCTATAAAATAAAATTAAAAAAAGGGCTAAAATACAGTCCTGCCGGACATCCTTCCCTAACTGAAAGTGCACAGTGCATTCCCCTGATGGGCCGTATCTTACTGAGGCTTCAAGCCCTGTAGGCAAATCGTGCAAAAACGCCGCTAGGGCCTCATCCACCCCCATGACCCTCAGCACAGACCACAGTTTGGATCTCACCACTGTGTCAAATGCTGTGTTGAGGTCCATGAAGGCTAGATGTATACTTTCCCTTTTGGCCACTGTGTATTTATTAACTAAAAGATATAAATTCAAGTTTTGTTCTATAGTGCCTCGACCCGGTCTGAACCCGTATTGGATATCTGCCAAAATATTCTTATGGTTTGCCCAATCGGTTAATCACGTCAACAAGACCCTAACCAAAACTTTTACTTCTGCGTCTGTCAAAGAGATTGAATGATAGCACGCTGGCTCGGCTCGGTTCCCTTTTTTAAAAATAAGAACTATAACTGAATGCTTCAATGATGAAGAAATATGGCCTTGTGCTGCCGCATTCAGGTGTTGTGTGATTAATGGGGCCCACAGATCTACACAAGATTAACAGGTACTCCTTCTGGACCCGGAGCCTTCCCAGGTGTCAGTTCCATTATGCCTTCCCTCACCTCTTCCAGCTCAAAATAGACATTTGTTTCTCTGGGGGGAGGTGCAATAAGATTAAAATTACTGTCACATGCATATATATGACCGAAGTGAGCTACCCACTTTTGATCAGGTATAGCTACACTCAAATCCAGTACTGTTCCCTCAGTAAACGATGGCTGGTTAACGACTTTCCAAAAGGCTGCACTGTTTCTAGTGCAACAAGCCACGTTGAGCTTATCCCAGGCTTCTCTCTTCAAGGCGCTTATTCTATTCCTGCGAGCCAACGCATATATCCTCCTAGCCACTTTTACTGTGCATGTCAACCTTGGCTTTAGTTTAAGGGCTGCCTTTGGATCTTTATAAGCCCTTGTGCAGTTCTTGTTGAACTATTTAGGTCCTGAGCTAATTGTCTCGGTATTATGTCTAGTCAGGGCTAACTGAACCTCAGTACAAATAGTAGAGAATTAGTCCACAATGGCTCGATCATGAAAGTCAGTATTCAAACATGCCTCAAATTCCCAGCTACACCTCTGAACCATATTCCTCAGAAAATCCTCTGGGATGACCTTACCCCATCTAATACGCCTCCCTTGCGTTTTAAGCGTAAGCGGGTCTTTATAAATGGTGGAGGTCTTAGCCGCAAAATCATACCAGCCAAATTCTGCCGTGGTTGGGTTATGGTCATTGAAGATGCTCCATACTGTTCTAAATCCCACCAGAAACTGAATCAAGCATGTAGATGCAAAAATATAGTCAAAAGTTGTATTATTACCTCTACCCTTAAAAGTCGGGACTGCCCCAGGGGAGTCATACTCTTCTTTGGTTAAAAGATTAATACGTTTTAATTCTGAGACCATTTGATTAAAATTATCTCCGTGACCTGAGTGCCTAAAATGGATCCGCTCTGAAGCCTCACTGTGTCCCTGATCCCTCCTTTTCTCAACACATGCCTTGTGAGGATGTAAATTTAAATCTCCAAACAGCAGAACTGTTGGCGAAAAGGACCACTCTAACAATGTTTTTTCACAGAATCTTCTTAGCTCTACATCCGGTGCTACCTCTGTAGATGGTGAATTATAGATATTAATTATCAGCACCCTTATATTGTGGGGAAAAGATAGTAACACACCCCAAATATTTCCAGAGTCAAATAATATTTGTTCAGTGGTGTGATCTAATCTTAAACTTACGAACGTTGCCAAGCTCCCCTTTGCTCTACCATGCAGGGAAGCTTCAGCATTGGACCGAATACAATGAACCCATCCAAAAACGAAATCCCCTCTAAATCCCAGGTTTCTTGGAAGCACACTATCCCATATGTTTTGCATAAATCCAACCCCCAGCCGTCCTCTAGTAATGAGCTTAACCCTGCAATGTTCCAGCTAAGTATGGTCAAGTTACTTTTTAAACTGTTCAAAGGCACTCCTTCCCCAGTCGTCCTCCCTGTTATATCAGTAACACATAAATTTGCCTCCTCTTTAAGATCATACTGAGGGGAACCATTCTCTTCTCTAAGAAGTCAATCTACATCTGCAAGGGCATCAAATCGGTTGTATGTAGGTATACCAGAAGAACTAAACCGGCTCACAGGGCCCTCGACAGTTGCTGTTGGAACTGCATGTATACTCCCCCTAAGTAAATTGGAGGCCCTAATAGGAGCCCAGATGGCTTGATAATTTGGTTTATAAAAATAACCCAAAGGCAATAAAACAATTTTGCTGGATTCCACCTGGGTACTCAAATTAAGTAATAAGCTTTTAGCCAAAAGTTGAGTATTAAAGTTGACAATAATGCAGTCTGCTTGTATATCTGCCTTCCCAGTGCCAATCCACCCCACCTGCCTTAACATCAAGATGTTGTTGGCCAGTCTAGGCAGAAAACTTCTGTAGCGGCCCAGCCAGTTCACAGTCTTGTTGAATATTTGTTCATATGACTCCTTTTGACCCCTCCTTAGACCAGTGACACCAGCTAGAATATTTACATATGGACAAGAGGCTGGGGGCAAACCTATAAATGGTTGTACTTTCACTCAGGCTTCTTCTCCCTCCTTGACCCTGTATTGCAGGTCGGGCTTTGTTCTTAAGTTCTGAAGTACCCCTCTGGGTATATGAATTTAGAAGAGTAATAGGGCAATTCCTACCTATTTTAGAAGCTCGAGGCAAGGAATTTGTGATATCGGCTGGGGGACAAGGGGAAAGATCCCCCAGAGAATAGTTCTCATGCATACCTAACTGAGATTTAGTACCTGCGGCTCCATTATCCGTCTTATCACAAAGAGAACATGCTTGGTCCAGGTTGCCCACCGACTTTTTAATATCCAGTATAGCGCTATTTAAGGCATCCAGTTTGGCAAATATTGGTAGTAGTTCTGCCCGTATAAGTGATGTAATTTTAGCCGATACCTCCCCCTCCAGTGGCCAGTTACCCTTCATATTCTATCCTTCCTTTTCCCTGTCTCGCTCCGCAAGTAGGCAGGGAGGGTCATCCTCTATTAAACCTGAGGCAACATCAGGGGATTTTAAAGGTAAGGAACTTCAAGTGACTTTTTTATTGGCCTAAGATGTAGTTATTCGCTTGGATCGCTATGCCTGCCTGCAATGGGGTGGACAATCGGGAGAACTTCCACTCAATGGCATCGATGTAGCGCTTGGTCCTGGTGCCACTGTGTCCAAGGCTAATTGCCCTTGAGTATTTGGCAAGGAAACTATAGAGCAGGGCGAGACCATGGTGCTATTAGGGACGCCAACCACAGCAGCAGGAAGGGACAGCCTTCACTCCGTATGATTAATCTTATTGTTAATTGCCATCATGGCATGCTGTAACATTCTATACAATGAGGTGGACATGGAGGGTGTTTGTGCTGTGTTCAAACCCGCTCCCAGTTTCCTCTTACCCATCTTGGCGCTTCTTGAGCTGTAGAATTGGTGAGTCTCTTTTGGTTGAAATGATCCAGAAACCAAGACCAACGGGGTGTCCCGGCCTGGCCTCTTCTGGCCTCTGATGGGCACAGACGAGCCCGCAATTGGCCCGGGCTTCTACCGGGCATGGTCCGGGCGCGCCCACGCATGTACCGCGCTGCGGGAAAGGAGAGGCCTATCCCTGCCTCCCGCGCCATGCAGAAGGCTGGGGGACTGAGTCCCACCCCAACCAGCCACCACAAAGAGCCGGTGAGTTTGTTGATGGACCTCTGATGGCCCGGTTTGCAAAACCTACGCTGCTGGACAGGAGAGTTGCCTTTACGGCAGAAGGAGGGTTGTCCCCTCCTCCTGTGCCAAGCACAATGCTGGGGGACCGAGTCCCACTGCAGCCAGCCACCACAATGAGCTGGTGATTTTATTGATGGGCCTCGGAAGGCCCGGTTTGAAGACAAGATGCAATCGTTGGGATCAGCAAGGTCCAAGGGACTCACCAAGTGCAGGTGAGTCATAGAAGGCCCCGCGCAAGCAGGGGATCCACCCAAAGCAGGAGAAGACCCCAGAGAAGGCCCAGAGATCAAAGGCACAGGAGCCGCAAGAGGACCTCAGGCAGCACACCAAAGATGGAGGCCCACGGTGCAAGGGATGCAATGAGGATGCTGATCTTCGAGAGATGAGGTGCTGGAGGCTGGAGCTTCTTGTAGTCCAAAGATCTGTGGAGTGCAGAGCCAACAAGCCTGGACAATGGCAAGTCAACGCAATGCACAGGGGTTTGGTCCCAGCGACTCCGACGAGGGATGCTGTCCTCCAAATAGCAGGGAAGACAGGTCAGGCCTCTAGAGAGCCACATAACCACCACCTGTGCTGCTGAGCCTCGGGAAGTCCACAGGACGACAGAAGCAGCAGACCGGTCAGCTTCATTGTGGTGTCTGCAGATGCAGGGGAGTGACTCCTTCACTCCAAGGGAGATTTCTTTGGATGTCCTCGATGCCCACAGGTCTTGTGGAGAATCTGAGTGAAGCACAGACACAGATGAGGCAGAAGACTTGAAGAACAGCGAGGCCAGGAGCAGCAGTAGTCTTCCTTGATGCAGTCTTGGTTCCAGTTGAAGGCCAACGAACTCAAAGTGTTCAGACAGTCGAAGAGTGTCTTGGTTTCAGAGGTGAGTCTTGTTCCATGACAAATCTGAGAACCCACCTACAGGGAAGCCCTTAAATACCCAAGGAAAAGGGTTGGAACGACTCGGGGTCCCTCCCAGAGGAGAGCTTGGACAGAGGGGGGCTTGGACAGAGGGGATGATACTTCCCTGTCCTTTGTCCAGTTTCATGCCAGAGTGGGAACAGAGGGTTCTTGAACTGGCTCAAACCAGAGTATGCAAGAAGGGCACCAAATATGCCCTTCAATGCAGTCTGGTGGCGCTGAAAAGCGTCCCCCCAGCCCAGCCCAGCCCAATACACTAAGTCTTGTCTGGACAAGAAACCTATTGTACTACCTTCCCCTGCTCGAGCTCAGCTCAGCAGCAGAAGGGCAGAACCGTGTCTAGCTTGCTGGCAGACCCTGATTGGCTGTTACCAGGAGTACAGGAACTCCTCTACGGGGCCCCCAGTACATGGGGTCATGCCTCCAACGCTGCAATCGGTATTGGGGTATGATTCCAACATGTTTGATACCAAACATGACCAGGTTCAGTGCAGCCATTATATAGTTAGACATCTCGTAATGACTGATGTCCACTTTATATCTTAAAATGGCTGACCGCACAAAGTCTGGAGAATCGACTCCGGGGTTTGTAGGGGTGTCCTGTTCATGCAGGGCACCCACACACTTATAACCAGGCACCCTGCCCTCAGGACTGAAGGGCCTTCCATAGGGGTGACTTATATGTTTTAAGTGTAGTGACCTCAGATATAAGGAAACTTATATCTGTTGGGAGCGGTGTAAGCTGCATGCTGTAATGGCAGGCCTGTAGTCAGAGTTGAAGTGGACTCCTATGGGTGGCACAATACATGCTGCAGCCCCGGGGAGACCCCTGGTGTACCTATGCCCTGGGTCCCTCAGTGCCATATAGTAGAAACTTATAAGGGTACACCAGCAGCCAATTGTGGAGGTACAAAAGTACTTACCAAAGCCATTTTGGGAGAGAGAGCACAGATGATCAGGTCCTGATTAGCAGGATCCCAGCAAGCTACAGTCAAAACGCACTGACAAAAGGCAAAAAGTGGGGGTAACATTGACAGCTGTTCCTACTTTCCTACAATAGGGAAACAATTACATTGGAGCCTGGAGTCTATGACATTAGGACCAGAAAACTGATATACAGGGGGATTATTACATTGGGACAGGAGGATATATAGGCACTGTGGGAGAACACACAGACACTGAAACAAGAGTATAATGACACTGGGGCAGGCAGACATTGAGACTAGAGCAAGTAGACATGTACTCAATGTCAATGAATATGCAAAAACACATAAAACAAAAATAGTACACTACCTCTCAGGATATGAAATAAATGTATGAATAGAGAAAGATTTATATAGCGCTCTAAACCCGAAGATATCAAGGAGCTGAACACAGAACTCCATCGGGGAAAGCCCACCAAGGAGACATAAAAGCAGGAACTGCCTTGTTTTCTTTTTTTTTTTACACTTTTTATTCTTCAATCTGTAGGTATTCTGCCTGTGTGTGACCTTATCTGCAAGATAAGCGATAGTGTAGGTTGGGAGGGCTTTGTAAATACTGCAGCTGGTTTTGAAGATGGGTCTGCCAACAAGGAGAGCCAATGGAGTTCCATAAGGATGGGGGTCATATTTCAGGCCAGAGATCAGATATCCTGTGACATGTAGGATGCTATTAAGAGGGGTCACTGTGGAGTCTGAGAGGGCATGGAGCAGAGGGTTACCACCATCCAGATGCGAGAGGATGTAGGATTCAACAGCAGGTCTGAAGTTTATAGAAGAAGTAGTTTTGCTTTCTTTAGAAGAGAGAGCCTATATTCTATGCAATGACAACAATCTAGTTGGGCACATTTTACTTTTGTAATGATGACACTTGGAAGGTGGTCTGCTTTTTATCTCTGCGGCTACAGGTTCAAAAGATGGACAAATCAACTAGAGGAATCTATTGTAAAACAAGAGTGAAAATCTATTATAAGCACTTTTTAACAGTTTTTATTAGCCTCAGCAGTCACAGGCTCTAAAGATGGACAGACCAACTAGAGGAGTCTATAGTGAAACAAGAGTGCAAATGGAAAATATGTGTTACTCAGTGGCAGTATTTATGGTCCTGCCACATTTTCCATTGAAGAGGCATTTTTTAAATTTGGGTAATTTGGACAGAAATGCATCAAATGTGTCAATCGTTTGCCATAGCCAACTAAGGTTTGTCAATTTTTGCACAGATCCGTGCAGGGCAAAGATTTTATGGCAGTGACAAAAAAATATGTTTTCACATTTTAGCTCCCATAGGAAACTATTTTTGAATCATGAGGTGTGTTTGTGTGTGTTGGTAACCATAAATGGCAAATTCCAACAATTTTGATCAATTTGTATGCCTCTTTGCTTAAGGGAGATGAATGTTAATGACTAGGGCATTTAGGCACCTTGTTTGAATTGTGGACCTTACTCGGGTAGAGGCACGCTGTTAGACCTGGCATCTTTTGGCGTGGGTTTCCTCTGACTTTTTGCCTTCTGACTTCCTGTTTTTGACTGTGTGCTGAACTTCATTTCTGATGGCTTTAAGACTCTGTGCACTTTTTCACTGCTGACCAATGGTAAAGTGTATGTGCTCCATGTCTAAAATGTAATGGCATTTGCTTCCTCCACGATTGGAATATTTGATTTACTGACAAGTCCCTAGTACATGGCACTACATGTGTGCAGGGCCTGTAAATCAAATGCTGCTGTTGGGCCTGCAGCACTAATTGTGTGAACCCACATGAGTAGCCCTTCAAACATGTCTCAGGCCTGCCACTGTAGAGCCTGTGTGTGCAGTTTTAAACTGCCATGTCGACTTGGCAAGTATACCTACTTGCTAGGCTCAAACCATCACTTTCATTACATATAAGTCACCCCTAAGGTAGGCCCTAGGTAGCTCCATGGGCAGGGTGCAGTGTATTTAAAAGGTAGGACATGTACCTTTCAGTTTTACGTGTTCTGGTTGTGAAATACCCTCAAATTCATATTTCACTACTGCAAGGCCTGTCTCTCCCATCGATTATCATTGGAGCTGTCTTGTAACACTTTGCAAGTGTAACTTCCAATTGGGAAAATATAGGAAGAGTAAGTTTGGTGTCTCTGGGCTCACAATTTAAAAACACATATTTTAGTGAAGTTGGTTTGTAAATTGCAGGTCTGAAAATGCCACTTTTAGAAAGTTGGCATTTTCGTACTTTAACCATTCCGTGCCTCTGCTCGTCTCTAAAATACACGTCTGGGTTGGGTGACAGCTGGGCTTTGTGTATTCCCTCTGTTCAGTCACATACAAAGGTGTCCCCTGCATTTCCCGATGACCCATCACCAAGCTGATGGGTCTTCCTTAGCTAGAGTGAGAAGGAGGAGCTGACACTTGCTCCTGAATAGAGCTGTGTCTGTCCCCACACAAATAGTTGCATATCCCATGTAGTGTGTCTGGAGCCAGGGAAAGGAAGGGCAGGGTCTTGTGCACTACAAAGACCTTTATTTGAAGTCTTCCTACTTCAAAGGCAAAAATGGGTATAAGAACTGGACCGCTGACCCCATATACTCAGAACACTTCTGGAACTGAGGACATTCTACCAGGAAGAAGAGCTGTTGTACTGCCAAAAGGGACTGCCACTTTGCTGCTTGCTCTGCTGTGTTGGCCTGCTACCTGATGCTTCTTGCCTGGGAGCGAGAGGACTGGACTTGACTACATCCTGCATCTCTAAGGGTTCTCCAAGGGCTTGCCCCCTGTTTCTGAAATCTCACGGATATCAAAATCTTCACCTGAATCTTGCTACCAGCTCCTTGACTCCTATGCTGTGAGTACTGCTCTGCCAAGTGGTGCCACATCCAGTCCTGGGCCCTTGGAAGTGAGTATTTGGTGCTGCAACCCAAGAAATCAACGCATCGACACCAAAGCGTTGATCGGAACCGGGGCATTTCCCTGCGAAACCGATGCATCGCTGCTGCCTGCACCAAAGCAATGGAATCCACTCCCCAACTGCCCGAAACAACGACCTCGACTTACAATGCATCTCTGACTGTGCCGACGCAGTGCCTCAGAATCACTACTGTTGTGTGAGTCTTGTACAACGCATCGCCGCCGTCTGCGACGCATCATCCCTGACTCTGACGCATTCCCGGCCGTGCGCAGCTTTGTGCCAATGCTTCCCCTACAGCCCAGTGGTCCGACCTCGACACCTCAGAACCGATGCACGGTGCTTTTGACATTGACGCATCAAATGACATTGCCCGGCTTCGGGACGATACATCACCTTCGACTGCGATGCATCCCCTCTGTTTTTCAATGCATCACCCCCAATTTTGACGCATCCAAGGTACTGTCAGCGGGTCTGCATGATTCCAGTATCCGCCCCACGCTCCATCGTGGTCGGACTGAACTTTTTGGATTTGTCCCGGGCAAGTACGATCAGATAGCCCAGTTGGGGCTATTGACTTCTAAGCACTGCATTTTGATTTAATCTTGCAAAATTCGGGGGGCGTGGCCAACTGCCGGAGAAGATGGCCGCACACTAACTCTGATCCCCTAAGAACCTGACCATCCGCACATATATCTGCATCAAATAAGTATACTCATGCCAGAATCACGGTAGCGGAGGTTGGCGGCTGCAGTTTGGTGAGCGGATGGGACCCAACCGATGTCTGGAGCCTGCTGTGACTTGTAGCCTAAGTGGAGCCGTGCAGCCGCGGTATCGCGTACCTGTGCGGCTGAGAAAAGAAGCTGAGATCGAGATTAAGGGGCGGAGTCCCGCCTGTTGTTTGGCTGCAGGTGACTGCTGAGCTCGGCGGAGTGCGGCGGCTGACTACCGTGAGGCGATTGGAACCCATGCCAGTAAGTCGCTGTTGGTGCGGGGTGTGTTGATGGCAGATGGCGGCCCGGATCCGAGATAGGCGACGCTGTGGAGTACGAGTGCCTCAGGATGCGGATCCCTAACGACTGAACACTCAGATTGGGCCCGGCCGTGCTGTGCTCTCAATAACACTGGGACGACAGTGCGGGAGTAGGACACTCGTAAACAAACGCACATTACCTAAGCATGCCCAGACACCACTGAAGCAGTTCGGAGTGAACCGCCGAGTTAACGCCGCCGATCCCCGACCACGGCAGCAACGCTGAATAACCTGCGAGCCACACTGCCTGGTAAAGCTTGAAACAGCAACATTGCTAGACGGCGCATGGCCAGGGGCACGGGCTGAATAAGCCTGAGGGGGAAGTAAACCACTGAAAGAGACATACAACACGCCGGGGTGCCTGCGAAATCAAGGTGAGGAGGCTTTAAGGTGAGGCTAGACCTGCAGCGGGAGAATCCATCTATTTTTCCAGGGTCTAGAAACTGGAAGAATCTAGATATTGACATATTTAATCAACATCTTTTGAAAAATAGTCCTACTATCACCTCTATTAACTTAGCAGACCTGGATACCATCCATACTTGGATCACAGCATCTACCGATGCGTGCCTTCCTATGTCTCAAAAAAAATTGAACAATCATCGTCCTCCTGCCCCCTGGTTCTCAGAACGGTTGAAAACAGAAAAAAGCAAATGTAAAGCATTGGAAAGATGTTGGAGGAAGGATTATGCGCCTGAATCCAGACATACTTACAAATTGGCTAAAAGGGACTATCACTCCCTTTGCAAAGCTGCTCGAGCAGAATATGTAAACAACACCATTGCATCGGCACAAAACAGTCCGAAGGTTTTATTTAAAGTAGTCAAAGATCTTTCAGGAGCTGCTTGTCAACCTACCCCCCCTGTGCTCAATGAAGCTCATTGTGAGGATGTAGCCAAGTTCTTTATTGGCAAAATAGAGAAAATCTATGCTGAACTGAATGTAATAACAAACAATGAGGGAAATCAAAAAGGAGCTCTCTCCATACATCTAGTTGCACTGTACCACCGATAAATGAAATCATCATGCCTACAAAGTTGCTAGAAAACTGGCAGCTTTTGGAGACCTCCTCTTTTAGACTCCTCTTAAATAGCCTGAAATCTGGTTCGCCTACAGATCCTCTCCCCATTACTATTCTTCAAAAATTGGAACCACCATCACTTAAAATTATTATGGAGCTGCTTAATGCGTCTTTGTTAGAAGCAACTGTTCCAGTGGCATGGAAGCATGCCATGGTTCGGCCTCTTTTGAAAAAAGCTAATGCCAATCCAGATGATTTATCTAATTTCCGTCCGATTTCTCTACTTCCAGTTTTCTCAAAAATTTTAGAAAAACATATTAATCAACAACTGACACAATTTGTAGACTCTCAAGAAATTCTACATACATCACAATCAGGCTTCAGAGCTGGATTCTCGACAGAAACCACGCTCTTAGGTGTTACAGAAATTTTGCATCAACGCCTTGATATAGGTGAGACCGTGGCACTCATACTGCTTGATTTGAGTGCAGCTTTTGATACTGTGTCTCATAATATCCTACTTAAAGCTCTTCAATCGGTAGGCATTGCGGGAAAGCACTCAAATGGCTTGCTGACTTTCTGGTTGACCGGACGTTCCAGGTCTTCTCAGCGGCAGCGAGCTCTAAGTCCCACGCTGCCCCTTATGAAGTACCACAGGGTTCTATTCTTAGCCCATTATTATTTAATATTTATGTCAGACCTCTGGCAACAATAGCGGAAGAGGCAGGGCTATGCATATATTCATATGCTGATGATACCCAGTTAATCTTCTCTCTTTCTACAAATGAAGCATCTAAGTTATCCTCTCTGCAGGTAGGACTGCAAAATATAGCCAGTTGGATGCACACCAACATGTTAAAGCTAAATGGTGGAAAAACAGAAGTCCTAATCCTCGGAAAAAATAAAGATCTTTGGGGCCCACAACATTGGCCCCCCCAAATGGGTGATCTTCCACAGCCGCTACATAAGGTTCGCAATCTGGGCATAATCATTGACGATCAGTTGTCAATGAAGCAGCAAGCAGTAAGGGTCGCCGCAACCTGTTTCACCATCCTAAAATGGCTCAAAAAAATACTATGGATGTTGCCTAGTTCCACCTAAAGAACTGTGGTCCAAGCCCTGATTACATCTAGACTGGACTACGGCAACGTCCTGTACTTGGGAGCCAATAAGGAGGTGGTTCGAAAGCTTCAGGTAGTACAGAACTCGGCGGCAAGGCTGCTTTGCCAGGTGCCCAGAAAAGCCTCTATATCAGGTTCCCTCCTCGACCTGCATTGGCTGAGGATAGAGAGCCGCATTAAATTCAAGGCCTTGTGTTATATGCATAAAATTAAATGGGGCACTGCACCGCAATATCTGAATGCCTTAGTCCATCCCTACCTTCCAACACGTCATCTACGATCCTTGACTCAGGCCAAGTTTTCAGTCCCTAGGATCAAAAGATCGCGTATGGGTGGCCGGTCTTTTTCCTACCTAGCCCCCTTATTATGGAACTCTCTCCCTATGCCAATTCGGCATGAAATTAACCACAAGAACTTCCGAAAAAGTCTTAAGACATGGCTATTTAACCAATAATGTTTCCCTTTCCTGCCTGCAACAGTCTGATGGTGCCGGAAAACCTCCGGGTAGCTGAGCGCCTTATAAAATTAAATTAATAATAATAATAATAATAATAAAATCAAGGGCCCCCCCACACATATAAGTTACCACAAAGAGCTACACAGCATAGTTGTTCCCCTGCGATGCGCTCAGGCACTGTGGACCGGTGAATGTGCTGGAGGCAAATCTAGTTATAGTATCTGTGACGAAAGAAGAGACATTGCGTGCATTGCCAGGGAAGAGGTGAGGCAAACGGGGTAAGCCAACAGGCCGACGGGTGGACAATACCGGGCAGGTGGTGGTGAGGCCCCCGATACTCTCCCCCCCCCCCACCTCACGAAATAATTCACCTACCCAGCACCCTAAGAACTGCACCATGTCCGGAAGCAAGGGGAATTGTGGCTTGCACCAGTCCAAGCTAGACAAGATGACGTGGCTTAAGACCCAGGATGGGACCAATGTGCAGACTGACACTCCGCAAGCAGCGCTTGGCACACCTCCAGCGCAAAACTCACCTACACTGCAGGACATTCTTTCTGCGGTCACAGCGGTGCGCACATCACTCGAATCTCACATTGACTCAGTTTCCTTCGAAATCACCCTCATCCGGGCAGACTTTCGCAAAATGGACGAGCGAATGAAAGAAGTGGAAGAAGTAACCCAGGGTCTAGCTACCACCTCCAAGGGTCTTGAGAAACAGGTCCAGGAACTACACGCTACCTGTCGGGCACTAGCGGACCAGCTCGATGACTATGAAGGCAGGGCCAGTAGGAATAATGTAAGAATTATTGGGGTCCCTGAGAAAGCGGAAGGTCATGCTGTGGATTTATTTGTGGAGGACTTAATCACGCAATGCCTACAGCCCAAGACCCTTTCCAAGTATTTCTCCATTGAACGAGCGCACCGAGTACCTGGGGGCAAACCCAAACCTGGGCAGCCTCCCAGGCCCATACTGGCCCGGGTCTTCAATTTCCGCAACAGGGATATGATACTACAGACTGCGCAGTGTGCTCTTTCTCTCAAAATCGATAATAACACTATCATGTTCTTCCCGGAGTTTGGGTTGATGCCTGGCCGTAACTCCCCGCTAAAAACGCAGCATACCATCTTTAGACGCCTGTATGGCTTTCGACACAGTCGAGTCACCATATATGTTTGCGGTCCTCGAGCGTATGGGCCTGGGGAAGACGTATCTTGAGTGGGTCAAGCTCCCGTATGCTGAGCCGCACGCACAAGTGGTGGTGAATGGGCATGTATCCAATACATTTACTCTGCGCCGCGGGACGAGACACGGTTGCCCTTGGTCCCCCCTCATATTTGCTCTTGTCCTAGAGCCTCTCGTGTGCTGGATACGTGGAGACCCACTGATACGGGGACTAAAGTGGGCTAACGAGTGGGAGGACAGAATTTTGCTCTATGCTGACGACATCCTATTATACGTCGCCTCCCCTCGTGCCTCAATTAGCAGAATACTCCAGATCTGTTCTAATCACGACAGATATTCCGGGTACACTATTAACTGGTCTAAATCGGTTGTGTACTTGCTTCATGGGCCAGCGCCGGCCCTGCCGGCTGAATGTGAAGCCATTGTCGTTATGGAAGGGTTTCGCTATCTAGGCATATACGCAACTGCTGACCCATCGCTCTTCTACGAGCGGAATCTTCTGGGCCCTTTGACTCGACTGCAATGCGATGTCCGTCATTGGTGGGCGCTGCCAGGATGCGCAGCGCTATATGTAGGCTCTTGTACGCGCTGCAGAATACCCCATATTGCACACTACTACTACAAAACTAGGCTGGTGCAATAAACTGACACAAACGACGCCTCTATGACACGCAGGCATATTGGGCAACTTAAGTAAAAGTAGAGGATTCGACAAATGGGACACCATAGGTATATCGCAAGTTGGGGACTTGGTAAAGAAAGGAAAAATATTGACGTTTGCGGAACTGCAAGAAGAATATAAATTGTCCACACGCGAAACCTTCAGATATATGCAAATCCGACATGCTTTGCAGGAGGCAACCAAAGAAATGGACGAGGTCCCAGAGTCCACCCCACTTGAGGATAGACTACTTGCAGACCCCATGGAGAGCAAAGTAATTTCACTGGCAGACCGATCTGGGGAAATTAGAGGAAGAGGATTGGCGTGAAGCGCTATCCTCCCCGCGAGAGGTGGCCATACCATCACGACTACGGCTGGTCCAACTAAAAGTTTTGCACTGTACATACATCACATGCACAACACTGGTCAAGATGGGTCGAAGTAGTAATGCAGAATGTTGACGGAGGTGCGGGGGGACGGGCACGTTTTACCATACACTCTGGGAATGCCCAATTATCCAGGCATTTTGGGAAGCGGTCAATAGGGTGGTTGGTGAAGTGTGTGGGATGGCCCAGACTTTGTCCCCCAAGACATGCTTGCTCAATATTAGGGACGCCACAGACTTGAATCGCATGGATCAAATATGGGCGGCCACGGGCTATATATTAGCGAAGCGTAATATCGCCCGTAGATGGGGTGTTTCTGAGTCACCAACAATACTAGAATGGGAGCGAGATGTTGATTGGTGTATGTTAGCTGAATGGGCGGTTTACACAAACAGAGGATGCCCCAAAAAATGGGACAAGGTATGGGGGAAATGGAGTACGTATAGAGGCAACATCTGCACCTCCCCCTTCAACACAAGGAAACGGGCCGGTAGAGTTACTGCATGACATAATTCCTGTAGTGGGCAGGGGTTGGGGGAGTGATACATGGGATGTCTAGTGACTGAAGACAATTACCTGTTAATATCCGATGTGTATATACATGTTTGTACTGTAATATGCTGTGCCAATAACGTGCAAATAAAAAGAGTAATAAAAAAAAAAAAATCTTGCAAAATTGATATCTTGACTTGTGTATGTTGGATTTTTGTTGTTTTAGTCTTGATATACTCAGATAAATATTGGCTATTTTTATAAATGGGTGTGGAGTACTTTTGTGGGGTTTTCACTGTTACTGTGTGTGTGCACAAATACTTTACATATTGCCTCTTTAGTTTAGCCTGACTGCTCAGTGCCAAGCTACCAGAGGGTGAGCACAGGTATTTTTTTAGTGTTCAACATTTACCCTGACTAGAATTGTGGTTCCTGCTTGGACAGGGTGCATACCTCTGCCAACTAGAAACCCAATTTCTAACACATGCCATATGCTACCAATTAGGGTCCTGCATTCAGAGATATACTGAGTATGAGCAAGTCATGGACCTGATCACTCTCTAGTAGCACATCACAAACCATATTGTTGGTTATGTGTCTCTGATATTCCTGGAGGCCTGCAGTGACTAACAAGGTAGGAGTAGCCTCAAACCCCTTCCTCTGTAGATTCTTAACCATTTCATTTCAATTGTAAGTGCACTATGAACAGAGATGGTAGCAGGGCTAGATTTTGGTAACCTCTTAGGATGGATGTCTGACTTTTTGCTCTGCTACTTAATTGTGTTTTGGCCTTTAGGTTTGTCTATGTTTAGGGCATCCTTTGTGGCAGGGTTCTATTTTGTGGTTGCGTGTATTCGCCTGAGTGTACCTGTTGTATCTATCTGTTTCAAGTTAATGGCAGTGTTATGTCTTACACCTTTGTCTGGTACCACCATTGCTTGATCCAGGTTTGTGAGATTAAGTTTGTGTTTTTTGTCTGTATTAGCCAGATTTTTGTATGTGCTTTAAATTTGAGAGAGTTTGAGTTTTTGTCATGTTGGTAGTGTAGTGGTGACGTGTGGTTTGATGTATTTATTTTTCTGTTTGGTTTTAAAAAAAGAAGGAAGGTGTATTATATTTTGTCACTTGTGTGGCTATGTGCTAGCTTAGGCCTTGTTGTTGAAATATAAGTGTCTTTCAAAGTCCATGATGCATTAGAATGTGTGTAATTGTAGCCTGTTGGGAGCTAGAATGTAGATTGGCCTGAGCAAAGAAAACAAAGCTCCTAGTGGGATACTAGACATTGAAATTAAACCTACACTTAACTTATTCTTAAGGAATAAAACCTCTTGAACTTGTACATCGGTGATGTCATTGTGAAATCTTAATATGTACATATTAGCCTTTTCATGCTCCCTCTCTGACATCAATACCTCTGGACAGCAGCCTCTCAATGATCTCTCCACCTCTTGTCTCTATGACCTCCCTTCTACGCTTCCCCTCACTCCTCATCACATTACATTCTCTGACCATAATCCCTTCACCTTAAATCGGGATACTCCTAAGGCTACTACCTACTGCTCCAAACCATAGAACCACTCCTTCACACACAATAATATACATAACTCCTCCCTGACACTTATCTGATGTAACACCAATCACACTAATACCCCCATACTCTATTCTACACTGGATACTATACAATCTGATATATGGTTCTTTGGGCTGATATCCTTAGTTTTCTACGCATCACCTCTAATCTGGAACTCAATATGTTGAACCTTTCGATCCACCATCAGCACCGTAATCTTCCCTACCCCATTCGCCCTCCTGCAGTTAGTTCTGCCTACGCCGGATCTCAACCTAGATGGAGATGCAAATCTAATCTAGACCCTTCCACCTGACCCAACAGACTTGGCAAATACCTTTCGACCAAAAATATCCACTCCCTTCTCTCTTTATATGACCCTGCCCCCACCCTCCACGTCTCACCTTCAGTTAGGATTCACACCATTATCACCCAGCCACTAAGGAAACGGCATACCAACCCAGACTCCTTAATAATTTAACCTCAAACTTATCCCCATCGCACATTCTTCTACTACTGTTACCAAAACCAACCTAAAATGCTCACTACTCAACTGCAGATCAGCAGTGAAACACGCTGCCGACATACAGGACTTATTACTGAACTTGGACCTTGATCTCCCAATTCCCACTGAAACCTGGCTAAATGACTCCTCTTCTACTATTCTAGACATCTGGTTCGACTCAGCTACTCTATCATCCGTCAAGATCGCTCTAACTGGTATTGCTTGTATTTATCGATCTAACCTCTCTGTCAGACAATCACTTTCCTCACCAATATCTGCCTGTGAATATATGATGATCAACATCTCAACCAAAGACAATGCTACCTGCACTCTGCACACATTCTACTGTCTTGTGGATTGTTACCTGCCTTGTTATGTTGGCCTAGGCCTGGCTGCCATGCTGCTTTTCTTTGCGCACGTTACACTGTGCCCGGCCTCCCTCGCCCTTTGCTCGTGCCATGTTCTTTTGCACTGTCTGCATTTTCTGTTGTTCACCTTTTTGGGCTCAGTCTGCACAAACATGTACAAGGTCGCATAACAATGTATTTTGGTTCTTCCTGATATGGCCAGTCTCGCGCACCCAGACATAACATTATGTGCAATTGCCATGAAGAATTTGATATGCTTTTAATACTGTGGTTTACTAACGCTTAACACACTTGGAGAACTCCTTTTCAGTGAGAAGAGCTATGATGTCCTGCTGATGTAATTCTGCATCTAGAGACTGAGGTATGGGGGTTCACTAGTCAAAGCCCAGAGGTCTTCTATTATTATAATGAACTATCTTACTGCAAGGGGAGGGTGGTAATGTTATTTATACGTTTATCCACTGAGCTCTGAGATGCTTTCCCCGTTTGTATTCTATGGAATTGTAACCATGCTGCTTATATTAGTCATATGCATTATGCTATTAGTACTGACACGTGTACTGTATATTAGAGCACGTAAGTTGGAATAAACATATTAACCTACCCAGTGTCTCTTTCTACGCACCTTGTGGACAAGTACGAGTGAGTGACGAAAGAGTGTTCTTGCTTCTGTGAGTCCTGAGATAAAGATACCGTGTTCTGGGTTGTCCAAACATTAGTACTTGGGTGCTAATGGGATGCTAAGCTAGTTGGGTTGGGGTTTTTGGGTGCTACGGTATATGGTGGCAAACCACTGTATTCCGGGGTCCCATTTTCCTGTGCATAGCTCTGTGTATGTGCAGAAACCTTATGACATGGCGCGACCACCGTGGGGCAGCTTATCTGCGAGACGCTTGAGTAGTGCTTGTGCTTGTCCACAAACCCCTCGCGTACGCTTCCGGAGGCGTATGTGATGGTGATACCTCCTATATTGAATGTTTTATAGGTTCTTTCAAGCTTGATATTATTAAAAAAGGTTAGTTAACAGGCCCATTTTTGTGCTCCCTGTTAGGTTGTCGAATATATTTGTTTAGTCATGGCTGGTGTGGCGATCGCTGCACATAGTCGAGGAGCACTCCGAGACCACTTAGCTGTGTATGGAGTGCCCGATACAGGGGTCGAGTTGGTCTTTGTGGTTCAAGCCGATCCGGCTTATCACTTTGAAGTGTTTTACACTTGGATCACTTTTGAAGCGGTGGATGCAGGTGATAAGCTGTTTCATGAATATAAGCCCACCGCTATTCCTGCTGCCTATCGACCCTATACTGCTCTTGAAGTGCCTCTCACGGCTTGGCAGCACCGTGTTTGGTTTAATGGCGCCCTACCACAACCAACGACCGCAGTTCGTTTAGGCCCCTTGTCAATTCAGGGGGCCACTTGGCCTGTATTGGCCGGGTATACCCCGCATCCAAATTATCTGGCATTACCGCTTGCGGAACTGCGCACTATGCATACCGAATTGGTGCGAGTGCATCGAGCCTTGGTGACATACGTTACAGGTAGCCTCCATGGAGCTGCTCCTGTAGTCGCAGGCCAACCAGCTATTGCAGCTGGAGTGACTATAAGTCCTGTCATGGTAAATTCTGTGATGGGCAAACGTCCACAAAATAAGGACGACTATCCTTACTGGCTTGCTGAAAAGTTCGATCAGATAGAAGCAGTGTTTCCACATACATCCCCAGTAGATAAACACCGCATCCTCACGATAAGTTTGCCAAAAGACATAATCCCCGATTTGACATCATGTGAAAACTGGGGTAAGGTATTCGCAGCAGTTTATTCAAAATGTTTTGGAACTCCTTCCATGACGGTTCTACCCTCTGTAATTAAAAAAGTACAGGATGAACATGGCCCTGAAGCGGCTGTGGAATTAGGGATGAGACTAGTGGGAGTGTTTGATGTAGTAGCTGAGCTGATCCTTGGAAATGTCAAGGGCGATGCTATGAACTTTCAAGTAGCGAATGCTTTGGCTTTGGTCCCAGAGTTGGACAGGCCTCGCGAATTACCGAAAATTATTGCCCGGGCTTATAAAACAATTGGAAGAAATAGCCTGGGCAACAAGCCTTTTGTAAAAATGCAAACTCAATCGCAAACACAAGTTATACAAACAAAAAGTGCATCTGAGAAAGATGATAAACCAGTCTTCACTAAAAAGAGTTGGAGACAGAAAAAGCAGGGTAAGCAACAAAAGAAGCCGGGGTCGAGAGGCGCATCCCCAGTTTCGGTTTCTTCTGAACGTACTTATGATTTACGTGATAGGTCAAGGATTAAATCACCAGAAAGGTTTCAGAGCTCTGATACGCGTTCTCCTCGTTCTTCACAGGCCCAGACGTCGTCACAGGCTGGTGGAGGAGGACGGCAAGATAGAGGAAGGGGCCGAGAGGCTCCCCAGGAGCGAGACCAACCTCGACAACAAGTCAGAGGTAAAGCAGAAGATTTTCATCTTCCTCGACCGCAATTTCAGAAGAAAAAGGTTGCCGCTGTCACAGCGAAATATGCCTCAGACCGTGAGAACGAGACTCCAGAATTGGACGTGGGCAGTGACCCTCCTAGACAGCGCCGCGGAAGTTACCATAGTGCGGGAGGCGCTACGTCCTCATATGGAGGCGACAGCAACTGAAACATTCGTTACTGTAGAGACAGCTGACACGAGAGTGGCACCCCTGACAGACTATATAATATAGTTATACAAATTGAAGGTGACATACCGCGTGAAATAAAAGGGATTTTTGGGAAAATCTAACCTCTTCATATGACATTTTGTTAGCAGAGGTGGATTGGCCACCCCCATTCGTTTTAGCTGCACATAAAGGAGAGGAGGTAATCCTTCCAAGCTTTTCACGGCATGTCCCAAAAGACAAAGCTGAAGCACTTGCAGCTGAGTGGGCAGTGTACCTGGCACCAGCGTTATACCGCAACCATGTGGGATGGGATGAAGAATCACCTCCTCATGCAATACCTTTGCGGTCACTACCGCAGCCACAACCCCAATATCCCATCAAACGGCAGGCAAAAGGCCCCGTCTCCGAAATTCTGACACAGTTGGAATATCAGGGAGTAATTGAACCATGCGTATCACCTATGAACAATCCCCTTTTCGTGGTTTCTAAACCCGATGGATCGTACCGCTTAGTTTTGGATTACCGGCATTTAAATACTCATTGTCGGAACTTTGCGGTGCAAAACACACACAGTTCTGCGCTTGTAGACAGTCTTGTTCGTAAAAAATACAAAACGACACTTGACCTTTCAAACGGTTTCTACACGCACAACCTAGCCCCGGAGAGTGGTCAATGGACCGCATTCACATCCGGTGGTAAATTATTCCAGTTCCGGCGATTACCCATGGGCTATAAAAATAGTCCGGGTATATTCGCCGCCCGTGTTGTTTCTTTGTTAAATGACATTGATCAAGACGCATGTTCGTACGTTGATGACATCTATCTGACAGACGACGAGTTATATCAGCATCTGTCCCGTGTGGACCGCATTATTCTTGAATTTGCGGAGCAGGGTTACAAATTTAACTTTGCTAAATCACACATTGCTGAATTTACCGTTCTGTTCTTGGGTTATGAGCTCAATAACGAAGGTAAGGGCTTAGCCCCCATTTCTTGGAAAAATGTGCACATTTGTGCCCCCAAATACTCTGAAGAAACTTCAGTCTTTGCTGGGTTTCCTAAATTTTGGGCGTACTTACATTCCCGAATATGCCCAGCGTATCAAGCCTTTGTATGCTTTGATACAACCTACTTATTCAAGGTCTTGCTGGCTGCCTGAGCATACCGCAATTCTGCAGTCTTTGCAGACAGACCTTTTAGAGTCTAAATATCTTTTGACTCGTGATAACCACACAAACCTGGTGATTAGAATAATTCCGGGGGCGGTGGGATTCACCTATTTAACCTTTAATGAAGGTGATACAGTACCCATCGCATACAAGTCACATCTGTACACTTCCGCTGAATTGCGCTTTACATCTGTCGAAAAGTTCTAACTGCAGTGCAAATGGCGATTCTAAAAGAACGCGCACTGGCACAGGGAAAGCGAATTCTGGTGGTAACACCCTGTCCTGCCCTAGAGGCAGTAACGAAGGCAAGTGTACCGAACTCAAAAGCAATGCATCCCCGTTGGATACAATGGGCTACATCCTTGACGTCATCAGACGTCACCTTTATTTTCGATTCTTCTCTACAGACTCAGGAGTTCTTACAGTATGAATTTGTTCATCCTCCTCCTTTGTTTTTATTACCGCTTGAGGATTACAAATGTGTGATCTACACCGATGGTTCGGCGCAACCGGCCACTGGGTCCAAGCACGCTTATTCAGCTGCATGTGCTATTGTTGCGGGTTCCTTTGTAGATGGAAAGTTCAAATCCTCTGCAGTGCATACTCGCACACTTGGAGATAGTACCGCACAATTGGCCGAGCTGCATGCATTGCTACTTGCACTTGAGTTCGCTTCTCAGGATGAGACCACTCTTATTGTATGTGATTCTTTTTACTGTGTACAATCTTACAATGACAATCTGTTTTTCTGGTCGAAAAACGACTACAAGGACGCAAAAGGGAGCACAATTAAGCATAAAATGCTTTGGGTTCGAGTGGCAGAATTGCAACAACGTCTGCCCCTCACACAGGTGGTTCACACCTTAGGCCATCAGCGGGTGGGCGCACACGCTATTGGTAACGATCTGGCAGATGAAGCTGCCCGTTCAGCAGTAGTCACGTGTTCAGTAGCAGCGGTTACCAGGTCCATGTCTAAAATAGACCCTGTTATATTAGCAGCTATTGCTGCAACCAAGGAAGGTGATAATTACCCTACAGGTTTCCCTTCCAAGTATTCTTACAAATTAAGTCCCGATCAGGTTCCTTATGTAACTATACCTGACGTTGGAGATCGGCTGATCCCCAACGCGGACCGCAGGAGTGCCTTGATATCAGCTGCACACGAAGGCATGGCTTCGGCACATGCAGGTGTGTCAGCTACGGTTTCCATCTTGCAGCAGCGTTATTGGTGGTGTGGGTTATATAAAGACACCCGTGCTTTTGTGCTTTCTTGCGACGTTTGTCAACAGATTAAGCCTTCCACGGTAACACGTCCACCACAAACACCGCTCTGCATTGCTAACAGACCCTTTGGGTGTGTTTACTTGGATCACTGCGGTCCATTCTCATCAGACACTGCTTATAAATACATCTTAGTGGCAGTGGACTCGTGCACACGGTTTCTCTGGGTCTGGCCACAACGGAGTGCTGACGCCCGAAATGTAATCAGGGATTTGCGTGTCTTTGTGGGAATTTTCGCATGCGGCACCTTCCATTCGGACCAAGGTCCAGCGTTTGCCTCTAGGGCTTACAAGGATGCAATGGCTTCGCTTGGGGTGCGGGTGAAATTTTCGTCTCCGTATAGGCCTGAGGGCAACTCTATCGTTGAACGAATGAACCGTGACTTAAAGCAATCCTTAACAGCTAGGGTTATAGGTACTGGCAGGAACTGGCTGGCCCATTTGTATACCGTTCAGCGTGCACTTAATAATCTCCCTAGAAGACCTCTGGGTGGGCGGACCCCATACGAAATGCTCTTTGGCATAAGAATGTTTGTGCCTGACCTTGAAGGTCCAGACATCGCGGCGCAATCCGCCAAGTTTGATGTAGATAACCATTCTGCTATGTTACAGGACTTACAAGAAGCCCGAGACAAACTTGCAACTACACATTTGCCTTCAGCCACAGATCCTGCGTTGCAGATTCCGGTAGCCGGCTGGCTTCCGAAAGTTGGAGAACTGGTTCGAGAGAAGGTTGAAAACAAAAAAGAATTTGGCCCCTCTTTTCGTGCACCGGTTCCAGTTCTTGGCCTGAAGGGAACACGTACAGTCATTTTACCACCGCTTCCTGGTCGCAAAGAGAACAGATACATCTCAGTTGAAAATGTCAAGCTACAGCGCCTGGCCGATCCTGAATAGTGTCACACCAGCGGTCTCTTGTCCTGCCATTTATCGGACATATGTTCATAGTCCATCTGCACGAACGATCGCTGATGCTGTAATTGAGATGGTTGATTTGCCTGAAACTATGATTGATCCCCAACTTTCCACCAATATCGATGAGGACGAGTATACTTATCCTGCATCTGAATCGGTGGCACATCAACCAACAACGCCACTAAGCCCGACTCGTTATTCCTTTGATTCGGATTCCACATCTTCAAAAGTTCCATCCAAGTTCAGTATTTTTATATCCTGGTTTAGAGACAATTTTTTGATTCCCCCTGGACATACATCTGGTTGGTACTTTTCTTGATATTTTTGTTCATGTCCATTGGCTTTGTCACAGTGTTTTTTCTACTAATTAATGGTCACTATTTACCTGAACGCTCTGCTGTAGACTATGTTTCTGGAACTTTGGCTCCTCATTCCTCGTCTCACATCATGAAGCGTGACCACACATTTGTGAACATTTCAGCCTTCCCAGTTGCTGATGGCATCGTATGGGATGCAGTGAACTATCAAATCCATGGTCCGACGGAAATTATTAATGTACCTAATGTCCTTCGTGTTTCAATGGGTGATGTAGTACAAAATAATATTCATTCTGATGATTGGGATGTGCATGCCGTTGAAGCATTGTTTGCCGATTTAAAATATTATGCATCTTTTAATGCTGAAGATCTATATATGAATTCTGCTAATTATGCCGATTTGTATTGTTACCAACATTGGGGTAATCATTTTCTCCATAAGCCCAGTGCCCTGCGTAGTTCTGTTAACTATACCCAATGGGAACATTGTCCAAACCCCTTGCCAGGTAGCTCTCAAACTCTTCGAAATAAGTTTAATTATTTTACTGATTTTAATCGGTCGAACCCTGCATCCTATTATTTTAGACTTAATAACACATCAACTCAGAAAATTATGTTGACACACACCAAATTGCTTTATTCAGGTTCCTTTCTGAGTGCCCTAGCTGTGGGTGGTTATGAGTACTGGGATAATACAGTGGATTTAAAATCTATTTGGGGCTCCAAGCCATGGCAGGTACAGGGAACCGAGGCGTTGCATCGTGCTTGCCTCATCCCTGCCCAAATTATGTTCCTCAATGTTTCCATCTATCAGACTACATGTTGGGGCTTAGCAACCACTAAACAATTGAATACGCCATCAATACCATCCCTGTCGAGTTTTCCAAATGAAAGCTCACGATTCAATATGTCCCTCGTGTCCCTGCAGGCAATGTTACAAAATAATTCGTTTAATGTTTCTGAGCTGGTTCAGTCACCCTGGTTAGTATGGCCTATATCATCTAATGCATGTCAAATGCGTTTTCATGATACTGGTGCTAGCTACACACAGAATAGGCCTGATCCGAGGTTTACTGATGCCCGTACTGTCACTACATACTCTGTTGGTAAATTATGCAAACAATGGCTGCAACATTCGTCCCTTGATTCTGTTAAACAACATTTGTCCCTCCTTACAGGCAATATTGATCTGTCCGACTTTGTTTTGGGACCTCGTGGTCCCCGACCTAAAAGATTCATTTATGAAACATATAATGAACTCTGGAAGCTATCACAAATGGAAGCTGCTTCCCGTCTTCGGGAAATAGATCAAGCAAATATGGAAAAGGTGCTTGCTGTTGTTGACAATAGTATTAATACCCTGTCTTCTCGCATTTACACTTTAGAGAATATTGTGTCCTCTGTTGTTGATATTGTACAAGATGATGTTTCTGTGCTATATCATGGTCAGAATCAATTGCGCTCAGTTATGCAGTTTGCCTGGACTTTGCAAACACTTAAGTTAGGTAAAGTGCCGTGGCATTTCTTGAACACCTCTGCCTTATTTCTACCTTTTAACTTAACTGATAAACAGCAATTTATGTCCATGAAAGATGCAACGTACACTCTATTACATATCGAAAAGGTGGAACCTTTGCCGTTCTCTGTTGCAGAACTCGATTCTGCTGTATGGCTAGTTCATGGGGTTATCGTTTTACCTTTTTCCTTGTTTGAATTTGACTCGTGCATGAAACATTATCCTGTGGGCCGTTACCGGCCATTGGGCAGTGCTTTCCTGCATGAACTCTGGTCCTTGCCTTTCATGTATAAATGCCTTCGGGACGGCAAGGAAGTCTTTCTCACGGGGAGTACTGCGACTCGACTATAGGTCATTCGCTTATTTGTAAACACATTAAATTGCATGGCTCATGTAGCGTTTCCTCTCCTAATCTTGCTTGTGTGCTGAAAGGTATTCCTGCTCCTGTTATTTCTCCTACTTTCACTCTCCTTTCCAATGGTAGTTATTTACTTTTAAATAATGAAAACTGTTGTGGCCTGCAGGCTGGCATTCCTTACATTGTAACAGTTTCGCACAGGGTTGTCTGCTGCAAAAATGTGCTTTTTCCTCCCCCTCATGACAAGGTTGATATCTCTATTTGGCCTTCCATCCCTACCATGGAAGCAGATTTCAATAGACTGAGCAGAATAAAGGCACTATTATTAAACGAGGAAGTTATGCTCACGTCCGCCCGGGAGACATTCATTCTCCAGGTGGCGAGCACCCACAGTGAAATACAGGCCCTTTTAAACACTAATCTCCCCCAACATTTTGGGGAGTTAATACATCGTATTTTTAACGCATCTAACACTGAAGGCCTAGTACACTTTTTTAAGGTCGTGGGGTCGGGCTTGGTGTCCTCTTTCCAAACTATTTTTGGTGTCATCCCTGCATTTATACATTCTATTTTTTCCAGCGTCTTTGGCGGTTTCCCATTGATCCTCGCTTTAGCGGCTGGTGTCTTGCTCTTAATTTGCTTTCTGCGTAATGGCTGCTCCCCGATGGGACCTGCTCGATCCAGAACGCCTCCAGCTGCTCCGTGAGCGCCTTTTGGCCGGTTTTGGTGTCTTGCCATTGGCGACACTGAGTGTGTCATATACTCTTTCATTTCGCTTTGCGTATTTCACTTGCGTGCAACCTGTGATGACTTGTATCCGCTGTCCTTTCACCTGGACTCTGGATTATTGCCTCTCCAATTCGTCATTGTCTGTTCCGGATTTTGTTCAGTTGATGGGTCCCTTAGAGGCCCATGAGCAGGACTGTTCCGTTGCTGGCTGTATGGCGCGTGCGGCTGCACTGGGGATTTTGGCGCAATGGGATATCTGGGCGGCTGCCCAGGATCTCCTACAACGAAGCTGTTTCAATTATCACGCAAGCTGTCCCGCATTGCTTCTGGATGCTCCCTTTGCTGAGGAGCATTCCTGCTCTTTTGAACTCTTGGATTGGATGGCATCTATGTTTTTTGACGATTCCAATGATGAACTCTTGGAGGGTTTGGCTTTTTTCTGCACTTTCACTTTCATGGATTGACCTGCCCTTCGCCGTTTGGGCGCTCCCTGTGCTCCGACGGCTATTTTTCTCCTCTGATAGGCCTCTGTCCTGGCCGCCGGACTGACCAGGGGAGGGTGTCTTGTGGATTGTTACCTGCCTTGTTATGTTGGCCTAGGCCTGGCTGCCATGCTGCTTTTCTTTGCGCACGTTACACTGTGCCCGGCCTCCCTCGCCCTTTGCTCGTGCCATGTTCTTTTGCACTGTCTGCATTTTCTGTTGTTCACCTTTTTGGGCTCAGTCTGCACAAACATGTACAAGGTCGCATAACAATGTATTTTGGTTCTTCCTGATATGGCCAGTCTCGCGCACCCAGACATAACATTATGTGCAATTGCCATGAAGAATTTGATATGCTTTTAATACTGTGGTTTACTAACGCTTAACACACTTGGAGAACTCCCTTTCAGTGAGAAGAGCTATGATGTCCTGCTGATGTAATTCTGCATCTAGAGACTGAGGTATGGGGGTTCGCTAGTCAAAGCCCAGAGGTCTTCTATTATTATAATGAACTATCTTACTGCAAGGGGAGGGTGGTAATGTTATTTATACGTTTATCCACTGAGCTCTGAGATGCTTTCCCCGTTTGTATTCTATGGAATTGTAACCATGCTGCTTATATTAGTCATATGCATTATGCTATTAGTACTGACACGTGTACTGTATATTAGAGCACGTAAGTTGGAATAAACATATTAACCTACCCAGTGTCTCTTTCTACGCACCTTGTGGACAAGTACGAGTGAGTGACGAAAGAGTGTTCTTGCTTCTGTGAGTCCTGAGATAAAGATACCGTGTTCTGGGTTGTCCAAACATTAGTACTTGGGTGCTAATGGGATGCTAAGCTAGTTGGGTTGGGGTTTTTGGGTGCTACGGTATATGGTGGCAAACCACTGTATTCCGGGGTCCCATTTTCCTGTGCATAGCTCTGTGTATGTGCAGAAACCTTATGACACTACCATCCCCCAGGTGACAATCATACACAACGCAAACAATACTTTTCAATAGAAACAGGTAAGTAGCACATAATACACAGTAGTCACCAGGGGGAGACCAAACCATATGCTAAAATAGTGGTATGCGAACCACGACTCAAGTCAAGACTATACCCAGAAGACGTAGAAGTGCCGGGGACCCAAGGAAAGTAACCCGGAGCCCCACGGAGGCCATGTGCAGAGTGGGAACACAACCCCAGAGTCAATGCAAGTTAATGGGTAAGTCCCGGTTGCAATTTTAAAGAAGAAGGACCCTTCCCAGTGGACCCTGAAGAAACCCTGTGAAGGACAGAAGGTTGGAGAGCCACCCCACCCGTGAATACCCTAGGAACCAGGATACCTACACCAGGGAAGCCGTGTGCATAGGTGTGAAGTGGCGTCGGAAACCGCCGTCGAACCCAATGGAGGACTTCAGGAAGATGCCGCTGCTGGAGAAGGTGAAAGTGTCCGGGGGAACCCAAAGGTGGATTCCGGAACAGAAGAACCTGCAAGCAGAGGGGGCAGAGTCTATGCCACTCAGGAGTGACCTGGAGGCACGGAAGACGAATGCCCAGCGATGTCGAGTGTTGCAGGGAAGCTGATGGTGACCTTGAAACTGCAGCTGTGCGGACCAGGTGACCCTGTGGACAACCAGGAGCCAGATACGAGCTGTCCAACGTCGGATGTCGAGAGCTGAGGGGGCGGTGTCCGTCAGAATCACCAACAAGCCTTGGCAACTGCAACCAATGTGGAAGTCGAAAAAGGTACAATGTCGGGACCAGCAAGGTCCAGGAGACTCACCAACAACAGGGGAGTCAGGGCAGGCCCCGAGCAATCAGGGGAGCCCAAAGGAATTCAAAGATGACCCTCAAAAGGACCCAGAGGTTGGAGGCACTGGAGTCGAAGAGGACCTTGAGCAGCTCACCAAAGGTGCAGGCCCACAGTGCAGGTGATGTGGTGAAGACGAAGATCTTGGTCACTGGAGATGCTTGAGGTTGGGGCTACTTGGAGGCTGAAGATCTTGGTGGAAGGAAGCCAACATGCCTTTGCAACTGCAAGTCAATGCGCTGCACAGAGATTTGGTTCCTCATGCTCCGACGAGAGATACTGCCCTCAAACTTGGTGAGAGGACAGGACAGACATCGAGGGATGTGAAGAACTACCACCTGTGTTGCTGAGCCTTTCCGAGTCAGTGGGAGCCCAGGATCGGCAGACCGCTCAGCTTAGTTGCAGTGCCTGCAGATGCAGGGAAGTGACTCCTTCACTTCAATGGAGATTTCTTCAGGTGTCTTGGATGCCCACAGGGCTTGGAAGGTTCCTGTATGGTGCACAGACACGGACGTTGCAGCAGCCGAGCAGGGCGACGAGATTAGGAGCAGCAGGAGTCTTCCTAGTTGCAGCCTTGATGCACAGAGCGAAGTCCAGAGTGCCCAGACGGTTGAAGAAGAAGTGGTGTCTAAAATGAATCTGGTCACACGACAAATGTGGGGACCCACCCTCAGCTAAGTCCTTAAGTACCCTAAGGAAAGGGCTGGGACGATTCAGGGTTCCCTCTCAGGGGAGGGGTTGGACAGTGGGAAGGATACTCCCATGTCCTTTGTCCAGTTTTGTGCCAGAACAGGAGCCAATGGCTCCCTGAGATGGTTTGTACTCGACTATGCAAGGAGGGTACCAAGTGTGCCCTTCAAGCAGACTGAGTGGAGCTAACAAGCGCTCCCACCCGGACCCAATACACTAAACCCTGCCTGGGAGGTGGTCACACCTCCCTGTGACAGGATACCGATTGTTCTGCCTTCCCCTGCTCGAGCTTGGCTCAGCAGCAGGAGGGCAGAATCGTGTCTGTGGTCGTCAGCAGCCATGGTGTGCTGTCCGGGTCTAGAAGACTGGTACCGGGAGCACTGAGGGCCTCGGGAGGAGCTTTACAGTGCATGGAATCATACCTCCCACACTGTTTACGGTGTGGGAGGTATGATTCCAACATGTTTGATACCAAACATGATAGGATTTTGTTACAGCCAGTTTTGAGATGGTCATCGGGTAATGACCCGATGTCCCGCTATATGTTATATGGCTGTCTCGCTTACAACCCTGGAGAATGGACTCCGTAGGCTGTAGGCCTGTCCTGCTCATGCAGGGGCACCCTCACACTTAGAACCGAGCACCCTGCCTTCAGGATTGAAAGGCCTGCTTTAGGGGTGACTTATAGGTTTTAAGTGCAGTGACCCTAGATATAGTTAAACCTGTATCTTTCGTAAATGGTGCTAGCACCAGCTTACACAGGCTGCAATGGCAGGTCTGTAGTTACAAATTGAGTGGTCTCCCTTGGGTGGCATAATACATGCTTCAGCCCATGGGGGACCCCTGGTGTACCTATGCCCTGGGTACCTTAGTACCATATACTAGGGACTGATAAGTGTACACCAGTGTCCAATCTGAGATGCACCTAAGTACTTACCATACCAATTTAGGAGAGAAAGCCCAGAGACTGGGGTCCTGATTAGCAGGATCCCAGTCAGGCTAGTCAGAAACAGTAATACATAAAGCAAAAAGTGGGGAGTCACCATAAAAGCAGATCCTATTTTCCTACAATCACCTTCTCCATTGTTGAGAAGGCAACCATCCACAAATGCCAGCCCTTGAAAATAAAACATTGGATCAGAAACACCCTCAATCTCAATCCAGACATGATATCTGCCACAAGCCTTAACCTCTTATCTCCTCCCACCGATATGGTTGACGCTCAAGACCTCACTAAGCACTATTTTAGCTCTACATCTAACATCATGGACACAATTAAAGAGAGTTCTGATAAGAAGATTTAATCCCTGGTTCAACTGTAGTCTTACCGTAGAAAGTGCTGCACCCTTAAAATTGCAGAAAGAGCATGGAGACTGACCCCATCTCTGTCGAACCGTAAACTTTTGCGTTAAAAGAAAAGGAACTACAATAGGTGCATCAGAAGAGCCAAATCATTATATTTCCGTCAGCAACTGGACACAGCCGTCAACTGTCCAAAAAACTATTTGAATTGGTTAGATAACAAACAAATGGGAAATGCAATTCCTCTACGTCTGAAACTACAACACTACCTAATTGTCAAACAGTTTCCTCTTTCTTTTTTGAGAAAACTAAGTCAATTGACAATGATCTCCGCATTGCTGTGAATTGCTTACTGGCTGAAACCCTGCCGCAGTGCATCTCCATCTTGCAGGAAGTTTGTCCTGGCAACCTTCTCTTTAAACCGAAAAACAATGCCTTGTGGTCCATCTTTCAGACATTTTATGAATCTGACATCTCAAAACTACGGTCTTCCACTAAACTTTCCAACCACTTCAGTGACCCTCTCCTCTTCAAATTCCACAAGGAAACTGCACACCTCCTGATACCCCATGGACCAGAATTATCAATGCCTCTTTTACGCAAGGCACCATACCTGACTGTCTAAAAAGTGGACAAGCCACATCTATCTTAAATAAGCCAGTTGCGGACCTCTCTGATCCCAACAATTTCCGTCCCATTTCGAGCATCCCAACCTTAGCCAAACTCCTGGAAAAATGTGTTCATCAGCAACTCTGCAATCACATTGACCAGCACCAACTCCTCGACCACTGCCAATCTGGTTTCAGACCAGGTCACAGTACTGAAACTGCCATGGTCCACATTGCTTTATGCTTACTCTTTTAATCCTTCTTGACCTATCAGCAGCATTTGACGCTGTCAAACATGAAACTATCCTGAACCTCTTAGAACTTAGGATGGGTGTCTCTGGTACTGTCTTAAAATGTTTCTGCTCATTCCTACAAAACAGATCTCAACGAGTCCTTATCAATCATGACTTATCCGATTAGACGCCGGTCATGATCGGCGTTCCCCAAGGTTCTTCACTTTCCCCCACCCTGTTTAATCTTTACATGGAACCCTTGACTGAAATCCTCAAATTCTCTAACATCTCCTACCATATGTACCCTGATGATACGCAATTGTACCTGAAGATTGCCTCCCCTGATGGCATCAGCACCCTCAATAACATCTTAATCAAAATTCAACACTGGTTAACTCTTAACCACCTCAAACTTAACGCCCTTAAAACTGAATTCCTATTAATCTCGCCACCCAACCCCACCTCTAATATCAAACTCCCACTACTCATCACCTTGAACTGTACCCCACATATCGTTAATTCAGCAAAATCCCTAGGAATAACACTAGACAACAACCCTCCATGCTAAATCACATCAGCGCCACAATCAGAGGGGCCAATTACCATCTCAACGCTTTAAGAAAATTAAAGCCTTTCCTGCCCAATGCAGATCTCAAAAAGTTGGTTCAGGCACTCGTGATTTCCAAACTTGACTATGCGAATGCTATCCTCGTTGGCCTACCGAAAATAAAACTAGCACTGCTGAGGGCTACCCTCAATGCGGCTGCACGGCTCATCACAGGCTTAAAGAAAAATGATCACATCACCCCGGCCCTCCATTGTCTGAATTGGCTACCTTATGAATCAAGGATCCACCTAAAAATAGCATGCATGACGTACAAAGCCATCCACCTTAACACTCCTTGCTACCTGGCTCAGAAACTGGTTCTATATGGAATGAACAGAGCTTCTCGTATTACAAGCTCCCTACTACTGAAACCCCAAAAATTTCACAACAAGAAAACTTATAAGAGAACTTTCACCGGAATTGCCCTAAACATTTGGAACTTTCTTCCCCCAGAGATCAGGACCATCCCTTCATTCACTCTTTTTAAAAACAAAGTAAAAATGAGACTACTGAATAATCTCCTTCCTATCTGATGTGACTATCCATACAAATTTGAATGTATTGCTGGTGTTTCACTATGTCTCTTTGTATTATCTATTCACACTATATGTTTTACTCCTTTGTTTAGCGTTCGGGCTCCACCCTTTGGCTCTATATTTTGCCCCTTGCACAATCAATTCTATTTGTTCTGTTGTACAGCGCTCTAAGATGGCCGGCCAAACCGACATGTGCATAATAGTGGCCCCCCCACCCCCGGCTCCTCCTCTCTGCCATGGCCCAGCCACGCCCCGCCCTAGACTCATCGTCTTTGCGGCTCAGAATACAGTGATAAATAAAATGATAATAACATTGTATTATTATCATTTAATTCATCTGCTGTCTCTGAGCAGTGGGGCGATGCTCCTCCACGTTTTTAGTGGCTAGTGGCTGTTACAAATCACATTAGATGTGCTTTAGACATCAACAAACCTATTATGTTGCTTCTACTTGATTTATCAGCAGCTTTCGACAGTGTCACACTCCCGCCTGTGGTCCAGCTCTGAGTTGGGTTGAGGATTTACTCGCTAATAGAACTCAGACCATTTCTCTGGAATCTTTCAGATCCAGCGCTGTTTTGCTGGATAAAGGTGTTCCTCAGGGCTCCTGTTTGAGCCCTACGCTATTTAATATATATATATGTGGCACATCTAGCCAGGATAGTGAAATATTATGGATTGGATCTGTATTCTTATGCGGATGATACTCCGCTTTTGATTCTTTTGACTGTGATTCCAACATAGTAAAAGAACATTTTGCAGATGGTCTGAAAGCCTTAGCAGTTTGGATGACTGAGAATCGTCTACAACTGAATGCGGGAAAAACTGAGATCATGCTATTTGGAAAGGCTTCCAACCTATGGGCTTCTGATTGGTGGCCTGAAGAACTTGGCATTGCTCCAACCCCTAAGACGGTTGTTAGAAATCTTGGAGTGTACCTGGACCAATCTCCGTCTATGGAAGATAGGTCCGTAAAACCGCTGGGCTTTGTTTTCCTTTGTTACGTCTGTTAAGACGGGCCTTTCCGGTTCTTCCTTTGTCAACAAGGAAGACTGTAGTCCGAGCCTTAGTGGTAAGTTGCTTGAATTATGGCAATGCTTTACTTGCCTCTATTAATGAATCCTTGTTGACAGAGCTCCAGGTGGTGCAAAACACAGCAGCCCGCCTTATCTGCAATGCTCCTGCGAGGTCCTCATCTGCTCCTCTTTTACAGTTTTTACATTGGTTACCAGTTTGTAAGAGGATTGTCTTCAAGATCTGTTGTATGACTCACAAAGCCCTAATGGGGAAGGGCCCTCGATACTTACCCTCGAGGCTTACCCTTCGCAGTCCTGAAATGGCTCTTCATTCTCTGGGAATCCCTCGGATTAAAAAGTCTCATTGAGGAGGCAGAGCGTTTTCCTATCTAGCCCCTCTATACTGAAATGCCCTCCCAGTTCATTTACATTTCTGTATGGATCATCTCAAATTCAGGAAATCACTTAAAACTGAATTGCTTTAGGGATGGTTTCCCGGTGACTGCGGCATGATGTCGGAAGGCTTCCTGCGCCGAGATACCCCTCAGAGGGTGATTTGTGCGCAATATAAATGATTGGAACATAACACTATTGATTATCTTTTGCCTATAAACGCTTTCACACCCAACCAACCACAGAAATTAGTGGTTTCCCTCTCACTTGAGGTGGATACATCTTACCCTTTGTAACAGGGGCACTGGGAGAGGTGAACATAATAACCTTTGCAATGAGCTCACCAGCACTGGACTTCATACACTTTGCAATGAGGGCACTGAGGAAGGTGGACATGTTACCCTTTGTAACGAGGTCAGTGGAGCTGGAAACTGTGCCCTTTGCAATGAAGAAACTGGAGGTGGTTATGCCAGCCATTGTAATAAGGACACTGGGGGTTGGCATGCTACCCTCTGTAATGAGGACAGTGGAGATGAACATGTTGCCCTTTGCAATGAGGACACTCAGGGAGGTGGATATATTACCCTTTGCAATGAGGTTACTGGAGGTGGACATGTCCTTTACAATTAGGCTACAGTAGGTGGACAAATTACCCTATGGAATGAGGTCACTGGAGGTGGACATGTCCTTTACAATGAGGCCACCGTAGGTGGAATGAGGCCACTGGGGAGGATGTGTTAACCTTTGCAGTGAGATCGCTGGAGGTTGGCATTTCACATTAAGGTTTCTAGAGATGGACATTTCACCTGTTGTAACTAAGTCGCTGGAGTTAACATGTCACTCTCTGCAATGACATCTCTACCAGTGATTATGACACTGAGTGCCTACGTCAACTTAGTAACGACAGATACTACACCCCCATCACTGAGAACCCCACTAAAAGACTTACCACCTTGATATCCACAATGGTTTTCACAGCGGAAACAGAAGGCTGGGTTAGCAAGAAAGAGGCAGACTTCCTGGTGACTAAAGATCCTAAAACGCCTTACTTTTACATTTTACCGGAAAAACACAAGGACGTTAGCCCAGTCCCAGGGAGACCCATCGTTTCCGGGATTGGTTCACTGTTGGAACCACTGTCTAAATTCTGCGACCACTTCCTCCAACCATTAGTTAAGGAGACACCTTCGTTCTTGCTGGACACCACTGACGTACTACGCCTAATAGAGGGGTTCCAACGCCAGGATGAGATCAATCTTTTAGTCACCTTGGACGTGGAGGCATTGTACACAAATATCCCTCAACGCGCCACTCTAGAGGTGATTGAGGATGCCCTTGGCTCCTCAGAATGGGATTCACCGACACCAGTCCCCTTCATCATGGAGTGTGCAACCCTTGCCCTTACTGAGAACTTTTTCGAGTATAACAACAAACTCTATCATCAAACACAGGGAACGTCCATGGGAAGCACATTCGCTCCTAGTGTGGCCTGTTTGTATGTGGCTGCTTTTGAGACAAGATTAATCTTTAACTCCAACAATCCCTACTCAGCCAACCTGATTTTGTGGAAGAGGTACATCGACGACATTCTGATTTTTTGGAAGGGAGACAGGACTAGTTGCGATGATTTTTGCATGTGGATTAACACCTTAAATCCCTACCTCAAATTCACCCACACAATCTCTGATTCAATTGTCCCCTTCCTGGACCTCAATATCAAACTTGCAGGAGGTCATTTGAGCACTACACTATACAAAAAACCTACTGACAGCAATAGTCTCTTACTGTTCAGCAGCCACCACCCCAGGGCCCTCAAAGAGAACCTGCCATTTGGCCAATTCCTCCGCATCAGGAGGAATTGTAGCTCAATTGAAGATTACAAATCAGAAGCCAACAATCTAGCAGCCAACCTGCATAAACGAGAGTATCCACGGCAAACAATAACACATGCGTTGAAGAGAGCAAGGAATAACAACAGAGAGGCCTTGCTAGAAAACAATCATAAAGAACCTACGGAGGCAATAACATGTGTTACCTCCTTCACACCTGATTCAAATAGGATCAGAAACACCATACGCAAACACTGGGGTATCCTCAACACGGGTGATCTACAACTCCCCATACCTAGGTTTGCGTTCAAACGCACCAAAGACCTGAAGGACATACTAATACATTCTAGATCTAAAACGAAGACTTCCCCCACACAGAGACTTCTGTGGGACCATCCACCAGTCACTGGTCACTATCCTTGTGGCTCTTGTGCTGTTTGTCCACTGACTAGACAAACCAAAGAGTTCACCTTTGCCAATAATTTCACCTGGAAACTGACCAAACACACCAATTGTAATACCACTAATTGCATTTACCTGATCTCCTGCCCCTGCAACCTCTACTATGTAGGCATGACCACCAGAACAGTCAAGACACGCATCACCGAACATAAAAGTAACATCAGATGCCACAGAGTAACCACAAGACTGTACACACATTTTGAGACATCTAAACATGCCTGTGACACCCTGAGATGGGTGATATTGGAAGCACATACATCGATCACCCCAGGGGCACTTTTTAAGATTGAACAAAGATGGGTTCATCGTTTGGCCACAGATAAGCATGGCCTTAACGAAGACATTCCCTGGAGCACCCTGCACAGATCCTAACTGCAGCACACGTTCTACCTAGTTCAGGGCATTTCACCACACAAGGTTTGTTTTGGCTCTTATCAATACGGCCGCATCCAGTCTTGCTACGAGATTCGGCCCCTGCCGACACGTTGCCTTTGGATTCGAACCCCAATCCCATTGGCCTACTACCTTGATCCCTTTAATTTATTCGCCGTGCTTAATATTGACTATTCAGCCAATTTTCGCCTAACCGCACTTGTGTTCTATGGTGCGCTAACCTGCCTCAACATGATACCACATTCGAGGCTTCATCCTTCTGTTTCCTGTAATTTGTATTCTTGTCCTAATTTGGTTCTCTTGCGGCTTTGACCAAGTACTTGACTGACCTCTCACGCCCATTTGCACCTTACAAGATGGCGCCCATGGTGGTTCTCACTACACCGGTACTTTCAATATGGCCGCCGCTACTTGTCTCTCTTTGAGGCGGGTTTCTCTCTAGTGTTCTGCCGCCTATGGAGACGAACCACAATGCGCGCCACTTCCGCGAGTATTTAGCTGCCACAATCGGGTGTGCATTTACCTCCCGGATCCGGCATTGCGGGGTAGGTCGTCCGCCACCTGGACGCAACACTAACGTGAGTACCTATGCCTTCTCCACCCTCCGGGTGTCCCGCAGTGCTTTGTCTGTACAAGGTGAGCCTTTGAGGTCCTAGGCTATGATATCGTTCGTCGATATCAGCAGTACACCATCGACCGTGGGCATGATTGTCACGAGTCTTTGCTTATGGTGGCGCTTTGCCGGCTCGTTGCCAGGTGGGCCGTACTGGTGGCCAGCCTCACAGGGCCGTTATGCGTTCGGTTTGTGGGTGCCTACGGGCATAGCGCCACCCAGACCGTGATTGACGGACCCCGACGTGGGGCCCTGACTATTAGCCACCTCAGTCACTACCCTTGCCGCATCAGACGCTGTGACTTCTATCCTGAACTCTGAGTGGGGACCCCTGCCTCCACCAATTTTTTATTAACTGTCCACATCTTTTGGCCCCTTCAATAGAACACTCGTTACCTTAACGTGTCCATTACATGCCGTGATTTGATGGGGCCAGTCGCGATTAGTTTATAGGTGAGTTGTTTGATCTCACCACTCTGCTACTACTTTTTAACCACATATTACCTATTCCACTTGGCACTACAGCTGCACTAATTGTGTTTGACCAATGTGGTGCGAACATGGCTGATTCTGGCTAGGTCTCAGCCACCTTCACAATGTGAGGCTCACCTATGTTACGTGTGTACACATAGTGGTGTATTATAGGGGAGAACGATGGCACGATTAAGCAACAATGTTATCTTGAATGAAATGATTTTCTCATTTTTCTTTATAGATTGGCCGCTACATCGACAGGTACCACACCTTTTGGTGCAACTTATGGTAAAATTAGGTTAACACACCACATTGCCATTGTTTTTAGTGTAGACATATCACATTTTCACTAGGTCCTGAGGAATTGCCGCTAGATCCACCTGACTAATAGGCAAGAAACATGTCGACCGCATGGGATTGAGCGCAACACACTGCAGCATCATTGCAGAGAGTCGCCACTCCATTTTTTAATCAGGGTGGAAGGCAGGATCATTAAAATTATTTTGCCTGACTCTTCCATTTCCCTGTTTTAACTCACAAGGTCTACTTGACTTACACATCTGCACTTCTACACTCCCTAGGCCCCTTACACCCACTTCACCAAACGGCAAGGAATAAAAGATCTCCGCCAAAGAGCCCCTGCATAGGGTGCCCGTCGGGTACTGCAGCGCCGACCCGACGAGGAGCATGCCCGATGATGAAGCATGACACCCAGCGGGCTGGGTGTGTGAGGGCCCTCATTCCGAAAGGAAAGATTTCCCTTCCCTCCTTTCATTAGATACCTGTGTTTTTCCTGCTTAGTATCTCGCCTTCTACCTTTCTCTCCCCCCTTAGGAACTGCATACCTATTTGTTTTGTACTTTGATCAGGGCACGTATGCTGGACCTTTCAAAAGCCCTCAGTCCCCCTTTCTTGATTGCATTCTAAGCACGGCTTTTTCCGTGGGACTTAAGGTTACCAGGAACGCTACTTCCGTTCTCTGGCCCATCTGTACTCCTTGAGTTCATCACCGAGCTATTCCTCACACCCAGCTCCCACACTCCATTCTCATAAGATGGAGGAAACCCAGAGACTTAGCTTCGGTGATGATGTAGCAGCAGAGATTTTAAAGACACCTTCAATCCTAGGCACCGATGGCAATTCGGCATCGGGTAGCCAATCTGAGGACTGGACGTCACTGACCATTTTGAAAAAAGAATGGCTTAAAACCACCCTACACGGGGCGATGATGACCGAGTATTTGCGGGCTAATATTGCCCCAAATGGCCTCATTGTCAACAACTTTCCCCGCCTCTTCTTGGTTGACCCTGTCTTAAAAAAGGAATGGTCCCTAGTGTCATGGAAATGCACTAGGGACTTACTCATCCTAATTATAAATACTGCGAAAAGGATAGCAGACACCCTCCTTGTAAGAATACAAATAGCTGAGGGTAATTTGAAGACGGCAATTCAAATGACGATATACAAGTGTAAACTCACTGAAATTAATAACGAAATCAATGAGAACAAAGAGTTTCTGATGAAACAAAAAATCAGCAAATTACAAAAAGACATTCATAGGTTTGACAAAGAAAAGGTCTACCCTTATCTTAAGGCTGACTTTACATCTACAAAAACAGGCTACTCCTCGGATGAGAGTGCAGCTAATTCAAGGAGGGGATCCTCCTCAAACAGTGATTCGAGTACAGGAAGTTGGGGGAGCAATAACTCGAGACGTATGGCACGTCCGGCATATCCCCACTACAATATGCCAGCCTACCAAGGTCCACCCATCTGGCACTTCCCGGGGTACCCACAGGGACCACCGCCATTCTTCCCTGGCAACAACCCACCTTTTTTAGGCAGAGGTTGGGGCAGAGGAAGAGGGTGAAGAAGAGGGAATGCCAAACAAGTACACTGGCAAGAACAGACTCAGAACTCTGTGGAAACAAGGAGCATGACCGGGGGAAGAAAAACTTGTAGTCAATCTTTCCCCCAGGATCCTCACAGAGACTGAACTGAGAGTCCTGCGAAAAGGCTTAGGGTATGTTCCGACTCCCAGAATTGACAGATTTCGAGACCAATGCGAAATCCACAGCTTCGTCCGGAAAGTGAGGCTGAACACTTTTTTCAAAGACAGACCTAAACCGTGCAGTTACGACACGGGGTTACATAATCCATCAACTTTCACCCCCAATAGAAGCATGGTGCCTAATGAAATCTTAACCTTTGAGCAAGCTGTGCTCAAGGATTTAACACAGGACAGACCCGACGCTCCCTTTCACAATTTTTCTACAGCAGAATGGACAGCAGTAAGATCCTTGGCTGATGATCCCAACATAACCATCAAACAGGCTGACAAAGGGGGTGCAACTGTAATCATGTCTACCAGTGATTATGACACTGAGTGCCTACGTCAACTTAGTAACGACAGATACTACACCCCCATCACTGAGAACCCCACTAAAAGACTTACCACCTTGATAGCCACAATTGTTTTCACAGCGGAAACAGAAGGCTGGGTTAGCAAGAAAGAGGCAGACTTCCTGGTGACTAAAGATCCTAAAACGCCTTACTTTTACATTTTACTGAAAATACACAAGGGCGTTAGCCCAGTCCCAGGGAGACCCACCGTTTCCGGGATTGGTTCACTGTTGGAACCACTGTCTAAATTCTGCGACCACTTCCTCCAACTATTAGTTAAGGAGACACCCTCGTTCCTGCTGGACACCACTGACGTACTACGCCTAATAGAGGGGTTCCAACGCAAGGATGAGATCAATCTTTTGGTCACCCTGGACGCGGAGGCATTGTACACGAATATCCCTCAACGCGCCACTCTAGAGGTGATTGAGGATGCCCTTGGCTCCTCAGAATGGGATTCTCCGACACCGGTCCCCTTCATCATGGAGTGTGCAAACCTTGCCCTTACTGAGACCTTTTTCGAGTATAACAACAAACTCTATCATCAAACACAGGGAACGTCCATGGGAAGCACATTTGCTCCTAGTGTGGCCTGTTTGTATGTGGCTGCTTTTGAGACAAGATTAATCTTTAACTCCAACAATCCCTACTCAGCCAACCTGATTTTGTGGAAGAGGTACATCGACAACATTCTGATTTTTTGGAAGGGAGACAGGACTAGTTGCGATGATTTTTGCATGTGGATTAACACCTTAAATCCCTACCTCAAATTCACCCACACAATCTCTGATTCAATTGTCCCCTTCCTGGACCTCAATATCAAACTTGCAGGAGGTCATTTGGGCACTACACTATACAAAAAACCTACTGACAGCAATAGTCTCTTACTGTTCAGCAGCCACCACCCCAGGGCCCTCAAAGAGAACCTGCCATTTGGCCAATTCCTCCGCATCAGGAGTAATTGTAGCTCAATTGAAGATTACAAATCAGAAGCCAACAATCTAGCAGCCAATCTGCATAAACGAGAGTATCCACGGCAAACAATAACACATGCTATGAAGAGAGCAAGGAATAACAACAGAGAGGCCTTGCTAGAAAACAATCATAAAGAACCTACGGAGGCAATAACATGTGTTACCTCCTTCACACCTGATTCAAATAGGATCAGTAACATCATACGGAAACACTGGGGTATCCTCAACACGGGTGATCTACAACTCCCCATACCTAGGTTTGCGTTCAAACGCACTCAACAACCTGAAGGACATACTAATACATACTAGACCTAAAACCAAGACTTCCCCCACACAGAGACTTCTGTGGGACCTTCCACCGGTCACTGGTCACTATCCTTGTGGCTCTTGTGCTGTTTGTCCACTGACTAGACAAACCAAAGAGTTCACCTTTGCCAATAATTTCACCTGGAAACTGACCAAACACACCAATTGTAATACCACTAATTGCATTTACCTGATCTCCTGCCCCTGCAACCTCTACTATGTAGGCATGACCACCAGAACAGTCAAGACACGCATCACCGAACATAAACGTAACATCAGATGCCACAGAGTAACCACAAGACTGTACACACATTTTGAGACATCTAAACATGCCTGTGACACCCTGAGATGGGTGATATTGGAAGCACATACATCGATCACCCCAGGGGCACTTTTTAAGATTGAACAAAGATGGGTTCATCGTTTGGCCACAGATAAGCATGGCATTAACGAAGACATTCCCTGGAGCACCCTGAACAGATCCTAACTGCAACACACGTTCTATCTAGTTCAGGGCGTTTCACCACACAGGGTTTGTTTTGGCTCTTATCAATACGGCCGCATCCAGTCTTACTACTGAGATTCGGCCCCTGCCGACACGTTGCCTTTGGATTCGAACCCCAATCCCATTGGCCTACTACCTTGATCCCTTTAATTTACTCGCCGGGCTTAATATTGACTATTCAGCCAATATTCGCCTAACTGCACTTGTGTTCTATGGTGCGCTAACCTGCCTCAACATGACACCACATTCGAGGCTTCATCCTTCTGTTTCCTGTAATTTGTATTTTTGTCCTAATTTGGTTCTCTTGCGGCTTTGACCAAGTACTTGACTGACCTCTCACGCCCATTTGCACCTTACAAGATGGCGCCCATGGCGGTTCTAACTACACCGGTACTTTCAATATGGCCGCCGCTACTTGTCTCTCTTTGAGGCGGGTTTCTCTCTAGTGTTCTGCCGCCTATGGAGACGAACCACAATGCGCGCCACTTCGGCGAGTATTTAGCTGCCACAATCGGGTGTGCATTTACCTCCCGGATCCGGCATTGCGGGGTAGGTCTTCCACCACCTGGGCGCAACACTAACGTGAGTACCTATGCCTTCGCCACCCTCCGGGTGTCCCGCAGTGCTTTGTCTGTACAAGGTGAGCCTATGAGGTCCTAGGCTATGATATCGTTCGTCGATATCAGCAGTACACCATCGACCGGGGGCATGATCGTCACGAGTCTTTGCTTATGGTGGCGCTTTGCCGGCTCGTTGCCAGGCGGGCCGTACTGTGTGGCCGGCCTCTCGGGCGGTTACGCGTTCGGTTCGTGGGTGCCTACGGGCATAGCGCCACCCAGACCGTGATTGACGGACCCCGACGTGGGGCCCTGACTATTAGCCACCTCAGTCACTACCCTTGCCGCATCAGACGCTGTGACTTCTATCCTGAACTCTGAGTGGGGACCCCTGCCTCCACCAATTTTTTATTAACTGTCCACATCTTTTGGCCCCTTCCATAGGACACTCGTTACCTTAACGTGTACACTACATGCCGTGATTTGATGGGGCCAGTCGCGATTAGTTTATAGGTGAGTTGTTTGATCTCACCACTCTGCTACTACTTTTTAACCACAGATTACCTATTCCACTTGGCACTACAGCTGCACTAATTGTGTTTGACCAATGTGGTGCGAGCATGGCTGATTCTGGCTAGGTCTCAGCCACCTTCACAATGTGAGGCTCACCTATGTTATGTGTGTACACATAGTGGTGTATTATAGGGGAGAACGATGGCGCGATTAAGCAACAATGTTATCTTGAATGAAATGATTTTCTCATTTGTCTTTATAGATTGGCCGCTGCATCGACAGGTACCACACCTTTTGGTGCAACTTATGGTAAAATTAGGTTAACACACCACATTGCCATTGTTTTTAGTGTAGACATATCACATTTTCACTAGGTCCTGAGGAATTGCTGCTAGATCCACCTGACTAATAGGCAAGAAACATGTCGACCGCATGAGATTGAGCGCAACACACTGCAGCATCATTGCAGAGAGTCGCCACTCCATTTTTTAATCAGGGTGGAAGGCAGGATCATTAAAATTATTTTGCCTGACTCTTCCATTTCCCTGTTTTAACTCACAAGGTCTACTTGACTTACACATCTGCATTTCTACGCTCCCTAGGTCCCTTACACCCACTTCACCAAACGGCAAGGAATAAAAGATCTCCGCCAAAGAGCCCCTGCATAGGGTGCCCGTCGGGTATTGCAGCGCCGACCCGACAAGGAGCATGCCCGATGATGAAGCATGACACCCAGCGGGCTGGGTGTGTGAGGGCCCTCATTCCGAAAGGAAGGATTTCCCTTCCCTCCTTTCGTTAGATACCTGTGTTTTTCCTGCTTAGTATCTCGCCTTCTACCTTTCTCTCCCCCTTTTGGAACTGCATACCTATTTGTTTTGTACTCTCTGCAATGATGTCACTAGAGGTGGAAAAGTTATCCTTTCTAACGAGGACACCAGACGTGGGCATACAATAATATCCTTTGTGACATGACCACTGAGGCTGTGAGGACACTGGGGTTGGACACAGTTTACCCTTTATAATGGGAAGATTACCTTTTTACAATGAAAAAATTGGAGATGGACATGTTACCCTCTGCAGTGAGGTCAGTGGGCGTGGAGATGTTACCCTTTGCAGTGAGGACCATGGAGATGGACATGTCAACCTTAGCAATAAGGACACTGAGGTAGGTGGACAAATGATCCTTTACTGGTGTCCACATGTCTTTCTTTGAAATGAGGTCACTGCAGGTGGACATGATACACTTTCTAATGAGGACACTGGAAGGAGGTACATAATACTTTGTAACGAGACACTGGGGGAGGAAGACAATAAACTATATGCAGAGAAGACACTGGAAGTGGACACAATTTAATCTTTATGATCAGGACCCTGGGGTGAAACCAAAGATCTCAAGTTTCCCAGAGTGTGTGGTTCAGTCAGTCGAGGATAATTATTAGCATTCTGGGACTTATAGTCTGAAATGTATAATTTAATAAATAGGACTACTGATCCCAGAATGCCTAAAAAAGCAACCTGGACTGAATGACTTACGCATGCCCGGAAACTTTGAAAGTACTATGAAACTATCAACTTTTTTTTAGTAATGAAGACACTGCAGGTGGGAACACCTTGTGCCATTTCCTCCCTCGCAACAAGTATCCGTCATTTCCTAGACCTTGTCAGGCTTACTCTGGCAAGAAGCTCTGTGTCCAGAAATAACTGTAATTTAAGCACATTTTGCATTTTGCGCTAAGCCCCAAGTGCCAACCATTAATGCATTGTACCCCCCTCTGAAGATCTTGGAATTAGACACTTCCCACTGCTTAGCCCATGCCAGGCTGAGTTTGCAAAGATGTCTATTCTTAGAAATATTTGTAAACTAGCACCCAAACACGAACTTTAAATATGGCCTGATTTTTCCGTCTAATACATCTGCAAGGCAATCTCGCATAGAAAGATCTGGCTAACTGCTCTTAACTCCAGTACAACCCCCCTTGGGCATTGAGGAATGAAAACACTCCCACTGCCCTCCGGTCGCCTGACCAAGGCTCTTAGTGACTAGCGCGCATGGCACTTTATTCCCCACTGAACATCCCCTGTGGTATAAGAGGCTCTGATAGAGGAGGCTCTGGGTTAGCCTTTAGGGATATTTGAAGCCTATAAACTACTAATTACATGTTTTTATAGTTTTCACTGTGTACTTTGAACAAGTAGTCTTTTAGTGATGACCTTCTTTTGTAATTTGTTGTTCTCTCCCTTCTTTTAGCTTTAAACTGTGTCAAATGGAGATTGTAATGGTTTTAATTAACTGCACAATACATTTTTACTTACTTACTTGTGCCATTTATAATGTCAAGGCACTGAGATGCACACAGTCTTTCACTTGATGACACAACCAGAAGATCTGTAGGTCGAGAATAATCCTGAGAACGCTTCAATTATCTGTGAAGTGGCCTGTTTTTGTGATCACGTGTGTTCTCCAACTCGCTATACTTTTAACTACCAGCTATAAGGCCATGGGACCAGCCCTGTCCCTACTGCCGGGTGCTGAGGTCACCAGATGACTCAATTTCACCTGGGGCCGATGGTTTTATCTGCAGTGTTTCCGTTTAACACAACAGTGCATTTTGGGAGCTGTAGTCTTTGTTGAGTTCGTCTACAGCTGAACTAAAAACAATGACTGGTAAAACTAAAGTCTCTGAGTGTAAAGGAGGCTCGGTTGAAATGCAGTCACCTGGTAACCACCCCAGCCAGGCGAACCGCCTCAGGGCAGTATGCTGCTATTTGCCCAGCACCTGTACGGCCTCCGCAGGTGCCTCCCCCCAGCAGTATAAAACCGCCCACCCCCCCTAAGCCATGTTCTAAGTACCGTTTTCTCTTTCTGCGGGACGTCTGCTCTGTAAGATGGCGCTCAAGGCCTGTTTCATGTGGGGGCCCCTTCTCTTGGCCCTGCTGTGCAGCAGCAAGCCGAACACGACACTTATCGTGGGTGAGTAAGTAGAAGCCGATACGCGCCTCTTTCCAAAAGGGGTGTCCCCTCATGTGGGTGGCCACAGTTCTCCCCCCTACGTCGTCGACTCATTGTAGGTACGAGGCTGCTGTCGGCGCGAGGCGTCTTGGGCTGATAATAGTTAAACAGACTTTGGGGGAGAGGGCAATAGGGCGTTTACGGGTGTAGCAAAGCAGATTTTTATGACGGATATTTACATACCGCCTACCCTCCTTCTGACTGTGTATCTGTTGTTGTGACCACTTCAAGCAGTCCTTTAAAACGATAAAAGCGTGTATTTCGGTATTCTTGAACCTATATTTCTAAATGAGGGGGAGGGTGTTAAGGCAAGCACAGAATAGTGTTGACCAGGGCTTTAAGTGGGCCGGGTCTCACCGGGTCTGAGCACCAGCAGTTTTTTAAAGGGGGGGCCTCGAAAGGGGTCTCTATCGGGCTCTGTTTTGTGCCCTGACAGAGGCGGTCCATTTTTTTTCTGGACTGCAGTCGATGTGCGCGTGCTCACACTGCTCACTTCTCACTAGTGGAGAAGTTACGTCATGACGTCATGGCAGGTGAGCATTGTAGTGGAAGGGAAATTCTTTAAAGAGTCATTTTCTCTCTGGGTTTCCCTTCCTTTTTGAAACTCAGGAGCAGCAACATTGTCGTGGTGTCAAGCCAATAGTCCTGACTTGTTGTAGGTATGATGTACTTGTTGTAACATATATCTGGATGCAATGACAGAAACAGCAAAATACAAGTCCGGCGGCACACTATGCTAAACACGGATTTTTAGATTGTGTTTTTAAGCCACGCCCTTAATTATATTGGCCACGCCTCTTTCAGAGACCCCCCCCCCAGTTTTTTCATCCCACTTAAAGTCCTGGTGTTGACTATAAAACCAGGGTTGGGTGAGGGCCATTCATGACGTGGGCAACTTAACTAAAATGTGTTTCGTTTGACCCATGGTTATCCTTGGATTGTGGAATACTGGAGAGGTGAGTTGGGGAGTTCTTTGTCCCTCACGATCTGTGGTCGGGCCACTGGTTCTCCTTCCTCTTTGTGTGCTGTTTGGGGCAGTATACTTGTTGTTTATCAGAACTCCAAGTCATTGTGGGAAGCCTCCAAACCTCCCTGGGCATGTAATCAGTTGCCCATTCCACTCTACTGTTTCCAGAAGCTTCTGTTACATGGGCGCCTTGTTTCCAGTCCTGGATTTCATGTCTCAAATCGCTGCATTTTGGGAGTATAGTCTTGTTGTTCCAAAGGGCTTTGGGTGAAACAAGAGAGTGCAGGTGAAGAGTCTGTACTATAGACCCATGTGGTATACATGGCCCACACTGTTTGTAGAAGGGCCACTCCCCTATCCAAGATACTTCACATGTGGGGGGGTACAACTCATTCAGCACTTTAATAGCCACTACTATTATGGATTCCCCTTGTTCCGGGCTTAAAGTGCGTAATAGCCTACGTAATTAAGGGCATGTCTTAAACATGTAAACTATATATTTCTGTGATTCCCATAGTTGACCACCCCACCGGTACTTTGGCTCCTCCCAGAACAAACACGCACCAGAACTATTGGCTCTATCAGCTGTTTTATTAAGAAAAATGAGTAACCATGATTTTGTTGTAAATAATATTCAGAATGTTTCGATTTCTGAGATTGATTTAAACACCACTGAGGCCTGTGGAAAGGGTAGTGGTCTTCAAAGTGTCACAATCACTCCTGTTCATTCTGTAGAGCATTGCTCGCCCCCCACACCCCACTTTTCTCTCCACATCTCGTCCATCTGCAGGTCTAATAGCTCATCTTTCCTCTTCAGTACTCTTTTCACTACCTTCTGAATACACTTCCTTGCAGCTCCTCCACGTCACCACCTGCAAACATAACCCCTGCCCCATGTAAGCACTTCACTTTTACTACAACTGTGTACTTGCTTCATACATTTCCAGAGACTCGATGGCAACTCGAATGGTTGACTATTGCACTGTGTACTCTGCAGAGAGGCCAAGGATTGGATGACCATGAATTCTGTTGGTCATACAGTCGGTGGTCCGCAATAGGCAAATGGCGCTCTAAGGTCTATCACAAGTACAAATCAGTTATGGCAGGTAATCTGGCACGGTGCATAAGGTAGGGAAAAACCACCAGATCCCCACGTGTGTGGTCAGCAGACCACTTAATATATATATATATATATATATATATATATATATATACATATCCGCTGCACACGTTCAAAAGTAAATACATAAAGTTACATAAAATATCACAATGATGCTTGTCTGTTTTCAGATGTCTTTAATTCAAGATCTTTAAGCCTTCTTAGCCAACACGTGTTTTGTTGCTGTTACAGGGAATTACCCCGTGACTTCTTCAGGGCTGAGGTCAGTTTCAAGTAGTCTTAGTTACGGTGATAATTCCAACCCGGAAGGGGTTCCTATAAGTTCTGCTCCTGGAGAGGTAGACTAATTAGTCTCGTGTCCGGAAAGCTAAATATGCTTCCAAATGTAAGGGAGTTTCTTTTAGAAGAGCTGCCCCATCTGGCAGTATTGGGTAGAACCCTTCAGCTCTCCGTGGCGTGTTCGCCATGCAAATCGGCAGTAAGCACTTCACTTTTACTACAACTGTGTACTTGCTTCACATTTCCAGAGTCTCGATGGCAACTCGAATGGTTGACTATTGCACTGTGCTCTGCAGAGAGGCCAAGGATTGGATGATCATGAATTCTGAACACCTTTTGACCCACTGGCAGTGGCTGAGACCTGTGCTGCCTTCAGCTTCTGCTCCAGAGGGCTCAATCGTGTTATCAGTTGGTCACTTCGAGGTGACTCGGTTGAAAGTAAGCACTATAAGAGTAATCTGCAAAATGCAGAAACGCCATATCCTTGAAATAGCAAACACTCTTAGCAAAGAACAAGTAAACATTGAAATATAAATGGAACTAAATCACTGGCATTACCTTACCGTTTTACACTCTTCAGCATTCGACCAGTTACAACTAAGAACCTGACTAGAAGGCCCGATCTACCGGATCTGAGACCTGGACGGTCCTGGCCCCCTTAAAGCCCTACCCTTGTTGCTTGAGGATTAACATCTACGTCATCCATTCTTCAGATAGGGCTTAAGAGTGAAGTGATGAGGCCCGGGTCTTCGTGTTTCGAGGGCGTGTTCTGTGATTTTGGCTAACAGCCTTTCTTGCCTTCTGACCTCTGCTCCTTTCTCCACTTGGTAGAAAAGTGTTTTCCTTAAGCGGAGGTCATTAGAGAACCAAGTCACGCTTCTGCTTCTATGAACTACTGTTGTATAGAATTAGTCCACACTCCCTTTGAAATGAACTGACTACAATTCCCAGAATACTTTAGTGATTTATTGTAAGCCCAGAGCATTGGATATTGTGATTGGAGTCGTCTGCCAATTAAGTGCAATATAAAACTAGCAAGGAATGGAGACTTAAGACTAGACTCGCACCGTCGGCTCTGGACTTATTCGGGCATCTGAATACATTATTCGCATTTAAATAAGGTGCTTGCACTTAACCATATGTGACTGGGGCCTTTTTCCATTCGGAGGTGCCGCAAATTAATCTCGGCCTTGTCGACGTGTGTTCTGCTGGCGTGGGTTTGGTCTGCTGCAGCCACAGTACTACAGACTGACATGGTGTTTGTCAGTGGAAACAAACTCCGCGCTTGTGCAGCAAGCTGCATTCATTCGCCCCAGTGTTGGGAATGGAAGGAAAACTATTCCGGCACGTGGAAAGGGTGGGTAGTCGCGAGGGGTGGAGCCTGACAATTCACTTACACTTTGTTTTATTTTCTCTGCTTCAAAGAAATTGGTGATTGAGGGCAAACATGACAGACCTGTTCTATCTTACTTAATTAATCACAAAAAGGCTGCATTTTAAAATGTTGTATGGGATTAAAGCACCTGCTGAAAACCCCATTGTTAGTAATGGGGTTTCTGGTTAGCTAGGGTATGCACCGAAGTTGGGCAGGACCCACCACTCTAGTCCCAGTAAGGGAGTTACACACCCAAGATAACCCCTGCTCACCCCCTTGGTAGCTTGGCAGAGCATTCAGGCTTACCCCAGAGGCAATGTGTAAAGTGTTTGCGCAACACACACCAGTGACACAATAAATACATCACAGAGTAGTATATAAAAATGTGTATCTGTATTGCATATAAACATAGACCAAAACACTATAAACCAATAATCACTTTGCCAACTAGGCCATTGTCATAACATCAATTAGTGCAATAAAGTAAATACTTATAGGTTGCACACGTCATGGAAACACTCTACACCATCCCTGTACATATTATGCAGGTCCTGAAATGACACTTGTTATCATGTCATTGCAAGGTATAAAGTGACAAACCACATTATCAGGGCATGAAATGCAGCGGTTAGGGAGAAACACAGATCACCATGTATCTCCATCAGGCAATAAAGATGTCTGCAATTAATGCAGACTGGTTTAGGAACAACACATGAATCCCCCATCTAATCACAAAGCTAGGGCCCAGCACCTCTGTGCTCCTACTCAAGGGTTATGGTGGATCCTAGTGACCCCAGCTGAAGCAAGCATCTTTATAAATGCATCGCAGGATGCTGGAGCAACTGCGTGCCTATTCAAGGTGTTACGGTAGTCATGAAGTGTGGCAAGCTTCTTATGATGACCAGGGCCTCTGAGGTCTTTCCCATATGGCAAACTCAAATGCCCCCAAGGTATGTCTCAGAATGGAAATGGGCATACACGCACCACCAAGATTCAGGCTACATACTTGCCAGCAACTGTACACGAAAGTGTGGTGCCGCTGCTACACTTCCAAAGCAAAGTGGTTCTGTCGGGAACCGAATTGCTTTCTTATTTAATACAAACCTATCTGTTTATGTATACAGAATGGCTTATGCAAACATTTTTTTCTCATTCACAATTAATGAAATGAAAAGAAAACAAAGGAACACACAAGTCATGAATAAAGTATTGTATCCAAAAAGAAATGGGGGGGGGACGGGACTTTTTTTTTTTTTTGTTAGGAGAAGAAATAACTTTTTCTTTTTGTGCTTTATCACATTTCCTGATATGTGAGATTGACAAGACACTCGTGGCTCGAGCACATGACCCTTATACCTTGAGATTAATTCTCAATCATAACCGGATGTTGGATCCGCTTGCCAGTAATCTAGGTGAGCAGCAACATCACTGGGGCACATCCTCCGATATAAATCATGAATCGTAGTTCAGTGGAGGGTCGAAACACCCCCTTCTCCCATCTTTTCATTTCAGAAATTCCTATCGCAAATATGATTCCAACCTGACGGTGGATCCTTGCTCAAATATTGATTCGTCCTAAGGCTGTCCTTTTTCGCTTCCCTTGTCCTGATGAAGACCCGCCGTGACGCACAAACCGCGCTTGCATCTGGGTCGAAACGTCGACGTGCCAGAGACCAACTTGACCCTATTTCCTCAGCTCCACACCAAAAGGAAAATCAAAACCTTCAGTGGTTCAGAGATTCATGCAATTAAGGATGGATGTCATTTAAAAATTGTTTTTAAAGCACTGTATCGAACATCTTCACAATCGGCACTTGCCTTGCACTGTCACTCCTGCACCGATTATTTTGTGTATTGTCTGCGACAGCCTTGTTTTGTCAATCACATCTGTAAAAAGAAAAGTTATTTCTTCTCCTAACAACAAAGTCTTTTTTTCCCCCCTTTCTTTTTGAATACAATACTTGATTTGTTCATGACTTTGGTGTGTTCCTTTGTTTTCTCTTCATTAATTGTGAATGAGAAAAATGTTTGCATAAGCCATTCTGTATACATATACTCTGGCAGCCAACCACTCCCTTATGGTTACTCCTTTAAACCAGTTTTCTCCCCCCTGCCCTACACTCTGCGTCTCTTCTAGCAGAGCGAGCCTTGCTAGGGGAGATTGACTCATGGTAGGAAGGTTGAGTGCAGGAAGAGTCTGGGAACAGCACCCCACAAACTCATATCCGTGAATTCCCTATGCAAACCTTATAACGCCCAAACCCCCACCTCCTTTCTGGATCACCCCAGGTCTACACACTACCAGCATGAGGCCTAGGTCTTCTCACAGCCTTACCACCTTAGACAGTCCACCCCTTCCCTCCCCACCACAGCAGTCGAACACACAATACAAACTCCGCCAATTCTCATGATGTAGGAGTCCTCCCTGACTCACCTCACCAATTCATGCCCTCACAACACCACTACTAGAAGGGCTGCTGAGCTATGCAATGACAAGCATATACATCGCCCAGAATAAAAGCCCAAAAGCTCCACCACCATACGTCTCCCCCACCTACCCTTCCCAACAAACCAGACCAACAACGCAACACATCACCCACACACCTCAGACACACTGCCTCAAACACACACCTCATGCTCCCAGGCCACAATAGTCCAGGCGTGGTGAAATTACACAGGACTTGCAGCAACTCAAATCTGGTCTACAGAACCTAATAAGCACCACAGCAGAGTTGGCCCGCTACAGCAGAGTTGGCCCGCCACCCAAAAAACATACCACTCACATCTACCAACAAACACTTACAATTGGTCTGCTACCATCTCATCCTCGCCGTCACAGGGTGATCTACACCCTACCCCAACGTTTTCGCTAGACTGGTCAAGATCAAGGATTCACTATAAGACAATACCCACTCCCTTCTCCTCACATATAATACTGCACACCGTGACATCCCATATAGGCTGAATCCCATCCTAACAATTGCCTCAAACATAGACAACTCTAGAGATGTAAATAAGGCCAAGCTCAAACCAGTACCCATCACAGAGAACCTCAGCAGACACCAAACCTCACCTGAAGTGCATGCTTCTAATTTGCAGATCAGCCATGAAACACGCAGTAGACATAGCTGACATCCTTGTGCATGAACTTTTTCTAGTACTCCAAACTAAAACATGGCTGAATAACTCTATAGAAATCCTTTATTTGAGTCCCACCCAGCTACGGCACTGTAAGATAAGACTGACCAAATATGGTCGATGTGGAATCGCCTGTATACACCGCAAAAACCTTATGGTGAACCGTTTACAAGCCATCAAACTTTCCACTTGCAAATACCTATGCATAAACACTGAAACAATAGACCCCTATGTAAATTACATGTGATCTACCACCCACCAGGCGACAACTTCTCATTCATTGAACAAATCATGGAAATCATCACTTCCAATGTAGGGCAACACTGCTCCCAAATCTTCCTCAGATTTCAACCTTCATTGGAACGACCACGAAGACACCCTCAGTTAATAGCCTAAAAACCTCAAAACATCTCCAATACCCTCTGGACCAAGATAGAGAATGCTTCACTACTTCAAGGAACCCTACCAGACTTCCTAAAATCAGGACAGGTAACCCCCATTCTAATTAAAAAAAACAAAACAAAAAAACACAGCAGACCACACGATCCCAGATAACTTCCATCCAATATCCACTATTCCCTCCCTAACAAAGCTACTGGAGTACTGCATCCATACCAAACAATGCAACCACATAGCTCAATTCACCTTATTGACCAATTCCAATCAGGCTTCCGTCTGGGCCATAGCAGAGAAACCGCCTTGACAAACATTGTTGACAAAGTGCTAACACTATTAGATCAAAACAAGTCCTGCCTCTCAATCATCCTAGACCTATCCTCAGCCTTTGATACGGTCAAACATAAGTTTCCTGGACTGACCTGAGCACAGAGTGGGTTTATCAGGGTTTGTCCTAAAGTGGTTCACCTCGTTCCTAGACAACAAACTCGAAAAATAAAGATTAACCTATACCACTTCAGTCACATTTAAGAGTCCCTAAGGGATCCTCTTTATCACCTATCCTCTTCAATCTATTCATGAAGCCCTCAACAGATTCTGAAATTTTCCAAAGTACAATACCACATGTATGCAGAATGATGCCCAACTATACCTAAAAATATCATACTCCTGATATCCGCTTACGCGACAACTTTGCAAAAAACTGGCTGACCAGAAACCCCCTCAACTCGCTCAACCAAATTCCTCCTAATTGCCCCACAAACTCATCGACATGAAACACTTGATGAAACACTTGACAGCCTTCAACTGCACACCACACATCCTAGATTCCACAAGATCACTGGGAATAACTCAACAAGAATCTTACCATGTGGGAACACATCAGCGCAGCCACCAGAGGAGCAAACCTTTTTTATATGAGCTTTCTTAAACTAAAACCCTTCTCCTCTGCCGATAAACCCATTAGCCGTGCAAGCTCTAGTGAACCCCAGAATAGACTATGGGAATATAACCCTGTGGTTTACCGAGATCCAGACTGTAGGAAAGTAGGATCTGCTTTCATGGTTACCCCCACTTTTTGCTGGTGTCATTATGTTTTTCTGACTGGATCCTGCTAATCAGGACCCCGTCTGTGCTTCCCAGGTGCAGCTGGCATGGCAGGGGGGTTGTGTGTGTGTGGGGGGGGGCGGAGGGGGGTGTTTAATTTAAGAATAAAAAAAGTAAACTTATCTTTCTGTCAGCCGGGTCCCACGTCTTCTCTGCTCCTGCCTCTGGCAGGAACAGGAAGCGGGCAGCCAGGCTCCCTCCCCCAAGCCAATCGCAACATCCCGACATTGGTCGGGATGTTGCCCAGTCAGGGGCTTATTATGGGGAGGCCATGCTCCATGCAGGCTGCAACACACCCTGCATGGAGAAGGGCAGAGTGCACATGACTGCTCAGCCCTCTGGGGCAACCCAAACTGTCTTTGCGCACTCAGGAGTGGGCACACCACTCCTCCCCTGCTTGCAGAGCAGCCCCGCCTGCAACCAAACATAAAATGATGATAACTGAAAGTTATTGCCTTCTTGTTTCTGCTTCTCGCAGTGGGGTGACACTCCTCTGCCCTAGTGGAGGAGCCGCCCCTGCTTCTTCCCTAAATTGAATATGGGGAGTGCTTGGGTACACCCCAGATTGGCTACTGCTGTACCTTTGTAAGTCCCTAATACCTGGTACTAAGGAACCCAGGGCATGGGTACACCAGGGGCCCCCCCCCCCCTCCATGGGCTGAAGCATGTATTATGCCACCCATGGGAGGCCACTCAAATTGTGACTACAGGCCTGCCATTGCAGCCCTCGGTGCTCCCAGGTCCAGACTGACAGCAAACTATGGCTGCTGCTGACCAGAGACACTATTCTGCCCTCCTGCTGCTGAGCCAAGCTTGAGACTGGCACCTCCCAGACAGGACTTGGTGTATTGGAACATGGTGGGGGTGCTTGCCAGCACCACTAGACTGCTTTGAAGGGCACATTTGGTGCCCTCCTTGTATACTCCAGTTGGAACCAGTTCAGGGAGCCCTTTGCTCCTGCTCTGGTGCAAAACTGGACAAGACATGGGAGTATCCTCCCCACGGTCCAGCCCCTCCTGTGGGGAAGGACCCCTGAATTGTCCCAACCCTTTCCTTATGGTACCCAAGGGCTTACTTGTAGGTGGTTCCTGAGATTCGTTGTGGGACAAGATTCGGATCCGAAACCATTCATCTTCAACCGTCTACGCACTTTGGACTTCGCTGGACTTCAGTTTGGGAACTGAGACTGCAACTGGGGAAGTCTCCTGGTCTCATCATCCTGCCAGTCTTCTGCGTCACCTGTGCTCCATACAGGTTCTCCTACAGGCCTGTGGACATCCAAGACACCCGAAGGAATCTCTCATGAAGTGAAGCCCCTTTCCTGCATCTGCAGGCACTGCAACAAAGCTGACCGGTCTGCTGTCCCTGAGCTCCTACGGACTCCGAAAGGTTCCGCAACACAGGTGGTGGTTCTGCAACTCCCTCAAGGCCTGCACTGTTTCACAGCAAGTTTGAAGCTAGTATCTCATCAGAACTGCTGTGCACTGTCAACTTGCCATTGCCAAGGCTTGTTGACTCTTCACAAGAGATCTTTGGGCTCCAAGAAGCTCCAGCTTCATCAATCTCCTGCAACCAAGATCTGTCCTCACCGCATCCTCTGCACCATGGGCCTGCATCAGTCTTGAGCTGCTCTAGGTCCTCTTTTGACTCCTGTGCCTTCGGCCCATGGGCCCTCTTGAGGGTCTTTGGCTCCAGTGGGCTCCCCTGCTTGCTCGGGGCCTGCTCCGACTTACCTGCTCGTGGCGAGTCACTTGGACCTTGCTGGTCCTGACACTGCAACTTATTTGCAAACTATGGGTAGAAAAGCAGCCCCCTGGTTACTGGTCCATCTCCTAGCTAAAGAAAAAGCCCTAAGATAGGTTACAGTTTCTAACAGTCCTGGAGTTGAAAACACGTTCGTAAGTGGGAGCGATGTGGGCTCGTGTTACCACTCATGCTTCATCCTTCCGTGATGACAATTGTCCTGCGCTTTCCAACGAGGGGTGTTACAGAACATTGTAAGGAGCACTTGGAACCAAACATCTCCCAGTGGGAGAAAAATAAAAACCCATTAATGTAAATAAAGACCCCCCCCCCCTTCCCCTCCCCAATGGTGGCGGCGGCTAAACTCGCTTCCTAGATTCAGCTAGTAGTAGTGACACTTGGCTCAGTACTGAAAGAGATGGAGAGCTCTACCGTTAGGGGGGCACACAGCCGATGGGAGACCCCGCGAGAGGAATTGGACCAAGGGACCCCAACGAAATTCAAAATTTTTATAGTCCTCTCTAAATATTTCAGACATGCGCTCCAGGCTGAGCTGTCTCCAGAGTCGTGAGTGCCAGAGGGAGATAGCTGGCGCCTCCTTCCTCTTCCAAGCGGCCGCCAGAGTGGTCTTGGCCGCCCCTATACATAACCATGATTGTCTTATCAGCTCGGGTCTGGTGTTCTAGAGAAGGGTCACGAAGTCCCAAAAGGACACCTGCCATAGTGGAGGGGACCGGGTATCCCAATATGTCCTTAATGTGGGACAGTATTTCCTCCCAAAAGGGGCGGATGGAGGGGCAATCCCACCAGATGTGTTGAAAGTCCCCAAGCAGTCCACATCCCCTCCAGCATCTATCAGAGGTGGCAGGAAAAATTCGCTTGAGTTTGGATGGGTTCAGGTACCAGTCCATCATAGTTTTCAGATGGGCCTCACGGAGCTCCGTGGAATGGTTAAGGTGGGTGATGTCCGTCCACAGATGGGACCACTCCTCCTCTGAAACCACCCGTTGCAACATATCCTCCCACATGGACATATATCGGGGCCGCGGGAGCTCACAGTAGTGAGCAGGAAGTTATATATGAATGAGATCGTCCCCTTCATTGATGTAGCCTTGGTGAGGAAGCGTTCAAACTGTGTGGGGGCGTGTAGCTGCCTCGCGAACCTGTGGAGTGAGCGCCCAGTGTACTAATTGAGCATAGTGGTAGCCCTCCATGTTTCCCAGTCCATAGTCTTGTTTAGTCACTAAACGTGAGGGGATCAGAGTGTTGAAACAAGTGTTAAAGCCAGACACCCACCTCTTCTCCAGGCATCAAAAGGTCCCTCTTGGAGGCCCGGTGGGAATGCCGGGTTAAAGTGAGTGGTGTAAACGGTGAGGGGAACGAGATCCATCTGTCATCGCCCATGAGTGAGTCCCATACTCTGTGTAGTGCGAGTGGGGGTACTAATATAAGCATTCTTGGGTCTCTCTTGGGGAGCCATACGAGGTCCCATATTGTCCTCCCCGCCATGCTGCGGTCCATATGGAGCCAATGTTTGTCGGACTCTGGCTTTGACCATTCAACCAAGACTCTGAGTTGTGCCGCCTTATAGTACAACTGGAGGTCCGGTAGACCAACGCCCCTCTACGGGAGTGACGCAAGAGAAAAGCGTGCCCTCCCCCCTCCTCCCCTCCCCACCAGACAAAGCGAAGAACCATGGATTTTACTCGACGAAAAAGGTCCCCTCTCGTTCTATGGGCAAAGCTTGAAACAGGTAAAGAAGTTTGGGGAGAAGCGTCATCTTCACTGCATGAATCCTGCCATGACAGGAAGAGGCTTCCATTTCGTGAGAGCCAGTTGGATTTTGTGGAGAAGAGCAGGGAAATTAGCAGCGTAGAGTCCCTCTAACTTCGGAGTCAGCTGCACCCCCAGATATTGAATGGAGGACGAGGCCCATGGCGGTGGGGTAAGAGACTGGAGCATGTGAACTTCTGCTCGTGGAAGAGAGGTTGAGAATGTATGATTTGGTGAGATTTACTTTAAAGCCGGCCACAGTTTCAAACCGCTCAAGTTCAGCCTGCATATTTGGGAGGGATGTGGACGGGCCGGAGAGGGACAAGAGGACATCGTCCGCAAAAAGGGAAATTTTGTGCGACTCCCCCACAAATGGTATACCCTGGATGTTGGGGGTAGCCCTAACCGCTAACGCTTATGGTTCAATACTTAGAGCAAAAAGAAGGGGGGACAGGGGACATCCCTGTCTAGTGCCCCTAGAGTGGAGGAACGAGGACGACAGGACCCCATTGACCACCACCTTAGATCTGGGGTGGAGATAATTAGCCCGGATCATAGTGAGGAATTTGTTTGCAAACCCAAACGCCGAGTGTGTGAAAAAGGAACCCCCAGTCCACTCGGTTAAAAGGCCTTCACGTCGAGCCCCACCAACACCGCGGGAATCTGACGCCGAGAGGCCTTCTCTATCAGATGGATAATTCGCCGGGTATTGTCGTGCGTTTGCCGGCCCTTGATGAACCCAGACTGGTCAGCGTGAATCAATTCAGGCATAAGGTCATTCAGGCGTTTGGCTATTATGGAGGAGTAAAGCTTTGCGTCCAAGTTTAATAAGGCTATGGGCCGATAGGAAGCACAGTGTTGGGGGTCCTTCCCCGCTTTGGGTATGACAGATCACTGCCTCGGACATAGTGCCAGAGGTCATGCCTTCGTCAGCCATGCTGTTAAACAGGTTAGTCAGGTGGGGACCAATGTTGGGGGCGAACGTCTTATAAAAGAGGGCTGTATACCCGTCTGGGCCAGGCGCTTTATGAGGCTTCAGAGCCACGATCGCGGTGTTGACCTCGTCCATTGTAATAGGAGCTGTAAGCCAGTCATTCCAGGCATCTGATACCTGGGGCAGTGTGAGGGACTGAAGGTAATCCCTCTGGGCGTCCGAGTCCAAAGCGTCACCCTTGTAGAGTTTCGTGTAAAAAGTGCCGAAGAGGTCTGCCTTAGCCTCCTCTCCATGAATTAGTTCCCCGTCGGAGCTACATAAACCTCCTATATATTCTCGCTCCCTTTTGTCTCGTAATTGTCGGGCCAAATGTTTACTAGCTTTGTTGCCCTGTGTATAGGATAAGTGTCGTAGTTCAAGGAGTGTGAACTCTGCCCTATTATCGTAAATCGCCCGAAGTTTCCCCGTATCGCTGTGAGGTTACGAAGGGACTGTCTGGTGGGGTTCTTTTTGTGTATGTGCTCAAGCTTAGATAGCTCATCCTCTAAAGTTTCTCTTTCTTTCGTCCGTTGTACATTTAGGGCTGAATTGAGGGCAATGCATCTTCCCCGAAAGACTGCCTTAAATGCATCCCAAGTAATATATTCAGAGGTATCCTCTGGTTTATTAGCAAAGAATTCCGTGATGGTTTCCCTCAGTTTGGTGCAGGCGTCCTTGTCCCGGGTAAGGGACGTCAGGAAGTACCATTGTGGTGTTGCCGCGGTGTTCACCTCCCGAGAGACCGAGTAGGCTATGGTCCGAGACTGAAAGGGGAAATAGCTTAGCTGCTTGAAGCGCCCCCTGCAGGGATTGATGGCTAAAAATGTAGTCCAGTCGGAATAGGAACGGTGAACATGTGAGTAGAATGTGTAGTCCCGCGTCTGTGGGAATAGTGCGCCAAGCGTCCAAGAGCCCCAAGTCGTGCAAGCGTCGTCTCCTGAGAGAAGGAGCCCACCTCTGAGCGATGTGAGTGCGTGCTGTCCAGTTTTTTGCCACGTCAAATTGAAGTCGCCCATAAGTATCAGTGGCCCCTCTGCAAAGTCTGATAGTTTCCCCAAAAACGTGTGTAAGAAGGCCGTCTGGCCAGTGTTGGGAGCATAAACTGCTACTAAAGTACACAGCCTCCCTTTGAGGCGCCCTTTAACCATGACCCAACAACAAACTCTATCAGTGAGCATTCCCAAGGGCTGAAAGTGGGTGGAAGAGCGGAACATGAGCGCTACCCCTCTGTTTTGTGTGCGCCGAGGATCTGTAGATCAGTGGGAAGTGTTTGTGTCTAAGTCGGGTATCGTCGGCCCTGGCCAAATGCGTTTCTTGCAATGCCACAATATCCAGATGGTGATCTAGTATGTACTTCCACACCTTCTGGTGCTTTTGAAGGGAGTTAAGACCTTTAACGTTCCATGTTCCAATCGTGAGGGGCATCATTTTTACTAGGTAGCCCTACCTGCCCATATTAGCCATGGACCCTCCTCCCAAGGGTCCCTAGTGTCGTTGCAGCTGCCAGTCCGCCCCCAAGCGTCAAACGTTAAAAAGCCGCCACAATTTCCCACCCACCCCCTCCCTTCCCCAAAAAAACATGAACAAACATTATTCAAACAAAACACTACCGTAACGACAAACTTTCCTTTGGTTGTACAAAAGGGAGATCCCCTACGGGGGATCAGGGGGGACGGAAGGTCCGAGGACCCCGTCCACGCCCATCCCGGCATAATGCTAATGTTTGGCAAAGGATCTTCAAGGGTGCCTAAAAAACATGTCCCAATGCTATGGCTCTACTGTGGGAGCGCCACCCATAGCTATATGGAGCCTTGATTGGGCCCAGAATGCGCCCCTCTCTCAGCGCCTCAGTTCCCCGGTATCGCCAAAGCCTCTACCACCCTCCACCCCCGTAGATGCAAGACAGGGGATCCGACTATTCAAAAACAGAGAATCCGGTAACTCAGATCCCTCAAGTCACTTATCTGTACTGGGAGATTGAAAGAAAGGGGTTGCCATCCTGTGGAGAAAATGGGGCCACGGGCTGGAGCAAAACTGTCTCTGCAGAAGTGGAAGGTGTCCAAGAAATCAAGGATAAACAAGGTCCCTAGGGCTCTGGGTCACAGTCCGGCTCAGGAAAGGATCCTCCAGAGCGTCTGCAGAGGAAGGTCAGCGACGGCCCCTGCGCAGGCCCACCGACCACACTGAAGCCATGACCACACTGAAGCCATGGCCGTACCCCGGAAGGGCCCCCCCAGCTGCACCTCCAGCCGAGTCTGCCTCCTCGGGTGTGAGGCCCATTAGATCCAGACCTTCTCGGAGCTCCGTGATGTCGTTGTTTGTTCTGGAAGTCGAAGCTGAGCCCGAAGGGGTAGGTCCAACGATATCTGATCTTCTCCTCCCTTAATTTGGTGGTGATGACTCTAAATGCATGGCGCCGCGCCAGAGTGGACGGCGCCACATCTTGGTATATCGCACAGGAATGGCCCTGAAAGGAGATGGAGCTTGTCGCTCTGGCAGCCTGAATGATCGCCTCCTTGACTTTATATGAATGGAGTTTTGCTAGTATGTCACGGGGCCTCTGTCTCGTCGCCCTGTCTTGTGCCCACGCAGTGAACTCTGTCCAGTTTTTATTTTTAAGGTCTGAGGACTCAGGATCTCAGCGAACAGTCCCTCCACAAATGCCGCTAGGTCAGGCCCCTCCGCTCCCTCCTCCAGGTCTCTAATGCGTACATTCTCTCTACGAGCCCTGTTCTCAAGGTCCTCTGCCTTAAGCTGTACCTGGTGAAGCTGCTCCTTAAGAGTCTGTACATCCTCGTGTACCTCGGTGGTGAGCCGCACCTGTTCCTGGTGTTGTGATTCCAGATCCAACACTCTTGTTCCCACCGAGTCCACGTCTTGCTGGAGGGAGGTCAGACGCCCCGTGAGGTCGGCATGTAGTTGCTCCAGGGATGTTGTGAAGTCCTGCCGGAGATCGTTGCGTAGCTCAGTTTTGAAATCCTGAAGTAGAGATGGCATGTCCGCCTTCGTGAAGGATATGGCTTCCTCCCCCGTGCCCCTCTGCGGAGGTTGACGCGCGTCAGGGGCTGTGAAGAAGTCCAATACTTTGCTTGGTGTCTTGCTCGGTACCTTCGGCGGCATAGAGATGAGGTCTCTTTGACCCTAAGCGCTCTTTCCAGGAGAACCAGAGGTTGGTCTAAATGCAGCTTGCGCACGCCTAAAGATTAGATGCAAGTGGGCCCCGATAAGCACGAGGACACCCAGGGTACACTGGGCCCCTCACCAGGCACCCGCCGTCACCTGTGACCAGCTGTAGCACAGCCAGGAATCATCCCGAGGGCCCAATCCGCCCAGGTGGTGACGGGGCAGACGGTCCGGCAGAGCGAGAGACCCCCAGCGCGCGCCGGATCCCGCCTTACTTGGCGTTTAGGTGCCTTCTCCCAGTGTCACTGCGCGCCCCGATGTGCAGCCCCCGCGATGTCCCCCAGTCGTGCAGATGAGGCTCTCCGCCTCGGAGGCTCATTGCTGTGTATACCTCCGGTAAGGCTGCAAGGGGCCCACCCCAGGCGAACAGCAGCCAGAGACAGGGTTCCAAATATCATCCAACTGTGCCTGGTCGGCGGAGCCCGCAATGCCAACTGCGCCCCGTGGGCCTCCAGCCGACGCTCCGGCGAACACCTCGCTTCCGCCACTCCAGCCCAGTCACGGCGTCACCAGGGCCCCCAGCCAGGCCTCTATGTAGCACCTCTCCACGTGAGGCTCCGCCGCCAGGACGAGGTCTTACAGAGGCAGATCAGATGGGTTCAGCCGCCCTCGCTCATGCGGCCTCGCCAGGTCTCCCGATGTGTACAGAAGGGCAGCGGGAAGAAGATTATGGCAGGGGTCCCACCAGCAGGCCCCCGCAGCCGGAGATCTGCAAACGATGGTACTGCTACTCCTCCAATGCCCCGGGGGGGGGGGGAGGAGGGAATGGGGACAGCTCGCCCAGGGCACCGCAGGACTCGGAGCTCCAGGCCTCGGTCTCCGCCGGCGCACCTCACCTTCCAGGCGCCATGATGGGGTCAGGCATGGAGAGCGGCTCCGTTGCATCCCACTTCTTCTGACAGCCGCCCCTCAAGCAGAGCCAGTACCGAGCTGGCCCCAGCTAACTTCCGTTCTCTCCGGCCGCAGCAAGACACCGCTCTGCTCCTCACAGGCTGAACTCGGGCTCAGCTCTCCCCGCTCGAGATCCGACGGCCATCTTGTTTTCGGCCGTGGCCTATCCCCCAGGCCGAGCAGGACGCGACAGGGCAGATTCAGGCGGCGACAGAAGGGACTCATATGGTGCCCCACACGTTCCTCTGACGGGACATGTCGTTTTCAGTGCTCCGCATCGCCGCTGGTCATCAGGATGGACACCAGGATAGTGCGTGGACCGGGAGCCGAGACGGTCTACGTCCGATCGGCCATCTTGCCTGGCCACGCCCCCGATACACAACTTTTTAACGAACAAAACTTTACCTTGATCCAAACGCTTGAATTAGCTGGGTACTGATCAGACTCTGTTCACAAACTAGTATCTGCACTTGACGCTATGTTCGGATGCCTAGCTCACTCTTGGGTACTTTCTTGATCTATAACTGGTATTGACAGCATTTGTTTCTTGTTGGCCACTTGCATGTTTCTAGTTTATCCTGCTTTCTAGTTGCTGCAACATTTGGAAATCGCTTCGATACCCTTCCAGGGTCTAGCTCGCAATATATAAAACTCTATAATTTTTTTTTTTTTTTTACCGAGGTGCAGTTTCACAGTAGTGAGAAAGCAAATGGGCTGTTTGTCGCTACCACGACATGCCACACTAAAAAGGCACATGTCCTACCCTGCCCAAAGGGCTACATAGGGCCTACCTTAGGGGAGACAAATGTTGAAAATGGGGAGTTTGCCTTGGCAAACACTTTAAATGCCAAGTCACTGCAGCAGGCCCTGCAGTGGCCGACGATTGAGGTAGGTTTGAAAGGCTACTTCTGTTGCTGCTGCAAGCAGTGCTACAGGCACTGGGTATACAGGATACCACTGTACAAAGGACTTGCAGGTAAATTAAATATGCCAAACAAGTGTAGACCAATCTTACCAAGTTTACAGGAGAGCACATGCACTTATCAGCAGTGGTAAAGTACAGTCGTGAAACCAACAAATGGGTCACAAAATACAGGAGGAAGCCAAAGTTTTGGGATAACCTTCCAAAAAGGTCCAGGTGCAACAACCTTTGTGTGCCTAGCAATTTTCAGAGGAGGATAATTGTAAAATGGCTCTGGGGTCTAATGCACAGAGAAACGCTTGTCTAGTCAACATTTTCGCTTCCAAAGTAACAGGTGGTTCATGTTCCTGCTGCAAAGCATATCATGTAACATGCAGATCAAAGATCTTTTATGGAGACTGGTAAGTGGGCAACTTCTTTTTCTTCTTTTTTTTTTTTTTTTTTTTTTAAATCATGCAAGTTTCTTATTTTTCCTTGCAGTTCAAAAGTTTCAATCCATCTAATATCACAGGGAGCAATGTACTGGCATTAAACAGCTGTGCAAACTACAAAGCATGGCTTTAGAACTTTGAGAATCTCCATTCTATGGTCTAAAAGGTTCCTTTTGGTTAGTAATAGTCTTATTAGTACTTTTATATATTTTTTTTAATCTGGTGTTTGTTCGCCTCCTCCCCCAACCTTGCACTCTAAACATGTCCTTGTCTCAGAAAACATTTACTCACTTGTATGATTTATTGCCTCTATATAATGTGCACTGTAAAACACTGACACCCTAAAGTGTTAAATAATTAAACTAGTTAGTGCAATTTAAATCCATACTTGTGTAATTACTCATACAGACAGATAATCTGACATTCGTACTGTGCACACCTGTTACATAAGGGGGTTGAACAAAGTGAAAAAACCTGCCTCCAAATCCTAGTTTCTTGTTTCAGCTTGAGTGATAACAAGCTGTTCTTTGCTCTCCATTGCTTTCACGAGTGCTAATGGTTCATTAAATCAAGCCTTTGTTTTGGACCCAGCTGGGGGTAAAAATAAACCCATCTCACTGCCTGCAGGTTGTTGCTCAGAACAGAAAGACATAGTGCGGGGGCAGCTGAATTTGTCCAGTGCTGCCAAATTCAGCATGTTTCACTGGGTCCAACCTGGGTCCCATATTCAATCCAATTACAGTAACTCATCTGGATGGATTCCCCTCTCCCCTCCTACACTGGGCCCTTAAAATATTTTAAGGGATCTTGTTAAAGCAGGGATGTGGAATTCCTATAGCCTGACGCCCAGGACATATTGTTGGGGGTCAAGGGCAACAAGTGTTCATGTGTTTTGTCCTTGGGACAAGTAGGCCCAAACCCCTGCAGCACAAACCCTTTGGCTGCCAGTTTGCAGTACCACATTATGGATCAGGGAAGGGCACTGTCTACAGTTAAGGTAATATTTTTGCCCATATGTTAATGCTGTTCAAACTTCAATTTATGGTTCATTAATTGAAAGCCTATATTGGGGTGAGCGCTCGAAGTAATGTTGTAAGCTCCGACTGCACTACTTACAGTGGTTCCAGTATAAAAATGTGTACACACCTCTTCAAAGTTTAGCAATATGAGGCTATGTATAATGCTCCCAGAATGCTCTCTAATTTGATGCAAATATTTGCAGAAGCTTGAAAGGAAGATTGATTCTTTGCTTTCAAAATAAAATGTTCAAAAAAAAAAAAAGAAAGCAGGAAAAAGTTTGCTAAACTACTGTAAAATTTCAGGTACCATTTCTTTGCAGCATCATTTAGTAACATGTTTTGATGCATGCTAGTATTTCCCAAAAATATTCGTAATGGAAAATCAGTGTAACCAGTTTCAATAAGATTATGGGAAGGAAAAATAAACAAGCCTTGGCAAAGCCAGTAGGTCTGATTGATATTCAGCGTTTTAGTTTTGTCAATGTGTGAATTGTTTTGACGTGGTTGTTTTTAAAAAAAAAAAAAAAAAAAAAAATTGAGAGCTGCCGGGCCCTCACCATTATAACTAACATTGACCAAAGCAAAAATTATTTTTGGTCTCAAGCGCACTGCCACAGTAGTTACTGGCACTGAACAAAACTACTTTGTGTTGATATGCTCCTTGTGAAAGAGCAGAATGCTGTCACTCGCAGTGAAGCCAGCTGATACAGAGGGAGACAGAATTTTAATAAACGCAAAAGGTCATGGTCCACGCCAGACAAAATTTGGGGCCCAATTAGAGTCTCAAAGTGCACCCATTGTATGTCCTTGCATTAAGTGCAGCTATACGGCTTTCGTGAATTCCAAGAATTTACAGAAGTAGGACAAGAGATAGTAGTCCTAGAAAATATTTGAACTGCATTTTAGCATGAGCAAATATGCATGTGTAGATTTGCTTGTGCAAACATCTGAGTGTCTGCAAGTTCACTTTCCCTCCAACCACTTTTTCCCCAACTCTGGAACAAGGTTTACGTCTGCCATTGTCAGGAGTAAATTTCCAACCTTTTTCATTATGGGAAAAGATTAGAGAAGAGTTGTTGAAAACCCTTAAGATGAAAGTTAGTAGGTTTGCACAGACTCAAAAGGGCATTTTAACCTTGGAACTACTGCTTACCACTACCTTCAGCCCCAGTATGTAGATCTGCAGAAACGTGGCAACATAAGGGAATTGCAAGTATTCGAACACTACAATGGTATGAGCCCTGGCATAATCAGAGTGGCTATATCGGAGCTCTTATATAATGAGATTGCTGCCATAATTTGTCACCGCACTACATGGCACCAAAGGGACAAGTGGATTTTGTTTCAGGACAAGTAGATTTATGAAGCAACCTGCCCCACAGACCAGTAGATATTTGATTAAATTCCACACCCCTGTTAGTGCATCTGATGAAATGCACTCTGCGCAGCAGGTCCCATCATTTAATGCTGTAAATTGTTAGTCTACCGGAGACTAGATCATCAAAAAAAGTATGGAGAGCTGTTTCAGTGCAATTCGGGGTGAGGTCAGTGAGCATGGGGGCATGATAAAAGGAATGGCTAAAGAACAAAGTATTCCAATAACTACTGTCTTTCACCTTCAGGTAACTGCATGTAAAAACGCGCGCACACACCTTTAAAAGTAAATGCAGAGTTAAACTAACCCCTGAGAAATACACAAACTTAAGTTATGAAACCTGGATTGGCTGATGCAGTCACTGCATGTGTAACAAAGCCACAGAATTGAATTCTGGTTGAAGCAGGTAATAGTGACTTCTGTGTTTTTAGTGTTCAGGTCACAGCCTGTGACAGAACACAAAATATAAGTCATTATTTTAAACTTTCATTATACAGTATAACACAGGTTGCCACAAAATGCACACTAAGATTGAGATTTAATATAAAAAAAGTACTTCCAACATATGACCTCAGTAATATGCAGACTGTACCTAGTAAAACTATTTATTTTAAAAGTTTTATATAGCGCTGGCTAGACCCGGAGGTATCAGAGCGCTTTACATGAGATAGGACATTATTTCAGAACATTGTTACATAGTTACATCAGTTACAGTTGTAACTGTCCATTAAGCATTCATTTTACAGCTCCTCTGGTCAACCTTACAATTTCATAAAAATCAAATCATAAATCGTGGTCATCACAAAGCTTCAGGTGACTCCGTTAATTAATGCCAATACTGGCTTCAAAGCAGCCTTTACACTTGCACATTTACATATCTTTCAGGTGGCATGCATTGAGGTGAGTGCCTGTTTCTTGTTCAGATTGTTCCTCCTTCCACTTCATAACACTAGAGACTTATCCCTCCCACTTCAGCTAAGACATTTCAGTCAAATGCCATAATTAACTGCACTGGGATGCTTTTCTTCAACAAAGTAGGGGAACTGTTTCAATTCCGGGGACCCTACCTTTTTCTGTTCTCCTTCTCTCATTTCCCCCCCTCCTGAATATTGGCAGTATTGTCTTGTGCTTCCTGAAAACTAGGCTAGTGTGATAGTCAAGTAACCAAACTCACATTGGTAAGCTACCCGTGGAATCCCATAAGGCTCCATACAGTCTTGGATTATCCAGCTGTACATGGAGTGGATTGGTGCTCAAATCAGACAAACACATCAAGATTCACCAATAAGTTGATAATGCACCACTCTGCTTGAATGTCTCCTCTGCTTTAGACATCAAACTGTTAACGCATCCACACCTGGATGTCCAGCAGGTTGAGCTACCAAAAGCACAACCCAACAAAAACAGTTCCTGTAATTTGCCGAAAACAGTAAACCAGATGCAATACAATGACCTGAACCTTGATAGGTTTGAACTCCAACTTTCACCAAATACCAAGTCACTTGGCGTCGCCCTGGACACCAACCTCCCCACCCCTTCAAGGAACACATTGCCAAAAAACAGCCTGTTAACAGCTCTCTTCTAAAGAAAGTCAAAGCATTTCTTTCAGAAAATGACTTCAAAACTGCTGTTCAAGCCCTTGTACTCTTACATCTGGATGGTGATAACTTCATACTCTATGGCCTCCCAGCCTCCACATTAGCACCCTTTAGGGGCATCCCACACACCAGGTCTCTTCCAAGGCCTAAAGAATGATTATCACAGCCATCAACCCCCACCCCCATGAAACTTCATTAGCTTCCATTGATGGCATGCATCATTTACAAAGCAATCATGACCAGCACCTACTTTTTTAGGCAGACTAGCTTAAGATCTGATTCTCAGCACACCTGCCACCAATACATCATCAGACTACAGATTAAAGTGGAAAACAAGACCAAAGGCCTTTCCTTTTATGTACCCAGAACAACATCCCTGTATACATCTGGACTGCCCCACTGCTACTCCAATTTAGGAAAGTTAAATTTCTTTCTCTTCACCCTGGAAGATCTCCATTGGCTGCATTTAAGAAAGTTCCTTTAAAGCCATGTGCTTCTGCCATAGGATCTTTAATGGCAGAGGTCCTCGTTGTCTTTTTCCATTAATTAAATCCCACCAACCTAGTAGACTCAGATTGCCGGATGCTGGGCTGGCAACAGTGCCCGTCATGAAAAGATCTTGCTTGGGTAGTTCCTCTTTTGGTTTTCGGGCATCAGAACTGTGGAACGCCTGCCTCTCCACCTGAGACAAGACCCCATTGCGAACGTTGAGGAAGAAACTTAAATCCATGGTTTAGGCTAGCTTCTAACTTTGGCTTTTTGCTGTTCTATTCTGTATCAGTCTTCCTTTTCTGTTCAGGTTTTTCCTTTACCTTCATCACTCTTGCTTGATGGGGCAATCCTAGTGTGGGGATACTCCGTTGGGAGCAACCGTTGCGCTTTAAAAACTCTTAACATAACGTTCCACATGGTACTGATTTTTGACCAGGAGCTAGACAGGTGTTTAAAAAAAAAAAAAAAAAAAAAGTCTGAATTGATCTACCAGTAGTGACTAAATCTGCTACTGGAGGACACAGTATCTAGCCTATCCTATTGTGTTCCGTTTCTATATATAGATTATTTGGGTAACACTTAATATCTGGCTTGCAGCTGGGGACTAGGCACTGCTTGATGCTGGATATGCAGATGACCAACACCGCCTGATGTGCTTTTACCTCCAGTTGCTGCATGATCAGGTTGTGGTCGAGGTTTTAAAACTCTATTCTAATTTTACCGATCTGGTGATGGTTGTGTGGTTCCCACCCACAACTGATGCATTGAGACCTTCTCTATCTTATCTTGCCTGGGTAGGCAGTGGCCACTGTCTCTAATCCATGTAGATTGGACTATAGCAAGAGCCTCTTTACAGATTGCTATTGCAGTCTCCTAACATTGCTCACTTGCTGTTTGGCAATAAGAAATGTAATGTCCCCCACCCCCAAAAGTCTGGCGAAGAAAATACTTGTTTTTTGCCCACAATTAGCTAGGGTGTTGCCTCACTTTCTGGCAGTGAAACGTTTTTTTATGGTACATGCTTTGCAGCCTATATTTTATAAACTCGTGGCAGAGTTCAATGTCTCTAAATGCTGGAATTCTCTACTTTTTGAGTCTGCGTAGTATACAGTAAACTAAAAGCTCGACATAAATCGTCCAAACTCGCCATTAGCTTGTGAAATTTTTGACCTGCTAGATTAACTCTCCAGTCCACCCTGCAGCATTTTTCATTCTCTCGAACTGCAGGCCTATTTCAGATCTGAAATGGTTTGACAAACCATAGAGATTGCATCGCCGACCAATTCCTTGCTCTATATCCAGCGAACATCTACTGGACAACTACCTCTGTAATTTATCTCTGCATTTAGCACAATGTCCAGGACTTTTAATTGCATCTGCATGGTGGTGATTTCTCCCTTTCTCTTCATCCTGCTTGACTGCTGTGGCTTTGGTTGCAGCTTAGCATGGTAGGCTCTAGTATACTCTGGAACACCGCATGGGCTTAAGCAACCAGTTTCTGATCTGGTTCAACTCCTTAACAAATGCACATGTAAGACTCTACTCTCTTCCGCTTTTATCTTAAGCCTCGAAGTTTAGGACTCTGATGTATGCAATCATTATGTGGCAGCTGCATAGCTATATATCCAAACCACAGAATGTCTCAAACTTGGAGCCTTGTTTAGGATAATGCTAGATGCTCATCTTCTCAGCTAGTCTGCACTGCAGGAGCATGTACTGAGGCTGCTTGGGCACTTATTAACTGAGGAAGGCCTCCCTGTGCTTGCAAGTAAACTTATTCATTCTTCAAAGGCAGTGAGTCCCTAGGGCAACCCCCTAGATGGACATAGCATTTGAGTGCTGACCACCTCTAGCAGGGTACAGTACCCCTAGGCAGTCTGCCTCCGCGAACAACCTACAGTAATCTGAAGATCCTTCTACTCTGGGTCCCACTGGATGTGTAGTGCGAGAGGCCAGGTGACTGTCAATTGCAGCCCCTATACAAATACCGCAAACCTGTTAAATGGGCTCCCTCTCAGACATGAGGGTGGTAATAAATGGACCCTGTACAGGGGGACATGGAAAAGGGTTACACAGTGAGGCATGTTGCAGGCTCAGATGTTTGGGGTGTACCCCCTCACCCCTCCATACCGACATTTTCCAGTTCGTCGCTAGGTGTGAGGACTCCAAGTTGGGTTTGGCAGGGTCTGTGTGGGTTTCCCTCGGTTTCTTAAATGCTCACAGCAAACACTTATTTCAACTGTTGTATTATTGGACCAATGGGGCATCTTCACAAGGAAATGGAACATTACTACATTTGCCTCCTGCCTGTTATTGCCTCTAGGGGTTTGAAGCTGTGTTTCAAAGGTGGGATGACGGCCATCCAATGAGACTCGATGACATTTTTGCTGATGTGACACTATTGGGTGTCCCTATTCTGGTGTGGAACAATTCTGCCTCCCGGCCAATGGCAATTTCAGACTAACCCAGTTACACCGGGCATGTGGCCGTCTGGTCCAAGCCAAAGCACATGGAGAGCTATCTCCCCTTTAGTCTGTTAAATTACAAAAAAATATGTACACAAAGCTAATCTTTCTTCAAACAGAAAAACCATGAACATACGCTATTAGCAGGAATAGACATGGAGGTCCTGTTTCCGAGAACTGGGGCAGAAGCAGCCAAGTTTGCCAAATAAAGGGAACTCATATAAAACCCCCAACGGAATGGTATTCACTCCTGCTCATCAATGCAGTGCATGGGAGTACTCCACAGTGCTCAAAAGGCTGTGGAGGGCTGGACTATGGAATACACGTGGTGGTCGACTCTATGGTATAGGATTTCTGGTGAGAAATACTGACAACTTATGCCATATTGAGGGAGTTTGGCTCCTTTTAGGGCCAATGATGCTGTTGGGCATCACTCTTACAAAGGGTATGGGAAAACTACTCGCCCATGTTCTGTGGTTCGTTCTAATTCTAGAAATGAGAATTAGACTGCCCCTCCACGTTCGGTGTATAATTTGAACTATTTGGCAAACGAAAAACTGACAGCAAATTTTACGATACTATGAATACATTTGTAAAAGTATGGTTACTTTTTACAACGCTGGTGAAAAGGCACAGATTGTTTAGGGAGGGCTGACTAGTTTGCCCAACACTCCAAAGGTCTGGTATGGGTGTGTCCTTGGGCACCCAAGAGGAACTGACTTCTTCATTGAGAGTTGAAATGATCAAGGTTTTAGTGCAACAAATGCCTTTGGGCATCAAGGTGCTAAAGTACCCTCTATGCTAACTGGCGATATGCTGGTTCCAAAACATGCCAAAGTAACAATCTCCCTACAAAGTGAAATGCCAGGTCTTTGAAGCTGCATTCTTCCTTGAGGCAGGCCTTACACGTGAGGGGACTAGGAAGTGCATTCCAGAGCCTTGCTGCCATGACCAAGGAAGCTCTGGCTCCCCATCTCTTCCAAAGTCAGGTTAACCAATTTTGAGCCAAGCAAAGATTTCTCGTAGGAATGTACCATTGCAATATGGTTGTTTCCAGACTGTCATTGTAAAGCGCCTTATGCACAATACAAAGTACCTTGAACAATGTGGTGGCTTCCTCCAAAACCCCACCCCCAGAAGCCAGTGCAGTTCATGTCGTCCTTTGAACACCACCCGACATCTGGAGATATCGGGGCCGGCCTGTCCACTGCATTCTGCACTAGTTGCGGCTTTGCTTGAGCCATCTTGTCTTCCAAAGAACAGCATCTGTCTGATTTCATTATTAACTTGCTATATATTCTAACTAATGCAAATCAATTATGCAGGGGTTTTGTGTACCTCTGACTAATTGTACATGGTTTGATCTTCTGTGGAACAAAGTTGTAAAAAGCACTGGCACAGGTCCCTCTTAACCTGTGACTGACAAGCTTGTTCAGACCAACACATCCATCCTCTTCCCACACACTATTTGGTTGGGATAAACCAAGACCATTATTAGGCTGGGTTGAGATCTAATGACTTGTGACCTGATGCGGAGAACTGTTTGACATGTAAAACTGCTTCTCACCCGATTACCCTAGTTTAAGTGTTCAGTTGTCTCTTTTGCTCAATACTTGATCTTGTAGGCAATTTTCAAAATCTTTGCCGGGGAGAGCAGGTTAGATGCCAATGGTCCCCTCTGTTCAGTAGAACTTCTGGCTTTTTTTTTTTTTTTTTTTAGGAAAGGGATGCAAGTCTGATCAAAAGTACCCACCATCGCTCCTTGTACTATCCACTTAGAGGAAAGTGGTAAAAACACGAATGATGTCCCTAATATGTTCACTTTCCATTGACTTTTTTAGCAGGGCAATCCTGACTTTCATGGTTCTAACAGCTAATGTGCATACTATACTCTCACTAGCTATGTTTTTCATGAAGATGCGTTCTGCAAATTTTGGAAGGCATCTTATTTAGTTTGGGGGGGGTCAAACTTGGTGCTATGCTGATTCATGTGAGTTAGCTATTCCCTATTTTTATTTGTTTTTTTCTTTTCTCTGCCACTGATATTGCATTTGAGGCATAAAATGCACCTGCTGGTATAAACATGTTTTGTGTCGCTCTCCACTGATCCTTGCAGTTACATTTTAGATGTAAAACACCTAAGAAAATAAAACCGCCTCCAGTTTGTGCACACATGCATGCACGAATAAACTCTGGCACATCCACACACTTGGTGTTTTAGCACCCCAGCTAACTCATCTTATTAGGAACTATGACCTTCATGTTGCACACAGATCCCTGCAGCAGATTCTCAACCTTGTGCCAGATCATTGGGATCAAACTGTAATCTGGGTCTGACTGTTTCTATAATAAACGCTCATGATATCCAACATATTTGCATAGACTAACGGGCCTTCAAGAATGTCCCTTACTGATATTATCACTGCTCTTATCTTGACAACCCAGCAGCCAAAGCCTGTTCCTACTAATGCATATCATTCAGCCTGAAACTCTGCTTGACAAGCAATCCCTTTATAGTTTTGGCATTAGCCAAGACCTTTTTAATTTTCCTAAAATATGTATATTAACTTTACATGGGCTGTCAGCCACCTTTCCATTGGTCTGTCCATGCTTTGCTTCCACCCCTACAGCATGGGGCAGTGGGTCAGCCTACTTAAGCCACTGGTTAACGTCACTTTAAGTGACTGCTTTTTGGTGTCTCACAAGGAGCACATCCGCACCAGCTAGTTCCCTTCAGTGTTAATGTTTGCTTTATACGTCAGTGTTGTCTTGGTTTAGAGCCTGTTGTGATAACACGATGCTTCTGATGCACATTCCATCTTTATCAGACTCCCATTTCCTGCCAGTGCTGTTGTAACTTCATTTTGAAGTGTTTTGCTTTTCTGACTGGTGCAGTTTCATGGCATAGCAGATTGTGTCCAAATGATACTGTTCTCTATGGAGTTACTTTACTTTTCTGTCCTTCAAGAGGCCTGCAGCCAATGCCAGCCTTTTTTTTGTTTTCTTTTTTTTCTTCAATGATTGAGGGCCCAGTATGTTTGCAAACTGTTTAGCAAAAACCATGACAAAGCAAGAATTGCCAGAAGGCTGGCAACGAATGCTAGACCTATTTGTTTTGCCAATGCTTGTTTTTTTTTATTGTGCACACTGAAGAGATGTTTGGGACATTTCATATTTACACCCCTGAACCGTGCTGATTAAGCGACGTCCCTGTACAGGCTAATGCTGTGATGTGGAAATTTCCACCACAGACTCTCCTACTTCTCTCTCCCTAGATTACAAATTGAAAATGCAGGATCTCCTCTCTAATCCACCAGCTTGACATCTGACTAAATTTAAATTGTGTAATGCTACTAGCCCCAGCTGTGTGCCGGACTAGCTGGAATGGTTTAAACTGGGGTTCTAGTGACATACTGGCCCTCTCACCCGTCCTCACTATCACCCCCTTTTTAGGTTGAGCTAGACCGTTCAGCTGTGTCTTCGAGACCTGCTGTAATCAGTCTGTGGGCATAGTCATCCCCTTTCTTGCCATTGCTTTTCATTTCTGTCTGTTTTTCCAAAATCTCTGCTTGCAAGTGGTCAGTCCTGCCTCTTGGTCACTCATGTCTCTTCTGTTCCTCCCACAGAGCAGGGACTTGGCACTGTCCCATTCCGCTATGGTGCTTTATCTGTTCTCTGGGCGACTTTTTTTCTTCGTTTCCTGCTCTGCTACTGTCGGTTTAGCTTCAGCGTCCTAGCTGCCTACATTCAAATGGCATTCTGCTGCCCACTTACTATTAATGCTACAGTTGTTACTGCTGCCTTTTTTCTTTTTTTTAACTGTTGCCTCCCCCACCATGGCTCACTCAGTTGTTTGTTTTAATAATTGTGGACATACTTTATCAGCCCGGCGCTGGTTTCGCTTTCATTCATGTGCATTTTCTCTGCTCTCCCAGTCAGTCAGCAGGCTCCAGCCTGGCCTGCCTCACAGCGGAGACAGGTGGCGCCATGTGGACAGTGAGGGAGGGCTGTGCTGATAGTTTACAATGCCCTCGCCCTATGCTGGAGGCGGAGACCGTGTCCCTGCCTCACCTGCTGCTGTAATTGACTGTAATCTGATCGGTCCTGAGCATAATGCTTCATTTTTTTTACCCTCCGACTCCCCTCTTTGCTTGGTTTGTTATGGGTTCTAGTGTTTTTTTTCAGGGTTGGCCCTTCCCTTGCTTTTGTTTTGTTTGAGTGGGATGGTAATTCCCACTCTCTGCGATGGTAATTCACTACCTGCATTTAGTGCGGTGCATGTTTACGTGGTGTAGTGAAGTCGGCGAAATGTCTGTCGCAAACAGTACATGTCATGAAGAGCCTCTAAAGAAAATTAAAGCTTTGGAGAAAATGGACAAAAGCCCGTGCCTGATAAATGCCTCATCCCTTACCAAAACGTTACGCGTGCACAAAAGACAGTAACTAAAACCTGCCAGAGTGCTAGTGTTCATTTAAAGTGTGGAGTGAGTTGTATAATACTAATGTCTTTATTCTTCTGCCTTGATGTTTGAGGTCTGCCTCTCAATTTAAATTGCAAGTGAGAACACAGCATTGTCTCCTCTCCAGACAGAGGAACAAAGCAGTGACCGCAGCAAGCACTTTTCAGTGACATGTGGTACTTTACCTTTCAGCCATAGAGTTGTAAATGTCTCTTGTCCTTTTTCAAGATGTCGGTGTGACCCTGACCTTTCTCTGCACTAAAATTGGAACGCTTAAAATCTGTTCCTTTTATTTTTGAAGTTTATTTAAAGAGAAGGTTGGGTCAAAGGTCACTGGAGGAAAGTACAGTGGTGGCAGGTGGGCTCCAGATACAGAGCCCAAAGACATGCTTGCCAGAGATGAATGGAAAAAAACAGCCTGATTCCTGCGGGGTTGGTATTGTTGGCGCATGGTTTTTAATAATGTAAGCAGGTGTTCCACAGCAGAGCGATGGAGCGTCAGAGGTTGCTGAACACACTCGTGCTGCCAGAGAACTGAGACGGGATAAGGGACTTGTGGGGGATTAGTGACTGAATTGTCTCCAGCTTCAACCCAGCAGTTTTGGAGATGCACTTCAGAAGAACAGAACTTTCAGACACACTTGCATCATGGCCATGTTCACAGACGTTTTTTTTTTGTTTTTTTCTGGAGTAAGTCTGATCTAGGTCTGGAAAATGACATTTATGCTTTATTGGCAAACCATTAAGCAGATGTAAATCCATGTGACACATGCCTGCAAAGTCTAATCGTACATCAATTAGCAGTAGGTCTTCAACTTAAGGTACATGAGTGGGTTTTATGAGATGGGTGGCCAAGGAAATCCTATGCAAAAATGTGGACCACCAGTTCAGCCCTACATTAGTGGGGAGTCATAAATATTTGTAAAGGCATTCCCCACACATTTCAGAACATCTAGTTTGTGACTGATAATTACACGTGGCATGTTAGACTAGTGTTTGAATTATGTCGTATGTGGCAAAGGCCCTCCCATATGCATCTTTTTCCTAGTGTTACCTTTCCCTCAACCTCTGAAATGAAAACCAAAGCATCATGTTTGCTCTTCCTCCAGTTGAGTGGTGTTTTTAAGGGTCTTAATTTTGCTAGCTCTTTTGTTATGTCCGTCTTCTTCATGATGCCCATCTCGAACTTGTTTTTCACTTTTATTGTTAAGACTATGCTGCAAAGCCTATATTCAGGTACACGTTAAAATATCTCTACTGAAGCGTACAAAAATAAAAAATGTTTACAATATGGCTTAAAAGACAATGGCATGTCTTCCGTTGCAACTGACATTAGAATTACATCAGACTAACAATATGTGAAATTGATTTAGAGCGACCCATAAAACTGAGTTAAAGCTCCTATGTTCACCTGTTCATCTGTGAGGTGAAACAATTCTAATATCAGGATGGGGGGGCGCATCACCCTCCTTAGTTCGAGACTGGCCAGCGCATGCCCTGCTCTGCGAGCCATGCTGTATTGGAGTATGGAAAAGAAGCCCCGCTGCCCACTCTTGCCCATATTTGTCATTGGCTTGTGTCATTGCCCTTTGTAAATGCTGGTTTCTGATTCGTTAATAGGCTTCTTAGTCCCTCCTTAGTACCACCTTCATTCGTAACCTTCCATCAGGACTGGCCCTTTTACTTCCGTTACATGGTGAGTCTTTTCTGTAAGCACTATTTGCTTTAAATAGTTTCTCCTACTGCAGGCACGACATGCTTTCCTGCAACGCTCAGCGCGCCATGCATGCTTTCACTTTCTAAGCAGCCCGGGACATGGCAGCTGCTTCTTTGAATAGGTCTCGCATTAGAAGAGTTTAAGCTATTGGCGTTGTACATGACCATGCCTTTATTTGTGTTATCAAAACCTATAAATAAAAGGAATTGTACATGACCATGCCAATAGCTTAAACTCTCGCAAATGCGAGACCTATTGCATTGCAAAAGCTTTTTTATTTTTTATTGTGAAGTGTTTGCGGAGACAGCCCCTAGTTTGCGTTTGGCCACTTTTTATTTTTTATTTTTTTTTAGAATGACCTAACCCTTGTCCATTCAGTGGTTGAGCTCCGAAGGGGACTACTTTCACTATACAGTTTGTTTCGTCCACCGATTGCTCCGTGGATAAACCCTCCCCACCACCGAACCTACAACTGCTTGCATGCCTGCAATTTAAAGTGCTAAGGGGCCAAGTAAATTTGGCAGATGTGCGCTTTATTAAACTGCATAACATAAAATGGAAGCCTATTTTGCAGTTGGAACTTTTTTTTTGTATAGTGTAGCTGCACTTGCACATATAAGGTGTTTCAACTTCTTTGTAAATTGATGACCCTACCTACAAAGTAGGGAACCATGAAGCCTTTTCTCGGTAAGTAGTGGTACTGTCACACTACTAGTAAAATTGTCCTGCAGAGACCTTTTTATTAATTGTTCATTTTAAGAATGGTTTAGTTTAACCGAGTCAAACTACCAGTGGTGGCTCGCCTTTAAGTACTTTGCCCTTGTGTTCTGCCCTCATTTTATTATACTAATGATGTCCAATAGCCCACCGTCGATGGTATAGGGACCCCTGGGCACTCTAGACTTTGGTCCTGCAGTGCCCAGGGCTACCTGTCAATTGGGCTCACGCCTCACCCTCTCTCCATCCTACACTGACTGATGGGTCGGGGGGGGGAGGCCACTACACCCACCCAATCATGCAGGGGGCAGCTGTGTGCCTGCCAAGACTGTCTAGTCCACACCAACGCCTCCCCTGCGGAAGAGGACAGCCTTTTTAATTTAAATTCTTTTGTAATGAGAATATAAATGTGCATGTGAGTTTGCTGCTAGCCCTGGCGCAATAAAGACCATTTTTGGCTTATGCCAGGAATGCCTCGATGCCCAAGTTGCTGCCATAAGAGGCACCTGTTGCGAAGTACTGGCATATTGTAGGTATTTCTTGACCTAAGGGTCACTCTTGGCAAAATGCCAACAGTGACACTAGAAAAGTGTTGACCTATATGGGACCGCATGGTAAAATGCTGTGGTACTGAAGCTAGTGCTTGCATTTGAGGACACCTATCTCACATTGGCGAAGGGAATGACCACCAAGACAAAATGCTGGCCCTGACATGCTACCGGTAGTGTTTGACCTGTAGGATTCATAGTATGGTAATGGCATTAATGTTTCAATACTTAAGTTTTGTGTAATTCTTGGCATAAGATGGGCCCCTATGTCAATGTTAACACAGAAGAGGTGACCTACATACAGGGGCACCCATTGTACACTGAAGAAAATGGGGTCCACTCCGGGGAGCATTTAAGCTCATTGGCTTGGCACACAGGAATGAGTACCTATACATAGGCTATGGCTTTGAACAAACATGTAAAAACTGATTTGAAATGCCCTGTGGCCCAGTTCTCTGGAAGAAAACATGCAATACTGTCCAAGATCACCAGCCGCCTCCAAGCTAAACTGGCTTCCTTTCTTTGAGTGGACTCTTTCAAATCCAAAAGGAACTGAGTGGATATTCTGGTTGGAGTCGACTCGTATGGTGCCAGTTTCTTTGTCATGAATTGTAGTATTGTCACTTGCATGAGCCCCGACCCTTGGATGTGTCGTCCGTGTCGGGACTGAACCCTCCTCTTGCTGACTTTTCTCCCCAGACTATGCTGTCTCACTCTACTCCGAGAAGCTTCAGATGTCCTCCCTGATCTGGCTGGCGCCCCCTTCTTGCTTCTACGAGGCCTGGGTCCTCAAGACCACCAACCCGAGGCGTGCGAACCGGAGCACGTCCTCCATCGTGGTACAGGTAGACCCTGCAGGTAGGTGTGAGGGTCCAGCCAAGCTTGGTGGGACTGTAGAAGCATGTCCACTGTACAGATTATGGACTGAAGGAGCAAAGCCGACGGACACTGAGTGCCCAGTTGTATGGGGTATAATCATCGTTTTTAAAAGTGCCTTGAATTGTTTTTAGGAGCTTGTGAAATAAATGGGAGCCCTATTTAGCATGGACTAGTTTAAGGAGGTGGGGAAGTGTCGTATGTTCCTTGTTGGACTGTTCCACTCACAAGTGGAGCCAGTTAGGCCCGACTGTCTCCCCGGGACTTGTGATTTGTGTTAATAATTGGAGTTTGGGGGAGGGGTGCATGTATATAAACTCTGCTGAATCGGTGCTTGAGTTTCTTTGACTTGTGTTGGATAGTGAACCAGGACTGCGAGGGTGGCAGGGGCTGGCTTTGGAAACTTTGATTCTGCTGGTCTGTAGAGGTTCAGGCCGACCGTAGCGGGTAGCAAGATGGATGCACATTGGTCAAGGGAGGTCAGTGATTGGTGCCTTTTTAATACAAGGGGTGAGGGAGGGGACAGTGTACGCCATATGGAAATAAAAAAATTCTCACTGGGTGGGTCACTCATGCCCCTCCCCCAAGGTTCTGGGGTTCAACCAAAGCTCTGCTTCTGGCCCCTCATGTGGATTGTAATTGACTAGCCTCAGGAGATCACACACAATCGGGCATTCGGGTTTTCGCAATTAAAATAAAACCATGGATGTGCACGCAATCTGAATAGTTTTTGTTTATCCCCAGTGAAAATCCTGCCCTTGATTAGCCCCATTGTCTCTATGGGCCACCTGTAATCTGGTGCAGGCCCCTTGCTTGGGGAGAGGAGCTCTTTTAGACTCTGCAAACAGTAGTTTTCCTGTGCACTCTGAGGTGGCTGCACCATGTTAGTTTCACCACCCAGTGCCCTACAGTCTGGGCAAGGCTCTCCTACTAATCCTGAATCACTAGGCCCGATATTAACAAATACCCCTTTGATATTGACCGGAGACCCGAACAGCGATACCGTAACTTTTAACCACTGGGTCAGTTCAGCCCTGGACCAAATAGCTCCCACGAAAATAATGAAGCAGGTCAGAATTAAACCTTCTGCCCCCTGGTTCACACCAGAATTACGATTAGGAAAAAGTCACTGCAAGAAACTTGAGCGGGTCTGGCGTCAAGCTTACGATCCTGAAGCAAAAAATATGTATAGAAAGGCAAAGCAATTCCACAAATTAAAACGTAATACTATTAAGAACCATATCACTAATCAAATATTGTCAGCCGACAATTCCATTAAGGAAGTCTTTAAAATCATTCAAGGATTCCTTAAACCTGAGACAATAAAGTAATATTGTCCCTTCCGCCAAACTCTGTGAGGATCTCTCGGTCTTCTTCCAGGAGAAGATCCAAGACATCTACGCAGCATTTCCTGAGACGGAACTATCAAATACATCACGGTCCTTCATCTTTCCAACAAAAACATGGTCTGAATTCAGCCCTCTTGACTTGGATACGTCCCTTAAGCAGTTGGAAATAACTAAATCAGGGTCCCCACTGGACCCCTGTCCGGCCAGGCTTTATAAAATTTTAGCACCACTGCTTAACCCTGCCCTAAATCAGCTCTGGAACACCTCGTTGGAAACTGGCATTTATCCTTCTAGCTGGAAAATTGCTGTTCAACCGATTCTTAAGAAGGAGAATGCAGATCCTGCAATACTAAAACATTTTAGACCTATCTCACTTCTACCAGCTCCTGCTAAGATCCTTAAAAGTAGTGCAGAAACAATTATCCATGTTTCTTGAAACCAATAAACTACTTCATGACTCAGTCGGGATTCAGAGCAGGATATAGAACTGAGACCGCATTACTCGAAGTGACAAACTATCCGGGAGACAATGGATAGGGGGAATTGTGCAATGCTGGTGCTATTGGACCTGTCGGCGGCATTCGACACGGTTTCACATGAGATCCTCTTAGACAGGTTCAGACAGTTGGGAGTCATGGGGACCACCCTAGCTTGGTTCAGATCCTTCTTAGAAGGCCGCTCCCAGAGAATCCGGCTACACCCGTACACCTCCAACTCTCGCCCTCTTATCTGTGGAGTACCTCAGGGTTCGGCCCTCAGCCTGACCCTTTTTAATGTCTCGCTCCCCTCGCCTCACTGATAAAGCAACACGGTGTCGATGTCATATGCGGATGACACGCAGCTCGTGTTTTCTTTCCAAGATCACTCTGAGGCGGCATTCTCAAACTTTAGGCAATGTCTTATGGATATCTCCATATGGATGACTGCTAACTGCCTAAAGTTGAACACAGAAAAAACGGAGGTACTCTTCTTCAATAAGTCCTCCCCTCCTTTATCCGCCCTTTGGTGGCCCGCAGAACTCAATCCCCCTCCCTGTCTCATCCGCCAGAAACCTCGGCTTCAAACTGGACACTACTTTGTCATGCAAGACACAGATTAGCCATGTCTCCTCGTCCTGCTTTTGGAAGATGAAGGCCCTTCGGAGATTCCTTCACTTCCTGCCGATGGACTGCAGAAAAACCATAGTCCATGCCGTGATTACGTCACAGCTCGACTATGCGAACAGTTTGTACCTGGGGCTGCCAGCATACCTGTTCAGGAAACTGCAAATGGTGCAAAACGCAGCAGCCAGGCTTATTAGAAACGTCCCGCTAAGGCACCATATCTCCCCGCATCTGCGCAGCCTTCACTGGCTGCCCGTCAAGAGAAGAACCGAGTTTAAAGCACTGACCCTGGCCTACAGAGCACTCAACGATATTGGCCCGCAATATCTCATGAAGAGAGTCCGCAAATATTATCAGTCAAGGACCCTTAGATCCAACCACCTTGAGCGCCTTATTATCCCCCGGTTTTCTAAATCCAGAATAGGACGGTCCTTTTCCGTTAAAACCGCAACCTTGTGGAACTCCATGGCGGACCACATTAGGAAAGCTAAGTCGGAACTTATCTTTCGGAAGGCTTTGAAGACTTGGCTCTTCAGCCTCCCTTAGTACACAGTGATTCGACATTTTTAGCTTCCCCCTCACCTTCATTTGTATCCGCTAGCGCCAGGACACCTCCGTTGGGGGTAGCTGCGCGCTTTATAAGCTTAAATAATAAATACTGCTTGGGTGCAGTGGCCTGTCTTCAGTGATTAATTTGGGTTTTTAAGAAAGGCAGTGTCGCACAGGTTTTCCCTAGTCCACGTCGGATTTCCAGGTTGCTGAATGGAGGCCGCCTAGTTTTGGTTGTCTCGTGCCTTTGTTCACAACTCTACTCTTCACTACTCAATTTCTGCTCTTTTCATTGCATGTTTTCATCCCAAATTTATACTGGTTTTAATGTTGCATAATCTTTCTCCTTAAAGGTCTCCATTTTTCTCCCTGCTTTTCTTAAAGGGGGGGGTAAGGGGGCAGGTTTTTGTTCCCCAAAAATGAAGAAAGTGCTCATCACCTTTGTACACTTCCCCACATTTTGTGCTGCTATTTATGCCCGAACTATTGGGGGAAAAAATGTATGTAGCTCTAGAGCAATATGGTACCTTCATGCTGGTGGCGCTCAGATTCCTAGTATTGCCTTTTGCTGATGTCACCCTTGACTATGGCGCCTCTGAAAATGGTGGTGTGGCACACCAGTCCACTGCTACAGTGACCTTGTGAAAGCTTGTGTTGGTATCAGCAGCTGGTAATTCCTCCAGCTGCCTGCACTTCATGCACCCTCACCCCACTAGGCCACTCAAGATCGTCCACTGTCAACCATCATTGGTCCTTCTAGAAGGTGCCTGGCATTTCAGACTGGACTGTTACTGGAGCAGGACCAAGTCCAATATGCAGATTACTGGACTGTGCAGTCGCAAAGTGGGAACAAATGTGGATTGTCATGGGGTCGGTAGTGGTTCAAGCGTTTCATTCCCATTGTGTTCGAAGGGTTCACTTTTAGTGCACACGACAAATTGTTACTAATGTTTGGAGAGTGGATGATGGTGCAGAGACTGGTCTACTGAATGTTTGCATTGAGGATCCTTCACCTGTTTCTTGGTTTTTAGACTCTAACAGCACCCTGTATCGGGTCCAGAACAATTATGAAATTCCTCGTTGCTCAATGTTTCCAGAGCCGCCATCTGCCAACAACTTTGTCTACCAAGTGGGGCCCTACCTGGAATCCCTGGCGGGGGACGCTATCATCAGCGTCTATGCACAGACTAGCTATCGGTGAGTGGGGTTCTTCATGGACTGCTGTAGTCTAAGGGATCTGGGACACTTTTGTTCTTCAGCCTAGATGTTTGCTCATCTAGGGAGCAGGACACAAGTTCGCTTTAGGAGATGGCTGGCATTTTTGTCCCCATGTCACAGTACATGGTATGATTGTAATTAAATCACATGACCAACCATTGTGTGCATAAACTGACTCATGTGAGGTGTGGCCTAGCGGCTAGAGCTGGCTACTTTGCGTCAAGGGTCAATTCTCAGCATCCACATTTGACAACTTTATGTGAATCATTTCTTTATGCCGAGCCAAAGACAGTGAAATGTAACTGTATAATTCCCAATTCATGTACACTATGTTGATCATCTCCCAACACTCAAAGTTTAGTGCTCTGCTGCTCCCTTGCTACGCTCTATGTAAATAGCAATGTATTCATATAAAAAGAACCAGTCTCGCACATAGTTGCTGTTTCACAGCCTAATATCTAGGAGTATCCTATTGTTTCCAATGTTGGGATCGCTGGTGGTTCGGGGGAGGGGTAACTACTGCTTCTAATTTCATCATGAATGAAATCTCCTCTAAATGCTAGCTCAAGAACAAGCTGGATGATCTTGGACAGATTTTAGGTTGAGTTGATAGTCTGCAGTTTAGTTGCAGCTGGGCTTTGTTTGACAGACCATGACAATGCTGTGATAGACCAAGTGGTTGAGGAGGGGTGAATCGTCTAGCCAGCTCTATGAAGACCAATGCCAACACCTAAATCTGCATCTGCTTGCTGACCACGATTGGCATCTTCACCGGAGGATAGTGAAGTGCATCTTCTATCAATGGGGGTTTGGGGTGACCCATGTGTCTCTTTGCCAATTGTTTCACTTAACACTGCCCAAAGTTCTTCAGTATCCTACTCGAGGAGCTTTTTATCTTAATTACCTGTTTCCCACTCCTGTATCCTCAGGTTCTGAGAAGATAAGCCAAGATAAAGTCCATAATGGCTCTGAATTGGCCAAGAAAAGTGAGACTTTCTGCACCTCTCCCTTTGCTCTTCAGCCCTCTGTATTCCCTTAGGGTGGATCTTATTTTCTAATTGGGACAGGGCCTCGTCTAAATCTAAAGAGCCTACATCTTCGTGCATGGAGACTGAGCTGGGACCTTTGACTGGTCAGATGACTAGGGACATGGTGGATGTCCTTATCTGCCCGTAGATCTTCCTCTAAGCCTACCTACTCCGGAGTGTGGTGTAAGCTTGTACCTTGATGGACAGACCCCAAGGTTGTCCCCTTGAAAGCCGTTATCTGACATGAAATTTGCACTTGGCCTAATAAGGATGTGCTGTGGGTGTGGGTATGGGTAAGTGATATCCAGTGGCCTTGTCCACTTTCCTCTACCTCACGAATCGACTCCCACCCCATACCACATGTTAAGGGTCTTGAAATGTCAGACCTACATCCTTTCATTGTGCCCTAGTGAGACCTGAATTTGGTGTTTCCTCTTAATGTAGGGGCAGTGGGGGGGTTCCTTTTCAGCCCTTGCATATTTCTTACGACTTGACTTTCTTTCCTTTTTTTCTTTGTTTTTCCATTATGTGGTTGAGTAGCAAGCAATGAGCGTTCTCCTCTTACTATTCTCTATCCTGAAAAGCTTTTACTCTGACTCAAAGGAAGCAGGTTACCACCTTAGGGAAAGCAGCTCTGGTTCAGTCACCCCAACCCCCTATGAATCTCACATAGAGGCTGCATAGTCAAACTTGAGATTGTGGTCACATTTATAAAATCGCACAAAGGAATTTGATATGAACGACTAACTCTATATTGGTTATGTAGGCACCTTATCTAGATGGATTATCTTTTGCAGTGGCTCAGACACCCCAGACATCATTAGTGCACACTCTATTGGCCAACTTCAGCATCTGATCTGGCCAGGGGATGCCCTGTCGGAAACATTTCTAAGCATCCACTCTGTTTCCCTTTACACCTTTGTGAAGCATTGTCTGGATGGGTGAGGGTTCAACCCTTGTCTGGGTTGAACCCTCAGTCACTAAATTAACCTGAGCTTAATCTCCTGGTAGGAATGGAGCAGACAGTTTTAGTCCATAAATACTTTGCATTATCCTAAGCTAAGTCATGCAAATCATAAAATCCCAAACAGTTAAAAAAACAGTAATTTTATAAACCAGGACTCCAAAATGACAATCCAACAAGGAGTTGGAGGTTTCAATTTAAGTAGAAATTATGCCAAAAAGGACAAGGCACCAATGATCCATGGCTGCAGTAGCCTCGACCTAGGTGTAATTTGATATTGACCACATGGAGCATAAGTCTGCTACGGCACCAGTACCAGACTCAATACAACATGTCTGAGCGGCGAATTACACTCCTTATCACGTTTACTGTAGTCAACTGTCCCCTAATACATATATGTAAATTGTTATCTGTAACTCTGGAAAAAGTATAAAAATGCAAATAGATATTTAAAAAAAAAGTAGCATAAGTCAGCTACACCATCAGACTTTACCTTTTCCTGTAGTCATTTTATTTAAGTCTCAATCCACCACAGGAGTGAACTTCTAATTCCCCCAAACCGGACCTCAGTGTGCCTGGCTGAGGCCAACATCTGGGTCTAGTTGCCATTGGTCAGCTGGGTATTTCAGGAAAAGGCCTATTGTAGCTTGAACAGGTTGTCAGCCTTATGACCCTTGAAGACAACTTCTTTGTATTGGGTACAAGAGAGCAGGTCCAGCCCTTTAGGGCTTCTCTCAGGTCAGATGGCAGTCTCCATCCTGTTTTGCAGGTTCCATAAGTGTTCTGAAGTGGATGCCTGGAGGTCTCATTTATGCCTGGCACTAGCTAGTGGTGATGGGAATGACACATGGGACGTAACTATCCAAGGGGACTAAAGTTCCCAGGGCCAACCCTACCTACTTTCAGCATTTTCAAGATGGTAAGTCTTTTACCAGTTAAACATGGATTTGAGGGCTCTGTGGAGTGTACTCCTTGTGACCACCCTCATTTAACATTAAAAAAAGTTTGACACCGCCACTGTCATCTATAATAAATCCAGAGACAGTCTGGTACGGGGGAAAAGCAGTGTCCCTCAGCAACCAAACGGGGACCCCAAAAATTGTCTTTGCATCATGTTCTCTCCCTTTTCAAGTTTGCCCCTGAGGGTTATATGGAAACCCAGCAGACTTGATGCTCAAGCAGGATTTAAAACTGTGTTGTCAAAGGATGTCCAACCCCCCCCCTGCATATTCAGAGGAGACTTGGACCCCATTCAGGTTTGCTCCCGGAGGCATTACACATCTATTAAAGGCTAATGACTGGCTTGGAGAAGCTAGAGGGCAAATGCAAATTAATCTCCAGGTAATTTGGGCAGGGAAAATAACTTTATAAAAGTTACTTTTCCTTATTTTATATCTGATCACCACTTAGCTGGGCATTTTTCTAGTTCGTCCTTTTCGAGATACATTATTAGTATTTAATATAGCTACCCAGTGTTTCTCCTACATGCCAGCCTTCCTACATTGAACATAGTTTTTGGCTGATAGAAATGTAATGTTACCATAGTCTTAGTGACTACATGTCCTAATTTAAAATTCCAAGCACCCTTACTTCAAGGCCTACATAGGGGTGATCTATTAATATTTAAAAAGGAGGCTTTGACCTGTTCAAAGGGTTCATTTTGACAGATTTAATTGCAGTATTTACATTAACAGTTCAGCTACAACAGTAGGCCTGAAGCCAGGTTTGCACTACCAATGTAGTTGATGGCATAAGTGCTGCAGTGTATTAATATTTTGACTTAACATACAGGCTTTGGTTGCACCGTGTACCATTATACAAGGGACTTGTCAGTTAAACACCAATTAGGGTTATGCTAATTCAACCCTGTTCAAAGGGGAGCACAGGCCTTCTTTGGTAGTGGTTAAGTGCAGGCTTCTAAAGCCAGCAAAAATATTTGGTCCTGCAAAAGGTAAAAAATAAATCCAGGGTGAGTACACAGAAAAGGTGGATTCCCTACAATGTGCTTTGAGCACAATTTGTGCTACAGGATTTCCTGGTTTAATCGTCCAAGCCGTCCATCCCCATGGTGGTATTGCTTGGCAATCTATTCAAGAGGTGAGAAATTTGCATGTAGAATGATCCATCAGAAGAAAAGCTACTTCTCTTTGGTAACCACACTTCTTGTGGAAAATATCTACGTTTAAATATAATATCAGCCACTATTATATCCTATTTCTTAGATTGTTACACTACATTTCAGTCTGGTCTTTCTCATCCGGCAACTTTGGCAATGTGAAAAATTTAATGGGGAAACTGACCCTGTCTTGACAGTAGGGGTGGAGGTTCGCTTTATGGCTCCTGTGATGCCCCATTTACTTCACTTCCAACTTTGATTCAAAGCTGGCAGCCACTACTGCCAAGATGGATATGAAGGAAGGTTTCCAGTTTGACTAGTGCCGGAGGGTTATTCAAGAGGCGAGGAATCTGCAGGTAGATGGGAGTATCCTCCAGAAGTATCATCAGTAAGTAACTTTTCTTCTGGAATGCCTGATTGTTATCCATGCTGGGCTGGGCAAACCACTTCTCACCCCCTCTACTACAGGTTTTCTTACTAGCGACAGCCAGATGGATGACATGTGGTGAGATTATGCTTTTCTCTTGATTGCAGGATTCGTTTCTGCCTGTATTCTGGCACTGGTAACCTGGTGGCTGTATCAAACTGGTCTGCGCCCATCCAAACTAGACGTAAGTGAAAGAAATGGGTGTTCTGCCATTCGGCATGAATAAAGGTGGTTCTGACCATGGTGGAAATCTACCCCTCCCTTTATCCTATAGCTTCTGATATTCTGATCCCAGACCCCTCATGGTGATCTTGTGCTTTACATTAGAGGTTCGCTCGGAGGAAAAGAAGATTGCAGATGTACAAATTTTGTGAACTATTAAGATGTAGTTAGTGGCAAACAATGTACATGTAGGGGGGGGAAGCATACACGTGTGGTCTGTACTAATTGTGGGCGTGATAGACCAACAACAGCAGTTTAATTTAGTTCTGGAAAGAATGTTGCATGGAATCCTCTACCCTCCAGCTGATGATGCAGAACTGGCAGATAGCACCCAGTGGTAGTGCAATTAAAGTTTTGCACTATTATGATCGATGGCCGTAAAGTAACATGAGGGTATTTATCAGCAGGAGTAACTGCCTCGCTCGGGCAGTGGTGCATCAAGGGTGCCCTAACTTAAATGAGGGCAATAGACACCAGTGGTTGAAGTAAATGAATAAAAAAAAAAAAAAGAAATTGGGCTGTGAGCATCTTGACACTTGTACCACAGAATGTGCTATCTGCCTAGCTGCATCCGTAGGATGAGCTTGTTACCTCAATCCTCTTTTCAGGGAGTCGGATAGTAACTTGTTAGCCTTTCATACTAGGCAGTGTACTTCAAAACTAACCATTTGGTTAATAACTTGGACATCCATGCCAAGGACACCTGTATTTTTCATCAATATGACATAATGCATACTCTGCCTTTGCCTGCCCCATATCACATGCTTGACATTTTCCTATCATTAGAACGCAAACTCCTTATTTGTTGCACTTTTCATGGTGCCACTGACTTCATTGCGATGGCGGCGCAAGGGATTGCTAGGTAGTACCAGCTCTACTCGTCTTCTTAATTGACACCCATGGTCCTTAGTGGGCTGAAGTTGGTGGTTACAGCACCTGGAACCCCTTCCCTAAACTGCATGCCAAAGGACTTAGTCGCTGACTGGCGGAAGTGTATCAGTCTCGCCTGTGCAATGCCCATGTGTGCTAGAGCCTCCCAGCCAAGGCCATGTGTGCTAGAGCCTCCACCTCCGTGCTTGGCTGGGAGGCTCTAGCACACGTGTTGCTGCCTCCCAGCCTAGTCATGTGTGCCAGTCTCCCAGCCAAGCCCATGTGTGCTGATGCTCCACCGCCACCCCCATCCACTCCTCCAGGTACCATTGTCACATTTTCTCACAATTGTTATCCAGAAGGTGGTGTGATGACTGCATGCCTAGGGAGGTTTGCGGGAGGTCTTGGAGTCTAGCTCACTCATTGTGTTTCCTTTGCAGCGTTGGCCCCCAGCGTGCAGGACATGCCCCAGTTTCTGAAAGGACGCTCTGGCGGCATGGTGGTCATCACGGTCCTCCTTAGCATCTCCATGTGTCTCCTCCTGGTAGGCCTGGGTTTTGCATTTGCCACCAGTAAGCACTGACCCTCCTTGGACTCCGTACAGTGGAATCTATGCTCTTGGCGTCTCACTACATAGACTCTACCGGACAGGTTGAAAGCATCTACTGTGAATACCTTGCACTGCTGCACATATTTATGAATGGTTTTATGAACTTTATCTCAATAAAGAAGTTTTGTTAAAAATTCGCTTACTGCCTGCTCTTGTGATCCATGCGTGGGTTTTCTTTCAGTGAGTGGATGTTTCTTTAGGGATTCCGAGGCTTAAAGCGGAGCTATATCTGCGTGGAGGAAAATGTAATCATTCCAGACTGATCAAACACTGGCACTTTAAGATGGTATGTATAAGGCAGCAAATTGCCTTCCCTGCTCCAATCATGATGCATTTCCTGTAGCTTACCAGAGTAACAATGATTTGATTTTCAACAATGCCCTGACCTACTTGAATTTTATTTTAAGGTGTGGCCCAGAGACCGGTTTTGCTGTCTCGAATTTCTTTTTTGCGGGGGGTACGATCACATGAGAATGTTGTGGCTTCCCTGCACTCAAACCAGTTCTTGAGCATCAGAGGCTAGATAAGTGGCAGGGTGTGAACTCTTGGTGAATGCAGTCAGTCATGTGAGTGGGGCAAGTGTTGCATTCAGGAATCTAGAGCTCATGCAGGTATAATTAATTTCATTACCCCTTCCATTCGAAGAGTATCCAGTTCATGGGCATGCCCCCATTCCAGTCGGTGAGCACAGGCAACATGAAGAAAGGCTCAAGTCCTGCTTGAGTCCTTCAGAAACTGAAGGAAAATATGGTGTTTGTAGATTGTTTCTGGAGAGGGTAGTAGGATCTATGTGGATGCCTTTTATTATTTATTTGCCCCAGCACAGAAGACAATGGGAGGAATGCTTGCAATCAGTCTAACCATGGCCACTGCTGGGTCTAATCTGAGGGGTGGCATGGTAGGGAAAGTCATTCCGACCCATCATTCTTTTGACGACCACGACCTCGGATTAGCCAGTCATATGTAAATCAGTCTTGATCCTGCTCCAGTGGGAACAGGGCAGCCCAGGACTGCCAAGCAGGTCCTCTCTGCTGGAAAAATCAAACGACCCAAGACCAGTTTCACCCGGATTGTGGCGCTTTACTCTGAGTTGCATGGTTCTAATGGAACTGCCACATACTGACGGTTGCACAATTGGACAGCCACACAGGCTTGTTGCGATGAGGGCCAGACAATGAGGATCAGGTAGGCAGGGGTGGCCCATCCATTAGGGTGTTGGGGTTCCTCTTCTCCCTAATTCTTTGCACTCTTCCAAATGACCATTTGTCCTCAGATCTGCATGACTGATATTGTGAATGGATTATAGTGAGAGCCTTGTTGGACTCTGAGGCCAGGAACTTTATGGCACCGCAAACCAGCACATCTCTATGGATGACATGGCATAGCGCTTAACATGCCCAAACAAAGTACCCCTGGGAAACTATTGGCCTAGTCACACTGGTATAATGTAGTCCTGGATTGACGTGTATTTGGAAAGTTCACTTTCACCCCCAAAGGTATCCTGGTGCTGAGCATGTGTGCACCTAGCCCTGCCTAGGGTAAGTTGCTTAAAGAGCTGTCTTCTGCTTCTTGCTGAATTCAAGAGGAGGAGCAGAGACTGATGTGTAGTGGGAGGTCCTTTTCTGCCTTAGGATCGATGTAAGATCACCAGTGTTCTTGATCTAGTTCTGTGTGGGATGTGTGCGAGTAGGAGTCTGGTGGAGGTGGTTGGAGGAAGGAGATAAAGCTTTTCAGGTAGGTGGGGGTCAAATTTGTGTAGTACTGTGATTTGACATGAGTTTGTTTACTGAGAGCCAATGTAGGTCTACTGAGATGTGATGGGAGGTTGAGTCAGTTTGGCTACTGAGTTCTGGATGGTTTGCACTCTGGTGAGTTGCCTGGTGATTTTGGCATACACGGTGTTCTTGTAGTCCAACTTGCTGGTGACTAGGGCATGGGTGACTGCTTTTCCAGTGTTTTTTGGGACTCACTTGAATATCTTCATGGTTTTGAAGTAGGATTCAATGAAAGCGTTGATTTTGAGTTTTCTAAAGCGTGGACTGAGGCGTCACTGCACAGACGAGCAAAGAAACAAGAACACAATTCAGACTTGGTGAAAAGCAATGTTGTTAAAAGCTTGTGGAAACTCGAGGGGGCAGTTTCCAAATGAGTAGTGCAGACCACAACTCCTACCTCCGCAGGAGGAGAGTTTGTAGGGTGGCACCACCAGGTTCCTGGCTGCACTGGACCGAAGAGTCCTGTTGGGAATGTATGTTCTAGGTTTTTCTGTTAGAAATACTGGACCTAGTCCCTGGAGTCCCTTTGTAGGTAATACAAAGCTTTAAAAATCCTTCGCTGCAGCGGGAGCCAGTGTATCCTCACCAAGGCCTGCGAGGCTGACTGGAACCTCAGAATTTTTATGATGCTCCCAGCACTGTATTTTGTAAAATCTATTCTTTTTTCCAGAAGGGCATTAGGCAGATTAACCTAGTCAATTGCAATAGTCCAACCTGGACATTACAAGGCACAGGACCACTGTTTTCATCAAGTTTGGCAGAAGAAACTGCCATTTTCCTTATTCATAGCATGAAGATGTGGTAATTCACTTTCTCTTTATAGATAAGCTTGGAATCTATCAGGATTCCACAATTTTGCAATGCCACTGGAAGAGAACCCAGTTCATCTGTCCGCCAGGTGGGGATTCTCAAAGGAGGTGGCGTTCCCAAATGGGAAGACCTCAGTTTTGAAGAATTGAGCCGAAGTCAGTTCACATCCATCCAAGCGCTTACCTCCCGCATATAATCGCAGAATATCGTGTTTGTGTCTGGCCCTTTCCTGGAAAGGGAGTCGACAATTTGAGTTCTCCGCATATGCAACAATTGACACACCCAAAGACTTCACTAGGGCCGCCAACAGTGTTACATAAATCTTAGAGTGGAACTCACTGAGGAGCCCTAGGGCACTCAGCACAGTAAAGAATTATTTGGATGTAAAATCGCCCATGGATACAGTTTGGATTTGTTCAGTCAAAGGATGTAAATGGGGCCAAAACTGCCCCTTCTATACCCAGGTCTTCCAGTCAATCAAGTCATGGTCGACTGTCAACGGTCGCAGTTGGATCGATGGATGAGGGCGGCATTGCCCCCACCATAAACTGTGGCCCTGACCATCTCTAACTACAGTACGGGCAGATTCCGTGGAATGGCCCTCCCGAAACCCATATTGGAGTCATCCAGCAGCTGACTATCCAGGAAAGCTGATAGTTGAAAATTAATTTTTCTCCAATAGTTTAGCTGCAAAGGGCAGCCTGGAGATTGGTCTATAGCTATTAGGATCAAGAATATTCATATTGGCTTTCTTAAACAGTGGAAGGATTGATGCGGATTTCCAAACTTTCAGAAAGGCACTGGTCCTAAACACTCCATTAAAAGGTGTCAATTGAGCAGCCACCAAATCTGGAATGAGCTGCAAAATTTTTGGAGGACGGGCATCGTTGGGTGAGTCAGAACTGGGGGAGAACCAGAACTGGGGAGAACTAGCTGTCTAACCTGGTCCACTGAGAAGATTAAACTCTGAAGGAAGCATTCCTCCTATTCCTGAGACAGATGTCCTTCCTAAAAGATGGTATTGGTATATTAGAAGTAAATGTGTTTAAAAATAACCTACTTTCAGGAAAAACTACACTAAGGAGCTTACGGAAATCCTGGTTACCTCCTTCCAAACTCTTAACCGCAGGTGAGGAGAGTTTAGAGACTGCAAAAGAGGAGCAGCTGGCTGCTTCAATTGAATTACTAAAATACTAATTTGTCCTTTATTAGCATTTTGTATTCTGCCAGCAATTATTTTTTCTTTTTTTTTTAAATTAGTCCTTAATTTCTCCTCCAAATACGTTCTTGTTTACGACCGGCTTTCTTAGCAGCCGAAGCAGTTCACCAAACCACAGACGTAGGTTTGCTTCTCCTTGATATCTGTTTGACTGTAGCCACGAAATTGACAGTTTCAGTCAGCCCCGAGAAACATTTGGATACCATCTTATCCAGGTTGTCTGATTCGGTCGGTTGAGCAGGATAGAATTATGCTCCTGCACATTCATCCGGTTCGATGCTCAGGAACAGATTGATTTCCCAGAAACCTTCTCGGGGGCCGACCCAAGACAGGGGTATTGCCAACTAACGTGATCAGATCACATAACTGGTATTGCTTAATTGGAAATATAACTGCAGTTGGAAAAATACCATCTGGGGTATGACCAGCATGAGTTGGTCCCACCACATGTTTCTCTAAACCGAAACCAGACATGAAGTCCAGCACAGCTTCAGTGTTGGGGTCACTGCGATTCTCTAGATGGAAATGGAGGTCGCCCAACAAAGTAAAATCTGAAGTAGGGAGGATTCGAAGGTCTGACAAATGGCATCAAAAAATGGGCTTTAGGGCCCGGTGGTCTATACAACAAGAGCCCATTGAACAACTATCTTGGAGCTCAAATTTAAAAACCAAACCTGACTATATTCAGAACAGAGGTGAAAATAGCTGAATAGGTGTAACATCACAGCAATCCTTGCACCCCCCCCCCCCTCCTTTCCTATTTATCCTGCCTGTGAATTATGTAACTGGACGGGACTACTGTACTCTTCTCTGGTCCTGAAGACTGATCCACCCAGGTTTCTGCCACAAATTATATCCTGCTGATTTCTCCAACTCTGCCACTTCCATATGGTGCTTAACTAAAGACCTGGCATTTATTAAGGCACATTTTACCTCTAGGCTGGGTTCAGGAGGGGTGACAAGCTGTCCAGGCAAATCCAGTTTGCTGTCCCTGATTCTAAGGTTCCTGGCATGAATGCTGGGCATGGATGTGGGTCAGTCTAGCCTGCCATCAGTTGGAGTCTCATGGTGAGGTGTTGCTGAAGATGGCTACTGCTCTTGTTGGTGTTGCGATTAAGACTTTCATCCAGTTAGCAAACTTGTTCATGCAGGTGGTGAACTGGGTTCTGTTGGGTGCCTTGTCTAAGACTGAGAGTAAGTTGCACATTCTGTGAAGGAGAGTAAGTTGCACATTCTCAGTGTAGGAGAGTATGTTGATGTGTGCATGGACGATGTTGGCCAGAGGGATCCTGTATGATTTGAAGAGTGGGGCTTAGTGCACTTTGAGGGACTCTGCAAATGAGTTTGTAGGCTTCCCATGAGTAAGGTGCCAGACTGACAGCTTGTGTTCCATCCTGCATGAGAACATACAGGTCCAGTGGAAAATGGATACTCTTGACAATCTTGTGCAGGCACCGGAGGATGTGAGACCATGTCAAATGCTGTAAAGGTCCAGGAGAATGAGGGGCTGCAGTCTCATCTGTCAAAGACCATGTGGCTGTCTGCAGTTTAGGTTTCTGATGGCTTTTGGTATGGTGCTGGTGTGATCAGGTCAGTGTGCGGAGAAGACTGAAATCCAGTCCTATACTTTGTCTTTCCTCCACTTGCTGGGCTCAATGGTGGTGTAGGATGGGAATGCTGAAATTGAGGGTGTGGTCTGTCCAGGTCATAGAAGGTGGCTTGTTGGTCCAATAGGTGTTCAGCAGGGTGGCTGTATTTGGTAACCTGCTGGGTGAGGCAGACGGAGATAGGTGGGCAGCTTATATTTAAAGTTGGGATCAGAACTGGTGGGCAGCTACACAGCTGATCTAGCCAGGTGCCCAGTAGGGTGCTATGTGTAGACTTTAACGTCAATTAATCTGTTTGGCAATACGAGCAAAACGAAGATGTCGCATTAATACATAAACTGCTAGGAGATGCACCCCAGATAAGAACTTCTCTGGTTTCTCGCCACACCTAAATACTTCCCAAAGAGAATTCATATAAATGCAACACTCTGCCTTCTCCCTGCAGTATAATGTGCTACTTGTGAAATTAAGTCCAATATAAATGCTACTATACAACAAAGTATAAAATCACTGTTGGGCAGACTTGTGCTGGTGAGACCTATGCAGTGCAGGTATGATCTGGGAGGAACCTTCGTTTGCTTAGCCGGAATCCCATTTTCTCCTACCGTCACTTTCTACAAATGTTTTTAGGTAGTGCGCTATCTCTTGCAGGAGCAAATCCCAATGGATTGCTGCTTTGTGATTACTCAGTCCTGTAATGCAAGCTGATCTCAGTTGAACAAGAGGCCATTGAACGGTGACTGAGTCCCAGTAATCACCTCCGCACTGGGCCCACTCCCAAACTGCCATACATGTCATCCTTCACAACTTTTCCAATAAAGTTTGCCATCAAGTCTTGTTTCTTGTGGTATGTTGGCCGTAGTTTATTTTGCAACATGTACAAATTACTTTTTGCGTTGCAGTACTGTGGTCATAACCCACTATGACCAGGCCATGAACCAACGTCACAAGATGTCGTAAATCATTTTGACAAGCTCATAAATCAGACATGACAGTTCATTATTCCATCCATTTAGCAGTCCTAAATCATTGACAGGTTTGTCAATCACGTGACTGATCATAACTAACAATGGCCGACCAGTCAAATCATTTGTGACATATCACAAGCACGTTCGGTTATCTGTCTACCATACTTGTGACACCTCATAGTTTGTTCAGGCCATCATACATGCAGTTTTGTGGGTCCTTAAGTTCCTTGTTTTCACGATGATTGCAGGGGGCGGGGGGGGGTAGCCTCTCCCTGGAGTTGGGCCCCAACTCGTTACCTTTTTTGTCCATTTTGTGCCCTGCCATTCGGCGGGTCTGGGCTGCAAGTGCCATCTCTGCTTACTCTCCCCCACTCCCCCTTCTGGCCTACTCACCCTGCCGTAAGGCCTCCCAAGGTGAGTGGCCTTCCTCCTGCACCCCGCCCTGCCGGTGTGCTTACTTAACAAAAAAAAGTACCCCTTTCTTAGCCGCAATGCCATAAGGGAGGCTTTGCGGCTCCCCCAGCCTGTTTGTCGATTCCCTTTTCTCCTTGTTTATTTATTTTAATAAAGGTGCAGCCTGCCAGTGGCATGGCTGATGATCGGTTGTCAAACGCTTTCATCCCTCCTTCCGTAATCTGCAACCCAAACCTGGGTGCAAAGCTCCGGGCGCCCTTGGTTAAGGCTGTGATGGATGCTCTCCCAGCATTGGTTTGGAAACATCTGCTGGCTCGCTTAGTTTCCTCCTGTGGCCATCCACAGCGCTATTCGACAGGGCGCCTCACCATGCCAGCCTGGCAATTATTTGGACCATATGATTAAGATGGTGTTTCCTCGCTGCTTCTGCCAAGCCTGTTTGAAAGGTGTGGAGGAGGTATCTCCTCGCGAGGTCGCTGCCTCCCAGTTGAATCACCAAATCTTGGGGTGCAATGTGGATGCCACCTGCAATCCCCTTTAAGTCGCTGAAAGCGGATTACTTTTCTCAGTCATGTGCAGACACGGTCGGGTCCTTCAGCCACCCAGGGTGTCGTCTCCACTTGAATATGTCATAAATGAAAAGACAGTCCTACCTTTTGGGGGGGGGGAGGGGGGCAGGAGTGATGTGGCACACCGTCCCCCAACAAACTCATTTGCTTAACTAACACCATTAAATGGCTGTTAAAAACCCATACCATGGACTGCTGGCAAACAGGATGGAGAGAACCCGCTTAATTCACCACTCTAAGAAAGCATTGTAGCTGGGCGAACAGGCACCTGAAAACAAATGAGCATGTAACTGAGTTGGGGTTTCAGTGAGCGGGGAGACAGTTTGTTTCTACGCTCAAATGTTTTCGCCATGGTTGCTCTGTGCCTCAGTGGTTGGAAAGCCTGCTGGGTAAAGTGTGGGAATACTTGTCCTGTTTCTTTTGGTCGACCGCCCAGCGGTTAGGCCCCAGCCCTCCTTCGTGACCCCCAGGCTGCACCCCAATGGTACTGTTGCCTGATTTAATGCCCTTAGATCTACATGGATCACCCAGAAACCCGACTTGACATGCGAGGCTAACCTACTTGTTTTAACCCTTCACCTGAAAGCACTACCCCACACATCTGCCTAGATCCCCAGTTCTATCTGCAGCTGTTTTCTTGTGCAAGTGTGAAGACTTGTGACAGTGAGCAAATGTCTCCGCCAGCTCATGGAGTACAGCCAGTATTAAGTCCCGTCTATTCTATAGGGTGCCACCGTCAATATCCTAGTTAGTAGGGTGGTGTCACGTAGACTTACCTGCAAGAAAACGTTTGCCTGTTTGTACCACGCTTCAAACCAGGGGGTTGTTTATGCTGCAGGGTTTGCCAAAGATTTTTTTTTTTTTTGTAGGATTGCATCGCGTTAAGATACCACCTTAGACAGGTGCACGTTTCTTCAGCTTTGCTTGATGCATGGCCACTACCCCCAAAAATGGTTTTATCAGTTGGGCTACTGCCATAATATGGCTGGGGAGGTGTCCTATGTCTCATTACCACACAAACATGCCCAGGTGCTTATATACCATTTATTTTTTGCTTTGGGCCCCTATATCGTGGTATGATGAACGTCCTCTGCGTGGCATGCCAGACAACCATGGGAACCACTTGGCTTGCAGCTGGCCCTGCTCAAGGATGGTAATCGGTGGATTGTACCGCTTGAACCTAATGTCCTGAAGCCATCTTCCTCTTACCCCAGAGAAGCCTACTTTTATCATATGACATAAACATGCCTGCTGGAGCATACTTGCCTGTCTATACAGGTGTCATCATGCCTCGGGAGGTGCACTCAAGAACCTGCTTCATACTTCAACGCATAGTCTCTCGCCTAACCATGTAGCTGCACCCTGCAGTGTCTGCACCCTCCATCTTTGTCCGAAGAACCTATAACGTAGTAGTGTTCTCCTGTTTTTTATTTTCACTAACTGCATATCTCCCAGGGTACACATTGCTCATGTGACGTTTTTCCAATTTCCATGTAATCGACTATGAGCAACACTTTTGCAAGAACATTAAGCCATGTATACGCAGGGAACATAGATCATAAATTACTCCTGTTTGAGCTGCAGGAAAAAGCACAAGGAAGGGGCTAACCATGACACCTAGTCTGTCCAACTTTCATGCGTTTCACAACAGTCACTTGTCTGGGAAGATATCAGAAATAACCTAAGACTGCAGACTGAAGGCGTGTAAGAAGAACCAGGATTCAACTATAACAAGAGCGAAATTGTAATGTATTGAAAGTCATGGCTGCTCCCCAGCATGTGCTACTTTCAGGCAGGATATAAAAGTCAGTCTCTCCCAGGCTTTTTGTTTTGCAGTCGTATCTGGCGCCGCTAAAACACAGGTATCCGATTGCCTCACATGAGCACCAGTCGCATTACCGAAGGACCAATTCAGATTTAAGTGATTTGCCCAAAATCACTGGATGTTTGAGCCTCCCGTCAAACTAGAACCTGGTTCTCCAACTTCAAAGCCAGCCCGTCTAGCTGTTTAGCCAAATGAAGCTAAGAGAAAAGCGCGGCGGCATGAAATATATTCACTAGTCTTTCCTGATATGGTTGTCCTTCCTTTTCAAACCCTCCCAATACCCCCCCCGAGGAATTATGGGACCCACTGTATCCATCATCCAGCAACAGAGGGTGGTTCTTAAGTAATCCTTGTTGGTGAAGTCCGTGTCTGTATTGGATCTGCAGTCACTGGTGAACTGACAGTCAGTTGTCATCCGGTCTGACCACCAGGGCAGTTTCATAAAAACAGTAAAGATTACTGCCCATGGTGACACTTGTAATGTCTGCTCAGGACACCCCCATGATGTTCATTAAGGCGACTGGACAAGGGTGTAGCGTCTGACCCTGTCCTGTGAACAAGCCCACTCTATCCCAAAGCTAAGAGGGGCCCACCAACTTACTAATAGGCCTTTTGTGGGCAGGGGGCCAGACTCCTCGTGTCCCACTTGACGTGCCACGACCCTGTGGCCATCATGAACAGAAGCTCAATCAAACTGGAAGGCCACATACAATCCTACTCTTCCTATGCACCATTTTGCAACACCTCCTAGCGCCTCGACCAACAGGCCGCCCTATCTGAGGGATTTAAATGCATGACTCACCACCCAGGTGGTACCCGCTGTCCCTCAGCTTGTCTCAAAATCCTAAATGACCTTGCTGTCACCAGCCAGTGCGCCACTGCCCCGATGCAACCCCAAAGCTTAAAAGGGGACAGGTTTTTTGGGGGGGCAGATTTATATAGCGTGACCTCGACCCGGAAGTATTGGAGCATTTTACATGAGCACCAGTAATGTTACACGAGGACACATGCATTTTTGGTAGGCACGGGGAGATTAAGTGATTTGCCTAGAGTCGCAGGATGTTGCGCCCACGGCAAGCTCGAACCTGGTTCCCCAGCTCCAAAGTCAGCCGCTCTGGCAGTAAGGTCACAGCCTCTCCCCAAAGTGCTCTAGCTCTATACAGCGTCAACATGGCTCGCTCCACGCGAGCACCAGTCGCCTTACACCAGGACCCATTTACCTGCTGAATCACAGGACGTCAAGCCGATGCCAGGCCCAAACCAGCCCTCTCCGCCTGAAAGTTGGCAGCCCTTGCCCCACGCCAAAACCTTGTGCATGCCCAAAACTGGCCATGCCTTGTAGGATTGGGCTCCAAAGCCTCAACCGTTGCCGGTCTATACTGCTGAACATTCCACACCCACCTAGGCAATGGGAGGGGTGGGTGTGTTAAGTGCCCCTACAGGCCACACACGACACTGAGTCAAGTGCTGAGGCCGGGATCGAACCTGGGTCCCCCAGCTCCAAATGCGGCAGCTATTGCTCGCAGGACCTAGAGCCTAGGCCAAGCTCCAACCCAGCTCCTTGGGACAAGAGCCGGCTGAGACATGGTCAACAAAAGAGGGCAAATGGCAGAAACGTCCAAGGAGGGGGATTTGTACGCGATTGTGCAGACTGAGCACAGGTTTATCTTGGGGCAGCTAACAGATATTCTGTCTGATGCGATGCTTCGACGTTATAAAGAATGGCGCATGCTTGCCTCGGCACTAGTGAGAACCCGCATGCCGTCACGCAGGCCACAATTGCCCATGCATGTTTTGAGCTATACTATTTTGTTTTTCCCCCTTTGCATACGCCTTTTAAACAAGCCTCTGTCCCTGCATGAGGGAACCCATCCATTGCTGAAAACCAGTCGCAGGTCAGCACCAGGGCAGACATGGTATTGGTTTTATCAACACCTCAGGACGAACCGCTGAGTAGGCTCTGATGTGAAACCGTGACCTGCAGCTCGCAAACGTGTCCCTGCAACAGGTGCATTAATTAATTGAGCCGTCTTAACCAGAAGTTAATGGCAACTTCTTTTCTCAGCACTAGTGAGGACGTGCCGAACCAGTCGCAAGTCAGCGCCGGGGAGCAGCGGTGCCACCGCACTCCGTGTCAAATTCTTATCACCCCAATGATATTTGTTCTAGATTGATTTCAGTGACAAATTTGCACAGCTTGTTTAATTTTCAAGGTCAGGTAATCTATTCATTTCAAGTGAGGGCTTTACCAATAAGCAGGGAGTGACGGCAGATGAATGCTGTTTGCGCAGGGAAACAGTAAATGCCCAGGCAGCGCACTTTTCTCGGCCATGAAGCGCACCCGTAGGCACAGCACTTAAGTGCCATGAAGCCTCCCACCTGGGACAGTGCGGTGTTGGTTACGCAGGGGCGGCTCCTCCACTAGGGCGGAGGAGCGTCGCCTCGCTGCTTTCTCGCAGTGTGAGAAGCAGAAACATAAAATTATAAAACTACCATTTTATGTTTCTGCTTCTCGCACTGCGAGAAAGCAGAAGTGTTTGGGGGGTGGGTGGGCAGGGCTGCTTTAGGGCAGGGGAGGAGTGGCTTGCCCACTGCTGAGGGCGCTGACTGGTCACCCTCTGGAGCCGACCAAATCTGTCAGGCGCACTGCACTCTGCCTTTTCTCCATGTAGGCTGCATGCAGCCTACATGGAGAAAATGGCCTCCCCATAGGTGCCTGGCTGGTCGGTGTTCCGACCAATCTTAATGCTGCCATTGCAGCATTTTGATTGGCTTAGGGGAGGGAGGCTGCCTGCTTCCTGTTCGCAGACGACGTGGGACCAGGCCGGCGAAGTTAAGTTAACTTTTTAATTTTTATTTAAATTGCCCCCCCCCCCCACGGCCACGACCGGTTATAGGGTTACCCGAAGGCCAAACTATTCCCTGCCTCAGAACCACCATGTCGAGAGGCTCCCCCAAGGCCCACCTCCTTCTGCAGCAGCCCATCGCACTACCGACCTCTGTCGCCCCGATGTCGCTCACCTCCTAACCACGCAGCACTCTCTCACTCCACCATCCCAGGTGCAGGTGCCGGGCCACATACCGCTCAGTCTCGCTTCCCTTAGGCACCACCGTCCATACAGGGACGGGCCTCTGAAAACGGCTGGCTGCACAACTACCAGCTGGGGTGCTACTTCTGGCAATGAAGCTCGAAAGTTGTTTAACGCACTGCTCCCAGCTTCCAATAGTAACCTGTGCTGGGATGGCGGTGCGCTTATAGCCTCACATTGTCCCTGCCTGGCATGCGGCGGCTTCCCCCCCCCATTGGGGGGGGGTTCAAAACATCACCTGGCCACCTATTGGCCATGTCTTTTCGCGCCACCTTTGGTGCACCCTCTTTTCAGGGGAGGCGTATATTCCCCCCTCTGTGGTTGGGCACACTGAAGCAGCCCAAAACGGTTCTTCTGGGTCCCCCGGTGGCCAATATGGTGGTGGCCAGTGAGGCCCCCTAAGGTGGCAGCCTCTGCTAAAGAAGTGGTATTGACTGCAAAAGGTCACTGTGGTGTAGTTGCAGTGTGCGCGCAGCTGACAAAGGTCCAGTGAGGAATATTTTTAAATGTAGAGGCCATTCTTAAAATGTCTGCAACCTTCCCAAGCGTTGGGGCTCCTCGTCATATAAAAGCTTGAGAGAAGCTGTCCATAAATAGGAGCACATGCATTGGAACCCACGTCGCATGCAAACTACAGGAGTCCAAGCCAAAGAGCTCAGTTTAGTGCCTGTTGCAGTGGTCGGTTGCCAACCCTTGGGCCACTGGTTCCAATGCAAGTAAGATAGCATGGTTGAGGAACAGACATGTTTTCTCGTCGATTATGTGCATTTTAACTTGGAGTAAGACTACTTTGTGGAGGACATTTGTATGTCTTTGTGGAGTGTATTATAGTTGATGCTCTTGTTTCGGTACTTGCATTCAATAGAATGTGTCTGTATTGTGACACTTGATGACTTGCACACAATGGAGTGAGTTCTAGCTGCATGTAGGCTGAGGCTGCAACTGAAGGGCATCACTGTTGAAAATTCTTGTCTGATTAAGAGATTGCCTTTGAGTGGTTGACTACAGGTTTCACGAGCATTGCATACTTTAGTTGTTAGATTACCAACCCCAATGTACAGACAGATTTTTCATTACACTCTTACAATTTGCTGTTAAAGGAGCTGTACCCAATTCTCTCACAAATATGATTTTTTGATCGCATAACTAAACTGGGATTAGAACCCAGGCCTGCAGGTTTCAAAGTTGAACTAAGTACATTTGAATATGGTACAAATATAATTTGTTGACTGGAAAGTAGAGCGGAGAAGCCTGTAAGCAAATACATATCTGCAACACTCACTGCCTCTCCAACAATGGCCAAAGGTGGCTTCCAACATTTGACGGAATGAATTAAGGACAGTTTGTGTCTGACTATTAAGTTTGAGCAGTTTTTCGATATATACACACCCCTGTCCCCCCCCCCCCCGCCTGCATACACACTTCTACTTTCCAGCTAAAGGTCTAAGTGAGGATTGTCTGGCTTAAGAGAAATAGTTAAGAAGCATTAAGGGATATATCAAGGCTAGAAGGTCACCCCCCCTCCCCCATATAACATGAAAATTCACGAATAGATACCCTAGTTTTATGCTGTTCTCCCTCTACCACACTTTCCACTCCCAAAAAACATGAGCTGCTGCTCCTTCTAGAAAAGACATCTTGACAGTGTCTATGATCTGCCCTCTTATGAGCTGATCAAGCAAGTGAAAGCATCGCCTTGTAGGACAGAAAGGGCTGGATGCATACGTTTATACTGGAAAGGTTTTTGGTCACCAGCTACTTGGAGCCATATCTGCTTCATGCTTTCATTTGTCCCTATGTTTTCTCTTCCCCGTGGTGTGAGAAGAGTGGAGCTAAACAAATGAGTAGTTTAGAGGGCGTGTGTCTGTACTGCGAGTGCTGCTCATCTCATTGTTAGGTAGAACCTGGTGCAGGCACTAGCGCACACAACTGGGACTTCCAGACCAAATAAACCAAGAATAATTTCATTATGGGAGTGGGACACCTTACAATCTCCTGACCGAGATGCACCCTGTACCCAATACCTACTCCCCCCTTCAACTTTTACACCCCCCCCCTCTGCCATGCTGGTTGGTTACACTTGTCGGTCATCTATAGTTTGTCGCTTCAAGTAATGCCAGAGAATTCCTACCTGTGATTTGCTGTCCAGTCTGAAAAGGTAACCGGCCCTTCCCTCACTCCCAAGTGCAGGAGAAGACCAGTGAAGTTCAGTGAGTCTATTGGTGCTGGGGTTAAGATGGCACTTAAAGTACACCTCTACTTTTCTCAAGACCGGTAGAAGAGGCAGGGTTTTTTGATAGTCTCTGGTCTGTTCCCGATCTTCAGGAACACAGCCAACAAAAGGTTTCTGTCTTTGGTAAACATCTGTAGGTTGGTGAGCACAAATCTTTCAGACGTCCAGGCAAAGTACTGTTAGATTCTGATGTGGGCAGAGTGTATTATGCTTTGACGTCCAGGCCTAAGAATGCAGTGTGGCATGGAGCGGGTATTTATGACTCTATGCCAGCCAATCTGAGTTTTCTGCTGCGTCCCAAAGGCTAGGTACATGCTGGTTATATCCACACTGAAGAAGCATGACAATCCTGGGAAGAACTAACCATTTGTTTGACTTATTTTTATATATACACATCTTAACTATTTCAGTCACGTACTGATCTACTACTTTGAATCTAACTCTCAGTCTGGGCTCTGTACATATAGGTTTGAGTGCTGATGCTCTCGATTTACAGTTTGTCTTCCGCAATTACTTTCACTCGATCTACATTGCAAAATGGATGTTATATTCTATGGAATTGGGTAAGCATACTTGTTTGTCTCTCTCATAGTGTATTACACAGTCAGACAAGAAGTGGTGTCCTTGCTATAGAAAATCTCACATAAATAACAAACCCTTGCTGTTTACATGGTTTTGTACAGAAGTAAAATCGGGTACAATGCATTGTGGGGGCTGAGGTGCAGAAGCTAGTGTTAAGTTATAAGGGCCTCAATTGGTTTTCTGGGAAATGGGTTGGTAGGACTTGAGGCCCTCGGCAAAAAGCAGTTGCTGCTGGCCATCAGCCCCTCAACAGCATGGTATGAAGGGAACGTGGCCACCTCCACTATGGTTGGGGTGCCAGCCTTTGCCTGCAGAGTTTTGTGAATATCGCACTCTCTTCTGGTCCCCACAAATTGAGTCCACAGGTGAAAACACAGGCTTGAAGAGTCAAACGGGGAATACTGCCAGCTTTCCTATATAAACACAGGCTCCTAGCTCAAATATTCGCAACACACTCTGTAAACTCACTAAGAATCCTCTCGAATACATGGTCATGTCCAGTTCCTGTCTTATGCTCCACACTCTCTTCATAGGCAGACACAAAGGTTTATATTCTATCTGTATCTTAACATAGATATCAAACAAATAAAGCTTAAAGGACTTTAAGTCACATACACTTGTTACACTAACTTTGTCAAACACAGCCCAATTAATCTCTCCGAGTAATGGTTGGCAGTTGATGATGACCACTGGGTACACCCTTTGCTTCTCGTAGAGTTGGATTTCTATAGCCCCAGCTCCTTTTTCAGGAAAACCCATCTGTACAATGAAATGCTAAGCATAGTCTGGAACTCTTGAATATAGATGCACTACTCAATGTTTGTTTCAGATCTTTGTCCAGATGGTAATCTAGAGCTGCCTTCTAGAAATCCGGTGAATAACAAAGGTCCAACTGTAGTAACAAAGTTTGTGTAATATCCACAAAGGCTTTCCGTGGTGCTGTCTTGAGGACCCCAGTCCAGCACAGCCTGGACTTGTCCCTTAAGAAGTCAGATCTTACCACTGCAGTTGGTTTCCAAGATGCATCTTGATGTCTACCTTTATTAGCTTCCTCTTCACCAAAGAATTAGGTTCAAGGTATTGCGTATCATGCACAAGGCACTCCAATGTGAAGATCCAGTTTATCCGTGAAACCTGACCACACCACACTAGGAACTTAAGATCTAACACATCAAATCTGTCTAAACAACCCTTGATGACAAACACTGAGGAATAGTCATACAATTTCAGGGCCCTTGCTTCTGGAATGATCTTGATCCCATCCGTAAGATGTCAACACAATTTCTAATGTAGGAAACATCTTGGAACAGGGATTCTGAGTCTTTTGATTTCTGTGAGCCCCCACTTAATAATTACTGGCAACTCGGACCAACATCAAATCATTAATGGAATCGGGGGGGGGGGGGGGGAGAAATGGCCCCACTGATTAATTTCTGGAAACTGGTGATCCCGGCCTAAGCATTTTGAATCATTTGAACAGCAAAACAAATACAGAAACAACCATTCATCAAACAAATATACAAAATATGAAATTTTGTATTTAATTCACAAACGACCATAAAAAATTTGAATTACAATGTTGGAACTTTTCTAAATTCAATAGTGGCCACTTACAGTTCATACTATATTCTTATGCACTGGTCCTGCTATCATGATCAACCTGAGGATACTACCTTAATTTTTAGCTTCCAATTCCTTCACATTTAAAGATTTTTTTTTAAATGTTACATTTTTATTTTGCTTCTTTATATACACAAGTAATGTATTATTTAATTTTTTAAGCAGTCTCGGACCCTCTGCGTAGGCTTCGCAGACTCTCGGATCCCAAACCACAGGTTAAGAACCACAGTCTTGGAACCTTTCTTTTCAGACATGTTCTGTATCTACAGACTACACCCCTTACCCCAAATTAAAGGAACTGGGCCCTAATCTCATTTAGATTCTCCTATTCTTATCGAACTCCCCAGGTAAAATTATCCACACATACCCCACTACTTCATCATTCTGAATGCAACTGCTGTCTTTTTTTTTTTCTTTTTTTTTTTTTGTACCAAAAAGTGTTCCCTAGCCCTCCTGCTTTGATACTGAAATGAATTTCATTGTTGAAGGAATTTCCGCTGAACATGAAAAATCAACCAGGATCACACTATGTGCCAGTGCACTACAGCCATCTTCCTTGCATATTGACAGAAAAATAAATGAAGGTTTATGTAGCTGCAGCTACTCGGTGCAAAACTTCCAATCAAATTGCAAAGTTAATGGAAGAGAATAGAAATTTAACATGGTGCATGACTGACTTTGTCCCTGCTCCAGCGGCCGTTCATGAAAATGTATGGCTTGTCATCAGCAAGCATGGTACGACTGGGATAGTTATTTGTGCTTTCACTGCTGTGAAACACAGCATGTCAGATATTCAACATGTGTGAAAGGCAATGTCTCATGAAGATTTCGGTGCATAGGCCATAAAAACTGGATGCTCTCGGGCACCCTAGCCTTCCCTCATCCACCTTATGTTAATATCTAGTCCATGTCACTCTGTGTGTTTCCAGAATATTTAGGTAAAGTGGTAGATCTTGGATTGGATGTCAGGTTTCCTAGTTCCCTGGCTAAAATGTGTCCACGTGTCAGTGGTCTGTGCCCCCCTCTTAGTATTATGCCCACCTTGCTTGGGGTCCTGCCAAGATGTTTTTTAATAGTACTCTACCGATATTGAGCCTATTTGCAGCCCCCCCTCTCCCCCACACCCTAAACTTTTCATGTAAAAGGAGTAGATTGAGGCCTTTTCTTTGGGCCTGGGGCAAATTAGTTACTGGGCAGTATCTGTGGTGGCCCTTGTTTGCCATGTGTTTCAGGGCTTCGGACTATTTAATTCTATTAGCTTAACAGAATTATTCATTTTATAAACTTATTTTGCCAGAGACAGTATTACCTTGCAGTTAAGGCATACACCAGGAGGTGGCAAAAGGACAAATTCAAAGAAGTAGGACCAGGGCTTTAAGTGGGCCAGCTTAAATAACAAGCATTGGAAATGCAATAGGTCTCGCAATCGCTTAAGTTAGAGCTATTGGCGTTGTAAATGACAATGTCTTTTATCCTTGTGTTATGGAGTGTATGTGGTGTGTAGTGAGATGCATGTTGGCACTGTAACCGAAACTACACACTTTTACTTTCGTGCTCATGATAAACAAGGCCCAGATTTACTATTTTCTCAGTGCAGCATCCAAATTAATTTACTGTGCTGATTTGTGCAAGGAGAAAAATACAGTGCATTCCCTGCGCTGTTATACAAATAGGGCTGCCCTGTGAGACAGGTAGCTTTACATCAGGGTGCACAGGGGAGTGTAAGCTTTTAGCATATGCACGGTGTGTAAATTTACAAAAATGAAACCCTATCATTTTTGAAAATTTCACCCACTTGGCCCCAAATAGTCTCATGAGAATCCCCCTAATGTAGCATCAAAATGCTGAATGCCCTTTCACCACCACTGTGGTTAGGAATCACCCATTACTGAAAACATCCCTGTGAGAAGCTTTTGTGGGGCTTGGGTCACCAACTGGATGTGGGGCCCTCCTCTGGTTTAAGAATAGCACTCGTTACTTAGCATGCGTGTAGTACGCATGCCATTACAACGCGGTAGTTAGAACGACCGCGTTAGTTCGCATACCTTTACTACGCAATTCGGAACAACGAATTGCAGTAGGGGGTGCTGGATGTTGGAATAGTATAATTTACTATTCCAACTCCAGTCTTTGCGGACACTAGGGAAGGTGTTGGATTTTAAATCCAACACCTTCTCCCCCCTATCTCAAGTCGTTGTTCCGACTTGCGTAGTAAATGTATGTGAACTAACAACGCGGTCGTTGTAACGACCGCATTGTAATGGCATGCGAAGTAAACGCTGCTTACCCTGGTTTAATGGTGAGTGACCCCTTGTGGCAGCTAAGGTTATCTGCCTTATCGAGCGTATATAAGAAAACCATGCTAAGCCCACTTTTGTGAAAAATACTCCATTTATTAGTAGCGGGGAGGTGGGGGGCCTGAGGAGAGCGGGGACTTGGGGTAAACAGCCTGGGCTGCTCCCCTCCCATGATGGCTCGTGTGACAGTAGAGGTGGCGACAGACCGCCATCCTCGGGTTTTCATACTGCTGACTTCTATTATTTTATAGCTGGAAGAAATTTTGCCCTCGGGGGCGGGCTATATAAGATACAGGCAAATGAAATCTGGCCTCTTCCTTCAGCACACATTTCAGCTGAAGAGGTGTTTTAGGCTTACATATCCCGACACAGAAGTGCCTTTACGTGCCACGTGTCACCTGGGCTCAGCAGCCAGTGATGTGTGGTTTCTCATCTGAAATGATGGAAACCGTATAAGAAACACACCACCCGCCCGATGTCTTCAAAGTGCCTAAAATAGTACGCCAGAGCCCCCACGCCCCCTTCCCCACACCTTTCACCCCAAAGACAGCAGATACTGTGATTCGTGTGTCAAGGATGTCTGTGTTACATAAACAGCCCCTCTCTGCCACCCCTTCAGACTGCGGCGCCCCTGGGCCTGCCTCCATGTAATGAAGAAACCCCCTCCTTCAAATGAGCCAGAGTGAGTCTGCAGGCCTGTCACATCCCCCACTATGCAGTGTACCTGCCTCCTGCTGCAGGGAGGGGCGCCACCAGAAGCACCCCCCTCCCCCCCACATGACAGCGATCTGGTATTATCACAGCGGCATGTTATTTGTCACAAAACACGGCTTCTTGCCGGCGCCGCTCTGATAACAATCCCCAGTGATAGCACTAAAAGTGTGGTGTGCGTTTGTGCTGGGAGGTGGCGGGCTGGGGTGGAGGGGCGACGCCGCTAATTGTTTTAGGACTCCGAACTGTTGGTTAAATAACAGCATGTCGGAGAGTGGGGAATAAAAGTGCTGGTTCAATACAGAATAAAGAACAGCCTCGTTCTATCGGGGGTTTCAGTCGGAGTGTAAACACGTTTAAAAAACACAAGCGCAGCCAAAGCGGACCGCGCAGAAAATGAAAATAAAAAAGTGCCAACAGACTTACAAAGGAGACCATGTAACTCCGCCAGTAAACGATCCAGTCCGGGTGGGCGGGGCCAAAAGTGGACAGGGCGGTAACGAGGAGGAACTAAGCCTCCTTTACAATAGAAAGCCAGCGTTTAGCCTGAACTATGACGCAAGCCAATGGAAAGAAGGGGCGTGGCTTCAAGTCCCCTTCTGAAAGTGTATCGATGACAATAAGCCTCGCAGAGCGAGGAGCTCATGCGCGCTCCAGCGCTAGGTCTGCGAGACCTAAAAATGGACAATGAAACATGTTCCTATGGGGCCAACGTTCATGTCCTTTACTTTACAGACCAAAACACTGATCGATTTATGAACAATGAGTGAAAAAATGGTTAGGCTAATCCATGTCATTGATTCAGGTGTAAATCTGGAATTCAAGAGTGTATGAATTTTCCATGGTATTGTATTTCTGTACTTTTTGTGTGGCATATTACTCGTGTATGGTGTGTATTTTGAACTGAGTCTCCACCAGGTGTTTATAACGGGCCTCAATTTAGAGCTCTGGAGTTGAGGCTGGAGGCAATGTGAATTTCCCACAGTGCCCATCAGGGGGTCAAAGTTAAGTTGGCCTCTCTATATGGTCATCTTGGCATCTCTATATGATCACCATGGCCTCTCTGCCACTGGAATACATGTCCATTGCTCTGCAATTTTGAGTCTGTAGGATTGTGTTTGTGTAGGTGTTATACAGTTGGCAAAATATTAACAAGGTCAGGAGTATAAGAAAATGCAGTGCTCTTTAGGCGAGTGTGTGCGTTGTGTTTGAAGGTAGTCAAGTGAAAGACAGTGGAAAAAGGGTGCTGAAGAGGAAAGATGCAAGATATGCAGATGGAGGAGATGTGGAGAGAAAAAGGGCATACACGGCTAACATACAATGAATAGAACAGGATTGATTGATACTCTAAAGCCACTATCCCCTCCACAGGCATCGGTAATGTTTAATTACTAGTCTCGTAATTTCACAATTATAACATTTGCAATATTAACTATTTGCAACAAAATCATTGCTACTAATTTTTTAGGTCGAGCCTGAGTCAGCGCGCATGCGCTGCTCTGGTGATCTGCTGTAGTGGAGTATGGACGAGAAGCCTCGCCCACTCTCTGCCGATTTTTTTTTTTTTTTTTTTTTTTTTTTCCCCCCCCCCCCTCCTCCCCCCGCCATTGGCTTGTCTTTGTCCTTCGTAAATGCTGGCTTCTGATTCCTTAATAGGCTTGTTAGTCCTTCCTTAGTACCGCCTTGTCTTCATTTGTAACCTACCATGGCTACTGGCCCCTTTACTTAGGTTGGTACACGGGACGGTCTTGCAAGCACTATTTTCTTTATTGATTTTCTCCTACTTCAGGCACGACGACTTTCGCCTCAAGCCCATTTAATTGAAACCAATCTTCGTGATGAGGTCTGTCTTTTTTCCCTAATCCTTCTCTGAGGAAGCTCATATGCTCTCGATTACGGCCACACCGGGCCCTTGTGTTCGGCTCTCTGCTCTCGCTGCCAGCTCTTTTCTTGAAAGTTCGCCTTAACTCCATCCTCGCGAGTTCCTGCCTATCATGGCGGCCTGGAGATACTATTGCGGCAGGCTGTTGAATAAGGTTACCCCGAAAGCATTTTGTGGATTAAATTCTGTAAAAGAGGCGACAGAGGGCACGGCAGCTAGGATAGTGCGGGGCTGTCCGCTAATTCAGATCAGCAACAGCCTTGCTGTTTACCTTGGAGCCCGGTTCATGCCTAGCAGTGATGCAGTGTGTTGGTAAATGTTTTCAACTATGATGGTCTTTTGGAGAACGCCTGTGTGCAGACTGCTCACGCCTAGGCAGTGAAGGAGGGGGAGGGGGGGCGGCGGGGGCGGGTGCTGTTCATTCCTCACCTGTGCAGACTTGGTGCGAGGCTGTGTTTCAGTTTGGTTCTTTCACTTGGGTGATGGGCAGATATGGCGAGAGGAAGGAACTGTTGTGGCGCAGGCGGGTAGAGATGGGAAACAGGCCTGACACATCTGTTGACTTGCATCACACCGGATGCGGCAGGGACCGGTGCACCCTGACCTCCACTGCTGGGACCGTGGCCTGGGGTACCCTGCACCACACCTCTCGAGACCCCCAATGACCCGCCGTCTGGCGCCTTGCGGGAGATCGAGGGGCTGAATCAGTCCTCTCACCGCCTCCTCGGACACCGGGGCACAGTGAAGTCCAGTGGTGAAGGGCAGGCTGGGGTCTCTTTGAACTGATCGGCTTCCGTGTCGCGATGGACCTCTTCGGGGCGATGGAGTATTTTCTGGAGAACAGCGCTGGAGGTAAGGCCGCGGCTAGGCAGGGGCCCTGCTCCCAGCGGGATGAGGCTCCTCCTGGGGATGTCCTTTTGGGAGTAGTGCGGGTGGGCTCCGACCTACCCAAAGGGTGTCCACCAGTCAAGACAGACCTAGCCATGTGCCAGGTACTTTATGACGAAAATAACCATGCAACTCCCTCACATGGTGGTGCTGCGTAGTTTTCCACAGCTCTGAATTTGTGTACAGCTTATCCTCTGGTATAATATTTATGAAACTATCCGTCTTTACGTGGGCAGGGCGGTCATGTTGCTGAGGTAGAGTTAGGTCGCTGTAGGAGTCCTAGCACAGCCATGGGGTTGCCATGTTCACAAATAATTGATAAATAACGTTATAAAGGTGAAAAATTGACTTGCATTTAATTGAGAACGACCATTTGTAGAGCGCATACCGCAAAAACGGAATGCTTAAATGAAAGGATTTAAGGGTACTCGACAAACTGCATATATCAACTTTGGAAGGTTTAAAGGCTGAGTGAGTCCATTTGGGACTCGTCACGACACACGCATGCATGTAGTGTTGTACTGTAGGTGCTTACATGACCAAACACCCAATTCAGAAGGGAGGGAGACTCTCAATTTTTAAAACCAAAAGCGCTTTATTTTAGCTTTCTCTTGCCCCAAATCGCTCCCACTTCAATGCAAGTGATTGGAGGAAACGCATTCACCTGATTTATTTTATAACTCTCCCTCTTTCCTTCTTCCAAATGTTGGCTTGTATTCAAGCGCATTAACCAACTGAGCTGTGGTAACGGGCTTCCCCTTTAACACTCTTAAAGAAGCATTCTTCATCACTTAGTTTCTCAGGGCACCAGCAATATTTACAGCTGCGGCCATTTTAATATATTTTGGACAGCTTCAAGAGAAAGGGTTATTCCGGTGCAAATCAACTACTGTGTGCTTATCTGATATACTGCACTCATTCTGCCTAAAGGCTACCCACCAATTGGCAGTGAAGCCATTGGAATTTCTTAAGAGATTCCTTCTTGGAGCTACTCAATCACAATTGCATTTCGGGCTGTTATTGCGCTTTGTGAAAGTTGGTCTATAAGTCCTTGTTTTGGATAGCAGCATACTTTTATTTCCAGATGAGTTTGCATGTTAAAGACTGCATGTGACTCTCCTGATGGAGAGCTGACATAAACTGCCAGGCACTCATATTAAATTACTGCACCTTAAGAGTGCCTAGGTGAACATGTCACCTATGGACAACGTGCATTTTACACTCCTGCTGCCTGGCCTGAAGCAAGGCATGACTTGTACAATGTGTGTTTCATCTCTTATGTCACAAATTGTCATTTTTGAGCCCTTACTGATGTGTGATTTGTCACACACCAGATTGATTTCTCACCCCTTGTTTAAATAATCAGGGACATCAGTCACATGCCCACATTGTGCCTGGAGTTGCGCCGCTCGCACTCCCCACCCCTCAAGCCTGCGTCCACACAGTGCTGGATGGCCTGTAGTCCCTAGCGGGTAGTTCCTGCCACACCGCTGTACAATGCTGGTAAGTTGCCTTTCAAATAAGTTTTTAAATCGCAGCACAGGTTTCACTATTGTATTCTGTTGAGGATTGGTTTTAACAAGGTTTGTTTTGGAACCTTGACGTAAACATTTATAATTTTAGCCAAACTATTCTAAGCTGTCTCCTCTGTGAAAGTGCCCTTCTAAATGTAATTTAAAAAGGAAATTAATTTGTCATCCTGTACCTTGATTACTTTAAAATTCAAAAAGTGTAATAAAATGTGGTTGGTCAGACACGAAAGGGAACGCTTTAATTTAAATTGCAACGCTGTATGCATACTACGCTTATCGTTGGATATCATGGAAAGTGTGTTGGTAAATGTTTTCAACTATGATGGTGGGTGTGCCCTCACCACTTTAAGTTCCTCGATATGACAACTTATCACACCACTGCTGTTCCCTTATCACTTTGCAGCCCCTCTTAGCACAGCCCTGCCACTGGACCTGCAGTCCCTGTGCATGAAGCAGCTCTTATGAATGCCAGTTAACCTCGCCTTTGCAGCCACTCTGTCACCCTGCCCTGACTCTACCAGCACTATCAATCAATCAGGGAATTATAAGCGCACTACTCACCCGTGAGAATCTCAAGGTGCGGGGGGGGAGGGGGTACGCGACTGTTCAGCCGAAGAGCCAGGTCTTGAGAGTCTTCCTGAAGGTGTTCAGGGAAGGGGTGCGTCTGATGTCAGTGTGTGCCCCAGACCACGCTGCTTTGCCCCTCCAGCCCGTTTGAGTCACACCCCCTGCAGGCCTTCTGTGTTCCCACCCCTACAGCCCTTGCGCGACATTGTTCTCCCCTCCTGCTCGGCAAACTATGTTCCACTATCTACACTACAGTCCCTCTGCATGTCACCCACCTGTCCTGATGCTGCTCTGTGTCTCACCCCCCTTCAGCATTTTGTTTTGCCTGCACCTCCAGCCTTTCTTTGCACCTCTACCACTTTGCAGTGCCTCTTTGTGCCCTACTTTCTGCAGCCCCTGTGGGTTGCCCTTCCTCAACTTTCCTATCCAACAATGTGCATCCCTTTCGTCCACAACCCACTGGAGTGGTCCCACTGCATAGCTAAATACTTATAAGATCCCAAAGCGAGACCGATTACATTGCAAATGCTTGTCAAACAGCTAACAACCACTGACAAAGCCAAGAGTCCCAACTGGTTCTTCCGTGTGTGCCAGTTGTTGTGGTATATATCTAGATGCAAAGACCAAGTTCAGGGAGGAACCAAAGTACCAGTTGGGTGGCACACAAATTTACGCCCTTAATTATTTATGGCACCCCTCACCTTTCTATCCCACTTAAAACCCCGATTACGGCACAATAACGGGAAGTTCTCCTCCTGTCAGTAGCGTGACAAGGATCCGGTGGCCCTGGCGCAAGCAAAGGGAAATTGTCCCTTTGACTGCTCCTGGGGTAGTAAAATAGAGCAGTTATCAGGGTTCGGGAGCCCCTCAGGGCTCTGGACCCCGGCGCCACTGCACCTGCTGCACCAATGGTAGCTGCGCCACTGCTCCTTGTTTCCAACCCACGACCTGTGAGTTACTTTAAAGATCCATAGGCCGCTACTCTCGGGAAGTTGTTGTCTTTAGCAACGCAGGTCTGCGCGCAACGTCGCCCTTTTCCGTGTGAAACCGAAGCTGTACGGCGCCAGGCGTCGAGTGCGCGCCATTGCGGGTCCCCAGAGGACCGTCTCTGGGAGGTGCCTATGGCGACAGGTGGAAGCAGGCGTGCCACTCCTTGCCCGCTTGGGGCATTCTTTTGTTTGTTTATGAAAGAGACGCTCTATCCCGCTTTTAAGGGTCGGACTCGCCTGCTGTGGTGGTGGCGCTCTGAGCACCTGCTCGGCCTGCCCTCGAAGGTCGGCGTGGGACCCCCGGGCGCCGGCAGCGAGGTGAGTGTTGAGAGAGATCCGGGCTGAGAGAGGCCCTGGGGAGCGGCCTGGCAGTGTTGCCAAGGAAAGACATTCAAATGGATTATACTACACTAACCCTCTTGTCGGTACCCACAGACAAAACCGCATATAAAATTCCCACATGATTATTGTTATCATATAGAAGGCATGCAGGGGCGATACCATAGAGAAAAGTAATAAGGCGAACCCCTTCGCTAGGTGACATGTCAAGTGTCCTGTAGTAAAGGAAATCTATTGACAGCCGGAAGGGCTGGGATGAAGTCAATGAAACAAAGCTGTTTGGAAGGCAGCAATGCACCAGTAACGGGTTGTAGAAGGGGCTTACCCCGCACATTTCAATGAGGACTGAGATGAAGCCCGACTAAATGTTTGTGATGACCGTGGTGGTAGTACCCCATCACCTCACCGTGTGCAGGATTGCATCACCAACAGCGGGCAGATGAGCAGGCTTTAAGCCCCAACAATTCATTGGTGGTTGGGATATTGATTAATATGTTTGTTGTGCAGGATGCTAAATGTCCAATAATTGACTACTGGTCCTGATTACGAACCATCTATTGACTATGGATGATACTAATGGCCCAATAATTGTGCGTTTGGGGATTATGGACCACTAATTGAATTGATGTTTTTTAATGCCCCATTATCTGATTCGACAGTGGCTAAAACATGAGTAAAAACGATTTACATTGCACCAAAAGCATCAAAAACGACCCGTGGGAATGACAAACCTCAATACCTGACTGTGGGTGGGGCTAAAGTTCTGATAACCGACTTTAATTGAGATTTAAACATTATACATTGTGGCTGAAACTAAAGGACTAATAATTGACTGGGTGGGCTACTGCATAATTATTGACTGTAGATGGTGGTAGAGCGCCAATACGTGACTGGGTCGGCTACTGCTTAATTGTTGACTAGATGGTGCTAAAGCTCCAGTAATTACCTGCGGTTTGGGCTAAGGTTCTAATCATTTACTTTGTAAAACACACCTAAGGGATCGAAATTTTTTATCCACATACACCGTGGGTTGTGTAAAGTATCAATAACGGTGGGTGGGAGTCTATTTCAAATGACTGACGTCGGCTAGGCCTGTAACCTGAGTAAACATCTGGAATTGGTACTAAGGACTCACTAGTGCACTGTACAGTGTAGCTAAAGCTGATTGTGAACAGTCAGGACCCCCAACCACACTGTGGGTGGGCAGCTCCCCTAATAATTGACTAGTGCAGTGCTACATTTCGAAGAAGTTACTGTGGATGAGCAGACTGCACATGCTGCTAACGCCGCAATAAACAAATCTGGAGAAGCTAAATCGCTAATGAATTTTGGTGATTTTTTTTATTGTGACCAATCCGTTATTGAGGACTTAAGCCCTGCCCACAACATGTTAACAACTTAACAGTTGGTTATTTAGCTTTCAGCCACACCTCTGGAAGGACGGCTACACCCTCATAACTGACTAACCCTAAGAACTGGTGGAACGTGGATAGTAAGTCAATCAAATGATACTTGTAAAGCGCGGCTTATCTCCTGTGAGGGTATCCAGGCACTGAGATGCTGGGTTAGTCGAAAAGCCAGGTCTTGAGCTTCTTCCTGAAGTCTGTCAGCATGGGAGATGTTCGGAGGTGGAGGGTGTTCCATGACTTGGCTGCGAGGTGGGAGAAGGAGCACCCTCCGCTGTGGCTACGGTGAATGCGCGGTGTCTGTGCCAGGGTGAGGGAGGCGGAGCGCAGGTTTCTGGATGGTTGGTGAAAGTTCAGCTGGTGGTTCATGTATGCTGGTCCTTGGAGGGCTTTGTAGGCATGTCAGTAGTTTGAATTGGCATCTTTTCTGGCTGGGGAGCCAGTGGAGGTCTCTTAGGTGCTGGTTAATGTAGGTCCATTTGGGCAGGTTGAGGATTAGTTTAGTCGCGGAGTTCTGTATCATCTGGAGCCTTTTCATGCGTTCGCTGGTGGTACCTGCGTACATTGTGTTGCCATAGTCGAGACGGCTGGTGATTAGGACTTGCATGTTTTCCTGGTGCTTGTGGGAATCCATTTGAAGATTCTTCGGAGCATGCAGAGCGTGTGGAAGCAGGTCGAAGAGCCCCGTGTTAATCTGTTTCATGGTGAGTTTGCTGTCCAAGATGATGCCGAGGTTGCAGGGGTGGTCATTAGGTGCGGGGGTGGGTCTGAGTTCCGCAGGCCACCAGGTGTCGTTCCAGAGGGAGGGTATGGTTGCCAAAGATCAGCACTTCAGTCTTGTCCATGTTGAGCTTGAGGCAGTTGTCCTTCATCCAGGCTGCAACATTCTTCCTGCAGTTGTAGAAGTTGTTCTTCGTTGTGGTGGGGTCTGCTGAGATCGGGAGGACACGCTGGGTGTAGTCAGTGAACGATCTGATGTTGTGGGATCTGACGATGTCGGCTAGCAGCAACATGTAGATGTTGAAGAGGGTGGCGCTGAGGGATGAACCTTAAGGGACGCCGCAGATGGTGCTCTTGAGTTGCGAGGTGAAGGGGGAGACAGATTTTCTGTGTGCTCCCTTGAGGAATGATGCCATCCATCTGAGTGCTTCTTCTTTGATTCCAATCTGGTCCAGTCTCTTGATGAGTGTGTGGTGGGAGATGGTGTTGAATGCTGCAGAGAGGTCCAGAGGGATCAGGGCAGCCGAGTCTCCTCTGTCGAGTAGGGTGCAGATGTCTTCTGTGGCAGCGATCAGGGTGGTCTTGGTGCTGTAGATAACAAAACAATTAGAATGGCTGGGAGAATGGGCGCACACAACCACAGTATATCACAGGTCAAGTATAAATGTTCAGTCTTATATGGTAAGTGTCCAATATTATCTGGTGCTCAGGAGGAGCAAGAGCCACCTATTCTTCCTCAGCTGGAAAAATCCAAACATCAGTGGAAGGCTTCTCCGGGCACACACAAATCCAAAGGTTGAGGTTATGGTTTCAACAGTTCTTTATTGGGTTTCCATTATTCCAAAATTCGCCCTTTGCCAACACGTTTAGTCTGTTGCTGTTAGTCACAGCAGACTTCATCAGGGCTGATTCCATGTATCTGTGGCTGGTGTGTGTTTTGAGTACAGTAAATCTGAACCCGAGTAAGCCGCAACAATAATCTTGAGTCGCCCCGTTCATTTGTGTGGAGTATGGGGTTCGATGTGTTGGATTATGTCTAGGGATTGTTCGTATCTGTAGTGGACATATATGTTGGCACGACAGGTCCCGTAGTGTGATCGTGCGTCTTGGCGTTCTCCAGATTCGGATTTACTGTACTCAAAACACACCAGCCATAGAAAGCATGGAATCAGCCTTGATGAAGTCTGCTGTGATTAACAGCAACAAATGAAAACGGTTCAGGAGAAAGCGGAAAAAAGAACGGTAAGGCAGTGGTCCTGCAGCCTAGGGCACAGGAACCTCTGGGGCTGAGCCTAGGGCACAGGCACCTCTGGGGCTGAGCCTAGGGCTCAGGAACATGGGCGGGCTGACAAGTAAGGCAGGCTGGCTGGTGAGGCTGATTTCAGGCAGGAGCATCCTGGCAGACGTGGGAGGAAGGAGGCGACCCGTGGCAGGGAGAGCTGGTGAGGACTTGCCTTAAGTAGTGGGTCAATCAATCAGTGCTTGTAGAGCATGGCTTATCACCTGTGAGGGTATCCAGGCGCTGGGTTGCTGGACTTAGTCGAAGAGCCAGGTCTTGAGTCATTGAGGGTGATGTTCGGAGGTGGAGAGGGAGGGTGTTTCAGGACATGACGGTGAGGTGGGAGAAGGAACGGCCTCTGCTGTGGCAATGGCGGATGCGCAGTGTCTGTGCCAGGGTAAGGGAGGCAGAGCGAAGGTTTCTGGATGGTTGGTGGTAGTTCAGGCGGTGGTTCGTCTATGCTGGTCCTTGGTTGTGAAGGGCTATGTAGGCGGGTGTCAGTCGTTTGAGTTGGCATCTTTCCTGGACAGGGAACCAGTGGAGGTTCCTCAAGTGTTGCGTCATGTGGGTTTGTTTGGGCAGGTTGAGGGTCAATCTTGCCTCTGAATTGTGTATCTTCTGGAGCCTTTTCATGAGATCGGTGGTGGTTCCTGTGTACAGTGCATTACCAACGTCCAGACAGCTGGTAATTAGGGCTTGTGTGATAGTTTTTCTCGTTTATGGGGAGCCATTTGAAGATTTTTCAGTCTGCAGAGTGTGGAAACAGGCAGAGGAGACTGTTGAGCTGTCGCTTCATGGTGAGTTTGCTGTCCAGGATGATGCCTAGGTTGCAGCGGGCCACCAGGTGTCGTTCCAGAGGGAGGCATGGTTGCCAAAGATCAGCACTTCAGTTTTGTCCGTGTTGAGCTTTAGGCAGTTGTCCTTCATTCAGGATGCAATGTTCTTCATGCAGTTGTGGAAGTTGGTCTTGGTGGTGGTGGGGTCCGCTGAGAGCGTGAGGATGAGCTGGGTGGAGTTGGCATAGGATATGATGTTGATATCATGGGATCTGACAGTGTCAGCTAGAGGCGTAATGTAGGTGTTGAAGAGGGTGGGGGTGATGGATGACATATGAGGGACGCCGCAGATAGTGCTCGTGGGGTCTGAGGTGAAGGGTGGTAGGCGGATTCTGTGCATGCATCCAGAGAGGAATGATGCAGTCCATCTGAGCGCGTCTCCCTTGATTCCGATCTGGTGCAGTCTCTTGAGTGTGTGGTGGGATACGGTGTCGAAGGCTGCGGAGAGGTCGAGGAGGATCAGGGCTGCCGATTCTTCTCTGTTGAGTAGGGTATGGGTGTCGTCCGTGGCAACAATCAGGGCAGTCTCGGGTGTTGTGGTTGGTCCAGAAACCAGATTGGGAGGTGTCTAGCAGGTTGTTTCTATCCAGGTGTTAGGTGAGATTTCTGTTGATGGCCTTGTCGGGGGGGGGGAGGGGGGTGGGGGGGGAAACCTTTATGTAGCTAAAATCATTAATCACCACATCTGCAACAAAGCTAGGACAAGCACATTTAATATCTATTCACAAAATGAAACAGCTGGGAGTGACTGCACCATAAGAGAAGCACAAGTCACTCAAATTGCACATGCTGCAAGTCAATTCTTATAATATTTTTGGCAAACAGCCATAACTTCAATACAATATTAGCAATAGAAAAAGCTTCCTGCTTTTCCGTTCTTTCCCACCCAGTCGGCACACATTTCCTCAGAGCGCAGCTTTCCTGTTTTCGTTACTCTAGCAGTCACGCTACCTATACAAATCTAAGTTTGGAACATCCTCCGCTGCTCTGAATTTCCTGCAAAATATCCAAGTCACGAAGGTTCCCAGAAACGCACAATATGAGGACAAAAAAAACCTTAAGTCAGACCGCATTTAGACTTTTTTTCAAAGCAGGCTGTAGATTATTTACCAGATAAATGTGCAGCTTATACATGCGCTTTAACCACACATTTAAACAGCCTCATAGAAAATGTCCTTTTTTACACAATAATAATGGTTTGCAGTTTCTGGGTGAGAGACAGGTAAAACAGAATAATAAACAGAATGATTAGGGCCTAAAGCTAAATTAGGGTTTTGATTCCTTTCATTCCCCTCTTTAGTCGATTCTTCGACTACTTCTTCACTACCCCTCTACATTTCTACCACTTCTATATTTTGCATCTCTTTATTTCTTATTATAGGAAACATACCTCCCACCTTAGCTGTAACCCTCTTGCAACATGCTAACATAATCTGAAATACTAGGCACATCAATAGCAACAGAACTAATATAGGCAACAAGGCCTTAGACAACTCCGACATCCAGGACGGCACCCAGTCGAATCAGCCAGTGAACCACTCATCTCAAGCACCCCCCCTCTTTCTTCATTTGTGTATGCAAGTTATGCAAAGTCATTATGGCCCGAGTCAGGTTTCCTTCATCTTTTGCTGGTATAAAAGTGCAGCATATGGAACCAATCTTCTTGCACCCGCCCCCTTCGATCGCTGTCCAGTCCAATATATATTGATGCTCCATTACCATAACTGATTGATCGCATTCCTCTTTAATGGCAGTAAAGCCATCTTCAGTCGCATTAATGGTCTTCATCAATTCCTACCTGGTAATTTGCACCCAGCGAGCAGTTGCTTTTGTTTGATACATGGGTAACAGACTCCCCAAAAATGTTTGGGCGTCATTAAACAGCCTATACTCTTTGGGCACATCCTGCCACACTGAAGTTCCAAAGTACTCAGCCATTCTTTATCTTCTGTGATGATGCAGCTAAGTGGATGCTTTACTCATAGAATGAAAATGCAAATCTTTTATTCCTTTTTCTGGTATTACCATAGATGGGGTGTGCAGTCTCACCAGAGAGCAGATTTCACTCCAGTCGGGTGGTAGTTGTGTATATTCGAGCGCCACACTGCCAGAATAAATCCATAGGGCTAGAGGTACCGCCCTGCATATCGGCATTGTATATAGTTGAGCCGCAATTGACATTCCATCCCACTTTAACAATCCCATTTCGCTGAAAGCACAGAGAGAATCTAATTAATTTCACAGCTATCTTACGATGACGTTTAGTTCCAGTCCATGTATATCTCTGTATGTTTTCATCCCTCACTTGCTGACATGATCCTTTTACATCTTCAAATCTCAAAAGACTATTTGTTTCTGTGCCATTCCAGAAAGATATGGCCCTACATGTGAACCTGGGTCTAGTAAACCATTTATTATTGGCAAATACTGATGCTTCAATACTTAATACTGGCCTGGTTGCACAATCTGGGGGCAGTGGTTTGGTAGAATAATTACTGCAGGTGGATGATGGATTAGATCTCCCAAGAATACTTTGTTCCAATTCTGCTTCCTCCCAATTTCCATAACTATATTTCTGCCCTGCTTCCTTCATTCTGGATATCTTTCATTATCTCTGTTTTATGTCAGAATTTGTAAAATTTCAGGGGTTGTATCAAATCTAGTTGTATTAACTTGGGCAGTCACAGGACTAACATGAGTTGGCTGCAACTGTGCTTTTATCCTACACAAGAAAAGATGCAATAAACAGTTTGTAATATTAACAGGCACTTCTTTAGGATACACTAAAGGTGGCGTTTCTATGGCATGGGGAATAAGAGAACATAACTATCATTTTGTGTATTGGTACCTATATTATGCATATGTTTATACCACATATTATCATGTAAAGAATCATGCAAAGAATGTAAATCTGTTTAATTAAAAACTGCTCTGCGAAAGCGTAATATTTCTTCCCTATGGGTGGAGTCTTTTGCATCCACATAATACAGTAGCAAATTATCAGAGTAATAATCATAACCACTGAACTTATTATTATAATACAAAAAATATCATTTAACTGTCTCTTCATTGTCTCATTTACTCTTGGACCATTGCCTCCTCCCCTCTTTTCTGGAGTGAGGCCGAAAATGGAATGAGGTCTGTTACGTGCACCCGGTTCCGCATCCCCTCCACCTTTACACTGTTGGCGTGCTCTGTGTTACTTGGTAGGGGCCTAGAAACTTGGGTTCCATCCATGTCCTCACAAAATTTCGCACGAAGACCCAGGAACCGATCCTTATTGTTGAAGACAAAGGCAGAGCTGGTGCAAAACTGTCGGCTTGTTGCAGCCGAACCTGTTTAGAATAAACCTGTACAGCTTTTGTTAAGGCAGCCATGTATGCATTCATTTCTTGCCAAACACTTTCTGATGTAGACTGAGTATCAGAACGAATCATTTGGTTATGTTTAAAAGAAAAATTAGAATGCCTACCTGTTACGATTTAGTGAGGGGTCAAATGATGATCCTTTGAAGGGGCATTTCTCAACGCATACAGAGCAAGGGGAAGGCAGTAAAGCCAATTCTTTTTCAATGACTCACAAAGTTTTGATACTTTACTTTCTAATAAGCCATTCATCCTCAACTATTCTGTTACTCTCTGGGTGGTAAACTGGTGTTCCACTCCTAGTAGTGTAGTAATTTGCTGAAATACTGTGTTAGCGTGTTTGCCGTTATCGCTGTGTATTGCCGCTGGAACCCGCCACCTCAGTATGACCTCTCACCAGGAATTTGGCTGCCTGGTCAGCATCACACCTGGAGCAGGGTCCCGCTTCAATCCATCGTGAAAATGGACACACCACTACTAACCAGTACCTATATCCGTTACATTTTTGTATCATATCTACAATGTCTATGTGTAACTTTATGAACAGACCTATTGGTCTTGGAATGGAGGATGAAGGCATTTTTGGTGATCTTATTAGAGTACTGATAATACACATGACATGAAGCTAGGAATATGTCAACTAATGGTCCTAGATTAGGGATAAACCAGTATTTGTTTAATTCATCCATCAATACTCTTTTAGAATTGTGTTGGTAAATTAAGTTGTCGAAGGGCTGTAATAAGGAGAGATTGCGGCATTATAACTTTACATGAAGTTGCTGATCTATAAAGGAGATCTGGAAATCCAGTCACCCCAGCCCCCTTGATTTCCAGAGATCTTTCTCAAGTTGTGGTGCTGCATTTTGAATGTCTAATAATGCCTCTGTAGAAATATTTTCATAGTGTTTTATCTCCACTTCATCACCTGCATCAAACGTGTGCATACTGCATGTTTTCATTGCATATAAACCAGCTCCCTTCGCTGCTGTATCAGCACCTTAATTTCCCTTAGATATCAAATCTGTTCCTTTTGTATGGGCCTGGCACTTAACCACTGCTAATTGACATGGTATTTGTAATGCAGCAATAAGGTCAGCTAAGAGATGTCGGTGCGCTACTGGTATCCCATAAGATTTGAGAAATCCCCGTTGTTCCCATCTCTTCAGTCCTGAGTGAACTGTGGAAGCTACATATACTGAATCAGTGTATATCGATACTGGTTGACCCTGACAAGCCTGTACAGCTGTTATCAATGCTTTTAACTCAGCCACTTGGGCTGAGTCTTGGGATGGCAAGGGTAAGAGGTGCAATGTGTGTAAGGTATAATCAGTAGGTGTACCAATAGCCTTAACAGCTGCACCTGTATGCGTTTTGCCTGTCTCCTGGTCTATCCATGAGGAACCATCAATAAACAATTGTCAGCCATCAGACAAGGGGTCCTCGTGTCAGGTGATCGTCCTCTTCCAATGTCAGTCATGATCAGTGGGCTATAGTGGGTGCACTAAAAAAGTTGCAGGGTTGACTGAGTGTACTCGCTCAATGAAGAAAGGATAGAAGGGTTTGACAGTATTACTTCATAACCTGTTGCTCTTTGAGTGGTCAGTGTACTTTTACTTTTCTGCAGTACAGCAAATGGAGTGTGCTCAACATGCAGCGTTACTGGGCATCCTGCCGTAATAGTACTACTCTTTTCTGCAGCAAAACGATGCTGCCGCAAGTGCTCGCTCACAAGGAAAGTGACATTTCATTACTGGATCTAATAGTCCACTAAAGTAGGCCACGGGTTTGTGACCTATCGGGTATTTTTGAGTAAGGACTGATATCATGGAATCCTCTGTGGCAGCAAAGAACAGAAAAAATCTCTTTGTATAGTCTGGATTTGCTAGCACTGGGGCTGAAGCATTTGCCTCTTTTTGATTGTCTGAAATGCACTTACACTATCATCAGTCCACTGTATGTCTGTATTGTCAGTTTTAGTTTGCTTCATTGCATATAATAGTGGTTGTATGATGGTAGCATAATCAAATACCCACTGGTGAACAAAATTACAAAGACCTAAAAATGTTTGCATGTCTTTCACTGTCTTGGGCTGAGGGTGATCACGAATAGTTTGTATTCTAGAACCTGCTATATTTTTGCCTTCTGCAGACAACACTTGGCCCAAATACAGCACTCCCTGTTGTACAAACTGTAATTTTTTCATGTCCACTTTGTATCCCTTGGTAGCAGGTAGCGTTAAGAGATTGACAGTGTACAAAACACATTCATATTCTGCATTACATATTAGTAGATCATCTACATATTGCAAGACTGTACTGTCTGACTGGAAATTTAACAAATCGTCTCTCAACACTCTATTGAACACAGATGGAGACTCACAATAGCCGTGTGGGAGTCTAGAGTACACCAGTAGTTCACCATCAAAACCGAAGGCAGTCAAATAGTGACTGTCAGGATATAAAGGTATGCAAAAAAAAGCAGTGAGATCCATCACAGAAAACCATTTGCTGTCACTTGGTATATTAGTCAATATCGCAGATGGGTCTGGCACTATGGGGCACTCTGCTAATACTATGGCATTAAGGGGGTGAAAATCCTGTACCATCCTCCAAGTATTACCTGTAGCATTTGTTACAGGATAAATTGCGGTGTTACAAGGTGATGGACAGGAATACAGGACTCCCTGATCCTTCAGTCTTTGTATTGTCCCTCTAATACCTTCTTTTGCTTCTTTGGACAGTGGATACTGTTTTACATGGGGCAATTGTGCACCTAGCTTCAACTTTATCTTAAATGGTTCTGCAGATGGTATCAGTCCTACCTCATCTGGAGCTGATGTCCAGAGACAAGGCGAGACTGCTGCAAGCTCTTCAATATCATGGGGGGGGGGGGGTGGGATGGCACAACTGGTAACGTGGTCTGTGCATGGTAAACACGCACTAACAAGGGTGCGCTGTGTGTGTAAACTATCTTGGTCCTGGTGGGATCGTCTGAAAAGAGTTCTGAGTCAGAAATGTCCCGTGGTCTCAGACCAAGCGTAAGAAAAATCAGGACCTTCCAAATTCCTCCATCATTATCTGATGCCACCAGGGCGCCCCACCTACTGGTTATTTCCATGCACTCAAGGTAAAGGGTATTCACCTGTCCCAGATTGTCACCACTAACTTGCCTCCGGAAAATTAGTCTAGGTGGCAATTCCATCCATCACCCTAAAAGTATTTCCTCAGTCTTCAGAACCTTAAGTACTGCATCTGCTAGCAATTTATAATGCATTGGCTCTGCCCTTCCAACCACATTTTTCTCTGGTATTCTTAGCAGATGTATCCCACATTTCGCTTGACCTGGTATTTCACATGTCATGGACCCATCAGAGGAAAACCTTATTGTCATGTTTAATTTAGACATAATATCCCTTCCTATTAAATTTGCTGGTGAGTTTGGGGAATAAAGGAGACTCACATTTCCTTCTGAGAGGCAAGATTTTGTTGCCCCTGTATCAACAAAGAAAGCATATCTCCTTCCCATTATGATAATTTCTACCATTGGTTCTTCCTCTGGGTCTAGAGTCCTAGCTACCACAGAAAAACTGGGATTCCCTGGTGCGTTGCATCAACCTGAATGATAAAAGGGGTTTCCATCTTGAACAATCACTCCACCTTGTCCCCCTGTGCTCACCAGTGCGGTAGTCTGTACCTGAGGCTGGCCTCCTGTCTGTACTACAGGTGCTGGAGTCCCTAGGACAGGTACATTAGTAAATTGCTGTTGTAGCATATAAAACTGTGGTAGTGGAGTTATTTGTTGTTGAGGGTAGGGGACATTCTGGTAGGGACCACATTGAGGTGCAGGCCCCGACGTGTTGACATACTCCTTGCGCTTCATCACTCTTCTCAAAGCGGCATACAGCAATAAAATGTACAATGTCACCGCAGTAATGGCATTTAAAATGTCTCCTTCCTGGCATCTCTCGCCCCTCTCTTTGACCCCTTCCTTGCTCTGTTTGCTACAGGAACCTGCACAATCATTTCTTTTCCTGTCTTTTCCTTCTCATTTTTCTGTAATTTTTGTGTCACCAGTTTGGCTTGGGCTCTATCACTTAGGTCTTTATTTTTCCTTTCTTTTTCTTCCCTTTTTTACAAAAATGTATTATATGTTCTTGTATTTCTGCCCAGGGTTTTATATCCAAGGCCACAACCTGATCTAATGGTCTTGTATGTCTCCCGGTAGCCCCGGTTTTAAAACATTGTAGAATAATCTACAACTACCTCCAATGTCTACAGGTTCTACATCTGCTTCCCACTTTTTCTTCATCATCGTTATGTAGTCTGCACAGGACTGTCCCGGAGACATAGTTTGTGCCATCAATGCCCCAATGTCTGGTCGGTCTGGATACCTGTTCCTTTATTCAGTCCACACCCTAGAGCGCACCACTCCAAAAGCAGACCCATCATGTTTTCCCTTAGTAGTAGTTACTCTGTGTATCCCTGCATTTCTCATTATGCTGTCCACCTCATCCCCTACTATGGAGCTTAACAGGCTCTTTACATCTCACAAGAGCTAAAGGTATCGTAGCCGTTGCAAATGCTTTTATCCATTTCCCTGCTCCTTTATGTAATGGATGCAGGCCCTTTTTTTTTTTTTAGATTTTCTTTATCCATGTGTTGCCATGGAACATAGGCTGTTCTCCCTGTGTCTTATACTCAAGTGGCATCTGCATTACAGCGGTATTCCTGTCACCATGTCCCTCATAAGGTATCTCAGACCTTATAAAATATTTCTTCCACACACACAGACTTTGTTGCATGTAATCATAATCCAAGTCAGGGTCCCCATAACCTTGAAAAATACATAAATCAGCCATATTTATCAATTTAGGGTCAAAGAATCCTGCTCTTGGCCACACTCCTCTGTGGCACCATACCTTCTGTCCTCCCCACAAGGTTATTAGTGAATGGGACAACATTATGCCAACTGTTTTCTCCCTACACTACTATTTTATTGGGTGTCAAGTCACGATTTCCTTTCCTTTCTTTTCTCTGTATAAAACTTGTCATTCCCTGCATATTTCGTACATGAAGAGATCTTGCTTCAGCCGGAGTGGAACTTTGTCCTAACTCTATCATACCCTCTGCTCGAAACGGACGCCCAGACCTTGTTATACTACTGGGAAACATCTGCTCTCCTCTTGTCTGTTCTCTAAAGGCACTTTGTTCTTCTAATCTTCTATTTATTTCAGCATTTCTGTTCTCGGCCTCTTGCCACAATACCATGCGCTCACGGTCAAGAAACCTTCTGATTTCACTCCCCATTGAGTTTCTCTTCCTCGTCTTCTCCTGTCAGTCTTGATTTCTACATCACATCCTATATCCCTTACAACTGGCTTTTCCTCTGTCTTATATAATATAGATTGACATATTTGAACAGTCATCAGCAATATGGCCTAGTCTCTCAATTGTGTTCTGTATTCCCTTTACATTTGGTGGTCATGTCACGATAACCCTTATCCTCTTCCTGATACATCTTTGAACGTGCCCCTAAGTCAAACCTCACCTGTGGGATACTAGTATAGTATCGATTTCCTTCACTTGAGTTTTGGGGAATCCTGCTGCCCATTCCAATATGTCCTTTGACTTCTGTTCCATTAATTTTCCATTATTATCCTGTCTTAATTTTACTGAAATGTCTCCTGTTAGGGACACTAAGGGCTCATATACTTTTTCAGCTTTAAGAGAATCTTTATTAATTGGTTGAGCAAGATTACTCTCCGCCATGTTTAACAAGTCATCATCCTTTGGTGTAATTTTGTTTGTCAGTCAGGGGTATTCATGTCGGGTCTTTGTAGCCTACAGCTGGAACATCAGTGTCCACTGAGTCTATTGAGGTAGTGGATTCCTTACCTTCCACTAACAATGATGGATACATACCCTGACGGCATAATTATCTCAGAATGTCGGGGGTGGTGCTGTGGATTCCACATGGGAATCCTTACTGAATATCTTCCACATGTCTAATGATGCTAATCTTTTTGTTCTTTTATATCCTTTATAGGCTCCTAAGATATACGATATTACATGGGCTCTCACTGTATTATCAAAAGAGCCATCTGGGGGCCATGGAACCATGGAAGTCTTTGTACCTTCTGCCCATTCCTGACGATGTCTTTTTATCCTATCCGAGTCTTCTGGAAATGTGGAAATCATGTGGCCTAAAGGAGTCCCTTTCTCTCCCTGTCTCCCCGGGGAAGATTTTTTTAAAGAAAAGCATGACCTCACAATTTGTTTTTTTAATCTACTGGAAACTCTTACTATCCTGGTTTGCTGGGAAAATACTCGTTAACTATAAGACAGACTATTCCCTTTTGTTTTGCCTCATCTTCAGTTATCCCTAAATAAGCAAGTTGTGGGAGACTTACAAGAGTTTCACACGACACACCTACACTCAAATCAGATGGATCTATATTACACTGAATAAATCTACCTGGTATCCTAGTAGACCCAACTCTTACTATTCTTAAAGGCTCACTTCCTAATGGAGTTAACACAAAAAACCAGTTGGTACCTCTAATAATGCAAGAGAACTCATGATCTATTACACATTCTATAATAATCACAAATCTACATTATATATATGTAAATATGCATATATATTTTTTTAAGCAACTCACATCATATTTATACAACATGTCAACTTTTTCTCAAATTTCATTGACGTTTTCCTAATTCAAACTGTCAGGATAAACTTCTTATATAATTCCTATTTCTTGAATAATTCCAAAAGGAAAAAAAAACTGTCTGCCAAGTTTAACTAAATACACATCTATTTCTCTGACGATTCCTAAACAAGGGTCTGTCAGGATCAACAAAACATTTACTTTTGTCTCTCTGGCGATTACTAAACAAAGGTCTGCCAAGATTAACCAACTAAATACACATCTCCGTTTGTAACAGTTGTAGATCAATACACAAGGAATCGACAATCGCCCTTTTTTCCTACCTCATCTGGCCGCTGCTGACGTCGCCCAGACCGGTACCCCTGTCATCCAAAAAAACAGATCTCTTTTCTCAGTGGGCGTCTGTCATCCTCCTCTAATTGTGCACGGCTAAATTAGTTGTCCGAAGGGCCCCAAAGGGGAACCTCCCCAGCAGCTGGTCGTAGCAAAGGGGATCTCTTGGCTGGCTCTGCCACAATGTCAGGGAAAAATCCTTTATGTAGCCAAAATCTTTAATCACCATATCTGCAACAAAGGGAGGACAAGCACGTTTATTATATATTCACAAAATGAAACAGCTGGGAGAGTGACTGCGCCATAGGAGAAGCACAAGCCAGTCTCAAATTACACACGCTGCAAGTCCATTCTTATAATACTTTTTTGGGCAAACAGCCATAACTTGAATACAATATTAACAATAGAAAAAGCTTCCTGCTTTTCCCTTCTTTCCCACCCAGCCTGCACACATTTCCGCAGAGTGCAGCTTTCCTGTTTTTGTGACTCTAGCAGTCACGCAACCTATACAAATCTAAGTTGGAAACATCCTCTGCTGCTCTGAATTTCCTGCAAAATATCCAAGTCACGAAGGCTCCCAGAAACACACAATATGAGGAGGAAAAAACACTTAAAAGTCAGACCGCATTTAGACCTTTTTTCAGAGGTGCAACTTATACATGCACTTTAACCACACATTTAAACAGCCTCATACAAAATTTCCTTCTTTACACCGTAATAACGGTTACAGTTTCTGGGTGAGAGACAGGTAAAACAAAATAATGAACAGAATGATTAGAGCCTAAAGCTAAATTAGGGTTTTGATTCCTTTCAGCCTTCTCCAGGATTTTGGCAGAGAATGGGAGAAGCGAGATTGGGCAGTAGTTCTGGAGTTCGCTGCGGTCTGTGGAAAGTTTCTTGAGGGGAGGTCTGACCTCTGCGTGTTGCCATGCGTCAGGGAAGGTGGCTGTAGCGATGGATGCTTTGAAAATAGTGGTGAGTTGGTGGCTGATCTTGTTGCTTCCTAGGTCGAAGAGGTGGTGGGGGCATAGGTCAGTGGGTGCTCCCAAGTGGATAGAGTACATGATGGCTGTGGTGTCTGGTGTGGTGAGCTGTTCCCATGCTGTGAGATGTTGGTTGGGGAGGCTTCCTTTGGAGTGAGGAGGCTGAAGAGGTCGGTGGGTTGGGGGTCTTAGTTCCTGTAGGTTGTGGCTATCTTGTTGTGGAAGTGATTCGCTAGAGTCATAGAGTTGCTGTGAGGCGAGGGAGCCTGTTCTCGGTGGCTGTTAGGCAATAGAACTCTTTGACGATGGTGAAGAGTACCTTGGTGTGGCTGGCGCTGGCCTTGAAGTGGTCTGCGAGGGCATCCTTTTTCGCATCTTTGAGTCGGTGGTATATGTTGAGTGCTGACTTGAAGGTGGCTTGGTCTGTATCGTTTCTGCTGGTATGTCATCTTCTCTCCAGTTGTTTGCAGCTGTGTTTCATAGTGTTGAGTTCCGGTGTGTACCAGCTGGCTTGTTTGGTGGATCTCTATTTAACAAAAAGGAGTGAAGAGGTCGTGTCCAAAAATGGACACTGGAGGTGGATACGTCCTCCTCTTGCAATGCATCATAAACCATAGGATCCACCCTCAGGAGGTACAAAAAAGAGGAAGGAAAATTACAAATTACAGGTCGTGCATTACCTACAATGGTGGGAAGCACATAGTGTTTCTTAAATACCCCTCACACACCAAAAGGGCCCTTGGTGTCATGCTTCATCATGGGGTCTTCCCGCCCCGCTGCGTGCTACGACCTACGAATACGTGGGAGCACTGATGTCACAACTATGTGTGGTGTAGGAATGGGTGAGTGAAAAGGGTCAGGAGTGAATAAAAAGTGAGTTAAATACCTAGCTCTCGTGGATTAGAAAATTTTAATATTCTGTTGAGCCGGTATTATTAAAAAGGTGAGTCGGAGGTATGTTGCTTCAATGTGCAATGCCTCCTGTGTGTGTGTCAACATGTTTCGAAGCGTGCTGCTTCTTCAGGACAAGTTTCTGATCCCTTCTGCTCTCACAAAACTATGTTGAAAATCTCAATGTTCTAGAAAGGTATATATATGGGTAGTTAATACTACGTGAATAAAAGACCGATCGTCTTAATCCAATATACAATACCCAAGGTATTTCCTAACTGGCAATTTGTTTTTGGATAAAACAATGCCCCACTAAAGGTTCCCCTCATCGACGGAGCCGCGAGGAGGGGAACCTTTAGTGAGGCAGCGTCCTGGATCGTAGTGGGATTACTGGCACGTGTTCCCCCCCGTTCTAATGCTCATGGGGCATTGTTTTATCCAAAAACAAATTGCTAGTTAGGAAATACATTGGGTATTGTATATTGGATTAAGACGATCGGCATTGCACATTGAAGCAACATACCTCCGACCCACCTTTTTAATACCGGCTCAACGGAATATTAAAATTTTCTAATCCACGAGAGCTAGGTATTTTTGAACTCCACTTTTTATTCACTCCTGACCCTTTTCACTCACTCCTACACCACACATAGTTGTGACATCAGTACTCCCACGTATTCGTAGGTCGTAGCCCGCCCCGTCCCGCAGCGGGGCGGGAAGACCCCCATGATGAAGCATGACACCAAGGGCCCTTTTGGTGTGTGAGGGGTATTTAAGAAACACTATGTGCTTCCCACCATTGTAGGTAATGCACATGACCTGTAATTTGCCTTCCTCTTTTTTTGTACCTCCTGAGGGTGGATCCTATTGTGTATGGTAGATTGTTTGGTGGATCTGCAGATTTTGGCTGGCTCGAGGGGGGCGACTAGGTCGGCAACATTGGTGATCGAGGTGTTGAAGTTCTTGATTGCCTGTTCCAGGTTGGTTGTGGTGTTGGGCTGGGTGGCGTTGAGGGCGTCCATCCATTGGGTCTGTGTTACTTTGCTGCAGAAGGAGGTGCTGAGAAGGTTGGGGGTGGTGTGAGGTGCTCCTGTGATGGTGAAGTGGATTATGGAGTGGTCGGTCCAGGTGAGTTCAGTGGTATGGCTGTATATGACTCTGTTGCTAGACGTGAAGATAGGGTCCAGCTTGTGTCCTGCTCTGTGTGTCGGGTCTGTGACCAGCTGGGTGAGGCCGATGTTGTCCATTCATTCCAGGAGGTTGCCAGAGTTAGCGTCTGTGGGGTCGTCAAGGTGGAAGTTGAGGTCTCCGAGGACGATGTAGTGCTTTGACCCGGTGGGGCGATGAAGTCTGTGATGGCGTCGCAGAAGCCAGTGCATGGTCCTGGGGGTCTGTAGGCGAGGGAACCTTTAGACGAGGGAGCCTTTGATGGTTGTTTTGTTGTTGGTGTTGAGTTGGAAATTGAGGTGTTCCATGATCGGTATGGTGTCGTCTTCGGTGGTGGTGCAGCGGATAGTTTCTTTGTGGCTGATGGTAATGCTTCCTCCATGTTGCTTGGTGCGGTCCCAGTGTGTCCTCTTGTAGACAATAGGCCTTGTGATGGCAATGTCCGGGGTGGTGGGGGAGGTGAGCTAGGTCTCTGTGATAACGGTCACGTTGGGGACGAGGATGGAGATGGTGTCCCAGACTTCTGTGGCGTGATTGCAGAGAGCTCTGGTGTTGATCAGGAGGCATCGGAGTTGTTCCGGGGTGGTGTTGGTAGGCAAAGTGGGAGTGGCACAGGTTTCTGTGAGGGCAGGAAGTCCTATGTCAGTGAAGAGACAGCGGTGGCAGAGGAACTGACCTGCTGTAGAATGAGGAAATGCGAGGTAGTTGCAGCGTCCAGGGGTCGGAGATCCGCAGGGGTTTACCTTTGAGTGTCCGGGGGGGCTTGGGTTCCTGGCGCTGGGCACGCTCTAGGCACTGACGGGCACAGACAGGTTGTGCGCCTGTACTGCAGCCTCCATTAAGTAGGTCCTGGGAAGGACGCTGGGAGGCGGGCAGGGGAAGGCGGGTGGCGAGAAAATAGGAAAAACTGCAGCAAATGGACAATGGAAGACAGGAAACCAAAAAGGAGTTGGAGAGAAGTTAAATTAAAAATAAACAGAAGCTGACTGACTGGGCATGGTGCCCAGGACTGACCCGCACAGGGCAGGAACAGCCCTAGTAGCAATGCGGCGGAAGGAGGCACTGACTGCAGCAAGGGGGGAGCTGGTGAGGACCTGCTCAATGGGGCCATGCTGTGGCCTCCATTAAGTAGGTCATGGGTTGGGAGGAGTGGGTGTTGTTAATGTCCCTATATCTAAATGCCCCTTTTTGAAGTTCCAGTAGGCCTGTTACAAAAATGTTTTGAACTTGATACAGTTCTTGCTCCTTGGAGTTTGAACATCTCCTGAGCTGCTATGGGTGATTTAATTCCCAACTGATTCCAATTACATTTTTTAACTGGTGATCGGTGTTTCATGGTAACTGGGAGTTTCCATTGATATTTATTTTTTAAGCAATAGAAATTCTTATGTAAATTTGACGTTCCATATCTATTGGGCAGACCTAAAGAACTACTAATTACCAGTGGGATGACCTATGGTGTCCAGTGACTCTGATTAGAAGTGAATATTAATTACTTGCTGTGAGTGCAGCTAAAGAAATCAATACTCCAATGATATTGGGGTTAAAGACTGTGGATGAGGCCAACAACCAATTACTGGCAGTAAGACAATGCTGTTGACTGAGCAGGGCTGAGAACTACTTAAATCAATACTAAAGCCCCGGTGGCCAACCTTAAGCAGGACTAAGGGAAATTCACAAATCAACTGCTTGTAGCTTTACCGTAGGTCAAGCTATATGGGCTACCCTATTTCTTGAAAAGTTTCTTGTTTCTTAGGATGCACTTCTACTTTGTGCTATGATGTAATCTTTTTGTAAGGTGCATCAAAGACCTTCTAGTCATTTGCATTTCAAGGAGCCTGGTGTTAGGTTGCTCTTCTAGAGGGTGACGCGTTTGGGATTTTGACCTTCCACCTCAACACGTTTGTGTGTTTTTACTGGGAGTCTCACACCACTGTTGGACCGTGGGAAAGTTCTATCCCAGTTAACTCTGTGTTTCCTTTAAGGAAGTAGTATGTTCTTGTTTTTGGTTTGGTTCAGTTGCACACATGCACCACTAGGGCAATAAATTGGAGTATATCTAGAGATAGACCCTTAAGTAGGAAGTAATCCTTGCATTGCTGAAAAGTGCTGTGCCTTTCCCTTCACTGTGAGCATGGTGTATTCATCCTGCAATGTGCAAATCCTACCTTTGGGAATTTTTACAGTATTCCCAGGACATACAGGGGTTTCTGGGCTCAGATTGTATCAATCCGATGATTTTATCACTGGTGTTCTGGGGTTTTACCGCACTGATGAGCCAAAAACTGAGCACTGAGTACACCCTGTTCATGAATTACCTGCAGAGGGTGAAGTCGAAGTCCAGTGCTTAATCAGGTGATGGTGTGGGATACAGCCTCAGAATTCAATGAACCATTTCAGCCAATATCAGTCAATAAATCACACCAGTGTTTTTTTTAAAGAAAAGTAAAAGTACTTTACTTCTGACGCACAATTCTACACATAATCAGAGGGCACTCAATCAATTCACACTATTCAGGTTAACAATCACTGTGAACTGGGAGATAGCATAGGCTTCTCTGCTAGCACAGGAGTTGAATATTTGCGCAATGCAAGTTAGGACAGTTGCCTCCTTAGGGAAACAGTGGGTAATGTTCATGTGTGACTTGCTTGGGTCCCGTCGACCCTTGTCAAGAGTTTAGTTATGTCAGTCCCAAAAATGATGATTTCTCTCCGGTGTCTCACCACTTGAACAGTATCTTTCAGTGTTCATTGTTTTGTTGGCAGGCTTGATCATTGCTGCTCAGCAGTGACAGGCACTTCAACTTCAATCTGCCAGGATACTCTGGTTCTATGACCTAACTCTATGGCTTTGCATATTCCTCAAGGACGGGCACCTCCAGGGTTCCTCCTAAGCAGCTCCTCCTTTTAAGGCAGTTCCAAGGCAGCTCCTTCTGGCAGGCTATAGGACTTTCCAGGTTTCTGGTCCCAAAACAAGTGAAGGGGGTTGTTGGTCAATACCCCTATCCTAGATCAGAAAAGAATTTGTTGGCACCACCCGCATTGGGGCCCCATATTCTGGTAGAGAAATTATGGCACACTGACTGGTTGTTTCTTTCTTGTACTTATTTTGCTAGCAAAGCTTGTATATTCCACCAGTCCATCTCTGGGACTAGGTTCAGGCAGTTCCCACCTTTTGCATATTCCTCCTGGTCTGCTCCAGTTTGCATCAGGAGTAAGGTGGGGTGGAGGAATTGAGAGTTTTCTGTCAAAAGAGACCCCAAAAAGGCATAAAATAGGGAGAGGTTCACTACTTAACAACCACTTAGCCTGGTGTGGGAAACCGTTCTGGGGAAGGGGAAATGCTTTTTCCCTACACTAAAAATGGATCGTTGTCACTTGTCCTCCACACCTTCAAGTCAGGTCCATTTCAGACAGCCTGAAAAGTGTTTTGTAGAAGCCCTGCAATTCATGTTGCTCTGTGTGGTTCTCTCCAACTCCCTAAGTTAGGCTCCACTATATTGCAGTAAATTAAATTGGATTCCTGTGTAGCCAAAGTCATAGCCATATACCCACTCCTTGTACAGCCTAGTGTGCACATATGAGTCAAACACTCCCATACATCACCAATGTCCCATATGGATGGAGATTATGATCCAGTTGCATGGGAATGTCAGACCAATTTAAATATATAGGAGAGGCTAGTAGACAATTCTCATAGCAGGCGACAGATAAAAGATCTATCCCACCACTATAATCACACTTATTTTTGCATTAGTAAATGAATGCAACACAAAATATCAGAGGATTAGTTTTATTCTTCTTTTTTTTTTTTTTTTACAATCTCATGCACATCTTTCTTTTTTTTCTCTGGGTATATGAGTTACGATGTTTCTTTACATGTTGGATTGCCAACATGTTTCACCCTCGGAACAGTTAAGCCTATGGCATTTTCAAGGCTAAAAATCATTTTGTGGAACTGATAATTAAAATTGCTACAATGTTTGGGAGGTATTAAGAAAGGTTTTTGAAAGTAGTATAGCAAGTCAAACATGAGTAAACATGGCAATAGGTGATGAAGTAATTATTGGCCATATTTTCATAGATATCTGTATCCAATGTACATACAAAGTTTGAAAGAAAACAGAAGCAAGTTCAAAGAAGAATTTTAAAATTCAATGGCTTGAGGTAGACATTTGAAGACAGAAAACAAATCTAAAGCCAAGGACAAAAGTAAAGATAGTGGAAAGAAAGTAGAGATTCCGAGTAAGTATGAGTATAAATTAGTACCAAAGTAAGGAACATAATTGGGCTAAAAGATGCAAGGCTAATTAATTCCTAATCGGTTGGGAGTAAAACAGAGTTTAAGTGAGGCCATAATTGAACTAAAAGTATCCCAGAGTATGATAGGAGAGAAGGTTTGATTACAGGGAAAAATCGGTGCTGTTTGCAGTGAGCATTGTTGTCTTTTTTTTAATAAAACCTATGCTTCCCGCCAATACCACACTTTGTAACGTGGCCAACCAAGTGATTATCCTATCCATTTTACAGAGATAAAAATGTATCGCCTATCCCACCTGAAGTAGAACATTTTCAGTCCAATATGATCTACACTTTTAGGCACTATTCTATACTGTCACACATCACCACACACACAGAGATTAAGCTTGTAACTTACTTTCCAGTTTGATTGCCTAGTGCTTTTGTTTGGAAGAAAGCCTTTTGACCACAAAGTGAGCATTTACAGAAGGCTGAAACATGTTGACCACCATTTAAGGTTGAACCAACTGCTGTCCTGTTTCAATTTACCTTTGGGTGACCATGCTAAAATTATGACCAGGTCCTCCAGAATGCTATTTTAACTCACTACGTTTTCTTATGAACCCATTACTTTCCGTTAATATCAGTGTTAGGGACTATGTGTTGAAACACCACAAATCACCACGATAGGGACCTTCACATACTACTTTAGTAGCACTGTCTTCCTATCCCTGCTAAAATAACTCCATGAACATTGAGTTTAGCCTGCATGTGTCATACAACACTACACATGGGTGAGCTGCGGGCCCATTAATTAAGCATGCCACCCAAGGGTTAAGGCCCAGCGTCCGGTTAAATAACACTTCACCCTTTTATAAACTACCTGACTCTACATTCATCATTTGTTTCAGGGTCCTACCATTGACCTCCTCGAATAATGTCAGTTTTTTTTAAATTCGCCTTCAGGGAGATTTATTCTAGTTGCTGGTTTCCCTCTAACTCCGTTTGAGTTATATACACCATCACATAAGAAAAGATATTCACATCACACACTAACACAAACACAGCAAACCCTGCTACTGCTCCAACCCACACTCCACAGTAGGACCTTTCACCTGCACCCACTGCCATTTCACTGCACACACACCAGCCCACCGACCAGCCCTACCCAGAACACACTACAGACACCACCTGAACAAAAACACCAACTCGCATGCGCCCTGCTCAGCACACACTCACTATGCAAGCATTCCACTGAATTATGAGACCTCTTCGCCACCCTCGCATTGTCTTCCTCGCTGAGACCTAGCTCAACCCCACATCCACACCAGACATTGCCACAGCGATCCCCAACGGATATAAAACCACTCACCAGGACCGCCCTAACAAGCTAGGAGGAGGAACAGCCATCATCCACAAAGAGATCATATAGTGTACCATCACCTAGAACACCCCCCCCAGTTGGAAAGGAGATGGCGCACCCACAAGGACACCTCCAACAGGCCAGCCTTCAAAACCTACCTCAATCCTCTACCACGCCTGCTGAGGGCAACAAAGACATCCATTGCTGCACTCATCGAGAGCAGCGCCAACGACAGCATGGAACTTTTCAACATCGTTAAGGAATTCTCCAACCCGGCTGCCAGCAAAAACATCATCACACCCTCACAGGAGCTGTGACACAACCTCGCCTACTTCTTCCAAGACAAGATCGCATCCATATACAGAAACTTCAAACTCCAACCCACACCTATGGACTTCCTCAACAGATACGCCACCACTGTAACTGACACGAACCACACACTGATCACCTGGAACATCCTCTCCACCCAGGACACCACCTTCACCATGAAATCCATCCACTCAGGAGCTCCCACAGACCCATGCTCGCACCACATCTTCAACCTCAGAAACCAAAGGATCGGCCAGGAACTCGCCACCCTACTCCACACCTCTATCACCACCGCAACATTTCCCGATGCCTGGAAACACGCCAAAGTCAGACCACTACTCAAAAAACCCTCCGCCGACCCCAGTGAACTCAAAAACTACTGGTCAATCTCCCTGCTCCCATTCCCCGCAACGGTATTAGAAAATATCATCAACAATCCACTCATGACACACCTGGAGCAGAACCAGCTACTCAACGCCTTCCAATCCAGCTTCTGCAGCAATCACAGCACCGAAACCGCCCTGATCGCAGCCACTGATGACATCCGAACCCTCCTCGACTGAGAAGAGACAGCAGCTTTGATCCTCCTCGACCTCTCAGCAGCCTTTGACACCTTATCCCACCACACACTGATCGAAAGACTCCACCACATTGGCATCCAAGGGGACGCCCTCAGATGGATCACCTCCTTCCTCATCGGACTAACCCAGAGGATCCACCCTCCACCTTTCACCTCTGAACCCAAGGAGATCACCTGCGGTGTCCCCCAGGGCTCATCTCTCAGCCCCACGCTCTTCAACGCATATATGACCCTGCTGGCTTACATCGTCAGATCCCACGGTCTCAACATAATTTCCTACGCAGACAGCACCATACTCATCCTCTCACTCACCGACGACACCACCAGAACCAACTTCCACAGATGCATGACAAATGTCGCTGACTGGATGAAGAACAACTGCCTGCAGCTGAACACAGACAAGACAGAAGTACTGACCTTTGGCAATAGCAGCAACACATGAAAGGACTTCTGGTGGCAATCAGACTTAGGACACCCACCCACTCCCTCCAACCACGCCAGAAACCTCGGAATCATCATTGACAACAAGCTCACCATGAAATCACAGATCAACGCCGTCTCCTCTGCCTGCTTCCTCACTCTGCACATGCTACGTAAGATCTTCAAATGACTACCCCAACACACGAGACACACCGTGACGCATGCCCTCGTCACCAGCCGACCGGACTATGGCAGTGCCCTCTATGTAGGAATCGCCACACACCTTCTACAGAGTCTATAGGGCATACAGAACGCCGCAGCCAGACTCATCCTCGGCCTTCCCCAATGAACCCACATCACACCCCACCTCAGGAAACTCCACTGGCTCCCCATACAGAAGAGATGCCAATTCAAGCTGCTGACCAATGCACACAGGCTCTACACACCAAGGACCCACGTACATTAACCACCAACTTAACTTCCACCAACCACCGAGAAGACCACGCTCCGCCTCCCTTTCACTTGCCCATACACTCAGCATCTACTGTAGCAGAAGTGGAGGACGCTCCTTCTCCCACATCGTAGCAAAGACCTGGAACATCCTCCGCACGCACCTCCGGACCATCACCTCACTTCCGGAATTCCGAATGGGCGTCAAGGCCTGGCTGTTCAAATAAGCCTCCGGGGCCTGCAATCGCCTGGATACCCTATTAGGTGATTAGCCATGCTTTATACACAAACATATACACACTCTCCCTCTTGATGCCTCTCACTATCTGGGGTAAGTTTCCATTTCCGCAAATGATATACCTGTGTGGGAGGAAGCATGCACAGGTATTACCCTTGTTGTACTTGGTATGTATGTGAGTGTATGCCTTGCATTGCAACCTCTGCTACATACCCTGTATCTGCCATTTGTCTTGGGGAAGTTCACACTGCTTCGGCCTATGCTTTGCATTTGAGTATTACTGAAGTCTGGTAACAGCCCTTTCACAAATAAGAACCTGTCTGAGTGAGAGTCTCTATATCCAAAGGTTATGTATGCAAACATCGTGCTGCCATGTTTTTCCCTGTCCCAGTGGTACTCAAACTCTCCTGGCAAAGACTACAGGGACAACCACTTTTCTTCTGTCTCCCAATTGACACATTCACCTGTAGAGCCAGAGTTGAAGAAAGAAATGAAAAGAGGGGAAGCGAGGTTTGAGGGAGCACCTTTGACCAGGCGCAAAGGCTCAGGCACTTAGATTTGAATAGGCGTAGCCTAGAGTGCCAATAATTCTGACCAAACCAAGGTGACTAGGTTCAAGAGAGCTGGAGATGCTTTGGGAACAACTTGTGACTCCTATCAGTCACGTTTTAAATCTTTTGACAAATTGAGAAGGGCTCTGAAGTTTTTTTCCAGTCATCTTGAAATTGGCGAGTTGGTTTAGATACTCGATGCACTATGGAAAAAAAAATAGGGGGGCCCTTCTCAGAGGTGCCCGACCCCAGGGGAGTGCACAGGGAACTCAGAGATGTGGAAAATAGAATTACTCTACAATGAAAAAAGGAGAAAAAAGCCTATGACTCGTGAGTCAAAACTCAAAAGGAAATTATGATCAAATGAACGGCCATTTATGGTAGTGAATTCGTCTACCATTGTGTGAAAATCACGAGTTTCATGACTAGCGAGTTTCACAAAAGGTTATAAAAAAAGACAGGTGGACAGTATATAAGGCAGACAGATAGGTATGTGTACAGTGTGGTTGTGCTGATTGTATGGGGATCCTGGGGGGACTGAGAGCAGGTGATTGAGAACCGCATCCACCTCCACTGCGCAAGGTCGAAGGTCCCGCACCGCAGCAGCTGACTGATAGCAGGGTTGGCTGATAACAAGGGATCATGTCCTATGCCCAACCGCTGCTTTTAATTTTTTTTTTTTTTTTTTTCAGAAATTTATATATTTTTATTTTATTTCTTTATTTTATGCGGCAGAGTACACTTTACGCTTTTGTATGTATTTGTTTTTGCAGAGCTAAGTTTATTGCCTGATGTTGTAATCTGAGCTGTAGAAAGTAAATAGTGCACATCACAGCCCTGTTTATCTTCTGTTCTTGACATTGTCTTCGCCACCACTGAGGGCAGGGGTCGCAAAGGTAGTGCCAGGGTTGCAAGGGCCAAGACAGAGGTTGCAACTGGACCCATAAATGAGGTCCATTCACTCGATGCTTCACCTGTCATGGCCCAACCCAAAACAAAAAATGATAATAAATAGCATATTACACTCTCCACATCAGCATAAATGCATATACACAACCCCCTCTTTGCACGCCTGAAGGCTTCAGATTGGGGGTTGCTTTCACAGAAGATGGATGTAGGATAGCTTCAAAAAACCTAAACAAATTAACTTAAAAATGTTTGTAAAGGTAAGTTCAGTGGCGCTGGAACTAGGCATGCGGGGTTTGGGGGGTGGGGGGCTACAGCAGCCCCTCCTTTCATGGAATAAGATCGACAGGAAAATAGCTGATAAGTCTTTTGAAGCATTTTTAGCAACACACGCTCAAAAACACATTTTAAAGTAAAATTTCAGGTATACTTAAACTTAACATGGACATCTTTTTCAAACAAACTACTACTTTTATGTACTATGCATATCTTTGTTTTCAGATTTGTTTCTATTTGTTTTGTTTTTTAAATATTATTTTTATTTTATTAGCCACAAAATCAAGTCACAAACCATTGTTTGAAATAAAGCACAGAAAAGAGCATAAAATAAAATATCAAAAAAAGGTCGAGACTTTTACAAATAGGTACAAACACAAAATTCACTTTGAAATTAGCAAAACAATGATAAAACAGTAATGCTACAAAATCAGCTAGTCCCACCGCAAGCTAGACCAAACCCTCTCAAATTTAACCAGTGAGGGTCGGCCCCTGGACTTTGCTAGAGCGAATTCCATTTCAAAGACCCCCCTCAATAACAACCAAAATTCTGATATTTTGGGACTCCTTGTTTCAATCCAAACCCTGGCAATACACAATCGGGCACAAGCAATAAAAATTGAAACTAAATATTTGGATACATTGCCCGAATCTGAAACTGTCCCCAATAAAATTTCCTTTTCTGTTAGTTGAGTATCCTTCCCAAAAGATTGCTCAACTCTAGAGTGATCTTGCACCAAAAATACTTAAATTTGGGCACGTAACAAACATGTGTCGCAGATCAGCAGCAAATTCATTACATTTGGGACAATGTGTCTTAGATGAACCATGGGACCCAACCCATTTTGAGATAACCCTGGGAGTATAATACAACATAAACATAACGCGGTAGTGTTGCAGTTTCAAATTGATTGAGGTAACCGCGGTGTTGATTAAGGCCAATGATTCCAAAACCTCCTCCAAAGTAATATCCACAACAAAAGTCTGATTAAGTTTAGCTACAATCTGTAAGCCGTCATCAGCCGCAGCAGCTAAAAACTTTGGTACACTTTCCCTATGCACCCCCGCCCTGAAATCGTATAGATAGCCCGTAGAACTTCTGTTGTGCAGGGCAGGATTAACAACCCTTTCCCTTGAAGGAAGAAATTCCGAATTTGCAAATATTTAAAAAATGATTTATGAGTTATCCCGTATTCATTTTGAAGGGATAAAAAGGACCTAAAACCATGCTCATCATATAGCTGCCCAAGATGTATTATACCACGCTGTTGCCACATTTTCCCCACGGAGTCCGAAAATATGCCAGGTAGACACGGGTTGCCCCATAAGGTGACAAATTCATGCAAATCAGGTAAATTATAAGTTTTCCTAATATCTTGCCAAATGAGAGTAATATGTCTAATAATCTTGAATCGCACTCTTTTAAAGTAATTCGGGTCGGTCATTTCTTGTAACTTAAACCCCGTAACGGGACCACAGGCTAGTTGATACGCAAACCAGGGTTTCTCTACCTCAGATCCCTTAAGTAAGCACTGGATCCGATTCACAAAAGCAGCCCAAAAGTAAGCTTTAAAATCTGGAAGTTTAAAACCACCATGTTCATAGGTTAGCTTAATGTACCTTAGGGCTCTCCTTGCCCGACGATATCCCCAGATATAACTACCAATGACACTATCCAGCCGCTTAAAAAAAGATAAAGGAACTCTGAGGGGTATGGTGCGAAACAGATATAAAAACTTTGGTAGTATATTCATTTTAACTACGTTACATCTACCAATAATGGTGAGGGGTAATTTATTCCACCGACGTAGATCAGCAGCGACCTTTTTAAGCATTGGCTCATAATTCAATGCGATAAGATCGCCCGTACAGCAGCTGAGGCGAACTCCTAAATAAGTAGCTGTTCTGGTAATACCCAGTGAGGGCGGAGCGGATACGGGTGTAAAATTTAGAATTGACTGGGTCTTATTTATATTAAGCTTATAACCGGAAAAAGAACCAAAAGAAAGTGCCTCTTGAGTTATAGCTGTCATCGCCACCAGAGGTCTCGTGGAGAATATTGCAATGTCGTCAGCATACGCTGTTAATTTCAGTGACATACCGTTAAAAAAAAACTGAAGGAATAGAATCGTTATGAAGCAAGTGCCTGATAAAAGGCTCGATATAAAGAGCAAATAAAGGGGATAATGGGCACCCCTGCCTAGTACCTCTCTGGATCCTAAAACGGGTGGATACCGAGCCATTAATCCCAATGGCTGCAGTTGGGTTGAAGTATAACCTCTGTACCGCCGAGATAAACCTCCGGCCGAGACCCAGGGACCCCATGGTTTCCCATAGAGACCCACAGGCTACTCGGTCGAAGGCCTTCTCGGCGTCCAACATCAACATCCCAATCCGTTGATCCAGATGGTCGGCAACATCGAATGCAGCAATTGCAGTATTTATGTGCTGCAGTATCCCTACCTGGGACGAAGCCATGCTGTTGTTCAGATACTAGCAAATGGATCAAGGGGGCAAGTCGTGAAGCCAGAAGCTTAGAAAAGATTTTTGCGTCCGCATTAATCAAAGAAATCGGACGATACGAACTAATGTCCTCAACTGATTTCCCCTTTTTAGGAAAAACGATAATATTTGTTACATTCCAAGAGGGAGGTGCGTCCCCACCTTGTAGTATTGAATTAACTACTTCAAGTAAGACAGGCGACAGAATATTCCTAAAAACTTTATAGAACTCTAGCGGGATAGTATCCTCTCCAACCGCCTTACCAGAAGGCAGTGCGCTAATTGCGGTGTTAATCTCTAACAAATCGGCCTCTCTATCCAACACCGCACTTTGAGATGAATCCAAAGCTGGCAGTTCACTTTCTTGAATATAATCTATAGCAGCTTGCTGGTCGAAGCTAGCCGGCCCCCTATACAAGCTTACATAAAATATCCTAAATTGCTCCAAAATATCCTGAGTTTTAGAATAAATACAGCCGTCAGACCCTTTAATATGTTTAATATGAGACCCAGACCTCTGATCAGCAAGCTGATAGGCCAACACCCGTCCCACCCATTCGCTATACTCATACTGTTTTGTCTTGTATTTTAAAAAGTTACTTGCAACTTTATCCTTTAGCCTTCTACTAAGCTTAGCCCTCGAATTAATAAGCTGCAAGTAAATTAAAACTTCGCCAGCATCATTCAGAGCAATTGCTCGAGCATGTTGTTGCTCTAAATCCATACATTGGCGGTGCTCGTTTTCTTCTTGACTTGTATTGATCCGGATCTGTTTAACAATATATTGAAGTGTAGCCCCTCTCGCATATGCTTTTAAACAATCCCAAACTATAACCAAAGATGCAGTGTGTAAATTATTTTTAATATAGTCCTTCAGCGTTATTTGCATATGAGTTATGAAATCGGGATTACTTAGAAGATGTCTGGGAAATGAAAATCCCTAGTTTGTTGCTTCTCTATTGAAGAAAAGTAAGCTGTAAGTAATATGGGATTGTGATCCGACGTTATCTTTGGACACACCACCATAGAAGATTTGTCCACTAAATCATAATTAACAAAAAACATGTCTATTCTTGAATATTGTTTGAGGATGTGAAAAATAAGTGTACCCTGGATGTGACGTGAAAAAGTTTTCTCCAGACGTCCTCCAGTCGATGAATGTGTAATAGATCTAAAATAGACGCCCTCACCTTAACCATACGGGGTCTCCCTGTGGTGTTTGTAGTGTCAATTTGCTTATCTAAGATGCAGTTAAAGTCGCCCATTACAATGAGATTCCCGGCCCACTCCAGTAATTCTGAACATAGGAAAGAAATAACCTCAGGGCAATCAACATTGGGGCCGTAAACAATACAGACAGTCACCTTATGTCCTGAAATTAGGAGCTGGGCAATCGCCCATCTTCCCCTAGGATCGGCCTGTGTACGTAAAACTATGGCGGTGATATGTTTGGATTTCAACAAGGCGACCCCATGAATAGAAGCTGGCTGCGACGAGCAAACAATCAGATCAAAACCAAGTTGCTTAAAGAGAGTTCTGTCCTTAAAAGCCAGATGCGTTTCCGCAAGACCCACTATATGCGGTTTAAATACCTTAAGTTCTTCGGCTACCAGCCGCCTCTTAACGGCTTGGTTAAGCCCAGAAATGTTCCAGCTCATAAATTTAACCCCAGACATTATGCAAGTTAACCAAAAGCAAGTCAGTATCTATCCACAGCAAGAAAACAAAAAATAAATAAAGTACTTTATCAGTAAACAAATTCTCGCTCCTTTTTTCCCATTCTTTCTGTGCTTTATTTATCTACACCGTGGCCCTTTAATCCCACCCCCACCCCACCCACCCTACTCCCCTGACTGCCCCACCCACAGCTACAAACCCCCCGCCATGTGTCCTGGAAAAGGAATCACCCCCTTCTAACTGTCATGAACTGACAGCATATGGAAGATGCCCAACCACCCCATCCCGGAGTCCCCCCTGAACCAACCACTACGCACCTAGTAAAAAAAACATTAGGTCAAAGATGTAATAACCAAAAAGAGCCATAAATTAGAGCAAAACCCCCAGGACAGATAAAATGAAGCCAATACCAAAGGCAAAAAGTATGAGAAGAGTTAAATATAAGTTTGCCCTATTGCTATTCATACATCAGATAGTTACACAAATCAAACTTTAGAGCTGGGTTGCCACTTGCAAAGCGCCTTCTTAGCCTCCTGATCGTTAAAAAAAAAAAGTGAGTACAGCCATCCTTAATGACTTTTAGGCGCGCAGGCTCTTGTAAAAAAAACCTGTGTGCAAATAGCTTTAAGCGGATCCATCATTTGACGAAGCTGCCACCTCCTGTCCATAGTAGATTTACAAAGATCGGATCGTACAAAAATTGACATAGAATCTACCACAACGGGGGCTGAAGGCCTAGCCTTGAAAAAGATTGCCTGCCGAAGCAAAAAATTACCTATGAATACAAGAAAAGGTCTGGCAAAGTTGGTTCTAGCTCTATTCCCCTGCGGCAAAAACTGTGGCAGTCTATGTGCCCTCTGAACTTGTGTATCCAGATCCCAGTCATGTAGATCAGGAAATGCCTTTTGTAGTAAACTAACAATAAATGCCCGTGGATCAGAACCTTCTCTGCCTTCGGGGATCCCAAAAATTCTAAGGTTCTGGCGTCGCTGCCTGTTTTCAAGGTCTTCGATTTTAAATTGCATCCGAGTCATCTGTGAATCGTGGGTTTTAACCAGATTAACAGTTTGGGTGTTAACCTCTTCGGCAGCTGCCACCCGGTGTTGTAGATCACTGACTTCCGAGGTTAAATGGGAGACCTTAGCCGTAACTTCAATTAGTGCTTGTTTAATATCAGAACTATCAGCCATAGCCTGTTGATAATGCGCTTGTGCTTCTGCCCTTTGAATGGCAAGTGCCTGCATAATTTTAGAGAAGGGGAGTTCTACACCAACATTTGTGCAGTCTGAATATTCATATATGTGTCCAGTAGTTTCAGCCATATTTGCCGGTTCAACACAAGGAACAGGAGCGTTAAATGTTAAAGGTTGTTCAGCAGTTAGAGACAATACCTGCCCTGCAATGAGGACAGCTTCCGCATTTATTGACTCAGAGATGAATCCATCCACGCCACCAAGTTGAGGACTCAAAACTTGTGCGTCTCCTACAGAAATGTTTGAAGTAGCAGTCCCAGATAACGCAACATAGGAGGTAGTTGGTACGGGAGCTCCAGTAACTAAATTAAAGTTCTGCGAAGTATTGATGACATTGTCCATCAGGGTACCTCCAGACCCCCCTGAATTGGATAATCTTGATACGATAGATCTAACTTCGCCTTTTGAAGAAACCCATTTCCGCAATGGGCTAGCGCCAAACCCAATCTTCGCCATATTTGATGCTCCTTTAAGCCGTCCCAATACCTCTGAGACCTGCGTCTTGGTAGCTGCAGCGCTCCCCCTGCCGCCTTTACCAGACCGCACAGGGTTAGAGCCTTTCACTTTTTCTGCTCCCCCCTCCTGAAGTAGGTTAGGTCTAAAGCTGGCCTCGTTTCCTTCGCTGCCATTGCCATTGCAATTGGCGTTGCCACTGCTGCTAGTATCACAGATGCCTTCAGATTCGGAAGGGATGTGAGGCAGAGAAACTGAACATTCATCTGAAATGTTCTCAATTAAAGGCTCGGAAACAGAAGCTAAGGTGCCTGAGAGAGGGGGAGGAACAATTTCTTTCTGCAATGCCTCTGCAGCATTAGTTCTCAAAGGTGCCTCACCCCTAGAGGCCGTTGAAATAATCCCCCGCCAGAAAGTCTCCATGGGGAGGTAGCATCTTCAGTGCCCCCCAGCTCGTCTTGCACTGCTGCATTCAGCATATCAGCCATTACAAAACCAGGGATGGAAGTCTCTGAGCCGCAGGAATGGAGTAAGGCTGTAGCTCTACCTGAGTATAGCAATTTCAAAATCGGCTTCCCCACCTGTGAGTCAATAGAAGTAATATTACAGCTACTAGCCCCAACTTCACCAGAACCCAGGGGGTCAGTTGCCTGCACCTTTGTAGGATCTGAGGTCTCCGGGGTCCCCTCTGCTGCAGCTTGAATCTCGGCACGTTGCCTCCGAGCATTACGCGGGGGGGCCATCGCTCTCACCTCCAACAAAGTCCACAGCGGTGCTGTCCCGCAGTCACAACCCCTCTTGTCTTCAATCGCCGCTAGGTGACCTGTACAGCCTCCACCACCACTGCAGCAACGACGAGGGTAGTAAATGGAGCGCCCGTCACAGGAACGCTGCTTTCTCCCTTTTCCCCGAAGCAGCCACGGAGAAATCAGGGGAAGAGTCCCAACGAGAAACCACCTCGCTGCACAGCTGCGTTTCACAGCGAGCATAAGCCTCGTACACAGGCTCATCCAGGACGAGTGGGAAAGCAAACACAGCTGCAACAGGTAAGGTCCTCCGTCGTATGCCGGGACCAGCAGTCTTTTTTTCCCCCGTAGATAATGATGTTAGTTTTAAGTATTGTTTTAGGTATACGGCTCTTGAAAACCAAAATGCCGCGCTAATAATCATAGCGGCAAAGGGACAGAGGGGTCCCAGGGAGAGGCGGCTGAGACATCTAACCAGCGGCGGAGTCAATCAGCCATCTTCCTTTTCCTGTTCTGCCATCTTCCTTTTCCCGTTCCCGCTGCTTTTAAAATTAATGACATCACTTTAACAAAAAAAATTACTGGAAAAAAATCACAGTCCAAAACGGAGTTGCAGTTCTGGCTCAAACGCTACAAACCACCAAAATTCCTCAGTTATGGTTACCAATGCACACAACACATGCCATAACTTGTGCCACCGCCATGCTGCTTTCCTGTTCTCTCTTTACTTACTCTCGGTATTGTTTGGAACTTGGTGTATTGAGCTTGGCGGTAGGTGGTTTGGCATGTTTGAGCCAGAATCATAACTCAGGGGGCTTATTTACAAGCCTCTTGGCCTGGTGCATCACTTTTAATATGGGGAAAAGTGACGTACCAGCGGCGCAAGGGGCTTGTAAATAAGCCCCTGAGTTAACAGTATTTTTCCACTGAATGTGGTAGCTGATATTCTGGCTGTAGTATATTTTTGGAGTCAATAAACAAACTTTATTTGGAGGCATTAACCATCCATAAAAGCTTTGCACAGCGCAAAACAAGCATAAAAAGCATAAAAGTACAATTCATAGCATAAAACAAAAGTGTGTGCATAGAAATGCAATAAAAAACAGAATAAAAATTATAAAATATCGACGGGCTTAAGACAACATAGACCTATATACTCACACAGCCGAGTTTTAGGGAAGACCCAATATATATCATTTACATTGAGACCCTCACGGGTGAGTAGCGCGCTTACAATTCCCCTGATTGATTTACATTTTTGGAGTCAATATTCTGACATATAACAGCTAGCGCTGCACACGCTTGGTGTGAAGTCCACTCTGAAGTGGCTGAGATTCTCCAAGTTAAAGGTAGAGGAGAAAATAGTTTGCTTTGAAAGGAACGAGAGAGAGAAAATGAGACATTATGAAAATATGAACATTTGAAATGGAATGGAATATCTAAAGCACACGTTCACTCAGATAGACAGGGCAGGGCTGTATGAATGTGAATGGAAATGTACGTCGTTGACAGAAGTGGATAGCCAGGATAGGACAGGTGACAGAGGATGGGACACTCCATATCTGAGTAAGAAAGGTATGAGTGGAAGTTAGCTATGGCTTTATAGGGAGGGCGTCCCCGGATAAACAGCCAAGCGAACAGAGACAGGCGCAAATTAAGTTGTTGAGAATATTATGAGCCTTAATCTGCAGACAATAAACTAAGAGGGGTTAAACCAGGCCCTTTACTGAACTCGTCTGCTAATGACTGTGCAGTCAACACTGCGCACGACTAATCTCCCCTTAAGTATATGAACAGACTGTGAGCATCAGAAGGATTTAATTACATGTTTCAATCCACTCATTAAACTCTCTACAGCAGTTCGTTCTGAGAGGAAGCCAATGAGGGAAATGTTTTTGGAAGCGCACACGTGCTGTCACATTTTCATATGGGCAGTAGAAATGTAGGACTAGACGTGCATATATACACATGCACACATACAGGAACTCACACGCTCATTAATAATAAAAATACATTGTCATACAGAGACAGATGTGTGCACACATTCACCCAGACACAGAAAAAAATACACAGATTCACACACACACAGCTATACACACACAGATGAATGTACACATACGTTTTGATACATGCAGACACACACACTCATTTATATTCTTCCAAAGAAAAAACGCAGAAACTGTATTGGGGTTCTGGCGTAAACACGAAAAAACACTGAAATTCACCAGTTATGGTATGCAACAGAGATAACCCTCAAAATAACTCCTGTTGCCTGTTTTACTCTTGCCATACTGTTTTTTTAGTGCCATTTGCAAATCAATGATTTGTGGATAGCGGTCAACATGAGTTAGGGTAATGCGTTTTGTGTGTTGCATATCATAACTGGCAAATTGCCCTTGCCAATGCGAAAAGGGAGTTGACATGCAGCCATGCCTGAAACCCAAGCCTATCTTTGCAAGGCTTTATTTAGTCCATGCACAGTGGAGGGTAGCTCCCAACTCGCTGCAGGCTTAAAAGCGAGTACTTACTATTTTGTTTTTTGGCAGTGGTTCTCAGAACAACTGTTTTTTTTTTTAAGGACAGGGGTAAAGTTTGAGTTTTAAACTTATTTTGTCAAATACAGTGGCAAGTGGTTACTTTTTACTCATGGAACCTTTGGATATGCTCTTCTGTTTTCTCCTCTCTGGTCTTGTTATGCTCACCACTCCAGACGTGGAATTCACACAATGTAGAGAGAAAGCCCTCTGGTGCAGGTTCCTCTCCGCCTCCTGACAGTCAGCAACTCCTTGGGCATGCTTAGCAGAGTGCCACTATCTTCAGTCTCTGCTCTACTCCTGGCACGTCATGTACTCATTCTTTTGCTTAAATCTTTGTGGAACAGTTCTGTTTAGCGAGGTCCACCATGTACATAACACAGGTTTTCTGCCTACAACCAGTGGCCGGCAGCGAGCACATTATAGAGCCACAAGTACACAGCTGTAAGCCTACATCCCAGAGACCGCCAGTGTTGCAGAGACCAGATATCAGTAAACAAATAGAGAAATTAAGAAAACAGAAACCCCGCCCCTTCCCCCTCTCCTCCGCACCAGTATCAAATATTCGCTGTTCTCCCTACTGAGTTACGCCCCTCAGGGGCCCCTGGTAGGTGTCCCCCACTGTAGTGAGAGCTTATGCCACCTCCGGCTCTCGTGGGGGGAGCAAGCGCAAGATCTGCAGATATTTGGGGCAGGTCACTTCCCTAAATTCCGCAAAGAGAATTCGGATGAAGGGGGACCAGAGATCAGGATAGGCGGCTGCTCTGTTCTCTACAGCGAGAGCTCTCCATGGCCAAGGAATACCAAAGCTTATGTAGCCAGGAGGTGTGGTTTGGGACACTCACAGAGCCCCAATGCGGGAGGATCACTTGGCGTGCAGCATTTAATGCAAAAGCCACCTGGCGACCCGTAGCAAGTGCAACGGGAAGGTCAGAGGTTCGGCAGCCCCAGCAAAGTGTACGCGGGAAAGCGCGGGAACGTGGTGTCAAATGCTATGTCGATGTCATCCAGGACCTGCTCCCAGAATCTGGACAGTTTGAGGCAATGCCACAAGAGATGCAAAAGAGAACCCCTCTGCCGGCAGCCTCCAACATTTCTCTGAGTGCCCCTTGTTCCATCTGTGTATGCGTGAGAGGTCACCCAGTGCCGCAGCTGCAACTAATGAAACACATCCAATGCAAGGAGAGAGTATTCCTGTCGAAGTTGGTTGAAGGGGATAATCCCAGAGTGGTTGAAAAGGGAGCCCACTCGTTTGCACCCATGCTCACGCCAGAGGCTGAATACTTCTGAGCCGCAACCAGGCGGGAAGTCAGGGTTGTCCACAATCGGCAGCATCTGGGAGGGGCACGTCGTCAGGCCCCACCTGAGGGCAACGCAGTCCCAGACCTTCATAGTTGTAGCATTCACTGGTGAGTAGTATAACCCCCAGGCTCTATGTTTACGAGGCAGCCTCGCCTCCTACCAAATATTCACGCCTGCGACCGTCTGATCCATAAAGGACCAGTGCTTTTCTGAGAGAGAGGTCTATTCCACTCTATGAGATAGCAAAGTTGCATGGCTTGATAATATTGAGTGATCAGGGGGAGCCCTAAGCCCCAATCACCCTTGGGCAGTAAGAGTTGTTTATAATGGAGTCTCAGTCCTTTCCCGCCCCAGATGAATTTATTGATAGCAACTTTCAAGGAGCGAAACACCGAGGGTGAAGGAGTCAGTGGCAAGGTCTGGAAGATGTAGAGAATACGCGGAAGTACCATCATTTTAACTGTGGCTATGCGGCCAGACCAGGACAACCGCAGACAGCGCCAAGAGGACTGCGACTTAGTCATCTGGTCAAGGAGGGACCCGAGAGCTTTAGGATCTGAGATTTTGTAAGGTTGACTTTGAACCCCGATACCTCTTTAAATAGCCGCAGCTTGTCTATTAGGGATGGCAAGGACGCCATAGGGTCCAACAGTGAGAGAATGACAGCATACATGCTGATGGTATGAGTGTCAGCGCTTAAACGTATGCTGGAGATCTGCGCGCTGAGTCATTGGCTCCATGTAGAGCGCAAAAAGGAGTGATGAGAGAGAGCACCCCTGATGGGTACCACGCGCTATCGAGAACATAGTGGATGACGTTCCATTGACCCGTAAGGGAGCTCTGGGGTGCTTAAGATACAGCAGATCCGTTTGATGAATGTGTCCCCGAAACCAAAGTGGCGGAGAGTTTCAAGCATGTAGGGCCAATGGACGCAGTCAAACGCTTTCTCCGCATCAATGGAGAGAAAAAGCGTCTCTTTTCGGGATCGCCGAATGATATCAAGTAGATGCAGCAGCCTTTTAGTATTGTCCTTGCTTTGTCTCGTGGGGATAAAGCCGGCTTGGTCGGGATCGACCAGCCCTGGCCTAATCGAGTTCAGACTGGCAGCCAGGATCCCGGCAAAAAGTTATGCCTTAATCTTTGGTGTCTTCATATAGTTGTTCTCTCAAATTAGTACAATCCTCTGACGAGCTTTTGCTTAAAGAGCTTATAGTTCAGCGTCCAACCAGTGAGTTTCTTTTGGCCAGGGGGATGGGTAAATAATTCAAATACGATGGAGTATGTGGATGACTTCTCCTTGGATTCACTGTCTCTCTGGTGCAGACCACCTCTTCATCAGTATCAACAGCTGATGTTGACAGTCTTGCTACCCGTGGCTGGGTCTTATCTGCAACCTTTTTGAGTTGAAAAGTGTTCAGGCATCTTGCTTCAGAAAGGAGGAAGTACACTTTTTGTCCTGTTGGAAGGTTACCAGGGTTAACAACAGCAGAATCTCCAAATGGTCTTTAAAATGTAAAATAGTCTGCAAACTTCAAAGGAATTATAGTTCTCGTTGCTAGGTGCGCTGGGTCTGTGGTCTCGTGAGTGGTAACACTAACCTAGCTAACTTAAAAAAAAGTTGGGTTGAGTATGATCAACCCCTTAACATTTGAGTGTGATCGTAGGGCACACTTAGGAGGACATTTCTATGAACATAAAGGTAAGTATTTACATTTTATGCGGCCCACAAAAATGTTGGTAATCTATGGACTATTTTCTGAGGCTGCAGAATTGACATGCCCATAATTAACTGGTAGTCCACGGTCTCAACCACTGGGGTACAAACTCCAACCGCAGACTCAACGCATCTAAGATGGCACCCATAGTCCACAGTCTAGTTGTCACAGCTGCAGACTGCATTTTGGGTGTATGGGGTCTGTGACCTAGTCGTCAAAGCTGCAGTCTGCTGGTGTCATTTTATGTGCATCAAATCCATGGCCACGGATAATAGCAAGTGGACTACTGCACATGGACGCATTTTATTTTTATTTTTTATTATTTGTTTGAGCTCATTGAGGGTTCCCCTCTAACGCATGGGGTCAGGCTATGCTCATTCTGTCCCATTAAATGGCCTTTTGTTTTTACTTTGGGACATGGGGATCAAGTCCTGTGCCTTATAATGGTGACTACCAGAGTAATTTTACTTTGCAGCCAGCCATTTGGTGCAGTCCAATCTGCAGCCTCGCTTTTTTTGTCAGGAGATCTAAAATGGTCAATAGTCATTCAATCATGATTTGTAAAGTGCAGCTATTCACCCATGAGGGTTTCCAGGCACTGAGAGCACTGCTGAACATGAGGGTTCAGTTGAACAGCCAGGTATTGAGTTCTTTCATGAATTCCGGCAGCGAGGGTGAGGTCAGGAGGTGAAGTGGGAGGTCGTTCAAGGACTTCGCTGCGAGGTAGGAGAAGGAGTGCCTTCCACTGTTGCTGCTGCGGGGTGTTTGAGCGAAGAAGAGGGAGGCGAAGCCCAGGTGTCTGGAGGATGGTGGAAGTTCAGGCGGTGGTTGATGTTGGCTAGTCCTTAGTTGTGTAGGGCCTTGAAGGTGTGGATCAACATCTTGAACTGGCATCTCTTCTTAATGGGGAACCAGTGGAGCTTCTTGAGGTGGGGGGTGATGTGGGTGTGCCTTGAGAGGGTCTAGGATGAGTCTAGCTACTGAATAATTGTATGTTCTGCAGTCTCTTGAGAAGGTGATTCCTACATAGTGTGTTGCCATAGTCCAGTTGGCTGGTGACAACGGCTTGGGTGACGGTCTGTCTGGTGTCAGTGGGGAGCCACTTAAAGAACTTACAGGGTATGCGGAGGGTGAGGAAGCCGGCGGATGAGACTGCATTGATTTGCCGTTTCATGGTGCGCTTACTGTACAGGTTTGTTAGAAATGGGATCTCTGGTTGGCTAAGGCTTGCGCCAACGCCAGGCAGAGACCACCACTCTAGTCAGGGCGATGGAGTTACACGCCAAAGATAACCCCTGTTCACCCCCTTGGTAGTTTGGCACGAGCAGTCAGGCTTATCCCGGAGGCCATGTGTAAAGCGTTTGCGCACGCACACAGCAACAACATACCAGGCACACCACAAAAGGAACTCCACACAAGGTTATATCAAAAATAGCCTTTGTATTCTCATAACACATTAGAATAGAACTCGCATAATATACATTGTGCCACCTGGCACTAGGTAATATCTACAAGGGATTATGTACACCTGGCAGGGCCAACTGCACCACTGTCAGTACCATCACAAAGTGAACTTAGTAAAAAGGAAGACATATCATAAACGTACAACCAGTAATCACTGGTAACCACTGTACTCAGCATCAGCCTGTAACATAAACCACATTATGCACAGTATCACATTAGGCGCCAAATCCATTGTACGCCAACCTCATCAGTCTAACATCTTAGACCCTAACCTCCTAAGTATCACTCACATTAGGGGTATACTCACAGTAGGAAATAATCTCACTGGCATAAACACATTACGCACATAATCTCATCCCCAAACGCATTTAGAGGCATGAATCATTGTAGAGCATCACATTTCCTAATATCACATAAATCACTGACCCCCTGGCCAACTGGCCTTCTCAAAGGAGCTCAAATGCCCTGTGTCCAGACTGTCAGGGCGCGCTGCCAATGCAGCAATATCCAAAAGCGCGTCATTGCGCTAGGGCAAAGGAGTGCATCTCACTCCTCTCTCAAAATATGCCCCCAAAGAACTGTGGCCTAAACGTAGCAGCTGCCCACTACTTGCTGGGCAGCTGTAAAGCAAAGGAAGGCCCTGGCACCACTGTGCCTCCTGTCCCACTCAGGGACTTCTCAAACTCATGCCCATCTCGTTGCAGCTGCCCGCGCTGGTGCGGCGCAGCTGTGGCACTTTTCATAAAGGGGGGCCCGGCACCTCTGTGCCCTCTGGACCCCCACGTGGCACTAAACACATGCCCCCATCGTTGGGGCGGCCCGCTCTCTTGAGGGACCGCCCAGGCTCCGACAATGTGCCTCGAAATGCCCTGCAAGTCACTGGGGCCCTCTGCATGAAATCACCCCCTCGGTGCAGCTGCCCTCTGCGAGCGGGGCAGCTGGGGTGAAAACCTCTATGGGGCCTGGGCCCCTCTGTGCCCTCACGTTGGAGTGGCACGGGCTCTACAAACCAAAGACGCCCCACCTTTGGAGCGGCCCGCAACTGCGGGCCCGCTCAGCAATTCTGCACCTTGTGCCTGCATCTGGCCCCCCCCCCCCAACCGTCGCAACTCACCGGCTCTTGGCGGGGGGAACCCCTCCTGGGACCCGGGACTTCGGCATCGGCAAGGCAGCACCAGCACGGGGCTTCCCTTCCTCACGGGAGCCCCGCTCTGCTCTCGGCGGCCTCTTCTACTCGTGCGGGGGGGGCAGGCACCGACAATGTGCCTCGGGCCCCCTCCGCCTCCATCACCACGGCTCCTCTCTCCAGCAGGGGCGTGCGCGGGGCTTCCCTCGAAAAACCGGAAGTCCCGCCCGCAGCCAGGCACCACGTTGCCTGACTTCCGGCCGCGGCGGTGATCTCCTTTCCGGCTCGGATGCGGGGTGGGCACCCGCAAAGCAGAAAACGCGGGGTGGGCACCCGCAGTATCATTTAAACAAGGCGGCCATGTGGGGTGGGCACCCACTATTTAAATATAATAATAAGCGGGGTGGGCACCCGCCGCTCTCTCCTCCAGCAGGGGGAATCCCCACGTCGGGATTCCCTCAGGAAGATTGCAGCTCTGCGCTGCGGAGCCTTTGTGCTCCTTTGCTGGGGGAATAATTAAAATAAAGCGCTCGCAATTCGCTAGAAGCAAAGTCCTGCAGCAAAAAGCATCAGTCTTCAGATGAAGGGGGCAATGCAGGGCCCAGGGAGGCAAGCCCTCCTGGCAGCCCCCCCCTGGGTCCCACCAGCAGCACACCCCAGCAGGATCAGCACCACAGAACTGAACAATTTCATGGGGTCACAGCCCCTATACTTATACCCAGAATTCTCTTTGTCTGTAGTGCAGGGCATGGGGGAACCAGATGCAACTGGTTCAGGGGGGATTTGGAGCACTTTGTTTTCCAAGCTCCTCTTCCCCTTTGTCAGGTGGGGGCTAGGTGATCAGACACACCACAGGGGGCGGAGCCAGCATTCACTAGGGCAGGCACCTTCCTATTCAGAGTCAGGGGATTACCCCTCCCACTACTCTTAGTCCAGATGTCCTATCCAGCCCAGCGCTGACTTACCCTGCCCCTCCTGGAGCCACACACACCTCCCAGCCCCTGTCACTCACAAGCCAGACATGCAATTCACATCAGGCAGGCAGACACACAGCACACAGAAATGCCAACTTCTAAAAGTGGCATTTCTCCACCAGTCGTCATAAATCTGCGCACACCATTGCGCAGCATTTATCCTCACGAGTTCATACATACTAAACTCGACCCTGCTGCTCCTCTCATACCAGGAATTACCACGGACACACTTATCCCCAATGCATTCCTATGGGAGGGCAGGCCAACTTCACCAAATGTACCCAGAGAGTGCACGCACTTTACACTGGACCACAGTGCTAAAGTGCCCAGAGGCCTAAAACCACCAACACCATGTCAGAACTTAAGGCAAAATGTTTAGGGGTGAACCTGCCAAAAAGGGCCAAGTCCAACAAGGTTGATGCAGAGGTTGCGGGCCTGGTTAGTCGGGGTGGGTGTCTTAGCTCGGGAAGCCACCAGGAGTCGTTCCACGGGGAGGTGTTGTTCCTGAAGATCAGTACTTCTGTCTTGTCTGTGTAGAGCTTTAGGCAGTTGTCTTTCATCCAGTCTGTGACGCTCATCATACACCTGCAGAAGTTGGTCAGCATGGCTGAGGGGGTCTTCTGATAGAGAGAGGATGAGCAGGAATAAGAGCAGAAAACACTCTTAACCAATAGCAGGCCTTTATGTTTTGAATTTGTGACTTGCAGACAGCCACGGAGTTAGTATTTGAAACTTTGGGGACTTAATTTGTCAATACATATTAAAATGTTAACACTTTCAAGCCTACTTGGCACCTTTTTCTAACTCGTAATTAAGAAAACACGTATGCTGAGGAAAGAGAAAAACTCTATAAGACACAACCCAGCAGTTATTTTTTTTTTTTAAACAGATTTTATTCAAGTATCTGCAGGTACATAAGAACAGTGCTTTGATAATTGGGCATTCACATCATACAGCTGACATTGAGCGCAGAGACCTGTGGTTGATAAATGTCCAGCATTAGTTGCAGTTTATCAGCGGTCGTGGTCCACGTACCAACTGTCCCCAACATACCCCACACAATGGAGCAGTGCCCCAGCGGGCTTTACGCTACGCCCCTCTAGTAGGGGTACTCCATCTCCACAACCCATCCCAGTACTGCATCACAGATACCACAGTAAGCAATGAAAGATCAAGGAACTACCCCCTCCCCCCTGCCAGAACTCCCCCACCCTCTCAGGCATGTCGCTCCGCCCTCGCCATCGCTGCAGAAAGTATAACCAAGCACGGAAGGCATCAAGTACTATGAGTCCGATAAGCAGAGGTCCAATGAGGGGGAGCCACCACGCTCTAAGCGCCTCCAGTCTCCCAGTCCGTGTGTCAGGGCAGGACACCAGTTCTACTTGCACGGGCTGCTTCACTCACTCGGGGGGGAGGGGGAGGCGCATCATCGTCAGGCGGGCTCTTAAGCAACTCTACCAGCGCCCCCCATGCTCTCGCCTCTTCCAACATCTTGTCATTGTCCCGTCTCTGGGCCAATTGTAACCTAAGGATCCCGTCATAGTCTGCCCACTTGATAAATTCCCTCAGCCATCGTGGAGCACTAGGGGCACCCGTCGCCTTCCAATGACCGGTAATCTCCCGCTTTGCCAATATTAAACCCAAGTCAATGAATTTACTAGTGACTTTATTTCGGGCAGTGTGGGGGAACCAATGTAACAAGCAATAACCCGGCATCTGCTGAACGTCTGTTACGGCTTTCAGGGTATGCGATACCTCCTTCCAGAACCCATCTAGCCGTGGGCAATCCCAGAACATATGCAAAAAGTCGGCGTTGTCAAGTGTACATCGCGGACAGGTTGACTGCGCTCCAAAATACTCATGCATCTTGTGTGGCGTGAGGTAGGCCCTATGGAGAACAAAAAAGTGAATAAGTTGGAAGCGTGCATTTCTGGAGCTTTTCCATGCCCTCTCCACTATTGCCTCCCATGGTTTCTCCTCAATGGGCAACCCAAGGTCTGTCTCCCACTTAAGTCGCAAGCTCTCCAAGGGGCGCCTCGTCTCCTGGGTAAGGCGCCTATAGAGGCAGGTGACCGCCTTAAACGTCCCAGCCGCTGACACCACATACTGGCACGGCAGGGAAACCCGTGGTTCTACCATCCTTGTCCGCCAGTGCTTCCGGATAGCTGCCGTCAGAGCCGCGTGTAAGAGGAAGACTCCTCTAGGCAGGTCATAACGCTCGGTCAAGTCATTAAAAGGTAGCAGGGTGTCAGCCTCGAATAGGTCCCCAATCGTGGAGATCCCCGCTTCTACCCAGGCCCGCAGTCCCTGCCAGTCTCCCCCATGAGGTAGGGCCTCGCAAACCAACAGTGGAATCTCGGGTGCATAAGGGGTTCCCCGCTTGGCTCTCCTGCCAACCCGGCTCCAACACTGACGCATCGCCCATAAGTCCCCCGGAGTCTCTCTTTCACTCAAAGGGAGCCGCAATAACACTCGAGAAAGCTGCCGCAGATCTGGATCCGTGCCCTCCCGGACCGCCTCCGCGCGAAGCCTCCCAGCCATCCATTTCGTGAACCATTGCAGTTGCGCTGCATGGTAGTAGGCCTCAATCAGGCACTGCAAAGCCCCCCCTCTCGCCTGGGTCGCATCATGGTGGCAAGCGCCACCCTGCGTCTTCCAGAGCCCCATAAAAACCCCGTAATCATGGTATTAAGTTGGGTAAAAAATTTCCGCGGAATCCAGAGCGGTAAGGAGCCAAAATAATAGAGCAAGCGCGGCAGTGTGACCATCTTTAGAAGCGCCACCCGCCCTGCCACCGAAAGCGGCAGAGATCCCCAAAACTCGAAGTTAGTCTTGGTGGATCGTATTGCCCGTGCAACATTGCCTTCTAGTAGATCGGCAGCCGCATGATAGACCCGGACCCCCAGATAAGGACAACCCAGCAGTTATGCTGCATCACATCAAAACAAGTTAAGCCTACATCTTATTCTTTAAATACATGTTGTAGACTCTACAACATGTATTTAAAGAATCATTGTAGAGAGAACTCAAGTCCCAGGCCAAAGATCCCCTGCTGCCTTCCCCTTGTGATGGCCCTGTACAAAGGAACCTACATATACTATGCAAAGAAAAATAGATACTTGAAGATATTTTTTAGAGGTTTTCACCAAAATGTTTTACTGTGAATGCATATCAGTAAATGCAATCAAAGCAAGCACTGCAGTTAGCTTAACCTCTCTTAAAGAATTAAGGCCTGTTATTTATTGCATCAGGCAATTTATTATCACGAAATTATTCATCAGTAGAAATATTTACACCAAAAACTATGACAACATTCTCTAAATACATTTTGTGAGATACTGCAGTGCTTGGTATTGAGCACAATAGGGTACACACTGAAGTTCATAAAAGCAGAGGCACAGCTGTTGCTCAACACTTTATTCTACCATAATTCATATGTTGGCGTTTCAACCCTCTTGTCAAACATAAAACAGGGTCTTTCAGTACACAGGCAACAGTTCACAGGTGTATGTGTCACCTCTCATAATTGTGGTTATAACATAAGCAATGAATGAATGATGGGATTCGTCAAGCTCACAGCTACTGCTAGAGTGTCCCAGCGCTAGGCATAGAGCTGATGGGAGGAACGCAACACCTTAGTCTTTAAACATGTAGGTTTTCAATTGTTTGCAGAAGAGCTTTTTGTCAGGAATATATCTGAGGGGCTAGGGGAGCTCGTTGCAGGGTTTGGCTGCCAATACAGAGCAGGCCGAGCTGCCCCATTTCTTTAATCTGGTAAAGAGGGTTGTCAGCAGATGAGCTGATTGTGACCTCAAGGATCTTTTAGGGCAGTGGGGGAGGGATTTCTGGGGTGTGGAGGGGACAGGGAGACAAAAGAGTGTAAGGAGAGCGAGAGACGGGACAGGGAGACAGAAGAGTGTGAGGAGAGCGAGAGACAGCCATCTGAGGAAGGATACAAATGGAATGTCAGGGATAATTTGAGTGGTTGCGAAGGGCATGGTAGCAATTATGGGACAAGTTCCTAGACAAGAGAAGCTTGAACAAGAGTAAGGGCAAGGGAGAAGGATAAAGAGGATTTATCAACAGAGGAGACAACAATGGGCGAAACATGGACGACAGATATGGGGGCCAGAAAGGAGGAAGTTAAGATGTCCTGTTTTAGTGAAAGAGTAAATGTTTAAAGTGCTGCATAGGGTGACTAGGGGCTTTCCTTGGAGAAAGGAAGGTTCCAAAGCAGAAGCTGGCCATGACCACAGGGTCCCAGTGTATATATAGTGGGTTGTACTCGAATGGAACGCAGTTCTCTTAACGTAAGTGTTAAGGCTAGCTACCGTCAGTTTTAGTGGGGATTGGTTAGGTTACACTATGATGAAAAGTTACTTAGAAAGAGCATGAATTCTACACGAAAGAATGATTGACATAATGTAACATGTATATGACAAATGTTTATGGTGTAAATATGATGCAATGTTACCAATAAAAACGAGTTTAAAAAAAAAAAAAAAAAAAGCATGAATTCTAAGAAGCTGTGGGGGAGCTGGATGGTGAGCTGCGGTTGCAGTCCAAGGTGCCAACGAGGCCCATTCCGGCTTTGCACACTGTGACTGGCCTACCATTCCCACTATCTCCTTTTCCAGGCTGTCCCACCCCAGGCATGTGAGGGTAATCCAAGCAGACAGTGACTGGTGGGGGCGTGCTCACATTTTTCCTGGAGTCATGTTACCAATACCCTTACCATTCTTCCTGTGTTTTAAGAGCAGTAGGTCATGGCAAGGTAGCAGGGGTTGGGATGAGAGGAAAGGAGTTTTGAGGAAAGGTCAATACGCTGACTAGGCTTAATAGGATTATGGGTCTGCAGCAGTTCCCAGATGGGGAAGTGTTAGACTTGGCATCTTTTGGCGTGTTTCCCCTGACTTTGTGCTTTCTGACCTCCCAGTTTTGACTCTGTTTTTGCTGGTGTAATGATTCTGCGCACTTTCCTCACTGCTGTCCAGTGGGAAAGTGCAAGTGCTCCTGTATAAAGTGCGTTATGGATTGGTGTTTCCATGATTGGCCTATTTGGTTTATGTGTCAGTCCCTTGTAAAGTGCACTGCGAGTGCCAGGGCCTATAGACCAAATGCTGTTGGTGGGCTGCAGCACTGGATTGTGCCACCCACGCAAACAGCCCGTAAAGTGTAACTCGGGCCTGCCAACGCAGAGCCTGTGCGCAGCCTGGGGCTGCCATGTCGACTTGGCAAGCGCACACACTTGCAAGTCCCTAAACCTTCCCTTTGCTACATGTTAGTCACCCCTAAGGTAGGCCCAAGGTACCCCTGTGGGCAGGGTGCGTTGTACGCGAAAGTTAGGACATGCCCTGGTGTGTGCGGCATGTCCTGATAGTGAATTACAGCCTAGTTCGTTTTTCACTATTGCAAGGCTACCTGTTCCCCCTAGGCCAGAACGGGCGGTTTTGATTATTACAGTTTATAATCCTAACTGACCCCGGGAACGTGGTAGAAATTCGAGTTTAGTATGCCTGGACTCAGAATGATAAAATGCATCTTTTAGTGAAGTTGGTTTTAACATTCTGTGTTTGAAAATACCACTTTTAGAAAGTGGGTATTTTCTTGTCTAACCATCCAAGCCTGCCTCTGCGGGGTTGTGTATTCCTTGTCTGGAATGTGAGTGACCGGGGCTGGGGGATGCCAGGAGACAGGGTGAGTCAGCACAGGGCTGAATAGCAAGATCTACATGTAGATGGGTGGGAGGGGTCGCACCTGGGCCCTGAATAGGACAGTGCCTTCCCTCCACAATGCTGGCTCCACCTCCTGTGGTGCGTCTGATGTCCCTGGCCTACTCACTGAAAGAAGGGACGGAGACTTGTCAACAAAGTGCTCCAGAACTGGTTTGGACTAGGCAAAGGCCTCTCTGCCTTCAGAGAACAAAGGAATTTGGGATATAAATATTGGGGCCCTGACCCCATGAATTTAGATCTCGCTGGAATCAAGGAACCTGCCAAGACGAAGAGCTGGAAGAGCTGCCAGGAGGAGTACTGCCCCTTTGCTGTGTTGTTGCTTTGTTGGGTTGGCCTGCAGCTGCTGCTTCTGCCTTGGGCAGTGAAAGGAAGAAACTTTCTACAAACTTGTGCTGAGTATCTCCAAGGGCCTAGAACCGAGCTGGCCTCCTGTTAAGAAGTCTCAGGGATTACAAAGACTTCACAAGCCTCTGGGTACCGCTTCTGGAACGCTGTTTCAGTTGCCACAGAGGAAGGGAACTGCAACCGACTCCGTCAACCGAATCCATCCCTGGCCGGTGACCTGTTTGCACCGCAGACCGCATCGCCCCGCTTCGCATCGCAACCCTGGTCTCACCGTGGGCGACGTCCAACGCCGCCAACATCGAGCCGCTGCTTGCACCGTGACCTGTGGGCACCGCAGTTCGCATCGCTTCACTGAACCAGCCGGACCCCACCGACGCGGTCGCTGCAACTGGCTCAAGATTCGTGACCGCACCGCATTTGGGGCACCGCTCGCACGTCTGCGACGCACCGCTCCGACTCGCACCGCTGTCCGACGCCAGCTCCCGCACTCCGGCTTGGTCGCCTGCATCGCAACCTGTCAGCACCGCATCGAGCATCGTCTCGCCCTGCATCGCACGCCTTGGACTCACCGACTCCGTCTCCACGACGCTCATCGAGCCGCTGCCTGCACCGCATCGAGGGACACCGCACCTTGCATCGCTCCGTCTTGCACCGCAACCGCGACGAACGCCGACCGGCTCGTACACCCCGTACCAGCCACAACGAGAAAGGTACTGTAACCGAGTCTGTTCATGACTCTGCTGGCCCGTATCGACGCGGTCGGCTGGAACTGTTAGACTCTGGGGTTTTCAGCATCACGGTAGGCTCGGACGGAGCTACCGACTCGTACGAACTTTGCTTTTGTGCTATTCCTGCAAAGAAGAAGTTACCGTATCAAGTATTCATTCGTAAAGTATAGTATTGTGGATTTTTGTCGTAATTGGTCTTGTCTTGAGTATATAAAATATTGGTTATTTTTCTAAACTGGTGTGGTGTCCGTTTGTAGTGCTTACACTGTATTACTGTTGGTTATGTGCAAATGCTTTACACACTGCCTCTGAATTAAGCCTGACTGCTCGTGCCAAGCTACCACGAGGGTGAGCAGGGGTTACTTCACGAGTGTAACACCCTTACCAGGAAGAAGGGTCCCTACTTGGACAAAGGTGCAAGCCCTTGCCAACGAGAGATCCCATTTCTAACATTGGTTGTCAGCGGTGAGGATAGGACTTGTGTTTGCACTTGACTTACAGTGATTGGTGTGCACTACTACCATATCGCAGACCATTACGTACCACATACTGGTTCTTTTTCTTTAGGCCTATTTTTGATCTCGCCAGTTTTCAACTCACGACTTTTGTCATGCCTGAATCAATTGCATCATCCGTTGCATCTCTGGAAGTTATCTTTGAGGAGGACAGGTTGGAATCCTACGCCGTAAAGGAGTTACGAGCGATTTGTAAAAACCTGAAAGTCCAAATTAAAGGCCTCACAAGGAAGGAGGAGCTACAGAAGGCGCTGAGGGCCTGGGTAGCAGCCAGACATGCCAATGGGCAGCCTGGTGATCTCAGTGAGGAGGTGGAGGAGCCTATTTCCAGGGTGGATGTGCTTTTGGGTAGGGGGAACCCGCCAGGTCAGGCAGCAGCAGTCTGTCCCCAGAGGAGCTGGAGGACAGGCGGGAGGCAAGGCAGTTTGAGCTGCAGAAGCTCAGGCTGGAGAGTGAGCGGGAGGAGAAGAGATTGGCCATAGAGGAGAGGAAGATGCTCTTAGAGCATGAGAGAGAACTGAAGGAGCTAGAACTTAGGAGTAAGTCAGGCTCAGAGGGTGGCAACAATTCGTCCAGAAAGGCAGACAGGATTGTGCACATTCCCAAGAACGTAGGCAAGGAGTTCAAGAAGGGGGATGACATACAAAGGTGGTTTCAGGGTTATGAGGCAGCCATACACATGAATGGGGTCCCTGAGGAGAATTGGGGAGCAGGATTGTGGCCACTTTTCCCGGAAGAAGCAAGGGATGCTCTGATAGCTTTGGGTAAGGGGTATCACCTCACCTATGCTGACATGAAGGATGCCCTTCTCACGAAGTATGGTCTTACTCCTGAAAAGTACAGGGATCAGTTCAGGTCCAGTAAGAAGTCTGATGCCAACACTTGGTTGGAATGTGTGGATGTGTTCTGCAGGTCTCTGGATGGTTGGGTGAAGGGCAGTAGTGTAACAGATTTTCAGGGGCTCTACAACTTGATTGCATGGGAGCACTTGTCTAGTCTATGTTTTGCAGATCTGCGCCAGCACCTAGTTGATAGTAAGCTAACTGACCCCAGGAAGCTTGCTATGGAAGCGGACCGCTGGGTGAGTACCAGGGTCCACAAGAAAGCGTTTGGGGAGACTCAGCCAAAGGTGGGCAGGGTCCCCAGCAGAAAGGTGGGGGGGACAAGGGTAAAGCACAGGAGTTCTCTAAAGGGCCCCAAACTAGTACCCAGGGTAAAGGTTCCCAGCCCCCCGGTGATAAGAAGAAAGGGGTCTCCACAGGGAAGCCTGTTGAGACCGGCCCCCGCAAGTGTTATGCATGTGACCAGGTAGGTCACTTTAAGGGGGACCCCAAGTGCCCGAAGGGGACACAGCCACCCACCGGTGGACAGTCCAAAGTGTTGGCTAGTGTAGCGCTTGGGGAGGAGGGGTGCCCACAGGAGGGTGGGGATCCCGCAGAAATGACCCTTGTCTCACTAGGGGACAGTGAGATGGTCCCAGGAAACCAGTTGCCCCCTAACACAAAGAAATATAGCACCTGGGTGACCATTAATGGGAACAGGGTAGAGGCTCTCAGAGATACTGGAGCCAGTGTGACCTCAGTCCGGTGTCACCTGGTGTCTGAGAAGCAAGTAGTCCCAGGAGCATTCCACCAAGTAGTTGCTGTCGACAACTCTGAGCGCCAGTGTATGGTGGCGCAGGTTCCCTTTGAATGGGGGGGGGTCTCAGGTCCCTTGAGGGTGGTTGTGAGCCCTACCATGCCTGTAGATTGTCTGCTAGGAAACGACCTGGAGCAGTCCTCATGGAAGGAGGTTGAGCTCAGGTCTCACTTGGAGATGCTTGGGTTGCCAGAGTGGGCATGCGTGTCTACTCGGTCAATGGCAGCCGGAAAGGGTGATCAAGAGGACTTGGAGCCTGAAACAGTGGCCCAAGTCCCTGCCAAGAGAAAGGGCAGGGGCGCGGGAAACCGGCCCCCGAAGTTCCCACGGACCGGGAGGAGGCGGACCTCGAGGGGGACGCCCCGGTGCCTACAGGGGAGCAGGTAGCCGAACTGGGAGACATCTCTGAGCTGACCCATTGGCAGCAAGAAGGGGGTCCCACCAGGGAGGAGTTCTGCAGGGAGCAGAACGAGTGCCCTACTCTGGAGGGTCTGCGGATGCAGGCTGCAGACCAGGCAGCTGGTAATCAGTCCGGATCACATCTGATCTACTGGGAGAGTGGTCTCCTATACAGTGAGCCTAAGGTTGCTGAGCCTGGGTCAGCCCGTGTGCTGGTGGTACCCCAGCGCTTCAGGACCTTCCTACTGGGTCTGGCTCATGACGTGCCTTTGGCAGGACATTTGGGGCAGGACAAGACCTTTGACAGGCTTGTCACCCACTTCTTTTGGCCCCAAATGCGAAGGCAGTCCGATGCACACTGTAGGTCTTGCCAAACTTGCCAGGCAAGTGGTAAGAGTGGGAGGAAGGTCAAAGCTCCTCTCCAACCTTTCCCTGTTGTTGGAACACCCTTTGAAAGGGTAGGGATGGATATTGTGGGGCCACTGGATCCCAAGACAGCCATGGGCAACAGGTACATCCTGGTCTTGGTGGACCATGCCACCCGGAGGCAATCCCCCTCAGGACAACGACGGCGCCAGTGGTGGGCCGGGCGTTAATGGGGATCTTTTCCCGTGTGGGATTCCCCAGAGAGGTGGTTTCTGATAGGGGGACCAATTTCATATCGAAGTATATGACATCCCTGTGGAAGGAGTGTGGTGTAACCTACAAGTTCACCACTCCTTACCACCCACAAGGAAACGGTCTGGTGGAGAGATTCAACCAGACCTTGAAAGGCATGATCAAGGGTCTAACAGAACCCATGAGGCGTAAGTGGGACGTCCTCTTGCCATGCCTACTCTTTGCATACAGGGAGGTGCCTCAGAAGTCTCTTGGGTACAGCCACTTTGAGCTCCTGTATGGCCACCCTGTCAGAGGACCTCTGAGTTTGGTAAAGGAAGGCTGGGAGGCGGCTCCCAGGAAAACTCCCCAGGATGTATTTAGCTACATGCTGGCCTTTAGAAAACAAACTGCCCGCTTCAGGAAACTCGCTCAGGCGAACCTAGAAGCCAGCCAGGAAGAAATGAAGAGATGGTATGACCAGAACGCCACTCTGGTCGAATTTCAACCTGGGCAAAAAGTGTGGGTAATGGCCCCAGTGGCACCTTGTGCCTTGCAGGACAAGTGGACTGGGCCATATGAGGTAAAGGAGCGCAAAGTGACGTCACCTACCTGGTGGATTTGCAGGCTCCAAGGAACCCTTTGAGGGTCCTTCACGTGAACCGCCTCAAGCCCCACTTCGAGAGGTCCGAAGTGAGTATGCTCTTGGCGACAGATGATGGGGTGGAAGAGGAGAGCGAGCCTCTCCCTGACCTCCTGTCTACCAAGGAGCATGATGGGTCAGTAGAGGGTGTGATCCTCTCCCCTACTCTGACTCAGGAGCAGCAGGGGGACTGTTGCCAGTTGTTGGGACAGTTCGCCCCACTGTTCTCTCTGACCCCCGGTGTTACTCACTGGTGTACCCATGACGTGGACACCGGTGACAGCCATCCTGTGAAGCACAAAATTTACAGGTTGACTGACCGGGTCAGAGCCAGCATCTAGGAGGAGGTCTCTAAGATGTTGGCGTTAGGGGTGATTGAGCCCTCCCACAGTCCTTGGGCCAGCCCAGTGGTCTTGGTCCCAAAGGCTGCGGCGCCCGGTGCCACTCCAGAACTCCGGTTTTGTGTGGACTACCGTGGGCTCAATGCCGTCACCAGGACTGACGCGCACCCCATCCCCAGAGCTGATGAGCTCATTGATCGGTTGGGAGCTGCCCGGTTCCTCAGCACGTTTGATTTGACGTCTGGGTACTGGCAGATTGCCTTAACCGATGGGGCCAAGGAGAGATCAGCATTCTCAACCCCAGAAGGTCATTACCAATTCCGGGTGATGCCCTTTGGGTTGAAGAATGCCCCTGCCACCTTTCAGAGGTTGGTCAATCAGGTGTTGGCTGGGCTGGAGGATTTCAGTGCCGCCTACCTGGATGACATTGCTGTGTTCAGTTCCAGCTGGGAAGAACATTTACAGCACCTTGAGAAAGTGTTGAGGGCTCTGCAAGGTGCAGGCCTCACGATCAAGGCCAGTAAGTGCCAGATCGGGCAGGGTTCTGTGGTGTACTTGGGGCACCAGGTAGGAAGCGGCAAGGTGGCGCCCCTACAACCCAAGATTGACACCATTCTGGCTTGGGAGCCCCCAAGACCCAGACAGAGGTGAGAGCCTTCTTAGGTCTCACCGGCTACTATAGGAGATTTGTTAAGGGCTATGGCACCATCGTTGCCCCCTTAACAGAGCTGACCTCTAAGAGGCAGCCCAGGAAAGTGATCTGGACTGAGTCCTGCCAGAAAGCTTTTGATGCCCTGAAGGCAGCCATGTGCACGGCGCCCGTGCTCAAGGCACCTGACTTCTCCAAGGAATTCGTCGTGCAGACTGACGCTTCAGAGCATGGTGTGGGAGCGGTGCTCTCACAACTGAACGAAGAGGGCCTGGATCAGCCTGTAGTCTTCCTTAGCAGGAGACTACTTCCCAGGGAACAGAGGTGGAGTGCCATAGAAAGGGAAGCTTTTGCTGTGGTCTGGGCACTGAAGAAGTTGAGACCATACCTGTTTGGGACTCACTTCCGGGTTCAGACAGACCACAGGCCCCTCAGATGGTTGATGCAAATGAGGGGTGAGAATCCAAAACTGCTGAGGTGGTCCATCTCCCTACAGGGAATGGACTTTACGGTGGAACACCGTCCTGGTACAGAACACGCCAACGCAGATGGTCTGTCCAGGTTCTTCCGCCTTAGTGAAGAGAACTCCAATGGGGTTGGGTAGTTCTCCCTACTTTCAGCTGGAGGGGACATGTGTTAGACTTGGCATCTTTTGGCGTGTTTCCCCTGACTTTTTGCTTTCTGACCTCCCGGTTTTGACTCTGTTTTTGCTGGTGTAATGATTCTGCGCACTTTCCTCACTGCTGTCCAGTGGGAAAGTGCAAGTGCTCCTGTATAAAGTGCGTTATGGATTGGTGTTTCCATGATTGGCCTATTTGGTTTATGTGTCAGTCCCTTGTAAAGTGCACTGCGAGTGCCAGGGCCTATAGACCAAATGCTGTTGGTGGGCTGCAGCACTGGATTGTGCCACCCACGCAAACAGCCCGTAAAGTGTAACTCGGGCCTGCCAACGCAGAGCCTGTGCGCAGCCTGGGGCTGCCATGTCGACTTGGCAAGCGCACACACTTGCAAGTCCCTAAACCTTCCCTTTGCTACATGTTAGTCACCCCTAAGGTAGGCCCAAAGTACCCCTGTGGGCAGGGTGCGTTGTACGCGAAAGGTAGGACATGCCCTGGTGTGTGCGGCATGTCCTGATAGTGAATTACAGCCTAGTTCGTTTTTCACTATTGCAAGGCTACCTGTTCCCCCTAGGCCAGAACGGGCGGTTTTGATTATTACAGTTTATAATCCTAACTGACCCCGGGAACGTGGTAGAAATTCGAGTTTAGTATGCCTGGACTCAGAATGATAAAATGCATCTTTTAGTGAAGTTGGTTTTAACATTCTGTGTTTGAAAATACCACTTTTAGAAAGTGGGTATTTTCTTGTCTAACCATCCAAGCCTGCCTCTGCGAGGTTGTGTATTCCTTGTCTGGAATGTGAGTGACCGGGGCTGGGGGATGCCAGGAGACAGGGTGAGTCAGCACAGGGCTGAATAGCAAGATCTACATGTAGATGGGTGGGAGGGGTCGCACCTGGGCCCTGAATAGGACAGTGCCTTCCCTCCACAATGCTGGCTCCACCTCCTGTGGTGCGTCTGATGTCCCTGGCCTACTCACTGAAAGAAGGGACGGAGACTTGTCAACAAAGTGCTCCAGAACTGGTTTGGACTAGGCAAAGGCCTCTCTGCCTTCAGAGAACAAAGGAATTTGGGATATAAATATTGGGGCCCTGACCCCATGAATTTAGATCTCGCTGGAATCAAGGAACCTGCCAAGACGAAGAGCTGGAAGAGCTGCCAGGAGGAGTACTGCCCCTTTGCTGTGTTGTTGCTTTGTTGGGTTGGCCTGCAGCTGCTGCTTCTGCCTTGGGCAGTGAAAGGAAGGAACTTTCTACAAACTTGTGCTGAGTATCTCCAAGGGCCTGGAACCGAGCTGGCCTCCTGTTAAGAAGTCTCAGGGACTACAAAGACTTCACAAGCCTCTGGGTACCGCTTCTGGAACGCTGTTTCAGTTGCCACAGAGGAAGGGAACTGCAACCGACTCCGTCAACCGAATCCATCCCTGGCCGGTGACCTGTTTGCACCGCAGACCGCATCGCCCCACTTCGCATCGCAACCCTGGTCTCACCGTGGGCGACGTCCAACGCCGCCAACATCGAGCCGCTGCTTGCACCGTGACCTGTGGGCACCGCAGTTCGCATCGCATCGCTTCACTGAACCAGCCGGACCCGACCGACGCGGTCGCTGCAACTGGCTCAAGATTCGTGACCGCACCGCATTTGGGGCACCGCTCGCACGTCTGCGACGCACCGCTCCGACTCGCATCGCTGTCCGACGCCAGCTTCCGCACTCCGGCTTGGTCGCCTGCATCGCAACCTGTCAGCACCTCATCGAGCATCGTCTCGCCCTGCATCGCACGCCTTGGACTCACCGACTCCGTCTCCACGACGCTCATCGAGCCGCTGCCTGCACCGCATCGAGGGACACCGCACCTTGCATCGCTCCGTCTTGCACCGCAACCGCGACGAACGCCGACCGGCTCGTACACCCCGTACCAGCCACAACGAGAAAGGTACTGTAACCGAGTCTGTTCATGACTCTGCTGGCCCGTATCGACGCGGTCGGCTGGAACTGTTAGACTCTGGGGTTTTCAGCATCACGGTAGGCTCTGACGGAGCTACCGACTCGTACGAACTTTGCTTTTGTGCTATTCCTGCAAAGAAGAAGTTACCGTATCAAGTATTCATTCGTAAAGTATAGTATTGTGGATTTTTGTCGTAATTGGTCTTGTCTTGAGTATATAAAATATTGGTTATTTTTCTAAACTGGTGTGGTGTCCGTTTGTAGTGCTTACACTGTATTACTGTTGGTTATGTGCAAATGCTTTACACACTGCCTCTGAATTAAGGTTTCTGCACATACACAGAGCTATGCACAGGAAAATGGGACCCCGGAATACAGTGGTTTGCCACCATATACCGTAGCACCCAAAAACCCCAACCCAACTAGCTTAGCATCCCATTAGCACCCAAGTACTAATGTTTGGACAACCCAGAACACGGTATCTTTATCTCAGGACTCACTGAAGCAAGAACACTCTTTCGCCACTCACTCGTACTTGTCCACAAGGTGCGTAGGAAGAGACACTGGATAGGTTAAAATGTTTATTCCAACTTACGTGCTCTAATATACAGTACACGTGTCAGTACTAATAGCATAATGCATATTACTAATATAAGCAGCATGGTTACAATTCCATAGAATACAAACGGGGAAAGCATCTCAGAGCTCAGTGGATAAACGTATAAATAACATTACCACCCTCCCCTTGCAGTAAGATAGTTTATTATAATAATAGAAGACCTCTGGGCTTTGACTAGCGAACCCTCATACCTCGGTCTCTAGATGCAGAATTACATCAGCAGGACATCATAGCTCTTCTCACTGAAAGGGATTTCTCCAAGTGTGTTAAGCGCTAGTAAACCACAGTATTAAAAGCATACCAAATTCTTCATGGCAATTGCACATAATGTTATGTCTGGGTGCGCGAGACTGGCCATATCAGGAAGAACCAAAATACATTGTTATGCGACCTTGTACATGTTTGTGCAGACTGAGCCCAAAAAGGTGAACAACAGAAAATGCAGACAGTGCAAAAGAACTTGGCACGAGCAAAGGGCGAGGAAGGCCCGGCTCAGTGTAACGTGCGCAAAGAAAAGCAGCATGGCAGCCAGGCCTAGGCCAACATAACAAGGCAGGTAACAATCCACAAGACACCCTCCCCTGGACAGTCCGGCGGCCAGGACAGAGGCCTATCAGAGGAAAAACACAGCTGTTGGAGCACAGGGAGTGCCCAAACGGCGAAGGGCAGATCACTCCATGAAAGTGTAAGTGCAGAAAAATGCCATACCCTCCAAGAGTTCATCATTGGAATCGTCAAAAAACATAGATGCCATCCAATCCATGAGATCAAAAGAGCAGGAATGCTCCTCAGCAAAGGGAGCATCCAGAAGCAATGCGGGACAGCTTGCGTGATAATTGAAACAGCTTCGTTGTAGGAGATCCTGGGCAGCCGCCCAGATATCCCATTGCGCCAAAATCCCCAGTGCAGCCGCACGCGCCATACAGCCAGCAACGGAACAGTCCTGCTCATGGGCCTCTAAGGGACCCATCAACTGAACAAAATCCGGAACAGACAATGACCAATTGGAGAGGCAATAATCCAGAGTCCAGGTGAAAGGACAGCGGACACAAGTCATCACAGGTTGCACGCAAGTGAAATACGCAAAGCGAAATGAAAGAGTATATGACACACTCAGTGTCGCCAATGGCAAGACACCAAAACCAGCCAAAAGGCGCTCACGGAGCAGCTGGAGGCGTTCTGGATCGAGCAGGTCCCATCGGAGAGCAGCCATTGCGCAGAAAGCAAATTAAGAGCAAGACACCAGCCGCTAAAGCGAGGATCAACGGGAAACCGCCAAAGACACTGGAAAAAATAGAATGTATGAAAGCCGGGATGACACCAAAAATAGTTTGGAAGGAGGACACCAAGCCCGACCCCACGACCTTAAAAAAGTGTACTAGGCCTTCAGTGTTAGATGCGTTAAAAATACGATGAATTAACTCCCCAAAATGTTGGGGGAGATTAGTGTTCAAAGGGACTGTATTTCACTGTGGGTACTCGCCACCTGGAGAATGAATGTCTCCCGGGCGGACGTGAGCATAACTTCCTCGTTCAATAATAGTGCCTTTATTCTGCTCAGTCTATTGAAATCTGCCTCCATGGTAGGGATGGAAGGCCAAATAGAGATATCAACCTTGCCATGAGGGGGAGGAAAAAGCACATTCTTGCAGCAGACAACCCTGTGCGAAACTGTTACAATGTAAGGAATGCCAGCCTGTAGGCCGCAACAGTTTTCGTTATTTAAAAGTAAATAACTGCCATTGGAAAGGAGAGTGAAAGTAGGAGAAATAACAGGAGCAGGAATACCTTTCAGCACACAAGCAAGATTAGGAGCGGAAACGCTACATGAGCCATGCAATTTAATGTGTTTACAAATAAGCGAATGACCCATAGTCGAGTCACAAGACTCCCCCGTGAGAAAGACTTCCTTGCCATCTCGAATGCATTTATACATGAAAGGCAAGGACCAGAGTTCATGCAGGAAAGCACTGCCCAAGGGCTGGTAACGGCCCACAGGATAATGTTTCATGCATGAGTCAAATTCAAATAAGGAAAAAGGTAAAGCGATAACCCATGAACTAGCCACACAGCAGAATCAAGTTCCGCTACAGAGAACGGTGAAGGATCCACCCTTTCGACATGTAATAAAGTGTAAGTTGCATCCTTCATAGACATAAACTGCTGTTTCTCAGTTAAATTAAAAGGTAGAAATAATGCAGAGGTGTTCAAAAAATGCCAAGGCACTTTACCTAACTTAAGCGTTTGTAAAGTCCATGCAAACTGCATAACTGAGCGCAATTGATTCTGACCATGATATAACACAGAAACATCATCTTGTACAATATCGACAACAGAGGACACAATATTCTCTAAAGTGTAAATGCGAGAAGACAGGGTATTAATACTATTGTCAACAACAGCAAGCACCTTTTCCATATTTGCTTGATCTATTTCCCGAAGACGGGAAGCAGCTTCAATTTGTGATAGCTTCCAGAGTTCATTATATGTTTCATAAATGAATCTCTTAGGTCGGGGACCACGAGGTCCCAAAACAAAATCGGACAGATTAATATTGCCTGAAAGGAGGGACAAATGTTGTTTAACAGAATCAAGGGACGAATGTTGCAGCCATTGTTCGCATAATTTACCAACAGAGTATGTAGTGACAGTACGGGCATCAGTAAACCTCGGATCAGGCCTATTCTGTGTGTAGCTAGCACCAGAATCGTGAAAACGCATTTGACATGCATTAGATGATATAGGCCATACTAACCAGGGTGACTGAACCAGCTCAGAAACATTAAACGAATTATTTTGTAACATTGCCTGCAGGGACACGAGGGACATATTGAATCGTGAGCTTTCATTTGGAAAACTCGACAGGGATGGTATTGATGGCGTATTCAATTGTTTAGTGGTTGCTAAGCCCCAACATGTAGTGTGAAAGATGGAAGCATTTAGGAACATAATTTGGGTAGGGATGAGGCAAGCACGGTGCAATGCCTCGGTTCCTTGTACCTGCCATGGCTTGGAGCCCCAAATAGATTTCAAATCTACTGTATCCTCCCAGTACTCATAACCACCCACAGCTAGGGCACTCAGAAAGGAACCTGAATATAGCAATTTGGTGTGTGTCAACATAATTTTCTGAGTTGATGTGTTATTAAGTCTAAAATAATAGGATGCAGGGTTCGACCGATTAAAATCAGTAAAATAATTAAACTTATTTCGAAGAGTTTGAGAGCTACCTGGCAAGGGGTTTGGACAATGTTCCCATTGGGTAAAGTTAACAGAACTACGCAGGGCACTGGGCTTATGGAGAAAATGATTACCCCAATGTTGGTAACAATACAAATCGGCATAATTAGCAGAATTCATATATAAATCTTCAGCATTAAAAGATGCATAATATTTTAAATCGGCAAACAATGCTTCAACGGCATGCACATCCCAATCATCAGAATGAATATTATTTTGTACTACATCACCCATTGAAACACGAAGGACATTAGGTACATTAATAATTTCCGTCGGACCATGGATTTGATAATTCACTGCATCCCATACGATGCCATCAGCAACTGGGAAGGCTGAAATGTTCACAAATGTGTGGTCACGCTTCATGATGTGAGACGAGGAATGAGGAGCCAAAGTTCCAGAAACATAGTCTACAGCAGAGCGTTCAGGTAAATAGTGACCATTAATTAGTAGAAAAAACACTGTGACAAAGCCAATGGACATGAACAAAAATATCAAGAAAAGTACCAACCAGATGTATGTCCAGGGGGAATCAAAAAATTGTCTCTAAACCAGGATATAAAAATACTGAACTTGGATGGAACTTTTGAAGATGTGGAATCCGAATCAAAGGAATAATGAGTCGGGCTTAGTGGCGTTGTTGGTTGATGTGCCACCGATTCTGATGCAGGATAAGTATACTCGTCCTCGTCGATATTGGTGGAGAGTTGGGGATCAATTATAGTTTCAGGCAAAATAGAGGATTCAGGCAAATCGACCATCTCAATTACAGCATCAGCGACCGTTCGTGTAGATGGGCCACGAACATATGTCCGATAAATGGCAGGACAAGAGACCGCTGGTGTGACACTATTCAGGATCGGCCAGGCGCTGTAGCTTGACATTTTCAACTGAGATGTATCTGTTCTCTTTGCGACCAGGAAGCGGTGGTAAAATGACTGTACGTGTTCCCTTCAGGCCAAGAACTGGAACCGGTGCACGAAAAGAGGGGCCAAATTCTTTTTTGTTTTCAACCTTCTCTCGAACCAGTTCTCCAACTTTCGGAAGCCAGCCGGCTACCGGAATCTCGCAACGCAGGATCTGTGGCTGAAGGCAAATGTGTAGTTGCAAGTTTGTCTCGGGCTTCTTGTAAGTCCTGTAACATAGCAGAATGGTTATCTACATCAAACTTGGCGGATTGCGCCGCGATGTCTGGACCCTCAAGGTCAGGCACAAACATTCTTATGCCAAAGAGCATTTCGTATGGGGTCCGCCCACCCAGAGGTCTTCTAGGGAGATTATTAAGTGCACGCTGAACGGTATACAAATGGGCCAGCCAGTTCCTGCCAGTACCTATAACCCTAGCTGTTAAGGATTGCTTTAAGTCACGGTTCATTCGTTCAACGATAGAGTTGCCCTCAGGCCTATACGGAGACGAAAATTTCACCCGCACCCCAAGCGAAGCCATTGCATCCTTGTAAGCCCTAGAGGCAAACGCTGGACCTTGGTCCGAATGGAAGGTGCCGCATGCGAAAATTCCCACAAAGACACGCAAATCCCTGATTACATTTCGGGCGTCAGCACTCCGTTGTGGCCAGACCCAGAGAAACCGTGTGCACGAGTCCACTGCCACTAAGATGTATTTATAGGCAGTGTCTGATGAGAATGGACCGCAGTGATCCAAGTAAACACACCCAAAGGGTCTGTTAGCAATGCAGAGCGGGGTTTGTGGTGGACGTGTTACCGTGGAAGGCTTAATCTGTTGACAAACGTCGCAAGAAAGCACAAAAGCACGGGTGTCTTTATATAACCCACGCCACCAATAACGCTGCTGCAAGATGGAAACCGTAGCTGACACACCTGCATGAGCAGAAGCCATGCCTTCGTGTGCAGCTGATATCAAAGCACTCCTGCGGTCCGCGTTGGGGATCAGCCGATCTCCAACGTCAGGTATAGTTACATAAGGAACCTGATCGGGACTTAATGTGTAAGAATACTTGGAAGGGAAACCTGTAGGGTAATTATTACCTTCCTTGGTTGCAGCAATAGCTGCTAATATAACAGGGTCTATTTTAGACATGGACCTGGTAACCGCTGCTACTGAACACGTGACTACTGCTGAACGGGCAGCCTCATCTGCCAGATCGTTACCAATAGCGTGTGCGCCCACCCGCTGATGGCCTAAGGTGTGAACCACCTGTGTGAGGGGCAGACGTTGTTGCAAGTCTGCCAGTCGAACCCAAAGCATTTTATGCTTGATTGTGCTCCCTTTTGCGTCCTTGTAGTCGTTTTTCGACCAGAAAAACAGATTGTCATTGTAAGATTGTACACAGTAAAAGGAATCACACACAATAAGAGTTGTCTCATCCTGCGAAGCGAACTCAAGTGCAAGTAGCAATGCATGAAGCTCGGCCAATTGTGCGGTACTATCTCCGAGTGTGCGAGTGTGCACTACAGAGGATTTAAACGTTCCATTGACAAAGGAACCCGCTACAATAGCACATGCAGCTGAATAAGCGTGCTTGGACCCAATGGCCGGTTGCGCCGAGCCATCGGTATAGATCACACATTTGTAATCCTCAAGCGGCAACAAAAACAGAGGAGGAGGATGAACAAATTCATACTGTAAGAACTCCTGAGTCTGAAGAGAAGAATAAAAAATAAAGGTGACGTCTGATGACGTCAAAGATGTAGCCCATTGTATCCAACGGGGATGCATTGCTTTTGAGTTCGGTACACTTGCCTTTGTTACTGCCTCTAGGGCAGGACAGGGTGTTACCACCAGAATTCGCTTACCCTGTGCCAGTGCGCGTTCTTTTTGAATCGCCATTTGCACTGCAGTCAGAACTTTTTCAACAGATGTGAAGCGCAATTCAGCAGAAGTGTACAGATGTGACTTGTATGCGATAGGTACTGTATCACCTTCGTTAAAGGTTAAATACGTGAATCCCACCGCCCCCGGAATTATTCTAATCACCAGGTTTGTGTGGTTATCACGAGTCAAAAGATATTTAGACTCCAATAGGTCTGTCTGCAAAGACTGCAGAATTGAGGTATGCTCAGGCAGCCAGCAAGACCTTGAATACGTTGGTTGTATCAGAGCATACAAAGGCTTGATACGCTGGGTATATTCGGGAATGTAGGTACGCCCGAAATTCAAGAAACCCAGCAAAGACTGAAGTTTCTTCAGAGTATTTGGGGGCACAAATGTGCACATTTTTCCAAGAAATGGGGGGCTAAGCCCTTACCTTCGTTATTGAGCTCATAGCCCAGGAACAGAACGGTAAATTCAGCAATGTGTGACTTAGCAAAGTTACATTTGTAACCCTGCTCCGCAAATTCAAGAATAATGCGGTCCACACGGGACAGATGCAGGAATAATTAGATCGTCTGTCAAATAAATGTCATCTACGTACGAACATGCATCTTGATCAATGTCATTTAACAAAGAAACAACACGAGCGGCGAATATACCCGGACTATTTTTGTAGCCCATGGGTAAACGCCGGAACTGGAATAATTTACCACCGGAAGTGAATGCGGTCCATTGACCACTTTCCGGGGCTAGGTTGTGCGTGTAGAAACCATTTGAAAGGTCAAGTGTCGTTTTATATTTTTTACGAACAAGACTGTCTACAAGCGCAGAACTATGTGTATTCTGCACCGCAAAGTTCCGGCAATGAGAGTTTAAATGCCGGTAATCCAAAACTAAGCGGTACGATCCGTCGGGTTTAGAAACCAAGAAAAGGGGATTGTTCATAGGTGATACGCATGGTTCAATTACTCCCTGATATTCCAACTGTGTCAGAATTTCGGAGACGGGGCCTTTTGCCTGCCGTTTAATGGGATATTGGGGTTGTGGCTGCGGTAGTGACCGCAAAGGTATTGCATGGGGAGGTGATTCTTCATCCCATCCCACATGGTTGCGGTATAACGCTGGTGCCAGGTACACAGCCCACTCAGCTGCAAGTGCTTCAGCTTTGTCTTTTGGGACATGCCTTGAAAAGCTTGGAAGGATTACCTCCTCTCCTTTATGTGCAGCTAAAACGAATGGGGGTGGCCAATCCACCTCTGCTAACAAAATGTCATATGAAGAGGTTAGATTTTCCCAAAAAATCCCTTTTATTTCACGCGGTATATCACCTTCAATTTGGATGACTATATTATATAGTCTGTCAGGGGTGCCACTCTCGTGTCAGCTGTCTCTACAGTAACGAATGTTTCAGTTGCTGTCGCCTCCATATGAGGACGTAGCGCCTCCCGCACTATGGTAACTTCCGCGGCGCTGTCTAGGAGGGTCACTGCCCACGTCCAATTCTGGAGTCTCGTTCTCACGGTCTGAGGCATATTTCGCTGTGACAGCGGCAACCTTTTTCTTCTGAAATTGCGGTCGAGGAAGGTGAAAGTCTTCTGCTTTCCCTCTGACTTGTTGTCGAGGTTGGTCTCGCTCCTGGGGAGCCTCTCGGCCCCTTCCTCTATCTTGACGTCCTCCTCCACCAGCCTGTGACGACGTCTGAGCCTGTGAAGAACGAGGAGAACGCGTATCAGAGCTCTGAAACCTTTCTGGTGATTTAATCCTCGACCTATCACGTAAATCATAAGTACGTTCAGAAGAAACCGAAACTGGGGAAGCGCCTCTCGACCCCGGCTTCTTTTGTTGCTTACCCTGTTTTTTCTGTCTCCAACTCTTTTTAGTGAAGACTGGTTTATCATCTTTCTCAGATGCACTTTTTGTTTGTGTAACTTGGGTTTGCGATTGAGTTTGCATTTTTACAAAAGGCTTGTTGCCTAGGCTATTTCTTCCAATTGTTTTATAAGCCCGGGCAATAATTTTCGGTAATTCGCGGGGCCTGTCCAACTCTGGGACCAAAGCCAAAGCATTCGCTACTTGAAAATTCATAGCATCGCCCTTGACATTTCCAAGGATCAGCTCAGCTACTACATCAAACACTCCCACTAGTCTCATCCCTAATTCCACAGCCGCTTCAGGGCCATGTTCATCCTGTACTTTTTTGATTACAGAGGGTAGAACCGTCATGGAAGGAGTTCCAAAACATTTTGAATAAACTGCTGCGAATACCTTACCCCAGTTTTCACATGATGTCAAATCGGGGATTATGTCTTTTGGCAAACTTATCGTGAGGATGCGGTGTTTATCTACTGGGGATGTATGTGGAAACACTGCTTCTATCTGATCGAACTTTTCTGCAAGCCAGTAAGGATAGTCGTCCTTATTTTGTGGACGTTTGCCCATCACAGAATTTACCATGACAGGACTTATGGTCACTCCAGCGGCTATAGCTGGTTGGCCTGCGACTACAGGAGCAGCTCCATGGAGGCTACCTGTAACGTATGTCACTAAGGCTCGATGCACTCGCACCAATTCGGTATGCATAGTGCGCAGTTCCGCAAGCGGTAATGCCAGATAATTTGGATGCGGGGTATACCCGGCCAATACAGGCCAAGTGGCCCCCTGAATTGATAAGGGGCCTAAACGAACTGCGGTAGTTGGTTGTGGTAGGGCGCCATTGAACCAAACACGGTGCTGCCAAGCCGTGAGAGGCACTTCAAGAGCAGTATAGGGTCGATAGGCAGCAGGAACAGCGGTGGGTTTATATTCATGAAACAGCTTATCACCTGCATCCACCGCTTCAAAAGTGATCCAAGTGTAAAACACTTCAAAGTGATAAGCCGGATCGGCTTGAACCACAAAGACCAACTCGACCCCAGTATCGGGCACTCCATACACAGCTAAGTGGTCTCGGAGTGCTCCTCGACTATGTGCAGCTATCGCCACACCAGCCATGACTAAACAATTATATTCGACAACCTAACAGGGAGCACAAAAATGGGTCTATTAACTAACCTTTTTTAATAATATCAAGCTTGAAAGAACCTATAAAACATCCAATATAGGAGGTATCACCGTCACATACGCCTCCGGAAGCGTACGCGAGGGGTTTGTGGACAAGCACAAGTACTACTCAAGCGTCTCGCAGATAAGCTGCCCCACTTTGGTCGCGCCATGTCATAAGGTTTCTGCACATACACAGAGCTATGCACAGGAAAATGGGACCCCGGAATACAGTGGTTTGCCACCATATACCGTAGCACCCAAAAACCCCAACCCAACTAGCTTAGCATCCCATTAGCACCCAAGTACTAATGTTTGGACAACCCAGAACACGGTATCTTTATCTCAGGACTCACTGAAGCAAGAACACTCTTTCGCCACTCACTCGTACTTGTCCACAAGGTGCGTAGGAAGAGACACTGGATAGGTTAAAATGTTTATTCCAACTTACGTGCTCTAATATACAGTACACGTGTCAGTACTAATAGCATAATGCATATTACTAATATAAGCAGCATGGTTACAATTCCATAGAATACAAACGGGGAAAGCATCTCAGAGCTCAGTGGATAAACGTATAAATAACATTACCACCCTCCCCTTGCAGTAAGATAGTTTATTATAATAATAGAAGACCTCTGGGCTTTGACTAGCGAACCCTCATACCTCGGTCTCTAGATGCAGAATTACATCAGCAGGACATCATAGCTCTTCTCACTGAAAGGGATTTCTCCAAGTGTGTTAAGCGCTAGTAAACCACAGTATTAAAAGCATACCAAATTCTTCTTGGCAATTGCACATAATGTTATGTCTGGGTGCGCGAGACTGGCCATATCAGGAAGAACCAAAATACATTGTTATGCGACCTTGTACATGTTTGTGCAGACTGAGCCCAAAAAGGTGAACAACAGAAAATGCAGACAGTGCAAAAGAACTTGGCACGAGCAAAGGGCGAGGAAGGCCCGGCTCAGTGTAACGTGCGCAAAGAAAAGCAGCATGGCAGCCAGGCCTAGGCCAACATAACAAGGCAGGTAACAATCCACAAGACAACTGCTCGTGCCAAGCTACCACGAGGGTGAGCAGGGGTTACTTCACGAGTGTAACACCCTTACCCTGACTAGGAAGAAGGGTCCCTACTTGGACAAAGGTGCAAGCCCTTGCCAACGAGAGATCCCATTTCTAACAGGAAGCCACCAGGCTACCGAAGCAAGAATTTGGACATGGTTTTCTGTTTCCTTATGAGGGACTGAGGACCGGCAGGTTGGTGGAGAACTTTAAATTGTACAGGCAAAGGGAGGACATGGTGCAAGGGAAATTGGGGAAGAAAGATGGCCGCATAGCCTGGAATTGAATAATCTCCATGCTGGGTGTAGCACCAACGAAACTTTAGGGGTACTTCAGACTTCTTCACCATTTAGTTTGGCTGGAATGGTGTCCAGTGAGCTATTTCACTGGTCAAAGTTAATGCTTGATGGCTTACTCAGATATTGATGATCCAATAAAAATCTGTATGAAAAGGAGGAAAGAGCGAAAATGGGAAAGGCAGACATCAGGGACCGTTTTATATATTACGCGTACTGTTCATGTTTGTGCAACAGCGCATCTTTAAACAGGTGCGGCTGGCGCAGACATGACAGTGCACCACATTACAATGTATGCACTGCCCTCAGGGCAGCCATGAACTCGAGGCCACCCTAGAGGCAGCACATTCAGTGAACTATAGAGCGGCTGCTCTGTTTCACTGTGCAGACGGCACCCGCCTGCACTTTAGAGAGTGGACAGACATTCCCTTGCAGGCGGGTTCAGTGAGTGACTGCACCCGCTTGCAGGGAGAGATCTGGGGGGGTCCATGGGACCCTCTTTGTCCCCTTTAGAGGGCTGCCCTCAGGGGCTGCACTGACCGTGTGCCAGCTTTATGTGGCGCACTGTCAGTGCGCCTTCTGATGGCTTCTTTGCCTTCGTGCCCACGTCCATAATATGGCGCGGACGCAAAGGCAAAGAGATTCCCTCATTTGCATGATGAGGGAATGCCCTCTCGTGATAGCGCTGGCGCACATGTAGCACTAGCTCTATCTCGAGAGGGTTATTCCCTCATCATGCAAAGTATTACAGAAGGTGCCCCACAAGCATCTGTAGCCCCTTCTGTAATACTAAAGTGTCCTGTGGGTGCACAAAGCGGACACACACACCCATTGTGCCTCCAGGGCACTTGTGTAATACAACCCCAGGTCAGCATATAGATCATTGCCTATATATCCTAATGACTTTTCATTGTGGGGCATTCAGTTTCAGAGATGGACCTATGTGGACAAAGTCATGTCCATGGCATATGCAGTTTTCAAATAGTTCAGCACCTTACTGGAATGGGTGGTGAAGGTGGTAGCTGGGTCAGAGCTGGTGTGGCGCTACTGCAATGACTTTTTAGTGGTAGGCAGAGCAGGCACAGATGAGCAGAGTAGGAGACTGATGAAGACGCTGGAGGCAGTGGGCAATGAACTAGCAAGGCACTTGGCCCTAGAAAAGATAGCTCGGCAACTTGCTTGATGTTTCTGAGAAATTTGCTAGATTCAGTGGCCATTGTGTCACTGTGGCAGGACCACAAACTGAGAAAATTGGATGAATTACTACTGGACGTGCAGGTAGAAAAAAATGTGAAATGAGATCCATAGAGCAGGTTCTGGGTCATCTGAGCTTTGCTTGCATCTTGCTGGCAGATGGCATGCGCTATGAGCGTTATTGAGAAGCTGCATCACAGGACATGGATTACAGGCAGCATGAGGGAGGATGTTTCGACATTTCTGGAACAATACAATTTACATACAATGTGCTTGCACATTTCTGGAACAGTACAATTTATAGATAATGTGCTTGCAGAATGACTCAGTGACTTGGACGGTCGAGATATTTTTTGACGCAATCCGGGGCAGAATGAAGAATACAAAGAAGTGGTGGATGGAATGCCTGAATTAATGTCAGCCACTGGTAATAACTCAAGTTTCATCCCAATACATCGTTTTTATAATGCGAACATGCGGGGAGTCACTTTTTTTTAACCAGCATTTGGGGATGAATGGTGCAAAGGTCCCCATTCAGTAACATGGAATGGCAGGCATGAGATGGGGGCAACTATTGCCCACACAGTTGGATTGCAGGATAAATTGCCGAAGTTGATTGTCGTATACTTGGGTGAGAACGACTTGGTGCAGTGTGTACAGCTGGAATTGACTGAGATGATGAAGAGGGATTTGGCATGAGTGAAGAGTCAAAGGAGTGAGTCGAAGGTGTTCTGGACACAAGTTGCAGAGTAGTTTGGAGAGGGTCTTTGAAGTCAGCAGCAATTAACAGGGCTAGAAAGGCAGAGAATATTGAGGTGCATAGGTATTGAAAAGCAAAGGGGTCTGGGGCAGTGTAACATGTGGACATTGTCTTTGTTTCCCAGGTCTTGTTTAGGTATTATGGGGTACCTTTGTCCTTGTTTGGGGAGCAGATTGTGCTTTGAAGAGGTGACCGAAGTAGGGGGGTGGGGCAGACAATTGAGCTGGGGGAGGAGAGAGTAGGAAATGTGTTCTGGACTTCGTGCAGGCAGGACAGGCAAGAATGGGAAAGCGACAAGGGGTGGCGTAGGGAGATATTAGTCATAAGCCAATAAAATGATTTGGGACAAGCTCTCCAAATTGTAGAAAGGAAGGGTGGAAGCCTTAGGGGTACAGATGAGTATTGTAAATTGAGAGGGCATTTTAGTTTGTGCGGCTAAGCCTAAGCTTGCAACTGTGTGCTGATCTTGCTCCTGAATAAACAACATTTTCCAAATACACAAAGTGAATATGTGGTTCTTATCCCATCTGTTTCGGATCCCGGGTGGATAGGAGTGAACCGCCCTTTCCACCCGAGTGGATAGGGCATGGAGGACCAAGTGGGTGATGCAAGAGTGGTGTGGTGGATGGAAGGCTGCCGCTGTGATCTGATCGCACCTGTCAGGCAGTGGGAGATCCTTTTCCTCTTACAAGGATGACCCCCACTTTCCACCCTGGTGCACAGGCAGGTGCTTATAGGAGCAGGATGAGCATGAGAAAGTTTGTATAGTGTTTGTTTCATTGGAGAAACGGTCAAATACTCAATGGAAGAGATTGTAGTAACAGGAAAGTGCAGGATGAGTTTGAGTAGCGGTATGAGAAAGTTGGAAAGGTGAACTGTATGCTAGGTCCGACCAAGACAGGCAAGAAAGGGAAAGCGACAAGGAGATTGTATGAAGGAGAGAGGAGAGTTGGAAGCCATTAAAGTGGGTTGGGACGCTCTCTAAAGACTGTAGCAAGAGTGTCGAGAGCTTTAAGGCTGGAAATGTTCAAGGGGGTGGGATGTTTACTGATAATACTTTGATATGGCATTTAGTTTGTGCAGCTAAGCGAAGGTTGTAATTGTTAGCATAGCTCACTCCTGAATAAAGCGAACTTTTTCAAATTGATACTGAATAGGTGGTCCTTGCCATGCCCCATCTGACATCCGTAACACCTGTGGCTGTCAGGAGCCCAGGAGAGCGGGGTTTCAAAGGTACTGCTCATGAAGGTGAACAGCAAAGGCCAGCGTGTCTTGAAAATGCAGCCGAATCGTTTCTAAGTGTTTGTGACTGGGGAGCGTGTGACTGTTTGTAAACCTTACCGGGTAAGTAGAGCTCTTGCTCGTCCCCTGGGCCCTCTGTAACGCCAGCGACAGGCTCGGGGCCCCCGAGTTGGAAGGCACAGGGCTCCTGGGAGTGAGGGACACATCATTACTCTCCACCCTTGAGGGAAGCGCGGCACGCGGGTTTCATTCTCTCCCTTCCTTCCGTCACCGGAGTTGAATAACAGGACTGGCTTCTGAGGGGGATTTCAAGCGGTGTGACGGTAGGAGCAGCCTTGCCTAGCCGGGGCGGGTACGGCGTCTTTAAGCGGGTGCTGAGGGGTCCTCGAATGATGGCGGAACCCCGGACTGGCACGGAATTAATCAGGCCAGTTCTTTCGGATCTTTGGCACTCGGCTGCAGCAGGGCAGCCCCTTCCAGTTAATACTCCCGTTTAGTTCCGGCGATACAGGAAATTTGTACTGTGGGGCTTATTTACAAGCCGCTTGCGTCGCCGGTGCGTCACTTTTCGCACCAGCTGCGCAACGGGCTTGTAAATAACCCCCGGTGAGTTTACTGAAATCAAAAGTCCTGTCACCGTAGATTGTAACTTTCGGGTCTAGCAAGGATGAACAGTTAAAGGTTTACTCTTGGGAAAGTAATGCAGGCTTAGAAAATCGAATATATATACCACACCAAAATAACCCTTTCTAGACTCTCGCCTACTCTACCCTCCTTGCATCATCGGACACCTCTTTTACTATACCGATGCCCTAAAACAAACCTTTCTAAACTCTTCCCTGACTCCTCCCCTCAAACCCCCTTCTCCCCCTCCTACTGCTAAGACCTATAAAAAAAAAAAAAAATCCTTCACTTTTTTATCCCTCCACTATCCTTTTCAATCAGAATTAACAGTCTAACATATTCAATTTTCAACTATACTAATTCACCACTAATCCTTTATGGGTTCCAGAGTAGCGTGCTACTCGCCAATAAAGCGTCTCAACACCCCATCAGGGTTACAAGCGCTATATAAATGCAAACCTTTTTCCCTTTCTACCCTCCCCAACCCTTCTCAATCCAAATAACTGACTAACATATCCACCACTAAAATTACTTTCATGTTTCACCATAATAATTCAACACTAATACTTCTGGGTTCCAGAGTAGCGTGCTACTTGCGCTTCAAAACCCCATCAGGGGTAGCAAGCGCTATATAAATACAAACCTCTTTCCCTCTTCTATCCCGCCACCTACCCTTCTCTACCCAAATAACTGAATAACATGTCCACTAATGAAAGTTACTTCATTTTTTACTAGACTAATGTTCAACACTAATCCTTAATGGGTTCCGGAGTGGCGTGCTACTCGCCAGAAAAGCGCTTCAACACTCATCAGGGGTAACAAGTGCTATATGAATGCAAACCTTTCTTCCCTTTTATCCCTCCGCTATCCTTCTCACTCCAAATAACTGACTAATATCCACCACTGAAACTACTTTCATATTTTCACCATATTAATTCACCACTAATCCTTGATGGGCTTCCAGAGTAGCATGCTTCAACACCCCATCAGGGGTAACCAGCGCTATATAAATACAAACCTTTTTTTCCTCTATCCTTCTGCTATCATTCCAAATCCAAATAACTGCCTAACCTATCCATCACTTAAAATGTACTTGCATGTTTCACTATACTAATTCAACACTAATCCTCTATGGGTCCCGGAGTAGCATGCTACTCGCCGAAAAAGCGCTTCGACGCCTCGTCAGGGTAGTAAGCGCTATATAAATGCAATTACAATACAATACAATACAATACAGGAAGCGCATAGTAGCATGCCCAGTCAAGGCTATGTCCTATAAAACAAGCATTGGCATAGCCAATAGGTCTCGCCTTTGGGACCTTATAAGTATTTAATTCTGCAGCACAATATCCTTGGTGCAACATCAACTGTTGCATGGCTAAACACTTATAATGTCCCAAAAGCGAGACCTATTGGCTATGCCAATGCTTGTTCTATTTTGAGAGGGAGATTACCGGCACTTCTCAAGAGAGAGGTAATACTTTTAATAGGAGAGTACCGGCACTTCTCAGAAACAAGCACTTCGATCTTTCCATTTCAAGCACTGCCTAAAGCTAATATTCTCTGGAGGTGTCCCTCCTATCATAACCGCAATAGATGACCACTCGCCCTGTTAGATGCCGGAAAGAGGGAAGATAAAAATCAGGATGAGCCACCATTGCGACTATCCCCTCGCATTAACAAGGGATGGCTGAGGTCATAAATCCAGTGGGAGTGGCATTGTGCACAACGGCTGCTAACGTTTGCTGCCTAGAGAGAAAAAAAAAAAACGTCCTGCCTCATAATAAAAAAAATGGTCCGTGGAAATTAAGTACTTCTGATTGCCTTTTATTTTTGTTTTAGTTTTTAAAACATAAATAAAAGGCAGTGTCATTTACAATGCCAATAGCTTAAACTTGCGTAAATGCGAGACCTATTGCATTGCAAATGCTTGTTTGTTTTAGTTCTTGTGATTATCATTTGTGTTGTACATTTTAGTGATGGGGGGCGGAGGGAGTGGCGGCGAGGGGGGAGATTTGAGCAATTTTCTGAATGCGAGGAGGGATGGACATGACCTAAAGAGAAGAGGGAAGATTTTCCAAAAGCTGCAGAATCATTGGTTTGGACGGAAAATAATAAGAGCACCTTGTTCCTTTATACTGTGCTTGCGTCTCCAGATTGTGTACATCTTCACTAGCAAATGTCACCGAGCTGGGAGGAGTGATACTGGGTGGGTAACCGAAGGGGGGCAAGAGTAGCAGGCGGAGAAGGGTGCAAGGCGGAGGGGGAGAAGGGTGCAAGGTAGAGAAGGGTGCAAGGGGAGGGGGAGAAGGGTGCAAGGGGGAGGGGAGAAGGGTGCAAGGTAGAGAAGGGTGCAAGGGGAGTAGGTTGCAAGGGGGAGGGGGAGTAGGGTGCAAGGGGAGGGGAGAAGGGTGCAAGGTGGAGAAGGGTGCAAGGCGGAGGGGAGAAGGGTGCAAGGTGGAGGGGAGAAGGGTGCAAGGTAGAGAAGGGTGCAAGGCGGAGGGGAGAAGGGTGCAAGGCGGAGGGAGAGAAGGGTGCAAGGTAGAGAAGGGTGCAAGGGGAGGGGGAGAAGGGTGCAAGGGGGAGGGGGAGAAGGGTGCAAGGGGAGAAGGGTGCAAGGGGAGGGGGAGAAGGGTGCAAGGCGGAGGGGGAGAAGGGTGCAAGGTAGAGAAGGGTGCAAGGGGGAGGGGGAGAAGGGTGCAAGGGGGAGGGGGAGAAGGGTGCAAGGCGGAGGGGAGAAGGGTGCAAGGCAGAGGGGAGAAGGGTGCAAGGTAGAGAAGGGTGCAAGGCGGAGGTGGAGAAGGGTACAAGGCGGAGGGGGAGAAGGGTGCAAGGGGGAGGGGGAGAAGGGTGCAAGGCAGAGGGGAGAAGGATGCAAGGCAGAGGGGAGAAGGGTGCAAGGTAGAGAAGTGTGCAAGTCGGAGGGGGAGAAGGGTGCAAGGGGGAGGGAGAGAAGGGTGCAAGGCAAAGGGGAAAAAGGGTGCAAGGCGGTGCGGAAGATGGATGCAAGGCGGAGGGGGAGAAGGGTGCAAGGCAGAGAAGTGTGCAAGGCGGAGGGGAGATGGGTTCAAGGTGGAGAAGGGGTGCAAGGCGGAAGGGGAGAAGGGTGCAAGGCGGAAGGGGAGAAGGGTGCAAGGTGGAGGAGGAGAAGGGTGCAAGGCGGAGGAGGAGAAGGGTGCAAGGTGGAGAAGTGTGCAGGGTGGAGGCGGAGAAGGGTGCAAGGTGGAGAAGTGTGCAGGGTGGAGGCGGAGAAGGGTGCAAGGCGGAGGGGAGAAAGGTGCAAGGCGGAGGGGAGAAGGGTGCAAGGCGGAGGGGAGAAGGGTGCAAGGCGGAGGGGGAGAAGGGTGCAAGGTGGAGGGGGAGAAGGGTGCAAGGTGGAGGGGAGAAGTGTGCAAGGCGGAGAAGGGTGCAACGTGGACGGGGAGAAGGGTGCAAGGCAGATGTGGAGAAGGGTGCAAGGCAGAGGGGAGAAGGGTGCAAGGCAGAGGGGGAGAAGGGTGCAAGGCGGAGGGGGAGAAGGGTGCAAGGCGGAGGGGAGAAGGGTGCAAGGGGGAGAAGGGTGCAAGGCGGAGGGGAGAAGGGTGCAAGGTGGAAGGGGAGAAGGGTGCAAGGTGGAAGGGGAGAAGGGTGCAAGGTAAAAGGGGAGAAGGGTGCAAGGGGAGGGGGAGAAGGGTGCAAGGCGGAGGGGGGAGAAGGGCGCAAGGCGGAGGGGGGAGAAGGGCACAAGGCGGAGAAGGGTGCAAAGTGGAAGGGGAGAAGGATGAAAGGCAGATGTGGAGAAGGGTGCAAGGCGGAGGGGGAGATGGGTGCAAGGCAGACGTGGAGAAGGGTGCAAGGCAGAGCATGAGGAGCGTCTAGCAGCACCAGGCCTGTCAGCAGTTTTTACAGACCCCTAGACAAACAACTATGCTGGGCCCCAAGTCACAAGCGCCTGTTTCGAAGTTTAAAAATAAAGTGTTATGGGAAAGAGAAAACACAGTAGCTCCAGTCTCCGCCACCAACTAATGATTTCAAATGCGTCAGCTGACATGAAAAAACACAAAATGCTAGCTTCGAAACCTATGCATAGATTTTATAGCACAAGCACCGGTGCTGTCAAAGCGCAGGGTCTGAGGAAAAGAGTCCCTTTGGCAGTCCTAAGCATTAGTGCTTTCAGTGGGATGAAAAGGGTAAGGGTTATCTTTAAAAGGGGCGTGGTTAATGAAGCTTTATCTCGAAATCCTTTACAAGAGACGTGGTCTTAGATGAACAAAACAAATCAAATAAAAATTGGAAATATCTATGTACGTGAGTCACACAGTGCACAGACAGAAGTGTCAAAGGCACTTTAAAAATGCCACAAAGTACCAATTATCAGACAGTACCAACCATGGTGTTTTACGTGACTGATTTTTGTTGGGCACCAGCAATACTACACTATTGGAGACATGGCCTCACCTTTCTACAGAAAAGAAAAGTTCAGTGTGTTTCTAGCACTCTGTTTTAAAAATGAAGGAAACGAACACTGCAACCCAAATCACGTTTTCCCTTTTAAATAAACCATGCAGTGTACATGATTTCTCATTTGCATATCTAGCTACTGTCAAAAGTAACAAGGTACACGTTTGATATGTCAAACCAGCAACTAGAATAGGCCCAAGTGTCAGCCACATGGGCATCTGTGGATCAAGCAGTGGTGCTAGGTTATGACAGCAAGTTAGAGAAATCTCCAGCATTAGAGTTTGGTTGACACCTCTGCGTACTGCTTGGAACAAGTTCCCTAGCTCAGAATCCTCTCCCAACTTGGTAGGTCTTGTCTAGAATAAGATGACCTGGAGCGGATATCTGATTACAAAAAAATAGATTGTTGGCAGGCATTAGAAGGCTTCTAGCTCCAAACAAGATACTTGGATGCTGAAGGAAAGTTTAAAACAAGGAGTGTCAAAGATGAAGAGGTAGATGACCAAGGAGGGAAGAGTGGCCATATTTGGAATAAGGAGGGACAATTACGAGGAATGGATGGGATTTGTTGGGTCATGGGGAGGTTGAGGCGGTACTGGAGCCAATGATAGGAACGAGCGTTGAGGAGTATGAATAAAAGGGAAAGAAGCACAAGCTTGAAATATGGGAACAAAGGGGCGATTATCTATAATGAGGACTGGAAGTTAGAACGGGGAGTGTGAATGAAGGGGGGAGTAAATAAGCAACACAGAAGTCTAGAGGAGCAAGGATTACTTGAATGCCTGTGGGGAGAGACAGGGATTGGGGGATGGCACTGGCGCGTTAATGCAGAGGCAAAAAGAAGACGGAGAGGGCGGAGCGAGTGAGTGGGCGAGGAGAGAGGTGGGCGCATGTGTTTGCTGGCCCGGGAGTGGTGCGTGTGTGTGTACGTGCGCGCGCAGTCTGCTCTTTTTCGAAGCACATACTTGTGCTTGTTGCGCGCCCCTGCGCGCTCCCGCAAGGTGAATGCCGCCACAAGCACGAGTATGTGCTTCGAAAAAGAGCTGAACGTCGGCTAAAGGTCTCCTATACAGCGCATGCGCGCTGCGTAGGCGAGACCTAAAAAAATACGATTTTTATTCACCACATGTTCAATAGGCGAGGGAAATGCAATACATGTACTTTTGAATGCATGCGTATCCAAGCAGTGGCAATCTTCTGTCCTCTACTTGACTCTTCTCAACCTGCCCCTCCCTCTTCCTTTCTCGCCTCTTTTTGCCATTTCCCTTTTTGACTGGCACCCGATCCTTTTTAACCGTCCACTTACTTTCTTCGCTAATCTCTCAGGTCTCTGCGCCGTTCCTACCGTAGCCTCTTCCCATTCCCTCCTCTCTTTTTTTTTTTTTTTATTTTTTTTATTTTTTTTTTACCTTTCCCTTATCCCTCTCTTCACCCTGTATTACTGGGTGTTTCGACCCCTGTGGTGATGCCGAATGCAACGAAGGTTCATTGTTTCACTTTCTTGTAAAGAGTTCCAGAATTCTACTTTTAGGTAAAGAAATACAGACCTCTACATGTTTGCCCACACTCTACTAGGTGGCGCTATGCTATATAAAAATGTAAAATAAATAAATCTGGCGCCTCTGTTTCTGCAGCTTACACTCAGCATGTGCATCTGAAAGTGTATTGTTTTGGTGTTAAATGTGTGGTCGGGCGCGCCAGCCCTAGGGTATTTCAGTTAACTGCAGCAAAGAGTAATACCACCAACTTCTCATGCTCAAAATGTCATACTTAAGTGAGATGTTGGAGATCAACAGCTTGCACTAAGACTGGTGATGTCATGGTTCCTACGAATTAAGTAGAACTGTGTATCTGGATAACATAAAGGTCAGAATATGGGGTCTCAGTCCACACATCACCAGAATATGTTGGCTCAAGTCCTAGTTAGCTCACAGTGCCCCATCTGAACCCCTAACCTTACCAGGGTGTCAGATAGTATCTGCAGCCTCGAATATGACCACTCTTATGCCCCAAGAAAATCGTGGAAACCGATCTACCCTTTTGTTTTTACCTCTGCATGACCAAGGGAGACACAAAAATGATACAAATCTGTTTTTTCAAACATTTATTGAAACAGGCGTATTCTTGACTAAAAGCGTGAGCAGCAATTATTAGTAGGATAAAACAAAGCATTGTAACCAGCATTATAATAATGGTGAAAAAGACAAACAGTTCAACCATTATAACATTACTGGGTGATTATATGACTATATAATTATACTCCTATCTAATACTACCTACACTATCGAGAGCATATTGGGAGTACCCTCTGCCAGATCCAATGGGGCAACTTAATCACCCATACCTGAGTATGATGTGACAGGAAGCCACTCTGGATGGAACAGAATATCGTACTTTGCAGGATAAAGGTTAAAGTCAGCAGGGCTGCATGTCAGTTACAGTGCACAGAGTTCCAGGATAATTCCAGTAGGATTGCTCCTCTGCCAAATGTAGCACAGAGGCGGTTTGTATAATAAAAACACTGCTCCAGTCGCACTGTGTCAAAGGTGCAGAGCTGATGCTTGGTTTGTCTGGAGCCTTAGAGCTGTCGCCTACCGGACAACCAAATACACGGACATCGTGTTCATTGTTCCTAGCCTTGAACAAGCAACATCACAATAATGCTTACTAAGAAATGTACTGCCTATAAAACAGCTTCTCAGTACATTATCGTGTAAGTGCAAAGCATGTAAAAAGTCACCATTATAAAAAGATGTCAAGTTAAAATGTGTACCTAAAATGGAGACTTAGCGTGGGCCCGGTTGTACCTTACAACAGTGAGACCTCTGGTTAGAGCGAATTCCAGCCCCGTAGCATGAGTGGGGTACAGTGCAGGATATAAAATGGGCAGTCACACAGACAACCAAAAGGGAGACAGTCTCCACAAGTCAGACTGAAGACGATGACAGTGGCAACTAAAAGTGAGAAGGCCCACAAGGCTGAGACCACAGGGACAACATGTGGGGGTGGGGGGGGAAGAGTCATGCAACAGGGGGAGGAGACTGCCTCTAACAACCTTCTGCATGGTATTGGTTCACCTGGGAGGCTCCTGACCTTCCTCTGTGTTTTGGTGGTCATGCTAGGACAACAGTCATCATCTCTCAAGGAGGAGAGATGGGTGCTATGGCCTAGGTTGAGCTGGGTTATGGCAACAGCAATCTGATCCTGTGGCAGGGTTCAGAGCAGTTGAGCTTTTTCGGTCTTGCAATGAGTCAGGCATGTTCTCACCTCAAAGGCCAGTCTAGATCTTCGTCCTTCGATCCAAGGCCAGAGGATGTGGCCCAATGGCTAGGGCAGTCGATCTCAAATCTGGGGAACCGGGTTCGAGTCTCGGCAGTGACGCTCAACATCCTGTGATTCTGGGCAAATCACTTAATCTCCCCATGCCTAACAAAAATGAATGTGTCCTTGTGTAATGCAACTGGTGCTCATGTAAAGCGCTCTGATACCGGAGACCTTTGGGTCAAGTTCACGCTATATAAAACTCCGAAGGAAAAAAAAAAAGTAACGGCAATAGAAGTCATTCTTTCTCAACCGTAAAGCCTATGCCGGGCTTTTAAAGGAGGGCAGCAACAGACTTCTGATTCAGGCCCATCCTTTCCCCTGTGCTAGTGCAGACAGCTTTGCTGAAGTCTATTGGTGCACTGATTCTCCACTTACTGAGCGGTTGGATGGCAGTTGTGTTTGTTGGGCATATTTGTAAAGCTCAACCCAGAGACATTTTGAAGCATGGACAAAGTGGGTAATTGCCCAGGGCCCCTACCTTCCAAGGGGACCTCTGGGAAAGCGAACTTTCTCTCTGTCTCACTTCTGTCTGTTTCTATAGGTAATTCTTTCTCCACTCTACCTACCTCTAACTCGATTTCTTTGACCGTGCTCATCTTAAGAGCTTTTGGGGTCCTGGGCAAGACATATTTCTTTCTGTTTCTATAAACATTTTTGATTGGTTTAACCTTATTAACAATAGGAATAGTAAGCATTTTTATCGTTGTATGCCCCTGGCATATTTCAGCTGTTTTTGAGTGACCCTATTCCTGCATGTTTGCTTGGCATCATGCAGGCTTGAGTTAGGAGAAAATGGGTAATACAATTCAAAGTTATTCCCGACAGGGGCCTCCAAAATTTGTCTTGCCCAGGGCGCAAGTTCTTAATTTGAGTTGGTAATTGCCTGTGGGAGCCACCAGCACACTCTTCTGCATCAGACATTTATCGAGAGCAAGAAACAGAAAATCAAATAAAGCGGAAAGCTAGAGAAAGACAGAAAAAACATCATAACAGGAGAAAGCAGGAACCTAAAGAGAGTGAGATGAAGGGGCAGGGAGTGTCTGGTAGTGTATTGCAGTGCTATGAGGTGGATTCAAGACTAGCAGCCTTGGTATTGGGCACAGTTGATTGAAGGGGAAGAAACTGTGGCATCCCCAATCCTACTTGGGATATATATGGTCACTTTATATATGCTACAAGTCTGATCATACTCTAGGGCAACCACTTTGAGCCCCACTCACTGGACCTTGCAAGTCTTAGAAAGGGCAATAGACCTCTTCTTCTGTGACCTGGGATTCTTCACTACTACGTGGCTTAAACTGGAGAGCGATATCACCTGATGTATAGTCAGACCTTAACTTGTAGTTTAATTGGTAGATTTTAACTTCTTCTCCAAGACCTCCATCATCCAACCATGCCAGGGACATTTTGGTGTTTGAGAGACACAAAGGTGAGACTCCTGTCACACTGTTGGACATGGCGCAATAGGACCAAATAATTTCTTGCAATGCTTGCTCTTCAGACACACCTGTTACGTTTGCTCTCTGTATGCATTCTTTGACCATGCGGTTCATCACTTCAACAAAGTCATTAGCCCCGGGGCAACACATTACATGTCTGTGATGGCAAATTGCCACCTTGCTTAAGAAGTCTTTCATGAGGATGAGGTCTGAGGTGAACTGCAACCCGTTATCAGTAATAAGGACCTTGGGGATTCCCTAATTGTAGAATTCATGGTTGTGTTGTACACACACTTCAGACTGATCCTGCGAGAGTGGTAATCAACAAGCACAAGAGCATGCTTTCTGTGGAAACCTTTCTTGAATATAGGCCCTATAATTTCCGATACTGATTTGCCCATAGTTCACTGGGAACTTAAGAGGAGAAATGGGAGCCTTCCTTACAATTTAGGTCTTATCACTGGCAGCTCAGCTGAAGCACAACTCAAACTTGTGCTTAACTTGAGACCCAGACCTGGCTACCAGTATCTAGATCTGTCCTTACTCTTGGTCAGGCTTCTTCCTAGGTGCCCTTCAGGTGCCAGGTTAATGATATTCTCTCTAAGTTTAGTCGAGGTGGCAAACTTCATTAATACTGATCTTGTTCCTGATTTCCCAGTAATGCCCTCAACACTTTGCTGGCCAACCAGACATGATTCTATCTCCGATTTCCTTTGGTTTGCTATTTTCTTTCATGCACTCTTCCCACTCATCTACTCCTACTTCTGACAAACCAATGGCCAGCAACAACACCGTCCTCTTCACACTCTTTTCTCAACAGCATGTGGACAGGCAATCCACTGCAACCTTTTTAGCTCTTGGTATGTACTCTGTTTCGAAGTTAAAGCCCTCCAACCCCAGGAGCTATTGCGAAATTCTAGATGTGGTGTGGTCTGAACCTTTGGATGGGAGCACATAGGTTAGAGGTTTGTGGTCCATTGTAATAAAAAGTTTGATTCAACAAAGGAAGAGCTCAAAGTATTTGACTGCCCAGTAACATGCTAGTGCCTATTTTTCAACCACCAAATAATTGCACATTGACCCCTCAGGACCCGGCAGTCAAAGGCTATGATGTGTTCCTTAACATCTACTACTAGTGTTATGGTAGCATCTAACCCCTTGGTGCTAGCATCAATGGTCAAAATAGTGATTTTACTCACATTGAAGTTACCCAAAGATGGAGCCTTAGAGATGGCTGTACTTATACATTTAAACTCTGTTTGGCATTCTGGGAACCAGTTGTATAGTACACCTTTCTTTAAGAGTGCCCTAATGGACTCCACCTTATCTGCAAAGTTTTTTTTACAAGTTTTGAGTAAAACTCAGCTAGCCCCAACAAGGACTTAAGTTTGTCTTTATTGGTCAGGGGTGACATCTTCACTACCGCCTCTATTAGATCTAACTTGGATATGATCCCATTTTAGGACATGGTTTATCCAAGTTGAAATGACGCCACACCTGTATGACACTTGTCCCGCTTTATGGCGAGGCCTGCTTCTTCAAGGTTTTTTAAGACCATTCTCTGGGAATGCATAGGGGATGTGTTTGTAGGAACCATAGACTAAGATTTCATTCTGGAACCAGAGGAGATTGAGCACTCCTTCCAAGATGTGCTGTAAGATCCGCTGATGCTGAAAAGCATCAGCGGTGCACAAAGTCCAAAGGGCATCCTGACAGATCTGTAAGCTCCAAGTGCGGATCTAAACAATGTAAGGAGTCAGGCTGTATCTTGACCTGATGATATCGTTTGAACAATTTATTGTTTGATTATTTAAAATCATTACAATTAGAAAAATACTTTATATTAGATATATAAAAGAGAGATAAAAAGTGAAACATTGATACAAAAGTTAAAACACTGTGATATTTCAAAAAATTTCAATGGAACGGGCAGCCCCAAGTTAAGTTTACATGATTTTCCTACAACTTGCTTTATCTAAACAAGCATTTGCAATGCATTAGGTCTCGCATTTGCGAGAGTTAGAGCTATTGACATTGTAAATGAAAATGTCTTTTATTTATGTGTTTTGGTTGGAGTGTAGTGGATGTGTGTGGAGTGGAACTATGTGGGTTGTATTGGAAATGTTAGTTGTGCAATTATGTGGAGTGTAATTGTGTAGATGTGTAATTGTGTAGATGTGTAATTGTGTAGTGGAATTATGTGGTATAGTGAATAGATAGGGGTGAGAGCTATATAGAATAGCTAGAAAGCAAGGTAGAGAGGGATACGTAGTTTGAGTAGGAAGTGGTGAATGACTTCGGCATCTATGTGAATGCGGTACGGAAGTGAAGATAGAATGTCCAAGTATATTTACAAAAGGGGAATTGGTGCAGCTGCCTTGGTGGCCGTAGGTGGGGGGCTTAACACTGAGATGGCTCCTGTCTGGGAGCACAGAGAGGAAGCAGAACAGAGGAACACTGACATTCTTCACAAAAAGGCATACATGGTTTAAAATGAACACTGCTGTTTTTATAGAAAGCTGAATAATGTGAAATTATAGTGAGTTCAGGGTCTAAACAAATTACACACCTTGGAGCCCGTCCTGAAAGCATGAAAGGGCCTTTATGTGTCCCTAACTTTGGGAGCTGCTATTGGAAGGCTTTCTATACAGCTACGGTGCACTTGAAAGCTGGGTGATTCTTATTTTATCAGCAGGATTAGCTTGTTTCCAGCAAATGGACAATATACATCAAATTTAAATGGACCCCTTGGCGAGGGGCACCGACTTGAGTTTAAAAACCAGTTGCGATGAAGACAGGTTTCCAATTTAGCGGGTTGAAAGGGGACACTGTCGCCGCCATGAAAGACGGAGGTAGAGAGGTGTGAGAGAGTAATGGCGGGTAAACAATTGGAAGTAGCAGAACTGCAAGCACACCGTCCCGCCCACAAAGAAGGTGCCATGTGAAGGTGGAGCCACAAGATGTTGTTAGCCAAGAACACTGCTATTCTTCGGAATGTCCACCCAACTCTTCCACCAGCATAGCTGCTAAGGTTTCAGATTGCTTATGTGTGACATTTTTAAAGTTTTAATGTACTTATTAGTGAAACTGAATGACTATGAGTGACACTTTCTTGTGACTAAAATCATGTAACAATGTCCATGGAAACAGACAAATATCAGAAATCACACTCACTTGAGCAACGAGAAACTGTACGGAACTCTGCAGCAGGTGCTTTTAAATGTATTCTTTCTAAATAATGAGCACCTTCCACCTTAACCTGTGCGCCAGGAGCAGCTGACCCACAAGTTGTTACAAAAGCAGCAACCCACTGAGCTATGCACATAAAATACAGTTCTGTAAATGCTGGTAGACTTTTTGTGCTGCAGGCATATTAACCCTCTGTGCTACTTTATGGTGAGAGTCAAAACTGGCAGTAGACATAACTCTGACCTTTTTCCAGCGGGAACATTAATTTGGCTTCTGGGTTAAACCTTCACTATATAAAACAGATAAATAAATACATAAATAAAGCATAAAATACTATCCAGGAGATTGCTTCGCCACAGCATAACAATAATATTGTTAATGGGTATATGTATTTGGGAGAATCACAGAGAAGAAAAACATTTGCCGTTTTAGCAGTTAAATTAATGCTTTTTTGACTTTGGAAACTCAAAACGAATTTTTTCATAATGGTACAGCATGTACTGCTTACAAGGCCGGCATAAAATAAATGCTCAATAGTTAAGCCTGCCATAGTTTCCCAGTGATGACAGACCGGCTCCCACTAACAGCGTCCTAAGAAATACATGCAGATGGCACAAATTTTTCTACGTAAGTTAATGAATCTCACTCCGGATTCTCGACCACCGGCTCCCTCCTGTTTAACTTGGGGCTTGAAGTGCGTGGGGCACAACTGCAATTAATTCCTGGGTGCCCGGCCTACGCGGAGGAAATTTAAGAAACATCCTACTATAGAGTGTGCTGACGGGACACAGCTTCTCCCTAACAGTGTATCCACTCCATGGGAACCTAACGTGACCCGGGGACTAACCTGTGAGAGCCTCAGAGAAAGGTGTCGCCAGCGGTTCTAATCCCAAGCACTAAAGGAAAGAAGTCACTGACTGGAAAGCTCTGTTAAAATAGTTAGTGATTATTTTTTTTTTTGTGCAATCTTGAGCATTATTGTCCATGCATGGCACGCACCACAGGTCACTTACCTTCCCTAGGATACCCACGACAACAAGCAGGAAGTGTTGTGCTTATATTAGGTGCAAAACACTTGTGACTAACGATGAAGTTGAGGAAAGGCACTTACTGCAAAGAACAGCTCCATGACTCTGCTGTCCAGGAGGGTCTCGCGCCAGGACTCCGTCGGCTTCAGCATGACGTTCTGCGTGGACTCGAACATCGCTATATAATGTTGGCCCAGTTATCTGGTGTTAAGGTCAACCGGTATTAAGCAGCAAAAAAAGGAAAGCGCCTGGAATGCCAGGCCGGGAATGCTAGATAACAGCGTGAACGTAATTGTGCGGCATGCTATAGTGATAGGCTCACTTTGATAAGAGAGGGCCTAATGTGACAGGGGCAGAAGGGAAAGCAGCAACGGCAATTAACAGGTGGCATGATTCATAGAGAACCAGAAAGCACTTTAGCAAACGCTTTTTCCGTCCGCCGGCTTCCATGAAGACCGCACCAGGCTAAAGATAGCTCAGACTGCAGGGAGGCGTTCAGGGGAAGTTACACGGAGGGAAACCGGAAAGAGGTCACTGACTGGGGGTGACCAGCACAACTTTGAAGATGCGCGCGGCGTCGGGTAAAACAAAAGGAAGTAGCGGCCGCAACATTCAAAGACTAATGCGCGGCGTGCGGCGGTACAGCAAAACTGCTACACACATATTATTTACCTACTTACTTATGGAGCCCGAGTGCACTCTGTGTCACGTGGTACGTGCTGCAGCCCGAAACAGGCATGGCGCAGAAGGAGCCAGGCATGTGCCTCCCAAGAAACGCTGCATCAACCTAATCATAATGTAATAACTGGAGAGTAAATGTAGCTTGTCAAAACACCTACAAATGTTCATATAAAAGACGGAGCAGGAGATTGCTGGGGAAAATTAAATCCCTACATGTGCGTAGAACAAAATAATAGCATTAAAACTCTAAAGCGGCATCATGCAATTGAATTACAAAAAAAATTAAGATTACTCTCTGAACGCGGGTCAAACTGACTGCTGCCTGCTTCCCCCCAGCTCCAAAGTCAGCAGCTCCCGGCCAGCATGCTAGTAATACTCTACGTGGGACGCCGTGCAGGGTCCCCGGGAGCTTCCGGGATGATCTGGAGAAAGTGAGAACAAGGTGGAAGAGACATGGCGAGACGACGTGCGTGTGCACAATCTGCTGTCCGGGCAGGCACGGCAAATAGGAGTCCGGATGGGCGGGGCCTAAAGGAGACAGGGAGGGAACACAAAAGCATTACTTTCAATGGAAAGCGAGGCTGGGTGGAGCTTCCACCCCACTTCCAAAGCAACCCGACAGAAAACCGACGACAATAGATCTCGCAGAGCGAGCAGTGCATGCGCTGCAACGTTAGGCGAGACCTAAAAAGGGTGCAGTCCCATTAAAAAACACTTAAAAGGAAACAGACAAGGAAGGCAGGCTTAGCGCTTGTCCCTAAGAGTCCGGCAGTCCTGCATAGTCTCTAGTGTCCCCAGTGGTGAGAGACTAGTGGGGTTAATAGCACTCCTTGTCACGTTCAAGCATAGGTAAATACGGGACGTACTCTGTTGAAAACACGAAGGAATGAAAGAGGAGCGTATGGATGGAACTACATCTCCCAGAATGCCAAGGGAGTGCTTGTTGTCCTACCTCTTTCTCTCTCTGTACTTAAACTCCTCCCGCACTCTAACCGGTGCTTGTCACCTGAGTTCTAACGCCCGGTTGCCGAGCTTGCTGACTTTCACAGCTCAAGTCTTCATTTCCGCCGAACGCCGTGTCTGAGGGTGATAGAAGCTTTACGAGCAAGTTCTGCTCGCATTCGCGCTGGGGTGCGATCAGGCTGCCGCCACTTCTTGATTACGGCAGTAACGGTCCCTGGAAGCGCACGGAAGCGCTTACTTTGTGTGTGCCCTAAGAGCCAAATCAGGGCTGCTTACAAGCGCTGGAGGGTAATTACGAGTCACAATTGGCTCCACCATTAACAAGAGCTGTTGAGAGGCTCGGAGTGCTTGGTTTTTGTTTTATTCCTTTTTTGGTTGCTGGCCCACACACGCTTGGGATTGTGTGTATAAGAGAAAGACTTCTCTGGGAAACTTGAAGAAAACAATCACCGTTACCAGAGGACTATCTGGTCACAGATAAGTACTTTGCAGTGGCTGCTTGCTGACTATCTAAACTGTGTCTGTGCTACGGAGTGTAGTTATCTCTGTGGAAACGTGGTGAAGAACTATCTTGCTTTCTTTTCTTTATTTTTACCTTTTGTGCCTTTTTGTATCAGGATGAGTGCGGCAGCATTAACCGTAAGTGCAGTGCATCAAATATTGACTAGTGATATAGAGTGAAAGGTTAGTGTGGAAACTTCATGTGTAATGTGTTGTGTCTCATATACAGGGAACACGGGGCTACCATAGGAGTGAAGTCTACAACTCCAGATCATCGCTCCATTGAGTGTTTTCACTGCTGCAACTTTATTGTTTCGTTTGTCCCTTTTTTCCCCTTCCCCTACTGTGGTGTGATCTGCGGAGTGAGTTTATACATACTCGCAGGTGGTTCCATATAGGGGGAAAGGGTTACCTGGCATCTTCCATCGCTCCCGCTGTATCCGGCTTGCAAGGTTAGTGTTAACTGATCTCCTTGATGTGACACTCCTGCTGCTTAAAATTTTATCTGCTCTGGAGACAAACTTAGTGAATCTGATATTAAGCATCGTGTTTTCCGGGTTCATGGCTGCTATGATGGCCTGGCGGCAGGATGGGACACCAAGTCTATTCCATTCGCCCCGCAACAGTATCCTTCTATTATTGAGTAAGGCGGGGCAGACACATACCACGTGCTCAATCGACTCTGAGGTGCTCCCACACCCCCTGCACACAGCAGTGTCGCTTGAACGGCGCCAATTTGGTAGGTGGTGCAAGAAAGGCCATTCACCCAGCCTCAGTGTCAAGAACCTTTTTTTCCAAAGTGCTGCATAGGTGCTTGATAAATATGATGCCTCTGCTCCAGGCTTATACCCCGACAGGACCGTCCAGGCATGTTTTCTTGTTGCCAGTTGTGCCGTCTGAGTGAAAAGACCAGAGTCAGACATTTTTTTTTAATACATGTTTTTAGAACCTGTTGGTTCCCCAGTGTTAGTTTACGTCAAGCATTTGCAGTGAGTGTTCTAGGTAGCGTCGGTGTTTTTGACCCGCTTGAGTAGACAATATTTCATGCCACAACCTAGCCCCCAGGCTTCCTTCCCTCGAGTTATGGAGTTTATTGCACAGCTTGATGAAGGCATCAGCCCCAACTCCACGGTGGTCTAGGAGGCCAAACTCAAGTCTTATTTGAGCTGGGGATGAAGATTTTGGTAGGTGCCATACTCGCTTAAAAATTCTTGTTGTTATTTTGTTCACCATGTGAAAGCCTCTCCCCAGCATTATCTCCTGACCATACGATAAATAGTTGGTAATTTTGGCTTTCATGACTGTTAAAAGCGGGGTTAAACTTGGGCCAGATAACTGCCTCGCAAGCTTCGTTAAGGCTACTTAAATTGACAGAGCTTTGGCCCGACCACTTCCTTCTGTTTGCAAAAAGTACCCTTTGAGTCCATGTAAATCCCCAAGTATTTATAAAATGTTGAGCTTTCAATGCTTTTGCCATTAAATTGCCATCCACCACTCAGCGACTTCCCTTTCCCGAAAGTGATTGCCTTTGTATTCGATAGGTTTAATTCCAGGTCGTTACTGATTATATAGGGAAGCAGTTGATCGAGAAGCCTCTGCAAGCCCACCCTTGTGTGGCTAAGTAAAACAAGATCATCTGTGTATAGCAAATTAGTTATGCAATTTCCGCCAAGTGTAGGCGGGTGGGAGTTGACTTTATCCAGAAGCTGCGATAAATCATAGATGAAAACATTAAAAAGAAAGGGAGCCAGCACGCATCCTTGTTTAACACCGCAAAAAGTTTGTATTTTTCTTGAAACGTGAGATCCGTCCCCCAACTTTCTGCGAATCCAAGTGTTTGAGTGAAGTTGGATTATTGTCTTTAAAAGTGCTGGAGGAATTCCCCATTTCTGCAGTTTGTACCATAGCAGACCCCTGGGCACTCGGTTGAAGGCCGCTTTGAAGTCGACAAAGCAACAGTGAAGTGACATTGTCGAAGCTGATGCTTTCTCCATCATTACTGATAGGGCAAGCAGATTACTGGAAGTTCCTGATTTTTCCACAAAACCGGTCTGATTGAAGGGTAGACGGTGGTTTGTTTGTGCCCAGGCCGACAGCTCTTCGAGCAGCAAACTAGCATAGTATTTGGATTCAACATCCAAGAGAGCTATCATCCCATAGTTTTTCGGGTCGGTTCTCCTACCTCCTTTAAAAATTGGATGGATAATGGCTCCTTTCCACGACTCTGGTATGTGGTGACTGAACCAGCAATAGGAAAATAAAGGGGCCAGGTGGTCTGACCACAGCTTGGCGTCTGCTTTGTACAAAGCCTGGGGAAACCGTTAGGACCCAGGAGCCCTGTCTGGCCGGGCGTTGTTCATAATTTGCGCTATTTTTGATCTCAGTGCTTCAGGGGCTTTGATGCCTTACACGACAGCTTGTCTTGCTGGTTCAAGGTGACAATGGCGTTTGCAACTTGTGCCTGGACGGCCGACTCTTCTTACTGGTCATGCCTTTCAGCACTTATTATTCCTGATAAAAACTGCTGAAATTCAGATGGTATGGGTTCTCTCCTTTTTTTGATTCTTTAAAATGATCTATTAAAAAAGATACCCATTCTGCTTCTCTCATGTTGGCGCTGCATTGCCCTCTAGAGCCCTGTGTCCTCCTGTTCAATAGCGACCAGAATTGCTTTGGATTAGGGTTTTTACTGGCGTGTACTAATTTTAGTCAGAACTGATCGGAGATTTTTTGTGTATCTCGGTGTATCGCTTGCCTAAATGATTTTTGAGCTTGTTTATAAATTTTAAATAACTGAGCGTCTCCTGGGCGCTTCCTGGCCTGTCTTAAGTCTGAGTTGCGTAGAGTTTTTGATTTTTTTGTCTCAGCTGAGATAAGTAATGAATTACTTGTTAACGGTTTTCGTGAAGAAGACGGGAATTTGCTAAGCTCCCATGCTTCAGTTGGTGCCATGTCATCTTTTCTCCGTACTTCTAGGAGGACTCTGCATTTTATCATTATTGTTGGGATGGAATGGTCTGACCATTTTAACCTTTTGAGGTTCTCTGTATAAATTCCAGTTGTTGTTCGACTGATTGCTGCTTGCCTGGCGACACTGAGTGACAGACTGATTACTTGGGGCGATGATCGCTCTCTCCTTGTGATGCAATAAAATAATTCTCGATCAGGGGGAGCATTTCATTGTTGCTTAGCGTATAATCTAGAAATGAACGGGTGTGTCCATTGGTTTTTGTCCAACTTGGCGGTGTATCCATGGGGAAATGGCCATTCGATATTGTGTAACCCAAGCTATTGAATTGTAGGACGGTGTATTCTCCTAATTTGATTGGCCTGTTACCAGCAGGATTTGATTGATCCATGAGATATGAGGCCGTTGGATATGTCTCGTCGTATTCTTCTGTTGTATTTTGGCAGAGATTCGTATTAAAATCACCTGAGATTAAACAAGGGTTACTTCCATGTTCGCTTATTAGATTACACACAGTCTGGGTAAGATGTTCCAATTTTGCCTTTTTCTCTCTGGCATTGGGGGAAATGTATACATTAATCAGGAGCAGTTGCTTGGTAGAATTAGGGCTTCTGACTCTAATGCAGATAATCCAATCTTCCTTGAATTCAAGCCGGTTGACTTTTAGATTTAACTTACAGGCTATGTAAATTGAAAGCCCACCCAGCAGTCTGCCATACTTATATAGTCTTGAGGCGGGGGACATGAATTCCAGGTAACTTTCTAGGGGAATGCTTGCCTCCGACCATGTTTCCTGAAGGAATATGATGTCATGAATTTTTACACATTTTAACGTGTCGGGGGATTGGGGTTCTGCAATGAAGCCGTTAATGTTCCATGAACATATTTTAAGACCCAAATGGAGGCTATTTCAGTCATTCGAACCCCCAGACAGGGCTGCTGCCAACCAGGTCCAGTCTGCCCTCATGGCGGCTGGATACTCTATTGCTGGTTCGTAATTTTCGACTGAGACTCGGCTTTGAGCCGATTTTAGTATTGAAAAGGGTGGATTTACAGAGTGACTCTGAAGGGCCAGGGGATTTACAAGAACTGACGGGTACCGTAGACCTGTTGGAGTAGTTATCTTAATGCCCCAGCTGTTAAACTGTTCAGCCATTGATTGGACCAAGTCCTTTGTTGCCTCTGATGCTAGTGTAATTAGTGTTTCTGTTGTTTGGTTGCTTTCACTGGGTATAAATTCGATTGATATTATGTCGTTAGACACCAAGTTGAGTAATTCCGGGATAAATTTAAAGAGTTTAAGGATGTTCCCTCTATTCAGAATGTCATGCGGCCCTTGAGAGATGTGCTCCGGGATTAACAACAGTTTGATGTGGAGACTTTCTGTAACGGAATTATATTCTGTGGCAATGATAGGGCCCTCTGCTTTTTTCAGGATTTGACCAAATCTCTGTTGGACAACGGGTGATTGTTGCTGAGGGCTTGCTGAATCACTAGGGAGTTTAGGGGCCACCTTATTGAGAGCTGTTTTACACAGATTCGCTGGGTCAGGGTTCTTAGTCGGTCAATCCAGAGTCTTTCTTTGGCGCCTTGTTTTAACCTTCCAGTAAATTGTTCTGTGACCACCATTCTCGGTGTTGTCTTGATCTTACTTTCTGAAGTCGAGAGAGATGATCGAACTTCTGGGCTTAATACTGGGAGGTTCGAGGCGGGAGCTTGTTCCAGGTTTGCATCATGTTCCACATGAGGCTGGGATTGTACATTCATTGAGAATACTGCCTGATTGTGCCTGGATGGGTGACTGGGCTCAGTGTGGGAACATATTGCAGATGACAAGTTAATTGTAGGAACGAATACTGATTTTGGAGATGGTTGTTGAACCGGAGATGAACTGGTAATGATACTAGTTGAAGTTATCGAACCAGATGATTTTGTGTTTTGAAAAGTAGTTATTAATTGTATTTTGAGTTTCTGCTGTTTGTCTGTTGCGCTTTTTTCGTAGTTTTTTTTTTCTTCCCCTTTTGCTCAGCCTGTGTGCTTGCGATGGATTATTTGTTATGCCGTTATCAGATTTGATGCGTGCAGTGTCCACGTTGTCTGATGTGGGTGTTAACTTTTTTTCGGTCGGCTGGACTGGCCCTTGTGCTTTCGAGTCCCTGACAGCTAGTTTATCTTGATAATTAGGACTGTTCTTCATGGTGGCAGTTCGATTATCGGGATTAGACTTGGCCGCTAGAGTGGCTGTATACGGGGCAGGTGCAATTGCGTCGAGGTCCGAGTTGCATCTGATAGGTCCTTGTATTCTATTAAACTCTTTGAAGGCTGATGACGCAGTTGCTTCCATTGAGCAAGGATCCAGCTGCAGGGTGCGGCCCTGTTTTGGCGAAGGTAGTTTCCTGATGTCAGTTAGTACTGTAGTGAGAAACTGAGGGAGAGAGGACAAACTATCTATTATTGGAGAACAGCAACACACTGCTTGTGCTAATTGGGAGTTAGCTTGTGCTTTTATGATCAACATGTTAAGATCTTCTAGTTTATGATCTATCCCTGCAGTGTACACGGCGAGTGTGTTTAATATATCGACCTGTAGGTCTATTTTGTCCGAGTGATAATTTAGTGCTAATACCGTGGATTGAAATGTTTGCAGAAGTTTGGTCCAAAGTGCGTTAGGGCCTGTCACAGCCGGATTGTTGCCTTAGTGGGTGTCCTGAGTCTTGTTAGAATCTGTCTGGAATAAAGATAAGTCCAGTGGGGAGTGAACATTTCGGTCACCACACGGGGTTCCCCCATGTTTTTGATGGTCAACTGGGTCAGAAGAGGTTATCGGAGTCAATAATTTGATTTTGCCTGGTGGTGACCTGATCCATTGGGCAGCTTGGGGGCTAGGGGCTTTTTTACTCCCAACTGAGTCATCTATATCGGTTTGAGTATTGAGTGAAAAACACAAAGGTAAGTTCAAATTAGATTTAGAATGAGAGTCTACACTTGATATTGTAATTGGGGAAGAGCTGTGCACGTTCTATGAATTTGATATTGGCGGATTAGTGGGAAATTCATCAGCTATCTGCAATAATGAACTGGACTTAGAAATTATTAGTATGGAATGATCATTTGTTTCTGGGAGTGAGCTACAACCTAGCCTGCTGGGTCCTTTGTGTACCATGGCCTGTACCCTGATTTGAGCCGGTTCTGATTCCGATTCTGATTTTGAGCGCTGCTGTGTGGTATGAGACATTTCTTTGTGGTTATTTGGTCTCAATAGATTTGATGCCTTATTTCTGAAGTAGTCTCGCAGGGTCATCTTTTTAGCGACTGTGACGGTGGGAGCTGTTATTCCATGTTTTAAATCGTGTTCTGAATCGTATGCTTTTGAGCTGTCCAATGTTGGTTGAACTCCCATTGTTGTTTCCACTGTTGGTGCACGGCCAAGACTGCGGAGGATCGTGGCCTGGTCGGGGGGGCTGTTGTGTAACCCGGGGATGCGCTAGGTTGTATTGAAACAGATGTCATTGTGGCAGCCTCCATGTTCGTGACCATGATATCAATAGTGGATTCAGTCCTGTTTTTTTTACGGTTTTTGGCTGGTTCCTTCCTGACTCTCCCTGACCTCATCATACAGTCTAGGAGATCAAATAAAACAAGAAAATATGAAGGAGCTGGCAAAAAGCACTGAGATTATTTGTATTCAAGAAACCTGGCTATGCGGCAAGACCCCAACATTTGATGGCTTCCGCCAACTCCATCGCCCGGCAAAGAAACAAAGGTTTGGGCGTCCTGCGGGTGGTATTATGACATTGTTATCTACCAGAATAGTGAAGAATGTGATCCAACTTAATGTAAAATGTAAATGGTTGCTTGAATGCAGGATATCATTAATGGTTGCCGACAAAAAGTATGAAAATTTGTTGATTTTAAATGTGTATATGCAATGGGGAAGCCAGGAGGAATATGGTGTAGAAATGGGACATTTTAAAGATGATATGGATTTATTATGTGAAAAGTATGGCACGGACATAATTTTATTGATGGGAGATTTTAACCATAAATTAAACCCAAAGAAACTAGATCGTTGGTACATAGAAATATTGGAGGCTTATGATATAAATCAAGCTATGTTCCCAGAGTGTATTTCCACAACTCATGATACAACTTTGGGAAATTACTTGGGGACTAAAAGCCTCTTCTGTCTAAATGGTAGGACAGCTTTAGACATCCCTGCGAAGAAAACGTTTAAATTGGGCACACAAAATTGCCCAATAGATTACGTATTCAGGCCAGCCTGGAACTTTGCATTAGTAAAGGGATTTAGGATTTGCCATAGAGAAGGCAGTGACCATAACTTTATGGAGTTAGAGCTTTCAGATCTTTACCTGAACCCTTGTGATAAAGTAATTCAACAACAGGTGGATTACCCCAGGCGTATCTCAACAAGGCTAACAGAAGAATATATAGAAAGGTTGGCAATGCTGCAACAGAAGATAGACCTGGGAAGTGCGAGAGGCTTGAGTTTGGACTGGTACGTAGAAAAAATTGAACAAGTGGTACAAAGCCTTCGTGTAGAACTTAGAAATGATGCAAAGAAGGCAAAGAGTCAACAAAATGCACCGGTGAGACAAGGAAAGTGGTTCTCAAAGGATTGTTTAAAAAAGAAAAGGGAGTTACGGAGAGAAGCACGTAAACTCAGCACAAAATATGAACAGGACAGGGCTGATAATCTCGTTAAGTTAAAAGAAGAATATAATATGTTAATCTGCAGCACAAAAAGGGCCTACAAAGAAAGCTGCTGGGCAAAATTGCTTGAGACAATTGAATCAAAGAACATACGTCAGTTCTGGAAGCTGATACAATCAGCAGCAGAACTTCCGGTGGCCTCAATGAATTGTGTGGTCGAAGAGGCTGCATGGGAGGAATATCTGCTGGAACTGTATAGCCCGGGCAGAGAAACTGAAGAGGGGGAGCCACGAGAGTGGAGTGGTCTAGTAGAAGATTTAAAACCAGACTTCTCAGCCTCAAACGTGAAAAACACGATAAAATTTTTGAAGCTAACTAGAGCAGCAGGACCAGATAATTCACCAGCCCAGATAATAAAGTCACAGTTGAACTGGTGGGCAGAATTCTTCTCGCTTATGTTCCAAGTTATCTTAGAAACTGGGAAGATCCCCAAAAACTGGAAGGGAGCTATAATTAGGCCGGTTCACAAGAAAGGTGATATGCACGCCCCAAAGAACTACAGACTAATTAATTTACTAGATATTGGGGAAAGATCTTTGCAAAAATAATATTAGGAAAGTTAAGAGATTGGGTGGAGCAGGGTTCAATCGTACCGGTAGAACAGGGTGGTTTCAAAGAAGGACATTCCACCATAGACCTCTGTTTCGCCCTTTGGGCGTTGGCCCGGAAGTCGATAGAGCAAAAGGGGAAAATGTACTGCTGCTTTGTTGACTTTCGGGCAGCTTTTGACTCAGTGGATCGCAATTGTTTATGGGAGGCCTTGACAAAGTATGATATACTGGAGGGTATATTAGCTATTCTAAAGGAACTACATAGAGGAAATTGGGCTCAGGTAATTAGAGATATGCAAGGGTCACTGACTCGGAAAATAGCTGTATGGAATGGTCTCAGACAGGGGTGCGTTTTGGCCCCCTTGCTCTTTGCCATATTCCTAGCCGATCTACCTTCAGTACTAGAAGTGGAAAGAAGTGCAAGTCCCAGAATGAGTGGTAATAAAGTGTCATGCCTTCTATATGCAGACGACCTAGCGATACTTGATCAAACGGAGCTAGGACTCCAAAGGAAATTAAATGCTTTTAAGGACTATTGTGAGGCAAAGTTTTTAATTGTAAATATGGAAAAAACAAAGGTTTTATGTTTTGGGAAAAGAGATAAGAATTTTAGCTGGTCTCTAGGACAAAAGAAATTGGAGATCGTTAAGGAATATAGATACTTGGGACTTTGGTTCGATAGCGCTCTAAAGTGGAATACCCACCTAGAAGCCCAAAAAGCTAAGGCCTTCTCATCAATCTGTGGGCTGAAAAAATGTAATAAAGAATTTGGAGACATGTCCCATAGACCCATGCTTAAGGCATATGAAGCAATGCTTCCCCCGCAAGTATTGTATGGGGCAGAAGTTCTTTACCTAAGTGGTAAATGCGGGTGGGACAGAGAAGAAGGGATTTTCAAAATGTTATTGTCATTACCGAGTTCCACAATGATTCAGGCTATTAGAATGGAGCTAGGTACAATAGCATGGAGCACCCAGGTTCAAATGTCTCTGCTAAGATTTTGGAAACGTCAGGATCCAGGTGGAGTGCAGAAGGTCTCACAATGGTGCAGAGAGGAGATTGAATTTAGTAGCTTAAATTGGGCTAAGGAAGTTAGAAGGAAACTCCTGACAATACGCGAGTGCTTTAAGGTGAGACTATCTCAGCATTTAATGGAAGTAGACTTTACTAAGAGTACTCTGAGGCTCCAAGGTCAGGAATATTCAAGAATGATGGATCTGGAATACCTGAGTTTGAAAAAATCAGTACAATGTATAAGAAACTCATGGGTAAATGAAGTTTGGTACCCGTACTTGGACACCCTGCCTAATCAAGGGCTAAGGTATGAAATTATAAGAGTACGAGTCGGCATTAATCCTTGGCTGATGGAAGAAAAAATAAAAGCAGAAATGATAGTCAGATGTAATCTGTAAATGTGGGTTAGGAACTAGAAATGATATCCTGCACATATTGCTTGATTGCATCTTGGTTTTAGCCTTGCGGAAATTGTTTTTACGTCCATTATTTTTAAAATATGAAATAAGGTCACGCGCCCAAGCTGCACTTTTACTTACAGAAATGCCAAATCTCGACACCGCTATTGCTCTGGGAAAATATATGAAAGCCATAAAAAGCTTCGTAAGGGAGAAACTGAAGGAGGGGTAGTGAATTTAATTCTGTTTGTCTTCCTTTTCCCTCTTATATAAAAGTTTTTAGTTAAATTATAAATTTTAAAAGTTTGTATTGAACCGTGATTATACGTTGGTGTTACCATGGATAGGATGCGGGTGCCGCATCTCTTGTGAAGTGTATTATTGGTAACGCATTTATTAAAGAATGTATATTGTCACCTTTATTCTTAGTTCCCATTGTGTTTAAAGACTACGGTCTAAATAAACAGAGTTTCTCTCTCATCATACAGTAGTTACGCTTGTTGCTATAGCTGACTGAATGCGCCTGCGATGGTATAGTCGGGTAACTGTGGAGGTTGCTGTCCTCCGGACCAACCAGTTGTTTCTCACTGGACTGCTATAACACCAGCAGTTCTGGGGGAGTCAGTCCAGGCTGTAGGGTAGCAAGTACCCCCTTTTTGAAAATTCTGCTCCTTGGCACCCTGGTTCTTCCACCCTCTTTTTCACCTCTTGGTATGCCATTGAGCTGAGTTTCTCCCTATAGCTAGGGGGGGGATAAATGCTGAGCGGGCAGCGAGGATACTGTCCCTCAAGCTACCTCACTGGTGACCTTCAAAGAAGATTGGCGAGGATTGGCGAGCGTTGAGAGGCAAAGAAAAGCGTATTTGGGCCTTACAGCCTTTTTTTTTTGCTCAAGACTAAATGCTGCAGAGTACCTCGGGGTGTCGCTGCCCGCTGGCTGAGGAAACGAAAATTGACTGGCTAAGCTGGGAGAGCTGAGGGGGCGTGAAGTCGGGTGCCTCCGGTGCCTGCTTGGGGGTTGGGCGGTGTAACTCACTTGGGGCCCACAGCTACCCCTCACCGCCCCGCTCTCCACTCCCCCAAATTGTTCCTTGCCGCAAATTGTTCCTCACCTCACCACCACTCCTGCTCGGGTCTCTGGTGATTCCTGGCGATGCACAAACAAACCCGGTGCGAGGGGGGGCTCTCCAGGGGGCCGCAGGCCGCACCCGGTCTGACCGAGCCGCCTCTGCGGCTCCTGGGGCCCACACTTCGCAGCAGCCAGCTACGGCAGCCGCAATCGCTCTCGGACTCTGAGGTTCTCGGGTTCGCCAACCGGTGGTGATCCATTGGTGTGGAGAGCCGGCCCAGATACCGGATGTCAATTACGCCAAAGCCAGAATTCGCTGGAGCTCCGTGCTCCAAGCTCTGCTGCCGTTGCGTTGTGTCACTGCGTCAATGCGTCAACCAATTGCCGATGCAGGATAAATCTAGGACACTGAAGCATCGGGCTTCCTTAAACTAAGCTTCGCATATTGTGTATTCAGGGTAAGGGATTTCGAGCCACCAAATTCTTGGTCTTAAGATCATGTAGATAGCACATAACCTGATATCATTACACCATACCTTGGTGGCTAATACAACTGGAGCTTGCCATTATGGGTTCAATTATAGCCTGGTGTAATAAAGTCTCCAGTTAGACCATAAGGGGCTCTTGCATGAGATGGGGAACAATAAGAACCGTGTTCACTACTGTTTTGGCAGTGGATTCCAACCTGATATGATAAGTCGGTAAAACCATTGAAGAAATGTTAAAACACATCATCACCACAAATTGAGGCACTGACCAAAAGGACTGGATTGGTCTCATCACTGTCCAGCCTAACACCCAGCTCTTTTGGTGTCTCCATCTTGTAAGCTGGATCCCTTCTTTGCCACATAAGCCTTCTCAACTGTAAACCTTCTTTTAAATGAAAGTTTAAATTTTCACTATCCCCTCAGGAGGTATTGGATCTCCACTGTATTCCCTAAGCTTGTTGTCCAGTCATCCTAGCTCATAATTATCCCTACTAAATAAGTCATTGAAGATTTGACTATACAGGGTGAATAGGTAGCAAGAATTCGCAAATACTGTCACTTTTTACCATCTAACTTAATATCACAACTATGAAGACAGTCTTTCCTTGCTTTCGACAACTTGGAATACAAGTTTATTTCTTCTTTCTCCAGCTTGGTTGCCAGTGTTACAAAGTCTGTACAAACACAACAAGTTGTGTTGGCAGTAAATTTTATTCCTAAGGGTTATCACCAAGCTGCTCAGCAGGATCAATTGACAGCCGGAGTCTTTAACCATATCAACGTTCCACAGGAGATACCAACAGGTAAGTGATTAACTGTGGCATACCAAGACCACATGTTGGCCTGCCAGTTGACGTCAAGGCTGAGGCTAATTTTCATGTCCTGCCATAAAAGCAAGCCTTGCTACTAACAACTCAACAATCTGTTCTTCAGCATTTAACAGAGAACAAAAATCTAGCATCTAAAATATTGTGACTTCAGTGCAGCTCATTGAAGACTCAAGTTTTGTTGGATGTTGTTTTGAGGTTCAATTCCTGATGAAGACCTCTTTAAATATGATGTCCCCATAGAGACGTTTACTTGGACCTCACCTGAATGGCCTCCAACCAATGGAATAATGTGGTTTGAAAGAGGTCATTTGCACGCTCACTGGGAACAAAAATATTGAGTCATGTGATAGGAAATTTCGACATCAGACTTTTTCGTCCCATTACGAGTGGTCCTCACATAAATAAGAGTTTTTGCGGAAAAACGTTTTTGTTACAAGTTCGTAATAGTTAGTCACATTCACAGTAAGGTGGAATTTGGGTGACAGTAACCGGATTCAAGTTGTTAATCCAAAATTGATGCTGTACATATTTGAATTAGGGAACTTGTTTCTAGAGAAAATGTTTTTGGGTGTGTTTAAAGAATGTAACTAATTCTGAAGAATAGAGCCAACACACAAAGCATGCTTTGGAGCTGTTTTTCTTGAAAAACGAACAGTGATTTATGGCTTAGAGTGGATGCTTTTTTGTTTGTGAATACAGTTGTTTAGTGTGCTCCATCACTACTTGTACTTAATGGGGAGCTACCCTTTTCATAGAATATTTAAGATAGTTCACTCATAAATTGCACCACATATATATTCTTCATTGTCCTTGTTTACCTTGTATTTCTTCAACTGAGATTTAGAATTGCAGAACATGTAGGTACCCTTAGAAATGGGGATGATAGATATGGTTTGTATGTCTTGCCTAAGACAGCGTGGATGCGCAGTCACTTACGATAGATATGGTTTACTACAAGGGGTTTGGATCTTGCTTATTGCTTATTCGTTGGCTTCATTGTCACTCTTATTTGCTGCCTCCTAATTGGCCAGCTCGTGCCAGTTTAACTTTCTCTACTTTCATGTAGAGCATAGACAAAATACAGATTGCTTAATTTTGATTAGTGTCCTTTTGCTGCTTGCTCTTTGACTCGGGTAATAGTTTTCTTTCTTTTTCCTCATTGGCTGTGTTGCTTCTTCCTTGTTGCTTCCTCCCTCCCACCCTCTTTTATCAGTGTTGCTTCTTCTGTCCCACCCATGCCAGTGTTGCTTCTTTCCTCCCTCCCTCCCATTGTCATGAGGTGTAGAAACTTTTTCAAAAATTTGCAAATATGCTAATATTGTGTGAAAATTGCGATTCTCCTATTGCCATGACTAGAGAATCTGGATTTCATTAAAGACATGGAGGCTAACATTATGCATATTTCTTTTAATGCAGTCCAAACAGCCGCATACATCCCAAAGTAAAAAGGTTCCAGAATAGAACATTAGAAACAAATAATAGGCATGAGCCAACAACAATCTGCCTCTTTTAAATGTGGAGAAGAGAATAAGTCCACGAATATTAATCTTCTAAACGATTCTCAGATGGTCAACACGAAGGAGAATGACAAACGAAGGAGGATCCAAAGGTCAGACACCTCGAAATTATGAAAGGTTACCTGAAAAGAAAAAGAAGTAAATACCTCCAGAAAAAACTCACACTATAAATCTTAACAAGTTATTAAATGAATTATAAGAAATTTCAAATAGAGGTAATAGACATGAGCATTAATTCACTGTAAGCCACAGCCATCCAAGGGGAGGGAAGGGTGGGATAATGTTAGCCTCCGTGTCTTTAATGAAATCCAGATTCTCTAGTCATGGTAATAGGAGAACCGCAATTTCATTACAAGAACGGAGGCTACCATTATGCATGTTGGTAGCTTTGTAAGACTACATCAGACATGTGTTCGATAGGTTTGCAATAGTGTCGTACAAAAGTGCTAGCATTCGACCAAACGGCCGCTTTGAGAATATCATCCAACTTACCTCCAGACCAGAGAGATTTACTGGCCATAGCACCTCTAAGTGAGTGAGCTTGAAATTTCTTTAAGTCAATACCTGCTAAATTCATGACAGTTTTAACCCATCTGGCAATAGAGGTCGAGGTTATACCTTTATGGGGTTTAACAAAGGATATAAGTAGCTGGTTCACACCCTGGGCACGAAGACCAAACATTCTGCGATCATACTCTCTCATGCAATCCACTACACAAAGTTTTGGGCATAAATCAAAACGTGGATAAAAGATTGAATCAGACATAGTCTTAGTTCTTCTATATAACTCGAATGTGACACCAAACATGTTATAGGATCTATTTGTGATTTCAAGGGCTTTGACATCAGAAACTCTTCGGCAGGAAATTCGGCATAGCAGAGTTGCGAGCTTGATGGAAAGATTTTTTCTATTCAGGAAAGTATTATCCGGCCAGTTAGTAAAAAGATCTAGAATTAACTTAACGTCCCAGAGACTCTCGTATTTGGGTTTAGGAGGCCTTCTTAGACGAATACTTTTCATTACTCTGCAAACAATGACATTTTTACCTACCGTTTTACCGTTGACAAGGACATGGCCAGCAGAGATAGCCGATCCATAGCAGTTGATAGTTCTATAGCTGAGACCCTTTTCAAACTATTCAACAAGGAAGTTGACTATGTCAACAATAGGTGCCTCAAGGAATCCAGGTTCCTTTCCAGGCACCAACGTACCCAGCTTCTCCATATGTTGTTATATCTGTAGTGAGTGCTTGGGGCCCACGACTCTCCTAGGAGAGTTGCAGCTGTCGACGAAAGTCCTGCGATTTCATTGGATCTCCTGACACTCTCCAGGCAAGAAGGTTCAAACTCCGGGTCTGAATTAGGGGGTGACCTCCTCCATCTACGTCTGTAAGAAGATTCTCTTGGATAGGAATTAAGAAGGGGGGGTTGCAAGCTAGTTCTAGAGTGGTGGGAAACCAGGCCTGAGATGGCCAAAAGGGAGTTATTAGGACAAGGCAGCACTGGTCCTGTCTCACTTTCTGTAGAACTCTCTGGATCATGGCAAAGGGAGGGAAGGCGTACGCTTTGACTCCTTTCCAAGACTGGAGGAAGGCGTTCACTGAGCACCCGGGTCGGGCATCCAACTGAAGTATTTCTCCAATTGAAAGGTTAGTCTGCTCGCAAAGAGGTCTATCTCTATGGGTCCCCAAATCTTGTTCAGAGACCTGAACACGGAAACATTGAGTTTCCAATCGCTGTGATCTAACAGGAATCTGGAGTTCCAGTCCGCAGAGATGTTCGTTTTCCCTGGGAGGTATTCCGCTCTGAGAGCGATCTTGTGTTCCAGACAGAACATCCAAAGTTTTTTGGCTAAATTTGAGAGGTCCGCAGATTTGGTAACTCCCAGACGATTTATATAGGCTACCGCGGACATGTTGTCCATCTTTAAGATGACTGATCTGCCCTGGAGAGAGTGTCTGAAGCTCATCAAAGCGTAAAGACCAGCTGTTAGTTCCAAGTAATTTATGTGGTGAGAGGACTCCTCTTGCGACCAGAAACCACCAGTGTTCTGATCGAGAAGGCAAGCTCCCCAGCCATGAAGGCTCGCATCTGACTCTAAAACAAACTCTGGTATTGAACCAAAAATCACTTTGCCGTTCCACGCGTCTAGGTTCTCGAGCCACCAGGTTAGTTCCGATCTGGCTTCCTGATCTAGGGAAATGCGATCTCCGTACCAAAGGCCAGATCTTAGGGCTCTCGCTTTTACCCTTTGGAGGGCCCGATAGTTTAAGGGGCCCGGAAAGATGGCTTGGATGGAGGAGGAAAGGAGACCCAGTAGTCTGGCTAGCTCCCTCAGATAGGTTTCTTGTTTCAGGACATGTCTTATTTCCATCCTGATTTTGGTTATTTTCTTTGAAGGGAGTAAAAGGAGACATCTCGTTGTATCTACGGTGAAACCTAGGAACTCCAGAGTTCTGGAAAGAGTCAAAATCGATTTTTCTTTGTTTATGATGAACCCTAAGCTTTGTAGAAGGTCCATTACAGTCTTCAGATCTTGGACTATTTGTGAGTGGTCTTGGGACATTATAAGGATGTCGTCTAGGTATACGATTAGGCGAATACCTCTTTCTCTTAGGGATGAGGCGATTACTCTCATGACCTTGGTGAAGCACCATGGGGCAGAGGATAGGCCGAAGGGAAGTGCTTGAAATTGGTATAAGTGGTTTTTCCAGATGAATTGGAGAAAGGGTTGGTGGGTTTTGGCCATTGGGATGGTGAAGTAAGCATCTTTTAGGTCCAGTTTGACTAGCCAGTTCCCTCTAGTAATAGATCCCTCAGGAGGTGGATGCCCTCCATCTTGAAGTGCCTGTAAACCAAAAATTTGTTTGGTTGTCTTAAATTTATCACAGGTCTCCAACCCTTGTCCTTTTTCTCTACGAGAAAGAGCGTGCTTATGAATCTCAAAGCTTCCAGTGGGACCTCTATTATCGCTCCTTTCTGAAGCATGGAGGAGATTTCCTCCTCTACTATTTTCTGTTGATCTAGAGAGAGAGGGATGTCTCTTGGGAAAGAGGTTTGTATAGGAGTTTCTATAAAGTCTATCATAAATCCCTTGACGGTGTTTAATACCCATGGGTCTTGAGTAATTCATTTTCAATTCTGATAAAAGAATTTGGGGGGAAGGGGAAGGGTACTCACTTGGTGGGTGGTTGTTGTTGGTGGATCCACGTGATCTAATCCCTCTGTTGCGAGGTCCTCTCCCTTTCTGGGGATAGAATTGAGGAGGGTTGTTGGGAAGAAAATCTCTTCCGTAGCCTCGGGATCTTGAATAGGGCCTTTGATTGAAGCGGCCGGAAGAGAGGCCCCTTCTTCCGGCCCGGCCAAAAAGGTTAGGGTTAAACACTTGTCTCATATTTTGTTGGGCCTTATCCAAGGCCGTAAATGTAGAGACGTATTTTCCCAAAGATTTATTAAGGTCCTCCCCGAAGAGTAACCTTTTGGATTTTGCGAGGGTTCTCTGTCCGCCATGTCACTTAGTTTGGGGTTGATTTTGGTCAGTATGACTCTTCTCCTCTCGGCATTGAGGCTTGCCCAGCAGTGTTAGCGCTCTCTGGCTCCAACCTCTGATTAGATCTGTATTCAGGGGTGTGCCATTAATGTGGCTTTCCTCAGGAGTCTATGATTCTGGCTAAGGGTCCCAGGACGTCAAGGAGGCGGTCCTGACACCCCTTGAGGGATCTTTCCATCCCTTTTCTCGGATCTCCCCCGAGCTTGAAAAGGAATTTAATTAACTCCGGGTCCAAGTTAGGAGTTTGGCAGGTATTGTCCTCAATCGAGGGTCTTGAGCACTCGGCTCTGAGTATATTCCGAGTGTCTCGCTCTAAGAGGTTTCTTAACCATTTTTTAATGAACTTGGCCACATGATCTTGCGGCCACCACTCGGAGCTTCTCGGGTGTTTGATGTTTAGTGGGGAGAACATTTCTTTCCCCAAGGGGTTAAGGATATTGTCTCTTGACGAGGATGGGGGTTCCTCTTCAGGGCTGTAAAATTCTTGGTCGTCCTCGTCTAGGTCTAGGACGTATTCGTCAGGTATGTCTGATGACTCATCGTCATGTAAGTCATTATCTCCCGCATTGTAATGAGCACCATGATATTTTGTGCCGCTAGGGACAACCAGATGTTTTGTGCCGCTAAGGACACCACTATAAGTTGTGCCGCTAGGGACACCCAGGGAGTTCGAGGTGCGAAGACCTCCATTAATAATTGAGGTGCTAAGACCTCCAGGATTAGATGAGGTGCTGGGACCTCCCATCGTGCTCTTGGGGGTTGTTTGTTCGATGTTTTTATTTTGTCTTTTTCCCCTTATTTCATTGATATCGTCGGTGAAGTGGGGGTCCAGAATTTCTGTAGCCTCGTCCTCCTCTGTAGGAAATGACCTTTTGGAGGACATGACCTGACTCAAGGCCTCGAGCATACAGGATCTCATTTCCTTATGTATGATTTTTTTAAAGGTCTCATTGTCCATGTTAAGAGTAGGGGCGATAGCGTCATCTGAGTCAATGTCAGACATGGTGCGGGTAGAAAGCTTAGATTAATAAATTGAGATTTAGCAAGGGGACTCTGAAAAATAAGGCTGTTAATACTCAGGCCTGAGCCTTAAGAGAGCCACATGAAAGGGGGGAATGCGAGAGTCTATCTGCTTATGGCCTTAGCAGGAGTTGAAGCAGATTTGTTCCTTATAATTAATAGTAATAATGATAATGGTAGTTCCCCCCCCTTTTTTTAATTTTTTTTATATGGATCAATAAAATCGACACTTGCGGTAATCCATGGTGTTGGCAGCAGCTGATTGCGATTAAGGGTCGAGCAACTGACGCTCACGTGCTCGAGTGATCAGCTGCTGACAGTTACCATGGTGATGTCGGGCCTCGAGCTTGATCGTCTAGGTGATCAGCTGGAGGCGGAAGAGGAAGAATGCGTAGAAGAAAGGCTCCTGGCAACGGGAGAACGTGGAGCCCCCGTTGCCAAGGAGCTTTCCTCTAATCCCTTACGCGATGCAGGGGCGCGCTGAAGCCCGCGGTCTGCATCGGAGGGAGAGAGGTAATTCTGATTCCTCCCGCATCTGAATTTTGGCTAGAATGTCCCGAAATGGTTAGCGAACAAGCAACTGGCATTACATTACTTCAAATTGTACACACGCATACGAAGCATGGCATTAATTATGATAAACTGTAAAACGAGCAATACTTACAGAAAACTTGACTAAAAGGCATTATCGACAAAAGAGAAGGGCACGGGTAGAAAAGGCATTACGCTGCTTATAAGTAAGGAAGGGTGGGGGTGTCCACGCAGGGGGTGAAATTTAGGGAAAATGCAGGAAGGAGGTCTCTGTAAATTGGAGATCGGTATCGAGTTAGAGGTGAGGGGGGTGGGGTTAAGCCAGGAAAAGTACCTATAATGGAAAAGTAAAGGCAGTTATTAGTAAGTAATAAAGTCAACTTATCTGCTCGGAGCCGCATTTAAAAGAGGCAGATTGTTGTTGGCTCATGCCTATTATTTGTTTCTAATGTTCTATTCTGGAACCTTTTTGCTTTGTGATGTATGCGGCTGCTTGGACTGCATTAAAAGAAATATGCATAATGGTAGCCTCCGTTCTTGTAATGAAATTATTCTGGAAAATGAATGATTTTAATGTTCCATGGAGTTGCTCTGATGATATAATGTTGCATTTAAAACAAACTTGCTAAGCATTTGGTAGTACAATGAATACCGCGAAGTAGTTATGCCACAGTTTCATGTTAGACACCATTTATTTTAAAATGAATGCAGTTTTTGGTGTCCTGCTTATCTTGCTCCTGCTCATTTCCCCCTCCCAGTCAGTGTCCCACTGCAAGACATTTTCTCTTCTCTTTTCCGCGGAACAACAATTGAGTGTCGTCAAAGATTCTAAGAAGTACAGTTGTGTTAGGAAACATATATTGTGAATGAGGCTTCCATCGTGTAGGCAAAGTATCATTTTCCTTTGGAAGTTCCGTTGTGGGCGTGCTAGGTCTATGAACCATTGTTTACGAAATGTTTCATTTTGTGTTGTACATCTCTGGAGTGTAGTTGCTGAGGGAGCAGGTGGAAGATTTCTCTTACCTTAAGAAATGGGTCAGTACTAAAAATTTAGAAAATTAACGTTGTTGTTTCTAGTTTGCCAATGCAACCCTAACCATGATCCTACCATGTTGAATTTATAGAATCTATTAATATCTTGTGCGAATTGTGTATAAAAACTCTTGGGTTTTAGAATCACGGGGTCATTTTTGTAGTGTCGCATCAGCTGCTACTGAGTTGGTTTTGATTCTTGTGCTTCAGACTATATTATTTTGTCTTAGATTTTTCTTATGGAATGCTGTCAGTACTCTTTGAGTTTGACTAATTGGGGCTAAAGTTTTATGATACTGTATTTCTGTATTTGAGCCTTTATGGCGATTCATGCATTATTTCTATCACATTTATCAATATTTCTACAATAAATCTATTTTTGTCCTATTTTTGAGTAGATACTCAGCTATTTATGCTTCCATGTTTTATTCTGTCTTACTCTGCTAAATTATATATTTTTCGATGAGGAATGTTATCTCTAACCACTAGATCATTTGGAGATTTTGGAGTTGATTTGATTAGGTAAAAATTGGGGTGAAAATAATTGGGATTCAAATGATTATTGGGGTTCAGCCCCCACAGTTGCTTGTCCCCCCACCTCCTACCCTCCAGTTTTCTGTGTTGCCCCTCCATCGCCATAAGAAAAAAAACAAGCATTGGCATAACCAATAGGTCTCGCCTTTGGGACCTTATAAGTGTTTAGCCAGAGATATTGACTTTGCCTATGTCTTTAAGCTGTGCTGTACAGAAGTCTGCAGCATGCTGAAAAGTTTTAATAAAGAAGTGTCAGAAGCATTTTTGTTACCTTAGATATGACCAAGAAAGCATTATGTACAACTGAACGACCATATTAAAAAGTATTAACAATAAATAGTGTCTTGAGTTTTTTTGTCCTTTCAATGCTGGCAACTTGTATCTGCCTGTCCCAATGGTTGCTTGTTGTGTTTTTTTTGTTATGGGGGGCATAAATAACAGGAGGGTGAAGGTCAGTCAGTCAGTTATTTGCGGATGGAGCTTTCCGCACAAATGTGTGCGTATGGAGCAGCTACAGGTTTAAATTGAAGCAGGGCTGACTTTAAATTTCATCCTTGCAGCAAAGAAAATACGGCAATGTAGCATTTTGTGATTTGTGAGTAGGGCTATTTAAGATTAAAAAAAGTGCAAAATAGACAAAGTTGTTTCGGAAGAGATGGTTGAGAAGGCAGTGCGAGGGTGAGATAGGCAAGGAAGACAGTTCCGAAATATACTCAAGCGCGCAGGGCGACGGTAATTGTAGTTGGCTGGAAGGACAATGTGAGGCAACGCCGTGACAGGCAGTGGAAGAGCTCGCCAGCTATGTTCATTACGCCACATTCTTGTACGTTACGGAGATTGCCTACAGTCGTGTTGTGTGCCTATCCTCTGTTTTTGTCCAGTTCTGTTGCAGAGAGGGTTTCTGTGCCCCTAATGTTGTGTGCAGTGCGCCATAGTGATGCAGTGCATTATGTGCTGGTGTGGAAGGAGGGGATCTGGCGACACAGTGAGGAGCACCGGTCTTGTCCCTCTCGTTCCTCAGTATGCGGCAGGCTGAACACTGTACGCAGGGTACCGTGTATAAATAATAAGACACTCCATACATTGGCAGAAGTGTCCCAATCTGCGAGTCTCGAAAAAATTTCTCGCAAAAGTAGAGTTTCACTGTAAATAAGTATAAGGTAGTGGCTCGCTGTTTTGTCAGTGCAAAAAGTTGAGACACTGTGATATATGGCATTTGTGCATTGCGCTTTCCACACGTGTGCATATGCAGCAGATGGAGGTTTAAATCGAAGCAGGGCTGACTGTAAATTTCAGCCTTGGCACAAAGATAACACGTCAATGTTGCATTATGGCATTTGGGAGTAGGGCTATTAAAGATAGAAATACTGAAAAATGGACAAAGTTGTTTTTGCGGAAACGGGAGTGCAAAATGGACAATGTTGTATAAGAGGAGAGTTTGAGAAGGCAGGGCGAGGACTGACTTAGGCAGGAGAGCGACAGTACTGAAATGTAATCAAGCGCGCACGGCCACGCTTATTGTAGTTGGTTAAAAGGACAATGTGAGCGGACGCCGTGACAGGAGGCGAGACAGGGTGATCAATGGAGTTTGCGCATGGAGCTTTCCGCACAAATGTGTGCGTATGCAGCAGCTACACGTTCAAATTGAAGCAGAGTTGACAGTAAAAGTCATGCTTGCTACAAAGATAAGACGTCAATGTTGCATTGTGGCATTTGGGAGTAAGGGCATAGAATATAGGAATAGTGCAAAATGGACAAAGTTTGTTTGGAGGAGACGGTTAAAAATACAGGGCGAAGGTGACCTAGGGAGGGGAGAGACAGTACAGAAGTATAGTTAAGCGCGCACGGGCACGCTAATTGTAGTTGGCTGGAAGGAAAATGTTGCTTGTAGGCTACCCTTCTAGTCGAAAGCTTTTCAGAAGCCTTAACACCTTGCTTCTAAAAGACTACCAAGTGGAGCCGCCATCAAGTCTGTAGTGGTGTGAAATGTTCCAATAGTCAGTAAATGCGGTTGAATGGGAGTCTGCCCTGGCACAATAAAGAGAAAGCATGCCTCCTTGTAAAGATCGTTATCAATGGTAGGAATAGGGAGGGGGTCACGCAGACGGGCAGTGAGCTCTTTCTGGTAAACTATCTCGCCCAAGATTTGCAGAGCGATTGGAAGAAACAGCATAGCTCTCAAGGTTTCAGAGTGCTTATATGTGACATTTTCATAATTTCTGTATAATTATGTGTGACATTTCAACGACAAGCATTTGAGCCCTGACAAACTGTACCAACAGGATGTGAGGCCTCAACACTACTCTCTTCTTAGCTGCCTCAGCCTATTATGAGGTAATTATAGAGGCAACAGTCACTGACTTGTGGACTCAGGCCGCTGCAGACAGCACAGAATACTGCAAGGCTCAGGAGAGTGAGACTGAGGCACACACAGGTCACAGCCAGGCAAGCTGTATTATTTTAAAACGACTTACGTTCACTATAAAAATCATTAGCTAATCTGAGCGACCAACCGCCTGGGCCGGGGTGTGGCACGCCGCCCGCTACCTGCGTGTTCAGTTGCACCACAGTGGCTCTGTCTCGTGAGTCGTCACCCCGACCCAAAACGAGTTAGACAGCAGCTCAGATGATGATTTGATATCGACCGCGCGCCAAAAGCAAATTTTTGTAGCATAGCAACTAGCAGGTTATTCCCTCTGTCATTTGGGGACGTCATTTTTTGCGAGGCAAGCCAGAGCTGCGGCAACAGTCGGCTTTTGGAAGGCACAGGGCGATTAACTGATTTGCCCAAAAGCAGAGGCTGGTGAGCCGACGCCGTGACTCGAACCTACTTCTCCAGCTTCCCGATCGCATGCTCTGCTCATTACGCCACATTATAATGCTTTCGGGATATTGCCTACAATATTGTTGTGTGCGTAGGCTCTTTTTTTGTACGATTCTGTTGCAAAGAGGGCTTCTGTGGCCCTAATGTTGTGTGCAGTGCGCCACAGTGATGCAGTGCATCTAGTGTTCGTGTGGAAGGAGGGGGTCTGGGGACATAGGGCCAGATGCATCAAAGGGTTTTGCCCATTCTGTGTCTATGGGAAAATGTGTTCATGCATATGGCCCATAGTGAGGAGCAGCGGTTTTTTAAATATTTATTAAAGTTTTCACAAATATGCCTGGGATGGTAGGAAACGGTTGAGAAGGCAGGAGAGGGTGACCGAGGCCGGGGAGAAACATAACACAAGCATTGGCATAGCCAATAGGTCTGCCTTTGGGACCTCATAAGTGCTTAGTCAGAGCTATTGGCTTTGCCAAAGTCTTTAAACTATGTGTAGAGCAGCGTGGCTGCTGTGCAGCATGTAAAAAAGTTATGATAAAAAAATGTTTAAAGTATTTTTGTTCCCTTATTTATATACAACCATTCAGACATTATGTTCAACTGAACGGCCCTATTAAAAAAATAATTAACATTAAAATGTCTTCTAGTTTTTTGTTCCTGCAATGCTGGCAACTTCTACCTGTCTGTTCTAATGCTTGATTGTTATAGGTTTTTTTTTGGTAATGGGGTGTGGGGGGGTTAGACAAACAACAGGAGGGTGGAGGTTAAGATATAGTACCTGAATTACAACACAAGCAGCGCCTTGGCATTACAATCTGAATTTTTCACTACCTGGCAAAATTCAGATAGCACCGCAAATTTTTTCAGGACTGGAAAGAGAACATTCCACTGATCTCTATCGAAAGCCTTTTCCATGTTCAGCATTAATATTGCTGCTTTAATTTTATTAGTAAAAAATGGTCGATAGCTTGGATTAGACAGTGAGTGTTGGATGCCAAGAGCCTACCTTGAAGCCTACCTTCTCGTGTATAGCGGCGAGACTCGGAACAGTAGCAGCTGAGGCGCTCGGCTGCCGAGAGACTCTCAGAAAGAGTTACACCTATGGTCCGTGCCCCGAGGTGGCGGTGTGGGCGGGGTGGATAGAGAGTGAGAAACGACGAAAAGAGGTGTTAAACAAAGGCAGCCGGGATGCAAAGGGAGATAAGGGGAAGGCGGGAAGATGGACAGAGCCCGAATCTGTTATTACCAAGATGTACAAGAAAGAGATAGAGAGGGAGGAAAAAGAGTGTGAGGAGAAGAGAGAAAGGAAAACGGGGAAGAGTGCAAGCGACAGAGGGGAAAGAGAGTGAAATTCAGGGAGAGAAGAGGAGCGAATAAGGAGGAGAGGAGAAAGCTGATCGGCGGAGTGAGCCGAGGAGAGAAAGGAATAAGCAGGGACGAGAACTGAAGGGGCGCGGGGATTAAAGGACCAGAACAATATTGTCAGATCACGCGCTCGCTGGTGAGGGAGGGGGAGGAGGGGTGAGGGAGGGGGATGAAAGGCAGATGACGCCTCGCCAGCGATGCGAGGAATGGATGCCAGCTGCGCGCGTGCACGCCAACGTGAACGCAAGCTGGTCGCCAGCCGAAAGCCACTGTTTGCACTTCCAAAACCCGCTTACTAAAACTCTCGGCCAGACCAGCGCAAGCGCTGGTGCAGGCCGAGACCTAAAAAGTGCTATGACGCAGCCTGTGCTGGTCATGTCAAAGCGCCTGCTGTCTGTGTTGCTTCTCAATTTCCTCCCACCGTGTTGTCCATGTTGCTTCTTCCCTCCCACCTCTAACCCTCCTGTTGTCTGTGTTGCTTCTTCCCTCTCCCCTCCCAGCATCACGTTGTTAGTGTCTCGTTTTTTCCCACCCACCTGACACCCTCCTGTTGTTGGTGACCCCCCACACCATAAGAAAAAAAGTGATATGACACAGCTGGCAGTGGACTCGGCATAATGCTTTTTTTACCCTCCTATTGTCTGTGATGCATGCTCCCTCCCACCCTTCCTTGGGCTGTCCACGTTGGCTATTCCCTGTCAACCTCCTTCCTGTTGTCCATGTTGCTCACCTCTACCTCCTTTTTTTCTAACATTTAGCCATGCTGCACAGCAGGCATGCTGGTCTACAAAATGGCTTAGAGACATTGGCAAAGCGAATAGCTCTCACAAAGTCGAGACCCATTGCCTTTGTCAGTGCTTCTTATTTTAAGGCAATGCATAAGAATCAGTGTAAGGCTCTCAGACCTGTCGGAATGTGGTATCCATAAGCACAAATTGTGCCAATTAGAATATAAGATTGTAGTCCCATTTTTCACATTTATTAAGAGAAACTCTACTAACAAACAGACATTCACACATTTATTACTACAGTGCAAAGGTCAAATTCCAGTTTATAACCACAGTACACCAACATTGACATGCGAAAACACAGTTTACATCCTTATAGGATTGCATTTTACAGGTACTTCAATGTGATTTTAACTTGCTGTATAAATGTAACCCCTTGCATCCTGATGTCGGTAAAATACCTTTTTTGCCATGGCATAAACCTTATTTGCAGATGCAATGAGTGTAATATGCTATTTCTTATCAAATTCAAATCAACTTTATTCGGTCATAATAATATAGACCACAAGAGTAAAAAAAAATTAAAAAAAATAAAACACAATATAACAATACAAATCCTTTAGAAATCCCTACAAAACAAAACAATCTGCGTTTGTAGATCGCTGCACTGTCACCCCTGGGAGTATCCGGGCACCGGGGTGCGAGGTCTCAGTCGAAAAGCCAGGTCTTGAGGAAACCGTGGGAAGAAACGAGCAGAAAAAGGCAAAATGGAGGGCAGAAAAAAGAGCGCGCAGAAAAGGCAAAACAGAGGGCAGAAAAAGAAGCAGAAAGGAACAACAGAGCAGAAGAGGGCAAAACAGAGAGCAGAAAACGAGCAGAAAAGGCAACAAAAGGCCAGAAAAAGAAGCAGTAAAGGCAAAACAGAGGGCAGAAAAACAAGCAGAAGAGGGCAAAACAGAGAGCAGAAAACGAGCAGCAAAGGCAAAACAAAGGGCAGAAAAACTAGCAGAAAAGGCAAATCAGAGGGCAGAAAAAGACAGACAGAGAGCAGAAACTAGCAGAAAGGCAAAACAAGGGCAGAAAAACAAGCAGAAAAAGCAAAACAGAGGGCAGAAATGCAAGCAGAGAAAGCAAAACAGAGCAGAGGAGGGCAGATAAACGAGCCGAAAAGGCAAAATAGAGGGCATAAAATCTTGCAGAAAAGGCAAAACAGAGGGCAGAAAAACGAGCAGGAAAGGCAAAACAGGGCAGAAAAACGAGCAGAAAAGGCAGAACAAAAGGCTGAAAAATGAGCAGGAAGGCAAAACAGAGCAAGAAACTAGCAGAGTAGGCACAAACAGAGGGCAGCAGGTGGACAGGCAGCAGAGGGTAGTGGACTGCAAGCAAGCTTAATAGGAGAACTGTCGCAGGGGAAGCTGGCACTAGGACCTGAAACAAAACCAGAGTGCAAATAAAACACAAACACCAAGTACAATGCCAATCACAACATCAAATTTAAAATCTTGCCAATGGCTTCTGAGCAAAAGAATGAACAATGAAGGAAGAGTGGTCATATGTAGCATGTTACACCTTGCAGAGGGATTGTGATCCAAATGTAAAAATTATTCCATAATTATACTAAAATTACAATTAAAACAGTACATCAAGGCAATAATATAAGAGTGTCTGGGCTACAGGAATAGTAGGGCTAAAATGCATGTGAAAGCCAAGGCACTCAGAAGGCCCATAACTATGTAGGAGTCTATCCAATCAATTCCCTTGCCTTAAGGGCCAGAATTTAAAAAGTATATACAATAGAAACAATCGCCTCTTACCCCAGAGATTGTAGAAAGTGCAAAGCTTCTGTGCAACAGGAGTGGTTGTATGTTCCCGGGTGTCCTTTACTGCATACAACAGGCAACATAGGAAAGTACAGACACCTTTGTCCAGCTCTCATCCTCCCAGTATGTATAGCATGTATCCCTAAATGTTTTTTTGGGCATCTTGGGTAGGGACCGTATTGAGTCTTCAAACATATCCCTAATGATCCTCAGCCAGGGAATTTCTAGGCCTCGCGACAAGGACAGAGAATCCTGGATTAACATTCTGTTTAAGGAGAGGGCCTTCCTAACCCAGACCCTTCACAATAGCAGCATTGGTCTTGTCCTTAAAATATCTTCAAGGTGTAAGAGCCCTAACTCCCTATGGCTGATGAAAGAAGTGGTGTACGATGGGAGGGCTTTTAAGCGAACTGTAAAATTGATTTCTTTAGCCTGTAGGGGCGATACCACCTGTGTGCCCCAGATCCCCGCTCCATATGTTTCCAGATCAACTCACTTTGCATGGTAAATGGCCATCATATGGGCAAACAACCTTTTGCCTAATTTAGTGGCAAAGGAAAAGACAGCGTTAATACTCCTTGCTACTTGGATGTTTCTATTTTCTAGCTGTGGTTGGCAGGATCCTTAGCAATTGAAAATTACCCCAAGGTAATTAAAATTATCTGCATGTTTTCCAGGGGTGGCATGGAGCTTGAAATCTGGTTTTGGATCCTTCTTGGTTCCACAGGACATTACAAAGGACTTGGTGGTGTTAATCCTCATATCAGACCCCTCCATGAAGAGCGCAAAGGTATCCAAGAGACGCTGAAGCACTATAGGTGTGCGGCCCGTTGTGACAGCATCGTCAGCTTGCAATAGGGCTGGTATTGGGCGTATTCCAATCTGGGGCAAGTCCCCGCACCTTAGTACTAGCTCCCTCTCCAAATTATTGATATAGAAGGAGAATAGAAAAGGCACGAGGACACCCCTGCGCACCCTAAACGTCTCGGAACACTCACCCCCCCCTCTCCAAACATTACTGCAGCACTTGAGTCGCAGTAGTTTCCCTGATGGTGTTAATAATGGATCTGTCAATGCCTAGGCTTTCATTATGCCCCACGGTTTAGAAGGGACACAACGATCAGAGGCACTGGACAGATCCAATAAGCCCAAGTGCAGTGCAAAACGCTTTGCGATTGAATATTTCCTCAAGAAGAGAACAGGTTGATACATTGCACTTCCGTCCCCAACCCTGTCCTTAACCCATACTGGATATCCGAGAAGGTGCCGCTCTCCTCCACCCAGGCCTTAAGAGTAAGATACGACCCGGTGCCTTCACAGTAAAGTCCAGGAGGGAAATCGGCCAGTAACACCAGGGGTCCTCTCTCTTCCCTTTCTTGAAGATTGGAACAATTAGCAAATTGAACCATGATGGAATATTGGTGGAGGAGCTGGCTGCTCTCAAGAGTATGCCTACCAAAGTGGCCGACAGATCTAAATTACTCTTAAATATGTCCAGGGGGACCCCATCCTGGCTGGGATTTTTTCCACTAGGACTGGCTTTAATAGCCGCTAACACCTTTTCCATTGATGGACAATAATTAAAGAAGAAACAGTTCTTTACTGCAGCAGGGGAGTTGCTGTCATTGCCTGATTCAATGCTAGCGGAATAAACCCCCCAAAGAAGTTGGCTCACTCATGGCCAGATATGGCAGATTCAATTAAAGGTTCGTTGTCATCGTTAAGGAATGGTTGATTTATAATCCTCCAGAAGGCCTTCTGATCAATCCTAAAACATGCTTCTTGAAAGTCTTCCCAGGTTTTTAGTTTGAGAGCGGTTTTCCTTACTGCTATTGTCCTTTTGTAGGTCTTCCTGCAGCGGGCGACCTCAGGAGCAGACATAGGCTGCTTATGGAGGGATGCCATTCGCTCTTTATGCGCCTTGGAGCAAGCTGCATCAAACCATCCTTTTTTCTTATCTGGGCCCACACAAGCCATCCTGCATAATGCCCCTGACACTGTTTCTGAGAGGGTGATAAATGCATTCTTAATGCTCGCTTCATCGGCCTCAGTATCTAGGCAGAACTCTAACAAAGTACGGTTACCCTTAACCAATTGAGATGTAAAAGTTTCAGCGTTAACAAGCTCTAACTTGATGCGAGTGCCCTTTCTCTTATGAGAGGACATACCAGTGATTTTCCGGGTCAAACCAACCATCTCCTGCCAGTCTGTAATTTCTACAACAATACTCTGGGGAAGATGGTAGTTCATAGCAAGATTATATACCATATGTTCCCTCGCCTTAGCGGCTAAATTGACAGATAGTAAATTAAAATCAATTCCAGAACCCACTCCCTTACCAACAAAGGACGTTGGGGAAAAAAACATTCTTAGTCCTATGTCCTATTCGTCAAAAACATATTGAATTTCATCATCAGGTAATTAATGTTATTAACAAATACATCATTGGAAAAATGAAATAGGGAATTCCCTTCACAGTCCGTTAGGCCACAAGCATCTTTATACACTGGGGGACCAAGATGAACATTGAAATCACTCCCCATATCCAACTCAACTCACTGCCACCTTTAGAAATGAGGGAGTCCAAGTCATGATCTAATTTCGAAAAAAACACAGACTCTGTCTGCAGTTAGGATATTATTGTAAGAGTTGACGATACCCAATTGGGAACCAGACACAAATTCCAGGTCAAGGACCTGGTAAAAAGATGCATCAGCTGTGTAGAAAAAAAAAGTTTGTCATTGACCATAGTCAAGATGTAAATTGCCAGGCCACCTCTTGGGAGACTGGATGAAGACGGAATGGCTGGTAGATGGAACGTTTTGAGTCCATTGGTGTGGTCAGGCGGCACGGCCCATGTTTCCTGTAGGCATAGAATTGTAAAAGGTCTCATGAAATCTGACCAAGAAAGGTCTCCAATGTACCCTTTAATTCCAGCCACGTTCTAGACTAAAAAAGAGAACTTGAGGATATTAGCGGATTTATTGGAGTGAATGGGTGATGAAACTCATCCATCTAGCATTGTGATTGGAGTGATGCAGGCCATCCGTCAAGCTGGTCTGCTGTCGATTTCCTGTTTCCCCGGGGTATTAACAACACCCCAGTCTTGCTGGGGGGAGGAATTGTGGTGGGAAAACCACAATTGGTTTAGTTGGAATTATATGTGAGAATGGGCATAGCCCAAGGGGCAGAAATCGCATTCCTCTAAAGTTGGTGAAAGAGCTACAATTGTGTGCCACAGGTGACCTTTTACAATTTTCATCATGGCTTCATGTGCAAATTGGAAATTGTGGACATCGCATTCTTGTGATGTCACTTTCCACCTGCTGTGCTTGGGAGATGACTTCTTGGTGTTGTCCCACTATATTCACACTTATAGCTGTCAAGGGTGTGGGTAAGAACTTACAAAAATTAGATGGCTCCTCTCAAAATTCCGCCGTCTGACGCATGAGGGTTGCTGGGACTTGGCAAAAATGGGCTTGGGTAGCGAGGTGGTAACACTAGTGACAGCCCTATCCTCCATGTGAGTAATATATCCTTAAGCTGCCCAACAAGGCTGGCCAAGTCCGGAGGGGACAAGGTGGTGCTAGTAATATCTCTCCCCCTTAAAGCTGGGTTTTCCCTGAACTCTATTGACTCCAGATATGTGGTATTAATGTGCCTGGTACTCGCCACTGCCCCAAGCAATTTCATAATTGTGCTCCTGTTAAGCATGTCATGTTTGCCTCTAGAGACATAATGCCGGGTGAACTTGAGCTTGTTCGTTGGGAAGTTGGGGTGCATACCGACTTCTGTTTTGCTGCGTCTGCTGCCTCTGTGCTATTTGCCCAATTGCTCCACAGCGATACGATAATTTATTATTATTAGTTACATTTGTTAGGCGCACGAATCATCCCTAGCGGGATCTCTAGGCCCAGTTGCAATGTGGGGGTAAAGAGAGATTTGACTGCTGAGAGAAAAGCCAGGTTTTCAGAAGTTTTTTTTAATGTAGTGAAATCCGTACATGCTCGAATAGATACAGAAGCCTGTTCCAATGGTAGGGGGCCCGGAATGAGAAGGCGCTGCCTCCGTGCTTCGTTGTTCTGATGCGTTTTGGGCATAGAAGCAATCGGTCACTCGACCTGCGTTGCCGCGCCGGGATATATGGTTGTAATTTCTGCCTCAAATGGAGAGGGTCCTTCCCCTGCAAGGTCTTGCATACCAGACAGAAGTTTAAAGAGAGCACGTTTTTTAATCTGGAGCCAGTGAAGGGAATATAGAGAGGGCTCAGAGGGGGAGCGAGGAGGAAGATTTAGTATCAATCTAGCAGCTGAATTCTGCACCACCTGGAGCCTTGCCAAAAGGCCTTCGCTACTCCCTACTAGGAGAGCATTGCCGTAATCCAGGTGGCTCATTATTAGTGCCTGTACCAGTGTCTTCCTGACCTGCAGAGGAGTCCATTGAAAAACCTATTTAAAGGTTCGCAGAATGCCAAAACAGGTACCAGACACTGTTTTGACATGCTCTTTCATGGAGAGCTTGTCGTCCATCATTATTCCCAAGTTCCTAGCACATTTCTTGGGGATAGGTGGAGAGCCTAGATCAGTCCTCTGCCCAAGCTGTCTGGGCCTTCCCGAACAGAAAAATCTCAGTTTTGGACAAGCTCAGTTGAAGACCGTTCTTGGACATCCACGCGGCTACTGTCAGCAGGCAGTTTTTAAATTTGGTCAGGGTAGGGTCATTGTCCATGGTGATGATCAATTGAGTGTCATCAGCATAGGAGATGGTTTCAAAACCATAAGATCTAATGAGTTGTGCCAAGGGGGCCATATACACATTAAACATTGTCGGGCTCAAGATTGAGCCCTGTGGCACCCCCTTGTCAATATATGAAGGCGCTGATGAATACTCGCCCAACTGGACCTGGCCTGTACGTTCTGACAGAAAATTAACCAGCCAATCCAGTGCTTTGCCTCTGATACCAAACTCCCAGAGTCTATGTGCTAAGATCAGATGGGAGATGGTATCGAATGCGGCAGAGAGGTCTAAAAGAACTAACATGGTCGCCGATCCCTGATCTAATGCTAGTTTGATGGTGTCAGTGACTTTCACAAGTGAGGCCTCCGTACTGTGTGAGGCGCGAATGCCAGATTGGGAAAAGTCGAGTAGGTGATTAGATTCCAAATGTGATGATAGTTGGGCTTTCACCGTGGATTCAGAATTTTAGAGAAAAAAGGGAGAAGGGAGATGGGTTGGGAGATGGGTTAGAGTCTTTGCAGAAGAACAAAGGTGAGTAGTTGAAACATTAGACCTTTGATGGTCTGCACAAAGATGAAGGGGTGCAAGGCAGGATTTGGCGTGGGGGACTGGTGGACAAGTACAAACGTTGCCATTAAATCTGTTGACAGTTCCGTGGTTGACTGAAGCTGGAGGTGAGCAGTTGAAACATTAGACCTTTGATGGTCTGTGCGAAGATGAAGTGGCGCAGAGGCAGGATTATACATGGTGGGCTGATAAACAGGTTCGAACATTGCCACTGAATCAGTTGTCAGATCAATGGTTGATCAGGCCGTAGGGGTATTGGTTCTTCACTCAGCATAACAGGCATATTGGATCCAATGGTAGCAATAGCGGAATTCTCAGGACGTGTATTGCCGGTGTGGAGATCCTCAGTTGATGATGATTTTGGGGCTGGTGGCAGTGCCAATACTATAGCTGCACGCTGATTATCCAAGGTTAGGATTTTCTAACCCGGGGCTCTGTCCACTTTGTAACCTAGTTTTTGTGCGGGAATACGGTTAAATAATGACAACGTTTTAGTTTCACTAGAAGGCTGTTTGCCTGGGGGCGGAGGAGTAACTGAATGGCTACTAGAGCATCGCTGTCACAGGCGTTCGGCTGCACAGAGTTGTAGAGTGCGGCACATGCTTCGCTTGTGCCTTGCTTTCTGAAGTCTTCTACGCCCCCTTTTCATAGGTGGGTTTACAGCAACTATCTACTGGGTTGAAGGCGCTGTGTTATAATTCACAATGTACCCCAATGTAGGTCCGGTTAGTCTCCTAACCTTTTACCTACATTTACCCTGCCAGTGTACTACATAACGGTTTTTGTGCTGACCTTTTACCTAGTTAGGTGCTGCATAAATATTGTGTGGTTTTTCCAGAAAACAAGCCTCATTTATTATGCATGAGGATTCCCAGAATCACAGCAGGATTACCATCTTCTGCATAATAACTGTGTACAAGGTTCATCACTGTCGTCATCCTCGGCCGACATGACACAGCAAAGTAGAGCCCCTGAGGGTACCTTTTGGGTATATGGGCACCATATCTTTGCTGGGGCAGGGAGAGGAGAAAGACTTCCGTGCTGACACGCTGACCTGAGACGCTGAGGTTCCTGCACGCAGACACTCCAGCACGCAGTGGTCTGACATCCCTCGCGATGTGTCCATCTCGAGACCAAGATGGGGTACTTCGTTCTCTCACTTCGGGTAATGGGGTTGGCTCTATCCTAGGGGGATTCTTGGCTATACACATACATACATGCTAGGTACATTTAGGTACATCTAGTTAGTGTCTGCATCGTAGGAGTCCGCATTATTACTGTCATGTGTTTATATGCTTCCATATATTCATTGTTTTAGCACTATGGTAGAAGTCTACCATCCATTTACTCTGTTGGTGCTTATAATCGTTTATATCTGTTTCTGTCTTATGGTTGTTTTAGCACACATATTTTACACGAGAATGACGCTGGTTCAATAAATACTTATTGAAAACGTCCCCACCTTTTATTCTGTGTATCTCTCTGCGACAAAGTGAGCACGAGTGACTGAGCGAAAAGTACTGTACTGTTTCCACGATCCCTGATGGGACAGGGTTGTCATGTTCGATAGTTGCCAGAAGCTATTCTCTCCTTGGTAAGAGGAGTTCATAGTGGCACTGTGAGCTAGCTGGTATACAGGCGAACATACCCGGTGGGAGTGTCTGGAATCAGTCTGGACACCAATCCCACAGTTTATGTTGTCTAAACGCGCAGATCCTATATAGATTTATAGGAACTACACGACATGGCGCCCAATGTTGGTTTGGTTCTTATTTAACGGTAAAAACTGAGTTTTTCAGTCGTGCTTTTCTCTCAGACCCCTACTCACATCTACCCAGAGACGTCTGGAGTGGGAAGGGAAAAGTCCGCCGCAGCTGAGTTGGCATATCCTATGTATTGGCTGTAGGTTTATTCAAGCTTGAAGGATAATGGTTCCCCATTGTACATAAAACCTTATCTCAGTTTCCTTGAAACTCTCAACAATGTCTGAAGAAGAAAACGCTGCAGCAGCATTATGTGCAAATGCAGCAGGGGAAGGGGAACAGGAAGGTGCTATAAACATGTCAGAACTGCCCTTACTTTAAAATTAGCAGAATTTGGAGTCACTGCAAGAGGCGGGACAGTAACCTTCGTGATTGATGCACACGAGTCTTATAGGACAGAGGTATTCTATTTATGGGTCGAATTCCCACCAGGAGATGCACGCACAAATACATGCCATTCAAACATTGAAGATGAAATACCAGAGGCGTATTGTCCATACAAGGACATTGAAGTTCTGCTCACCTACCAGGAGCACAAACTGGTTTAAAGGCGCTCTCCCATACACAGCAGATAACGTAAGACTCAGTCCGCTTGGCAGAGATAGAGCAACTTGGCAGGTCCTAGCGGCTTACACACCGCATCCAGACATTGACATAATGCCAATAGCAGACTTATGTCCACTTCACAAAGAAATAACAAAACTCTACAGAAATTTGACACAGTTTGTTATGAGAACACTCACACTTCAACCAACAAGGGTTACACCAGCAGGACATATACAAGGAACTGCAACTAAAATAACTCCACTAACACTGAACGCAGATATGGGTAGAATGCCCACTAAACGCGAGCAAATGCCACTCTGGATAGCTCAGAAAATCACACAGATAGAGGCAGTGTTCCCACACACAGATCCTCAAGAAAAACACAGAATGCTAACAATCTGCTTGCCAATGGGGTTAGCTCCCCCGATAGAGGATTGTACCTCTTGGGGTATAGTTTTTGCTGCCATCTATACCAGAACTCATGGTATCCCTTCAATAGCAGTGATACCAGATGTATTGAGACAGATACAGAATGAGTATGAAGCAGGCTAGGCTCTCAGCGTCAATTCTGTCGACTGCCCCCAGGGTATAAGAATAGCCCCGGGTTGTTCTAAGCTAGGGTAACAGAGTTACTTCAAAACTTTGATGAGTAGGCATTCTCCTATGTGGATGATATTTATCTGATGGATGATGATTGATCATTTGACCAGGGTGAGCAACATAATTTTGGGATTTGCCTCTGAGGGCTACAAATTAAACTTTAAAAAAATCGAAAATAGCCCACCTCAATGTTCTATTTTTGGGATACGAGTTATCAAGCGAAGGAAAAAGGCTAGCAGCTAACTTTTTAGACAAGTGCACACTGCTCCAACCTCCAAAAACTCTGAAAAATTTACAATCCATATTGGGATTCCCAAATTTTGGCAGAACGTACATTTTGGATTACGCAGAAAAAGTAAAACTTTTCTACGATCTAATCAGACCTGATTTTTCAATTAGACATTGGACACAGGACTTTTTTACAAAGCTTAAGAGCCAACTCATTCGTCTGGCATGGGGCGGGAAACAGCCCAGGATCAAGTGGAGTACCCTTATACTGCCGTTTGCGCAGGGCGGATTCCAAGCGCCCGATCCCGAACTTTACTATCTCAGCGCCCAGGCACACTATGCCGCGTACTGGTTTGAGCCTCCGCCCTTCATGACGCACTTAGCGGTGGAGCAGGGGTATATGGCACCTGTCCCCCTAACAGGGTTCCTGGGAGCTGATGATAAGACAGCCGGAGGACGTAGGTCAACGGTAGCCTGCACCAATAGCGCGTGGCGAGCTCTCGCAAAGTGGTCCCAGACTCCCATGCTATACTCCCCGTTGCTTCCCCATCGGGATCAACACGGCCTACCAGTCACACAGGAAGGGATCTGCAAGCGTATGCTCCTTAAATATGGTGTTAACACTTGGGGGGATATGTATACCCATGGGCAATTCAAAGGAGCGGATAGCTTCTTTGGGGACACCTCCCCCATTACTATGGAGCGATTTTTATACATACGGCTAAGACAGGATGTTAAGGCCGCCACTCCCAAGTTCCCTGAGGAACCCCCCACGTTGCTTCCATTGCACCAACTGTTACAAACTGGGGCGCCTCACGCAGTGTCCCGTATATACAAGGCGACCATAGGGGCAGGGACGCACAGCACGTTGAAAGCGAAAACGGGGTGGGAAGCGGAATTAGGCTATCAGATAACTGACGAGGCCTGGACATATTGCTGCCTGCAAACAGAACGCATCACAGCTAGTAGCAGATTTCGCATAATATATTTTAAATTTATCCATAGGATGTACTATACCCCCGTAAAAATGCACAATCTCCTACTGCGCGACAACGACAAATGCGACCGCTGTAAACAGGAGGGAGCGGGGTTTTTACACCTTGCATGGGAATGCAGCTCCATAGCACGCTACTGGGCTGAGGTGGAAATGGCTCTGGGGGACATGGTTGGGGACCGGCTGGACCTAACACCTGAGATGGGTCTCCTAGGATACCTGCATGGGTATAGAGGCCATATCAAACGCTTACTAGCTGTGGGCCTGCTCATTGCAAAGCGAAAAATTGCATGTCGATGGGGGAGGGGCAGGGCGCCCAAATTTAAGGAATGGCTGGCAGATTGACGTATTGCCAGGAGCAAAATAACATATACGCTGAGCTACTCCCTCCTCGCTCTAGACCATGTGACATCTGGGAACCCCTCACGAATTACTTGCTGCGCGCGACTGCGGATGACACGGACAAAAACGCGCCACTTGCATAGACCGGCTGGCTTGTTGGGGCCACCGGATCACAGGTTAATGGGGTCGATTGATATCATGCCCATTGTGTAGTAGTGTCCCGCCTTCCTGCATAACCAACTTACTGTGTATTATGCCCAGCCTATCTAGATTCAACAATTGCACTGTACCAAAAGTAGCCATGCAATGTACCTGCAATGCCTATAATGTATTGTATGTGTTATGTTTTTCTAACCAAAAATGCCAATAAACAAAGTTAAAAAAAATTTTTTTTTAAAAAGAGACATTGGACACAGGAACACACAGATATCCTTTGTTCCTTACAAGCTGACATGATACCTTCCAAACACCTACACACAGGTGTAAATACCTCAAATCTGGTGATCCGTGTAATCGCGGGTCAATCAGGGTACACTTACCTAACCTTCAGTGAAGGCGAAACGGTACCCGTAGCATACAAATCACACTTGTACACAAACGCTGAAATGCGCTTTGCTTCTACAGAAAAAATTCTGACAGCAGTACAGACTGCCGTAGTGAGAGAAAGAGCACTGGCACAGGGGAAACAAATAATTGTCGTCACTCCAGTACTGGCCTTAGAGGCTGTTACAAAGGGAAGCGTTCCGAATGCAAAAGCTTTGCATTCGCAATGGATACAATGGGCTAATTCTCTCACTGCGACAGATGTAGACTACAAATTTGATTCTTCATTAAAAACACAAGCATTCCTGCAATACGAACAAGAAGATCCTCTCCCGAATGAAATAATGCCTCTAGATCAGTAAGAATACATTATTTACACTGACGGTTCTGCTTAGCCTTCCATAGGAAGTAAACAGCAATACAGCGCGGCTTGTGCGATTGTAAAAGGACGTATGCAGGAAGGCAAGTTCCATCCTAGCGGTACGTAGACGCACTCTCTGGGAGACTGCTCGGCACAGCTGGCAGAATTAAAAGCCCTATTACTGGCACTTATAAATATGGATCAGGAATTCCCCACACTAGATTCATTTTACTGTGTCCAGTCTTACAATGAATATCTTCACTACTGGGGTCACAATGGGTTTAAAGACTCAAAAGGTTGCCCAATAAAGCACAAACTGCTTTGAGAACAAGTGGCAGAGCTGAAAAAAGACTTGCCAAGAGCTCACGTGATACACACACTGAGTCATCAACGTGATGGCGTTCACGTTGAAGGGAATTCATTGGCGGATGAAACCGCCAAGGCGACAGTGTGAACTTCTGCTGTATCTGCAATCACTCATTCTAGCACGAGAATAGACGGACTGATAATGGTAGCTGTCATTGCTTCACGCAAAAACAGCTCAGCCGTGACAAAAGGCTTACCACTCAAGTACTCCTACAAGTTAGATGCAAAAAATATTCTGTATGCTCAAATTCCAGGAGTGGGCGATAGAGTAATACCAAACATGGATCGCAGATTAGGTTTAATTCTAGCTGCACATGAGGGTCTGGGTTCGGCACACGCAGGTATTACCGCAACAGTTTCTCTACTGAAACAACGCTATTGGTGGCCAGGTTTAACAAAACAGACAAAAGCATTTGTCCATAAGTGCGACATCTGTCAGCAGATGAAGGGTTCCACCTAAGCACGGCCGGCGCAAACACCACTACTAATGTCAGACAGACCTCTCACTTGTGTCTATTTGGATCACTGCGGCCCCTTACAATCAGATGGGACTTACAAGTACATCTTGGTGGCAGTGGATTCATGCTCTAGATACCTGTGGGTTTGGCCTCAGCGCTGGGCTGACGCCCAAACTGTTATAAATGATTTGCGAGTCTTCATAGGGACATACGCTATTGGCACATTACATTCTGACCGTGGCCCCGCGTTTAGTTCTAGGGCTTACAAGGAAGTCATGGGAATTTTGGGTGTAGCATTGCGGTACTCATCTCTGTATCATCCCAAGGGAAATTCGATTGTGGAGAGGAAAAACCGGGACTTAAAGCAATCCTTAACAGCAAGGGTATTAGGCTTGGGTGGTAGTTGGGTCAATCACCTATATGGGGTCCAGAGGGCACTTAATAAACATGCCAAGAAATTCCCTAGGAGGCATCACTCCTTAAGAAGTCCTATTTGGGACGAGAATGTGGTTACAAGATCTCGATTGTGCAGCACAGTGGTGGATGAAAAACCATTTGACATCAATAAACGTTTGGCTGTTTTACAGGAACTCAATGAATTCCGGGCACTACAAAGCAACGTCCAAGTAAAACGCACCGCCACTGGGGAAGTAAAAACAGTAATGGCAAGACCTGCCTGGATCCCAAAAGTCGGGGATCTGGTCAGAGAAAAGATTGTGGAGAAAAAATAATTTGGGCCATCTTACAGAATGCCTGTACCTGTCCTGGCTGTCAAAGGAACAAGAACAGTACTTCTGCCTCTTGCCGGCAAGAAAGAAAAGAGATTTGTCTCCATTGATCTGATCAAACCACACTATGTGGCCCATACTGAATAGCAGGCCGCGTGGGCTCCTGGGTAGCTGCTGATTTCCTCTCGCTACCATACAGGAGGTTCAGACAGAAAGACTGATAACATTTGAAGAGTCTTCTATACGTAGTAATGGAGTTACCAACAATGAAATGGAACTCGTTCCTATTGAAATTGAACATCAAAACACAAATGAAACACAGATATCAATTTGGCCTACCACCGACATCTATATCAATATGCCTCTACAGGAAACATCTGTAAGTTCAACAAAACCTGCTGAGCTACCAAAGATAGATCGAACTGCATCTGGCTACTTCATTGATTTCGACACATTTTCTCTGGGTCCAAGTGAACCTGAGTCACCGCCAGCTCCAGTTTCCCGCAAAAAACAACTTCACGATTTCTACATTTGGCTGAAAAAGACATACCTAGTCTCACCATGGCTACAGCTCTGGATAATAACTGGAATACTATTCCTACTCTTCTGGATTGGTTTCGTGGCTGTCTTTTTCTTGCTCATGAATGGACACTATCTCCCAGAACGCTCCGCAGTATCAGATGTGAACTTGGTGCTGAAACCTCATACATCATCTCATCGTGAACAAAGAGACTTGTCTTATGTGAACATTACAGCAGTTCCAGTTCATGATGGAATAGTTTGGGACAGGGTTTCATATGATATATTTGGTCCCACTGAACTTTTGAAAATACCACATGTATTTAAAATATCTTTAAATTATATCATCACCTCCAGTACATACTCTGACGATTGGGATTTTGAAACTGTAAATAGTATACTGTCTAATTTAGAACTGTCCGCAGCATTTACAAAGAATGAAATGTTTGATGATTAATCTGATTTTGACACCATGTATTGTTACCAACAATATGGTCATCATTTTTTGCATAAAACCAGTGCACCACGTAATGTTTTCACATACCACCAATGGGAACATTGCCCAACACCACCAAAAGGTAGATCACTAACGTTTGCACAAAAGTTTGCTTATTTTTCTGGGTTTAATACATCAGATCCACGTTCATATTATTATAAGCTTGCACCTACATCTGCACAGAAAAATATGCTTACTGACACAAAACAGATATGCTCTGCATCCTTTATTGCCCAACTGTCTGAATAGGGTTCTGACTTATGGAAAGACACTATAGACATAAAATCAGTCTGGGGTACTAAGGAATGGCAGGTTCAGGGAACTGAGGCACTATTTAGAGCATGCCTCATACCCCAACAGAATATTTTCCTGAACAACACTGTGCAACAGACTTCCTGTCTTGGGTTAGCCAAGATTAAGGTCTTGAACACACCTCATATTCCCTCGCTTTCACACTTGGAGGAATGGCAAAACTATACAGAAAATGGTGAGGGTACACTAGATGACGACATGCATGGCGTTTCATACAATTCAACAGACCCCAATTGGAAGGGATGGTTGGTTTGGCCCGTCGACACAGATAGGTGTCAGTCAAGATACAGGGGTACCACCGAAGGGTTTAGTATCCATAGGCCTGACTTATGCTATGTACATTGAGAACATCCGGGGGTGGTGACATCATACAGTGTTGGGAAGTTATGCCTAGATTGGCTAAGAACCTCGACACTGTCACAGGTGAAACAACACTTGTCCTTACTCTCAGGTGACATGGATCTTAAGGGATTTTTTGCTAGGTCCCCGGAAACCACGTCGAAAACGCTTCTTATATGCTATCTATAAGGAAATTTGGAAACTCTCTCAACAGGAAGCTTCGGAGAGATTGCGTGAAATTGACAGAGTTAACTTAGAAAAGGCTTTGGCAGTCGTTGACAATGGAATGACCACACTAACATCCAGAATGTATTCACTAGGCAACATTGTGTCTTTTGCAATAGATATAATGGAACAGGATCTGTCCATCTTACAACATGGGCAATCGCATTACGATCCATTCTATATTAAGCTGGACGCTACAATCATTGCGCTCTGGTTACGTGCCCTGGCGATATATCAACAGTACGTCTTTGTTCTCTGCATATAACTTAACAGAAAGGCAGACAACAATGGCACAAAGAGAGGCAAAATATCCAATGCTGCACATTGAAAAATTGGACCAATTACCTTTCACCGTGGCAGAGACACCGTCCACAGAATGGTTCATTCATGGCCATATAACATTGCCAGTAACAACTTTCCAATTTCAATATTGCCTAGAATACCACCAGGTAGGCAGATATGAAGCAATGGGTAATGACTTCATCCATGAATCTTGGGAATTACTGTTTATTTATATTTATATAAAGTTTTATATAGCGGTAGCTAGACCCGGGGGTATCAGAGCGCTTTACATACACAAAGGAAGGAAAAGTTGCACTACATCGTAGGACATGAGGATGCATAAAATATATAAGCAAAGACATCACACTTAAATATACATTGAAGGAGTGAAAAACGCAGGTGGTTGAAACAGTCAGATAACCCCCATCCTTGAAAGTCAGAGTGAGAGGGGAGACCATTAGTCTATTGATGCCTAGGTTGGTTGACTTGGTTAGAGAAGTATTGGTTGAGGAGCAGTAGCTTCAGGTCCTTTTTGAAGCAAGGGAAGGAGGGGTTGCATCTGAGGTCAGTAGGGAGTGTGTTCCATATCCTGGGAACATTACCAGAGAAGGATCGGTATTGGGTCGCTTTCCTTTTCAATTTCGGGGGGATGAGAAGAAGTGAGTTGGTGCTTCTCAGAGTTCTTGATTTTCCTGCTTTAACCAGTTTGTTGTTCAGGTAATTGGGGGATTGGGCGTGGAGGGCCTTGTGTGTATTTCAGGGTAGTTTGTAAATACATCTGCCTTCCATGGGAAGCCAGTTGAGTGATTTGAGGGTAGGTGTGATGTGTTCAAATCTTTTTCCACCAGTTCTGAGTCGAGCCGCCATATTAAGGACTGAACTTATTGGGGCAAGGTGAGCATTTGGTGCACCTGTTAGGATGGCGTTCCCGTAGTCTAGTTTAGAAAGGACTAGGGATTGTACAATTGTCTTAAAATCATCCTGGGGAATGAAAGGTTTAATTTTCTTGAGTTGTTTTAGAGAGTAAAGTGCACCTTTTGCAGAGTTCTTGATGTGGTCTTTCATTGACAGGTTCTTATCCAGGGTAATGCCTAGTGATTTTACCGAGTCAGATAGGACAAGGGGGCAGTTTAGAGCATCAAGATTCTTGAGCCAGCCTTGGATAGGTCGGTGGTTACTTTTCGGAGAGAACAGTATTAATTCCGTTTTGTCCGGGTTCAGCTTTAAATGGTTTGCGTTAAACCAGGTTTGGATCTTGGTTAGCGTGGCATTGAGATGTTGGACATCCTTGGGTGATTTGATTTTGTGGTATATTTGAGTGTCATCTGCATAGAGGTGGTATTGAACCCCTGCTTGCTTCAGAATAATTGCAAGGGGTTCCATGAAGAGATTGAAGAGGGATGGTGAGAGGATCGATCCTTGCGGGACTCCAAGTTTGACACGTGTTGGTGCAGAGAGGCAGGAGTTGATTTTAATTTGTTGCGAACGGTGCTGAAGGAAGGAAGTGAACCATTTTAGTACTGTGCCATTAATGCCAGAGCGCCTCTTTAGAGTCTCAAGTAAAGCTGGATGGTTTATTGTGTCGAATGCCGCTGATAAGTCAATAAGGATGAGGAGACAGGCCTCACCTTCATCTAAGGCTCTGTGGATATCATCTGAGATATTGAGCATCGCTGTTTCAGTGCTACAACCTTTCCTGAAACCCGATTGAAAGGTGTCCAGCAGGTTGAAGTCGTCCATATGTTTGTTGAGTTGTTGGAGAACGCATTTCTCTAATGTTTTAGCTAGGAACGGAAGGTTGGAGATAGGTCTGAGGTTGTTAAGCTCGTTGGGGTCGGCCCCTGGTTTCTTGAGTATAGGGGTGATTTGCCCTAGTTGTAGGGAGTCTGGGACGCAACCTGATGCGAGAGAGGAGTTGATGATTTTTGTCCAGAAAGGGGCAATGATGTGGTTGAGATTTTTTACTATTGTGGATGGGAGGGGGTCCAAAGTGTGGGAAGTGGGCTTTAAGCTGGCAATTATATTGAAGACTTCGATTTCTGACATGAGTTCGAAGTTCGACCAATTAGCGCCATTCTTCAGTTGGAAGCAGGCCTGGTTGTCCGTGGTATGATTTTGATCTGTTTGGTCAGGAGTGGTTAAAAGGGGGCAGGTTGCGGGGGAGGGAGGCTTTGGGGTTTGGATGAAGGTTTGCTCAATTTTTGTGACTTTATCTGTGAAGAAGCTGCCGATTTCTTCGCATCGATCCTTGTTGGCTATTATTTCTTGTGGGGGTGTGACGTTTGTTTGACTTTTTACAATGTTGAAGAGTTCTCTAGGTCTATTCTTTGCCTGGTCTAGTTGGGTGTGAAAGAACGAGGCCTTTTCTCTAAAGATGTTTTTTATATGCCTGTCGGGTCGACCTAAGTTGCGCTAGGTGGAGAGCCGAAGGGTTTAGTCTCCAAGGGCCAGATGTATCAAGCAAAATTGCGTTCGCAAACGCCGAAATTCACAGAATTTCGGCGTTTGCGAATGCAATTTTGCTTAGTGGTATGTATTAAGGCAAAACTGCCTCGTAAAATAAGGAATCGCAAAATCTTCGATTCCCTATTTTGCGATTGCATTTATTAAGGAATCGAAAATTGCGATTCCTTAAATCCAATGTAAGAAGCACCAAAAAAGTGCAATTTGGCCTTAAGGAATCATGAAATTACCACCAACTTCAAGTTGGTGGTAATATGCGATTTCTTTGAAAAATGCACTTTTTAGCATTTTTCAAAGTGCCATGTGGCGCACATACATTCCTACATACATAGCATTTTGCGATTCCTTAATAGCAATTCGCTAAAATTCGCTATTAAGGAATCGCAAATGCAATCCTTGATACATCTGCCCCCAAGTCCTTTCCGATTGTCTGAGTTGTTGTCTTTCGTTATTAAGATCTACATTGAACCAGGATTTAGATTTGGTGGATCTCAAATTTTTGAGTTTGAGTGGAGCTACTTGATCTAACACCTCTGTCATTGTGGAATTAAAGTGGGCTGTGAGGTCATCAGCCGTCATATTGGAGGGCTGGGGTAGTAGATGGGCCTGAATCCTGGATTCCAGTTCAGTTATGGGGACTCCTTTGATGTTCCTGGTCCAGTGCTTAGGTTTGTCAGATCGTATTGGTTGGTTTCTGACGTGTGAGCCAATATTAAATAGTATGAGGTGGTGGTCAGACCAGTCAATGGGAGAAATTGATCTCAAAGAGACCAGCTCATTTTTGGTGATGATCGTATCCAGTGTAGCTCCTTTGATGTGTGTTGGTCCATTGCAAAGTTGTTTGAGGTTGGTTATTTCAAGCAGGTTGGAGATGTTCTGTGCAGTGGTGTCTTCTGGGTTGTTCCAGTGAATATTGAAGTCACCCAGGAACACGTCTTCTGTGTCTGTTAGGGAGAAGTGAGTTATTAGGTCGGTTAGTTCTTCAGTGAAGATGGCACGTTCACCGGGAGGGTGATAGATGGTGTGAAATTTGATGGGCGTGGTGCCTTTGATTGTAAGTTCAACACCTAGGTACTCAAGAGACTGGTATTCCGTGGATTTTAATCTGGTAAGCTGAATTCCTTCTTTATGAATGATAGCTAGGCCACCACCTGTTTTGATCTGTCTGTCGTGTCTGATGATGTTGTAGCCTGGGGGGGTGAGAAGGTCTAGGATGGGGGTAGAATGGTCATTGAGCCAGGATTCTGTGAGGAATGCGATGTCTATTTCTTCCGCGAGTATAACTTCAGCAATATCTGTGGCGTGTTGTACTGCTGATCTGCAGTTGAGGAGCATGCACGATAGAGAACGGGGAGCCTCAGTGTTGGTGTGTTCTGTATGTATAGACGTGTATAGAGCAGGGGGTCTTGGCGAGCTGGCAGGTCTAGGGATTCTGTTTGTGCTCACTATAACAGGGATTGCAAAAGGGGCCGTGTTCTGGCTTATTGCGAGGTACGAGTCGTTGATCTCCTCTGCTTCTCGTTCTGAGATTGGGCAGAGAGTTCAGCTAGGTCGATGAGCCTGATTCCTCATAGGGTTGGTGGGCCATGGTGTACCAGGCGGGGTCATGGACAAGGTTGTATGGGGGTAAGGTGTGAAGCTACCCTGATTGTGTGAGCAAGGTGGCTTAATCCGGTAGGGGAGGTCTTGTTGTAGGTGTAGGATATCTACCGCTAGGGAGTCTATTTTCTTCTCCATTCGGGTCAGTAAGTGGGTAAGTGTGGCAGTGTATGACTAGAGTCAGTGGAAGGAGAGAGTAGTAGGTTGTGTGATTGAGAGGCATCATTGGGATTAGGAGTGGGGATAGATTGGACGTGAGGAGTCGGGTCGTTGTTGCTTCTGGTCAAGGGGGTAGGTGGAGGTGTTGTGCATCTTGGGTCCAAGGGCGAGGACTGAGCAATGTTTAGGCCGTGGGCTGTTTGGGTATGTAGCGGTGAGTCGGGGGAGGGTGCGTGTGCAGTGGTTTGAGGGGGGTCAGTGTCCAAGGGCTTATCGGTGGCGTTGGATATGGAGATGATTTGGGTAGGTGGAGTAGTGGCAGTAGTGGAGTTGGGGATAGTTTCCGAGGGAAGAGTCGGGACGCCTGAAGTCGAGGGGGGGGTATCTGTAGTGAGTTCAGTAACGGAAAGATTGTCGATTGAGTCAGATCTGCTTGGCTCAGGATCCACCTTGTGGTGTTTCATAACTGTGCGTTTGCTGGACCTGGTGGTATCGGTTGGAGCCATTGTAATGGGTGTTTGACGGCGGAGTGTGATGATAGGGGTAGTGAGGTTATAATTAGTGATGGTGGATGTCCATGAGTTGTGATGTGGGTCGTCTGGGGTGGGAGATTGGGTTGGTTCAGGGTTAGCTGTCAGGGTGGGGGGGATATGGGAGATTGGGTTTGGTGGTCCTGGAGAGTTGGAGAGGAGAGTAATGTTGGGAAGTGTCGATCAAAAGTGGTGAGGTGCGGGTCCGTGGCCTGTATCAGAATGTTTCTTGTTCTGAAGATGGAGATTGTGAGTTCCCCTTTAAAGATAGGGAGACAGTAGTGGAGATTTTTTCGCCATAGGGAATGTTTACTGACTTGGCGACTTTAAAGTAAAGAGGGAAGGTGTTTTTCCACTTAGTTGGGCGATTTGTGTAGAAAATGAAGTTAGTTTTCGTCTTGCCATTAGTCACGGTGTGGTAGTTGTCTACAATAAGTGTTTCTGGGTGTTGTTTTAAGGTTATGTGTTTTAGGTTCTTTTTAGCATTGCTGGTCAGATTATCTGGGTAATTTATGGACCATGAGTTGGGTCCGTAGCGCACGAGTTTAGAGTTCCGGGTGGGGTTTGGCGGGGGCATAGTTAATGACTGAGGGTTCGGCTCTAAATGAATCGGTGGGAGGAGAAGTTAGTTGTGCATTTGCGTCTTGTTGTGGTGTATGGTTGGTCTAGATAATGAGGGATTGCCCATTACTGATTTAGACTCTTTACTAGAAGCACTGTTGGTTAAAAGGCAGTAGCATTCCACGGTCCTGTCTCACAATGCCAGCATATCCAGGAAGCCTTTGTATCTTAATTTTAGTTCCCGTGAAGGAGCTCTAAGCTTGACCACACAAACAGGCAGTGTGAATCCGAGGACCTGTAGTATAAGCTAGCAGAAAGCAAGGTATCCTGCATTTCTTCTTGTGGCCACCAGATGGAGCTCTAGGCTTACTCAAGAGGTCAGGGTCTCCTGGCTAGGGTGCGGGAGACAACGAAAAGACAGTAGTGGACGAGAGGATGACAAGATGGCTGTGGGGGGGGGAGGGGGAGTGGAGTGGTCTTCCCAAAATGGCTGAGGACGAAAAGAAGTTGGACGCCATTTCATGGGAGCATATTCCCAGCAGTGGGAAGGGCTGTCTGACCTTGATATTTTACATGGAGGTCCTCTTGTCCCCACTTTGTCATTAATTACGTATGATTCAGTGCTGTGTCAGTTCCCTGCACATTTACGACCAGCCGGGACTCTCATATGGAGCAGGATAATGGTAGAGCCCAGTGTGGCATCGTGAGCTCTTTTTAGACTTCCCGGGTCAGGTGGTGAGAGGTGTGCAGCTGAGGGCGAGGGGGCGCAGGCGAGCCCCGCACTGCGAGCGGCACCGGGAGTTCTCTTCAACTTCCCGTGCCTGGTGCTGCCGTGCGTGGTCCTCGCTCCTCTCTATCCCCGCACCTCCGTCCTGCCTCTGAGGTCTCCAGGGAGCCGAGGCACACCGGGGTTGCCCTGACCCAGCAGCACGACCCTTCCTACTCCTCACCCCAATCGTTGTGCCTCAAAAGCTGCCTCGGGCGGGCTCGATGGCGCTGGTGGGAACAACGTGAAATCCTATGAGGTCGCGCAATGTAGATTTCTCGTCCGTTGCGGAGCCGCTGCTGAACCGGGACAGCCCTCTCTCAGCGGCGCGACCCCTCCGACACCCTCCTCGACCGCCGCACCTCAGAGCTGCCTCGGGAGGCATTAGATTTAGATGCAGGATTGGGGACACTGTAGTGTTTCTCAGCGGTACAGACTGTGAGACTTCATTAAGTGGGTCTCTAATTTGCCAGGATATTATGCTTCACGGGGCCTGGAATGGTTCAGTTGCAAACTTATCCTGTCATTTAAAGGGATCCCCAGCTGTCGTGGTTAATCCAGTGTTCAGGCTGCTCTCGAATGGGAGTTACTTAATGCTGAATGATCAAGGTTGTTGGATGCTTCCAGGCATCGCATATCTAGTCAAAGTAAGTTCCAGGGTTACTTATTGTATGCAAGTATTGTTTCCTCCAACCCACACAGTCAGGGAGGCGCTGTTATGGCCTTCGTTGAATGTTTCCTTTATACGGTTTGATTTATTTGAAAGGATTTATAGAACCTTTTGACATATATAAGGGACTTGTAAAGTTTTTAAGCATTTTTATAACTTTTTAGATTTTTTTTTATTATCCTGAACATTTAACAATGTTTTTATTGATTATAAAGACATTCCCTTTTTATTTCATAGTATATCGTCCAGTCGGATGAGGAGTGGATGTTATAATTCACAATGTACCCCAATATAGGCCCAGGTAGTCTCCTAACCTTTTACCTACATTTACCCTGCCATTGTACTACATAATGGTTTTTGTGCTGACCTTTTACCTAGTTAGGTGCTGCATAAATATCGTGTGGTTTTCCCCGAAAAGTAGCCTAATTTATTATGCTTGAGGATTCTCAGAATCGCAGCAGGATTACCATCTTCTGCATAATAACTATGCATAAGGTTCATCACTAACGTCATCCTCGGTTGACGTGACACAGCAAACTAGAAACCCTGAGGGTACCTTTTGGGTATATAAGCACCATATCTTTGCTGGGGCAGGGAGAAGAGAAAGACTTCCATGCTGACACGCTGACATGAGACGCAGAGGTTCCTGCACACAGACACTCTAGCATGCAGTGATCTGACATCCCTCGCGGGGTGTCCATCTCGAGACCAAGACGGGGTCCTTCGTTCTCTCACTTCAGGTAATGGGGTTGGCTCTATCCTAGGGGGATTCTTGGCTATACACATACATACATGCTAGGTACATTTAGGTACATCTAGTTAGGGTCTGCATCGTATGAGTCTGCATTATTACTGTCATGTATTTATATGCTTACATATATTCATTGTTTTAGCACTATGGTAGAAATCCACCATCCATTTACTCTGTTTGTGCTTATAATCGTTTATATCTGTTTCTGTCTTATGGTTGTTTCAGCACACATATTTTACACTAGAATGACGCTGGTTCAATAAGCACTTATTGAAAACGTCCCCACCGTTTATTCTGTGTATCTCTCTGAGACAAGGTGAGCATGAGTGACTGAGCGAAAAGTACTGTACTGTTTCCACGATCCCTGGTGGGACAGGGTTGTCATGTTCGATAGTTGCCAGAAACTATTCTCTGCTTGGTAAGAGGAGTTCATAGTGGCACTGTGAGCTAGCTGGTATACAGGCGAACATACCCGGTGGGGGTGTCTGGAATCAGTCTGGACACCAATCCCACAGTTTATGTTGTCTAAACGTGCAGATCCTATATAGATTTATAGGAACTACACGACAGCTGCCCCTTCAATAATTGAACTAATGCTACCGTCTTGTGGGTTAAGACAAACTGCTCTGCGAGCGCCCTCATTATCACTTCCAACACTGGACAGTTCAAATTCAGACGCTGTAGGTTGAAATTTACAGATCCCATGGAAGCCTTAGCAACATCAGAACAGCTAATAGGGCAAAATAATCATGTTTGCAATGGGTATTCAGGAGTGCCTTTAAGAAGAGCAGAGACCTAACAAGGTTCCATATTGTTCTGAAGCTTCAAAGTTGGGCCAGTCTGTTGGGCGGATGATGAAATCCGGTCAAGGATGACGTCCAGCATTTGAGGTACCCTAGCAAATTCACTGATCTTGCTGAACAAGGACAGGAATGATAAACAGCAGCTGGAGCCAACTGGACCCTTCTAATTAAGTTGTTCAGGGCTGACAGTTTTGCATCAATTCCCACAATATGGGCTGCTAAGGCACTTGAAATCTACTTGCATGTCAAGCTTATCAGAGTGGTAAAACAAAGACGCTGAAACTGCCTCCAAGTTGTTGAGTAAAGCATTCCAGATGGTGGTGCTTGAGGTATGCACAAATGTCCCATCAGTCTGGCTACTGAGGAATTTATGTTGTAGGTTACATTCTTCTCAAAAGGACATTAAATCAGAATGACATGAATATTCAAAGTCATGGGTCCAGAACTACTTCTAAAGAAATATAACTGCGCATTCACATAACTGGGCTGGTGGCCGGAATTTTTTTTGTCGATAGGTTTAGCTTAATAGGGCTTAAGGGGGTGGAAGTGGCCAAATGGCATGCAAATTTGCTTGTGGTATTGTTCCAGTCTGCCATTTGGACATTGCTTGTGGTATTGTTTCAGTCTGATATTTGGGCACATGGATTTAACAATAATGGACTGCTAGCCTGACAGGCCAGGCTTGTTGCACCATTTGGTAGATTGCTCCTGTTGGCTTTACCTATATTTGCAATGTTTACTTCAGTTAAAGAAGAAATAGAGTTATCAAAGGCTGTCTCCAGAAATTATAAATTGCCCTCCTGATGGTCTGTAGCATGAGTCTGGGCAGAAATAGCATTGTATGATGCGTGCCCGAATTGCCTTGAGTGACATGAATGCCAGGAGAGGCAGTTCCTCGTTCATCACTTAGGGATACAAGACAATAACTGAGTGGAAAACAGAGAACATGCTGACGGGGAACCCCTAGTCTCAGTGTTAGAATTGGAGTTATTTGAAATTAGATAGTACCTGATATTAGTGTGCTTGGGTGATAGAGAATATGAATGTAATATGGAGGCGTGCGAAGAACCAGATAATGATGATACCGGTAACATCATAATGTCTCCTACCAAGCCATATCTTTCTTGCCAGACTTCTTGGTCTTTTTGTTTTCCACCCGTCTTCTTGTTAAAAGTGTGATGGCCTGCCCCCAAAATTTTCCCTGAGCGCATTATTATTGAACTGGTTACACAGAGTCAGAACCGGAGTCTGAAAGCGAGTAACTGCAGTCTGTTTAGATAAATTGAGATAGGGCAGTATGCCACAGGTTACAGACATTCCAGTTCCTACTTCCAGCGCCGCCTCGCCCCCTTGTAGTGTAGCACAATCAGTGGGTTGCAGGAGGGGCATGGGCACGCTGCTCAAGAACATTGCGCCCTGTCCTGGGCCAAGCTGGGCCATGGAAATGCCGCATTGTGTCTAGCCTGGCCATGGGCTGGCGGTTCAGTTCCTCGTTGCTGTGGTCGCTGCAGTCCACAATAGTCCAAGTGTTCAGGGTCGGCCCTCCCTGCTGGCACCACACCAGCCTGTTCACTCCTATGGCTCTCCGTGCGCAGCCCGGGACGTGGCTCCTCCTCCACTTCCGGGGGACGTAGCGAGTGCTCGATTCTGTCAATCAACAATAATCACACATTGATATTTCTTATCGTTGTTGAGAGAGGGGAGACCCTCTAGTACTCATCAATGGTAATAAAATGCATCTGAATATAGTTTTCATGTTATAGTGCCTTATATGCCTTTACTTCAGGTGACTGAAGGTTAATAATACAAATAGGCTTTTATTGAGGTGTTCAACTGTTTATATAGAGGTGGGATTATATTGCACTAATTATGTGGGCATACCATTGAGGTAGTACTTAATGGTCTCGGGTGAATGAACATTTTATCTTGACAATGACCGCAAGTTTGTTTTTGTACTATTTTATACCTGCTTCAAAGATGAAGCCTTTAGTTCAGTTACCCAGAAAGAAGTTGCATATATTTCCTGCAGGTGGAATTAGTTCTCACGAATAACGTATTTATGTTTATTACATTTTAAAGGTAATTCTCATAGGAAAGTTTCTGTGTAAAAATAAAAATGGAATTACACCAAGGCCGTGATTTACAAATGACTCGCATTCCCCTTATGTCACACAGGTGACGCAAGGCAATGCAAGTCCTTTAGTGAGATATACTAAGCTACGCAAAGCCACCTTACGTGGCTTGCGTGGCTTAGTAAATCGAAAGTAATGAAGGTAGTGCAAATCTCTGTCTTGCTTTACTCTGTGTTGGGAAGGCGTTCCGTGGGTGAAGCATGAGCATTTCCTTGCATCCACCCATGGATTTTGATGCAATCCCAGATTTACTAAGGTTAGTAAACCAGGGATTGCGTCACAATAGTCCGCCTTCCAACAGAAGCATAACGAGGAGGAATTTCCCTTTGTCATTATAACATTCTACATGTGCTGCAGTTTTGCAGCACAAGTACAAAGAGGAAAATGCCTCAAATTATTCTTTTTGTGCAGGAAGGTGTCACTTCCTCCTCAAAAACAATCCTGCTAGTGACGCAGGCACCCTTTCAGCATGGCACAAGGGTACCTGTGTTGGCACTAGGCAGCACTTGCACCAGCACAGTCACTCAACGCAGCAAGTTGTCTTGCTGCGTTGCGTGACTTTTTAATAAATTTGCACTCATATGCGCTTCTCATGTAGCGGGGGAGAGAATGTGGCCTAACGGCTAGGGCGGCTGACCTCGGAGCTGCGGAACCGGGTTCGAGTCTCGGCAGGGACGCTCAACATTCTGTGATTCTGGGCAAATCACTTAATCTCCCCGTGCCTAACTAAAATGAATGTGTCCGTCTGTAACGTAACTGGTGCTCATGTAAAGCGCTCTGATACCTTCGGGTCTAGTTCGCGCTATATAAAACTCCCCAAATAAATAAAAAAGTTCTATTTTGTTACCAAGTAAGCTCAGTGTGTTTTTAGTCAGCCATTTTAAAGTTTTGAACCAAAATATAAGTGCCCATTAACCATGGTTCAGTTATGTATATAGCTATTAGATGTTCACAAACATCTAGAAAATCAGAAAAACGCTAATCGGCATTCCGCTTGGCAGACTTTTCCCAAGCATTATCCATTGTGTACTGATTTTTTACAGAGCAATGTTGTTCTTCCTAACTACACAATTGTAGTCAAATCTGTAAAAGAAAAACATATGAAAAAATATACAGCTAAAAAATACCAAATATTCACTGAAAACGGGTATGCTAAGGTACTTTGAAGTTGCAGTATAACCAAGAAGATTATCTGAGGTTGACCATTTATGGTTATTGGCCCCACAGAATGCATAACCCCCTCCTGGGCAAACTGTAATTGCACTCATTAGCAATAGACATCCTCATAGACTTTTATTACAGGTGGGAGGCTGCTGTACAACTTCACTATCAGAAAATTAATGAGGAAAGGAGGAACTGATTAGGCTTAAATGATGGATTGATATTGCCAGTGTTGATGGGATTTCTCCAGAGATGTCATTGATGATACCTTTTGAGGTGTCATATGTGACATCTTGTTTGTGATCTTGAGCTGCATATTTGTGGAGTTATGGCTGTGTAGCTCACCATAATTGGCATACTGTGGTTGGTGTTATGTTTTACACCGCAGATATACAAGTCAAAAAGCTATCAGCAGTTAAAGATCCAGTATTCTAATTGAAGGGCTGATACCTAAAGGTTCTTCAAACCTTTGTAACGTTAGTGGAGTGTACAACCTAGATTACCCACTAGGCACTTGCCACAAGATGGCGGATAAGTTCATGCTATTTACTTTGTTTCAAAACCGTAATGGTTGAATCAATATATTAGCTGTGTTTAATATAAAAGCAAACATGTTGGTTTAGTGAAATACAATATCTGACTTTCTGGGATGGGAGATAATAATCTAAAGGTCAGATCCTCTTTCAAATATCTAAGAAACCTTTACTAGCCAATTTAAAATCAATGTCAAGAACACATGCAAACTGACAGATTTCCCATGAAATCTTCTTGTTCTTTCTTTGAACAGATTAGAAGAGACAAGGAGAAGATGAGGACCACATTGAATACTCAGCTGTTGTCTAGCATCGTCCTCTTCATAATTCACACTGGTATTTGCCCAACATGCATCCTTTTAGCTAAAGTGTCTTCCACTGGGTCCAGCGGATTGCCCACAACAGTGCCTGGAATTATAAACAGCAACTCCACTTCTAGCATCTTGCTCAACACCACACAAGGCCATGGCAATGCCAGTGCTGAAGACATCTTGCACCCTGCTGCAAATACCATCCATGTCTCTTCTTCTACGGAGATCACCAGCTTAGTTGCTGATCCCATTCATGGAGTGGAAAAGACACCTGGTTTACTTAATTCATCTTTTACTAATAATTCAGACATCCTTGGATTCATTGCTCCATTGATTAGCCCATACGAGAATGAAGAGGAGATCTCTAACAATACAGTTCATTCTAGCACGAACCTTGCACCGGGGTCAGGGACTAACTCCAGTGAGACTGATCAAATGGGGTCCTCAGAGGTTTTGAGCAATAACATCACCATGACACCACCAAACATGACAGAAGGGAGAAGCGAGGATCCTTATGAGCAGACCTCAACTGTAGAAATGAAAACCTCCACCGTGCATTTTCAGACAATATATTCTCATAAGAACGGTGTCAGGAAGAAAGCTGAATTAAAAGGTAAGTTAGTTATAGACATTTCTGCAGTAGTGTAGACTGTCATTTAAGTTATGGCACAAGTCAAAGCTTTTGTTTAGCTTTTTTCAGAATTGCTACACAGTTCTATCCTTTTTTGCTCATGATCAGAAGTCTAGTGAGCTGTAATTCTTTATCAAAGCCTGGACCAGGTTTACGGGAAAGGATGAGAAATTGAAAGAAGAGAAGAATGACACTGGGTAAGAAAACAGACAGAGGTATTTAATTTAAAGTAGTCCTTCTCTGAGCACATGGTCTACAATTGCTGATTGAGAGATTCAAGAGCGAGAAAATTGGGAAGGGAGTGAGATGAGAGTTAGCTTCCATGAAACAGGAGTTACATTATAGAGTAATTTAGGCTTCACAAAGAATTATTGCACATATGTGAAACAATTGCCCCTCTACAGCATGAGCAGTCTATGCCTGGGCAGAAGCAAACTGAAAGCTGCGGGGTTCTCGTCGTGGAAGTGTCTGTCTGGAAAAACTGCCATAAATTGCTAGCATTTCTAATTGAAGGCATGATCTCATTATTACATATCACATTTGAACACTTATTACCATTCAGTTTGAGTGAATAACCCATTTTTCCTTGCTAACATTTCTTTTTACAGTACCTAAGGGCATGATGTTCTCTCTTAACAATCAGATCTCTAGTATTCATGTTTATAATATAAGCAAACAAATGGGAATCTCTGAAAAACCTTTATAACATTCTATCCTTCAGTTAGATATTCCAGTGTGAAAATGCACTATTTTCCATTTGTCCCTTCAATTCTGTTCATGGTAAAACCAACGGGATTCTGTATGTTACAGCTAGTTATATTGTGCACGACTCACCCCAAAGGGGTATCTCGGTCTGAAGGAGCCGGGTTCCACGTTCTAGACTTACTCTGGAACCCCTGGTCGGCGGCTCTTTGTTACCTGCTTTAAAGTGTGGAGGGGAGAAAAATCATTCGCCATTTCTGTTTTACTATTCCAATGAAGTATGACTCCGAAGAATCACAGACTCCCGTTCAAAGTTTAGTTAGTTTATTACAAAGCCAAGAAAAGTTGAACGTACAAATACCTCAAAACGAGGGTATAAAAATACATGGATACTAATACAAAGCCAAATCTACAAGCAAAATTTAGGCGGTGCAATATGCGCAAAACGACCAGTTCCAATATCATTACGCAAAAGATTACTGCGCCAACATCAATAGTTCTCTTCATTGGAGGTTCGTAAATAAAAAGCATTAGTCTGTCCCTACACTACCACTATCGTGACATCCCTACTTAGCATTTCCCAGGCAAGTTCAGGAAACGTGTCAGCACGTGAACGCTTCCTAAGAAATGCACTCACGTTGAATGGGTTAAATAGCATAAAGCTACAGAGCTCGTTCTAAGATTCTCTCTCCTCTCAAGGCACAGCCAAAGTCCCGGACTCTGTCCCTAACCCCAACACAAAATCGTAAGACACACACGATCATCCCATCCAGCTGGACACCTCCTCGTTGGTAACTTTCCATGCAGTAGCGATGCTCCCAGGCTCTAGCTTGATGACCTTGATTCACAGGCCTTCTCCAGTGAGAATGAACACCGTCCCATGTTATCAGTACCGCTTGCTCAAATGTATCCTCTCCTCCCTGAGCCTAGCTCCTAGAACAAAAGCATTATTCTAATTAACAAAGATGAATTTCTCTACCTGCAACAGAAATGTGAGAAAGACCAGATTCTTCATACACATGAATTTCTACTAGCAAACTCATCTAGAGAACCAGGGAGAAATACACATGAGGCCTACAAAGTTCGGCTAACATAAGAAACCACATATAATTTCATTAAGCACGCGTATACATGATCATTATTACTGTGCACATTTAGATCAATGCATTACAAAACAAATGAATTATCTCTCGTTAGTCACAGGTAAAATGCAGCATTTTAAGACTCATCGTATAGCACACAATTACAATGTTGATTTCTCAGCGTTGTCCGAAAATATATCTATCACTCAACGTTCACGTTATTACAGTACACATTCTAATAACCTATTATTAACACGACAAAGGAATATATGTGTGAGTGCGAACTACTCGTGATTATAATACAGACCTACAAATGAAAGAGCACAATCACGCTCTTTCAGTCCCCCCCTCTGATGACTAGTGTCATCATAATCAATTGCATCTCCCTGTAGAAAGAACCGACCTAAACAGAAGTTTTAGCCAGTCTTCCCTGTCAAAACTTTTCTAGGTTCCTGAGATTCTCATAGTGACTGCCCTGCAGTCTCTCCAGCCTCCTCTCTCGCTGTCTAAGAGAATTCTGAACCTGTCTCGCTTTATTCCACTTGTAAGCTCTTATCGCTCCCAGCAAAAGAATGACACAAATCACAACTATTACAATTGGCTTCAAGATGTAACCAGACTCCCTCTGTTGCCAAATCCTGTATCTCATGGTGTATCTCAGTAATGTTGCTTATATACTTCCTCAGATTCTTACTATGATCTGGATATAAGTACAACACTGTTCCTTAGCATTTTACAAACTCTGCCTTCTTTTGCTAACAACACATCTAAAGCAAGACGATTTTGCATTACCATAGCTCTTAAAAAGACCATCTCTCCATTCACAAGTAATAAAGACTGAGCTGTATTTGCTGACAACTTGTCCACAATAGTTGATAACCTTCTAATCTTTGTCGTTCAAAACCACTCCCAAACTTGGTATCATTGCTCCAAAGACATCTCCTACAATCTCTCCTGCACTTGTACCACGTTTCTCTCTATGAGATGGCTTCCCTTCCAAATGACACAAATCCTCCACATGATATATCTTTGGAAACACAACAGTCACATAACACGTGCCATACCAATTCAGTGGCAATCGAACATTTGCATTTCTCCCACACACAGAGTACACATTTGGCACTAGTTGCATCTTGTAAAAACTTCTTTGCAGTGGCTTCAGTTGTGAAAATATGATCGCACACACTCTGTCCCACAAATATTTCATCATAATAGGTTTGTACCTGTCTGATACAAAGCTTCACTCGCTGTTCTAAATCTAAGGCTATTGGACCATAGCTCCCTCTGGCCTTGTGTGCGAACTCCTCCGTGGTCCACTCAAATTTTCCCTCCCTATTGTTAAGCTTAACTGTTAACTGCCTATGTTGATCTTCTACTTGATCTACAAACTTCTTTTCTATGTCAGTCAATATACATGTAAGATTATGCCTATGTGCGTAAGCCGTGTCTAATGTAACAGTAGGTATGAAGTACTTCCCTATTCTCTCTTCTTGCTTATAATAATCATACTTATTCAGGTGCTTGTAAGCTGGAACTTCTGAAAGCACCACATCATAGTTGGAGAAGTAATACTCATAATGACCCTTGCCATAAAACATGCTAAGCAAGAAGCTACAAGTGATACCATACGTCAGAGGCAAGTGTTGGTATCTAATACCCTCCTCAACTGACGCTGGTAACTGCATACACACATAACAATCTCTCACATCCATTGTATTCACATACTCATACAATAACTTTGCATAAGCATTCAACATATAATCACCTTTAGACAAATCTACGTGCAACAAGCTACTAGCTTGATCAATCATAGCATTATCAGCTCCGAATGTACCCTCTTTTGTGCAAGACGTGGTATGTGTGGATGTCCCTTGTACTCCCAGCCCATCAGCTTCTGCTTCGTGTGAACTTTTAACAGACATGATAATAACTGCTGCTATAACTACAATCACTCCTGCTATAAGAGTACCTATTACACATTTTGTTCCACAATTCGAATTTCCAGACTCCATTTTTAAACGAATTTAGGTTGTCACAGCAAGAGGATCGATACAAAGTCTCTTTCTCTGCCTCTCACTGCTGGTCAACAAAGTTCATACACAGTTTCTTGAAGTCATGGAAACAGTTTCACAGTTCGATGCACAATTATTTACACAGTTCAAAAAGACTTCCTTAGCCCTCTTTCTTCTTCTACGGCAAGATCCCTAATTGTATTCTTCTTCCACTCTGGCCTTGGTTATCTTCTTTAGAGCAAAGTTTTTTATTTACAGTTTACAGTTCAATCGACATCCCTTATGAGATCAGAGCCAATTTCATCAATGACACGCTGTAAAAGTTCAAGATGTAATGCTGCAATCTCCTGAGCTGGTGGCTGATACCCAAAAGTCGTAAACGAAAGATCTCGCAAAATCAGACTTCACAAACCACTCGGCCTCGGAGGATCTGGTACAGAGAATGTCAGCACTCCATTAGCTTCTACCCCAGGGACTAACAGTTCAACCTCAATTATCAGTTCTGAGTCTCTGCGCGTCACTCGTCCAGATCTCAGTCTCCCGGACCTCACTAATCCTGGCATCTGTGATCAGATAAGTCCACTCCGGGGCAGGGTATCTCTGGCACAGTACTCTTACTCTTCTCGACCTTCGCAAACTCCCTTGTGCTTGCTCTGTGTCGCTCAGCTCTGATTCAGACGTCTCAGATACGCAAGCAAGATCCCTTTTGGTTGCAAGTCTCAAGTTCTGTCTCTTCTGTCTCACAGGCCACGATTCTCTTGCGCCTTCTGCTCTCCTTCTTTGCACACAACCACTTTCCACACCAGTCTCTTCAGCTAAGTCTGACACTATACCACTCGCAACGTTACCGTCTCCCTCATAGTCAGTACATAGCCTTGTGTAGCGTGACCCCCTCAGCTCGACATGGTGGGTAACCAGCCTCAACAGGAACCCCCACAGCTTGGCTTGCCCCCTCCAGTGGCCTCGCAACCACAGCTGGATTTTCTTCAGGGAGAGGAGCTGTTTCTTCCGAGGGTCCTGAAACTCTGTGGGTTTGGGAGGCATGCATCCAGTTTGGCAAGCCTCCGTACTTCACAGCTGTGTTCGTCACCAAAATCACCTGGTACGGACTTTGCCAACAGGCATCAAGACTTGTTCCTCACATGCTTCCGGACCAGTACCCAGTCACCTGGGCACAGGTCATGACAGAGGTCCTTCGAAGTAGGTGCAGTCGCAGCTTCAACCTAGTGAGACATAGAACGGACCACGCCACCCAGTCCCTTGCAATAATCAAGGATCAGATCATCAGTGATGTTAATAAACGCTGTGGATGGCACTGCTTGCAAGCGCATCGCCCTCCCCATCAATATTTCATGTGGCAAGAGTCCTGTTCGCCTATCTGGAGTGCTACGCAAGCTCCTTAGCACCAAAGGCAACGCATCAGGCCAATTTAGAGAAGTCGAGAAACACACCTTCGCCATCCTCGCCTTGAGAGTCCCATTAACTTGCTCCACCAGGCCAGACGTGTAACTACAATGCAATCTCTGATCGACTTATAAGGTAGTACACAATAGCTTCATAATCTCACTGTGGAAATGTGTTCCTCTATCCGACTCCAATGAAGTTGGAAATCCGAAGCAACAGCTTTGCTACTGTGAGACTGTCACACCCCCTAGTTGGATATGCCTCTACCCTTCGTGAAAAGACACACACCCCATCACCAAGATGTACCTCAGCCCATTGCACCTAGGCATCTCTATGAAGTAAAGCTGGATTCTGTTGAAAGGACCTCCTGACTTCCCAATGTGACTCAAAGCAACCACAGTTTTATTTCCAGCTTTCATCTGTTGCCACGTAACACATCTGTGGCGCACTACTTCAGCAGACACACACAACCTCTGGTTAAACCAGGTTTGTCTGAACACGCGCACCATGGCATCTCTTCCAATGTGAACTGCTCCATGAATCTGCCTCGCCATAGGGCTCAGCAAACAATCCGGCAACACTGCTCTTCCATCTGTTGAAACCCAAATGCTATCATCTCTTTTCTCACAACCTAATTTAATCCAACCAGCTTCCTCTTGGTCTGACACTTCTCCCTGCAGACGCCTGACCTCATTCCAAGTGTCTGCTGTGGCTAGCATCATGCTAAGCTCGGTTCTCTCTGTGCTCTCTCCTGAATAATGCCCATTGAAAATGCAACTTTGTTCGGCACGAAAGTGTGCAACTTCATTTGCGTACCTATTGCCCAGGGTGATGAAATCCTCCCTCTTCCCATGAGCAACGCATTTCACCACAGCTACTTCCTTAGGTTGTTCCAAAGCATCCAACAGTTGTCTCACATATTCCCCATTTCTGATTGGAGATCCTGATGTCGTTAAGAACCCCCTCTGTGACCATAGCTGTCCGAAGTCATGAACCACACCGACTCCGTACTGGCTATCGGTGTAGATGGTTACTCGGATTTGATCGGAAACAAGACATGCACGTGTCAAAGCAATGATTTCAGCCACTTGTGCGGAGTATACTCTCTATAGACAAGCAGCTTCCACGACTCCAAAAATGGTACAAACAGCAAACGCTGCTCTCAAATAACCCGCATTGTCTCTGAATCCTTTTTGTTGATGGTTCATGCTTAAGACTCAGACAGAGGTTCATCAACAATGTCAGGTCTCGGTTTAGTACAAAGTTCAGTCACATCCAGACAGTCATGGTCCTCACAATCTTCAGCTTCAACATTTGAAATAGGCATCAAGGAAGCAGGATTCAACACAGAACATCTTTTCACAGTGACGTTTTCAGAGGCCAAAATAACCTGCTCATAGCTTGTGAGCCTTTTATTGGTCAAATGCTTTGTTTTGGTTCTCGTCATCAGGAGATCAACTGAGTGTGGAACATATACAGTAGGAGGATGACCCATCACAATGCTTTCACATCTTTCAATGCTGACACCGGTTGCAGCAACGGATCTGAGACATCCAGGCAATGCTGAAGCTACAGTATCTAATGTAGCTGAGAAATAGGCCACCGGTCTACGCACACCCCCATGTGTCTGGGTGAGTACAGACTGTGCACAACCCTCCCGCTCGCAGCAATTTAGCGAAAATGCTTTGTTGTAATCGGGCATTCCTAGAGCCGGGGCACGACACAGGCTTTCCCTCAGCTCCAAGAAGGCAACCAAACAGTTATCCCATGGTACCGGATCACTCACATCCCTGTGTGTCAATCTCTGTAAGGGCTTCGCCTTCAGTGAAAATTTGGGAATCCACTATCAGCAGTAGCCAACCATTCCCAAGAACATCCGGACTTCTTTTTGTGTGGTAGGCGCATTCATTTTCATGATCGCCTTAGTACGGTCTGGTGACACCTTTCTCTTGCCTTTCTCAATGCGTTGACCCAAATACTGGACCTCAGGCAAACAGTACTGAAGTTTGCTCGGGGACACCTTGTGCACATTTTTTTGCTAGGTGATTTAACAGAGCAACGGTATCAACTCTACAAGAGGTCATCAATGTACTGCACGAGTACTGAATTTTGCGGCAGCACTAGACTCTCAAGATTCTTCTTCAAGATCTGATTAAAGATCGATGGACTCTCAGTATACCCTTGTCGGATACAACACCACGTTAATACACGGTTTTCCAGATGGAAAGCAAACAAAAATTGGCTTTCATTGTGTAAGGGTATCGAGAAGAATGCTTGGCATAGATCAATCACAGTGAACCATTCAGCCTCACAAGGGATTTGGAACGAGGTCACAGATGGATTCGGTACCACACAACAACATGGGACCATGATCGTGTTGACCTTTCGTAGGTCCTGCACGATCCTGTACTTCCCACTCGGCTTCTGCAATCCCATTATGGGCGAATTGCACAGGCTTCCTATGATCTCCTTCAGAATGCCCTGAGCAATCATGGACTCAGGGAATCGTGGAAACTCAGCATTTAGCTTGATCTGTATTTTAACTGGCTCAACCCCTTGGATCAGTCCTATCTGTTCTCCCATGAAGTCCCACCCACCGGAGTCTCTCAAGTCATACAGGAGGTCATCCCCCGTTAGCATTGGGAATATCTCTACAGAGAGATTCAGATTCACCAGTTTAAATGCAATATCATCATCATTAGTCTGCAACTCCATTCTTTTGCCGAAGAAGATGGCCGCAAGTTTGAGCGGCTCCGTTGAGATATCCACGAAAAACCCCCTAAAATCCGACCAACTGATCCGATTACGGGGAACCAGAATTAGCAGCTGAACCCTCTTGCTGGATTCGCTACCGCTGAGAAGCTGCATCTCCGATCCAAGGGCTGTAACGGGAACAGTCGAGGACAGTGGCCTGCGCAGCACGGAAAGCCGGGGACTAGCGTGGGTGAGTGGAGACTGAGCGCCGGCTTAAGTGAGGGGACGGCGGTGGCGAGTCGCGAGGCGAGAGGAGAGTGGCTCGCTGGGCGCGGCGCCTCGTCCTCCTCCACAGTCCCCCTGGACGGTGGAGTAAACTAAGTGACCACGAAGGGAGCAGGAAGGCCCCCAGAGCGGTCCGCAGAAACGAGGAGACATGGCCACACAGATCACAGAACGCAAGCCCAGAAACCGTAACTGCCACACAGTGCAGAGCTACACCGGAGGCCGTTAGGATGAGAAGACATGGTACAGGTACCATACTCCTGACTGGGGGCACTGAACACCACAACCCAGCCCACACCCACCAAATGTCACGCTCAAGAGAACGAAACACACCGGCTTACCCCACAGAAACCACAAAGAGTCTGGGGACGGCCCCACCAAAGAACAGGGGAACAACATTGGCTAACAATAGAGTGAGGGGACGGATGAGGCAAGTCGCGAAGCGGGGGGAGAGTGACTCGCTGGGCGCGATGCCTCGTCCTCCTCCACAATCCCCCAGACAGCGGAGTAAACTAAGGAAGCCCGAAGAGAGCAGGGAGGCCCCTGGAGCGGGTCGCCGAAACGAGGAGAAACGGCCGCACAGATCACAGAACGCGAGCCCAGAAACCGAAACCGCAACCGCCACACAGTGCAGAGCTACACCAGAGGCCGGTAGGACAAGAGGCCATGATACAGGTATCAAACTCCTGACTGGGGGCACTGAACACCGCAACCCAGCCCATACCCACCAAACGTCATGCTCAAGAGAGCGAAACACACTGGCTTACCCAACAGAAACCACGAAGGGTGTGGGGACGGCCCCACCGGCTAAGAAGAACAGGCAAAAAACATTGAGTGAAACAATAGAGATTATCACACCCCGGTAGCCAAAACGAGGGTGTAGGTCTCGATGTATAGAATACCCCACGGGGAGACCACTGCCATAAAAGAGAGGCAACTCAGAGGCTTGATATACAATGCGAGTAAGGGAATACAGCAAATAAAAGGAAAATATCAGAGGCAGTGATGGACACCAAGGAAGAGAAGTAAAGCTGAGCTCTCCTTAAAGAGTCGGAAACAACGAGGTTTCCACCACAGATTGAACACCGGAGGTCGAAGGTGAGCAAACCCACAGGCTTAGTGAACAAAATGCCCTCACCCGAAATCCACAACTTAAAACAACCAGTGACCAGGGAAATAGGTCCCATTGGTCGATATAAGTCAACAATACGTCCAGGTCTGAGGGAATTTACGCTAATTCAAGGAAGACTCGCCCAAGAGGATCGGTAACATTGATCGAGGACTTCAAGGTGGGGAGAAACACGCAGGCAGGAGGTGGGGACTATCCCCCACATTCCTAAAACCTCGTGAGTCAACAAACTCCGCCCATTCACGTGAGATAATGGGGGGGGGAGGGGGTGGAGGGCCGAAAGGAGGGCACCAGACTAAACTTGACAAATTTACGGCACATACTGCAGCTTCCCAGCCACACTCGAAGACCGATGGACCCTCCCTCAAGGACATTATGAAAGCGATTATGACAGTACGCACATCCCTAGAGCAAAGAATAGACACCATCACGACTGAGGTTACATTGCTTAGAGCAGACCTTGGAAAGATAAGAGACAAGGTAGCCACGGTCAAGACCACAATGACCGGGCTCCAGAGCGACTCGAAAACTGCACAGCAACAAGTAACAAGCAACAAGTTAAAGAACGCCAAACCACCTGTCGTGATCTAGAAGCGAAGTTGGACGACTATGAGGGAAGATCGCGTTGCAATAATGTTTGGATAATCTGAGTACCAGAACGTGTTGAAGGGTCAGCAACAGACCTATTCATGAAAGACCTCATAACTAAACAACTGCAACCACGAGGCCTCAAGTTTTCTCCGTAGAAAGGGCACACCGGGTGCCAGGGGGCAGGCCCAAACCCAGAGCCCCACCCAGAACGATCCTGGCCCGCCTGTTCAACTTCAGAGATAGGAACGTTATCCTACAGGCAGCAAGGAGCGGACCGCCGGTGCGCTTTGAAAATAGCGCAATAACCTTCTTCCCTGACTTTACTGTCAGAGTCCAATGACAGCGACAGCCTTTCAACGAGGTCAAGCAGGAACTGTGCAGTCGAGGAATGAAGTATTCCATGATATTCCCAGCAAAATTGAGAATTGAGGCTGAAGGCAAGGCATGGTTCTTTGAGAAACCAGAATTGGCAAGGGAGTGGCTGGAGGGGTGGAGGGGGGTGGGAGGCAGGAGCCCGAAAGACCGGCGGGAAAAACAAAGACCACCTCTGCAGGCAGGTCATCGGAAGCGATGGGACTGCAGAAGAGGAGCATTAAAGATGGCCTACATTGTTTAGAAAGACGATATGGACACTGCTGATCATGCTGATATCAGGCAAGCCTGGCGTCACAACTAGAAGGAATATTAGGACAGACACAAAGGGACATAGACATTAACCTGGTAAGGGATTGTTATAAACTGGTTCCCCAATGATATAGGGGTCGGATGGTGGGCACGGGAATAGCCCTGAATCCCCCTTGACAGAGACGGGGGAAGGGCGACAGGCACTCTGCATAGTTGGGGACTCGGGCGGTTCTGGGCCCGAATTGCAGGGCGAGGGGTATTTCATACATCGAGTTATATTGCAGTAATGTTTATGAAAGGGAGGGAATGGGAGGGAAAGGGAAGAAGGATTACTCCATGTTAATTGACCGGAATTCTCAGAGTTTGACAGGAAGAGTATAATGTGTTAGACATGTTAAACCAGATACAGTAAGGAGGATCATGGGTGACCCACCACACATCAAGCCTATGATACACTCACGCCCGGGGGCAGAGGAGAGAGGGAAGGGTAAAAACCACAATAGAAATGCTCCATACGGATAAGGGCCCGGGACTAAGACTCCTCTCTTGGAACGTAAATGGGCTGGGATATACTCAAGAGAAGAATGATACTCCAATACATCAAGCGCCACTCCCCTGACATTGTCCTACTTCAGGAGCCACATTTGATCAGTAACTCCTGCAAAGCCCTAGACCGTTGGGAATACAAATTGATAGTGCATGCAGGCTTCACTACGGGACCAAGAGGGGTGGGGATACTGCAGAGGAAGACCTTTCCCTTGGCCGTAAACCGTACCTGGGCGGACGCCCTAGGAAGGTATGCGGCAGTGTCAGGGATATGGAAGGGGAGAACGATAAACATGATGTGGGTCTATGTCCCCCCAACACTACACATACAAGCCTTTCAAGATATAGGCGACATACTGTTAGATCTTCCGTGGGGGAACTACTGATTGGGGGAGACTTCAGTGCTGCACTGTCAGCTCAGACAGATCGGTATCCACCGTGGGCCACACAGCAGGCCAACTCACGACTACTTGACTTACTGAACGCCATGGGGCTGGTGGATGCGTGGCGAACTCATAATCCAACAGTACAGCAGTACACGTTCCACTCGGGAGCACACAATAGTCTCTCCAGAATAGACTACGTCAGACCTAGCAGGGAGGTTTAGAGAAATATACCACCTGGCAAGGGGAATATCAGACCACTCACCGATTTGGGCGGTCTATTCAGAGAGTAAACCCCGGCCAGGAGGGAGGACAACAATTGACCCATGGAGGCTTGAAGTCCCCTGGGTAAAACAAGGACTGCTTCAAACGACAAAACTTTCGCAGAGCACGTGGGGTCGGTCCAATCCGCACAGACTTTATGGGAGGCATACAAGCCTGTGATAAGAGGGCAAGCCATCTCTTTGGTAGCGGGACACAGAAAAGACAGAAAAGCCGTAATTCAAAAACTCGAGCACGAGCTCCTGCAGATCGAGGCAGCCTTAAGGCATAGTAACACAGATGAGACCAGACATATCCTGAATCTCAAAAAACAAAGAATACCATGAGCTGGCCACAGACGCAGCAAAGGCCCACTATACGGCAACTAGACACAAAATATATGAAGTGGGAGACAAGACAGGGAAACTGCTTGCTTGACTTGACCGGCGTGAACAAGCCAGTAGACTAGTTACTTCAGTAGCCTTGAGGAAAGGAGAGATGCTCAGGGACCCACAACAGATTTCAGACGCATATTATCGTGGTGTATATTCACCCTTTGTCGAATCGATAACAGATGAGGCCAAGGAACTGCTCGCAGACATCCCCCTCCTCACTCTCAGTACAGAGGCCTCGGCACTAACAGAGGGTGAAATAACAGAGGAAGAAATAGCGCATGCGATCCGAAATATACGATCTGGGAAAGTATCCGGGCCAGACGGCCTTCCGATCGAGTTATATAAGCTTGCAACAGCCACAGTAGCTCCCCATCTCAAAAACATGTACCTGGAAAGTCGTGCCAAGGGGATACTGCCCAAGGACCAACGTCTTGCTTCCATAGTTGTTATTCACAAGGAGGAAAAACCAAAAGACAGCTGTGCGTCCTACCGTCCTATTTCACTAATTAATGCTGAAGCCAAAATCCTAGCCAAACTACTCGCCGATCGCTTGGTCCAAGTCATTCCGCAATTCATTCACTCCGACCAATCAGGCTTTATGCCATGACGAAATACAGCTCTCAACCTACGAAGACTCCACGGAGTGCTGGGAAGGGTAAACACCCTGAAAGAGGATGCATTGGTCATGTCACTTGCCGCCCGCATGGCCTTCGACACTGTGGTATGGCCATACATGTTTACGGTATTAGAAAAATGGGATTTGGCCCCAACTTTATGGCATGGCTCAGACTTCTCTAGACTGACCCCATAGCACAAGTTGTGGTTAACAATACAACGTCTCACAGATTTCCCCTGAGGAGAGGGACAAGGCAGGGTTGCCCCCTATCACCACTAATATTCACCTTAATATTGGAAACATTGGCATCCTGGGTCCGGAGGGACCCATTTATTAGGGGCTTACGATGGACCGATGGCTGGGAAGATGGAATATCACTATACGCGGATGATATTCTCCTTTATTTAGCATCCCCCAAAACCTCAATTTATAGGGTGTTGAATATATTCACCAACTTCGGCAGGCAATATCAAATGGATGAAGTCCACCATTTACGTACTGCATGGAGTGTCTCCCACACTTCCCAGGGAATGTGCGGTGGAGGTGGTAACGGAGGGGTTCCGCTATCTGGGGTTTTCATAACTGTAGACCAGGATCTCTTATATAGCCGCAATCTGTTGCCCCCTACCCCACAGCGCTTACAGGGAGATGTACGTCACAGGAGGACTCTGCCTCTCTCCCTGCTAGGGAGAGCGGCCCTCTTTAAAATGATGGCACTCATTCGGTTCCTCTATATCCTACAGAGCACACCATACACTGTGCCCCCAAAGTACTTCCAAACAATAGAAAGTGAACAAAGACTACTATTGTGGGAGGGAAAGCATCATAGAATAGCACACCAGAAACTAGATGGGGATGGTAGGATGGGGGTATCACATTGCCCGACATACGTAAATACTACTGGGCGTCGCAACTGGTAGCCATCAACCAATGTATACACCAATCACCAGAGGAGCTCGCATATCGAATGGATAGATATATCTTAGGCAAGAGGGGATATACTAAAGCGCTTTATACTTCACCCCTACTCCTGACAGGCCCAACCAAAATCACGGTCCAACTGTGGCATATGGTTCAGAAACAGATGGGACAACTAAATAACAGAACACACACCACTGTGGGATGCAGAAACAATAGGGGCCATGGGCAAATGCCAAGGCTTCGACAAATGGGACCTAATAGGTATATCCCACGTGGGCGATCTATGGGAAAGGGGAGGCATGAGATCATTTGCAGCACTCCAGCAAGAATACGAACTGTCCAATACTGAAGTGTTTTGTTATATACAGATTAAACAAGTACTGCAAGCAGCAATCCCTAAGGGTACGGAACTCCCAGATTCTTCCCCACTAAAGAACAGAATCCTAATAGACCACATGAACAAGAAGGCCATATCCCTAACATACCAGAAACTGGTTAATAATTCCCCAGACCCCCTCACTAAGCTCAGATGATGGTGGCAGGCAGACATAGGGGAGCTGGATGACGAGGAATCGCAAGACGCTCTGTCATCCCCGAAAGAAGTAGCCATATCGAGCAAATTCAGACTAATACAACTAAAAATACTCCATAGAATATACTACTCGTGCAGCAGTCTGATTAAGATGGGTAGAGGAAAAGACTGTACTTGTAGGAGGGGTTGTGGGCAAGAGGGAACATACTACCACATACTATGGGACTGCCCCCACATACAACAATACTGGGCTACCATAGTTTGAAAAATGAGTGAGGTCACAGGTATGGAAATGACCCCCGCTCCGAGCTGGTGCCTCCTCGATGTATAGAAACCCACAGACCTTAGCGAGAAAGGGAAAATCTGGGTAACAACGGGACTGATAATTGCAAAGCGTAACATAGCTAAAAACAGGGGGTGCCAGCTACACCAAATAGGCGAGAATGGATGAGGGACCTTGATTGGTGTATGATAGCAGAAAAAACAGTGTACGAAAGCATGGGGGTGCCACAGGAAGTGGAAATAGATCTGGAACATGTGGAATTCCTACCGAGGGAACCTATGTATGAACCTGGGTGGGCAAATGCAGCGGGGGACGGACCGGCTGGACGATCCCCCATGAAACCACGGCGCCAAGGCAAAGAGATACAAAGCTAGTGGAGGAATGGGGGTGCACTCATGAATGTAAAGCAAGTACATGACATTGTAAATGGTTCTGAGTAAATTGCACTGTATCCTGTCAAAATTCAATAAACAGATGTTATAAAAACAAAAAAAAGAATGGGATGACAATCCACATCTGCCTCCACATACGGTCCCCTCTGGTCTACCTCCAAGACTGCTCCAAGGATACAGTCTTCCTCCCCCCTCAGGCACCGTCATTGTATCGGGTCTGGATCGAACTCATCTAAAGTTTCGATAAAGGGCATCTGCTGGTACACTCGATTCCCCTGCGAAATTCTCGGAGGTTGGGGTACCTGTACTTGCTGACTCTGACCCCCGCCCCCTCCCCCATTGACAGATCTGAGTCTTGTCACAGTATTTATAACGTCAGTTGCCTATCTCCTCATCTTGGACTGATTTGCTGGTTTTTCTCAGCTTTCGCGCTTCTAATGCCCGATTTTGTGACAATAATGACAAGTGGTGGTCTTCTTTAGGGTACCAATATCTACTCCTGTCTTGGGATCTATTCCTCTCCCATGTCCCACGCTAGTTGATGCGTTCTGGGTCACTCCATGACTATTTCCCTGCTTCCGACCCAAAGTTCCTCCGCTCCTCTGTGCTTGTTCTACCCTGTCTGCATTCCTCATCTGGACCAACATCAGTTTATCCTTTATCTTCCTGTGCTTAGAATCCACCTCATCACTACAGTATCTGGCATACAGCAGGATTTCATTTACAGATTTGTTTTGCCAGCAGATCAAATGCTGTTGGATCATGAAGCTAATATCTGGTCTCAGTGCCAACACAAACTTGGAAACAAACTGTCCCATATCCTTAGGGTCTAGAGTATCCAACCCACTGTTTTGCTTAAAGGCTTGCAAGAGCCTTTCATAATAAGCATGTACTGATTCTTTGGGCTCTTGAGTGGTTCGATCTATCTTAACCCAATCGATATCTTTTGGGGCGATCTTAGACTGCAACCATGTGATTACTTGCTCAAACCTTTTCATGACCAAAGGTAAAGGACCATGCGTTATGGGGTCTCTATCTGGTTCAGCAGATGGCCAATAAACAGCAATTTTCAAAGGGGACCACAAATCACTAGGTACCACAATATCAAATAGCATGTTCAAATACATCCACAGCACTTCTGAGATCTTTACAAAGCGATCAACTTGTTTATACCATTCAGCAGGTTTCTCACTCAGCCGAGGAAAATCATTTGTAAATGCTGCCAAGTCACCCCTACTCCAAGGCACATGCACATACCCTCCTCTCGGTACCTCTTGCAATGGGTAAGCTTCTACTCTTGTTGTCCCTCCCCCTGGAGGTGGCGTATCTCCTGTTCTCTTCCTGACACTTTTCTTCTTTGACCATCTTTCTTCCCATTTGTCAAGCATACTCCACGCACGTGTCCCTACAACCAATTGTCAAATATGCGTCTTCAACCCCGTGACCCTTTTCTCTTTCAATTCCTGATCACTGTAATTCAGCCTACAACTTCCCTGCAACATTTTCGTCTTAGAGAGATCCACATCATACTTCTGGGCCAATTCTGTTAGTTTCTTATGTGCCCGCCTTGCCTTAGGAGTAACGTCCTTCGCCACAAACAGCAACTCATCCTGCTCATAAAGTTCTATCCTTTCCAAAGGCAAGCTCCTACTAATTACCTCGTCTGCATCCACCTTCAGCCTCACTACATCTAACAATTTTGCCTTTACTGCGGCCTTGATTGTTCCCTGACTCGACACGCTACTCTGTCCTTCTCTTTCGCTACTCTGATTCCTCTGACCATTTCCTGGTGCTGTAGCCTGCAAAGCGTGCTGATCTCCGGAACCTCCCTGATCTGTACCTACTTCGGATATTCTCCCCATGGGTCCTCTAACTGGAGCTTCCCACATCTTTAAATCTGAATTTGCCTACGACCCTGATCGTACTATGCTAGATCCAACAAGCACCCTTGAAGGGTCAGCGGTTGCTGGTAATAGAGTACTAGCTTCCACAAGCACAAAGAATGGACCATTTCCATTCACTGTCACATTTCCTCCTGGATTGACCCTTTCTCCCAGCTCTGCTGACTCGGGTCATACACTGAAACTACATGTTCAATGGTGACCGGTACCGTAAGGTCTTCTGGTAACCGCATAGCAGCGTTGACTCCACTCGTTTCTGTACTTCCCAGTGCTAGCATCCCTATCCCTTCTGTCCTTGTTGAGATCTTTCCCACTACTCTCGCACCAGGGTCCGTCTGTGACACTACCATTCTTTCCATGCTTGCTGCATTTGCCAATTCTCGTCTCCCTTCTTCTGAATTTGGATTGTATGGTGGAGGACGCTCTGCCAATAATCTGTCTAACATACTATCATCAGTGTTACTCTCATCATCTTCATTCCTGTTCTGAGCGTCTCCTTCCTACACTAACAATGGGTACAACCTCTCTCCCTCAATTGTGTCCACGCTCCACCTCTAACTGTGCGTCCCATTGCACATCTTGATATGCCTTCATAGCCTTTTTCATCCTTCCCTGACATCTTTCCCTGTTTTTTGCCTGAGCTGCTTGCATCCAAGTATCTAGTGCCTCAAACTGTGTTGGTCTAGGTGGGGGCCGTAATGAAGAAATCACTCCCCTCAATTGATATAATACCTCTAATCGAAATGAAACATAACGTGGAAAAACCAAATGTCTCTCCTTTTCAGTAGTTTTATGCCAATTTTGAAGCCAAACTATGGTATGAGGCCTACATTTGTTGCCATATAATGTGCTGGGGTATCCTCGGGCGGTGCTTCCTCACCTACTCGAGTCACCACTCCTCTATCTCCCCTACAAAGATCTTGTAATAATAATAATTAAATAAAATTCTTTTACCAACAAGATTTCCTCGTTCAACCTCCTGATGACAACCAGCCAATCCCAGCGTGGCGTTACACCAACCGACCTATTGCAGCGTGGCACACTCCAACGTCACTTCTTCCCCCTCACAGCGGTTTACCCTCCTTCACAGTTGCACCTTACACATTCACTCTTGCAATCATAGAAACAAGTAACTGTCTGCCTTCCAAATGACCGGACAGTTACAGAAACAAGTAATTGTCTGCCTTACTAAAAGATCGAATGAATTCAATCACTCAAGAACATTCATGCACCGTGACCCTCGACCTGCTCTGGCCACTCGAATCACTGTAGTCTACCCCTGCGCACGAGGCTTTCCACACACGATTCTAACAAATCCATTCACACAAAGTTCCCTGTCTTAATCGGGTCTTCGATAGCGCTTCATGACTTCCCAACAAACCAGTGGTCAGACAATTACAACAAATCGGTGTTTTCTACACCACAAATATCCCAGGATCTTAGGCTAGTCTTGAGCTTGATAATCAAAACAAAACCAAAACTCATTGCGCGTGTCCACACGAAACCACATTCACTCGACTCTCATCCCAACTCCACAAGACATCACACAATCAAATCATTTCCGCAACCTAACACCCAACAATTCACTATTCATACTCACTCCACTGTTCACCGCTGTTCTCGCAGCACTGTCAACCTCGGTAGGTCCCCGCCAAATTCCGCTGTTCTCCGCTCTTGATCATTGGGGCTCTCTTTCTTTGGGGCTCTATGGGTCTATACTTTTCTAGATTCTCCCCTCAGTTCAAGAGGTAACCATCCTACTCTGCTACCAACTGAAGGAGCCAGGTTCCTCGTTCTAGACCTACTCTGGAACCCCTGGTCGATGGCTCTTTGTTACCTGCTTAAAAGTATGGAGGGGAGAAAAATAATTCGCCAATTCTGTTTTACTATTCCAATGAAGTATGACTCCGAAGAATCACAGACTCCTGTTCAAAGTTTAGTTAGTTTATTACAAAGCCAAGAAAAGTTGAACGTACAAATACCTCAAAACGAGGGTGTAAAAATACATGGGTACTAATACAAATCCAAACGTACGAGCAAAATTTAGGCGGTGCAATATGCTCAAAATGACCAGTTCCAATCTCATCACGCAAAAGATTACTGCGCCAACATCAATAGTTCTATTCATTGGAGGTTCGTAATTAAAAAAAGCATTAGTCTGTCCCTACACTACCACTTGCGTGGCATCCCTACTTAGCATTTCCCAGGCAAGTTCAGGAAAGGTGTCGGCACGTGAAGGCTTCCTAAGAAGTGCACTCACATTGAATGGGTTAAGTATCATAAAGCTACAGAGCTCGTTCTAAGATGCTCTCTCCTCTTAAGGCACGGCCAAAGTCCCCGGACTCTGTCCCTAACCCCAACACAAAATCGTAAGACACACCCATCATCACATCACACGATCATAACATCCAACTGGACACCTCCTCGTAGGTAACTTTCCATGCAGTGGCGATGCTCCCAGGCTCTTGCTCGATGTCCTTGATTCCCAGGTCTTCTCCAGTGAGAATGAACACCGTCCCATGTTATCAGTACTGCTTGCTCAAATGTATCCTCTCCTCCCTAAGCCTAGCTCCTAGAACAAAACCGTTATTCTAACTAACAAAGATTAATTTCTCCACCTGCAACAGAAACGTGAGAAAGAACAGCTTCTACATACACATGGATTTCTACTAGCAAACTCATCTAGAGAGCCAGGGAGAAATACACATGAAGCCTACAAAGTTCGGCAAACATAGGAAACCACATATAATTTCATAAAGCACACGTATACATTAACATTATTACTGTGCACTTTTAGATCAATGCATTACAGTCACAGGTAAAATGCGGCATTTTAAGACTCATCATATAGCACACAATTACAATGTTGATTTCTCAGTGTTGAACGAAAATATATCACTCCACGTTCACGTTATTCCATTACACATTCTAATAACCAAATGTTAACACGACAAAGCAATATATGTGTGAGTGCGAGCTACTTGTGATTATAATGCACCCCTACAAATGAAAGAGCACAATCGCGCTCTATCAGGTCCAAAAGCCTTACGACAACAGGCAGCAATCTGAAACCTTTTAGTGCTTAGAGGTACCATTCAATAACAATTCTCACAAACATTTAAGCTTTCCATTTAGTCTCACTCAAAATAGTTTCATCACACTCTGGTTCACTAAATCATGCACACAATTGTTGCTCTCTGAGGAGATGCAGATTATTTGTGGTGTTCCTCATGGGCGCATCTTTGAGCCCCACTCTGTTCATTCTTTACGTCTCCCCTCTGACCACACTGGTTTGAGATTATATCCTATGCTTACTAAACCCAGATTCTTGTACCATTCACAGATAACATCGTCTCAACCCAGGAACGGTTTTGGACTTGTAGGTCAGGGGTTGGGGTCTGGATGAAAGCTAACTGCCTGAAACTTTTTTAAACTTATTTTTAGGAATTTTCATGCAACTCTGTCAACATAATTTCCAACAATTACAATTGTGGTTTAAAAAACATTGTTACATATCATTAAAGAACTTATGGAATGAATTGCAGGAAACCAGTGTGCCCCTAAAAGTTGGTAGTGTCCAGCCAGTGGTGAGGGGTCATAGATGAAGCAGATTATCGGGTGTGGAAGTCAACTAAAGACTCAAAAGAAAACAAGCTGATTATCAACATTGAAAAAGCACAAAGTAAACTGTTGTTGCCCAACCCGATAGTGGGTGATCTTGCAGAGAATAATTGAAGAAACTCCACAGACTTGCTCATACCCCAGGACTGTTGTGCATCATCCACGTCCCTTAAGGTACAAGACAAATCAAGGTCATAGCCCAACCCTCGCATCCAAGGTGGTCAAACCAAGACTAACAATCAACGCTAGTCAGCAGCTCCATCAAAGGACTCTACCAGTTCACTCCAACGATCAGTACGCAGCACCCGGTTCTCTTCATTGCGTAGGACAGCGCCTTCTGCCATTGCACATCTCTTAACCTCTTCCTTCATCGACATTAAAGAGGGGCCTTCAGTGGATCTCCAGTGTATTGCTATGGCACGTCGGATGATGACTAATGCTAGGTCCATGAATCTGGAGGCCGTACTTGCTGCCTTTGGGCGAGTATACAGGCCCAATAAACATGTTTCTGCTGTGAACAAGTCTGTTCTGTCTGGTGTTCTCTACAATTCTGAGATGACTGCCTTCCAAAAACTAGTTTTGACCTGGCACACTCATGTCATGTACAGGAATTCTGCGTCGACTGTGACCCAGGGCAACTTTTATCAGTAGTCTGAGCAGTAACATTCAGCCTATGCGACTTGAGGTAGGTGGTGTGCAGGTATTTAAACTGTGTGTACACTTTAATTTGGTGTTCCTTGATACTTTATGTGGGTGGCCCAAAGCTGATTCCCTCTTCATATCTTTTAGTTCCACCCTACCTCCCTCTCCCAGTAAGCCCTCAGGGTTGTTAATGTAGCGAGAGGCATATTTTGGAGGGATTTATACCACTAGGAGATAAGCCTGCAAACACTTCCAAATGTGAGTAACATCTGTGAAACTTCATGTGTCTGTTGCTCGGTATGGCAGTCTTCCCTCATGGATTGCACCAAAAAGTGGGAGTCGGGCAGGCCATCTCCATTAATCAAGGAGTGTAACTCCTGGAGTTTCCTATCTTCATAGCAATCGCCCAGTGTTTGGATTCCCGTCCTCTCCCCATCTGTCGAGTGGTGAGATACCTGCCCCTTACTGTGGGTAAACCAATCCATGGGAATGTATACAGTGGCTGTTGCACTGTTTTCTGCAGTGCCGTGCAATGGCAAAAAGCTTAGAAGGCTTAGTTTCCCACATCTTCACTCCCAGCAATAGTGTCACTAAGGCTCCCTCTCGTTGCCTCTCCACTATTGGACCTAATTCTGCATGTATGGTCCCGTCAAGCCACCTAGGGAGCCACTGTACCTGGGTGGCCAGGTATTACATCTCATACATAGTCATGGGCCCCAAGTCCCCCTTCTCCCGCCGGGCACTGCAGGGTGGTTAGTGATACTCTGTGCCAGTTTTCCATCCCAGATCAATTCCCTCAGCAACACATTCCCTGCCTTAAACCAGCACTGTGGGATCCAGACTGCAAGGTGCGCAAATTGATACAACATGTGAGAAAGCATCATCATCTTAGTTAAGGCGATCCTCGCAAAATGCGCAACTGCAAGGAGCACCAGAACTCAATCCTTCCCTTCAAGGCCCTCAGCTTTCCACCAAAATTTCCCTCCCAGGTGTCCTCATCACTATGGCATTTTTTTGTTATGTTAAAAAAATATTTATAGAGCGCACGTTCACCATACGGTTTCATGGCGCTTTGTAAAGAGAGGTAGCCAGCTGCTTGTTAGATCATTCACTCGTATGCCTGAGAAAACAACCAATTTTTTAATTGTCTCCTGAAATGAGAGTAGCATGTAGAAGATCTGATGTTAAAGGGGAGTGAATTCCACAAATGAGGGGCCAATACCGCAAAACAAGATCCGCCAAGTCTTTTCCGTTTAAAGGTGGGGATGGCCAAAAAGTTCTGGTAGGGTGACCTAAGGTTCTGGATAGGGGCATACCTCTGTGTAAGAGTGTAAATAAATTCTAGGCAAGTGCTGTGGAGAGATTTGAATATGAGGCATCCGATCTTAAATGCACAACGTTGAGTTACCGGGAGCCAATGTAGCTTCCTCATGAGGGGAGTGACATGGTGCCATCTCGGCTGGTGATGGATCAGTCTCGCTGCTTGATTTTGCACCCATTGTGGCCTTTTCGTTAAGTACCCTGGAAGGCCAAAGTAAATAGAGTTAGCATAGTCAAGATGTGAAATTAAGTGAAGTTATGGGCTCCCGTATAAGTCTTAGGTGGGATACCGCCGGTGGGACATGTCAGATAGACAGGGATACTGGGCACGCTCATGACTAAGTTCAGTTTGTTGGGGGACCCAACACCCTACCCAGGGCTTTCAGAAGTCTTACGTTCCAGGGGAAGCCCTCAACAACATCCATTAGGTACAGGAGCATATCGTCGGCTAAAGCGAGATGCCATGCTCAACGTGATATAGCACGATTCCCAACTGCCTGAAACTTAATGAAGGAAAAACAGATGTGCTCCTGATATTGGGTGTCCCTTTTATATCCGAAATAATCTTGGTATTTTCTGACCACAAGCACTCTTTCTCTATACTAAAAATCGTACCAATGCACTTCATTCTCCTTGAATAAAACTTGTGTTTTCCCTTTCTGACCATGCCAGGAGAACCGTTATTCAATCATTGATCATTTTGCTTCTGGATTATGGCAGTTCCCTTTATCTGCTTCTGGCTAACTTCCTTACTTATCACCTACAGATTGTTCAGAATGCAGCAATGCTTACCATTCTTAAGTTGTCTTCACATCATTGGGTTGCCTCTCTCGTCGGATATCTCCACTGAGTTCTGATTCAGAAGCGCTCCGTGTTTAAAGCTATGCTCATAATATTCTCCACAAGATGGGCCCTCTTTATCTGAGATGCAGATCAACCTAAGTGCCCCTTAAGATGATTTGGAGCTATTCTGCTGGTCATAACTTTTATCAAAGGATGCAGGTTTGGAGAAAGTGTGCTTTCCTTCCTGGCAGATAAATGGTGAAACTCTCTCCCTGCTGATTTAAGGTCCATTTCTACTTTTACTATGCTCAGGAAGAACCTTAAGACTTGTTTTTTTAAGTTCCCCTAACTTTGAAAGTGAGCATGATGGTCTTCCTTTTGCAGTGCCAGGACACCCTTTTAGGGTAACACAGCATTTTAAACAACCTATAACATAACATGTTTTTCAATTTATCTTTGCTATCAATACATTTAATTAATTTAACCATCTCCCATTTGCTCGATGTATGAAAATTCCCTCAAACATTCCTGTAGACACCAGGACTAAATCTTTAGTGTGGGGCTTGAGGCCTTGGTTTCCTCCAAACTCCCTTCAGTCCAATTCTGGGAGCCATGGGATGCCCCCACTCTTAAAGAACTGTTCTTACACTGTGTCTGCCACATTTCTCTGTCCCCTCTCGAAAATTGCACCCACAGCTTTGGACATCATGCTTTTTCTATCTGATCAATGTTTCCCATATCTTCTGATGCTTGGATCACTAATCCTCTAGCTATTCCGATCGCCACAGTCGCCACTAATGGCCATAGTAGTCTACAACTCTACTTGAAGGCCTCCTCTTTGGCCCTTTTATATTCATCCTTTTCAATTTTTCAGCATGCAGTCCACTAACATTCGCTACCTGTTCAGCCCTGGATGTTTTTTCCTTGCTGGGTTAAACTTGATCTTTCTGCTGCCATGCCCTTGAATCTCTCCCATACCCAGGTTCACATGAGACTCCAGGGATCAGACCATGTGGTCAGGCTCTGACTCGCTGTTCATGTTTATACCCAGCATATTGGGCATATCTGCGCTCCGTCTGTCCCCGAATCGCTTTCTTATGCAGTCCCTCGCCCTTCTATTTAAAGAGGTACTCCACCACCACTCCTACAGTTGGCATCACTACACCACTGTAAAAGTGGACTGTCCTTGACATCTAATATGTGGCTATATGGGTTGTACCTATACTGCCCGCAGTCAATCTCTGCTCTGTAGCACCTTTATTGGGGTGTGGTGAGATTTTACCTTGACTCGCTGTCCTGTAAGTGGAGGCAAACACTATTTCAGTGCTCAAAACCGAAGACTCACTGGCTGATGATTGATTGCAGGGAACTCAATAAGGTTCTGCCTGAAGCTGCCATCTTGTCAGTGACATTAGGCAAGATGATTGGAAATGTCACTCCAGGAGACTGTGGTCTGACTGTTGGACATCAGGAATGGGTAGACCGTGCATACCACTTTAGCATATAATCCTCCAAATCCTGTATACGCTTCTCCCTTTGAATTTTTCCTTTAATCAACTGAAGCATGTCCATTTTAATGCCAGCGGCTTTGGACCTATTGTCAAAGTTATAAAATGTTGATGAGTGTAGATGGAGCATCATATGGGGAGGATATAACTTCCCTCTCCATTTCCTGTCTGAGATCACAACTATGTACATTGTTGTAATGCTTTCAGCATCCTTATAGACTCACACTTCTAGCAACAGACCAGCATACTCATCTGGCACCAAGCTGGAGTTGTGCCAGGGACACTTCTTTTTCATTATTTTCATCACCACTGCTTTCATGTCATTCCTGTTAGATTATCACAGGGCCAACATGGATGCCATGGCACCATGTAACCCTCAACACAACATCTCACCCACTGGCATTATACAATCAAAACAGGCGTAAAATGAGCCTGATCTACAGCAGATCAGACTCCAGCATGTACAGGCAGGGTGTTGCGACACACAGCTGGCCACCCTACGTGAGACAGACACTGTGCTCATCTACAAAGACGCGATCCAGACGCGCACAAAGAAAGCACACTGATCAATGCACCCACCATGTCACCTGACCATACCACATCCCAGTACTGGTGCCCACCACAAATGTATCTGCAAATAAGATGCCACCCACCAAGGGCACTAAACAAGCACACACTACTGTTCATCAGCACCCACTGACAGATCCACACCTCAGCATTGAGCAGTTGGTCTGCATGTGAGTGTTAGTGGCTGCAAGAATCTCTGAATCGTGCAATCCACCTATACCTGCAGGGACTCGTTACTCCCCACTTTACCTGACTCAGGCCTGTTGTCACTGCCCGATGTAGCAGTTACATGTGAAGTGCCCATCCAACCTGCTCCTCGACCCCCTGTGAGGCTCAGCAGCTGCCAGGAGACTGACAGAAAAAGACTCAGCACATATCTCTGCACTAACGAGTCATCCTTCACAGGCCCCAATGATGGGCAGCCAACCCAACGCAGAAACAGCCTAAACTTGCCTCCCGCTCTGTCATCAATTCCTGTATGCTGACAATGACACTTGCAGGTGTTACTTGCACACAATGGAGACTCATCACCAGAAAATGGGTATGTTGAGAATGTACTTACAAACGTAGCCCTTTCCTGCAACCACATCTCCGCTCAGACCATTCCCTCGGGCCAACTCGTCCAACTTTCCAACATTCTGTCTATGCTTCTCCCTGAGTTCATTGTATAATTTGTGAACTTTGATTCCACATCTTCTCCGCTCTGTCCAAAGAGAAATGCAAAGGTCTCAACCACCAATGACATACCACTGTTTGCACTGGTCTTGCCAGAGGTCCTAGCCCTGATCTCTTCCACTTGCCTCTCAAAGGGGCAACTAGGAGAGCACAATGGGCATCTCTGTGCACAAGGAGTATTGGACAATCCCTGCACATCACAGATCTTCTATTGTGAAATGGATAGAACATGTCACTTATACAGACAAACAAGATCGGTGTATTCCAAAATGTCTAACTTGTCCTCTATGGCTAGCTACACCTCATGCTTTGCTAAACTTACATAGTTTAATATCAACTACAGATACCTTCCATCACTTCTCTGTCGTATCTGGGTTCACTTGTTCCCTAAAACTTCTACTGTATCTGTTCTATGCATTGTGAATAAGTTAAGTAAGCAGGTAATTGCAGGTTTAGGGATCCCCTGCACATACAGTATTCTTTGCCACACTGGATAGATTGTGACTTTTTAGGGAAAAGACTCTCTGCGCTGTGGAGAAGAAAACAGAATGAACATAGCCTCTTAGAACCTGTCTATGTAACAGAATGAACATAGCCTCTAAGAACATGTCTATGGTTTTCCACTCTACAGCTGGCAGCGTGAGGAGAGTAGTAAGGCAGATAATGTTCCTATAGATAGATGGGCTAGTTGTTTCCACCTGTGGGGAGGTAAAGTTCAGTGCAACAGTGCAGCAGACTATATACAAACACACCACAGTACTCATGGTGCTAATTGCCTTCTTCAAAGGAACACCACATTTCCCAAAGTTGAGGCACCTCTGTGATGATAGTGGGGCTTCTGTAGAGAGGTATAGAGTTTCTGAAACATGAGGGTGATCTCAGATGGGCTGTAGAGTCCAGGGAAAGGTGCCAAGATCAAGAGGAATAGCTGTCTCAGCCTAGTAATGTAGGCATGGCCTACCTGAACCAGGAATCCAGAGCTGTTGCAGATGGAGGCCTGGCAAGACCAGTTAAAGGAGTGAGCAATGTTGCATTGCACAGTGATGAGGTGCGACGAGATATAGATGCAATTAGACCCTTGAAGCAGGGGTCTGAAACTGACAGGGAGTATAAATAATCTGGGTGCAAGTGCAAAGGGTGTACTGTAGATCACCAGGAATAGTCCCAGTCCTTAATTTGAGCCAGTAGTTTCTGGTGCTCGGCAACAGCACTTAATTGTCAACACCAGCGCTTGTGGCAGTCAGCCACAAGGTGGTACTGTCTGGCTGATTTCGAGATGACCACAACAGCTGTCAATTATTAATTCAATATACATTAAAAATTACTATTACCTACCACCTAAGTCATTCTTATAGCTTTGGGGTCCTGGAATATTCCAAATTGTCACACTTGTAGGAGAGTGATGGTTACTAGTTGCGTTGTTACTATCAATGACAGCGCTGCCAGGGGCAATGTGTGGTGCAAGCTGCAGTGTCTTCCTGACCTGAGCCCTGGCACTTATTTGTTTACAAATTAAGCACTGATTAGTCCCCAGATGCCACATACTTTCAAGCACTGATGAAAACTTGGAAAATAGATGAGTGAAGTCTTAATGTCTGTGGGTAATCTCATCCAAAAGGATGGCCAACCCCTGTGGGTTAAGGCATGCAGTAATACTATGCACATACAAATCTCTAGCACACGCTATCTCGAGTATACAAGTTAGATTTACAGTCAGTCAATGAATACACATTGGACAAAGTTGGTTCCCTTTGTTTGGGTAGTGCTTCCTTTCTTTATTCTTTTCGGCACATTTAGATTCTTTTCTTGTTTCTGTAGCCAACACGTGTTTCGTCCTAGAGGGAGTACCGCAAGCCTTCTTCAAAGCTGCAATCCTGTTGTCCTCGCAAATTTTGAAACTTGTATGCCAGTTTTAAATCCCACGATCGGTGTAATTAATGCCGTGAAAAATGGATATCCTAAAGTGTTGTGGGATCAAACCACAAAAAGCTTTTTTATATTGTCCGGTCTTCCTGACTGTTCTCGATTGCCCCTTTTGATTCTCTGTATCTCTTGTAAAAAAGGGGAATTGCTTCCAATATTCTGACCCGATGTGCCCTCCCCAACATCTTCCTCACTTTCACTGGTGGGTATCGTGCTCAAGGAAGTGGAACTGGAGCTCACAGACGCCCCGTCTTGTGACTGTTTCTTGTTTCCTGGGTTCACCAGTTCCACAAGTTAGAGTAACAGTCAAGTAATACACATTGGACAAAGTTGGTTCCCTTTGCTCGGGTAGCGCCTCCTTTCTTTATTCTTTTCGTCACATTTAGATTCTTTTCTTGTTTCTGTAGCCAACACGTGTTTTGTCGTGTGATTTAAAACCGACATACAGATTTCAAAATTTGCGAGGACAACAGGATTGCAGCGCTGAAGAAGTTTTGGTGTACTCCCGCTAGGACGAAACACGTGTTGGCTACAGAAACAAGAAAAGAATCTAAATGTGACAAAAAGAATAAAGAAAGGAGACGCTACCCGAACAAAGGGAACCAACTCTGTCCAATGTGTATTACTTGACTGTTAATCTAACTTGTATACTCGAGATAGCGTGTGCTAGAGATTTGTATGTGCATTGGGTCTGGGGGCAGTAGGGCGAGTTGCTTCCTGCTCTTTAAGCACCGCTTGCAATTATTATGGAAATTTTGGTTTTAATACACTTCGTGAAATAGTCCCCTAGCCCCAACACCCTTTAAATAATCCAGTACTATCCCCCTGGTTTTACCTAACCTCGGGTAAAAAAGGTTGAATAATCTTCCTTGTCCACATGGCTGCAGCAGCAGGCCTCTGCTGGAACAGTGCTGCTTTAGTGAGTGTGAATCTCAAATAATGACATTGGCGTTCTCTACCCTCCTGGTTGTCAACACTGAATGCATATCAACCATCACAAATGGTTCATTCTTCCTGTCCTGTAGAAAACATCTTTTCTGAAAGCTTTTCAAGAAATGGTTCTCTAGTAGTTTGGTGAAAAGAAGAAGGGGGAGTACTAAAATCTTATGTTTTCGTTTGGCAGGACCTTTCCTCAAAGAGCAGCCCAGAGTTACCGGGAAGATGCTGGTATTGTTCTTCGGCATAGTGGCCGCGCTGGTTTGCCTCCTGATTCTGATCTACGTCATCTACAGTCGAACCCACAAGAGTGAGATGTTTTCCCATCACCGACTCTATGGTGAAGGATTTGAGGATCCTGGTAAGAATATTTGTGGATGGGAGATTACTTTAGACACGATTTGTGGACATTTCACCGCATGGTAAACACTCTTGACGCTGGTGTTTCCCCCGTGGTAATTCCTGCGTTCTTTTTTCTTAACAGGAAGGTGCCCCCCATATCCTCTGGTCGCCTTCCCAACCTGCTTGCGTGTATTTCCGCACCTACAACTGCAACGCTGTTTAATTAGGTGCTGCAGTGCTGGTGGTGAAATGTCTGTCGGCAGGAACAACCCAGCACAAAGGTCCCATACCCTTTAGAGACCTCTCATAGACCACCCTTTTCCTATTTGGCTGCAATAACTTTCCTGGGGATCACATTACAGTTCATGGAAATCAAGTACATTTACAAATATCCCTCTTTGGGGAAGAACAGTGACACATTCTTAAAGCCCCTGACATTGTACTAACAATTATCACTACCCCTTCCCCCTCCACTTAGCATTACACACCCCTGCGGGCTCTAAGGGCCAGATGTACAACCCATTTTTGCATGCGCAAACGGGTTTGCGAACCCGTTTGCGCATGCAAAAACATATTGGGCCATGTACATAGCTTATTTAGCGAGTCGCAAATTTTTTGCGGCTCGCTAAATATGTTTTGCGACTGCCTGCCCTTAAAAATTTTTACGAAAATGTTTCTTTTTTTTTAAATGCATCCCGTTTTCCTTTAAGGAAAACGGGCTGCATTTAGAAAAAAAAGCTGCTTTATTAAAAAGCAGTCCCAGACATGGTGGTCTGCTGAGCCCAGCAGGCCACCATCCCTGGGAGGGCTGGCATTCACAATGGGCTCGCAAATTGCGAGAGGCTCATTAATATAAATGAGCCTCGCCATTTGCGACCCCATTGGGAATCACAAAACAGTGGAAACACACTGTTGTACATTTCATTTAGCGCCTTGCAATTTGCGACTCGCAATGTGTCGCAAATTGCGAGGCGCTAAATGAAAGGGTCGTATATCTGGCCCTTAGCCTCTTCAACCCACCTTTAAACATCAAACAGTTAACAATATATCTAACTCTTAACTTCCTTAACCGTATTGTTTTCTCATGAATCCTTTCCGAATTCTTGTCCAGCTTGCCTAAAGTAGGACCTGGCTGCATCATCTTTTGCTCATTGATAATGTTCTGTCCCCCCCTTCTCTGCGACTGACCTTCCATGATGTCCTCTAATTTAACCTGAGCTCTCTACTTCAGCCACCAGAAAACCCTCCCCTGAGATGTTCTTTATATCCCTTCTCCTCCTCCTTCCACTTACTTTTGTTCCACCATTCCCCCAATTTAGAAAAGGTTCACTCCATCCATTCCAAACAGCACATGCCATTTATATACAACGGCCAGCTGATGTACCGTCTCAGACTTCCCTGCCATAGAAAACTCTGACACCTCCCAGGTCACTTCTTATAACACCAAGTCAATGACTGTCAGCTTGCCCGCACCACTCAATACTCTCCTTGGAAGGATATGAGCTTAAAAGATCTGTGGAATCCCATCTGTTCTCAAATCCCACTCTATCCTCTTCAAAAGCTCCACCACTGTTAGCTGATGGTGGACCTCCCCTTCCTTCAATAATCAAAAGCATCTGGGCCTAGGTTGTTTTGTCTTCTACCCCCACAGCCTTGATAATAATTGGCCCCATCTCATGGATCCCAATCTGTGCCAAGCTGTTGGACATTACAATCCCTCTGAGCATGCAGCCTGTTCATTGTACTGTTTAGTGGCCACAGATCTGAGTTTCCATTCTCTGACACCACACAGGTCCCTCCTCCTGACAACAAGTAAGTCTGTTACCACTTCTCAAGCCCTCATGTAACATGGTACCGGTCATAGCCCTCAAATGCACCAGCGCCTCCCTAATGTTTCAACCTGCCAGTCTACTAAGCCAGTTACATATCTCTCCTTTACCACCACTATCCTGACCTAATGTGTTCCAAATGTAGTGGTGAACAAAATTCCCCTTCAGCCTTACTCCATGAAAATCGCCCTGCTTCCTATGCGTCTAATATCAAGGTATCGCCTGTAATGCCAATCAAGCCTCCCAGCACTGTACCTACACAGTCCCAGGCCCACATCAACCTAGAACTCAAATGTGCCAAGACGTAGGACAGTAACAACAGTGCTATACAATTAGCATCCCCAGGTGGACAGACACACAGATCTCACCTGACGTAAAACCATCTCCAGGAATTCCACCGTAAGGGCCTGTGTCTTGTTTCCTGCCTGTCTTGCCGCTCTACTTGCCCCAGCCAACTCATCTCTCAAAAATTAAACTCCCAGCTGGTTTGTATCCCAAGAAGCATTTCCCCTATTAACCTCTTCATTCCAGTCTCCCTGAACTCGTTACTGGTGACATATTTCTCTCTAATGATGGGATAAAAAAAATGGCCTGCACTCTCCCTTCTTGCCTTGTGCTCTTTCCATCGTAATCTCTCTTTTGCGTTCTAAGCTTATTCCTCCCACACCTTGTAAAGGATGTAAGCCCCTTCTCCGCCAGTTGCGGCTCCATCGCCACCAGTCCACATTGCCCCACCTCTAGGTTTAGCCCACAGGATTTCGACTACTGGAAACAAGATAATACCTCAGGCACCCCATTATCCAGTGCTAGTGCATGAGGTGCTCCCAATATGACATTCCATTTGTAGCCAACTAAATGCGTCTTCCCCTTAATAGCCATTGAATCACGTCTTCCCCTTAATAGCCGTAGATCCATAGAGCATTAGCTGCACCCTGTTTATTACCTTCGCTACTTCAGCTTCGTCAATAAGAAATATCTCATTCTTGTTTCACAGTCCACATCCCTACTGTCACAACGCTAGTAGTACTACGGTACTACTGGAAAGCAGGCCAAAAAAGGCCATGCTATGCTTTGCATTTGCCAAGCATTCCTGCCAACCCCCTACCCATTAACCTATATTCCAGTAACGGCAGACCCCTCTGCACCCGATGTGTCGGTAACATTTTCCTCTGTCCATGTCATTGTTTTGTCCATTTTCACCTTTTAACACAGTTGCAGACATCCAGAAAGTTGGTCCAGATCAACAAATTCTGTCAGTAATCCATTGCCCATGGCTTAGCTTCATGCTTCCCTCATGACGTATGCCATTTGTCTGCAGAACACCCTACCCAATGCCATCACCTTGCAAGTTTAAATTGCTTATTTCCATAACTTGCCTGTCCACTTATTCCCTATCTTGTATATCAATGTGCCCTATCCTTGCAGCATATATAAAGATTACGATTTGAAGTACATAACCAATAAAAATAGCAACTTGCATTTGAAGATACAACATTCAGTACTTTGAGTGGCATCACTTGCAGCAGCATATTGAATTATAGAAGGATAACTGTGAATAATGGGGATGGTTTTCACCAAGGGATTCTAAGTGTTATCAAATGGGCAACGAGATTGAAGCTCGAGTTGTCTATGATGTGACTAGAACCCCGAGGTGAAAAACATCCCTGTAATTTACTTTTTACCCGTTTATAATTTTATGTTATGTAGGGCGCCCCAAATCATCTTTCCATGCTTTCAACTGCTACAAAATGGTAGAGGAGTTCTGGGGGAGTAATACGAAACATGGCCTCTCCTCCCTGACCGAAATGTGGAAAAAATACAATACCTTACTTGCCATTCTTAACCAGTCCCCACCACCTTCCATGCTTCCCTTCCCCCTCTTGCAGTTATTCTCACTACTTTGGGTCAAAGCAGCCATACATAACAAAATAGTCATGCCAGCTACATTATACGGGTATAGCAATAGGGACAATCATGTCAACTATAACATCTACAGTGTACAAGAAAGTGCATTATGCTATGTGCAATATTTTTAAAATAATTTCTGCAAAAAAATATTGCTAGGCACGTAATCATCCAAGCAGACCGAAATATATGATGCCACTGCATAGTATATTGATGTCCGCTCAGTCCCATAGCACAAAGCTAATCCATTGGAGTACCTTGTAACACCACGATTCTTGAATAATGGGACCAGCCACTTCCCTTTGGACAGCACAAGTCGCTGAAGAAAATAGTAAGTTTAGAATAGTTTCTATGCCACCTACATTGCAGTCACAGAGGCCATTGCTAGACTCCATTTTATTACATCTGTACATGGAATTTTCCGTTGGAAGTGCTCCAAACCTAAATTTAAGATACAAGATTTGCCGTGTTTCAGGTTGGATAGTGTCCAAAAAGATCCAACAGTGATGTAAGATATCTATACCTCAAGGAGTTGTACTTAGTGACTTGTATGATTTTCCTACATTTAACGAGAAAGAATTTCTCCGTGATCATTTCAATCATATGTACATTGATGATATAGAGTTTTCCAAGAGGTAATCAAAACCTAATTCCCTAAGGTAGTTCTTAAAATGCACCCACCTCTGAATTTTAGTTGCTCGTTCAAGTGATGCTACTTCTCCCGCTAGGGAGTTCCTGTGCTGGTGGATGAAGTACAGTTGTACGAAGCACAATAACCTCAGAAATATAGTTAAAACAGAGATTGAGGTTCAAAGGCACCAGGGAGTTACCCAACACTAGTCGTAAGAGTGCCCTTAAGAACCTATTTCAATTTTTTGCAAAGCAATTTTCTGAAAAACTAATAGCAAACAAACCCCTGAGGTCTGTCCTTGATAAACTGACAAAGTTCACTCAAGGTCCCTAATAAGTAGATACTTTTAAAGTCATGTTTACAGTGGTTAGCAGTTGTTCATATCCTCTTAGGGAGAAAATCTGGGAGGGGTATAAAGCCTTTGCCATGAAGGAACTGGATACAAGAAGAAAGTCAGGTTCAGATTGTAATTAGGCGAATAGTCAGTAAATTCTCAAAAAGCCCCATGATGATAACTAAAAGCAGGATTATTACCTCATCAAGAGAACCAGTGAAAACATCTGCTACCTTGCAGGTTCTCTAGAATGTGAGCTGGATTGGACTCAAACAGCAATGCAAAATAGACACCCAGGTGAATAGCAGTCACGCGCCTCAATCAGCTTCGTTAATCCCAGTCACGATTCAAATGAACAGCCATTCAGCGAATGGTGAGGGTCACCAAATCTTCCAGTCAATTCACAGCCTTTACCAGGCACCTTACTGATGACATCACATTTTAATAACTTTTAGGTCCTAGGGAGAGAGCCTTAATAGGGACACAGCAGCCAACTGGGGGTGATCAAAAACTCTGCATTTTCACTGCATTTATCAGAAGCATTCTCTTAGGCAGTTTGTCTAGAATCATGACTTTAGGGGAATAGTTTTAAAATCTTCCATGCTCTTAGGCCAGTGGTTCCCAAACATTTTAGAGCCACAACCCAATTTATAGAAAAACACACTTTCGCGACCCACCTAGATTTAATGGACATGAGGCGGGCAATTCTTTTATGTAACTAAAGCTTCATGTGGTAGTGCACTGTCATTTACAGACAGCACATTTTCCAATTAAATGTCACTACATTTGAACAGACATACACTTTTATGGATAAAACTATATTGCACATAAATGATAATGGGTGGAAATTGGTTTCAGTGAATATTTATCAGAAGGAGTGAGCACAGAGCTGCTCTTTAGAAGATTGCTGGATAAAATGTACAGTCCAGTACAGTTAAATCACACAAGCATAGTAAACATGATATGTATGCAGGACATTAAACGAGTTAGGAATCTAATAACCTGGAGGTGCCTGTGAAATTAAAATATAACTGGCTTCTTGAGGCTCGGCAGAGATGAAAGGAAGATGGATAAAAACACAAGAAGAAGGGTAAAATCGAAACCCTACTGCCTTGTGATGCAGGTATAATTTGTAGAAATCGAGAAATGCCACCAAATTTAGTTTAATCCTTGGATCCAAGACTGCCACAAAATCTAGTCTCGTGGGCTGCGCGGTAAGAACTTCTCATTGGAGGCTTACAACAAATGTTCAAATTGTTATATTTTCTACTATATAAATCCACAAATACAGGATTTTCTGAGAATGGCAACTTGTCATGCCCACGTGGATACAGGAAACATCAAAGTGGCCTCTCCTTGCTTCCACTTCTCCAGCATTGACAACAAAGAAATCCCAGTACATTTCACATTTGTGCCAAGTTCCGGTTAATGCCTAGCTGCACTGTTCTTCTCAAAACTCTGGTGAATTGACGTTTACTCTGGATACCTCACTATCCCATGCTACTGGCAAGGATGAGCATGCTCAGACTGTAGAAGAAAACATTGCAACAGATAAAAATGCTTGTAACCTTATAGCTACTTGTTGCTTCAGTGGTCCCCTTGAGTATAGCTGCTTTGGACAGGAGAGCCAGGAATCTGTAAAAAGGGTGGAATTCTCACAACCCACATCAACACTTAGAGTCGGGACTAACCTGTTTAACCTTATCTGCCTCAGACGCCTTTCTTACCTCAGGTCTGTAAATACAGCTAGCTCGTTTCAGTCACTTGGGGAAGACCATGAGCACTAGACCTGCACCTCCTGAACTCTGCAGCTCAGCCCAGCCTAGGACCTGGCCCCATCCTTCACTCCTTTGTCCCACAACCCATTGCATACATATGCATGCCTCATCCTCAGTTATTCTGATGCAGCAATCTGACAATATCGCACATGCTTCTTAGCCATGAATGGATGCTGTACATTGGTAGCAGAATAGAGTAACTGAACAACAAGTGGATGAGAAACTAAGGTAATCACCTTGAGGTAATCTCAATTTACTCCAGTATTGGAACTTTCATAGATTCCCATGCTTGAATCATTCCCCGTCGTCGAGATGGGAGTCTCGGTATACATAAATAGTAGTAAATAAATCATTACAAAAGAAGAAACCAGGCCTAGGCCCAATCTCATTTTGTAAACAAACCACCTCTTTTTGTAAAAAAGAGACCAAAGAGAACGAACAACCAATCAGAGCAGCCTCACCCTCTAGAACCTTGGTGAAAGAACCTCAGACCCTCAGATTTTCTACCGCACGTTGTGCAGAAGGGAGTTTCCTTGAGCTCTGCTCAACTTCAACTCTTTTTTTCTCTGGATTTCAACAGTTCTTTCAATTTTTTCTTCAGGTTTGTTGGTATTTCCTCTGGATATGTCTGACAAGGAGAAAAAAGCCCTGTTTAAGGCTTGTGCCACTTGTGGCAAGAAGAGGCTGTACGTGGAGGATAGGCTTAAAGACTGCATTTATTGCCTATACCCTGACCACAAAGCTGCGGACTGCAAGATTTGCTGCACATTTTCATCTAAGACTCTCCGGGACCGTGAGGGTTGCCTTCTCATCTGGCTCCAAAAGCTGAAGTCAAGGAAGGAGACACTGTCAAGTGATAGTGAGGAATCGTCTTCAGCTGCGTCATCTAGAAGGTCAGTGAAAAGGGGTAGGGCTTCCCCTTCACTATCTAAGGAACATCCCTCAAAGGCCTCAAAAAAGACCTCCCGGGAGTCTGAGGGCCGAAGTCCTAGCAAATCTCCTCACCGTGGTGAAAAGGAGAGGGAAGGACTGTTTCACCTGCTGCAGCTCTGCCAAAGTCTGACATGCCTTTCAAAAAGCCTCCTTCAGTGTCTTCTGACAAGAATGAGCAATCGTCGTCGACGCTGCGCAAACTTTTGTCGACGAAACCTCCAAAAACACAAGGTAAAGTGGCTCTGACGTCGACGGGATCGTCGGCGTCTTCAGGGCTTCCAGTGTCGACGGGCTCGTCGACGAAGACTTCCTCATCGGCGTCGACGAAGGTGACGACGAGGGTGTTGTTGACGCTCGCTTCGACTACGATGTCGTCGTCGAAGACTGCGACGACGGTGACGACTACGACGGCAGGAGTGTTGCTCATCTCATCGACGATGGTGTCGACGACGCCCGTTGTTTTGTCGACGATCAGCTCGTCGACGGTGGTTCCGACGACGCTCTCGTCGACGATGGTTCCGTCGACGCGTTCGCCGACGGTGGTTCCGGCGACGCTCTCATCGGCGATGGTTTCTCTTTCTTCCACACCGTCGACGGGACCGTCTACGACGTCGTCCACGGGAAGAATTTCCATTTCAATTAACAAGACACAGATTACACCGGACATGACGTCTCCTAGGAGAGTAGCTTCACTACCTCCTGCGCTGTTACTGGATGAAGAGGAGGACTCTGAGGGTGATGACAGTCCCTTGGCTATGCCAGTAGCCCCTCTCAACTCCTGGTCAAATGCCAGGATACTGATTCCGAAGGAGAATATCTTCAGGGCCATTCTTATGGTCAGTCATTTCCGCTTCAGGAGAACAATCAACAGGAGATGGTGTATGTTCCCACTTCTCTGTTGGCTGATTTGCAAGGCATGCTGTTGGACTATAGGAGGAGATTCTCTTCTCACCCTCCTCCTCCGCAGCCACCTCTCTTGGCGCATTCTCTACCTGCTCCTCCAGCCTCCACTGTAGCCTCGCCACGGCCTCCAGCCCAGATGTTTTCCCAATTTCAGGGGCCGACCACAGTCATTCCTCCAACTGTTCCGGAGCCCCAAGATGATTCCTTGGATGAGGATCAAGGAGAAATTGTTCAGCCTGATCAATGTGAAGAATGGGATGACTATATAATCCCTGATCCCGCTTCTCCATCTCCAGTTGATTCCCCCCCTGCGGACATTGGGGGTTTTCATAAATTGATGGAAAGGGCCTCGCTCCGGTTCGAACTTCCCATGCCATCGGTTCAATCGGAGTGCTTTCTTTATGATTTTAAGGAGCCATATAAGAAAACGGTGCGCTCCATTCCTATTGTGGATCATGTATGGGAGGAAGGGATTAAGGCTATGAAAAATCCAGCCACAGTGATCCCAGTCTTGCCGCGCCTGGACAAGAAATACAAGGCCCCGGAAAACAGTCCAGCATCCTTAACTGGTCAGCCGAAGCCAGATTCGGTCATATCTCAGGCGGTTCAAAGGAAATCACGGAATCCTTCGGCGCCCCTTACAACTCCACCCGACAAGGAGGGCAGACGCCTGGACAATGCTGGCAAGAGATTCTCCTCCATGGTGAGCTTACTGGTTAGAGCGGCGAATGCATTGGCGATACTAGGAAGGTATGATCGCCAATTGTGGTGTGACCTGTCGCCATACCTGGACCAGTTGCCGGAAGGGTCCAAGGTTGAAGCTAGAAAAATCTTGCAGGAAGGGGAAGTTACATCGGCAGAAATCATCGACTGTGCGATGGACATTGCCACTACGGCATTCCGTTCGCTGGCTGGTGCAGCAGTTCTCCGTCGCCAGGGTTGGCTAAGGGCGACATGGTTCCGTCCGGAAGTCCAGAATAAGATCCTGGACCTTCCTTTTGATGGTGAGGCGTTGTTTGGAAAACACATCGATGATGCCCTCCAGGACATCAAGAAAGATACGGAGACTGCTAGATCCTTGGGGACACTACAATATCGGAAGGTCCCTTTCCGTGGGGCTAGAGGAAGAGGTGCTCCTGCTTACAGAGGATCTTATCAACAGCAGCGTTATACATCTTATGGTTCCACGTCCCAGTCTTATCGACCGTCGTACCATCAGAAGCAAGGCCAGACATCGTCTTTCTCTAGGTCTGGCGCTAGAGGAAAACAGAACCGTCAAGGACGAGAGGCCTCTAAGAGGCAATAGCGGCGTGCTGGCTCTTCGCACTGTGTCCTCCTCCTTGAGAACATCTGTGGGAAGCAGGGTGTCTCGATACCTCCACAACTGGCAACGGATAACAACGGACCGTTGGGTGCTCAATATCATTCAGAGTGGCCACACGCTAGAATTTGTACATCTTCCACCATCCAAGCCCCCTGCCGTCAACTCCGCAAAACATCTGCGTTTACTTCGGCTGGAAGTCCATCAAATGCTGATCAAGGGAGCAATAGAGCCGGTCCCTCTGTCTCAGAGGGAGAAGGGGTTCTATTCCAGGTTTTTCCTGGTGACGAAGACGCTGGAGAAATGGCGTCCCATTCTAGACCTCAGGGAGCTGAACACTTATCTCATAAAACAATCCTTTCGGATCGTTTCTCTCCAGGACATTCTACGTCTCCTCAACCCTGGAGATTTTATGGCCACTCTCGATCTCGAGGATGCGTATTTCCACATACCCATCCATCCAGCCCACTGGAGGTTTCTACGGTTTACAGTAGCCAAGAGCCATTTTCAGTTCAAAGTGTTGCCATTTGGTTTTTTGCTCTGCTCCGAGGGTTTTCTCCAAGGTGCTGGCACCGGTAGCAGCCTTCCTCAGGAAGCAGCATTTCCAAGTCTTTCCTTATCTGGACGATTGGTTGCTGAAGGCTCCGACCAGAAGTGCAGCAAAAGAAACAGTCGACGCATGCACGCGTCTCTTCAACAATGTGGGCCTGACCCTCAACGAGGGCAAGTCTTCTCTCTGCCCGTTAAGGAAAGTTCAGTTCCTAGGAGCAGTTCTGGACACATCTCTCAGCAAGGCCTCTCCTTCCCTCGAAAGACAAAGGAGTCTGATCTCCATGGCACATCTCTTGCGAAGAAGAGAGTTTCTTTCCGTACGCTGTTACAAATCCCTGCTAAGAATGATTTCCTCCTGCATTCCTTTAATACCTCACTGCAGGTTGCGGATGCGTCCCTTGCAGGAACAGCTCGACCTACAATGGAGACAGGTGAGCGGATCCTTCGATGACAGAGTGGTGATCACTCAGGCTATGAAGAAGGCTGCCCTGTGGTGGGCAAAGGAAAAAAATGTTTCCCAAGGTCTATCCTTCGTAAACACTCCAGCGCCTCAAGTGGTGACTACGGATGCCTCACTGGAAGGTTGGGGCGCAGTGTTACAGGACTTGCATGTCAGCGGACGTTGGTTGCCCGAGCATCGCCTTCTCCACATCAACCTCTTGGAACTCAGGGCGATTCGTCTGGCTTTACAAGCTTTTCTTCCAAAGTTGCAGGGTCTGTCGGTTCTCGTCCGGACGAACAACACCACAGCCATGCACTACATCAACAAAGAAGGGGGTACCAGATCCCGTCCTTTATCTCAGGAAGCCCAGGTGATTTGGGAGTGGGCTATCATTCATGGAATATCACTAAGGGCGGAACATCTACCCGGAGTGCTCAACGAGAAGGCGGATATGCTCAGCAGGCTGAAGTCTGTCAGCCACGAGTGGGAACTGAATCAGGCTACTCTGGAGGAGGTCTTTCATCTCTGGGGCAGGCCCTCAATAGACCTGTTTGCCACTCTGGAGAACAGGAAATGCCAGTCTTACGCCAGCAAGCTACACCAGCGGGGGTCGCTGGGGAATGCGCTTTTGATAGCATGGTCAGGCGCATTTGTATACGCTTTCCCCCCCATTCCGCTGATTCCCAAGTTACTCAGGAAAATGAAAGCGGAGCCGTGCAGGATGATCTTGGTAGCTCCTGCTTGGCCGAGGCAGTTCTGGTTCACGGAGCTTCACCTTCTCTCCTGGATCGTCCTCTGCCGCTGCAGCCGATCCCGGACCTTCTCACGATGTCACAGGGCCAGGTCTGGCACCCGGATCCTCGATCGTTACAACTGTCAGCATGGCTCCTGAGCAGCGAGAATTTCTTGGGCTAGATCTCCCGGAAGAGATTAGGGATGTTCTCTCTCAGGCTAGAGCTCCGTCTACTAACAAGACATACCGCTTGAAATGGAAGCGATTCTGTATCTGGTGTCAACGGGAGGGTTTGGACCCTTTCTTGTCGCAACCTCACCAAGTCCTTCCATATTTCCTGTCCTTGGCTAAGGCAGGCTTGGCTCACTCTTCAGTAAAGGTTCACTTGGCGGCGGTCTCTTGCTATAGACGCACTGCTGCTGGGCCTTCTCTTTGGTCAGCTAGGATTGTCAAGCAATTTCTCAAAGGCCTCTTCAGGGTTTTTCCGCCGGTGAGGCCTCCGCCTCCATGTGGCATTTGAACTTGGTTCTCTCCCAACTAATGAAACACCCTTTCGAACCGATTCATCGAGCAGATTTTAAATTCCTCTCCTGGAAAGTGGCGCTTCTGCTAGCTCTCACGTCTGCAAGGAGAGTGGGAGAGTTACATGCCCTGTCGATTCAGGAACCCTTCCTTCAGTTCAAGAGGAATACTGTCATCATGAGGACTAATCCGAAGTTCATACCTAAGGTTCCTTCGGACTTTCACTTAAACAAGCCAGTGGTTCTCAAGGCCTTCTTCCCTCAGCCCTCTACACCGGCTGAAAGGGCTCTCCACTCTCTAGATGTACAGAGGTGCTTGAAGTTTTATATGGACCGTACTAAGAGCTTCCGAAAATCTTCCCAGCTTTTTGTCTCATACAGCGCTCCCCGCAAGGGCTTTCCCCTTTCCAAGCAAGGGATTGCTCGGTGAGTTGTTAGCGCCATACAATATTGTCACACAGCAGCGGGCAGGCCCCTGGAGGGTAAAGTCCGAGCACATTCTACAAGATCCATGGCATCTTCGGCGGCCCTTTTTGCTGAGGTCTGGATCAAAGACATTTGCAGGGCTGCGACTTGGAGCAGCACTCACACGTTTACAAGGCATTACTGCCTGGATGCATCGATGCAAGATGACACAGCGGTGGGCCAGGCAGTCCTGAGGAACCTCTTCCAATGAGCGGTGAGCTTTCCCTTTCTTCCCTCCTACCTTACTTTCTAAGCTCTTGACACATTTTATCTCATGTTCTAAATGCATGTGCTTGTTGTTTTTCTAAATATGATGCAAGATGTTTAATTTCACTTGAATATCTGCACATTAATTTTACTGGGTTATATGTAAAGTAACGGGAAAGGGATAGCTGGAGGATAAAATGTGCATATGACTGCTAACTACTCTGATCCAAGCATGGGAATCTATGAAAGTTCCAATACTGGAGTAAGAAAACAAGTTACTTACCTGTAACTTTGGTTCTCCAGTATTGGAAGCTTTCATAGATTCCCATGTGACCCACCCTCCTCCCCTGGGAAAGCTCAGCTCTCACTCTCTGTGATATTTGTTTCACAACGTCTACGAAAATCTGAGGGTCTGAGGTTCTTTCACCAAGGTTCTAGAGGGTGGGGCTGCTCTGATTGGTTGTTCGTTCTCTTTGGTCTCTTTTTTACAAAAAGAGGTGGTTTGATTACAAAATGAGATTGGGCCTAGGCCTGGTTTCTTCTTTTGTAATGATTTATTTACTACTATTTATGTATACCGAGACTCCCATCTCGACGACGGGGAATGATTCAAGCATGGGAATCTATGAAAGCTTCCAAAACTGGAGATCCAAAGTTACAGGTAAGTAACTTGTTTTCTTCTGACTCAACCGCAAAGTTTGCATAGAAGAACTGCCAAACTATGGGCCTCATTTGCAATATTTTGATGCATAGCAGCCCAGCAAGCCTACCTGCTGCGCGTCAAAATAAAAGTGTAGGAATGCGGCATATCTACAATATACGGCGCATTCCTGTCCTTCTCTCCTGTGCCGGCACACAAACAGCAGCCGTGCGGCAGTGCAGACACCCTTATGTCATTTTGCAAGGGTGCCTGCCCTGAGTGGATGATTGTTTTTGTGCAGGAAGAGGCACCTTTCTATAAAAAAACTATAATTAAAGGCATTTTCCTCTTTCAAAGCAGCACGCATAGAAAGAAGAAAAAACGAGGAGAAATAAAAGTATTTCTCCTCGTTGCACCTCCTTACGCCTCCCCTGGGGAGGCATAGGATTCTAACGCATTCCCACGTTTACAAAATGTTGTAAATCTGGAAGTGTGTCAAGTTCTATGGATGTTGTGTGGGAACACCCACAGCAACACCCATGGAACGCCCCTTTCATGCAGAGTTAAGTGGGAAAAGGAAACATATTTACAAGGCCATGAAAAGTCACGCAGGGTGACTTTACATGGCCTTGTAAATATGGGGAAGCCCATTGCGCTGCGGGTGTGTCAATAAAAGTGACTCACCGGCGGCACAATGGGTTGTAAATAAGCCCCCTATGTGTCTACCCCAGGACAGGGATCTGTACAATAATGTAATGGTCTACATGCCCATGTGGATGCACTGTACACCTAATGTGGACCAAAATTTAAGTTTGAGTTTATGATTCTCACTTCACAGAGCAACCTTCTTAAACCAGTGTGGTTACAAAACTGGCCACGAGATAGGTGAAGTATCCATCCTCGATAAAGAGGAACCCCTTGAGCTTGTGTTGTCGGTTGTGCTGCTAGCAGATTCTCTACCAGATTATACCTTCCGTATAGGGGAAGTGGTTGTGATTACAGTTAGACAGCAGGAGTGCCCACTGCATTTAAATTACTACATTAGAAATGGTGTTCCCGTACTCCAATTAGTCTTCAAGTAAATAACCAAACAACCTCACCCACATGGGAATGCAAATCAAGTATTGTCCTTGTGTGTGAACAGATCATATATGCTCTAGCCAAGTAGTGATGGGAAATACCACTACACCTATACCAAGATCTAGGGATAGGAATAAATACATTACTCTGCGCTTTCACTGGATTTATCAGTACCATTCTCTTAGGCAGTTTGTCTAGAATCATGCCTTTAGGTAAATAGTTTTAAAATCTTCCATGCTCTCAAGCCAGTTGTTTCCAAACTTTTTAGAACCACGGCCCAATTTATAGAACAAACTTTCGCGACTCACCAAGATTTAATGGATATGAGGCGGGCGATTTGTTAATGTAACTAATGTATCATGTGGCACTCCACTGTCATATACAGACAGCACATTTTCCAATGAAAGGTCACTAAATTTGCACAGACATACAGTTTTATGGATAAAACTATATTGTACATAAATGATAATGTGTAAAAATTGAGTTTTAGTGACTATTTATCATTTATGCACCACCAAGTAAAGTGTCTTGATTTGCTTTGGTCCTATTAAAAACATTTCTTTCTATCACACTTCAGAATTACAAAAAAATGTGTTTCATTTTTGCTTTCCCAACTGCTGAATATGTACAGTTCACTTAAAGGTGTACAAAAAACGACATCCTACAGCCTCTTCTTTCACACACCTGTACTCCATCAAGATTGTCACATAATTCACTTTACGTTTCTTTCTCTTGACTTGAAAGTGATAGGAGTTTGGAAACGCCAATCACCGAGTTAAGAAATGCAGCAATTTGTCAGAAGACATAGCCAGACATTCGACCTCTGTTTTTTTAAGCAGTATCTGTCTATTTTGGGCCATGGGGTGCTTAAAAAAAAAAAAACCTTTGGGAAGGCAAATGCAAGAATGGTGGTTTGCAGTCCCTTGCAGGCCTTAATCCCTGCATTTGCAGCCATTTGAAGAGAGACACACATTGCAACCCACTTCATATTGATTAGGCAGGTTGTTTTGTAACCACCTGTAAATGTGTAATTTGTGATTTGACCTATTAGTACAAAGGTCACATCACAAATTGCATCCCCATTTACAAACCAGTGGGTGTGCAAAGTGTGCATCCAGGTTTCCACATGGGTTAGTACACCGGGCCCTAAATGCCTAGAGGCCTTGACAGATATATGATTTTGAAAAGTCACAGATGCTGATGAATTAGCATCGACACCCTAGGGGAGGGAGCTACCTACAGTTGAGATGTGTGTATGGTGACATTTACAGAATCGCTCGGCAGCAGTTACAACATCACATGGTGTTTTCAGTTTTCATGTATTCTTGGTCTCTTTCTGTTCTTTATCCCTAGTTCTACACCTGGACACGCCAATGGACCACTATGACTTCTTCTCCTTCAGTGATACACATGAGCACTCACCACACACCCTGCAGAAGCTGCAGAAAGCTGGCGGAGAAGTACCACAGCCCCCGGCAGACCTCTCCCAACCCACTCGCCCCCAGGAAGCCATCCAGCTGGAGTCCTTGGCCCAAAACAAAAATTTTGTTTGAATACGAGTCTCAAAAATATCCAAATTTCTGTTGTGGACCCTGCACTAGCAACTGACCTGACTGGCTGTAGGAAACCAGGAGATGAGTTGACAGGCCAGTATGTTCGAAAGGCCAGATCCAGGGTAGGGTCAGTCATCGATATTCCTCCCTGAAGCACAAGAATCTTCTGAAATAGTTACCAGAGGAGTGAATATGGTTTAAGGTATTAGTTACTTCCAACCTTGATTTACGTAGTGATCCCGGTTTCTTTATTCATCAATTATTTGATAAATGTGTAGAAAAGTCGCCCAAGCGCCTATCCCCATCTTCTACCCGGGGGGTAGCAGCATTCCCTTGGATAGCCAACAGGGCATCATACTGGCTTCTGCAAGAAAATCTATGAACTCTCCAACCTTACTACTGCTGGGGTACCTGCCTTGACAATGATAAGAGTCGACAGTGACCTGAGTTGACAGTGACCAGAGTTGACAGTGGCAGGAATTGAAGGTGGTCTTTACTGAGAGTGTCCTGAGATGACAGTGTCCTGAACTGCACTGTAACATTGGCGAAGAATGAGTGTGTGGATGTGAAGATGGTGTGTAACAAGAATAAAAATGTTAAATACTAGCCTTGTCTCCACCAAACATTGAGCAAATTAAAATCCGTCATATCCCCAATGCCCTTCCCATCGGTGGTCGTCTGCTTTCTTGTGTTTTTTCTTATCTCTTCATTCTTCCAGTATACAGCATCCATAGAATACTTTGATGAGTCACAAGGTAAGAAACATACTCCAATATTAAGTCAACCGAAAATATTAGAGTAGATGAAGAATTGAAGCTACCAGCTTACAAATAATAGCCCACAAAGGACCTTAAGGTTAGGCTAAGGTTATTGTGACAGATCATAAGATGTATTGTACTCTGAACCACAACTCAACCAGCTACATACGCCTGTCAATTTTGCAAATTTCGATTCCCACGTAGAATCCCAGGACACGGTGTCGCTATTTCTCCCTCACCCTTATTGTGTACTTTTTTTTTACTTTGCTCAAGCATGTCTGATCATAAGTTGAAACCTTAGTAGGAAGTACCAATACTCCTTTACCCCAATAGTTGGCAGCGAATACGTAATCCTCTAGTCCATGTTGTTGGTGACTGGGGACAACAGGACCCTTCCTGCCCATGAGTTACCCCTACTGTGCTTCCTACTTGTGTAAATGAGCAGGTATCTCAGAGCCAACTCAAATCATAACCATATTACATATTACCATACATAGTAGTGCTCCCATCTCATTCTTCGGTCCCCGGAAGCATAAATGTGGTGCTGAAGAAAGGCTGCCACACAGTAGCCAATGTGTCAAACTCTGGCCTATTTGATCACAAGCAGAGGCCATCGCACAGTGGTGGACCAGAGTAGGCCGTCTTGGTAATTTTAATCTAATTTATGTAGCTTCAACCAGACACAGGTTTAGTATAGTAGTGGGTGGGTCATAGACTGACTAAGAGAACTACACCACAAAAAGTAATCCATTATTTACAGACACCTCATAGTTTAAGAACTCCTAATTCATTGTAAGCAAGATGGCTCTCATGAAAGCATCCTGACATTTACTGCAATTGTGGAGGTCTTTACCGTTCCATGTATCAATCCTAAGCCCTGTTGGGTTCTTCACCAACCTTACTTGAGCCCATTTACCTCTCCCATCCTCATTCCGTGTTCTTGTACTGCTCTAGTTGCAGAATCCCCACCATGCGAACACTATTGGTTCCCCTGTTTCTCTCTTATCTTTCCTAGTCTCAAAGGTGTCCTATTTCCTCATGTATCTGGCATCCTACTACTCAATCACCCCACCACCTCCCAGCTCTTCAGGAAGAGCAAGCAAATATGACATTAAGAGAGACCAAAGAGGAGAGTGGAACCAGTGGAGGTCGAAAAAATTAAACAGGGAGCAAAATGAAAAGAGATCCAAATGCAGTATTTGTTTTTCTCAATTTTCAGAGTGCTTTCAGCATTCAGGTTGGTGTGAATTGGATGCTTCAGTTTTTTGTTGAAATTGAGCATAAAACACTTGTCTTTTCAGAAGAACAGCAAAAGTAGACATTCTTCGTTTTGTTTGGCTGACCCTTGGAGATAGAGCTTTGTGCCATGTGCTGAAAAGGATTACATTTTTGTACATGCCATCATTCCTCCAGTTTCTTGGCTTATTAATATACATGAAAGAAGCATAATGCTTTCATGATGACAAGGTATATGATGCACAAAGCCATGGTCAAATGTTTTTGTTAAGGCTATTTTTCATAATACATGATCACAGGTGAGGTTTTGTTGTGTTTTGGTATTTGGTGGAAAGTGGAAATGAGGACTGAGCTGAATCTCGCAGTCAAGATCTCATTTAAAGAGAACAGTAAATGCGTCTTTCCTGCTTCTGGCCATGAATCCTAGAACATCATTACTCTTGCTTCTTTCCCATAATCCAAATCACTTCAAGTTGCACATTGATTTCAGTCCTTGGGATCTTAGGTTGCGCTCTTGAGAAAGGCAATCGAAGTTCTATGGGAAGTTATTATCTTAGTTTTTAATTGAGTGTAGCCTCAATGAGTAAGTGTCTCTCCTTACGTTTATCCACTTTGTGGTGCCTCATCCCACCCATTTAACCTGAACACTGTGGACCTATCCCAGATGTTCCAGTATCCGGAACATCCATCAAAGGTCTAGAAGATGGCCAATAGTTGTGTGCCTGTATCAAGAGCTTCAGCTAAATATAGAACAATGTCCTCTCCATGCCAAGAGAGTCTGTTCTTTGCTTTGTTTTCTTTTTTGAACCCCTTAAATCTTAGCTGATCTAACACAGTAAGCTAGGGGTTCATTTGCCAGTGCAAATAGAAGTGGGGAGAGTGGGAAACCATACCATGTGCCTCTCAGCAGCCTGACGGTATCAGATACCACACCACGCAACCTTCACTGCAGGCGTGGGGGGCCGTTAAACAAGAAGTCTGTTAAGGGGGAAATTTCTATGGTCTCGGGGCACTGGACCAGGGCAGCTTAATTTGGGGGGTGTCGCTACATAATATGAAAAGAGACACGTGTAAACGATAGGAATTGAATCAGGTTTGTTTTGCACTTTATTACAATGAAACCACTTCAAACATGAAGTGTAAAGAAACACTTTAAAATGCAATCATGAAATGCTGTGTCTTAGCAAAGACAAAATGGAACACAATGCATGCTAAAGTATGATAGGCGTATAGCATGGAATACCTCAATGCAATAATGAAAGAAGAACAGTATTCTAAAAAATATGACAAGGCATGGAGCAAAAATCACTTCATATAGAGAGAAGCCTTTGAGCATATTATTGCATGTAAAGAACCAATAAACATGATTTATATATGGAGAAAAGGAATACTTTAAAGCGTTATGAGAAATATATCTTTTGATAAATGCAGTGAGAAAATCACACATTTAGATTATACATGGAGAAAAAATGCATTGTCTGACAAGTGAAACACATGCAAAGAAAGAAGCTGTCTAAAAATACATTTGGCAAATATACAGTATTTAAGAGAAGAATTCTTATAATGTGCACTAAACGATCGATCGGGGAGAACCCACATGTGACTCACGAACACAGTGAGGGTAATCCAACGAGTGGACTGTGGGCAGGGGTTTTATAGAGGTTTAATACGGAACAGTTAGACCGCAAGTTCATCTTTTGACATTTTGCGTACGTCAATCCTACCATTATTTGGACATTGCTTAGCATCATTTCTTGAGAATTCTTATAAAAAGCAGAACGGACCTAAAGGTTATAGGTAATATTGGCACGCCATGACGCTGTCGTAAGTTTCAATAAGGCTAGCTAGCGAGAAAATTCATAAGAAATTGAGAAATTGCAAGATGTGCAAGTAGCCCTTGCCTCAACGTTTTCCTCTTACATTACTAAGTTCTGTGTTCTTGTGGGTAAGCGCAGGCTGAGAACATCCAAGGAGGGGGTTTTTGGGCTGCTGTTGACCAAGAGGGACAGAAGATGCAGCTTTGTGTGTGTCACAGAAGAAATATGTGAAATGCTGTTTACGAGGCACTGGGCCTTTGAAGCTAAAGGAATCAGTGAGACAGTTTGGTCAACTTAACAGATCCCTGTACACTGGCAGGTGGGGCCTATATAAGGGGCTTCATGTTTCAGGTGTGGCAAGGTGGGCCTACTCTGGTCTATAGAGTAAAACGGGACCCTGCTTCATTTCCCTCCTCTTGTTCATTTTTGAACAAATTCCTTACGGCATAATTTGCTGGAGTTTCATCCTGCTCAATCATCCAGGGGGTGTCATTGACATAGGGGCATTTGTAATCCCTCTTTACTTGTGCTCTCAACTCGACATATTCCCCATCTGATCTGTCAACCAGAGTATCGTAAGGAGTTAGTGTCTGGTCTTTCCCTACTAAGTCTCTACCTGGGGGAAGCGGGGGAGCAGTGGGAACTGGGTGACCTGTGTCTGCTGGGGTCTGCAATAGCGGTGAACCTGGTGTGGTGACTCCGATAATTTCTAATCGTGCTAGCCCGTCCCCATCCCCTGGTGCACGGTCCTCATGTATAGCTGCACTGTAAATCCCTACATTTGCATACTTCCTGTAAGTCCCTGTATTTGCATAATTCATTCCTACCATTTTAGTGCTAAATCTCTTTATACAGTGAGACACTATCTGTATGACGCAACACAGCAACAACAACAGTCCCACTATGGGAATTATCAATTTGAGGATGGCTGTCAGCCATGAGGGCATCCAGCCAAGATCGGACCAGTCTGGGAAGATGTCTGTCGGAGCGCCTCCCTCTTTGGCCATCTGTATTCCTAAGTTTGTCAACTCCTCAATGGCCTTTGTGATGGACCCATTCTCCGCATCGTTTGCTGGCACGAACGTGCAGCAGCTTTTGCCTATCCGGTGGCATACTCCACCATCAATTGCTGTTAGCATGTCTAGAACATAGCGGTGCTCTAGAACCATAAGCCTCAAGGGGCGTAGTTCTGACTTGATAGCATTCAGTCCGTCCCTTGTGCTGTTAATAGCTTTCATGACTTCATAGCAGGTGACCTCAATCCATCGTGCATTTGCTTTTGTTTGAAACAGTGGGAACAGGCCTCCAAAGAAGACCTGGGCATCGTTAAAGAGGCGAAATTCCTGGGGAATTTCATCAAAGGCATCATTGGCAAAATACTCGGCTGTTCGCCGGTGACGATGGAGGAAGGTGACGTCACCAGTCATAGGATGAGAAAGAATATGAGAGACATTGGTGGCTGGGACAACCAGGTGCACTTCATGCAGTGTTACCAAGGTGCAAAGGCCATTCCACTGAGGAGGCAGTTGGAGGTAGAGGCTTTCTCCGCAGGCCCAGTAGTAGTCCATTAAGCTGGCTGTTCCGAATTGCATATCAGAATTAAAAATGGTGTTGTTGCATCCTGTGTTACGGCCGACAGGTAGTGTGCCATTCCCTAGGAAACAAAGAAGAGGATTTTTCAGTTTAAATGCCTTTTTAGGTATGGACGTTTTCTCCCCTCCCCAGGTGTATCTCCTGCCTTCCTGAGCCCATATTTCTTCACAGTCATATTCAACCTCCCAGTCAATCCCCTCTTCATAATCTGAATCTACAAAGGGGGGGGGCCTAAAGATGCTGCTTTACATACTACAAAGTCGGGATCATGCCATTCATTGTTATAATATGTTCGTGCCCATAGTTTCAGCACAGTCCTGTTCTGACATGGGCAATCTTGGGGGCGGTGTTTGTGAGATGTTTTTAGGTGGTGACATGGTGCTAAAGGCATCGATACTACAATATATCCCCTTTGTCTTATCCTTGGTGCCCCATAGTCCATGTTAGGTACTCCTCTCCTGTACATCCCTTGTATTACCTCCTCAATGTCAGATCCATCAGAAGTAACCTTGTATAGATGCATTTATAATCCCATTCCGTAATATTCACAAATGCAGTGGAGATCTCAACCTTGATGACTTGAACCAGCCGCTGGATGCGGCAAAGAAACAGATGCAAGAGGCATCTGGTAGTGCTGGGTGGGACTTCTTTAGAGAAAATCAGTCTATCTGCACCAACAGCATGGGGGATGTAAGAGCACACGTAACAGGACTCGTTGGTCATTGCTTTCCCCACTGTGGTCATATGTTTGTACCATGAGTTATCCAATAGGGAAGAGTGGACCCAATGATCCCTTATCGATTCATCTGGACCTGGTGTATGTGCTAGATCCTTCTGTATTTTAGGAGGATGTCGAGGTGGCATGTGCACGCGGGGTTTGTGAGGGAACCATTGGAGGGAGTGAGTTCTGCGGGGGGCAATAGCGAATTGGCAGGCTCTGTGTTGGCGGGAAGGGCGTTGGCGGGATACTGGTGGCTGTATTGTGTGATCAACGGTACCGTCCCATCCTGTATTGTTGTCAATGGGTGAAGGTGGTGGAGAGATGAGGGACATGTTAATACTGGCAGTACTGAGAGGAGAAGTAGAACCCCTTTTGCTGGTGGGGGTGCTTGTCTGAAAATATGTGGCACGGGGCATGTTACCAGGCAAGGGAGAAGGCAGTTTGGGGCGGACAGTGGTATTTACACAAGCTATCTCTGGAATAACAAAAATGTGCTTGTCACATTGGTAGGTCCATATTGCAAGCCAGTCGATAACTGCCACTATTCCTCCCACAAAAAGGAACAATATTAATATGCATGTACATAACTTAGCATGACTTATTTCTGTGCGGCGTGTTCTTCTGTTGCGGCTGATGCCATAAACGACCATGCGATCACCGTCTTCTTCCTCTATGATAGTCAATGGAAACATGGTGCCTTCCTGGAGTTCGTCATCGATCAGCTCTGGGATGGCGCAGGGTTGAGCCTGAGATGCGACCGGTGAATCCATGCTTTCTTCTCTGCGACAACGTCAGCTGTGGGTGAAGAGTCTACAACGTGAAATGGACCCTCGTATTTGGGGTCTTTCCACTTTCTAACAGTTTTTCGCACAAAGACCAGAGTTCCAGGACAGATAGGCGGGAGTTCAGGAGAGGTGGGGCCCTTGTTCTTTCTGTTTGATACCTGGGTGGAGAGGAACTGTACAGCACGTGTTAGTGCACACACATATTCATATAATTCAGCTTTAACAATTTCCGAAGAGGCTTCAGAGTCAAGTTTGGGTCTTGTTGAGGGAACTGTGACATTTATTGAGCGACCAGTAACAAGCTGGTGGGGTGTGAGATGGTGATCGGAGCTGGGAGAATTTCTGAGGGCAAATAAGGCTATTGGTAAACAATAGAGCCATTTCTTTCCAATTGTTGCACTTATCTTGCTTATTTTACCTTTGAGCAGGCCGTTAAGGCGCTCACCAATGCCATTGCTTTGGGGGTGATATGCTGAGGTCAATTTATGTTTAATCCCTAACATGGTTGTGAGAAGGGCAAAGATCGCGTTTGAAAAATGGCTGCCATTGTCAGAACGAATCGCGGAGGGCAAACCCCAGCGCGAAATGACCTCACGGAGCAGGAAATTAGCTGCTGCTTGGCATCGCAGTGGACACATGGTCCAGCTTCGATCCATTGTGAGAAGGGGCATACTACCACAATGAGATATCGGTAGTTTTGGCATCGATCAATCATGTCAACATAATCAATGTGTAATTCTTTAAAAGGGCCATCTGGTTTTGGTATTGTAGATGAAACTGTTTTCATGGAGGGATGTGGTGAGTATTGCTGACAAATGAGACATTTATTAATGAAAAGCTGTACTAGTTCATGGGCTTTGGGAATGAACCAGTCAGTTTGTAAAATGGTGGTCATATCTCGGGAGACATGTGTGGGAAGGTGTAACTGGTCTAGCGCTACTTGTAACAGGGCCTGTGGCATGACCGGTTTTCCTGTCATTACTTGTTTCTAAATGAAATCTGAGGCATCCTGTTGTACTCTTCTCCTCTTCCATAGCTCTTTTTCTTGTGATGGGGCACTTTCCTGTATCTCCCTGAGATGTAACTGTGCAATGTGATCATATTGCTCTGCACTGTCAATCACATATGGAGGCGCAAATTTAGGGGTGTCTGCATCTGCATTGTCTTTGTCCTGTTGTATTGCTGGTGAGGCATATTGTGTAAGCAAGATGGGAGCATGCTGTCCTTCGGGGGGTGCATCAGGTGGTGGTGGTGGTGCAGGTGTGGGGATCCTAGCTGCCGCTTTAGCTGCCCAGTCTGCCAGAGCGTTACCTCTGGAGACAAAGTCTTGACCATTCGTGTGTGCAGCACATTTCACAACAGCTACCTCAGTTGGCAGTGTTAATGCGTCTATCAGTTCTTCGAGCAATTGTCTGTGCATTACAGGTGTGCCATCTGATTTGAGGAAGCCACGCCTTTTCCATCGTAGGATACTGGAATGTGTTGTTGTTGTGACATAAGCAGAATCTGAATATACAGTGATGCGTGAGTCTGTGCCTTCTTTCAAGGCAGCAATCAATGCCACAAGTTCTGCTGCTTGGGCTGAGTAGTGTGAAGGGAGAGTTATTTGCTGTACAATGTCTAGGGCATCTGAAGAGTCATTTTGTTGTGCTCGAACTACAGCAGCTCCTGTATACCTTACATCGACAAAGTATACTGTACTGTCTGGCAATGGGTCCTCCTTTGCTGTCCCTGACTCATCTGGACAGTATGTGGCACAGTCATGGGAATCATCATCTGTGCTTGCAATGGGGTCGGCGAAGAACGTGGCGGGATTTACTGTGTGACACTTGACAACTTTCAGAGATGGCAATGACAGGATGACTTCGTAACCTGATACTCGTTGTGTAGTTAAAGTTGTTTTGGCTTTTTGTATTATTGCAAAAACAGCATGTTCAGTGTACAGTGTTAACGGGGAACCCATGACTATGGGGGTGCTTTTTTCAACAGCGAATGCAGCGGCAGCCAATGCTTGCTCACATGGATAATGTCCTTTCATTACTGAGTCTAGCATGCCGCTGAAGTAGGCAATGGGTTTGTGGCCCATGGGGTATTTCTGAATAAGGACTGCTGTCATAGCTTGACCATCACAGTAGGTGAAAAGGTAGAATTCTTTTGTGTAGTCAGGGATCCTAACACTGGTGCATTTGTAATTTCATCTTTCAACTGTGTGAAGGCTGTGGTCATTTCAGGTGTCCAATCTATTTTGTTATGTCTGTCTTTGGCCATTTTAACAGCTTTTAGCAGTGGGGCAGTGATGGTGGAAAAGTCAAAGACCCACTGTCGGACATAATTCACTAAGCCTAGGAATTTCTGCATATCTTTAACTGTCTGTGGCTCGGGTGTACCCTGTATAGCTTGTATTCTGTCATGGGTAACTCTTCCTGACGCTGAGAGCAACTGTCCAAGGTAGTGTACTTCTTTCTAACAGTATTGAAGCTTCTGTTTGTCTACCTTATATCCTCTCTGTGCTAGTGTTGTGAGCAGAGCAATTGTATCCTGTCGGCACTGTTGCTCAGTTGGACTGCAGAGCAGTATGTCGTCCACATATTGCAGCAGGGTACTGTCACATTGGAAATTTGATAGGTCGGCCTTGACGACCCTGTTAAAGACACTGGGGGATTCACAGTACCCTTGAGGGAGTCGGGTGTATTGCATTTGCGTATTGCGAAATTGGAATGACGTCAGATATTGGCTGTCTGGGTGAAGTGGGACACTGAAGAAGGCATTTTTCAGGTCAATGACGGAAAAGTACTGGGCATCTTGAGGAATATTGGTAAGGATCACTGAGGGGTCGGGAACGATCGGGAATTCTGGGACGACAATGTTGTTAAGTGGACGTAAATCATGTACCAAACGCCATTGGTTCGACTTGGATTTCCGCACAGGCACGTGTTGCAAGGAGATCTGCAGTGGTATATCACTCCCTGATCCAGCAATGCCTGTATGGTAGGGGCAATTCCCTCCTCTCATCCTTGGACAAGGGGTACTGGCGCACTCTTGGGAGTATGGCGCCCTGTTTGAGTGTTATTCTGAATGGTGCAGCTGATCGAATGAGGCCTACATCATTTGGACCTTTCGTCCACAGATTGTTGGGTACCTGAGCGAGGTCTGTGTCACGTATGGTGTCTACTTGTGTGGGTGGTGTTGGCGTCCGTATCTCCATCGCTACTGAGAGAGGAACTTCAGTTAAGTAGACAATCTCTGTTTTTGAATAATCTTCAGGGGGGCCAAAGAGTTGGTCATCTGAAATATTTCTTACCAGTTGTCCAGGCTCAATGAAAATGACGCAGGCCCAGGTGTGGGCGTTGTCGTCAATTGCTTGGAAAGCCCCATATGTAGATGTTATTTCAAGAGCATGTATCTCTAAGATCATGTTTCTGCCTGGTACTTGGGAATCCTGGGAATGGGGGCGAAAGAGAAACTCTTTTGTGAGCTGGACAGTGCGGACATGCAGTTCTGGTGTGGTAGCAACAATGATGTGTACCGCAGTGGAGAATGCTTGTTCATCCACTGGGCGGGCTCTTATTTGATCTTTCAAGGAGGAGTCCACAGTGAGTGCCATCATCCTTGCCAAAGGTGTACCGGGAACAGAATTGTGCCATTCTCATCAAAATGGATGGTCATATTTAATTTAGCCATGAGGTCACGGCCCAAGAGATTCACTGGGGACCGTGGTGAGTAGAGCAGACGCTGCTCCACGCATTTACCTCCTACTTCTATTGGTAGTGGCTTGGTGAAGGGGACCCTTGCTATTGCCCCAGAGAATCCCTGTGTGTCCGCTATCTGATTTGAAATGGGCAGTGCTCCACCTGTGATACAGGAGTAAGTAGGACCAGTGTCAATGAGAAAGCTGTAGGTTTTGTTGTTTATTGTGACAAACACAACGGGATCCTCCCTGACGACAGTAAGGCATGACAAAACTGGGCACACAAGAGTTGTCTGTGGGCTGTCCTAACGGGAATACCCTCCAGCTTGGTATTGCTGGATGGTGCCCTGCGTGAATGGATTGGTAGGTGATAGCACTGTGCCTCCCTGAGGCGTGAATAATTGTGCTTGGGACATCATTTGGTATACAGCTGTTTGTGGCTGTTGTACTTGCTGTTGTGCTTGTGGCGCGGGCTCCTGCAACTGTGTAACCGCAGGGGCCTGTAGCTGTAGTTGTTGCTGCAAAGGCTGCTGCTGTACTGGTGGGAGATAGGAATATATTATTTGGGGCTGTGGTGGTTGTGGCTGTATTTGCTGCTGCTGTTGTTGGCCTTGAGTAGGCTGCATTTGCTGGGATCCCCCAGCCACCCCCCTATTTTCATCCTGCATTCTTTTCCGGCATTCCATTATGAAGTGTCCTGGCCTCTGACAGTAGTAGCATACCCGGGGTCCTGGCTGTTGTGTGCTCCCTTGTTGTCCCATCCCCCTACCTCTGCCTCTGCCTTGCATGCCTGTATTTCTAGGCCTCATCTGCTGGTTACCATAATATTGTTGCTGCTGTGTATTACCATATGACTGTTGTTGTGCATAGTCATGTGGGGGCTGTGCCTGCATGGGTGGTGCAGGTCCCTGTGTGTTACCTGCTAACGCATTTAGGTCTTTTTGTGGAAAATTGGTAACGGCAGTAATTTGGTTTACTGGTGAGGCGAGCATGACTGTGTCTGGAGGATCTTTTTTCTTATTAAGTTTCTGCTGCACTAACTTTGCGGCTGCATTTTCAATAGCTAATTGTCTATTCTTGTATTTTTCCTGTTTCTTTTTGCAGAAGTGGATAATGTGATCCTGTATCTCAGGCCATGGTTTGGCTTCCATTTCTACAATTCCATCTAACTTGTCCTGTATGTCAGCAGGTAGCCCTTTCTTTACCATGTGGTAGAAAAGCCTACTGTTCCCTCCTGCTGCGTTCCATTTATCTCCTAACTCCTGATGCCACTTTTCCTTCATTCTTGAAATGTAGTCAGCTGGATCCTCATTTGCTTGCATTGTCTGTGACATGAGAGATCCAATGTCCGGGACATCCGGAAATTTCCTACGCAGTTGGGCCCAGACGTGTGCTCTTATTTTATTAAACGTCTCCCCATCATACTGCGTTTTAGTTATTGGTATTTTGTTAGCACTGACGCTTTTGAATATGTCTTCTGCTTCTTTCCCCATGATGGAGATGAGCAGACTCTTCATATCCCCTATCCCTAGGTTGACACCTGCAGTGTTCTTTTCCAGGGCTGCTATCCATTTGCCAGCGCCCTCTGTCAGTGGGGGGAGTTGTTTCTTCAAATTGTCTTTGTCCATTTGAGACCATGGAACATAGACAGGCGGGGCATTGGGGCTTTTGAACAATAGGGGCATCTGGTGTGATACCCTAGTTGTTGGTGCTACTAGTGGTGTATGCAGTGTAGGGTCATATTCACGTGCATGCTTCTGCCAAATCTTTAGGCTTGCTGCCATATATGCATAGTCCCAATCTTCGTCTCCCTCTCTATATAAGATGTAGTCTTGTGCTGTGGCTAAATGTTGTGGGTGGAAGGACCCTCCTCTTGGCCATGGGTAGGTCTCTTCATCAGTGCAGTCTGCCAAATTATCAGAGAAGGGTGTGACATAAAAGTCAGACTCCTCTCTAAGCGTTACTATGTCATTAGGTGTTAATTCGGTATGGGGTGATGACATTGGTTTGCCGAGCAGCATCCAATTGCGTTTATTTCTCTTTCTGACAGAGCGCAATGACGCTGTGCTTGTGACATCATACGGTATGTCATCCGGCCTACCATGCGTCCCTAAAACTTGCAATTGCTCTATTACATTCTATTTTCTCCTCTTACTTCTTGCTCCCTCTCTGTCATGGGACAGTGCTTGTTCTGTGTTGATCATTAAATCGAGGGTGTGCTTTGACGGTTGGGGCGAGAGAAAGGGGTTCGGGTTCAGACTAGTAGTAGGTACTTGCGTCCGGGACATGTTTGAAGTGTGCTCTTCAGTCCTGTGTGGCCCTGTCGCGCCCTGTGTTATTTCAGGAGTGTCTGGGTGCAGTGCCTGCTGTAACTGTGTGTCTGGGCCTGCACCATCCTGAGACTGGGGAGTTGTGATGGCCACATCATTCAATAAATGCGTGAGGTTCGTAAGCTGTTGGCATGCTTGTTCTACTTTCAGTGACATGCGCCTCATAGTTACAGCATCCCCAGGGGGGCTAGGCGACTGACTTTCTGGTAAAGCACTGGTGCTTGGGTCATTAAATGGGATGCCATTGAGGCTGGTATTTATATGTAGCTCACTTCTCCATTTATTGAAGTGCTCCTGAGAAAATACCTCCGGTGGGTCTTGTTCACTGTCCCTATTGTGCATGTTAGCAATTGGGTGATCCATCAGTAGGGGCCTATCCTCACGTTGGGACAAAGTAGTTTAAGGCAATGGCTTATTTTGTTGACATTGTGGGCTTGGGAGGTGCTGGTGTATAGGAAGGGACAAGATGCTGTGGTCAATGGGGATAGGTGGCTTAGAAATGGGGTATGAGGTAAGCAGAGAGGGCTGCTGTTGGTGGTCATGTATCCAGTCATTTATTTGCGCCTGGGTAATTATTTCAGGTGACTCTTGCCTACCAGCCCTATGTTCCTTATGAAGTGCTGGCGGTTGGTCATTAGGTAGGATGGGAAGGAGTTGTCGTTGCTCGCCACTGCAGGATGTGTGAGAACCAGGGCGTGAGGTGTGCGAGGTGGAATGCGAGGCATTGGATAGTCTATCGCAGTCTTCGTCCTCTTCTAGTTGTTGTGCTACACTTACACTGTTGTGTTTTGGTGTGAGTTTGAGAGTGAATTGCGCATCTATCTGACCTGGCAGTCCTGCTATTGCGGCCTCTATTGTTGTGTTCTGGGCGGTGAGGGATGGTGGGCTTAGGGTGCGATGCGTTGGCTGATCACTTGGTGGAGTAAGGGTGCCTTCTGGGCTTATGCCAGAGTGGCCTACAGCTGTTTTGTCATTCGATGTGGGCTGTAAGTCTGTACCGATAACTGTTTCAGTATACATCTCCACGGAATTCTTGTTATTTGATGCTAGCCCTATGTCTGAATCTATGGGAAGGGCAGGGTACATCCCGCCTATATGATACGCCGTTGGGGGGGGTGCGGTGGGCATTAATGTGGGCTCCGCTGTTTCTTTGAAAATGCGAAATAATGCTAGTGTATTTTTACGTTTTTTGAGTTTGGACCCGGAATATCTTGCTTCCAGGAATGTCTTGGCATGTTCTAGGGCTGCACGGTCAAACATACCTTCAAGAGGCCAAGGGTGAGTCAAATTTTTCGTCTGCTTGTGGAGCTCTTTACAGTGCTTAATTATGTGCTGCTCTTGGTCGGTAAAGTTTTGCAATACGTATTGTAGTGAGGTGGCCATATTAATATATTTGGTGTATAAATATATAATAGACTTCAATGAAAGCTGGTGTATTGCTGTGGGGACACGCACCCTAATTAGGCTTATTCCCTTTAAATGCTTGGATCAAGGTCTCTGACAAGTTCTTCTCCTACTGCCTGAAGGACGGTAAGGTATATACCCTCTTTTAATTCCTGCGCCTGTGGGCCTGTATGTACCCCTTCAGGCGAGAAATCAGGGAACTGAAGCTGGCTGCTCAAACAGGCGGCAGCAATCTTACTCTGTAGTGGGTTTCTTGGCCATGAACTGGATAACACCGTGGGTATCTCCAAGCCTGGAAGTACTAGGATAATATACACATGTATTTTATCCAGTGTTTTGTACACTGTACTGCCCACAATTCTGTTCATGTGTCTGCTAGTGTGAAACCCCCAATTGCAGGAGAACAATAGGGGTGCAAATGTGTTTAAAGAGTAGATGTGGGATGCAACTGAGTAATGTAGTTGGGAATTACTGTGAGCCTGACTTGTCGTCCGTGGGTGACGTCGATGCCCAGAACGTCAAATACTGTCAAAAGGACAGCACTTGTTAAAGGTGTAACTGGGATGAAGGAGGCAGGGTGACCCCTGGATATCCCTATAATATGTCCGTTAATTAAATATACACTGATCTGTGGTATTACAGGTCCTACTGGGGTTGTGCTCGAGTTCTGTGTTGCACTGCTCATTACCTAGAATGGGGCAGAGTTGGACTCTGGGTCTCTTGGCGGACTCCGTAAGAGAGCACGAAATAGTGGTGAGTGTGTTTCTTGAGAGTCTTCTTGGTCTGCTACACTGGCAGAGCTAGATGCAGAGTATGTGGGTGTCTCTGGGCGAACTATATCGGGATTCTGGGCGTCCTCAGTCTGTTCAGATGAGTAAGCGGATTCTGTGGAGGACTCCCAATCGCTAATTACCACTAGGGAAGATGATAGTAGGAATGGTGTATGGCGCGTGTCCTCAGTAGTGGACGAACTTTGTGAGCAATGGGGGCAACCCAGGTCTGGGCGTGTGGTATCTGGAGCTTGTAGATGAGAATGGGGCTTGGCGTGAGCCCTACATCCAATGGGTAATTGTGTTAAATCAAGTGTGGATAGCCTTATTTCTACTGTGGGGGTGAGATGTATTCCCAATATATTCCACACAATTGAAATGAGGTCACCGTGATTTTGGCTTATAGGGGACAATGTATCTGTGATACTGTTATAAACAGACACGGGGTGGCCATTCAAAGTGTGCAGAACTATCTCAACACTTTGAAGTGGGTTGTTGTTGTTCATTACATGGTCAGCTATCTGAAAGAGACTTGCGCTAATTAAATGTGGTACTGCGCCACATGGGTGCGACAGGACCAGGGAGGGGCAAAGGGTAGCTGTATAATACTACTGTTCACAATAATCCAACAATATTCATATTAAAAAACATTGACAATTCTAGTTATTGTTGATCTCACTAGATACATAAAAATCGGTGCACCAGGCACAGATGCTTTGTTCAAACAAGGTAACCACAATGCATACGAAAAGCCACAATAAAAAGAGATACGACCACAAAAAAATCATTACAGTAAATTTATACAAAATATGAAGCAAATTATCTACACGTGTACTTATATAAAACCACAGAAAGATTTGCGCAGTCTCCCCTGTCTGCCTGAATGCAGACAGAAGGACGATGTCTTTAAAAATAACCTTGTTAAAAAAAGGAAAGAAAAATAAACGTCTTCATGTTTCAGTTCAACACAGGAAACCAAGACTTCCTTTTAGTGGTAGCTAGGCAGATAGGAAAGCGTTTCGTTCTTTAGCAGTTTAGGTTGGAAAAAAATCGTAATCACACAGTATTCTTGTTGACTGTCCTAACAACATAAACTATATACTGACAGTCCCTCGCGAAAGCTGAGGAAGTCTGATACTGTTATCATAAATCCTCAAGTGCCAGGCACAAGACGTAACCTGGCAAACTTTTATCCGGGATTTGGACCCTACTCCAAATCCGCAAGAGCTGGGAGCTGCACCATGCAGTCCCTTTGCCACACAGGCGTGCCACACAGGCTTGGTTGCCACACAGGCGTCACTTAGACAGGGAAAAAACTAGCCCTTCTTTTTCTGGTAGCTAAGCAGATAGGAAGGGTCGCCACACAGGCGTGCCACACAGGCTTTGGTGCCACACAGGCTTTGGTGCCACACAGGCGTGCCACACAGGCTTGCCACACAGGCTTCACTTAGACATGATAATATGTGAAAACTATATCTTCGTAATATCAAATATATGTATACATTCAAAACCACACTATTTAAACTGTAAATAAAGAGGATGCATCAGCACCTGACTCAACGGCTGTTTACACGTGATAAAAGATGAGGAATTCGTTTACGTAGCAAGATACCAGCAAAGGGCAAAGAACTGTGATCAATGGACTGAGGGACACCCAGAGAGACAGAACCCGCCAAGAGATGCAGATAGCACACCGGGGAAGACCAAAAGTACAAGAGAAAAATATACTCTTAACTTGGGCTTACCCGAGGGCTGGCTGCAGCTGCTCAGTCAGGAAACAGGCTCGGAAGGCAAGCACTCCGCCCGCCGTCACAGGATGCGGCTGGATCCGTAGTACGTCCGTTCGGTGGTCGCCAGATGTTAGGGGGGAAATTTCTATGGTCTCAGGGCACTGGACCAGGGCAGCTTAATTTGAGGGGTTGCCGCTACATAATATGAAAAGAGACACGTGTAAACGATAGGAATTGAATCAGGTTTGTTTTGCACTTTATTACAATGTAACCACTTCAAACATGAAGTGTAAAGAAACACTTTAAAATGCAATCATGAAATGCTGTGTCTTAGCAAAGACAAAATGGAACACAATGCATGCTAAAATATGATAGGTGTATAGCATGGAATACCTCAATGCAATAATGAAAGAAGAACAGTATTCTAAAAAATATGACAAGGCATGGAGCACAAATCACTTCATATAGAGAGAAGCCTTTGAGCATATTATTGCATTTAAAGAACCAATAATCATGATTTATATATGGGGAAAATGAATACTTTAAAGCGTTATGAGAAAAATATATCTTTTGATAAATGCAGTGAGAAAATCACACATTTAGATTATACATGGAGAAAAAATGCATTGTCTGACAAGTGAAACATATGCAAAGAAAGAAGCTGCCTAAAAATACATTTGGCAAATGTACAGTATTTAAGAGAAGAATTCTTATAATGTGCACTAAACGATTGATTGGGGAGAACCCACATGTGACTCACAAACACAGTGAGGGTAATCCAACGAGTTGACTGTGGGCAGGGGTTTTATAGTGGTTTAATACGGAACAGTTAGACCGCAAGTTCATCTTTTGACATTTTGCGTACGTCAATCCTACCATTATTTGGACATCGCTTAGCATCATTTCTTGAGAATTCTTATAAAAAGCAGAACGGACCTAAAGGTTATAGGTAATATTGGCACGCCATGACGCTGTCGTAAGTTTCAATAAGGCTAGCTAGCGAGAAAATTCATAAGAAATTGAGAAATTGCAAGATGTGCAAGTAGCCCTTGCCTCAACGTTTTCCTCTTACATTACTAAGTTCCGTGGTCTTGTGGGTAAGCGCAGGCTGAGAACATCCAAGTAGGGGGTTTTTGGGCTGCTGTTGACCAAGAGGGACAGAAGCTGCAGCTTCGTGTTAGTCGCAGAAGAAATATGTGAAATGCTGTTTACGAGGCACTGGGCCTTTGAAGCTAAAGGAATCAGTGAGACAGTTTGGTCAACTTAACAGATCCCTGTACACTGGCAGGTGGGGCCTATATAAGGGGCTTCATGTTTCAGGTGTGGCAAGGTGGGCCTACTCTGGTCTATAGAGTAAAACGGGACCCTGCTTCAAGTCCACCAGGCTCTAAACATCAAGCCAAAACCCAAGTGTTCCAGGATCAAAGATAGGTAGTGCCAGACAGTTAAGTGAGAGGCCTTTTTCTTCATCTAGTTAGAGGATGGCTAAGGGAGCTTCAATGTTTATCTTCGTGTCCAGCTATTATTGATGTATGTGGAGGTTAAGCCTAGTGGACCTTCAGACCTAACACTGGCTTGATCCAGGTGGACCAGTGTTGTTACAATGGTCAGGAGTCCATTTGTCATGATTTTAGCAAGTATTTTTGTATTTGTATTAAGGAGTGATATTGTGTGTTATGAGGAACATCATGCCCTAGGTTTATATAAACATTATAGATGCCGGGGATCTACACGTAATTCCTCCAGGGTGCTGGCAGGTGGACATATCCAGAAATTTTTCCCCCAACCTGGATCCCATCCTCTTAAGAGCTCAGCCAGTTGGCCATTAGCTACCAGGACTTTTCCACATTGTACTTGCTGGATAGCTGTTATTATTTCAATAACTGTTAATTCACCATCCAGGGCATTCCAATAATAATTCGATAATCTTTGGGAGTTATAGACCTTCCAGAAAGGTTGATACCTCTCCTATCCCTCATGACTCTCTCATTGTGTATAATTCTTAGTAGTAATCAGCAAAGATCTGTGCTATGTCCCTATCTGCCCACAGTTTAACTCTTTCATTAATAATAATAATGATAATAATAATATTTTCTCCTACCCACTTAGCTTCTTTATTCTATTTGCCAAGCCGTGTTGTGAGTAAACCTGCTTTGTCTCAAATTTCATGCAGTTTTTTGCTTTTTACTGACGTACTGTGTTTTGAAATGTTATCAATCTCATTTCTATAAGCCATTTGGGCCCGTTTCAGCCATCTGAGTTTATACTCCATTCAGGTGACACTCATGAGCCTTTCTAGCTTGGTTATATTACTGTATAAAGTGTGTAGTTTTCCTACTTTGTCCCCTTTTTGTAGCCAATCCTAAACTGGGTTCTGCCTCTCAGCATTGCCTTGAATGCCTCCCAATCCGTGACATAAGATAGAACTCAGCCCGAGTTGTCTTCAAAATAGTTGTCTGTGGCCTCTGTTAGAGTTTCAGCTTTCTCCCTAGCTTTGTATTCCCATGCCTCAAGACTGCAGGTACTTTTGTCACCAGGGTGGTGTACCAGTTACGAACAGTCAGGGAGAGTGGTCAAAGACTCCACTTGCCAGGTGTTCCACAATTACTACTTTGGGATCTAGAAAGTGATCTGTGTGCCCTAGAAAAGAGTATTGCCAATCAGACGTCTACACTAGCCTCCATATATCAGGCAGATCCAAGGCTCCCATCCATTTTTGCAAGTTATTTTGGGTTATCCATGTTAGACGTGGTCACTTTCAATCTATCTGTACTTGGCTCTATAACACCATTAAAATAATTTCCTATTATATGCAGTGATGGAGGTGCCTTCTGTAATAGAGATCTGACCTCGTCAGAGATATATTTTTGTAAATGTGGTAGGGAGGCGATATTAAACACTGCGATGTCTGCCCTGCCCCATGTCGTTCAGTCAACTGTGTAGCACCCTTCAGGTCCATCTATTTTTATTTTATTGGGCAGGGAGGTATCTTCCTGATTAGTATCCCAACTCCCACAGAATCCTGAGTGAACTCTGCATGGAGCATTATTCAGTTCACAGTCTACTCCTGTATGGCTCCTACCAGACATTACCATTGCGTTGTATCATTTGTTTGTTGCAGGATGCTATTCTCTGTTTATGTATGCAGGTGTGTGCCTGGCCGGCAATCCTTCCGTTCTCTACTCCTGGTCAAAGTTCATATTGCTGTTCTGCCCTATTGGAGTGTTTCTCTCCGGCAGTGACAAATCCCTGCAGTCAGAAACCCAATGCCCAACCCATCCTTCCATAACTCAGTCCACCACATTTTGCAGGCTCTGTCTGAATAGGGCACCAACAACACTGGATTTAATTTTTACTATAATTTGTGGATATTTTATTGTATGTAGAATACTTCCGGGGATGACCGGCTTTCCACAGCTTCCGTCCTCTGCTCCCTCACACATGTACCTCGGTCAATCAAGGAAAGCTTGATATACCTTCCATCCTGCCTCGGTTTTGTGGCTATGTGCCCTTGTCTTTCCCCATAGTGGTGTCAGAGGTCACCCTGTACTAATGGATTCATATTGTTGGGACAGCTACACAGTGTCAATTGGGCACCTCGGGGGATCTCCTTGTAGACCAACCGTATCTCAGTCTGACTTGAACTTTGGAGTATCTGCAGAGTACCCAGGTCTGATGCACCTGCCGAGCACTGAGCTACTTCAAATCATGAGCCTCCTGTCATTCCAAAAGTAGTTGATTTTCAAGGCCCGCTATCATGGCTAACCCTCACCTATACAAGACTTGTTCTGCGGGCACTCATGGACAGAACAGTCCTTGAAGAGGGGGGCAATCAGCCGTGTTCCATTGGCGTCATCCCTTAACCCTCTGTATCTGGCAGTCGAACCTGCCCTGTGTGCTTATTCCTGTGAAGAGCGTTTCAGGTGGGGAGGGGAGGTCTATTATCAATGTATATTTCCGCACTTAAATGTGCGTCCAATGAGATGTGCTAATGTGGGTACAGACGGAACAGCCCCTCCGATAACACAAACAGAGGGGTATCCAGGCTTCCTTCAGGCCATCGGTTGAGTTACATTTCTGAATTTCACATTATCACAGCCCAAGAGAGGCCATCGTGGTTGCAGTATCCATGAGTACTCATCAGTAGAGGATTCCCCTTTCAATATCTGTCCTGGGAGGTCATCACTGTCTTCAGTGTCCGACGAGACCCACCTCCACTGCCTCTTCCATGTTGGAGGCAGCTTCACATAGTTGGGGGTTGCTGCGGACATGGCGGCACTGATGGGATCAGCGCAAGTTCTTCTGTGCCGCACTATTGGATCTCCCGGCTACGTCCCCTCCAGATAGGGCTACAGCTCCATCCTCTGCCATTGTGTCCAAGGCCCAGCGATGCACAATCAAAGACATACCTCTCTTCCAACCTGCAGCGCTGATCATCCACTCCCCAGTCCTCAGCCCGGTGTGTCTTGGCCAGGGCTTCAGTCCCCCCACGAGTCAATCTTCCTCACTGTGTTGCGGTCGGCATCACGATCCAGGCATCAACACCTAGGCCATAGCTGCAGTCTGCGTCATGAAGACTAAAGTACAAGTAAAGTAAGCAGTCAGGGCAAGGTATTTGATGCAAAGACTATTCCCGAGTTGAAGGGAACAGCTCATACTACCTGGAACAATAGCCTTTCTAGTTGACAGAGGGGACCAACACCAGGCCAATATTGGACGTTGGAGTCTTCCATGTTATATGTACAGTGCATGCAATTAAAAGCATTGAAATAGATAAGCAGGCAGGTAAGGGTTATTGAGCACGCTATCAAGGAAAGATATCAGGCAGGGTACTGAAGGATAGATGAGGCTGACAGAGCCTTGTAAGGCAATCTGGAGGTCATTGTACAGGCAGTGAGTAGCATACCTTGCTGTGTGCTGCAGGACAACCCAATCATTCAAAGGTGTAGGCTCCATCATTATCTCTCTCGCTTGAATACATTGGGCAGGTTGGTCAGCTGCCTTGTAAACAATACTGCATTACTATCGAGGCATACTAGGAATTACAAGTAGAAATAGCAAAGATGGGCCTTGTACAAGTACAGGGGCTGGTGTAGGTTATCACGGCTCATGAAGAGCGCAGACCAGACAGTAAGTGCGGCACAGGGGGCAGGGCAAGTGAGTGAAGCCTTTATATGTAGGGGCTGGTGTAGGTGATCACAGTTCATGAAGAGCTGCGCACCAGACAGACAGCGAGTGCAGCAATGGGGCAGCGCCAAAGAGTGAAGCCTTTATATACAGAGGCTGATGCCCCTCAACTTATAAAGAGCTGAGGACAGATAGCTAGTGCTGTGCAGGGGGCAGCGCCAGAGAGTGAAGATGTTAATATACAGGGCCTGATAGAGGTGATCACAGGCAGCTCATGATGAGCTGTGCACCATATAGATAGCGAGTGCTGCACAGGTGGCAGCACCAGAGAGTTAAGCCTTTATATGTAGGAGCTGGTGTAGGTGATCACAGTTCATGAAGAGCTGCGCACCAGACAGACAGCGAGTGCAGCGCAGGGGCGGCGCCAAAGAGTGAAGCCTTTATATACAGGGGCTGATGCCCCTCAACTTATAAAGAGCTGAGGACAGATAGCTAGTGCTGTGCAGAGGGCATCGCCAGAGAGTGAAGATGTTAATATACAGGGCCTGATGGAGGTGATCACAGGCAGCTCATAATGAGCTGCGCACCATACAGATAGCAGGGGCAGCTCCAGAGAGTGACGCCTTTATATACAGGGGCTGGTGCAGGTAATCACGGTTCATGAAGAGCTGCACACCAGACAGCGAGTGCTGTGCAGGGGGCAGCGCCAGAGAGTGAAGGCTTTGTATACAGGGGCTGGTGCAGGTGATCACAGTTCATAAGACAGCGAGTGCTGCGCAGTGGGCAGCGCAAGTGAGTTAAGCGTTTATATACAGGGGCTGATGCTGGTGATCACAGCTTATCAAGAGCTGCAGACGGATAGCGAGTGCTGCGCAGGGGGCAACGATAGAGTCAAGCCTTTATATACAGGGGCTGGTGTAGGTGATCACAACTTATAAAGAGCTACGGACAAATAGTGCTGTGCAGGGGGCAGCGCCACAGAGTGAAGGTGTTAATATACCGGGCCTGATGTAGGTGATAACAGGCAGCTCATGATGAGCTGCACACCAGACAGATAGCGAAGGTGGAGCAAGGGGCAGCTCCAGAGAGTGAAGGCTTTATAAACAGGAGTTGGTGTAGTTTATCACAGCTCATGAAGAGCTGCAGACTAGACAGCTAGCGAGTGCTGCGCAGGGGGCAGCACCAGAGAGTGAAGCTTTTATGTAGAGGGGTTAGTGCAGGTGATCGCAGCTCATGAAGAGCTGTGCACCATATAGATAGCGAGTGCTTCACAGAGGGCAGCACCAGAGAGTGAAGCCTTTATATACGTGGTTGGTGTAGGTGATCACAGCTCATGAAGAGCTGCAGACAGCGAGTGCTATGCAGGGGGCAGCGCAAGTGAGTGAAGCCTTTATATACGGGGTTGGTGCAGGTGATCACAGCTCATGATGAGCTGCGGACAGCGAGTGCTATGCAGAGGGCAGCGCAAGTGAGTGAAGCCTTTATATACGGGGTTGGTGCAGGTGATCACAGCTCATGATGAGCTGCGGACAGATACCGAGTGCTGTCCAGGGGGCAGCGCCAGAGAGTGAAGCCTTTCTATACAGGGTCTGGTGCAGGTGATCACAGTTCATGAAGATCTGCGCACCAGACAGCGAGTGCTGTGCAGGGGGCAGCGTCAGAGAGTTAGTCTTTATATACATGGGCCGGTGCAGGGAATCATGGTTCATGAAGAGCTGCGCACCTGACAGCGAGTGCTGCGCAGGGGAAGCGCCAGAGAGTGAAGCCTTTATATAAAGAGCTACGGACAGATAGCTAGTTGTTGTATTCTACTATGTTGCTCTGCTGATGCTGTGAGGTCATAGTGTCAGGTGCATGCTAAGAATGTTATGGTTTGAAGAAGGAACTCTGTAACGGCACTGGCTACTGCTTGTCTGTACTGGCAGGTGCTGATCAATTGCTGTGTAGTCTACCTTTCAATAAACTCACTCTTCAACCAGACTGCCTGGGAGTGAATCACTACAGATTTTCTGGCGACGATTTGGACTACACAGCGGAACCCACAGCGTGAGTTCTTCAACTTTGTCTCAATTTTCCTGGCCATCCTCAACATTGCCACTACTCTTCTAGCGGACGCATCACCACCTGCCTGTGTTTTATCTACTCGTCTGGTTGCTGAAAACATTGGATATTATCTGGATCTTTGTGTGAACCTTCGGCTTCTCCCACTCACAAAGTCTCCCTGCCTGCCTATGGACATAAGGTTGTGGACTCCCCTCAACCTTACCTGTTGGTCCTTGACTGCCCCGCCATCAAAAGCGAAAGGCAGCGGTCCTTGACTGCCCCGAAAGCAAGAGCAAAAGGCAGCGGTCCTTGACTGCCCTTACAGCAGGAGCGAAAGGCAGCGAGACGGGAAGAAAAATCCGTGAAGAAATACTCCGTTGGCAAGCTGTTTCCGTACTGTTCAACCGCTGCCTGCTTTGAAATTCCGCCGTCCTGCTGCTACCTGCTGTGAACGTCTCACGCCTGTTCCCGCTTCTATCAACTTGCTGGTGGGTCAATTTTGGTTATTTTTCCCCATTTTCCCAGATTTCTACAGTTGATCAGCACGAGCGCTCTGCACGAGCATACCCACGCGCTCTTGCATGCGCATTAGACTTTACACGCACGCGAGAACGCTCGCGCATGTGTTTATTTACGTCACATCCTTCAATCTTCTGTGCGTTGTCTGGACAACCATCCTCATTGTTCAGGACGCCTCCTGCTTCACACTGTTTATTCAACAACGTGCTGTTTTCTTCAGACGAATCTTCTTTGCTTACAGCGTTTTACCAGTATTGACCTTCTTTTATGCTCTCCTTGCACTTGAGCATTGCGAATTGCGGTGATTCGCACACCATATCCATTTTATTCTCCTGCCTTCTACTGTCAGTTGTGGATTTCAGTGATTCACACACTTTTCACAGACCTTCAAATGTTTTTCAAATAACTTGACTTACGTGTGGATTACAGTGATTCGCACACTTTCTACTTTGTTTTCTTTGCTTCGTTGTGCACTGCTTTTTCTACGTGGATCACGGTGGTTAACACATTATTTCTTCAATTTTACATTTTGTTTACTTTATCTACATTTTTTTTACTTAACATCGCTTCCATTGTCCTTGTTTGAAACTTGTTTTCTGCCATGTGTACCATGCAAGCTGTTTCACCACCTCCAGCTTTCCTAGACACCCCAGGAGAACCACCCGTCAAATGGGATGTCTGGTTCGATGCATTCGAAACATACTTAGGTGCAATTGGAGCTTTAAGGTTTGGTGCTGAAAGAAAGAAATGTCTACTCCTTCACTCTTTAGGTTTTGAGGGCAGGTCCATTTTCAAATATTTACCAGAACTGATTTTAGACGACAATGAAGTCATCAATGAATATCAAGAAGCCGTGCGCAAACTGAAGATACGTTTTGATAAACAACCGAGTTTGATGGTTCTAAGGCCCAAGTTCTTTAAGAGGAAACAAACTGATGGTGAAGATGTTGATGCCTACATTTCTGTTCTTAGGAGGTTGGCTTCTGTTTGCATTTTCGAAAACTTTACTGATCAACTTATTAGAGATCAGTTTGTTTGCCAGTGTAAAGATAAGCATATTAGGCAGAAACTGCTGGCTATGGGGAACCCGTCACTCGAAGAAACAATTAAGGTTGCTAAAAGCATTGAAATTTCACAAGTTTCATTGAAAGAGCTTGATGAAAAACCTCTTGAAAGTGTCAATGCTATTGGAGTAGCCAATAATGTCAAACTTAAATCTGTCAAGAGCAGTAGCAACAATGCCACCAAACCTAAATCTGATTTTACCATTCCTAACAATGTGTGTCTCCGTTGTGGTAGCTCTCCTCATTCGAAAGGGAGTAGATGCCCGGCTACTTATGTTACGTGTAATTTTTGTAAAAAAATGGGTCACTATGCTAAAGGGTGCCTCGAGGAAATTTAAGAAAAAGAGTGTTGCTTGTGTTATAGAATCTGATGACGACTCTGACCCTGAGATCATTTCTGTTGTTCATGATGATTTTTCCTCTAGTGATGTGTTAAGTGAGCCCGTATCAGGTAATCCTTCTCTATGTTTTGACCCCATTGTTGAAATACTTGTTGGGGATAAAAAACTCCAACTATTAGTTGACTCTGGTGCTAGGATTACCATGATAACTCAAAAATTGTTCACCGAAAAATGGGGTGACAGAGTTATTTCCTCCTGACCACTCTCCTGTCTCCTATGAGGGACGCAAAATTGAACTATTAGGTTTCATTGAAAATGTTCTGATGTTCAAAGATAGAAGGATCAGAGGGAAAATGTACGTTGCCGTCAAGGGGCTCAACATTCTCGGGTGGTTTCACCAGGGATTGTTTGGGATGGTACTCAAACCAGGCACCAAGGAGCAAGTTATGCTAGTGACCTGTGAAGATGAGGGAGGTAAATGGAAAATCGAATTTCCTTCTGTTTTTGGTAATACGCTTGGAAAAATATCAGGTTTCAAACACAAAATTATTGTAAGGGATGGTGCTATTCCTGTCAAGCACAAACTTAGAGGCGTCCCATTTAGCATTAGGGACGACCTCAACAAAGAACTCAAAGACTTGTGTGACAGGGGCATCATCGAACCTACAGAATCATCTCTATGGGTGTCACCTTTGGTTGTGGCTCGCAAACGTGATGGACAATTGCGCGTGTGTGTGTCGACCTCAGATCTCTCAACAAAGAGATCTGGGTTGACTCCCACCCTTTGCCTAGAATTAACGATCTGTTCACGAGTGTTAAAGGTGCACAAGTATTCTCGAAGTTGGATCTGGCTAGAGCATATCACCAGATTGAACTATACCCCGACTCTCGTTCTTTCACGGCATTTGTGTCCCCTCTTGTTACATTCCGATATCGAAGAATGCCTTTTGGGCTTACCTCCACTGCGTCGGTGTTCCAGAGGGTCATGCAAAATCTTTTGAGGGAGGTTGATGGGGTGCTTGTCTTTCAGGATGATGTGCTGATCTATGCCAAAGATAATGATTCACATGACACCATCCTCAGAAAAGTACTCAACATTTTTTTTAAAACAAATGGTATTGTTCTTAAGTCCGAAAAATCTAAGTTTCTTTGCAAAGAGATTGAATTTCTTGGTCATTTACTATCACACGAAAGTATTAAGCCTAGGCAAGGGCTTATGGATGCCATTTCCAATGCTTCTGTACCCAAAGACAAGACTGGCGTCAAGTCCTTGCTAGGTTTGTTTGAATACTATTCAAGATTTATCCCTAATTATGCTTCAATTGTTCGGCCCATTAGCAATATGCTCAAGTTAGGAGTCAAATTTGATTGGTCTGAGGAGTGTGATCGTGCGTTCAATGTAGTTAAGTCTTCTTTGAAGAACAGTGAGGCTCTCACCCCATTTGACCCTGATTTGCCCTGCTGTATAGCTGTTGATGCTAGTCAAGTGGGTTTAGGCGCCATCCTCACACAAAACTGTGGAGACAGAGAAAACACTGTTGCCTTTGCGTCTAGGGTGCTGAGGAACGCTGATGTCTTATATTCTGTGATCGAAAAGGAATTACTTGCTTGTCTATGGGCTATTGAAAAGTTTCGTCCCTATGAGTGGGGAAGACGTTTCAAACTAGTTACAGACCACAAACCTCTTGTTTCCATCCTTGGTTCTGGTCCTAGTAAGTGTTGCACACCCAGGATAACAAGGATGGTTAGCAAGCTGCTTCAATACCAATTTGATGTTTCACACATTCCTGGCGGCAGGAATGGTAGGCCAGATTTTCTTTCCCGTTTCCCTCACAACAGTGATGGATGTGAAGGTACTGGCTTTCAAGAAATGTGTGAGGAAGATGCTGAAGATTGCTTTGTGGCTGCCATGGACATCTCTGATCTGGCTGTTGGGTCGGAAGAGGATTGGAGAGCAGCTTTGTTAGAGGATAGTCTTCTTCAACAAGTGTGTGTATTAGTCAAAGAAGGCTGGCCTAGGGAAAAGGGATTGTCTCCTCTCTTGCAGCCCTATTGGAAAGTTGAGTCTGAAATCTCTTTAGAGGATGGTGTACTCATGAGATGCGACAAGCTTATACCTCCTCACTCTATTAGGCCCATCACTATCAAAAAATCTCGCGAGGGACATTTAGGTGTCACGCTCACCAAACGTCGTGTTCGTCAGGACTTCTGGTGGCCGAGCATGGATACTGAGATTGGTGTGCTGGTGGAAAATTGTTCTGTGTGTTGCTCGGCTGAGAAAACCTTTAAGGTTTCCACTCCTCCCCTTTCACCCATCGAATGTCCTTCTGGTCCCTGCGTAAAGGTAGGAGTCGACATCATGGGTCCAAACGAGGTATTACCTTTGGGTAAGAAGTACATTCTAGTTTTGATGGACTATGCATCTAAATGGCCTGAGATTAAGGTTGTCAAGGAAGCTAGCTCTACCAGCGTTATTGCTTTCTTGAAAGAAGTTTTTCTGAGGGAAGGGTTTCCTCAGTTCCTTCTCTCAGATAATGGAACTCAATTTCTTAGTGAACAATTCGAATTTTTCCTGACTTCCAGTGGTGTGAAACATTTAAAAAGTTCCCTCTATCACCCACAGACGAATGGTCTCGTAGAAAGAATGAATCGGGTGGTGGGCGAGTGTGTTAAGTGGGCGGTGGGTGGTAACCATGATGTTATAAAGTCTTTAGAAAGCATGCTTTGGTTTTATAGGACCACTCCCCACTCATCTACCAAGGTTTCCCCGTTCGAGCTTCTAAGGGGTAGGAGGGCCAATACTTGTTACAGGCCTGGATGGATGAGCAAATGGTTACAATCTGAGGTCAATGTCCATTCCCTTATGGAAATTGTCAAGTTTAATTCTGATTGTGTGCAGAGTAAACAAAAGGTATGGTTTGACAAAAAAAAGGGTGTCAAGGTTGTTCCTCTTAATGTGGGTGATTTCGTTCGTATCAAGATTCCTGTGCATACCAAGAAAGGGAAGTGTAAATATGGTGAAGTTATCAAGATCGGTAACAATGCAGTTCAGGTGAAGGTGGTCATTGGTGGAACCTGTCTAAAGTAGTTAAGACAAGGTCAAGCCCGTTGTTGAATGACCAAGATGAGCTTGTTCCACCTGTTCCTTTTGAACGTAGAAGGAGTTCCAGAGTCATCGTTACTCCTAAAAGGTTTCGTGAATAATTTGTTTGTATTTTATTTCTTAGCTTTATTTTCTGGTGTATCTTGTTTTCTTTTCTGTTTTTTTCTTTGTTCTCCACTTCAGTTTGTTTGTAGGAGAAAGGGAGGTATGTTGTATTCTACTATGTTGCTCTGCTGATGCTGTGAGGTCATAGTGTCAGGAGCATGCTAAGAATGTTATGGTTTGAAGAAGGAACTCTGTAACGGCACTGGCTACTGCTTGTCTGTACTGGCAGGTGCTGATCAATTGCTGTGTAGTCTACCTTTCAATAAACTCACTCTTCAACCAGACTGCCTCCGAGTGAATCACTACACTAGTGCTGTGCAGGCAGCAGTGCCAATCAATCAATCATAGCATTTGTAGAGCGCACTACATACCCGTGAGGGTCTCATGGCGCTGGGGGTGGGGGGGGAGGAGTGCTGCTCCTGCTCGAAGAGCCAGGTCCTGAGGAGTCTTCTGAAGGTCAGCAGGTCTTGGGTCTGCCGTAGGTGGATGGGGAGGGTGTTCCAGGTTTTGGCGGCGAGGTGGGAGAAGGATCTGCCGCCGGAGGTCGCTCTTCGGATGCGGGGGATTGTGGCGAGGGCGAGGTCGGCGGAGCGAAGCTGGCGGGCGGGGGTGTAGAGGCTGAGTCGTCTGTTGAGGTACGCAGGTCCGGTGTTGTGGAGTGCCTTGTGTGCGTGGGTGAGGAGCTTGAAGGTTATCCTCTTGTTGACGGGGAGCCAGTGCAGGTCTCTCAGGTGGGGAGTGATGTGGCTGCGGTGAGGGATGTCGAGGATCAGGCATGCAGAGGCGTTCTGGATGCGTTGCAGCCGCTTCAGGAGTTTGGCAGAGGCTCCAGCGTAGAGGGCGTTTCCGTAGTCCAGCCTGCTGCTGACGAGGGCCTGGGTGACCGTTCTTCTCGTTTCGGTGGGGATCCACTTGTAGATCTTGCGGAGCATGCGGAGGGTGTTGAAGCAGGAGGAAGAGACGGCGTTGACCTGCTTAGTCATGGAGAGGGTGGAGTCGAGGATGACCCCTAGGTTGCGTGCGTGGTCGGTGGGTGTTGGAGCTGTTCCCAGTGTGGTCGGCCACCAGGAGTCGTCCCAGGCCGAGGGGGTGGATCTGAGGATGAGGACCTCCGTCTTGTCCGAGTTCAGCTTCAGTCGGCTGTTCCTCATCCATTCGGCGACGGCCTTCATTCCTTCGTGGAGGTTGGTTTTGGCGGTGTGGGGGTCCTTGGTGAGGGAGAGAATCAGCTGGGTGTCATCGGCGTACGAGATGATGTTGAGGTCGTGCAGTCGGGCGACGTGGGCGAGTGGTGCCATGTAGATGTTAAACAGCGTTGGGCTGAGGGATGAGCCCTGGGGTACGCCGCAGATGATCTCAGTGGCTTTGGAGCGGAAGAGGGGGAGGCGGACGCTCTGTGTTCTGCCGGAGAGGAAGGAGGTGGTCCAGTCCAGGGCCTTCTCTTGGATCCCGGCGTCGTGGAGGCGTGTGCGTAGTGTGTGGTGGCATACCGTGTCGAAGGCGGCTGGCAGGTCCAGGAGGATGAGGGCCGCGGTCTCCCCGTTATCAAGCAGGGTCCTGATGTCATCGGTGGCGGCGATGAGGGCAGTTTCGGTGCTGTGGTTGCTGCGAAACCCGGACTGGGATGGGTCCAAGATGCTGTTCTCCTCGAGGTAGCGGGTCAGTTGTTTGTTGACGGTCTTCTCGATGACCTTCGCCGGGAGCAGGGAAATGGGCCGGAAGTTCTTGAGGTCCTTGGGGTCCGCCTTGGGTTTCTTGAGTAAGGCGTTGATCTCGGCGTGCTTCCAGCTTTCCGGGAAGGTTGCTGTCTCGAAGGAAATGTTGATGGCTTTCCGGAGATGGGGTGCGATGGCGGTGCTGGCTTTGTTGAAGATGTGGTGTGGGCATGGGTCTGACGGAGATCCGGAGTGGATGGTGTTCATGATCTTGATGGTGTCGTCGTCGTTTATGTTGGTCCAGGAGAGCAGGCGGTTGGTGCGGATGTTGGTCGTGGGGGCGGAGGTCTCAGTGGTTGTCGGGGCGATCGTGGTGTTGAAGCTGTCGTGGATGTCAGCGATCTTGCGATGGAAGAAGGTGGCCAGTGAGTTGCACAGGTCTTGCGAAGGTGGGATGTCGTTGGTGTTGGAGCTGGGGTTGGAGAGTTCCTTCACGATGTTGAAGAGCTCTTTGCTGTTATGTGCGTTGTTGTCTAGGTGGTCTTTGAAGGAGGCCCTTTTGGCGGATCTGATGAGGTGATGGTGTCTGCGGGTGGCGTTCTTGTGGGCTGCGTAGCTGTCCGGTGTTTGTTCACGGTGCCAGTTCTTCTCTAGCTTTCGGCAGGTCTGCTTGGAGGCAGTGCCAGAGAGTGAAGGTGTTAATATACCGGGCCTGATGTAGGTGATAACAGGCAGCTCATGAAGAGCTGCACACCAGACAGCCAGTGCTGTGTAGGGGGCAGCGCCAGAGAGTGAAGCCTTTCTATACAGAGTCTGGTGCAGGTGATCACAGTTCATGAAGAACTGCGCACCAGATAGCGAGTGCTGTGCAAGGGGCAGCGTCGGAGAGTAAGCCTTTATATACAGGGGCTGGTGCAGGGGATTGCGGTTCATGAAGAGCTGTGCCGGGGGCAGCGCCAGAGAGTGAAGCCTTTATATACAGGGGCTGGCGTAAGTGATCACAGCTCATGACGAACTGCGCACCATACAGACAGCGAGTGCTGCGCAGGGGCAGCGCCAGAGAGTGCAGCCTTTATATACAGGGGCTGGTATTGGTGATCAATGCTCATGAAGAGCTGCGCACCAGATAGCGAGTGCTGTGCAAGGGGCAGCACCAGAGTGAAGCGTTTATATCATTAGAAAGCAACTAAGTGTATGGCGCAGTAAGAACTATATTGGTGCATGGTCAACATCTGAAATGACCAACGTAGATTGAGGCTGGAAGAGACATTGATGAACATATTGTTCAATATTTGTGTATGTTTCACCTTTATTTTGTATCTTGAGTATCTTCCTTTGTTTACTTAATTGCACATATGCCTGGACTCGCAGATGTTATATTGTCATTATTGTTTAGTGCCTGAAAATAAAAATGTTCAACTTGTTAGCAACAAACCTGTGTCATTCGGGGGTTAGATAAGTGTGGCCGTAGTCAACACTCATCTCGAAAACGATTGGCTGTAATGTCTATCCATCATGCTATTTCTTCTGAAGCCCTAGCTGCAACCTACCCTTACTTAGTGGGGGTGGTGGGGGTTCTCTTCATCCGAACCAGTATCATAAAGCACTGTTTGAAGGCCCTTTTTTGTTGCAATGTTGTGCAGCATAGCACAGGGGGCAGTCTCATCTCATCTCAAAATCCTTTATTCGATCAATTACAAAATGATCATAAAAGTACAAGATAAAACAAAACCTGTTTTCAGTATTCATTCAGTTTATGTAATAAAATAATTCATTTCATCCAATAATAAAAATTAAAAAACAATCAAGGATTTTCCATAATATAAAACCAATCATTTCCCTATCAAACCCCATATGATATAAAATGATTAAAATAATTGTCAGGTGGCCGATCCAGTGGCTAGTAACATCCCCCTCTTTTTTATTTTTTACATGCAGGCCCATAGGAACAAAGCTAACGAAAAACACATCAAAGGATCAGATAACATTTTTAAAAAATATAATGCCACCCGGCATTGCTTAAAATTCATTTTCCGTAATAGTGGTTTTAAATAGTAATTCCTTTCCTTCTCATATAGCCTGCAAAATAGCAATAAGTGCAAATCAGTTTGTTTTGACAGTTTGTCACATGGGCACAAAATTAGATCAGTGTGACTATACGTTTTATCGGGGTATCCTAACATGAGTGGGATCATGTTTAAGCGAAACCTCAACAGTATAAATCTATGTTGTGCATTTGTGACATCTGCCAAATAAAAAAATCCTCTCTCTATCGCTGGCGGGTTTGAACGAAAGGTTATACCTGCATGCTTTTCTCTATGGAGTTCCATTCTTTCATACTCCACCCTCTTTGAAAACATGCTTTTGATCTTTTGCCTTGAGACCTTTCTGCATACAGTTGGATACTTAAACAGTTGAGGAAGGCCAATTTTATTCAAGAGTGTTTCTACATAACCCAACCATCTTGACCTCCTACAATTATCCATATTCAAACAGTTCTTGATTATTGTTTGCGTCAGCGGCACTGTATCCCTTCGCCAGATTGAGTGCCACAGGAGGATGGGGGCCAGTTGTATTGTATCTATGATGTAAGGGAGGCCCAGTTCCAAATGTAAAATATAATTAGAGGCAGAGATGGGGAGGCCCATTAAAGATTTTAAAAACTTATTTTCAATAGTTTGAAGGGCACCCGTATCTACAATGCCCCACACTCCCGCCCCATACGTTACTGCTGCCTTAACTTTTGCCTGATAAATGTTTCTTATTGGTAAGAGAGGTCTAGCACCTAATTTTTTGGCAAATGATTTTACGGCAGACAGGGTTCTTTCCATTACACCCTTTCTTCCTTCCACTAACCTTGACCACGACAAATCCTTGTCAAAGAGGACCCCCAAATAGGGGAAGGAGTCAACCACCTCTATCCTCTCGTTCTCTACTTGAAAATAGGGAATTCTATCCCTTTTCCTTGCTCCCACTATAAGTACAAATGACTTAGTGCGGTTTACCCTCAGATCTAATGAGTCCATGAAGGATACATACGAGGATATCAGATGTTGAAGACCACGCCCTGTCCTGGCGATCAGCACCGCATCATCTGCATATGCTAAAATAGGTAGGAGCTGCGAATTAAATATAGGAACGTCTCCTGTTGTCTTGGTTAGGGCATTTTCTACTCCATTTGTATAAATGGAGAATAGAAAAGGAGCAAGGACGCATCCCTTCCTTACTCCTCTGGCAATTTTAAATAATCGTGTGCAATCCCCGTTTTTAGTATATCGGACCGAAGCCATGGCATTGGAGTACAACTGTCTAATAAAATTTAGTATGGCTGGGTCAACCCCCATTTCCTCCATTATAATCCATAACTTTTCATGGACCACACAGTCGAACGCTGCCGACAGGTCCATGAAAGCCATGTATATTTTCCCCTCCTTCATCCTGGTGTATTTTTCTATAATAAGTGCCAAATTCAGGCACTGATCTGCGGTGCCCCTTCCCTGCTGGAATCCATACTGGGCCTGGATTAGGATGTTGTTTTCCTTGGCCCATCTCTCTAACTTAGAAAGGAGAAGCCGGCCCATGAGTTTTGCTGTTGTGTCCAGCAGGGAAATAGGCCTATGGTTTTTTGGATCTGCCCTATCTCCTTTTTTGTAAATAGGGACTATAACACCTGCAGACCAAGATTGTGGAGGACCAACACGGATTATACTATTCATGACGTTCGTTAATAGAGGTGCCCATAACTCTGGTGTTCCCTGAAAAAAATCTATTGGGACCCCATTCGGTCCTGGGGCCTTACCTGAGCTGCACGACATCAGACTTTTCCTTACTTCCAAGAGTGAGAAGGAAAGGGGAGCTTGGTGGGTTGTTTCCATATTGACAAATTGTGTTTGGGGAGTAATAGTTGAGGCAAAGATGTTTTCAAAATGGGCTATCCATGCATCCTCATCTACGTTATCTAATGTAGGATCTACAGGGTTTTTAAAATGCGGTGCATTTACTATCCTCCAGAAGTCGCGGGTATTACCCATTTTTACTGCTTTATCAAGATCATCCCAAATGTTTTCTTTCATAGCCTTCCCTCTATTTTTCCTAGTAAGCTTATATATATTCCGCAGTCCCCTGATTTCGTCTGGGATTCTGGGACTGCTTTTCAAAGCATGCATCAAGGCTCTCCTTGCTATTGTACAAGAGGAATCAAACCAGGCCCTTTCGGGTCTCTTGTTTGTTTCTCTTGTACGTGTAAGTGCCAGTTTTACACTCTAGGAGATCGCAGAAGGCCTTCACAGTTTCACCTGCTTCAGCCTCTAGATCTAGGCAAGTTTCTATCTTACTCAGTGTGGATGATATAATTTCTACCAATTTGGGTTGATCAACTTGAGCCCATTTTAGTTGTATACCATTCCTACTTGCCACTATTGGAGTATTAACATTTTGTCTGTGTATGGGTTTCCCTATAGATACTTCTATCTGCAGAGATAAAATAGCATGATAAAATAGCATGAATAGCTAAAGATTGTAAATTGGTTAGCCAACCTAGTGACTCTAGAGCTAATTGTGGCAGTAACTAACATGTAGTCAATAGTTGACTCTAGGTCACTTCTTCGAAAGGTTCCTGCCATTTTACCTGATGATAAATCTAGATCACCCGTCATCACCATATTTTGCGATGTTAGCATCTTATTTAAACAATTGCCATATTCATTATGTGCAAAGTGACTTATAATGTTGCCCCCCAAATCCTCTAAGCCACATATAGGGGCTGCATTGTATTTGCAGGGATGTATATTAAAATCTCCCACCCATACAACATTAAAAACATAATTCCTACTATTGCCTATGGCATATTCTACAGCCTTGTCAACCTCACCAGCCATAACGTGTCTGTTTGGACCGAACTCATTATTATAGGTATTGATTAAAAGCCGTGGTCCTGAGCTTTGGGTCCCCGCGCCTAGTCCAAACTATTTTAGATAGGGCAGGGTCCGGGCACCTAAGCAGGGACAATATTAACATTTTGCCGTTAGGTTTCTTCTACCGTAACTTTCCAGCCCACGTAAGAGGAAGGGATGGTTTAAGGGACGTATACCTGGTTCCAGGCCCCTATGACTATGTGGTTCCCACATATAACAGATTTGACCTTTTTTCTAACCTGGAGGATATAGATTGACTTGGTCCGCTCACTAGTAACATTACAGTTTTCCCTCTAATGGTTGAGTTGGGTGAGGGTGGTCGGGTATCAGGTTCTAATAACCTAGGAGGTTTCTCATCAACTACCCCGAACGGCCAAAGTTGTGATAATGCTCTGGTTGCAAACAGGACGGGCGAGGCAGGGGAGTGTAGCTCGATACCTATTGGTATCCATCCGTATGTAGGGGTAACTGGCTTAGTGGAGGCAAGTATCCTCTGCCACTCGCCAGGTAGTAGCTACAATCCCGGTCCCGTTGTAGGACTTAAATTAGCCTCTTGGAACATAGCTGGGCTCTTACAAAAAACTGCTTCAGTAGATTGGTCCATCTTTATCGAGGGCCATGATATACTGACCTTTCAAGAAACCTGGGCTATGGACCATGTACATCACCAAGGCTACTTATATTTTTCAAAGGTAGCGGAAGGGGGACAGCGAGGTAGACCAAGGGGGGGGGCTTACAACTTGGGTTAGACAATCTAATCATTATAGGGTGGAGGAGCTGCACATCAATTGCAGGGACATTCTTATAATTAGGATACAGCAGGTAAATGTACCCGACTTGCTGCTTATCAATGTCTATGCAAGGGGTGTGCAAGGCGGGAAAGCTTCTACCACTGTTGATTTTTTAGATATGTTCTTAACAGAACATAGAGGTGATAATAATTTGATAATAGCTGGTGATTTTAATTGTACTTTTGAACCCCTGGACCTTAACGATGTAAATCTCAATGCAGAGGAGGATGCTCAGTGGTTTATTCCACCTTTGGATCTTCCTCCAATTAAAAAATGGACAGGGGCTGCCCTGCAATTAAAGGTGTTTTGCATGGAACAGGGAGTCAGGGCTGTTAACGGGAGAACAGCCTCAGATAAGCAGGGCTCGCACACCTTTAGCATTGGGCTGCGTAGTAGTCGCATTGATTTTATCCTGCTTAATAAGGAATTCTGGTCCAACCTAATAGACATGGTGGTCTGTGACCGTACTGAGAGTGACCATAACCCGCTAGTGCTCTCCTTGCATCCCGCATGTACTCCTCATGGTGTTAGTCCGGCACCACGAACTGATTACGTGGAGGCACTACTGACAAATGATGCCAGGAGAGTTAAATGGTCAAACGTGATTAAAAAAGAAGAGCACCTAAAGCAAATGAGTATTTTGGTGGTTAATGCATTGGGTACGTTACAGACATGCGCTACTCAGGAAGAGCTTCACTCTATAGTCGCGCAAGTCCATGGGGAACTATTTAACCAGCTTAAAGGCTTTTTTATTTCTAAAACCAAAAAACCCCAGAAACTCTCGGGATTTAAGGCGGCCGCCTGGTATGATATTTCATGTCGAACGGCCTATAGAACCCTAGCTAGGGAAATTAGGTCAAAGAATAGGGATGATATACGAAGGGCAAGGGCTGAATATAAGGCGGTCCAATACCGAGCTAAAAGGGACTGGGATGAACAACACTGGGCCGAACTGCTTAAGGCATGCTCGGGAGAAACATGACTACCTTCTGGCACTTGGTGAAATGGGGCAGTGGTGCACCTAGTAAGGTGCCTGTGAATTATGTAGCCCCAGACCAGTGGGTATCGCACTTTAAAGCCCAGTTTGCACTCCCTGAGGAGGTACAAGATCTTTTTGATATGCCACCTCCTATTTCCATCTTGCACTTTACCAAGAAAGAGGTGGAAAATGCCTTACTCTCAGTACTAAGAGGCAGGGCGCCTGGGCCTGACTGCATCCCCGCGGATCTGTTCCTTTATGATATACCTAACTGGGCATCCTATATTCAGCTCCTTGTGAACGCCATAGCAAGTGGAGCACCCATGCCCGGTACTTGGTTAGGAGCAGAAATTCTCCCTATCTATAAGAAAGGGGACCGCTCTCAACCAGGCAACTATAGGCCGATAAGCCTTATTGATTGCATACAAAAAGTTTCGGCTAGGTTGGTACTGAGCAGAATCCAGGCCTGGATTGAGGAATATGACATCTTGTCTCCACTCCAGGCGGGTTTCCGCTCTTGTACCAGCACCATTGATCAGGTGTTCAGGTTCATTCTGATTTATTGGCGTACTGTAGTGCTAGGGGGAGGTACAATTTATGCAGCTTTTGTCGACCTTAAGTCGGCTTTTGACCTTGTACCCCGTACTAAAATGTGGCGAAATTTTTGGGAATTAGGTATGCCATTAGAAATTTTGGCTTTTCTGGTTAAGTTACATGTTGCCAATTATGCGCAGGTGAGATGGGACGCGCAGGGGAGCACCACCCAAAAGTTTCCTGTAGAGAAGGGGGTTCGAGAGGGGTGCGTTTTAGCACCAACTCTCTTCTCATTATATATCAATGGGGTGGTTCAGTATTTTTATAATTATCCCACGGATGCACCCACTCTAGCAGGGATGAAGATCCCGTTGCTTATGTTTGCAGACGACACCCTTGTACTCTCCAAGACACGAAAGGGCCTACAGTGTGCCCTTTCGAGATTCGAGAAGTTCTGTCAGGACCATGACCTCGTAGTGAACGTAGATAAAACAAAATATATGGTCCTACACAAACATAGGAATATCAGGGGTAGAGTCGGAATGAAGGAAGGTATCCTGGAACAAACACAGAATTTTACTTATCTGGGGGTAACTATTGGCAGCAAACGTAGTTGGAAGCCTCAGATAGACTTGCTCTCTGTCAAGCATGCCCAACTCTCAGGTGCCTTGTTGAAGGAGCAGCAATCATCATACACTAAACCAATTGCTCCTGCACTAAAAATGTATTCCTCAAAAATTAGCGCTTCGATTTTGTATGGGGCTGAACTGTGGGGTTATGCCAATCTAGACCCCTTAGTGAAAGCTCAAAATAAATTTTTGAGGTCATTAATTGGCCTCCCACAGTCCACCCCGCTATTACCCTTATTTCTAGATTTGGGTTGCTATTCAATTGAGGATGTGGCACACTTTAGGCCAGTGGCATACTGGAGAGGGCTCTGGGTCACCCCGGAGCTTTCCCACTATGCCCAGGCTCTCCTAGAAGTTATGGTGGCTGACGGCATGAGCAAAATTCCGTGGCTAAGGCGAGTAAAAGTCACTCTTTGTGAGATGGGGATGAGCAGATTATGGGCATCCCCCGTCTACAGTGTATTTCCAGCTAAGAGTGATTTCAAAGTAGCATATTGGAACTCGCTAGCTATGAAGCGGTTTGCTGCCCTAACTGGTCCGTCACTATCCAGAGATTCCTTGAGATAACGCATGAAGTGGAATACGAAGGGTACTGGGATCTAATCACCACCCCCAAAGAAAGGAAACTGTACCATCAGTTTAGGGTGGGCTCACTTCCTACTAATGTATTTACCAGTAAATGGCGTAGCTTGACTAGTAGCAATTGTTCATTTTGTCCCAACTCTAACGAATCACTGGCACACATTCTGTTTGTTTGCCCAGCCTATAGAAATCCTAGGTCCAGATGGTTGAAACCTTTATGTTTAAATTTGGGGACCAGGTCAAGTAGCGAGGCACTTAGGATCCTAAAAACATCTACTAAAGAGTCCATAGTGATCGCTGTCGCTAAGTACTTGGGCTGGGTGTGGGTGATTCGTTTGAAAGAGAGGAGCCTTAGGTAAATGTTTTATGCTCCCTAGTTTTGGGCAATTGTTCATTGCACTATGCACATTACTGTATTAACACAGAATGAACTTAAATTGATTGTATGCCGAATCAAGGAAATTTGGTCATCTTAGGTGGCAGTTTTGCCGGAGTTCATTTTAGCGGTTGTTTTAGCTATTTATTATACAACTATGAATTTTATTAAGAAGGTTTGATCGAGATTTGTATAAGCTATTTTTATGTCCAAATATGTCTACATTTTATATATTCTCACCTCTATGTACTATGTATTATCTTTTGTGATTTTAAATCGAAATAAAGATTTTTGACTGACTGACTGACTGATTAAAAGCCATCTACCCTCTTGGTGTATCTCCAAAATAAGAATATGGAAGTTTGCACTCGGGGATTCAAATTTTATTACCTTCCCTAAGAAATTATTCGGGATTAAAGTCAAAATGCCCCCCATAGCCCTTCCTGAAGATGAAGATTTAGCTGGAGTTTGATAAGAACAGTACCCATTTACATAAATTGGATCAGTAGACCATGTCTCCTGAAGACATACAATGTTGTGTCCTTGCCATATTTTCAACCAATTTTCCTCACTTAATTTTTGGGAAATACCCGCCACATTCCATGAGGGTATCTTAAGGGCCATTTTGGTAGCCCCTCTTTGTTGCTTGGGTGAGTAAGAAATAGTTTCGGTAGGACAAGGCAAGAACATCTGACTCTCACAATTAGTTTGAGAGATTTTCGGAGATGGATGCAGTCAATCACACGCATCCAAATCGGTCAATGGGTCAAATCGATTCTCAAGGGTTAAACTTTGCCCCATAGAAGAACCCCCCTTGTTCTTCCAATCCTGGTTCTCCCTCTGAAAAAAATTGTTCCTTTGGGGTGGCAAAAAAAACTGGTTTATAAAAATAACCTGACGGTAACACAACAATTTCAGAATTCTTTATAGTGACATTTCCTAGGTATTCCAGAATATATCTGACTACAAATTCATTATTAAAATTTAAAACCACACAGTCTCCCACCATTTCCTTTCTTGCTGGACCCACCCACGCTGCCCTTCTAGCCATAATCAACTGGCTTGCAAGATTCCCAACTCTCCCCCCCCTCCCCCAATTCAGTTTTTCTGTCAACCAATGTAATGCTTTAAACATCAATTGTCTAATAGATTCTTGTTGACCATCGTTCATCAAAGGTGTATTACCCAAGACCAATACCAAAGGTGCAGCTGCCGGGGGGAGATGTAGGGTCTGTAATTGATTTAATAGTGAACCGACATTCGCCCTTTCTTCTCTTTGGAGAGCTGTCCGTTTACCTTGCCCTATCCCTATGGCAGGCGCCATTTCTCCTTGGAAAGTGGTGGCTAAGTTAGAGGGAAGCGTTAGATGGTTTATTTCACCACCCCTACCACTTGTCTGTTGGTGGTGTGATTGTCTATTACTGGTTTCACTCGAGGCCACTCTTGCATGCATCTTCGAAATCCCGGGTGGAACATTGCTGAGGTTAGTAAGTGGGGGGTCCTTTTTTGGTCTGGCCCCCATCTCATTTGTACTATTTGAGATATTTTGGGGTTGAGTCTCTTTATCCAACCTTCCTCTTACACTTATTTCAGACCTTAATGGGAACGCCAATGTCCCTAGTACCTGTTCGTTTTTTCCCATCTGTAATTCTAGGGCCTCTAGCTTCCCTTCCATCCGGGTCAGTGTTGTGATAATGGGATTCAACATCGTGGCTACTAAGGTCTCCAGTCTCTGCCACATATCCTCATTAATCAACGGGCCGATAGATGTCATAGGGGTTACCAAGGTACACTCTCCTTTTCGCATATCTTGCACCATTTCCTCCTCATCGTGAATCCCTCTTGTTTTAGCTTTAGCTTGTCTGGGGGCTTGTCTAGGGGCCTTTGTCGGTTTTTGGTTCTGTGGGTCTCTCCCTCTTTTTCTCTTTCCTATTTTTTCCGAATTAATTTCCATGACCTTTTTTTCTCCTATACCCCTAGTAGATATTCCGGTCTTTGTCATCAGTGCCGGTTGATTGGGGAGTGCTCCCCCTTCTTCTTCTAACACCTCCATCTGAATTTGCAATGAGGGTTGTATTAGGGTAGGGAGAAGTGACTCAGTCATTAGAACGGCGCTTGTTTGGAGTGGCGGCTCCAGGGATAATCGACGTTCTGTAATCTCAATTTCATGTTGTAAGACCGACGTTGCTCTTGTTAGGAACGAATCAAGTGTTCCCATGATTCCCTCACCCATATGATCATTTCGGCCCCTGCGTTTATTCATCGTGTAACACGCAACTTAAGCAGTTCCTATGCAATATAATTGCCTAAATCTTAACACGAATGATATACCAATGGCCGTAATATAAGTAAAAGTCTAGCCAGTACCTTAATTGAATTTGCCAGTTTTCAGAGGGTAGGCCCAGCCCGGGCGTGGATGGGCCTGCCCTTGGCCCGGGCTTTGCCCGGGCACGGCCTGGGCGCGTCCCCGCGCCGCGGGACTGCGTTGGTGCTTTATGCGCGTTTCAAGGCTCAGGACAGCTGGGAGTTGCAGTCCTCCCCTTCTGTATCACAGCGTTCCTCTGGTGCGGTCGTTTAGTGGCTACACCCGCCGCGGGACTGCGTTGGCGCTTTATGCGCGTTTCAAGGCTCAGGGAAGCTGGGAGTTGCAGTCCTCCCCTTCCGTATCACAGCGTTCCTCTGGTGCGGTCGTTTAGCGGCTACACCCGCCGCGGGATTGCGTTGGCGCTTTATGCGCGTTTCAAGGCTCAGGGCAGCTGGGAGTTGCAGTCCTCCCCTTCCGTATCACAGCGTTCCTCTGGTGCGGTCGTTTAGCGGCTACACCCGCCTCGGGACTGCGTTGGCGCTTTATGCGCGTTTCAAGGCTCAGGTCAGCTGGGAGTTGCAGTCCTCCCCTTCCATATCACAGCGTTCCTCTGGTGCGGTCGTTTAGCGGCACAGGGGGCAGTCACTGTGCATGAGATCTCTGTCTTGTACTGGAGAGCATCACCACTGTTATGGAGACATCGAAATTGGTCCTGCAAGAGTCAAACGGTGCAGTCAGCTACAGTGCTTAATTTGAGCCGGTAATTCCCGGTGCTTCGCACCAGCACTTAATTATCAACACCAGCGCTAATAGCACGTAATTGGCCCAGAGGTATTGGAGCACTTTTCATGAGCACCAGTTAGGGACACTTTCATTTTTGGTAGGCATGGGGAGATTAAGTGATTTGCCCAGAATCACAGGATGTTGAGCCTACACGGAGACTCGAACCTGGCTCCCCAGCTCCAAAGTCAGCAGCCCTGTTTGTTACGCCACATCCTCTCTCCACTTGTAGGGTTTCATAGTTAGTAGTTGGTTCTGTTATAGGCGGCCCTAATATGAGCAATGGGCTGGTCCAAGCTGCCAACAATAAAGAACACTCTTGTCTGACCTGTAACACGTTCTTAAATGGCCTCCATTAGCCTCATACTAAAGGCAGGTACACCAAAGAACAATCAAACGGAATACTTGTTTAAAAAGTTTATATACATCTTTTAATTTCTTAATTATTCAAATTGTTATTTTTTTGTAAATATGTGAAAACTTTTTTAAAAAAATGCAAATTCATATCAAAACAGTCTGGACAAACATGATACAATAATTTTTTACTTATGATGCACACAAAGCAATATGTCAATGGTGCCAAACACAAAAGAAAAAACATCGACAAACAAAATTTACATTGCAATGAGTATCATCATAGAATACAATGTCATTACCCCCATATACTAACATCCATCAGTCACACTGACCAGCCATAACCGTCTCATACTCAAAAATAATAAATTATCAAAGGGACTCCTATTATTTTAGCTGACAAGCACTCAATCATAGATGAAGTGGTAGAATTTAATCAAACAATATCCACTGATGTGTTGTCATATGGGCTTCCCTTGTGGTCGATCTCGGTCAACGCACGTTTCGGTGAGTTAGAGATTTAACCACCTTCATCAGGACTTTGTAGTTTTGCACATAAATCTCAGAGGAGGATGGGGGTTCTCTTAATGCAAACTAAAATGATGGTAATAGTTCTTCCTTTTATGTATCTGGTCCCCACTTAGTATAAGACCAATGACGATTTGCCCTACTCAAGGGACAAGTTCCACTCTCCTATTGCGAGTGACTCCACCTGTTATATATACTGGAGCATACTTTCAGGTTTATATATGACTGCAAGCCTTCCGGGTAGCATACTTTGGCTTCTGTGGTTCCCCTCCTTGTATAGTCATGGGCTTGTCCGCAGTGTGCCCCTGTGGTTCAGTACTGTACGTAACTTCAATTGGGCTCCATGTAGGGTTTCATAGTTAGTAGTTGGTTCAGTTATAGGCGGCCCTAATATGAGCAATGGGCTGGTCCAAGCTGCCTCCTGATGAGAATCCCAGCACTTATTTTTTCACAAATTAACCACTGGCTACATGGCAGGTTCTCTTGTGTGTATTGTTATAGCTATGCTCATTTGGAGTGTCGGATTCAGGTGTGGGGCGAGTGTCTGGGCTTAGGCGCTGTCACCTACAACTGCTGCATAAGTATATGTTACATAGATCTTTCATGCCACAACATCTATTACCAACTCTTCCGTATGATAGACAGTTGTGAATCCCACTGTGCCCAGTGCTTTAAATGGAAAAAAATAAGTGCAAGTACTCACCAAATTGAGATGTGGACTAGGGGGCGGGGCTTGGGGTGGGGCTATGGGGGCGGAGCTATTTGCTGTGCTAAGGGACCCAGCCAGGGGCACACATTTAATGTGATTGAGATTGAATTGGTGTGCAGATGTGCATAATGATACTAAAACATTTCTGGTATATTTTGAGTATTCCATTTCTCTTATACGTACAAAAGGGTACATTTATTATTAAACTGGGCTTCTGATGGTGCAACACCTAGATCACATATGACTAGCACAAGATATTTTCCTTAACATTTTTTGGAAAAGTTTAACTATGGTTAACCCTCTTCTCTCATTGCCACTTAGCAGACCTCTCCCAGCCCCTCCTAGGTGGCACAGCTTTGCCTCAAAGCTCCTTACCTGCTGTTAAGCCTGATTGCCTCTTTCTGGAGGTGGGCAAGCTGCTGAAAGCTTGATCCAGGAAGCCTGGCTCTGGCTCAGTTCCAGGTCCTCTTGCACCCTCAAGCCCAAAATTAACTGAACTTTGATTGTGCATCTGCCTGCCAACCAAACTCTAATCTTATGTGCAAAGAATAAAGACAAAATGGTGACCTTTATTGCAATACAGGAGAGAAAGGAAGATACAGCCATCTAGAGGCTGAATTGCACAATGTGAAAGAAGAAATTCTGGGATCAATCCCAGCTTCCCCACATAACCAAATTGTGTGATCGTAGACAAATATTTAATCTTACCAACCTCCTTTTTCTTCATTAGCACATATGATGGTATATTCAAACGCACAAGTTCAGGATGTGTGCTGTACAATCACATCTTGTGTTAGATGTAATACACTATGATGTTGCTTCATTCATGAAAACAAAATAAGCCAAATAAAATGAACACCTGAAAAGTGACTTGCTTCCTAGATCACTAATGGCATTGTCGTCATGGTGGGAGCACAAACTCCTCTCAATGCTGTGATATAAGCTTGTGCACCAAGGTGAAATGCTTACAAATGAAAAAAAAGACAATTTTATTTCAATGGTAATGTTTTCAGGGCTCGACTTATGTATGAACTTTTAAGGCCAAGCTAGACTTCGTGGTTCGGCTCTGACTGGGTTCTCCTTGTTAATTTGTTAGTTCACCCACATCTACCCTTCCCTTAGCCCCTCCATTAACCCAAGAGAAAACTACCTCTAAAAAACAAAATACAATGGTGTGGAAACACTGCAGAGAAAGCAGATCTGCACTGGAGGGAGTATGGCCTAGCACTTGCTACAAGCAAACCCTTTCACATGTGCTTCATGGGCAGAGTGTGGTAATGCAGGGCTTGTCGGGCTTGCAACTATATATCTGCTATGCTGGACAGTGCAGACACTCTCTCATTCAAGAACATGCACAGGGTCACAGAGGCATTCATGCACGCAGACAGAGCATGTAGTACATGTGCATAGCTGCCAAGGTTTCAGATTGCTTATGTGTGACATTTTCATATTTTCAGTGTAATTATGAGTGACATTCAACGACTACGAGTGACACTTTCTCACCAGCAAAATCAAGCAATGAAGATGAGGGAAACATAAGCCCTCAGGATAGTGAGGATGAGGCACACATAGGTCACAGCCAGGCTATATTATTTCAAAAAGACTTCAGCTTGCTCATCCCTATAAAAATCATCAGCTGAGTGGTCCACCCCAGTCCGGCTCGCCGCCCGCTACCTGCCCAGCCCCGCTGGTGGCACTAGATCACACCAGCGGCAGCCTGTCACAGAGCTACACTACACTCTGCTGACTTAGTGACCTGTGAACTCTGGTTCATGTACCATGCAGGAGAGCCCTTACTGAAACACTCTTCGCTCACCTCTCTCTAGTGACCCTCGTTTTAGGGCTAGCTATATTCCTGTATTTTCATCCAGCCTGACAAAAGCATTTTAATTAAAAGTTCTAATTTGACCAGAGTTACATTATCAACCAGCATGACAATACAGCTCTCCATGCCTCACTTCGGGTGTTTCTACGCGCTGTAAATATAGGATGATAGCATTATCCAATTTCATGATTCTCAGTTTACCAGCCTCGGAAAGATGTAAGTACAAGTGGGCCTCACAAGGATTCAGGTTCATGAACTGCAGGTCACTGAAGTACCATTGAGAAAGCTATTTTGTAAGGAGATTTAATAACACTTTGTCAAAAAAACTCGATACTTTTGTATTATTTTTGAATTTTAAATCTTGAATATTACTTTGTTGTTTTTTACGTGGAATACATATTCAGTCATCATCTACTGTAGACGGCTGTATGTTCTTTTAATAAAAAGAAAAAAGCTTAAAACATGTTACAAGCCTTGGGAAAATGACAAACAAAAGATTTTACTCTGCGTTTGCAAACTTTTTACATGTAGGCCTTGATTACTATTACATCGTTATTTTGCGATCCCGGCGTGCAAGCTGTGTGCACAAGAGCAGACAGAGCAAAGTGTATGTACACAAGAGGCCCGCCATGCAAGCTGTGTGCAGAAACGCAGGCAGAGTAAAGTGTATTTGCAAAAGAGGCCCGTTGTGCAAGCTGTGTGCACAAGAGCAGGCAGGCAGAGCAAAGTGTATCTACACAAGAGGCGCCCGTCGTGCAAGCTGTGTGCACAAGAGCAGGCAGAGCAAAGTGTATTTACACAAGAGGTCTGGCATGCAAACTGTGCGTACAGAAACAGGCACACACCCCAGCAAGCCAGGAGTAAAAAAGTAGGCGCAGAATGACTGTGTGCACAAGAGCAGGCAGGGCATAGAGTGAGTATTCACACAAGAGGCCTGGTGGAAGCAGTGGCCACAGAAACAGGCAAATACGTAAAGAAGCTAGGAGTGCACACATCAGGCGCAGAAAGACAGTGTGAGCACATAATGTGCATAAACGTCTACAGCAGTCCAGTCCGGGCTCACCCACAGACACCAAGAAAATTCACTCATAGCTCACTGAAGCCGACACATTCACCTAAAACAGAAAGTGGCACAGACCCATTCACCCTACTGATAGCGCGCCTTCACAAGCTGAAACAGACACCAGTCTGTGACAGGAAGCTAAGAACAGGTCGGAAAGTCACAGCAGGCCTACATACCAATGGAAGAACGTGTACACATAACATAAAATAACACGCAACAGCACAAGCAGTGCAGACTGCAGGTACAGAAGGTTACTATAGTGTGTGCAAGGATAGAAGCTCTGTGCCAGGTACGAGTGAGTGTCTTGTGTGAAGTTTACGAACCCGCATGGCTCGCATCCTGTGCATGCAGTGCACTAGAGTCATCTGCCCCCAGGACATGCCAGGCCGTGCCCTAGGCTCTCCACTAAATGCTCTCCTTCCTCTGCCTGTACTCACAGGCTGCTGACAGCGCACCTCCCCCTGTCTGTGACTGTGCTCACAGGCTGCTGACTCCTTTCCTTCTCATCTGTGGCTGTACTCACAGGTTGCTGATAGCTCTCCTTCCCGGGATCATTTAGAGCCACCATTTCCAGCTCCAGCCAAAACTTTATTTACTCTCATGAACTGACGCCCGCTCGCGCTCAAGGGCAGGATGGGCCCGCCTATTAAACTGTGTCCGTCTCCGATGTCAGTGAATGTAATGCCACGTGGTGTAAGGTGTCCTATTATTATATTGTAGCGGAGTAGAAGCTAGAGCTGTGAGCAGCTCAGCCATCCCCCCAAGCCTAACAGGAGCAGCGCGCTGCCACTGCAGCTTTCAGTCAGCAATGTGCATTATAGCAACGCTCCAGCATGACAGCTGAGGAGGCGCTATAATTCGTGACTTTACATTTCAGTGCGGTGATGAGGATCACCACACTGAAATGCGATAGTCTAATGCCTGATGTGTGGTACTTTGCAGGACTGCATGTGCTTTAGAAACGCATACATTCGCCTCTGCCCACATTACTAAACCTTGATTCCCACCGGCTCTGTACAGCATCACTATCACTACCTTCCTCCTCAGTCTGGCTCCAAACAAATGCTGCCCTACTCTGCTATACCAGCAGGAAGCCTTCTCCGATTTCCCTAGAGTCAGGAGATATGCCCGTTAGCAGGCCCTGATTACACACCTAGAGTGCTATTGACTCCACAGAACCTGAGTGGACACTGTGTCAGTAATCACAGTGTGAGTCGGGCCCCTCCCAAACTTCCTGCCAGCTCTGAATGAATGCCTATGGGCTGCCGCTCATTTAGCACATTGTGGGGGGTAGATTAGCACTCGATCATCAGAGTGCTTCAGGAAAACGGACCAACTAATTGTCAGCTGGGTTGCGCTTCTTTTTGTGCATGCCTATTTCCCTGAGCTTGGCTTGCTGTCCCATGAGTACCGGTACTCTCTTTAGACAAAGAGAAGTTCCGGTACTCAAGAGCAGAAACTTTAGAAGTGCCGGTACTTAATACCGGTGAGTACCGGCCCATTTAAAGCACTGACTGTGCCTAAACATGTAATAGTTGTGTGTACTGCCTAAGGAGCCTACAGCCATCCCACATCACACACACCACCAATATGTTGATATAGTCTTGGTTCGTTTGGCTATTGTAATGGTTTTAATCCATTCACAGGTGGTGGACATATTGGTACATGTGTCCCATCCACACACCCTGTCACATCGGGCAATTGTGCAATTCAGTTGATTTCCAGTTTAGTGTTATGCAAATCCTATGGGGTATTGGGAAATACAATAGGGTAGTTGACTCTAGACATCATGGCATTGAGGACATTTCTAAAAACCCTGCATAAGGCACTTTGTGAACTCCCCTCCCAGCTGGAGCTATGACTCTGTGGTAGCTACCAGAGGCCTAGAGGTACAGTGGGTACAGCACCTGAACATGAGCATGTGTGGATATGGCCTGGCTTCTAAGTATGACTCTTATCATTGAGCTCCAATATTACCTGACTGCTGAGCCTATATTTGTCATGAAGCTCCTCCTCTATTTGGTTAAATAGTGTGACCCCTGTCCTTAAAATCCACTTTGTCTCATTCTACTACTGTGCTAGTCTCCCAGTGTCCATATCCTCATTTCCATTGCATACAGCGTAGCCTTTTGTGGAAGACAATGCTGCATTCTGGGGATATTCTTATCGTTTACACCTGATAACCACCTGCTTCAACTTGGTGATAAACTGTAAATACAAAATAACTTGTCATATACCACAATGCAGCAGAGACAAGTCTGTGCTCACTCTGTAGCACACATTTTTACACCTCCATGGCTCACTTTTAAAGTCTACACCTCACTGACCAATATCTGATCAATACCTTTGCTTTCAGTGTCACTGCCAGTCAACTCTCTTGCACCAGAGTCTTACACTATTCGCTTCCCATCACCCCCTATTCATGCCCGTTCCCTATACTGAATTTTAGGTCGAGCCTAGACAGCCTGCATGCGCTGTCTGCAAGATCTGTAGTAATCCCTATACGGAGAGTTACCCCGCCTGCTGCTTGCCATTTGTTCAGTCCTACGTCGCTCTTGTTTTCTGTGTCCTTATTGGTTGATGCTCCGATTCATCACTTCCGTTTTCAGTCCAACAGCCCAGACGAACTACAGTTTTCTTACACTGTAGGTGTTAATGTGTTTGTTTGGGGACTACTTATTTACTACCATGGCGCCTGCTTCAGGGGCGGCCATGCATATAGGTTTCATAAACATGGGTGCTGCGCTTTTTCAGTACGGCGCATGTTTTACGGTTAGAAAGACAAAAAAAAAAAAACATCACGTGCTTCTGAGCCGACACTCCTGCAAGCCCATAAACACTCCCGGGGCATGCGAGGCTAGAACGTGAGGCGCCCGAATGGAAACTAAAAACTAACAGGACTGGATGAGCTGCCTGTGTGTGTGTGCCTCGGCAACTTGTACGTTTTGCATTCCTGTGTTCCTTTTTAGACAATCCTCCCACACAGAAGCATTTGCGCTTTATGTATATTAGCTCATGAGTGCTGCTATGAAGGACACAGGTCTGCTGGAAATATAGAACTTAAAAAAACAGGCTTAGTAGTGTCCGACCAACCCTTCGTGTGCATCCCCACCGGCTTCCACACACAAACTGCCACAGCAACAAAACAGGCCGATACATTAGAACGCCAGCACCCTATGCAATGCATTAGCAGCACACGCTGTCCTTTATACATTAATGCAGGGAAGTGCGGCTTTTTTGTCAGTCTGAGTTTCATCAGCTGCCTCCTGTTGCATTGCGCTTCCTCCCCCCTCGAACTTCCTAAGGGCACCACTAGGAGCCTGGTGACGGGTAAATGTCTCCTGTGCAGCGCCGGTAGTCTGTTGCTCGAGAGGCTCCTCTGCGGACCCCCTCGCTCCTCTTATCCAGTTCTCTATGCGCCAAGGTCCCAGGACGCTCTCTTGGAACGGAGGTGGAGGCATCCTCAAGTGAAGAGGGTGCTGAGCCGAGAGTGGGGTGGAGGCAGGGCTTTAAGTGGACCGGGTCTGAGCACCAGCAGTTTTTTAAAAGGGGGCTCGAAACGGGTCTCTATCGGGCTCTGTTTTGTGCCCTGACACAAGCAGTCCGTTGTTTTCCGGACTGCAGTGACAGCAGGCACATCGATGTGCGCTGCTCACACTGCCTACTTCTCACTAGTGGAGAAGTTAGGGCATGACCTAATGCCAAGGTAGCGTTGTAGGGGAAGGGAAATCCTTGCTTCTTACATCTCCCATGTGTCTGCTTTTTAAAACACAAGACTCCGAGGGCTGTTGCAAGTGAGGGTGCCCTATTGATGTTGCTTGTTGTATCATATATCTGGATGCAATGACAGAAACAGCAAAATACAAGTCGGGCGGCACACTATGCTAAGCACAGATTTTTAGCTTATGTGTTTTAAGCCACGCCCTTAATTACATTGGCCACGCCCCTTTGAGAGACCCCCCAGTTATTTCATCCCACTTAAAGCCCTGGTGGAAGCACTACGGATTAGAGAGACTTCTTTCGTACTGTTTGGCCTTTACTGAGGCCTGTAACGACAGCCTGCACTGATTTTCTTTACTCTACTGCTTATACAAAAATAAGAAAAAATCTTAATTATAAAAAGCACAGCCTAATGAAAATGCATACTGCAGTCCGTTAGAATGGTTAGGCATTATCCAAGCGAGGATTCATAGTCCTTGTTGAGCCCACGGTATGGCTCAGCCACAAAAAGACCTGCCAGGCCAAATTAGCCCCGTTACCTCCTGTAACGAGTGGTGTGGAGCATGAGCTACATCCAATGGCCAAGAGACGAATTACAAGGAGCTTTCATCATATAGCCTACCAGCTTGGATTGAAACGCCATAGTCTTGAAGAAATAGAAAGTTATGGCTTTTGCGTAGCTGTGATATCACCACCATCTGTAGGGCTAATCAATTTCATTAGAATGATTCCATAGTGTATTCGGAAGCTGGGTGTCTCTTCCATTCAACAGAGTCACTTTTTAGGTCTCGCGCCTAGCGTTGCACTGCGCGAGACATTTAGTGGGTGAAAAACGGGGATTCAGCACTGACCTAGGAATTGCACACGCTCGTGCGTGTGCGATTCCTTTTGTGCTACCCCATTGGCCTTTTCGTGCGACTTTTTGTAAAAGACTGCACGCAATTGGCTAAAGGCGGGCGCATTGCTCCGCCCATGGCCTATTGGTGTCTATTACGCGCTTGGTGCGTGTAATAGACTCCAATAGGCCATGGGAGGAGCAATGCTTGCCAGTGCATTACTCATGCACGCCAGACCACGCACCTCTCTCCCCACTGCCCCCGCTTCTACAAACGAGCGCTTTGTGCTGAGTTGTGGCGCGCGCATCTCTTGAGGGGAGCTGTTCGCAGAGGCGGTAGAAGGGGTGCGTGCAGCGGCTGCCGGGCGCTATTAACTTGTTTTAAACTGCCCCTTTAAAAATCCTCATGCCTTTAAGACACGCTCCTTTAATTTCCATTGGACGTAATTGGAAACGACCATCTGTTGTGCTCCGGTCGGAGTTGCTGCAATGGATGTGCTCTGCTGCTTTTTGAGTACAGGCGCACTCTCAAGTCGATGCCACTCGCTGTCAGGGTAGGTTAATATTCATAAATAATATCGCTTTCAAATCAGAATACCTTAATAAAATTTGAGTTTATTTATATGGGACTCATGTACACTGATATATTTAAATTTTAGGAGACTTAAGGTTGTTGAGTCACTAAATCGGCATGGACAAAGGTGCGAGTAACAGCAAAAAAGTATTTCTTGTTACATCCAAACTTGGGACAGGATATTTAAGGGTTCTACAACCTGAAACCCAAACCATAAACCGCCTTGAGTTTGAAAAACCTCTAATCAGTCCAACTTTCATTTGACCCGATTGTGTTGTCATAAGCTGGGTTGGGAGACTGTCTCGACTATTACTGATATATACTGCCCCAGCTCCCTGGGCTTTTTAAGATCTGCCAGCTGCTCTAAAACGTCCTCCGCTTTCAATCGTGTTGGCATTTTCATTACAGATAGAGTTTGTGTTTAGGGTATCTTAGTGCTGCCACGTAGGTAGTTGAGTTAATTTGGCTGTTTGGTTTAGGGTCAGAGTTTCGGTTAAGGCTAGTTGTTAGTGCTCGGACTGCTATGGATAGGCTTACAGTTACTATCTAACTTAACAGTAGTGTTTGTGAGTAGTGGTTGGGAATTGGTGTCATTATGTCCCTGCAGGGCTTTGATCACATGCTATGCAAATTTTGTGCTCTGTAATGCACGCTGTCAAACATTGCACGTGCAATTCACTTTTATTGCAATCTACCAACAGAAATCCTCTTCCCATGCTCTTATTTCTAATCACACTTGTATAATATCTCCCAGTGAATTAAAGACAGTTTACCAGCCGCTCTACTTGCTTAAACATGGCTTTCCTTTCAGTAGTAGCAGGGCAGTTCGCTCTGCACTGCACGGCCCCAGGTGGAGAGCAGGTCTCCCAGAAGGCGCCCTTAAAGCCCCGTGTACCCTTGGTTCACCCACTGCCCTCTATTAACAACAGTGTGCACCAGCAGTGCAAGAGGGCAGCAGGACGGGGAGGCGGGACTCTGCGGTCCTAATCTGCCAAAGGCCGATGAATAACTCCAAAATACAGGAGACTCACGGGGGCCACGTCACATCCCGAACAGGGCCCTGTCATTTTGTGTTACCACTGGGCTGCATGGAAGTTTACTCTATGCTGTTGGTGCCTTGATCCCGGAGCCAGCTCCTCGGAGAAGTCACAGGGGTAGGAGAGGTCTCAAATGGCTTCCTTCTAGCAGCAGAAGCGCCTGGCTCTTAAGCACTTAGAACACCCACCTCCGTGATTTCAGGTCAGCCACTTCTTGTATAAAAAAAACATGAGAATGTCTTTACAATCGTTTTTTTTTTTTACTTTGAAAATAATGGTTGGAGATTTAATTTTTTGTTTTGTTTCTGTCCCTCGTTCTTCTAACTTCATGCTGATAGGGGGGTCTGAGGCCCAGTACAAGCTCCTCCTTTCCTGGCTGATTTCCTCCCTCCCTTGCCTCTCCTGTTCCACGCGATACCAAAGGGGATGATGGACGGACCGTTTGAGCTAATCAAACACTCACCCCCAGTCAACTGATCTGGGTTTAATCCATCATCATTCTTTAGCTCACTCCACCACCCCAGTTCAGACATGGCCATATGCAAATCAGTCTGACCCTGTGCCTCATGGGAACAGTCCAGCCCGAACTGCCAAGCCATGTCTTCCCTGGACCGGAAACAAGCATCCTGGGACCGGTTTCTGGCTATTCAGCCGTCATCAGCCAGGCTAGCTTGAATCCAGTGGCAAAGTGAGCAAGGGACCACGTCTGGGCATACCCTGCCAACTTAGGGCGAACAAAGCGATACCAAAGGGGATGATGGACGGACCGTTTGAGCTAATCAAACACTCACCCCCAGTCAGACTGATTTGCATATGGCCATGTCTGAACTGGGGTGGTGGAGTGAGCTAAAGAATGATGATGATGGATTAAACCCAGATCAGTTGACTGGGGGTGAGTGTTTGATTAGCTCAAGCGCTCCGTCCATCATCCCCTTTGGTATCGCTTTGTTCGCCCTAAGTTGGCAGGGTATGGTGCGACAATCCACCCCCTGTCCTTGTCCAATCAGAAGTAGTGGCCCCATATTTTAGCAACATTAATGGGAGGTACATGGGCGTAGAAGGGTATAATAGAATATAGCATTAGTTAATTAGTTAGAGCATGCGTTCACGAAGAACAGGCGTCCATGCTGCCAGAGCGCTCTTAGCTCCAGACTGCCAAGCTGATCGGTTGTTGACTGAATCCCTGTCCTGAAGAGGTCCTGAGGAGGGGGCGGCGGAGTCCATTAGAAGGAAGGCACGGGAGAATCGAGGAGAAGTCGAGTATCAGAGAGGGGAACGACGCAGGCGTCGTTGTAGAGAGGTCACTGGTCCTGTCCTGATCCTGGAGGAAGTCTTTGCTCTTCATCCTTCCTGGGTCCTATTTTTTCCAACTCCGTGGCTAAGGGGTTTGGTTCTCGCACTTAGGTAAATATAATGCAACCTTTAGTTGCGCTGCTATCTCTATCCTCTCCTCTTCTTTAAACACCGTTATTGATTAGCAATAATCATTTCTATGCTTAATCTTGGGTATTGCGATTAAGTACCATGTGGCTCTGTATTTTACTCTGCTAAATCTTTAGATAAACATTTTAAAACTTCCTGACTCAGTGGTTATTTCAGGATTATGTACTATAATGAATGTCACTCATTTTAAATTTCCCAATTAGCAAAGGATTCATTGGTAAGTCATTTCTCTTCAATCAGAAGGTAATTGGTAGCAGGGATTTTGATAGAGAGTAACAACTGATAAAACCCAGCGTAAGTATTAGCGTAGTATGAATGTATGGGCCCAAGTGAGTATCTGGTGTATGAATGCTGTTTGCTAATATCGCGCTGGATCATACGTGTATTATTATTTTTTTATTTTACAGTTTTATATAGCGCGAACTTGACCCGAAGGTATCGGGTATCAGAGCGCTTTACATAGCACCAGTTGCGTTACAGGAGAGCACATTCATTTTTTTTTTTTTGTTAGGCACGGGGAGATTAAGTGATTTGCCCAGAATCACAGGATGTTCAGCGTCATTGCCGAGACTCGAACCCAGTTCCCCAGATTCCAGGTCGACCGCCCTAGCCGTTAGGCCAACTCCTCTCCATTATCAAAGTTACTGTAATGTGAGACCATTGATGTCGATTCACCAAAATGCCGGAGTTAGCGGGAGAAGAATCCTACATCTTTTTACCTCTATGACTTCATAGGAAGTGACATCATAGGATCCGATGTCTTCTCAGGAAATAATGTAAATGTACAGAACCTAGGGCAAGTTACATCTATTAATTTACATGTTATAATTAACACACATATAAAAGGGGCAAACACGCATATGAGACCAAATACAAAAGTTTTTATTCAAATATATTCCGAAAATCCGTACAATGTAAAGAAAGCTACATGTTGAATCACGGACATACTTCAATCATGTCCACACGCACACTCGATTCGAACACATGCTAAAAGCAAGGTACACAGACAAAAACAAAACAGATACATTTATCAAAAGAAAACATTAAAATTACACTTATGTCATGATACAATGATAATATTTTGCTTGACAATTATTATATTTGATCAAAGGGCAGTCAATGGCTATACGATAAACATTATTTTGTCATTCTCAGGAAATAATGTCATATGCCCATTGACCCCGATGACTTGATATTATTGCATCACTAAAATTAACTATCCTCCAATAATTGCAAGATAAATGAAATGCCAGAAAGCTTTACTAAAGCAGATATGTCTATTTTAGTAATAAATAATATTTGTATTCGCGTACTAAGATGAAATGTCAGTGGTGTACCCATTACCTACCATCCACAACTATTAAATGACAAAAGCCTGAAGGTTCAGACACAGGGCTATAAAAAGTACTTCAGAACAGACTCTGAGCTGTACTCATGCTTTGTTATTTTTACCTCAGTCGTATCATATCATGGGGCATATTTACAAGCCCTCACCATCACCGGAGCGTCACTTTTTTCTACTCTGCGGTGGCGGTATGCCCTGCCCCATATTTACAAAGTGTTGTTAAGCCACTTTTTGTTGTAAATATCCTACCCTTTCACGCAGGTATCTGCATGAAAGCGGTGTGCAATTGGTGTTGCTGTGGGCGTTCCACTGACACCCATAGCTTTTTGACGCTGCCCTAGATTTACAAGGAGGTGTAAATCTGTGGCAGTGACAAGAACTAACGCCATGCAAGAAAAGGTGTTAGAATGGCGCACGAGGAGAACTGCTTTTATTTCCCCTCGTTTTTGCTTTTTCTATGTGTGCTGCATTCTGCAGCACACACAGAGCAAAATGCCATTAAAGATTGTTTATGTGCAGGAAGGTGTCCTCTCCTGCACATAAACAATCATTAAATAATGACGATTTTCTACTTCTATGTGTGCTACACAATGCAGCACACATAGAAGTACCAAATAGCCATTATGGATTGTTTATGTGCAGGAAGGAACACCTTCCTGCACATAAACAATCATTCCCTTCAACGCAGGCACCCTTGCACATGTGCAAGGGTACCTGAACGCAGGCACCCTTGCACATGTGCAAGGGTGCCTGTGTTGGCGCTAGGCAGCTAAATTTAGCGCTAGCATTAGGGAAAACACAGGGGTGCACCGTATTGTAGTAAATACGAGGTATCCCTGCATTTTGAAAATGGCAGAGCGTGGCTCTGCCCCCATGTATTTTTCTGTCACCATCTCTATTTCTCTCAGCGGTGCCTCAGAGTCTCTCTCTAACCCCCATAGCAGCAATTTCTATCACCTTTGCTCTCTATCGTCCTCTCACCACCACCTCTTCCTCTGTCATACTCATCTCTTATTTATTTATTTTTAACAAATTTTATTCATTTTCCACATAGCAGCCAATAGTACAGTTATTCAGCAGGAAAATATAAGTAATCATATAAGCGAAACAATGTGACAGTTTACATTATGACTGTAACAAAAGTGACTGGTCGGTCCGTGTCATCCAGTAGAACGATCGTCCACACACTCTCGTAATACCTGTTTGTGGCAGTCCCGCTGGATTAGTACCAGGATTACAACGTAGAAAATGTTTTTAAACTAATAAACTTTCAAACAATCCCCCCACCCTCCCCGCTGACGATTCCATGATTAGCAAAAGAAAAAAGAAAGAAGAAAAGCAAGACACCATAGGGATGGGGTACATTGTCACGTTTTCTACTGAAATAGTTTCTGCTATACAACGATTTCTATTGGGAGACACCATAGGGAGTAATACAGGAAACTCCCAAGATTTATGCGTTCCAATAGTGTTCAGTACTAGACACAATCAGGCCTATGAATGTCCAGGAGTGAGGGCGTCAGTTGCTTTAAAAGATTCCAATATAGTGTCCCAACTCATGGCTATGGGAATTTTCCGTAGTCCCTTGCTTTCTTCAGTGCGAATGGCCACGCTTTCCGCTAGTCCCCATTTAACTACTTCGTCCTTCCAGGCTAGGAAAGTAGGAGCTATTGGAGATTTCCATCTCCTAGTTATATCCCGTTTGGCCAACAATAGGGCCAAATCCATAAATTTAGCATGAACCTCGCGGCCTTTCTGTTGTTTATATAGCCCAAGGATACAAAGTTCCAGTGTGTGGAGACCTACGTCGCCCAGTATCTCTGTCAACAGTTTCCCTATCCCCTCCCAGTACCCTCGTAGTTTATTGCAGGTCCACAACATATGTATCAAGTCGGCATCTTGGTCAGAGCATCTGGGACATAGTGCATTGGCATCAGGATATATGGAGTTTATGTTATGTGGTGTTAAATATGCCCTCTGGGTTACCATATATTGGATAAACTTAAAACGAGTATTTTGGGACACTCGTTTAGGATATTCCAGTATGATAGCCCATTCCTTGTCTAGTAAAGGTCTATTGAGGTCTTGGACCCATTTACTGCGCTCTGCAGTTAGCGGGGTCGGTTGGTGTGTACGTAACGCATGACAGAACCAGCGCGTTAGGTGGCTACCGGTTCCCATGAAATACATTAGATGAACAAGTTCATTTGTTGGGAGTTCCGTTCCCTGAGGAGTCCACTTTCTCTTAACATAAGCTGTTGGGCTAGCATGAGTTAGGAACAGTGTTTCAGGTACGCCCTGTTCAGTTAGCAAAACTCTGTCATACTCATCTCTATCTTGCCCAGTTTGTGTCCTTCACGCACCCTGTTCTTTCCTCTTAATAGTACCGCTACAATCCAGTTGCACCCAACTCTTCTAGTTTCCCATTTACTTTAAAATCTACATCTCTTTTCTCGCACCTGTCTCTCCAACTGCCACCACTCATTCTCACACTCATTATGCACGCCTTTCCCAGTACACATACCTTTTTTACATTTTCTCCCCTCTATATCTGACAGCCTTACTATTCCCTATATTTTCCTTGGGTTTCTTTGTACCTCAAACTCGCTCATTTGCTACCTTTCTCTTTTCCAATTAGCCTGCTTCTTCAAACTCTGTCACTCTTTCACCATTATCTCCACCTGTATCTCACTAACCTCTATCTCTCACAGTTTCTCTCCAACTCCACATCATTCTCATGTCTAATCTGTTTCCATTTCACTTGCAGAATTCGTCTCGATTGTCTCAACCCAAGCCCATTCCGTATTGATTTCATCTTCACCACTATCCTTGACTACTGTCACTCCCACTTCCGTTTTAATATGAGCAGGAGATTTTCAAACCCTAACAGAAAACAGAAAACACCAGGGTAGGACTTGTGTAAGTCTCTTTCACAAAACAGTTAGAGCTTTGGAGAGAAGCAACAGGATAGAGCTTCTTAACTAAGCAAACACTGCCTGGGCAGTAAGGTCTCCTCCATACAAATGTTACAGCGTGAGCATTGTTTCAGAGTGTGATACCTCACTAACAGATACACCACAGGAAGCAAACACGCATGCAGTTTTCCCTCACTGATGTGCAAGCCTCACCAAATAGAACGGCCTCGTAACAGCTGTGCAGATGCGCGCAAGTAGCGCAGATTCTGGGTCCGCAAATATCAGAATTGAGGAAAATGAACCATTTGCATGTTATCCCTCGCTCCACTCTCTCTCGGTTTTCCAATTCCTGTCTTTGGGGAAGACAGACGCCTTGCTCTGCACATGTGATTTAAATCAGCAGAGAAGGTGAAAAGGGGAACAAACTCTGTTGGGGGAGCAGACGCACCTACCCCTATCTCTTGCCCCTGCAGGATTACAATTTAATTAATTAAGATGTACATCACATGTACTTGGGAATGTATGGAAAGTAAAAACATCACAAAATTTGGTGCGCATTTTCAAGATTTAATGTTTCTTGGTTTGCGTGCAGCAGAAGAAGAAGGTAATCAGGGCTCCTAGCCCCAAAATTCACAAAATGCCAATAAAGAGATACAAAAAAACAGAGGGGCAGATTTACAAGCCCCCTGCGCCACCAGTACGTCACTTTTTGTGACGTACTGGAGGCGCATTCCACTTCTCCATATTTACAAGGAGAGGAAAAGCCACCCTGCGTGACTTTTCCTCTCCTTGTAAATATGGCCCCTTCACACGCAGCACTTTGCACGGAAGGGGCGTTGCATGGGTGTTGCTGTGGGTGTTCCCACGCAACACCCATGGAACGAGACACATTTCCAGATTTACGAGGAATCGTAAATCTGGACATGCATGTCTGCTACTCCTAGCGAGGCGCAACGAGGAGAAATGTTTTCATTTCTCCTCGTTTTTTCCTCTTTCAAAGCGTGCTGCATTCTACAGCACGCATTGAAAGAGGAAAATGCCTGTAGTGATTGTTTTTGTGCAGGAAGGTGCCCCTTCCTGCACAACAACAATCTCCCCATGACGCAGGCATCCTTGCACCATGGTGCAAGGGTGCCTGCGCCGGCGCATGGCTGCAGTTTGTGCACCGGCACAGGGGAGAGCACAGGAATGCAACATATTATTGTAAATATGTCGCATTCCTGTGCTTCAGAATTGCCGCAGCGTGGCGCAGCCAAAAAGCTTGCGTTACCGCGCTGCGGCACTTCCTTGTAGATCTGCCCCAGAGCTCCTAGTCCCAATTTGTTTCTGTTCCTGGTACTGCCATCGAGATCTTGTAGAGCAGGGGCCACAAAGACAGTGCCAGGGTTCACAAGGGACAAGCCTGCGACCCCTAAATGACGTTCCTGTGTGAGACCCAGTGCGTACGGATCCAAGAAAATACAGGCACAGCTCCAGCTCTGCTTTATTTTGTAGCATTGCTTCTGTAAAGCTTGGGACATTTCAAAAGTCAATGACAAGAGTAATACCTAACTATTTCCAGGCAACTGTTATCAAACAACTATTGGGGAATAGCTGCTAACCAGTCCAGTATCAAAATGTAAGTTATATTTTCATTTACCATCAGTTGTGGGTTCTCGAGTAGGTCGCTACAGCATCAAGTTGCCTCTTCAACCCCACTAGAGTGAGGTCAATTAGCACAAAGTCATCTGCTTACATAAGTTTTGATAACTCAGATGTTGTTATTCTGACAGCGAGGGGTTAAATGACTTTACATAGTTCAGGAACCTGATATAGAAAGCAATAATAGTAAGGATTTGAGAACATAATTGTGCTCTAAGCCATTTACAGCAAGAATTCTAGACGTTATTTCATTGCTTGTCACCATCATCACCATAACCAACTGTCCAAGTGTAAATTAACCAAAGCTTGCAAACAATGGTCAGGAATGTTCAGATACTTGAGGTTTCTGCCTTGGGTTTGGGTGATCCACTCGATCAATAGCCGAACTGAAGTCGACTTATGCAACATATAATTAGGGGTGGGCGGTGAACTCTGTTCCCCCGGCGGAGTTCACAGAGTTTTGCCCACTCCGCGTAGAGCGTGAAGTTCTAAAAACTCTGCAAAGTGGCGCGAAGCGGAGTTTTTTCTCTTGCGCATCATGCCAACATTAAGTTGGTGAGCGTGAGCTAGGAAAATCATACGCTAGACCACCTCCTGGCAAGTGTTCTCAATGCAGGCGGTCGTGGCAGTTGCTAACGTTCGCATTGAGAAACCTGCTGCTCACGTTGAGGAAGCTGCTGCTCGAGTAGTACATCTACTCGAGTGGCAGAAAACAGCAGCGCCCTCTTATGCTGCACGTGGTGCAGTTTGCACTGATTTTACAGCAAGGGACAAACTCCTGGTGCTAAAAATCTGCGCGATCAGCACGAATTACTGCACTCAACCACTTGTGGAACTCCGTGGAGCACGGCGGAGTTTTTTTGGCACTTCATGGAGTTCCGCGTTGCAAAACCCCGCGAACTCCGCCCAGGCCTACATATAATTTACTGTGTCTTATTTTCACATATTTTTCACACCGACGTTCTAAACATAAACTAGTGTTAACTGTTGAACAGAAAGTTCAAAATCCTACTTGCTCAATTGGTAGTAATTAGTTATTAGTAACCCAAGCCTCCTATGGATGTAAAATGCTGTTATCAAATACTTTTCCAGTTGCATCCAACAACTCAAAAGGGCAATGATTCAATGAGTTAGACCTATCACCCTTTTCATTTCACTGTATATTAGGACTTCTTTTCTATAAATCTGGAGTTTGATTAGACATCATACATGAAGTAAAAACAGTTTGAGACAACTTAGCCCCTAAAAATGGAGCACAGTTGCAAATTTAAGGATCATAACTGGGACCTCAGTTAAGCCTTGGGCCCAGGAGTTATTCATACCTATTATGATATTAGCAATCATTTGAACTGTAATTTGTCGAGCATATGAAAATGACGATTCACCACTAACCATTTCAAAAGAATTATAAGCCTTTCGATAAAAATTAACAAAATGAGAAAGCCATAAGGTATTGTCTATCAGAGTAGGTTTTGTAGCTGTGTCTTGACTCAAAGCTCTAGCCAAAAGAAACCAAACACTGTGTATACAACATTTTGTTTAAGCTACTTGAACAGAATGCCAGCATCTGGCTTCTGAATTATGTCATCATGACCTTTTATCGGGTACCACACTACTATCACTAAGGGCCTTATCAGTCTCATCTTGTTGACCTTGTAGAGGAATTTCATATTGTTCACTTCAGCAAAATCTATTATAGAGTATTCGTCTATGGGCAAAAAGCGTCTGCAGCCCATGGTGTCCTTCCTAAACATCAGCCCTTCTCAGTGCTTTAAATGGGCCGGTACTCACCGGTACTGAGTACCGGCACTTCTTAGATTTATCCCTCTGAGTACCGGCACTTCTCTTCTGCCGAGGAGAGTACCGGTACTCATGAAAAGGTAGGCTCATTGGCTGTGCTGGTGAGCCGGAGTGGAAGATGTCTCTGGCAGCTAAGGCGCCGCTTCTGAAGCCCCGATCTGAGCCCCAGCTGAGCTATTCAGCTGGGCTCATTTGAATAATTGCCGGGTGCTCACCATCACGCTGTGTTTGACAGAGCAGGGTCCGTTCAGGCCCTGTGCTGTCAATCACAGTCACACTATCCTGTGCACTTGTGCAAACACAGGAATCATGGCAGTCCCCTGGCAGTGGCAATCAGGCTACGGCCAGTCCGGCCCTGGTGGCAATTAAAAAAGCCATGGTAGGTGAAGAGTATAACATGGCTTTCATCATACCCAAGTCTTTTGTGTGCCTGCTTATGTTTGTGTGTTTGCCTGCATTCGTATGCCTGTTTTTTGTAAGTAAAAAGTGAGAGAGAGAGAGAGAATCAAAACACTCTCAGGAGGTATTTTAAAGAAAATGCATGGCACTTTGTGTGCACATGTCTGCTCAGCGACAAATATTCATAAATAGCAAAGTAGGGAGGGTTGGTGGGTGAGTGAGTGAGTGAGTGGATAGATGAGTGAACAAGGGTGGATGTATAGATGGATGGATGGATGGATGAATGGATGGATGAGTGAGTGAAAGCATGGATGGCTGGGTGAAAGGGGGTGGATGATTGGCTAAAAGGGCGAATGATGGGTGGATAAGTGAAAGATTGGATGGATGAATGAAACGGAGGGAGGATGGATGAAAGGGTGGATGATGGATGAGTGGAAGGAGGGATTGAGTGAAAGGGTGGATGGAATAAAGGAGTGAAAGGGTTGATGGATGTTAATGTTAATGGGATTTATAAAAGCGCATCGAATACCCGGAGGTGTCTTGACGCTAAAGGACACAGTAAGCTCACGCAGCATTTAGACCTGAAACAGCCAGGTCTTTAACCTTCTCCTGAAGCTGAATAGGAGCTTGCATTTCTGAGTTCAATTGGAAGAGTATTCCAAAGCTTAGAGGTGCCATAATGGAAACTGCGGCCACTCCAGTGCGAAGTACGACTCTGGGAATTGTTAAGAGTCTGGCCCCTGCAGACCGGAGGTGTCCTGTAGGTTTATACCATACAAAAAGGTTCTGGAGAAAAGAGGGGCCTGTGTGATTCAATGCCTTATAGGCCAGACACAAAGCTTTGAATTTAATACGCTGAGGTACAGGGAGCCAGTGCAAATTACTGAATCTCATTTGATACCGATTTATGCCTGGGGATATTGAGCAACAGCTGTGCTGCTGTATTCTGGACCATCTGAAGCTTCCTTAGACACTGCTTCTGGAATATTCAGATATAGCCTCGTTGCAGTAATCCAGTTTGGACTGGATGAGAGATGTTACCACCATTATTCTAGTCTCCGCAGGGATGTACTGGAAGGATCTTCCTTATTTTCTTTATAAGAAAGTGTGAAGCAGAGACAATAGCATTGGTCTGCTGAGAGAGTGTTAATTTATTATCAATCCATACACCCAAGTTCTTAGCTTTGGCTGCTGGTTTAGGTGGTACTCCCATCTCTGCCGGCCACCACAGATTGCCCCCAGTTGGCTGCATGTTTCCAAAAATCAAGACCTCAGTTTTTTCAGAATTAAGTTTGAGGCAATGTGTACTCATCCATCTGTTAATTGTACACATACAATTTTGAAACTGTTGGAAAGGAGGGGTTTGATGTTTATATGCAGCTACCACAATCTGGGTATCGTCGGCGTATGACGTCAGACTAAACCCAAAGTCCCGGATCAGAGGGGCCAGTTCGGAAACATAAATGTTGAACAGGGAGGGGCTTAAGGAGGAGCCTTGTGGCACTCTGCACGGCAAGATGTAAGGTACCGAGTTAAATCTATCAAGTGACACCGTTAATCTCCGATCCTTAAGAAAGGAGGACAGTAGGGCCAAAGCTGTGCCCCCTACCCCCAGTTTCTCCAACCGCTGTTGCAAAAGGACGTGATCAACCGTGTCAAAAGCGGCATACAGATCGAGGAGCACAAGGGCGGCTGTGCCTCCTCCGTCCATCACCGCTCTGATCTCCTCTGTGGCCTTAATAAGCGCTGTTTCCGTGCTATGTTCTTTGCGAAATCCGAACTGGGAATGATCGAGCAAGTTGTTTTCACAGATGAATTGGGATAATTGAATATTCATAATTTTATCTATTATTTTTGCCGGTACAGGCAATCTGGCTATAGGTCGATAGTTATTTGGATCGGTCGCATCCAGGATGGGTTTTTTTAACAGCGGAAGGATGGACGTCTCTTTCCAACTAATGGGAAAGATACCAGAGTTAAACATAGAGTTAAAAATGTCTGCAAGCCCGGGCTCACCAAATCTACTATTTCTTTGAGAAGTGCTGGTGGGCATGGGTCCGAGGGGATCCTGACCTAGCTTCTTTTATATATTTTTCCACTACTTCCGAAGAAATGGGGGAGAACTTGAGCAGGGTACTTTTATCAGGGTCGGGACAGATCGTTTGAACAGTGGGGCAAGGCCCTGATCCATCCTTAAAGACCTTAAAAATATCCAGGACTTTTGCTTTAAACGCTGCGGCAATGTCGTTGCAGAACTTTTGATTGCCCTTCCTTCCTGTCTTATTTGGTAAAGTAAGTCTGTTTACTACAGTGAACAATTCCTTGGGGGAATTTTTTGCTGTCTCGATCTGTTTGGTGAAATAGTCCCTCTTTCCTGATATTAGTAGATTTTTATATGATAGATGAGCGAAAGGATTAATGAATGAGCGAAAGGTTGGATAAAGAGATGGATGAGTCAAAGGATGAATGGATAGGTTTGGAGATGGATGGATAGGTTTGGATATGAAGGGTGGACAGATGGTATGGTGAAAACTGAATGATGGATGAAAGACTGAATAGACGACAGAATGTGAAGGTTAAATGGCGGACATCAGCAGGTAAATGGTAGGCTGAAAGAATGAATGGATAGATCTATGGAAGAGACAAGACCTATCTTCTGGGGAGGGTCATGATGATTTGCTTCATTTACATTGTGCCATAAGAGCTTTGGTTTGAAGTGGGGGTATTTTCAGTGGGTGAGTGAGTGGATGGATGAGTGAGCAAGGGTGGATGTATAGTTGGATGGATGAGTGAAAGCATGGATTGCTGGGTGAAAGAGGGTGGATGATTGGATAAAAGGGCGGATGATGGGTGGATAAGTGAAAGATTGGATGGATGAATGAAAGGGAGGGAGGATGGATGAGTGAAAGGAGGGATTGAGTGAAAGGGTGGATGGAATGAAAGGGTGGATGGAATAAAGGAGTGAAAGGGTTGATGGATAGATGAGCGAAAGGATTGATGAATGAGCTAAAGGGTGGATAAAGAGATGGATGAGTGAAAGGACGAATGGATAGGTTTTGAGTTGGATGCATGGATAGGTTTGGATATGAATGGTGAAAAACTGAATGATGGATGAAAGACTGAATAGACGACAGAATGTAAAGGTTAAATGGTGGACATCAGCAGGTAAATGGTAGGATGAAAGGATGAATGGATAGATCTATGGAAGAGACAAGAGATATCTTCTGGGGAGGGTCATGATGATTTGCTTTATTTGCTTTGTGCCATAAGAGCTTTGGTTCGAAGGGGGGGTATTTTCAGTTTCTTCCTACTCACGTGCTGAAAAATATATAGTATTGTGCCAAACAACAGCAATTAACAGTATGGCATTAAGAAGGTGCAACTATTGCAAAAAAAAGGAAATGTTAACATATTATAGCATTTCTCTTTCATTTTGTGTAATGAGTTAACTTGCTTTGTTTATATAAACACATTTCTCATGTGTTTTGGTATGTGCTGCAACTAATATCGAAGTCGTTAAGTATCATCAAGTCTTGCCTTTAGCCCCGCCCCCGCACTACACATCTAGCTCATTCTAATGAGTACCTGCACTTATTTTTTCCCATTTAAAGCACTGGCCCTTCTCATATGATGATATCCACCAGATTAAAATCCACCAGCATACCCTGCTCCTGGGTCTTCAGGGGCCCAAAAAGGTGTGCACTTAGGTGCTTTGCATATGCATACAAAAATAATGCAGTATTTTTAATAAACAAATCAACAAGAACTTTAAAACGTTACCAACCTTTAACTATGCAGCGGTCAACAGGGTCAGATAGGGCCCAACAAAGTGGCTGTAGTTATTGTGTGCGTGTATATGTACTCTTTTAAGAGCTGCGTCATCACTCAATTACCTCATTGCACTGCCTACATAAGACTATCGTCAATGCTGTTGGAAGGAGTTCCTTGCATAAGACTATCGGCAGCGCTGTTGGAAGGAGTTCCTTGCATAAGACTATCATCAGCGCATTGGGAGGAGTTTCTTGCATAAGACTAACGTCAGCGCTGTTGGAAGAAATTCCTTGCATAATACTATCGTCAGTGCTGTTGGAAGGAGTTTCTCGCATAAGACTATCGTCAGTGCTGTTGGTAGGAGTTCATTGCATAAGACTATCGTACGCACTGTTGGAAGACGTTCCTTGCAAAAGACTATTGCCAGTGCTGTTGGTAGGCGTTCCTTGCATACGACTGTCGTCAGCATTTGCATTAGTATATCGTCGGTGCTGTTGGAAGGAGTTCCTTGCATAAGACTATCATCAGCGATGTTGGTACGAGTTCCTTGCATAAGACTATCATCAGCACTTGCATAAGACTATCGTCAGTGGTGTTGGAAGGAGTTCCTTGAATAAGACTATCGTCAGCGCTGTTGGAAGGAGTTCCTTGCATAAGACTATCGTCAGCGCTGGTGGAAGGAGTACCTTGCATAAGACTATAGTCAGCGCTGTTGGAAAGAGTTTCTTGCATAAGACTATCATCAGTGCTATTGGAAGGAGTTCCTTGCATAAGACTATCGTCAGCGCTGATGCAAGAAGTTCCTTGCATAAGACTATTATCAGCGCTGTTGGAAGGAGTTCCTTGCATAGGACTATCATCAGCGCTGTTGGAAGGAGTTTCTTGCATAAGACTATCATCAGTGCTGTTGGAAGGAGTGCCTTGCATAAGACTATCATCAGCACTTGCATAAGACTATCATCAGTGCTGTTGGAAGGAGTTCCTTGCATAATACTATCGTCAGTGCTGTTGGAAGGAGTTTCGAGCATAAGACTATCGTCGGTGCTGTTGGAAGGAGTTCCTTGCATAAGACTATCATCAGTGCTGTTGGAAGGAGTTCTTTGCATAAGACTATCATCAGCGCTGTTGGAAGAAGTTCCTTGCAAAAGACTATTGCCAGTGCTGTTGGTAGGAGTTCCTTGCATAAGACTATCATCAGCACTTGCATAAGGCTATCGTAAGTGCTGTTGGAAGAAGTTCCTTGCATAAGGCTATTGTCAGCACTGTTGGAAGGAGTTTCTTAAATAAGACTATCATCAGTGGCGTTGGAGGACTTCCTTGCAAAAGACTATCGCCAGTGCTGTTGGTAGGAGTTCCTTGCAGAAGACGATCGTCACCACTTGCATAAGACAATCGTCAGTACTGTTGGAAGGAGTTTCTTGCATAAGACTATCATCAGTGCTGTTGGAAGGAGTTCCTTGCATATGACTATCATCAGCGCTGTTGGAAGAAGTTCCTTGCATAAGACTATCGTCAGCGCTGTTGGAAGGAGTTCCTTGCAGAAGACGATCGTCACCACTTGCATAAGACAATCGTCAGCACTGTTGGAAGAGTTTCTTGCATAAGACTATCATCAGTGCTGTCGGAAGGAGTTCCTTGCATAAGACTATCATCAGTGCTGTTGGAAGGAGCTCCTTGCATAAGACTATCATCAGCACTTGCATAATCTATCATCAGTGCTGTTGGAAGGAGTTCCTTGCACAAGACTATCGTCAGTGTTGTTGGAAGGAGTTTCTTGCATAAGACTATCGTCAGTGCTGTTGGAAGGAGTTCCTTGCATAAGACTATCGTCAGTACTGTTGGCAGGAGTTCTTTGCATAAGACTATTGCCAGCACTGTTGGAAGAAGTTCCTTGCAAAAGACTATCGCCAGTGCTGTTGGTAGGAGTTCCTTGCATAAGACTATCGTCAGCACTTGCATAAGACTATCGTCAGTGCTGTTGGAAGGAGTTCCTTCCATAAGACTATCGTCAGCAATGTTGGAAGGAGTTTCTTGAATAAGACTATCGCCAGTGGTGTTGGCAGGAGTTCCTTGCATAAGACTATCATCAGCGCTGTTGGAAGGAGTTCCTTGCATAAGACTATCGCCAGCGCTGTTGGAAGGAGTTCCTTGCATAAGAGTATTGTCAGCACTGTTGGAAGGAGTTCTTAGGGCTATGCAAGTTCAATAACGCGGGGGCGAGTGAGCATAGTCCTTGACTTCCCCATAACATCAGAAGTAACCATGGCAGAGTGAGGACAACCAAATGTGGTACTTTCCACTACATTAAGACACACCTGCCAACTTTAAAAAGCTATTTACCATGTGAGAGCGGTGCGGCCTTGGAAGGAAGTGGGCTTTCGGGCCATCACTCCCTTAGCACAATGGAGGGAGTTTAGATGGGTGGGATTGGGGGTGGGGGCACATTGTGCTTGATCAGCCACTCCTTCGCGCTGTAACTTTGTAAGTGTTGCCAAGAGTTTTGAGAGATAGTCTGTCGTGGATTGTCCACTTTATAAATAAATTAACAGTCAAGGTATTATGGGTACCATCGATAATCACTTTCATTAATCTGCTAGAGGTAGCTGGAAATCATAGTGAGTCGATGAAAAGTTAAGCATATGTTTTTTTTTTTTTTGCTTGACCAGTAAGCGAGGAACAAGTTCGTAGCTGTTGCCTATACATCTGCTCTTGGAAGGAAACATCTCACTAGATTTGTATTTATCCAGGAGGTGAAAAGGTTGAGAGTCAAATGGCCCCAAAGGTTGTTGATCCTGTTGGAATACAGAAACGAGGGGTTGCTAGTCAGCGTAATCTAGGAAGTGCTTGGAGTGCTGATGTTGTCTAGTACCAGAATGTATTCTACTTGGACTACCTTGAAGACGAAACTCTCAGACTCATCGGCCAATACCATTTGTGGTGTAGACCATCTTCCCAGCTCATTCATAAACCTCAGCATGATTAGATTATTCATAGGAAGGAGGATAGAGCAGGGGGACCGGTTTTTGTGAGGGTGTTTTTCTTGTGAAGCCACCAACACGCACCTCAAAATAGTTGTTGTGCAATCTAAAAGATACACTGCCTGGTGAGAATCAACTACATCTTGAGCATCAGGCTGATCAGATTGCATCTGCTTCTGCAGGAACATCTTAAGGCTTTGTTGGGCCCTTGGCAAGATATATTTTGGGGCCCCCTGTTTGGAGCAACTTCCAACGTATTACCCATTTTCAGCTCATTCAAGCCTTTGTGTTGTCAAACAATGTTGAATTATATGTCAGACCTTCAGAAATAAGGGTGGAAACACAGCCAAAAGTGCAAGCTGCTTGGTGTGCACCAGCCCAGTAGTACCAAAAGAAAGCTTGAACACGTACTGATAAAGCCATTTCTTTTAGAGTTTGGATCTAGATTTTTTTCAATTGCCACAACATTTCAAATGGAATTCACTGTCTAACCTGCTTGTTATTCCCATTGTAGGAATAATACTCTAAGGGTGACTTGGTAGATGTTTAGTGGACTAGTGCATAATATGAAAGTACAACATATACACGTAGCACAATTGTAGCTTTCATTGCTGAATATTTGTGATCACGACTAAATCCCCCTTCAGGACTGGTGTTCTTGCTGCAGCAGTTGAAATCAAAGTGCTGCTCTGAGGATTTTCACCACTCCATTGGTAAAAATCGAATAACTTTCTCATAATTTTTCTTTCCCTGTCTTGTCCCTCTTGTGTTTTTAAATGTGCGCATTTCTCTGGTTAGACGGTTACACGTGACCTTACAGAGTAAAGGAAATGTAACCGGGTAGGATTCAGGAGATGTACAGGGACATAAAGAGAACAGTATAGCGAAAGACGTGAAGTAGAGGGAGAAGGGGGTACAGATAGTGAAGATGTAGAAAGATATATATATGGTAGGTAGTGAAGCGCAGTACTTAAAGAAGGATGAGTAGCCAGAAGGAAAGATATGGAGAGGTAGAAAGAGGAGGATCTAGATAGAGGAAGCTGAGCAGAGAAACAGGTAAGGTTCTAGAGTGTGGTAGAGAGAGATAGAGGTAGGGCGAAGGAAACGCAGAGAGGCAGAAAAGTACTGTACTCCAAGGGGTGAGATAGAGAGAGAGGCAATGTAGAAAAAAAAGAGAATTAGAGCAAGGTATAGGCAGTTAACGGTAGATATAAACACAGAGACTTGAGGAAAAACAAAGATATGAAAGGTAGAGAGAGAGGGCAAAATTAAAAGAGGGATAGAAAAATGGGCCAGCTAACGAGGGTAGTGATGAAGAGAGAAAGGCAGAGAGAGGGGGTTAAGGGTAGACAGAGAAAGGTGCAGAGTGAAAAGAGGAAGTTGAGAGACATACCTGAAATAAAGAGAGGTGAAGCTTATACAGAGGTAGAAAGTTGTGAGACAGATTAACAGGAAGTGATGGTGAGGTACAGAGACCTGTTAAGAAAGAGGTTTACCAGGGTAATTGAGAAGGTAGGGTGAGTTGAAATAGAGAATAAGGTCCCAAAAGAGAGATGTGTTTGTGTGTGTGAAAGAGAGCCAGAGAGAGAGAGAAGCAAAGGAGTTGATGATAGAGAAAAAGAGGTAGAGAAATAGAGGCAGCCAGAAAGGTGTATGATTTTTTGAGCGGTGAAGTAAAGGTAACAGAGGTAAAAAGGGAGAAAAAGGAGGTAGAGAGGTGAAGTGAGGCAGTAACTAATGGTGAGGAAAAATGAGAGGTTAGAAAGCAAGAGAAAGAGTGATCAATGGGGTATAGAGAGGTGAGCTAATGAGAGAGATGTGACATAGAGACAGTAATGAGATAAAGAGGTGAGGCAGAGTCGTGAGATAGAGGATGGGCTGAGAGAGAGTTAGAGAGGTAAGGTAGTATACACGAGGGATAGATAGTGATAGATAGGCGAGGTAAAGATAGAAATGAGGTTGTCAGAGAAGTGAAGCAGATGGAGGAGAGATACAGGGAGGTCAGATGGAGAAAGTGCAGCGAAGCAGGAAGAAAGAGTTGTGATAGAGAGAGGAGATCAAGAGTGATAGATATAGATATAGGCACAGAGAGAGCAAAGCAAGATAATGAGCAAGAGGTAGAAATGAAATTGAGTGAGGTAATTTGGGTATATTGAGAGAGAGGTGAGGTAAACAAAGGTCAGGTAGAGAGGATGAAAGTACATAGAGATGTAAAGATAGAGGAAGAGAGGTTTAGAGACAGGATTAAAGGAGATGAGGTGAGGTGAAGTAAAGAGACAAAAATAACACTGAAAGCCTGAGATAAGCCACCGACTGTCTGAGAGTGCAAAGGTTAAGGATTGGCAGGCTGGGCATGCAAAGAAAGGGGCAGATTTATTTTTAGCACAACACAGGGCAGCAACCAATGTTGAGTTGTGCAACAGGGCCTGCTGCTGCTTACTACCCCTATGTTAGCTCACAACCATAGTGCAGAGGTGTGTGTGTCTCTAGCATAGGATACCCTTCCAGTGCAAAATCCTATGTCTTGACAAATTCTTACATTGTATACATGCTGTGCAGTCCAGCACACATGCAATGTTTGCATAAATGAAAACAGTTCTTCATGTTAGGGCCTTCTCAAGGAGACATTATTTTTTGATCCAAAGCTGGTATGGTTTTCTTTAGTAAACTAAGCTTTGCGTCAAAATAAAAATAAAAATATGGGTGCTTTTGCTAATTCACCCAAGTATGCTCTCTACATACAAAGTGGCACAAAACAGTGCAAAATGCTATTTGCAGTGAGAAAAGGGCACTTTTACAGTGAAAAACAACTTTTGCACTGGAATGTAAATAACCTTGCTTTGCGTCACTATGCATGACTTTACTCCACTGCAAACCCTTTGTAAATGCCTCCCTAAATTTATTTTAAGTATGCTGGGATGCCAAATTAGAAAAAAAAGAAGCTGTCTTTTATTAGCAATATTATTATGACAGGGAATCTGTCTGTCCACTCTCTTTCACAGGAGACCCTTGGAAGGTGGGGGCCCTGGGCAATTGCCCACTTTGCCCACACCTTAAAAAGGCTATGAGATTCTGAAACCAGATCTGGGAAAACTGTTCCATATATCCAGATGGTCCAGACCATCTGTGAACAGATTGATTGTATCAGTTTTCATTTCTAGACTGTGATTAAATCATTGCAATAAGTGAGATATTTGCTAAAGTAAAAATCCTTGTTTAAATGAGTTCCTTGTGAGCGACTGTGCTGAAGCTGATTTGCTTTTAAATAGAGCAATCTATTTTCTTTTAAATGCAGTCAAAAAGGAAAAAGTTCTGCATTAAAAAACAGACAATGAATAATTTTACAAACATATTTTAGGAGCGCTACCTATTTGCAAATGGTTACCGCCAATTTGGAGGTAAAATATTAATGTTTTGTGATCAGATTTCAGTTGCAAACCATTAATACATAAGTTCAGAAATCGTTATTTGTAAGGGATGCCCTTTAAACGTCCCTGTGAAATACTAATTTGATATTTAGTCTGAAACCCAATTTGTGATTGAGTAAAACGTGTTACCGAATTGCAATTTGGGTTTTGTAGATTTAAAAACACAATTTTGCTGTCGCAAAGGATCTAATTTGACCTTTGCATCCATAAAATTGCTTTGTTCATCAGGCCCCATATTCCAGTCTAGGTTGTGATCTTAGATTCCAGTACCTGAAATGTGGCCTTTTCTCCATCAGCTACGAAAACAGCAACATTTGATTTGTTTGGAAGGAGTAAGAGTTAATATCTGATGATTCATCACATATCTCAGATTTTTGGGGTCTATACCTGATGGCACTTGACACCTTAGCAGCACATAATCTGGGTATGCCATCCAGGTACATTAACTTGTAAGTCCATTAAGACGTGAGCACAGAAATGAAAGGCTTCAGTAGGTTAGTGAAACACCATAAAGCTGATGACAGACTAAGGGGTATATTCTCAAGAATGTGCGATAAACATCGCCAAAATAGGTTAACGCAATTTTTCATATCGCCGTCTATCGCGGAAAATAACTCCGTGTCAACGTCGTATTCTCAATACGGCGGTAACATGCGATAGTTTCCCGATAACGCCTCAAATGTCCGCGATAAAACTACCGCGACGGCGATAAAAAAGGAAATCCGAACATGAGAAAAGTTGCGATGGGCCCAACCACGATAGAAAAATCGGCGACAAGCAGCGCCAGGCTTGCAATTCCCACGTCAGGCGGGAAAAATCACCATAAAAGCTGCAAAAAAAAAATGCAAAAAAAAAACACATAACAACTGCGAAGCACAATGGAGGTAGCCGGAGCAAGTACAGAGCTCAACCCGAACCCCACAAGCCCCACGGAGGACCAGCCTGGGACCTCAGGGTCAGGGAAGGGCAAGGAGAAGAAGAGGAAGACGCGGTTCAGTCCGCAGGAAAACAGGATCCTGATTACGGAGGTGATAGTACACCATCAACAACTGTTCGTCACCTCCACTGTGTCATTGGCAACAAAAAATGGAACATGGCAGTCCATCGTGGACAAGGTGAAAGCAGTCGGAGTGCTGAGGAGGACAATGGACGAGGTCAAGAGGCGCTGGAATGATGTGAAGCGCAAAACCAAGCTGAAACTCGCAAACAACCGCAAAGCAGCAATGCAGACTGGGGGTGGGAGTCCTGCGCCATAGGAGGAGCTGGATGAGATGGAGGAAATGGTGTCCACAGTCATCAGTGTGGAGACAGTGGCAGGAGTCGGGGGACCGGACACTGTTCAACATGACCTGACACAACAGCAACAGGGTGAGTAACCACCAGGGACTGGGGGGACGGGGGGAGATGGGCACAATGGCACACATGCACAATGAAGTATAGCACATTGCACAACCACAATGACTCTGGATCATGTCCCTGATCTCCTTGCCATACTGCAGCACACATAGAAACAACAAGTAGTCCCCCGTCCACAATGTGCCCAGAGGGGGCCCTCCCCACACATCACCAATCTCACAACAAACCCATGCACATGTGCTGAACCTAGCAAAGCTGCGGATCCGTGAGCCCCACTGACAATGCAAGTGACACTGCATGACGATGAGCATGTCTGCAGGCCACTCATCATGACATGTTGCACGCCACAACACCGAGGTGGCTGAGTGTGGTCCACATCCGGAAAGGAGCAGGTGTCACACTGACACATCCACGTGCACAAACAACCCCTGACGGCAACAAGACATCTGCGGACAAACCATGCCCAAGAGTCCCAACTCCCACCAAGAGCCCAATTTACCCAAGTATGCAACATCTCAGCACTGCATAAGCACAGAAGTCAAAGGCACACCGCCTGAAAGGGAGAATGCCAAGCAAAGTTTGAGCTGCAGGGGCGACTCTCCTACAATGCAGCACACCAACATTGACAACAATGTGGTACAAACTGCAACACATTCACAACAGAACAGAGGGCACAACTGCTGCCGCTTGTGTGTAGAAACTGGCCAATCACATTTGGCATAGCAGGAAACTGTGACATGATAATGGACAAGTACAACCCCACATCCCTGATGGTGCACAAATGTCCACTGTCCCGCTTCAAATAGGCAGCTCCTCCTAAACAGTCACAATGTACATTGTCATGCAGTCTGTTTGGAAACTTGGCCACTGCGTGAACATACATGGAACACACTGTTAAACTGCATCTCCCCTTTACATTGCAGAGGGAGAATCATCACCTCCTGCAGAGCAGACCGAACACCTCCTCACTGATGACGAGGAGGACCTCCCCACCTTCGACACCGACGTCCTCCAAGAGCTCATGGACAGCTTCCGCACCCCACCCCCAGGAGCAGGGCAGCCCAGCTGCATCAAGGAGACCACACCCCCTGCACAGACCACACAGCAGGAAGCACCCACCACCCCGGCTGTCTCCCAGGATCCCCACGACCAACACATGGCATTTCAACGCCGTGTGTTGGAGGGCCAGAAGGAGATGGCTGAGCAGGTGGGGGTGGGGTTCGACCTCATGGCAGCCAAACTAGATGCCATCCATGGGTGTCTATGTCCCATCAGGGACCACTTACAGTCCCTAACGGACACCCACTGTCCGCTCCATGGTCTCCAACGAGCCATGGCTGACATCGCTGGAGTCATGACTCGGAGACAAGAACACCTGTCTAGTCAGAGTGGCTCCAGCGATCTCAGCCTGGAGTTGGGACACATGCGGAGGCTCATGGAGGACATGGTGCGGATGGAGGCGGAAAGGATGGCTGCCACGGCTGCACATCAGCGAGATGTAGCTGGGACCTTCCATGCCCTGCAGATCCTCATCATGGCATTGCTGCCACAAGGCCTGGCGCAGATGAATGCTGCTGCTCCTATACCATCCACATCTCCGCCCCCTGATGTCAGTGCCCCACAGTGCGGCAGACATTCCACCTACGGCACCTGATGTGTCACTGCCACACAGTGCAGCCGACAATCCACCTCCGGCCCCTGATGTGTCAGTGCCACACAGTGCTGCAGCCGAAACACCACCACCCACAGGTGAGGCACATCACACATCAGAGGACGATGATGTGGATGAGACTGCCATTGTGGTAATGAAGAAGCAGTAGCATTCATCTCCGCCATATGGCCTGTTTCAGCTTGGTTCGGCCCTTTGCATCATCACCTTCCACTGTCCCCCGATACACTCTGCGGCACTCACCTTGGACCTCGACATGGACTGCCATATTCTGTTTGGTTACCAATGACACAGCAATCAGAGTGCGGACTGAACTCTTCCTCTTCCGATGAATGTATCCTTCCCTAATGGACTCTGGCTGGCCCTCCACGGGGCAACAACGTCAAGTGGGGTGTGCATGGCCCTGTACTGCTCCAGCTGCAACACTTCACTGAATGTGAATAAAACATTCAAATTCACACATTTGTGTCATATCTATGATCCTTCAAGTATGACAGTATGGATGAATGTAGGGTCACTGATTCCCCCTCACGTCCATTTTGCACATGTTGTGGGGCTTGGGTCACAGGGTGCAACATTGCCGATTGCGGTCCGGGTGGCGCAGACACTACAACGGAGACACACGCATTGGTTACTTCCTTGTCCAGGCCAGAACTGAACCACGCCCAGAGCCCCGGGCTCATTGTTCACACCCCTACGCTGGACTGGCAAACGCCAGCCCAGCCCTCTCCGCTTACGCTCACAGGGGGTGACGACACAGCTACATGTCCCAGGTCTTCCCTGTAGTGATCTGCTGGACACTGGTCTAGTTGTCAGCATGCCACAGCCACTCCCTGAGGGCTGGTTTACACCCACACCACACCCATCCAGCACAGGCGTCACGGGACATGTGACCCTGCCAATAAAAGGGGCCCACCACAGCACATCCCCCACTGCCGGAGGTGACATGATGGCGTCCGCATCCACGGAACTCAATCATGAAGGGTCCGTGACTTGCGTTGCACTGAGTTAGTGGCACCCGATGGCTTGCGTCCGGCACGGGCCTACCGCCACGTGGCGATGACTTGCGGTGCACAGAGCTAGGCAGACCTGAAGAGCTGAGCGAGTGTGCAGCCTGCGATGATGCGTTGGCCTCGATACGGCGTCCAGCAAATCAAGTCTCGATTTGAATTGTGAGCCCTGCTGGACCGCAGTGTATGCGCAGGCAGCAGTCAGCACACACATGACTCCGCGGTGCGGTGCCGCAGGGTGCGCTGGGGGCCTGTGGCGTGGAATCCAGCGATCGGCTGAGGAAGTTGCACCGGCACGTGGAGGGCCCTCTTGGAGACACGCCGGTGGCGGCAGGTGAGCATTGAGGCCTGGGTGCGCAGGGGCGGGCAGTAATTGCTGGGCGGTGGACCGGTCTGGGGACCAGGGCTGGGGTGCAGCAGGCGCACAGGATCGCGCAGGCACCACCGGTCATGGCGGCGGCCTCGTGGCTGGGTGGGGGGGCGCTGCCCTGGCAGACACGACCCTGCATGCGCTGACGAGATGTGCGCGGGTTGGCTTGGGACGTAGTCACCTCGTCTCCAGTGTGAATATGGCCGTTGAATGTGGTCGGGCACGTGTGTGTAGGCCTATGGTCACGATATGGCGGACACAGAGACACACGCAGTAGTTACTGTGGTGGCCATCCCGGAACTGGACCACGCCCAGGGCCCCGGGCTATTCATTCGCGACATACGCCGGCCAAGGCCGATCCGCTCAGGCTTACAGGGGGGGACCACATGGCTACATCTCCAAGGTCTTCCACACTGCCTGGGGTAACCTGTTTGCGTCCACTGTCCACTACACTGCAAACACCAGCAGTAGATGTCCACATGGACATGTCTGTGCTCTGCATACTGAAGTCTGTCCAGCACATCTCCGCCACACTTGGCATTCTGTCCTTTCTTATTGCTGGGTCACTTGCCTCCTTCGCACATTCTTGGTTCCCACCTCTCCCCACATTCTGCAATTGTGTGGCAGAGGGGCTCTGCCTCTGTGGATGGTTTGTCTACATGTCTGGCCCCTGTTACCACGGTTACTTGTGTTGTCGTGTCCGGTAGTTGGGCATGTTGGTTGGCATGTTGTATGTGATTTTGTTACGTGTGCTCTCCCACAGTTGTGAGTTGTGTGATTGTGGAGTTGAGGTGTGTGGTGTGTTCAGTTAGTACTTACCAATGAGCAGTGCATTGCCATAGGTGCCATCCTGGAAGCGCTGGTTGATGATGGACTGTCGGAAGATGTATGTATCATGCACACTGCCTGTGAAGTTGGCGACGACATTGGTGAACTGTCCCCGGTGGTCCACTATTGCCTGCACATTGATGGAATGTGTGTGCTTTCTGTAGCGGTAATTGTGTGCAGGGTCGGCAGGGGGCACAAGTGGTACATGTGTACAGTCGATTGCCCCCGACGTGCGGTAAGGCAGCTATGGCTTAATTCCCTTGCATGGTCTCCAGCTGTTCATGCACAGTGTGGGGGAAGTGAAGGTGCAGGGGTATCAAGATGATACAAACCATGATGTTTACAGGTATGATGAATCCTGCATAATGAGACCGTAACAGATGTTTGTGTGGTCGTAACCTTCCTTTTCTTTCCTGCGGAGGTTACGAGCACACAGACTTCTGTTACAGTATATTTGGACTGGATTCATCATACCTGTATGCATTCCGGTTTGTCCAAGTGCAATACACTGTACCACATTACGTTTGTGACTATGAGGACGCTTGACCATTGTCACCATTTCTCCAACAGGTTTCTGACTACTAATTTCGGGATATGGAATGGTATTGGGGAGTTCCGCAGCATTTGCAGTTTATTGGATCCACACGTTGCCCTGGTGAAGTTCCCCGTTGGGAATGGAACGCGTTGGCTGAGCTTTTCGTCTTGTTGTTTATGTATTTGTAATAAAGTTCTGTTTTTCCACTACCGTTGACTACTGGACTTCATGACCTGGGGGAGGGTCCGGGGGTGGTTGCGGTGGGTGTTGTGGCCCTCTTGGGTCTCCAGGCTGCATGATCATTGTCTCCATGGCATCTGTTGGTCTTCAGATGTGGCTCTAGGCTGGGCTCCCTTTCATACTGCAGGTTGTCGTCCTGCTTAACACCAGTAAAAGGCAGGTGTTGAACCCCTGCTTCTAACGCGCCTTATCGCCTGTTTTCGGATCGCATCGCTGATCTGGCTGGTCGTTGAGAATATCGCGAAGTGGTGTTTTCGTGTGTTTTTGCACGGGAACGCCTAATCTGCATATCATTAGCGTTAGTTGTCGCTCTCATCCGTGGCGATGTGTTTTGCGGCAGCTATCGCAGGAAAACTGGCGGTGTCGGGAGTTTGCACCAGCTTGTGAATAGGGCGGTAAGTCTATCGCCACTTTTGCGGCGCTAAAGTGCCGATAAATCGGCGATGACTCCTTGAGAATATACTCCTAAGAGTGAGTTAAGTACATTGGAAGATTTTATCTTACCATTAAAATGAAAGGAACTTTCTGCATTTTATAAAGATTGGAACAGATAGACATACTTCCTTGAGATACAACCCGGCCTTCCGCTCCCCTGAGATGAAAGAATGACATAGATGAGTGGCTGCCTCCATCTTGAAGTGTTGTTGGGGGACAAAAAAATGAAATTGTTTTAATTGATTCCATGCCATAGTATTTTTTTTACCAGTATGTGTCTCAGAAAATTCTCCAGGTGTAGAGCGGAACATTTTGTAGCATCATTTTTTGTGGACTTGCTTCTCAGTTGGTGATTGTTCATGAAGAGACAAGTGAAGGGAAAGACCACTGCATCAGCACCAGTGGAGCATGAAACGCAATCAGCCAGTTTAATGGTCTGTTCGTGGTGCTGCAACTGAGCTGCTGCAAAGTGAGTGGTTCATACAATAAAGAGAAAGGTGAGCGCAGGAATAACTTTATAGCAACCTTTCCCATCGTGCACACATACAATGTGTCTGGGAAGCCATTCAAATTACTTATGGTGACATGTATCTAAGAAAACTCATACAACCATATATTTCCAAATCTAGTTGTAGATGCTGTTTTATTTTTCTTTTGCGCTTTTAAAAAATGTTTACAAAATATTCATCAACTTCATCAGATAAATCCATATATTCAACATAGAACAAACAAAATTCAGGTCACTCTTTGCCTCTCCCTGAGATATTTTTCATCAAACTGGTTACGTGGCCCCCAGCAAAAAGAAGAATGAATCATCCTGATATGGGAAATTAAATCTGAAGGTCAAAAATGAAAAGACGGTGGTCCCCCCTCTAATATATGTTTTGGTTGGATTATAAATCCTTATAGAGGATAAGTCCAACCAACATCGTAGATGTAAATTTGATGAAAAATATTTCAGAGAGAGGAAGTTATTCCTGCTCTCACTTTTCTCTTTCTTGTATGTTCTACTGGCCCAAGAGCGGCAGTGATATGTGCATCCCCCTGTTTGTTCAGTAGTAAAGTGAGTGGTTGGCCAGCGCTTGCTTGCATGGTGGTCCTTTTCTTTAGGGGGACCTTCTGTGGTGCAAGGACAGTGTACAACAGAGGTGAAGCATATGGCAGAATGATATTTGAGCTAGATGTGAGCAATGTTATATGTGATACCCTTGTACAATTTAGAGAAACATGGATCTGACGAACATTGCTGCAAATGTTTTTTTTAAAAAGAGCAAATTGACATATTTGCCTCAGTTGGATTGGAATAATTACTGTTGATAAAGCCTTCTCTGCGTTGTCCTCTGATGCGATGATGGATGATGAATCTTTGTCTTAATGGGAAGGAAGTAGACTGTGATTGGAAGGCGCTGAAATGGCACCTGTGGTGAAGTGAAACCTCCTCTCTGAGATGCAATGACTGATAGACCAAGCATTGCCTCTGCCAGTCTTGGAAAAGGCATCTGAGAGATAACAGGGAATAGTCAAGTGAGGGGAAAAGCCCTGAAATACGTTCTTGCCGCCTTAATAAACTGTTCGCAGCAAAGGAGTCCTTAGGCTAAGGACTTGTTCCTAAGGAGAAAATGAACCAGTTTAGGTCTTTCTTGAGTAGTGCCCTTTCTTGTTTTCATGTAATTTGGAGGTGTTTAAATTACCAAAAACGCAGGGACTTTTGTGTCCAAGTGCAATGCACCCCAGGATCAATATGTGAATTGTGCAATTTTGTCTCCTCAGCTAGTTCCACTATTTTGGTGGAGGTTCCCCGTGTCCAATAATTTGTCTTCACAAGAAGACCAGGCTTGATCATTGCCTGTTGGAAATTGGGTTGTTGGTTGAGGGGGGTCAAACCCTGTTCAAGTAGCAACCACAATCCCTGTCACAGTGAAAGACAAGCAAACCCCAAATTAACACATGCTTAACCCTCTGGTAGCTTAGCACAAACCAGTCAGGTTTAACGTAGAGGCGATGTGTTAAGTATTTATGCAGCACTTCAAACAGTAATAAAGTGAAAATACAACACAAGATAAATCCCACACCAATTTGGAAAAATAGTATAAAATGTAATAAATTATTTGACACCAAAACAACAAAAATCCAAACAGAAGAACCGGAGGTATGCAATTTCAACGTTTTAGGTAAAAATAGTGCCTAGAAGCACAAAGCGCCAACTGTGGTTATCTGGTCATACTGGAACGAGACAAAGTCACAAGTTCAGTCCGACTACAATGGAGCATGGGCGGGCTACAGGAACCAAGTTAGGCCCACTGAAGAAAAGCCCCTTAAATCCTGGTTGCAAAGCGATACGAGGTCTTGCGTTGAGGATGCGTTGCGCAGCATAGGCAAGTTGAGATCTTTGTATGGTGACACATCGCTCATCGGCAGTTCTGAGAGAGCTGGGGTGGTGATGTGAGGTCCGTGCGGGGAAAAGTGTCACACAGCGACAGTTCTGAGGAACTGTAGTGGCGATGTGATGTCCTGTGTGGACATGCGTCAGCCTGCAGCGGTTCCAAGAGGCTGCCGACTGTAATGCGAAGTAAACAGAGTAACAGTCCTTCTTGCAGAGCAGCACAGCAGTCCTTCAGAATCTTCCAGAGGTGTACAGAAGAGTTGGGTCTGAAGGTCCAATATTTTTAACTGGTGCCCACTTTGAACTATGAAAAGGTTCAGAAGGTTTCCACCCCCAGAGGTGTTTGGAATGTCCTGCCTCCCTGCCCTGTCCCAAAATTGTCTGGGGTCACAATAGACAAGTGCCAAACCCTTTGTGAGTGTGCTCATGCAGAGCCTTTGTGCTGTGCAATTGTGGTAGGTGGCAGTACCTCCCAGTAGGAAAGTGCCTCTTTTAGACATTGTCGTCTCCATATTTTGCCCACTGGTACTGATGTTTTTGATTGGCAGTGCACTGGGTCCCTGGTAACTAGGCCCCAGTGCCAGTGTTCATTTCCTAAAAATCACACACGTTGATTGTACCCCATTTGGCAAGGACTTTAGGAACCTTGTAAGACCCTGGTAAATGGTACCCCTGGTACCCAGGGCCTGGGTACTAAAGCGGGTCGCTAGGGGCTGCAGCATGTATTATGCCACCCAAAGGGGCCCACAATCTAACTACAGGCAGACTGCCATTTCAAGATGTGTGAAATGGTGCAAGCTAGTTTGAAAACAAGACATTGCCCACTCCTTGTGTGCAATGCCCCCGTACACTGCATATACTGTATGTAAGTCACCCTACAGCAGGCCTTTAGAGCCCTAAGGCAGGGTGCATTATATTACATGTGAGAGCAGATTTGCATGAGCAGATATGTCCCTGTGCTGCCAAATTCCATTGCTAGTCATTGTAAGTGTTCAGTAGGCCATTATTAGGACATGTACTGGGCACTGGTCATTACAGGTTACCCAAGTAAATAATGGGTTCACTGAGAGAAATGGTGTTTGGTATCAAATATCCTGTCTTATTAAATCTGTACTGAGGCCATAATCAGATTTATTGGGACATGCACCCAGAGGGCACCTTAGAGGTGCCCCTGTAGTCCTACCCGTCACTTAGTGTATTGGCTCACTGTTATCTTCTATCCTGCCTCCACAGATGGGTTTCTGGCACCTTGCAAGCGAGAGCCCACACTCTCAGAGGCCAGTAACAATCCCTGCTCGGCAGAAGGTGTTCTCACCTCCTCCAACATGATGGCTAGCAAGTTAGCATATCGATGCCAGAGGCTTCAAAGCCTCTATTGCCTTTGACATACAAACCTGGCTTCCCCCAGACCTGGAAAATGCTACCCCCTACCCTGGGGCCCATTTGGCACCAGAGCATGTGAGACATTTGTTATTCAGGAGCCATGTTTTACCCATAGGCTAGCCACACCCATAAGTTAGGCTACCTGAAGTGAACAGCCAGAGAAGGGTTTCACCATCTTGTTTTTGGTGCAATAGGGACTTCTGGATCAGGGTTAAGCCCAATCCCCACAGGAAGTGGTCCTATAGGGGGAGTAGTCACCCTAGTGGTAGGTAGCCCATTGGCTACAACCACGTACTCCCCTAAACACCCCTAAATTGAGTATTCTGGGGTACCCCCCACACCAGGCCTGCAGATTCAACTTCCTGGGAACTGGAGAGGACAAAGAAGAGACGACACTGCGAGAACCAAGGAACCTCACAAAAACTGGCCCCAAACCCTGCCTTGCTGCTTGCTCCTTAACAATTGCAAAGACCGACTCATTCTGTGGTTGTGCATCCTCCCCAACACTTGTAGAGCTGTGCAGCACTTCAACAACCAGTTATCATGTCCCTTGGGGTGGAGGAGCCACCCCCCTGCATCTGCAGGCATTGACCGCATCTGCCTGGTTCACCATGTTGTTGGCCATCAGGCCCACTGTGAGAGCATCACTTCAGGAGGAGGTCTTTGTGGCTCTAAGAGGTCATCCCCATTTCTCAGCTGAGTTTCGAGACACTAGAACCTCCAGGAGCACCCATGCATCAATACCCAGAGTACCATGGCACTTGCATCAGCCAAGGCTTGTTTTGTGCCGAACCCAGACCCCACTGCCTTGAAAGCCTTCCTGAACATCAAGAGACACCATGATAAATGAGACCCATGACTAGAGTGGTCCTGCTGCTTTATTTTTCTCTCCTCTGCAGATATACGGACAAACCGGGCGAGCCTTGAACTCAAGTGCCCAGCCAGGCAGCCAAGACCCTCTACAACTGAGCTCCATACTCTGACTGCATTAGGAGTTGGGAAAAAGGTACCGACTCCTAAAATGGGTTTAGTCAGTGGCGGCTGGTGGATTTTGAAAGTGGTGAGGTGAAAAATGTTGTACCCTAATGTAATAAGCGAGCGAGCAAAGCGAGCAAGCGAGCCCGAACTGCAAAAGGAGGGTGCAGGGGGTTCTCCCCCCACAAGAACATTTTGAAAAAAATGGATTCAAATGGTGGGTTTAACACCACATATTTACTGCAAATTGTTGAAAAAAGGGGGTTCCAAATATAGCATTTTGAAGCTAAAGAAGATGGTAAACAGTGAAACGCTTGTTTGAAGAGCACTGTTTTTAAGTGTTTCCTAAACCGAATAAAATTACCTACGTGGCGTAAGTGATCTGGGAGAGAGTTCCATAGGACAGGAACTTGTACCGAGAAGCTACAGCCTCCTTTACTTTTCTTTACCAATCTGATTAGGGATGTATTTATTGACTCTCCTGTCCACAAAGCAAGGAGCCATGCCATTCAGGACCTTAATGCGGATACAGCAGGTCTTAAACTGGATCCTGTGTCTGGCTGGTGGCTGGTGGCCAATGCAGGGCCATCAATAAGGCAGTGGCATCTGTGATCAGTGAGTTTACATATCAGACATACACTTATACACAACATAGTCACAAAGTCCTGATTTACATGTGAAAGCTCAGCTTTACAGCTTCTTAAGCTTCACACTAGTTATAGTTTTCTGCGAGAAATTTCGAGGTTGCAAGAAGAAATGTTTGGCAATTCTCAAATCTATAAAAAAATCACTAGACACCCTGTAGCACAAACAATAAGACAGAACATAGCACCCAGCAAAGCATATGAACACATCACAGCTCAATACAATATCACAACTCAAGGCACACCACTGCATCGCATCATAGCTCACTGCAACCCATCACAACATCAGAGCTCAAGGCAACTTGTAACATCATAAGACACATCACACCACCACAGAGCAGCTCGTCACAGTATCAGGATGTACTGTTTCAGGCTCCATTCTGTTTTTATAAGAATCACAATCATAGTAAGTACTATACAACAAATCTCACTAGTAAATCAGCATGTCAAGGTAATGCAAAGCAAAACTCAGAATCAATAGTAACATCAAAATATTATTATTCGTTATTATTTAGTGCACAAAAGTATATATTTGGAACGCTTCCACACTACTAAAAACGTAGCGAAACAGCTCGTCACACTTGAAAGCCATTCACACAAAGGTTGACTGGTCACCCTTCAGCTGATTATTGCTCTATTTGTGTGTAATCTGGTACTAATGTGGTCAAACCTCTGCCCAGTGTTAACATGTGCAAAAAATGACAACAGTATGAAGTAATACTATCAGACAATGTGCCACATTAAGCCACATAATTTGCCTTTTCTTGGCACATAGTTTAGTCAACCCAGCCGCATTATTTAGCCCTCCCCTGTCGCATAATTCCAGTGCCCTTGAATATAGCCGATTAAGGTGGGAATACCCTGCTCTATGTCCACAAAAACCCTTGCTAATTGTGTGCAGTTCTCAGTTGTTAGCTCCTACTCCTTTCTTATGCATTGTAAAGCACTGTTGAAGGAAATCGTACACACGTTAATACAATTCATGTTCAATTTTCCTTCATAGTTTTATCCTGGATAGGTTCGCAGAGAAAGCAGACGACAGGCTGTTCAAACCGAAATCACCAGCTGAGACAGCAGCATGTCTTAATGGATGGCCACATGCCTTTGTGGACTAAGGTTATTGCTGATGAAACTGCGTTCATGAGGCTGTCACGTTTGATTGAGGCTTGAAACAAATCCATTTGAATGTGGGCCACACCAGGGGTTAAAAGTGGGTGGCGGCCTCCTTAGAACCATTTTGGGCACCGACACCTATGTGTGTTCCAAATTAATCACTGCTTTTTGCTCTTCTAGGTCTCAGTAAGAAAACAAAAGTGAGATTACGGAAGTTTCCCACACGAAGGAGATCAGTGCCAGCGCGTGCAGTGTGCACTGACTGCCGGAAGCAAACATCATGCTTCATTACTTTATTCACCTTCACACCACATGTCAGGGAAACAAACTTCCAGAGCCTCGTTGTGGGCACGTAATGAACAACATGGGGGTTCACTCTAGCTGATAATGCGATGCAGCTCCCGTGATGTGACAGGCGCACAAACCACCAGCTGTAGTTTCGCTCCAGGAGAACGCCTGAATTATGAATAAGTTAAGAAATGTTTCCTCCAAGAGACATTTCTAACTATTTACCTAGCAATGCCGCGCTGTTCCATAGCTCTGAGCAGTTATAAGGGCAACTAAATGGTACCAGGGCGAGAGAGCTGGCGTTTTCCACTGAATAGGACTATAATGACCTGCCAAAGGGCCTGACCACTGTAATTGTAGGAGAAAAGGTGTATGGGGAAATAAGTAATGGAACGGCTCACCTGTGGATTGCACTGGCAGTAACAGCCCCTGGCAAACGCACCTGCACTAGAGCATTCTGGGACAAGCAAGGAAGGCAGCGAGCTCTCAGAGGCAGGTCACTTTTGATCTGTGCCTGGATTTTGAAAACAAATTTATGCACAGTGAAGGCACCAACTTTATGCCGTTATGGGTTTCATTTTTCATCCATGTTTAAAACTTAAGCAGCGTGATAACATTTTAAACATTTGCTCTTTTCTTAGGGGTTGTGAATCTGAGGTACTGCGAATTTAATGTGGATGAATAACAACTAAACACTTTTAATTTCTTGTAAAACAGCACGAAATGTGTTTTACGTGTGCTGTACACGTGCAATTTAGTGATGGCTTTTGGGTGCTTTTAATTTCCTAAACACACTACACATTGCTGCCACTGTGCTCTCTCTTTGTTGACAGGATTCGGTATAACGGCAAGAAGGGACCAGCAATCGAAAATCTGGCCTAACGAAAAATAGACGCGGATCGGATTCATTCACTGATACTTTTATTAAGCAGAGCTGCTTCGCCCGTGCAGATGACGTGTCTGCGCCACCACTTCAATGTTATTCGTTCAGCATAAACCATGGCTATAATTAGGCCTAAATGTCCTGATCATAAAACTCTTTCCTCCTCCGAGGGACAAGGCAAATCCGTCTTGAGCAAACTTCTATTTGGCAGTCAGCGATGAAAAAACATAAATAAACATGACTTCATTTGCTTTTGTGAGGGAGTGTTGTAAGTGCTCTCCGCTCTTCAGCCTTGTGAAAATACTGCAGTAATGTGCTGGTGCTTGACGGTGACATCCATGACTGCATGAATGGGGTGTTCAAAATTACAGTTTTAAACTGCAGGAAATTGTGATTTGGGGCCCCAAATTATTTTGAGGGATAGCCGGTGATAGATAAATGGGGGTGGGGGGGGAGGTTTAAAACGCTATTTGCACGCATAGCCTGGGCGATCTATAGAGGCCAGAAGGGCTGCGATTGAAGCAGTCTCGCGACAGCTTGACATGTGACTGGCAATGCGGCTGTCTTGTGGTGGATTTTAAATGTTGTTGTACATTGAAAGGTTTTAACAACAGATGTGAAGGATTGACTTCAAGAGGCCACATTTCCTTAGAGCAGCTAATGAAACGGTAGCAATTATCTCTCAATACGTACTCCGGTTTTAACAGTCAGAGTTCCCGTGAATTAATTGTGTATTGCTTACTTTACACTACAGCTGAATTCAGCACGCCAGTATCTGTATACTTCCTACGCTTTTTTGTTTTCTCCTTACCGCCGTGCCCTTATCCATTTACCGGGTTGGGAGCTGCACTAGGGGGCCAACGGGACTGTCACTGCTCCTCAGCTCTTGCCGGCCAGTGCGAAACACAGGAACCACCCGGAGCTCTAATAATGGTTTCAACACACGGTCCTGCCATCAACAACAGGCCGGAAGCAGACAACTCGAGTCTGTGCAGTGGTCTTCAGAAGTCCTGATGACAGACTGCGCAGACTCGATGTCTCTGCTTCCCGCCTGCCAGCAGCCTGCCACACCCTGCCACACCCTTTCCCAAGGGGGGCTGCCCTGTGACGAGTTGGGAAAGGGTGGGGTGACCGTCCCCTCCACTCCCTGACTGATGTGAAGCCCCAGTGTTACAGGGCTTAAGAATAAAACGTCCGGGGGCAATTTTGCACGCACGTCTTCAGGGGGTGGAGACTGGTATTTTAGGCAATGTATTTGCCGAGCTGATTACCTCACAACCCTCAGTGCTGTGGGATCCTCGGCCCGGCAAATACATTCGGTTGTGGCCCTCCCCACAGGCAGCACGTTCAGGAAATAGCTTTTACTGGCAAGCAGTGTGTGCACAATGTTTTTTTTAAACTCGGGTAGTAAAGAGAATGGCTGACCGGGGGTGAAAGTAAAGGGGGCGGAGCCCCGACGCCCTTAGCCAGAAACCGCCACTGGGTTTAGTACACTGTACAAAGAACTTTTGTTGTCGTAAACTTGAATCAGAATGTTTGCAACAACAATAATACTTTGTATATCTCGCCCCTCGTTCCTAAAATATCTGTTTAGGACAGTTAATGGTCAATTTGCATTGGGTCGCAAATAACAGATGCAAATATCACAGCACAAACAATAGTTAGCACTAAACTCCTAATCGTTGTATGAAGCACTACATAAAAACACTTTTTTTCCCTTTAAATTACAAAGCAATGCACTCCCCATAAAATTATCACACAAAAATTGGTTCAATACTCATTACCTCCTCGTAAGTCTTCCTCGCCACATGATTAGCGTAGTGAGCTTCAGTGCCACACCAGAACCCTCCAAAGCAAAAAGTTAGCTTCCCATGCCTCCCATCCCTTCCCAATATGGCCGACCCATTCACCCATGACCTCTATAAGAGGCAGGCCGGCCCAACCCTTCAGCCTATTATTTTGGTTCTGCGCAGACTCTCCGAGGCGCGTTCAGGTAAGTGTGTTCCTGCTTTGGCAGGGAGCATGGGTCCCTGGGTGGAGGCCCTGCTCTAGCGGGCCCATGGGCGTGGGGATCCTCCCCCTTCCTTCCCCCGTTTCCACTTGCTTGGGGGCGGTTAGGCTCTGCTTTAGCGAGCCACGGGTTAATAGGGGGCGGCCCCGGGGTATTTGGGCTCTGACTTCCCGGCCCGTCTTGTCCCCTGCAGCCGTGGAGGCGTCCTGCCTGGTTTACGGGGGTGCGGTTGCATTTTTCCCCCATCTGGGGTTGACTGCGTTTAGCCCTGCCCAGCACGCATGGGCTTCTAGCCCGCAGGTCGCGCACGGCGGCCGTAGTATCAACCGGCCTCCGTGTGCGCTCGCTATGGTAGAGTGCTCGCGGGCGGTTTTTCTGCTGCTAGCTGGAGATTGCCGTGAGGGGCCGTGTTTGTGCATGGACCTCGTGGGTCCTGGCCTTACCTCCTGAGTCGGTGTCCGGGACGGTGGCAGTTCCCGGCGCCGTTCCGCGCATCGCTTCCCTCTGTGTCCACCCAGGCTCGTGGTGGGTCCTGCACGGGCGGGTGGCGCGCTCCATTTCTCCTGCTCAGGTCACGCACGGCGGACCGTTCTGAGTTTTACGGCGGGGGGAGGGAGGGGCGTGCATTTCCGCGTTTGTTGACCGGCCTCCTGTGGGTCGGGTCCGGGCATTTCCGGCCTTCCCGTGGAGCGGGTTGCATTGCTCCTTTGTTGCAGTGAGGCACTCGATGGTTCCCTCTGCAGTTTTACGGCGTTTTCGGCTGTTTTTAGGGTAGCACCCGCTCCTAGTGTAGGCGCATGAGCTGACGGGTGCCGCGCGCGCCTGCTTGCAGCCCGGGTCCGCGCGCTGCTGCCGTGGCCTCGGTCGCACCCTGTCCCGTTTGTAGCCGCACACCTCACCCGTTCCTCAGGCCGTCGGCATGCGGCTTGTGTTTTGGACTTATGTACTTTGACTGTCGCCTGTCCTTGGGGATTCCTTCAGCATTTTTGTTTTTGGTGCATTGTGCCTTGTAGTCCTTCACTGCGAAGTTTGGTCGGGGTTATTTGTGATGCTGGTCCTTCTGTCTGTTTTTGCAGTGCTGTTTGCTGTTTTTTGTAGCGGCATCATGGAGCAGTGGGTGCCCTGTAACTTGCTCTCCTTTATTCTCCTTTGGGCCCTTATTCTTTATTCTGGGTGGCCTTCACGGGTTCCTTGTGATGGTTCTCCGCTCTTCATAATGGGTTCTTTAGGTTTTGCCCTTCCTGTGCGTGCTGCTGGGGGCACTTACATCGACCTTTGGCCCTGTGGGTGTGTGTTCCTGTCCTGGTGTTTTTACTGGCGTTTTGGGGTGTGTTGCGGGGCCACGGCTTCGTGTTGTTTTCCTGGGTTGTCCCGGACTCCTTCCTCCCTTCCGGGCTTTGGGCCTGTGGTCCTTCCGTCCTACTCTCATTTGCAGGGTCTGGCCTGGTTGGTCTCTGGTTGGGCGTCCTCCTGGGGATTCCAGGGGCTGTGGGCTGCTGCTTGTCTGTTGGGGGCGGGCGGCTGTTGACACCTGTCCGGCCTTCTCTGGGCTGCTTCGGTGGTCCCCATATGGGCTTTTGCTTCTGGTCTGGTGGCTTAGTGGGCTACTGCATCCACTGAAGGGGCCTGTGTTCTGCCTCGTGGTCACGGATTCACATCCCGGCGGGTCCACTCAGCCTTTCATCCATTTGAGGTCGTTAATTGGGTACCGTTGGGTTGGGTAACAATATACATCTGTTATTCAGCGCCTTGAGACCCATGGGTGTTAAGTACGCTTTACAAATACATGTGTTATCAAACCGTGGCGCCCTCTCCTCCTCCTTCTTCCTGGCTCGTCAGGCGGCTCTTGCGCCCCCATCCTGGTTGTGCTTTTCCTCGCTTCCTGGGGGTTGGGGTCTCTGTTGGGGGCCTTCTGCTACCTCTACTCACGTCCTGGGTGGCCTCTGTCTCAGTTCCGTGGGTCCTGCCCCCTGCCGGGCCGCTCTGGTTGTCGGTTGTTGGGCTTCCCTGCTCGTGTCCAACGTGCTGCGGCTCTTTGATTGGTCTACTGCCTTTGGGTGGTGGCGGCTTGGTCGGGCCTGGGGTTCGTCTCACGCCTCTGCTGGGGTGTACGTTTTGTCCTGTTCTTGCGGGGTCACCTTTTTGGCTGTCTCTCTGGACAGAGTCACTCTGGTCTAATGATTGAGGTCTTGGTCTCTTACTCTGAAGATTAGGTGCTCAATCCCTGGTCTTTCACTGACACTGTGTGCTCATTTAAAAAACAAAAAAAGGTCTAGGCAATGTTATTTTCTTGCACTCCTTCTCCGTCGGGTCCTGTTCATCCGGTTCCGGCTGCCCCTTTTGTTTTTGTTTTTCAGATCTGCTCTAGCGGGCTCTGATGTTTGCGGGCTCTTGGTGTTTGTTCGGCCAGGTACCACATGGCGGGGGATTACCCATTGCAGGTGCCAGCTCGAGCTGGTCCTCCTCCCCTGGGTCGTGGGTCCTGCTAGAGCAGGTCCTTGCCCCTACGTACCTGTGCTGCCCCATCACGAACATGCCTTGGTAGGGGCCTTCCACGGGGACTGTTTCGGGTGGTTTTGTGCCTACTTGGCTGGTGGTGCTTGCCCGGTCTGTCCGTTGGGGGTTCTTCCCATCCGGTTGGTCTCGGTGCCTCTGGGCCCTCCTTGGTTCCGGTTCCTTCCCGGCTTCGCCTGTTCCCGTTGGTGTCCCTTCTCTTGCCCCGGTGGCTCCCTTCCCGCCCTGTCTACGAGTGCGGCCTGTGGTCTTCCTGTTCTGGTACCCCCTTCCCGGGTGATGGCGGCCTTTTGCTGTCCTGTGGGGCGTGCTTGGGTTCCCAGTCTGTACTGGGTCGATTGGTTCACCTGATGGCGGGTTTCTCGTCTGGCTTCTGTTGGCCGTTCCATGGCTGGTCTGGGGTTTGCCCCTGCCCTGCGAGGGCTCCTTGTTTCTATTCTGGGCGGTTTTTCAGCTGCCTTGTTCTCCGGGGGGTTGCTGGGTTTGCCCCTTTGGTTTTTGGCTCGGTTGTGCCCTTGGCTGGGTCACTTTGGTTCCGGTTTCGGTTGGAGTCACCGGTGGTGACTCTGTCTACCTTCTCGTCCGGACTCCCGGCTTTACAATTCCTCTGGTCCCATGGCTTGCGCGGGTTCTGGGCTTGTTTGGCCTGGACGGGGCCTTTAGCCTGTTGGTGGTGCTCGCCTGGCTGCTTCTCCCTTGGTTTCTGCTGCTATGGGTGTTGGTCCAGGGTGCGTTGGTTCCATGATTTGTATTGTGCTTCTGGGGGCACAGGTTCGCACGCGACAGGGGTTTGGTCCCTGCCGCTGCTTTCATGTTATTCCGGTGTGGTGTTCGGACGGTGCTTTTTTGTCCAGGGGTACTGGGTTTCCTGGTTCTCCTTACCCGTGGCGGGGCCCTGCGCTTCCTGTACGGATTTTGCATCCTCTTCTTCTTTGTCCCTGGTTTTGGGGTGCTGGTGCCTGCTGGCTCTGGTTTTCTCCCTGGAGGCGTTGGCCTTGCTCGGGCTCGTTTCGCCCGGCTCTTCTGTCCTTCTCGCCTTTGGTGTGTTTCTGCCTGTGGCCTTCCCTCCCTGTACGCTCCTGTTCCTCACGGCTCTCCGTTGTTCATCTGGGTCGGGCCTGGTTGTTGGCTGGCTGGGTGGCCACCCAGGTGCTTGCTTCGGTGGCTCGTTTGCTACGTGTGGGACGTGTCAGGGTCGGTTAGCTTGGCCCCTGCACGGGGCTGTCTCGCTCATTCGTGCTGCGTTCCCCTTACTGCCGGGTTCTCTATGCTTTCTTGTGCATCATGGCCCCTTGTGGGCGTTCGCATTCCTTCTGGTGGCTTGGCCTTGGGCCTGGTCCCTTCCGCTCTTCGGGCTCCGTGGGTGTCCGTACGGGCTTTCCGCTTTTCGCTGTTGGCCGGGTGGGTTCCCTTGGGGGCCGGAACGTTCCTGCAGCTTACTGGGTCTGTTTTGCCTTGTGCCGGCCTGGGTTCTCTCATTGGTGTTGCACTCCCTTCCGGGGGGTCCTTTGTGCGACTGGGGTCCGTGTCCCGCCTGTTTATCTCCTTGCTGGTGGGGTTTTGGTGACCTTCGTTTTTGTTGTTGTTCGGTTGGCGTGCTGGGTTCCTTTCTGCACCTCATTCCGTTCTTGCGGCTCCTGCCAGTCTGTGTTGTTTCGTCTGGTTCCGCTGCTTCGGTCCTCGGGTGGATTCGACTCTCTCACTATTGGTGGTCCACCGTGCGGTGTTGCTGTGTTTCGGTCAGACTGCGTCTCTTCCTGCTGTGGCTTTTTGTTGGGTCACTGAGGATGGGTTGCCCTCTGCTTCTTCGGTTCCGACGTCTGGGCTTTTGCTCCCCTCTCGCTTTTGGCTGTCCGTTGGGCGGTTTTGGTGTGTTTGGACCGGCTTGCTGCTTTCTGTTCTGGGCATGTTTGTTGTTGCTTTTGGCCCCGTACGGTCTGGTTCCGTGCCTTCTCTGTCCTCCTTCGGTGGTTGGTTTGGGCGGATGTTCTGGCGGCCCTGCGAGTCCCGGGGCTCCGGGTTCTCGGCCCTCCCGGTGTCTATCTGTCCCGGGCTGGTTCTTCCTGCTCGTGGTTGCCTCTCTCTTGGGTGGTCCTTCCACTCATCTGGTCTTTTGGCTCTGCCTGCTTCGTTGGCATCCTTTTCTGGTCCGTTGGTTTCTTGTGAGTTTCCATGTAGCCGATTGGCTTTGGTATGCGCTCACTACGTTAATCATGTGGCGAGGAAGACTTACGAGGAGGTAATGCCCCGATTACTTACCGGTAAACTTCATTACTCCGAGTATAGTCTTCCTCGCCACATGAGTTCCCATCCCTCCCTCCTTGGCTCTCGGCTTCATGTTTATGCTTGGTAGTTTCAGGCTGAAGGGTTGGGCCGGTCCGCCTCTTATAGAGGTCAAGGGTGAATGGGTCGGCCATATTGGGAAGGGATTGGAGGCATGGGAAGCTAACTTTTTGCTTTGGAGGGTTCTGGTGTGGAGCTGAAGCTCACTACGTTAATCATGTGGCGAGGAAGACTATACTCGGAGTAATGAAGATTACCGGTAAGTAATCGGGGCATTATATTTTAACTTGATAAAAAGGATTTTTTCTGAGTTTTAAGTGTTTCATGGCCCAGCCTTCTTCGGGACTTAAAAAGCATGACTTTAATGTATTACTACCAATTACTTCATGATAACACCAAGAGCTAGTGAATCATGAGCCAAAGTCGCTCCCAAACTGACATAACTGTGGCGTGAAACCCTATTTTTTCGTGCATGCGTCAATCAAGCCACCATTAACACCAGTTTGTTGAACACATGCCTGAAGATTCACACCTCCTTCCTTGTCTCATGAATTTCTATGAGGACTATATGTAGCAAGTTCACACCGTGGATGCCTTAGAGGGAATGTAATCTGTTCCAAATTATGAGTGTATAGCAAATACTGGTATCTGTATATTGCAAGATAGCAACCTGTGAAAAAGAGAAATCGTGTGCTGAGTACAAGAGGGCGACAAAACAGGTGGGCAACTTAGAAAAAGAGACAATTAATACCAGCTGAAAAAGTGAAATACACTTCAAATAGAGATCAGTATTCTAATATCAATATACAAAAACCACATATGGTGCCGATGGTACACCCTGTAGTACTCAAATTAGGGTACTCAAATTAGAAGAATCAAAACTGCACTAAAGTACCGAAATAATCAAAAAAGTCAGGTAAAATTACATGGTAGGGGAGGTAGCAATATTGTTCTATTACCTGGAATCATTGGATGTATCGTTGTTTCTCACCATTCTGTAGACCATGGATGTAAGGATTGCACCCCAAATTGAAATTTCATTTGGGATGCTATTTGAAACTAGTGAAAGAATGCGGCTCTATGCTCCGCAGTGGGCAGGGCTTTTGGATATATGTTGCTATTATTATTGTTACATTTAAGGATTGAGACAGGAGACGCGCGAGCGCGCAAACAAGATGGCCGCCTCCCGTTGAGCTCCGCTCGTTTTCGCCCGTTTTTTTATCTAAAAACGACGATTTTCTGTCAGAAACGTTACCTACATGAGGTCGCTGTGATTTAGAAGTCATTACCTGCTGCTGTGAGGTTTTTCCAGCGTTTTTGGTCAGTGGAAGTGGTGTTTTTCCTCCTTCCTGCTCCAGCACCCAGCTCTGCATCGAGGTACTGCCCAGCTTGTCTGTCAGGGGGGCGGAGTAAGGTTTCAAGAGAGGGCCTGGCTTTGGCCTACCCACTCCCACAGTCTATTCTAGCTGCTGCACCAGTCATTTTCAGGCTTGTTTCTCGAACAATACTCTACCTTTTCCTTTACGTTATTTTGCTCTACAATTTTAATTCTTTATACAAGAAAATGGAAAATAAAAATGCGCATTCTCTTCATAATAAAAGGAGACAGCAAGTTTCTCCACCTCCAGTTAAATCTAAAGTGGTAGAGTCAACTGAATCTTCTCTGACATTAATTCTTGATGAAATTCAGGCACTTTGTGCTAATACGGATACAATTGCATCAGAGATTAAAAATTTGCGCAAAGACATGGCTAGTATGTCAATGAAAATCTCTGATAATTCAATCAAAATACAAGATAATAAAGTTAAAATTGACGCTTTTGCTCCACTTGTGGCGAAAATATTACCTATGTCTACACTCATTTTGGATTTGGAAAATCGTAACAGACAATATAACTTGCGCATTTTCAATTTACCAGAAGATGTTGAAGGGTCCAATTGCAGATTGTATTTAGAAAATCTGATTCCTGGCCTCCTAAACATCAAATTTCCAGAAAAATTTGAAATTGATAAGGCTCACAGGATTCCTTCTCATCGCAACCCTCATCACACAAAGCCTCGACAAATGATCTTCAAAGTGCTCCGCCACCACCATTTGGTCTTGATCAGAAAAGCAGCACGAGAAATTCCTTCATTGATGGTCAATGGAAATAAAATATTTATTCACCAAGACTTTGCTATGGAGACTGTTTCAATTCGCAAGGAATTCACTGCGCTTCGTCCTCAGCTAAGAAGTCTTGGATTCAAATATGGTCTTTTTGACCCATCAACAATGCGCATTTGGAAAGATAATTTCTCTAAATCCTTCCATTGTCCTGAAGAACTAAGACTGTTCCTGGATCAACATTCGCAGCATTCAATGGATACTCATGACTCTGCTACTTGAATATTAATGTTACAAATATTTCTGACAAATTTATGGTTTATTCTCTTATAGGGCTCCATCGGTTCCGGTTATGCTTGTAAAGCGTGTGTGCGTTTCATTACTGTTATTAATGTTTCTTGTTTGTCGTTTTTCCATGTTTTGTTTGTTTTCTTTTTTACCTATTCTCCCATTTCCACTTGTTTCTGGAACTACTATTTTTCACACTCTTTCTTTACTTTTTTCTCCTCTTCTTGATCTTCTTTTTCCTTCTTTTTATGATGGCTAATGTTCATAATATCAAGATAGTCTCTTTAAATGTCAAGGGGTTACGTCATCCAGTTAAACGTACAAACATTTTAGATTAGGCAGTTGTAAAGCAGATATTTGTTTTATACAAGAAACTCATACTGATGACAAAATCTTAGATTATATGAAAAAAAAGTGGGTTGATAGTATTGTCTCTTCTCCTGCAAATGGCAAAAAAACTGTGTTGCTATCCTTTTTACAAAAAGGCTACATTGCCAAATTTTGAGTAAATTTTCTGATGCTGATGGCAGATATGTTATTGCTAAAATTAAGATTCACGATTCAATTGTGTTTTTGCTAAATGTGTATGGTCCAACAGCTGATCCTATTTTTTGGTCCACTCTAACAACAGAAGTTCTTAAATTGGGTAAAGTTCCTCTTATAGTTGGAGGAGATTTCAATATTATATCTGATCCCTTATTGGATAGATCATCTCTCACTAAGTTTCGACCTCCTATCTTTTAATTTCCAGACAACTAATTAACTCTGTTGCCACTCCCATTATTGGTAATATTGATATATCAGATCATGCCTTAATTTCTTTTATTTTGAAATTGAATTCAAATTTTACATCGCAATCTAGATGGAGAATGAATACTAGTATTGTTCTTAATGAACAAAATAAACCTAAACTCTTAAATGCTATTCATGATTACTTCCTTCTTAATCCAGAAGGCTCTACTTCCATGGTGAATTGATGGGACGCGTTTAAAGCCTATATTAGAGGTGTTTCTATTTCTCTTATGGCCCATGAAAATAAGTCTTTTAATGCAAATATTAAAAATGTAGATAAACAAATCGCAAAATATGAAAGACTTTTTATTACATCTAATGATCCTCAATATAGATTCAAATTGCAAAAACTTAGATATGAATTTAATTCAATCCTTAGCAGAAGAGCTGGTATTCAACTATCAAATTCTAAAGCCAAATTCGGTTTTAATGCTAACAGATCTCGAAGATTGTTAGCCAATTATTTACGCATTAAAAAAGATAAAGCACAAATAAATTCAATTCATGGCTCTAACGGTAAAATTGCTTTATCCCAAAATGATATTGTTAATGAATTTCTAGATTTTTATACCACTTTATATAATAAACCTAATTTTGATGATACCTCTTTAATTGATTCTTTTTTAGATAGATGTGGATTACCCAAAATTTCCCAATCTGATAAAAATGAACGTGACTTGCCCATTACTCAAGATGAAATTTTATTAGCCATAAAATCTCTTTAAAAAAATAAATCCCCTGGACCAGATGGTATTCCAGCTGAGTTTTATAATGAATTTCAACGACAGCTTATTCCTCATTTATTTCAACTTTTTACTTTTTTTGGTTCTCCTGGAATTACTACTGGTTCTTTTACGGAGGCTTTAATTATTGTTTTACCCAAGCCTAATAAAGACCCTACTCTTGTGTCAAATTATCGCCCGATCTCTCTAATAAACCAAGATTGTAAGTTGTATGCCAAAATACTTGCTACTAGATTATCCTCTGTGTTGGACTCTGTTATACATCCGGATCAATCTGGTTTTATGAAGAATAGATATTCTGCTAATAATACAAGAACTTTGTTACATGTTATTGAACAAGGATCTACTTTATCTCTACCATCAGGAATTCTCGCATTAGATGCTGAGAAAGCTTTTGATAAAATTCATTGGCAGTTTCTATTTCGTACTTTGTTATCATTTAACTTTGGTGACATGTTTATCCGTATGATTTCTGCTTTATATTCTTCTCCTATTGCTCGTTTATTTATTAATGGCCAAATTTCAAACCAATTTTCTCTTTTCAGAGGTACAAGACAAGGTTGTCCCCTTTCCCCACTATTGTTTCTTCTCGGTATCGAACCCTTACTTACTTCCATAAGAAAATGTGACAAAATTACTGGAATTAATATCAAAGATGTTACTATTGAAACTTTAGCTTATGCTGATGATGTACTTTTATTTATTAGTGATCCTCTATCCTCTTTTCCCTCCCTAATGGAAATTATTTCGTTTTATTCCATTGTTTCTGGATACAAATTAAATACCAATAAAACGGAATTCTTTCCTCTAAATATTTACTGTACTCCTGATATGTTACCTTTGAATGAAATTATTTGGCAAAAGGATACATTTAAATACCTTGGTATTATGTTTTCCTCATCTATGAAATCAACAATATCTATGAATTGTGACTCCATATTAAATTATATTAAAGATAAAATCTCCAAATGGTCTTCACTTCATCTTTCATGATGGGGCAGAATGGACTCTATAAAAATGACTATTGCACCAAAGATTTTTTATACCCTTGCTATGATTCCTACTCAATTTCCTTTAAAATTTATAAAACTGTAGACAAACTCCTCTCCAAATTTCTTTGGAATAACAAATCAGCTCGTATCAGTTACAAAAAATTAAAAATGCCCAAATGTAATGGGGTTTTGGATTACCAGACTTTTCTCTTTATCACAAAGCTTTTATTTTAAAACAAAGCTCTCTTTGGTTTACTCACTCTTTTTTGAGTAATCCCCCTATTTGGCTTCTTATCGAAAAAACTTTAATAGAACCTTTTCCTCTACCCACTTTGCTAACTATGTCTAATAAATCTCAATTTTTTCATAAATCTGTTATTTTAAAGTCCACCAAACTAATTTTAAATGATTTAGATTTAATTTTTCAATCACCCATATCCACTACTGAAGATCTGTCATTATGGTATAATCCAGTCATAAAACTTAATAGAAATATTAGATTTTGGAGTTCATGGATGAAAGCTGGCATTTTTACCTTAAAGATGTTTATTGCAATAATGCTTTTATTTCATTTGAAACTTTACAAACAAAATTTCTTTTACCTCATTCTGATTTTTTCAAATATGAATCTTTATGTAATTCTATTTTAGATTCATTTCCTCATAATATTCCTTCTAATGTTAAATCAGATTTATCAATTTATATTCAAACTGTTTCTACTTTATCTCATAGCGTTTCTATATTATATACAAAAATGTCGATCTCTCAAGGAACCAACATTAATATGATCTCAACATTCTGGAATAATGAACTTTCAACCTCTTTCTCTATTGATACATGGAAAGTTATTTGGCTTAATAGTATTTCTGGTTGGTTACCTGTTTCGCTTTATCAAACTAATTCATATATTTTATATAACTGTTTATGGACTCCACTACGTTTATTTCAAGCAAAACTTCTACAGTCTTCAATTTGTTGGCACTGTAATTTACATACTGGTCCATTGCAACATATGCTTTATGATTGTCCTATAGTTTTTAAATTTTGGATCGAAGTTTGGGATATTATAAAAAAGGTACTTAATATTCATGATGATATTTCATTCAAACTGTTAATCTGTAAATCTGTTGTTCTCTCACAAAAAGTAAATGAATTAGAAGGTAAACTTTTCAATTTTCTTTTATCAGCAGCTTTTAAATCCATTACAGCATGTTGGAAAGACGTTTCATTATTATCTGTTCATGTTTGGTGGTCATGGATTATTTTTACTAGAAGAGGAGCTCATTTATCTCTGAATGGCATTAATCATAATTCTAATTCTTATCATTCTTTTTGGAAACCTGTTGATATATACTTATCTTCTTAAATACGTATTTATTTCCAGTTGTTTATTGCTATTACAATAATCTAGTCTTCATGTTATAGTAGTTCTATTTATTATCATAATTATATAGTTTCATCTGTGCTCCTTTCCCTCCCTTTTTGTTTTTTCTAGGAATATTGTATTTACTGTTTTTACCTATTGTAATTTAATGGCTGTTCTTTCATTATCTTTCAATTGTAATTGGGTACTTTTTCGGTACTATTTTTTGTATTGTCTCTTGTTTAGTGTTTATTATGAAAACTCAATAAAATATTTTGAACAGTAAGGATTGAGACGAAAAAAGTATGACTAAATGTTGCCAATTTCTTTTTTTATTGTTTTGTGATTTTAAAATTTGATTGAATAAATGAATGTCAAGATAAATGTATATTCTGATGGTGCGCCTACCAGACAGATGAGTAACAAGGAGAAATATCATTATTTCTCCTGCGTTTCTTCCTCTTTGAATGTGTGCTGCATCCTGCGGCACACATTCAAAGAGGTATAAGCCCCGAAGAGTAGCTTTTGTGCAGAAAGGTATCCCTTTCTGCACAAAAACTATCCTGTTCTTAACGCAGTCACCCTTGTGAAATGACGCAATGGTGCTGCATTAGCTAGGCAGCCATAACTGCACCAGCACTGGAGAGAGCAGAACTGCGACATATCTTTGTAAATATGGCACAGTTCTGCTCTCCCCCTTTCACGCAACAAAGCGTAGCAACCTGATTTGGAATCTTAGTAAATCCAGACCTATCTTTTTTTAAGGCACTGTGAATTTTTCCAAAGAAGTTGCGTACAAAATAGAGCTTTTTCACAAACTGCATTTTGTAGTACTACATAGTACTACAAACATTCCAGTAGCAGCTGGCATCGGGAGGGGGTCGCGCAAAAATGTATTTAAAAAAAAAAAACACTTACCTGAACCAACGTCCTCCATCCACCGCTCCGTAACTCGTCTCAGGAACTGGATGCAGTGCGGGCACCATGCTGTGAGAGCAGCGCTCTGATTGGAGTGAGCGGCCTCACTCGTTGCTTCAGAGGGCACTGTAGCCCTGCACTTACTCTAACCCAGGTGTCTTAAAACAGCTGGGTTAGAGGTTTCAAAGTGCGCATGTGTGGCTGGCCGTCGCAAGACGGACGGCCAAAGTGGCGTGCGCACTTTCAAAAGTGCGCAATCAGCCCACCCCCTCCCGGCTGCTGTCATTCAGCAGTGGCCCCGCCCCGTCCTGGCACTCTGTTCAGGGGGGGATTAAAAATAAAATGGTAATGACTTACCATTTTATTTTTTATCTTTGAGGGTAATTAAGTGGGGCAACGCTTCTCCGCTCCAATAGAGGAGCTGCCCCTGAAACGTTCTACAAAATTCTATTTGCAAACGTTTGTGTGGAGTTTTTTCCTCCGCCTCTCCTATCCTTTTCTGTTTGGCAATTTCCACCTCGACTGCAAGGCATACGTTATAGTGGTAAATAGGGGAAGGATGGGGGCGTAACTGGGAGATTGGAAACATTTACTACTAAACCAAAGGACTTTAGGGAAGAGCAAGGCCGAATTAAGGGATGGTGAGGGAGAGGTTTAGGATGGGACATGTACCCTACCCACAAAAGAGAATTCACATACTGCCCTTCTAAAGCGAATAAATCCAAAAGGGGACCCAAAGCAGTAGTACATAACTCAAACTCAGAGCTAACATTGTGCTGGACTCCCTGCTGTCTTTTTTTCAGTAGTAACTTACGCCACTCCCTGTGTAAATTTGACCACTACCACCTTTTTCAGGGGGTAGAAACGTGTCAGTCTACACTTTTGAGTAACATTTACACTCGAATTTTGTGAGCAGCCCAAAGTAGTAAAGTTGCTCACAGTGTAAGTTATATGTGTATGTGTACATTACTCACAGAGTAACTAACCTTTGTGAATAGCCCCGAAAGTGTTTGAATTTCAAATGGCTGAACATTAAAACTAGCTGCACGATTATGCGTGAGTCAATCGAAGAAAGGATTTTTCTACATTAGAATGTGGAGTTGGAATCGTGCTCCTCTCACAATGATTGATGTAATATCCACTTTTTAGTGTTCAGCAGAAATATATAGAGTGTTTTTTCAAACTGCATTTGACATTTTATTGCGAAGAACTCTAGGGTACAATAACTTGTGCGACCACCAGGTGGCAATGCTAAACCATGAAAGGATTATACTTTTTGGAATAATACCTTACTTTGGTCAAAGCCTCGGTTATCATTTTATGCATTTTTATATAGCGCGCACTTTACCCAGAGGTGTCAGAGCACTTTACAATGGAGCGAAGTAAATGACATAAGGAATTCAGAGTAACATGGTAATAGGTGACAATGCTTATATCTACTGCAGTTACTCATGGTGAGAGTTATATATTAACAAGCTACATATTCAATCAGGATAACACATTAAGAAAAGGTGGAACAATTAGGGACACACAAGTACATATTACATATTTACAATATTGAGACGGAGGGTCGTAGTAGCTCTCGCTAATGTCATGTAACAGTCAGGGTCACGACCTGTGAAGAGGGGGCGTGAGTCTGGTGAGGCGGCTTGGTGAGGAGAATTATTGATAGAAGTGTCTTTGGAAGAGAAAAGTTTTGATGCCTGTTTTGAAAAACCTGAAAGTGGTGGTGCGAAAGTTTGGAGGTAGCAAGTTCTAAATTCTAGTCGCATTTCCTGAGACGGATTGCGCGATGAGTTTTTCCCCTTTAAAAGTTGGAGGTTCGAGCAGTAACACTGTAACCCGCTTCAAATACCGTTCCAATACATGCGCTTGGACCTCACTTAGGGATAGGTAAGCAAGGATTTAGCCAGGACTTTAAGTGGGATGAAAAATAAATAAATGCATCACATTTCACCAGGGAAAAAATCACTTGCAAAATTCTGGTGGGTCCATTTCCATAACAAGTCCAGAACTCTCAAGTTGAGAAGTTTATCCAGGCACTATTTCTTCTCTGCATTCTAGTACTTGTAGACTCAGAGCCGACCCGGCCGGATGCCCATTATGTATTCACAGGTCAGTCACACATCAAAGCAGTGAGTGGCCTCTTAGCTCGATCGCGCTTGTACCAAGTTGGTGGTGCAGAGGGTGGTATTGGTGTATGGCGGCAGGGGGTGAGGGCAGACAGAAGGGGGTAAATAGGGCGTAAAAAGGCACCTACAGCAAGTAAAATAAAAGCAGTTTAATCTGAATCATTGGAAACAGGTAAGAGGCAGACTGCTGTCTGCAGGACTTTGAGGCAGACAGTTTGGTGATTTTCCCCAGCCCTCGGGACGCAGTCAGGCCACCAGCAGGTAGCGCACTAAATAATGCATGTGGAGCCGATGCACCAGTCAGTGCTTAATTTGAGCTGGTGGTTGCCGGTGCTCAGCACTGGCACTTAATCATCAACATTGGTGCTTTTCATGGGCACCAGTTAAGGACACATTAATTTACATGGAGATTAAGTAATTTGCCCAAAATCACAGGATGTTGAGCCGACGCTGAGACTCAAACCTAGGGGCATATAATCAAGGGCTTTATCGCCGCTTTAGCGGCACTTTTTGCCGCTAAAGCAGCGATAATTTTATCGCCCTATCAGCAAGCTGTCGCTAACAGGCGTTAGCGACAGCTTTCAGGCGTTAGCGGCCGGGATTTACATCGCCTTGCATGTCAGCGATAATTATCGCTAATGACATGCAAGGAAGGCGTTCCCTACTAAAAGCGACTGAAAACAGTCGCTAACACCACTACCCCCTATTAGCAAGGCAGGCGAAGCGATAAAATAATTTGCGCTAAGCAGGTTTATCGCTAGATTTTAACACCTGCTAGTGAGGATGACTTACCTGTTTAAAGTATAGGAGGTGGATTCTAATGCTGAATCCACCTTAGCGTTAATGCGAGAATATCGCTGGTTTCCCAGCGATATTCTCGCATTTTATCGCTATCGCTGGAAATTTTATCGCTATGGAGATAAACCTTACTAATAGGGTGTTATCTCAGCGATAATTTCCAGCGATAGGCGGCGTTAAAAAAAAACGCGCTAAGCGCGGTTAGCGATAAATATCGCACTTCCTTGATAATATGCCCCCTAGTTCCCCAGCTCCGAAGTAGGAAGCTCTGGCCATTACACCACATCCTCTCCCAACTTTCATGGTTAGTAGTTGGTTCTGTTTTAGGCAGCGCTAACAGGAGAAATGGGAGCTGCTCCAGAGGAGAGCCTCTGCACATATTTTTTTTACAAATGAACCACTGCCAGTGTATCAGGAGTGACCACGAGTGGCCGCTCCACCCTTTATGTATCCTCTTGGCTGCGCCTGACCCTAGGGGTGTAATGCGGCCAATATGTATTGTAGAGGCTGGGTTGCACTCTATAGACCGCTCCATACGTCCCTCTGAAGATGGGCGCCCTGGGCCCAGCCCACCCACGCCAAAAGCCGGCCTTGCTTGTTGTGCTCAATTTATAATGGAAAACGACAGAGTACCGGAATGCAAAAAAACTCTGGGCTAGATGTGCTAGTCACACATGGACTTGGGATACTCGAGATATCTGCAAGTGAGCCGTGAAACTCCTGAAAACTGCATTTTGCCGTTTTGAGGAAAAATATGTGAAGGAAGCCGACCTTTAGCCGTTGCAAAAGCTGAAGAATGTGGCAATAACTGAGCTTGATACACACGCTGCTCTCCACTGAGCCCTGCAGCAGCCGCTGTATTTTCACAGAAGGTATGGTGGAGACGAAGGGGTGAGTTTACTCCCACCCTTAGGCCAGCTCGTGCCGCAGAGATTCACGCGCACTGTACAGAGCTGGATGCTCGGCAGATGGCGCGTAGGGGATAAAAAAAAACACTTTCACGCAGGAGGAAATTGGAGCAGATCTGTGAGAGTTTATTCCTAGAGCCCTCCCTGGGATAAAGCTGCTTCCCGCAGCAAGGCATCCACCACCCCTCGGCCTCTTGCAGAGATGAACAGCAGGCCTGTCTGAGGGGAGGGCGGCTGCGGGGATCACTGGACACCGGGTGACGTCATTATCCACCATAAGCCTCTCCCTCAATCCCGCCTCAGCAGCCATGGAAGACCTGCTGTGGGGAGGCGCCAAATCCCTGCTGAGGGGATCTGAGCAGATATCAGTCCCTCCCAGGTCAACTGGACTGGCTTTAAAATGTCAGCACAACAGGGCCTGTGAATTTCTGCCCTTATCTTAATGATCATAACAGCAATTAATACATAGTCATTGTCTGGAGTCTATAGGTGCCACGAAAAGACTCAGTAGTTTTTAGGTTTAGTTTCTTGTAACGTCACATTAAACTGTGTTTTATTTTGAGAATGTCTGAGCTTTCTTTTTTAAAACAAAGGGTGCATTAACTGAGAAGTCTTTCAAACAATACCTGTGTGAGAGTGGTGCACATGGCTGAGGATGTTGTTCAGCAGCAGCACTTGGTCATGCACCCTGATTACCTGTTGCTCTCTGATTACACGGCAAACACTTTCTACTTTTGACTACTTAAGATGAACTACAACAACCAGAATGCACTCGGGAGAACCAGTGCTCATATGTTGGCAGTCTCCCCCCGCACCCCCTCTCCTGTAATTGTTACGCTCCTCCTGGAACTGTTTGGTTGACGAGTCATGGGACGTACTCACATATTTGGAGTGGGACTACAACTGGGTAACTATAAGCAGCATTTCAAGCACCCCCAAACCTAACATGGCAAATCTCTGCTGATGACTAGCAATTGCCAAGAAACAAAGGTCCAAAGATGCAAGGAGTGTCTGCACTAACACTGATCGTAAACACTTTGGGGCAGATTTACAAGAACCGACGCATCTCTGCATAGTAGCAGAGATGCGTCAGTTAATTTGCGTAATGCAAAAAAACCCTTGCGCCAACATGGATGCGTCACATTTACAATGCAGCGCACCGTGGCGCAAGGATTGACAGATGCGTGACGCATCTGTTGGCGTAAAGGCAATGCATTGCTGGAGTCATGTCGCAAGCACGACGCAACTCCAGCAATGCTTCGGAATGCCTATTTCTATTATGCTCCGTCACTCCTTACGCCTGCTTCAAGGAGGCGTAAGGTTTTGACGCAGTGGTGTCGTAAAAGTGACTCAGTGAAATCTTGTAGATTTCGCTGCATCACTTTTACGAGGCTTTCTTGAGTCGGAACGCCCACCCTGCATACATTATACCTGACGCAGGTATAATGTGATGCAGGGCTTTACAACGTGATGCATCTCCATAGATGCGTCACGTTGTAAATGTGTCGCAACGTGGCGCATTGTATACGTCACCGCTGCTTCACAAAAGTGATGCATCGGCGGCGTAAAAGTGTCGCAAGGAGCTTGTAAATCTGCCCCTTAATACTTTGTGAGCAGCTATGACACTATGAACTGCAACACCCAGAATGCGCTAGGGAGAACAGGTGCTGATATGCAAGCAGGAAGCTCTTCCTCACAGAGTGTAGGGTGCAGCTAGTGATTGGTTGCAAATAACCCAATCAATTCAGTGATTGGATCTTCAGAAAACTCTTGACAACTATCTTGTTCATAAGCAAAATTATAAGTACCGAAGCACACCCGAGAAGTCTGTTCAGTTAAAGTTTTTCGAAAAAAGCAGTCTAAAAGTAATCAAAACTACAAAGTCATGAAGTCCAGAAGTTACTTCTGCTTGTACATACCAGATTTTGTGGAAAGCACAAGTGGAATAAACAACTCACAAAAAAGAAAAAAAGAACTTCATGGACTTTGTAATTTTGATTACTTTTAGACTACTTTTTTCGAAAACTTTAACTGAATGGACTTCTTGGGTGTGGTTCGGTACTTATAATTTTGCTTATGAACACGATAGTTGTCAAGAGTTTTCTGAAGATCCAATCACTGAATTGATTGGGTTATTTAATTTGAGGTATTGGGGTCTGATGTTGTGGAGGGATTTGTAGGCGTGAGTGAGGAGCTTGAAGGTCACTCTCTTTTAGATGAGGAGCCAGTGGAGTTCTCGTAGGTGTTGAGTGATGTGGTGTTGTCGTGGGATGCCGAGGACAAGTCTAGCTGCTTCGTTCTGGATTGTCTGGAGTTTGAGGAGTAGAGATTGGTTTATTCTGGTGTAGAGGGCGTTTCCGTAGTCTAGTCTGCTAGTTATGAGTGCGTGGGTGACGATCCTTCTGGATTCGGGGGGATCCATTTGAAGGTCTTGCGGAGGATGCAGAGGGTGTTGAAGGATGTGGAGGATACGGCGTTGATCTGTCGGTGCATGGTGAGGGAGGAGTCGAGTATGATGCCGAGGTTGCGAGCGTGGTCTGTGGGAGTGGGAGGTTCGCCGAGGGTGGAGGTCTACCAGGTGTTGTCCCAAGCTGAGGGGGTGGATCCGAGGACGAGGACTTCTGTTTTCTCTGAGTTGAGCTTTAGGCAGCTGTTGCTCATCCAGGAGGCGACTTCTTTCATACCTTCCTGGAAGCTCTGTCTGGTGATGTCAGGTTCGTTGGTGAGGGAGAGGATGAGCTGGGTGTTGTCGGCGTAGGATACTATGCTCAGTCCGTGTTTTGTGATGATGGTGGCTAGAGGGGCCATGTAGATGTTGAAGAACGTGGGGCTGAGTGAGGATCCTTGGGGTACTCCGCAGCTGATCTCTGTGGGTTTGGAGAGGAAGGGTGGGAGTCTGATTCTTTGGGTTTGGCCAGTGAGGAAGGAGCGAATCCAGTCGAGGGCAGTTCCCCAGATGCTGGTGTTGTGGAGTCTGGCGGTTAGAGTGCGGTGGGAGATGTTGTTGAAGGCTGCTGAGAGGTCTAGTAGAATGACGGCTGCCATGTGGCCCTGGTCCAGGAGGGTACAGATGTCTTCCGTGGCAGGTATGAGGGCAGTCTCGGTGCTGTGGTTGCTGCGGAATCCGGATTGGGAAGAGTCGAGGATCGAGTTGGCTTCTATGAAGTTGGTGAGCTGGTTGTTGACGATCTTCTCGGTGACTTTGGCTGCAAAGGGGAGGAGAGAGATGGGTCGGTAGTTCTTGAGGTCCGTCGGGTCTGCGGTTGGCTTCTTGAGGAGGGGCTTGACCACTGCGCATTTCCAGTCATTGGGGAAAGTGCCTGTTTCGAGGGAGCAGTTGATGGTACGTCGTAATTCAGGTGCGATGGTGGAGGCGGCTCTGTGTAAGATGTGGGGCGGGCAGGGGTCAGTGGGTGCTCCTGAGTGTATACTTATCATGGTCTTGGCGGTGTCTTCTGAGGTGACAGGGGTCCAGGCGGTGATGGTAGGCTGGGTTGTGTTGTCGGTTGGAGGTGTAGGGTCAGTGTCTTGGTTCTGCTCGTCAAAGTTGCTGTAGAGAGTTCTGATCTTGAGATGGAAGTAGGAGCCGAGTTTGTTGCCGAGGTCCTGGGAGGGAGGGACGTTGGTGGATTCGCTGGGGGGTTTGGTGAATTCTGTATGTTGCTCAAGAGTTCTTTAGAGTTGCGGGAGTTGGTGAGTATTCTGTTCTGGATGAAGTTCTTCTTCGTGGTTCTGATGAGTTGGTGGTGTTCTGTCATGGCGGTCTTGTAGGCGGAGCGTGCTTTCGGTTTTTAGCTGTTCCTCCAAGCTTTCTCGAGTCATCGACACGTGCCCTTGGATTCTCGGAGGTTGGTGGTGAACCAGGTGGCTTTCGTGGTGCGTTGTCTGTCGGAGTTCCGGAGGGGGCGAAAGAGTCTGCGCATTCGGTGAACCATCTGTGGAGTGCGTTGGCCGCGGAGTTGATATCGGTAGTGGTGGGGGAGGAGCGCGGTTGAGGGCGGAGTTGAGGTGCTCCTTGGTGATCTTGCTCCAGTTTCTGCGCGGGGGTCGAGGTGTGGGCCTGTGTGCGGTGGACTTGGAGAAGGAGAAATGGACACAGTAGTGGTCCGTCCAGGTGGGTTGCGTGGTGTGGTTGAAGCGAATGTTGTGTCCTCCAGTGAAGATGGGGTCAAGGGTATGTCCTGCCTTGTATGTAGGGGTGGTGACAAGCTGTCTCAGTCCGATGTTGGCGAGGTTGTCCAGGTGGACCGTGGAGTCGGGGTCGATGGGGTTGTCGAGGTGGAAGTTCAGGTCTCCGAGGAATACGTAGTCCGTGGATGTGATGGAGTTGGGTGCAATGAGGTTTGCGATGGTAGTGGTGAATGTGGCGCATGGTCCGGGAGGTGTGTAGGCGAGGGTGCCGCATAGAGTCGTTCTGGGGTTGATCTGGATCTGGAAGTGCAGGTGTTCCATGGGGGACGTGGAGTCGTTCGTACGTGGGGCCTGATTCACAGAACTAACTTACGTCAAAAACGTAAAGTTAGTACTTTTTGGTATTCACAGAATACACTTACTCATTTTGGTATTCACAGAATGAACTTACTCATTTCGGTATTCACAGAAATTAGTAGTCCTAACTTTAGGACTCCTAAATGCCTTCTGTGAATACCGAAAGTCTTAAGTTAGGATTTTTCTCAGTTTAGGAGTAGTAAAGTTAGGACTCCTAACTTTACTACTCCTACACTGAGAAAAATCCTAACTTTAAGACTTTCAGTATTCACAGAAGGCATTTAGGAGTCCTAAAGTTAGGACTCCTAACTTTACTACTCCTAAACTGAGAAAAATCCTAACTTTAAGACTTTCGGTATTCACAGAAGGCATTTAGGAGTCCTAAAGTTAGGAGTCCTAACTTTACTACTCCTAAACTGAGTAAAATCCTAACTTTAAGACTTTCGGTATTCACAGAAGGCATTTAGGAGTCCTAAAGTTAGGACTACTAACTTCTGTGAATACCGAAATGAGTAAGTGTATTCTGTGAATACCAAAAAGTACTAACTTTACGTTTTTGACGTAAGTTAGTTCTGTGAATCAGGCCCTGGATGTGGTGAGTCGGAGAGAGTTTTTGTGTACGATGGCGAGTCCGCCTCCAGGGTGGTTGGGGCGGTCCTTCCTCTTGATCTTGTATCCGTCGGGGACGGCGGTTGCGATGTCGGGTGCGGGGCTGGAGTTGGTCCAGGTTTCTGTGAGGAAGGCGATGTCGGGCGAGAGCGTGCTGAGGAGGTCCCAGATTTCTACTGCATGTCTGTGCAGGGGGCAAACATTGAGGAGGATGCAGCTCAGGGGTTTGGATGCCCTGGCATCTGGTGGGTTGGTGGTGGCGGTGGGTGTCCTGAGGTAGGTGAAGGTGCGGCGGCAGTGACGGTAGGAGAACTGGCCTTGGGTGGTGTTCGGTGTTGACAGCTGCCAGATGTTGTTTCTTCCAGGACTGAGTGCTTGGAGTGTTGCTGAGTCGTAGCACTGGCGGGTCAAAGGACCAGGGTTCCTGGTGCTCGTCGCGGGCGGTTCGGGGACGGGCACAGACGGGCTTGCCAGTGGCACAGCCGCACAGCAGTCGCCATTAAGTAGGGGTAGGGTGGGAACAGCTGGGAGGCGGGAGCGAGAGGGGCCACGGGGGCAGCAGCGGCGGGAAGTGGGAAAAAAGGCACAGAAAAAGAAATAAATGAAATAACAAGAAAGTAGGCAAAAACACATAGAAAATAAAATAGAAAAGAAAAGAAGGCAAAAGCAAAATAAAAAGAAAAGAAGAATGAAGGAAGGCAAAAGCGAGGCGAGGTGCCAAAAGGCAGAAAGGAGAGTCCTGGGGACTCAAACCGTGCTCTGCTGTGCGGGAGGCAGGGGCACTAGTGATCAGAGCTGAGGCGGAGCTGCGTTCTGGGAGAGCAGAGCCCAGGGGGACTTGCTCCCCAACAAGTGTAGATATTGGATGTGCGATTATTGCTGGCAAAGCCACCATTTGTGTTTGTATAACTATCTTGTTCTTGAAGTCTTTCATCTGTTGTCTTGTTGTACCTCAGCAGGTAGAGATCATGGTCGCCAATAAAGAGTCATTTGGAGTGCCCTCTGGTACCGCTGGCGCTGCTCCTGGGACCACTTGCCTAGGTGTTTGTATTTTTTTAAACTAAGCACTTGGCAAAGACTGTTCAGTATGTTATACAGTGCTGCATTCCATTTTAGTTTGCCACAGTAAATGAAAAAAAGTTATCTCAAGCATATGAGCTCTTACGCATCCTGAGCATAAAATATCTTCAGAATTTCAACTTTCAATTTTGTTCTGGTGACCTCGCAGATCTGCTTTCTAGCTTATATTGAAGTTAAGCAGGTCAAACGCTGGAAACACCAGCTGCAGACTCCTGGACTTTAGTTCTTTGTATTTCACCAGAAAGTTGTACTTGAATATGCAAATACTCTTTTTCTTCATGTGAGATTTATTGCGTATAGTGCCCATGCCGCTGTAGACAGCAATGATAGTATCAGGGCTGTAAGTGGGCCGGGTCCCTCCGGGTCTCAGAAGCGGTAGTAATTAAAAACGGACATTGAAATGATTCCCTTTTGAGTCCTGTTTACATGTTCTTAACTTTACAACTAAAATCACTGATCGATCTCTGAACAATGAGTATTTTTAGGTGCTCCATGTCGTCCCTGCCTAAACTTCATGTGTCCTTCCTAATTCTTCACCCCATAACAGTGTTAGCTTTTTCCAGCATGTTGTGTTTCTGTGTTTTTTTTTAGCAGCTTACTTCTTTTGAATAGTGCATACTTTGAACTAAGTCACCTCCAGGGGCCGTATTTATGTATACGCCGGTGCACTTTCCCTATGTGCGCCACTGTGCACCTTTCAAAAGGTGCGCTCGGCACAAACAGGGACAGTGCCCTGTATTACAAAGAGTGCGCTGCCCTCAGGTTGGCCATGAACTGGTGCTGCCCTGGGGGCAGCGCATTCAAGTAAAATAGCGCAGCTGCTTCAAAGAACTCCGTGTTTCACTGTGCAGGCAACACCCGCCTGCACTTTGAAGAGGGGAGAGAGATCCCCTTATAGGCGGGTGCAGTAAGTGACTGCACCTAGCTGCAGGGGGTTGTCTGGGGGTCCATAGGACCACCTTTCTCCCTTTCAGAGGGCTGACTTTAGGAGGGGCACTGAAAGTGTGCCATCTTTTTGTGGTGCGCTTTCAGTGCGTCTCCTAAGGGAAATTTTGCCTCTGTGCCCACGTTCATAATATGGCACGAAGGCAAAGAGATTTCCTCATTTGCATGGGGCCATGCCCCCATGCAAATAAGGGAACGCTGCCTCATGATAGCATTGGCGTTACTTGTGCGCCAGCGCTATTAGTATTACAGAAGGTAATGCACAAGTGTCTGCGACCCCTTCTGAAATACCATTGTGTCCCAGCTGCGCACAAAGCAGGTGCACATGCCCATTGCTCCCTGGGGTACAATATAGCCCTATAGCCTTCTGCAGAAGGCCATACCAGTTGTTAAAGGCCCTGAACCCAAGTTATAGGCTTGAGCTGCAGGTGAGGGCCTATAACGAGGCTGAGGGCCTTTAACAACCGGTATAGCCCAAGGAAGCAGGGCTATAAGTCTATTAGAACATTCCAAACATAATAAGATGATAGACGGAGTGCTGAAACTTTTCAGACACTCACCCCCAGTCACATACCTGGGTTTAATCCATCATCGTTCTTCTGCTCAATAAGCCACCCCAGTTTAGACCCAGCCATATGCAAATCAGCCTTGACCCTGTTCCTCATGGGAACAGTACAGCCCGAACTGCCAAGCCAGGTCTTCACTGGACCGGAAACAAGCATCCTGGGACCGGTTTCGGGGTTTCAACCCTCATTGGCCAGGCTAGCTTGAATCCATTGGCAAATTGAGCAAGGGACCCACGTCTGGGCATACCCTGGCCACTTAGGGCAAACATAGCAAACACAAGATGATGGACGGAGTGCTGAAACTTTTCAGACACTCACCCCCAGTCACAGATCTGGGTTTAATCCATCATAGTTCTTCTGCTTACTAAGCCACCCCAGTTTGGACTCAGCCATATGCAAATCAGTCTTGACCCTGTTCCTCATGGGAACTGTCTAGCCCGAACTGCCAGGCCAGGTCGTCCCTGGACCGGTAACAAGCATCCTGGGACAGCCAGGCTAGCTTGAATCCAGTGGTAAAGTGAGCAAGGGACCCACGTCTGGGCATACCTTGCCAACTTAGGGCCAATAAAGAAAACACAAGGAGATGATGGACAGAACGCTGAAACTTTTCAGACACTCACTCCCAGTCACAGATCTGGGTTGAATCCATCATGGTTCTTTAGCTCACTTCGCCACCCCAGTTCCGACCCAGCCATATGCAAATCAGCGAGTCATCCCTCCCTCCCAAGACCTCTGCAACAACCTAGGTGCTTCTTCCGTCGCAAGATAAAGGAGATATACAACAGCTTTGACAGCCTCAATACCCAGGACCCTCCTACCGCATCCAACGACACCGGACCCCAGCAGACCCTCCTCAGCTTGACTCCCCTCACCGTGGATGACACCCTCCAGATAATGAAGAGCATCCAATCCGGAGCACCCTTGGACCCCTGCCCGCACCACATCTTTAACAGAGCCGGCACCACCATCGCTCCCAAACTCTGCTGCACCATCAACTGCTCCATCAACTCTGCCACCTTCCCAGAAGACTGGAAACACGCAGAGATCAACCCCTTGCTGAAGAAACCCTCTGCTGACCTGACCGACCTCAAGAACTTCAGACCCATCTCTCTTCTTCCCTTCCCAGCCAAGGTCATTGAGAAGGCCATCAACACCCAACTCTCCGAGTTCATCGAAGCGAATCACATCTTGGACCTCTTCCAATCCGGCTTCTGAAGCAACCACAGCACCAAGACCGCCCTCCTCCCCACCACAGATAATGTCCGCACCCTCCTCAACCGAGGCAAAACTGCAGCCCTCATCCTCCCGGAACTCTCGGCCACCTTCAATACCGTCTTTCACGCACCCTATGCGCAAGACTCCTCGACTCCGGCATCCGTGACAAAGCCCTGGAATGGATCCCCTCCTTCCTCACCGGCCGAACACAGAGAGTCAGACTACCACCCTTCCACTCCGAACCCTCAGAGATTAGCTGTGGTGTGCCTCAGGGCTCCTCCCTGAACCCCACTCTCTTCAACATCTACATGGCCCCGCTCGCAGCCATCATCAGGAACCACGGACTCAACATCGTCTCCTACGCCGACGACACCCAGCTGATTCTCTCCCTCACCAACGAACCCAGAGTCGCCAAAACCAACTTTCACGATGGGATGAAGGATGTCGCAACCTGGATGAAGAACAGCTGCCTCAAGCTCAACTCAGAGAAGACCGAAGTCCTCATCATGGGCTCCACCCCCTCCGCCTGGGATGACTCCTGGTGGCCCGCAGCACTTGGAACCTCCCCCCACACCCACAGACCACACAAGAAAGCTAGGCATCATCATGGACTCCTCGCTCACCATGAACCGCCAGATCAATGCCGTGTCATCATCCTGCTTCCACACGCTACTCCTACTCCCAAAGATCTTCAAGTGGATCCCCACTGAGTCCAGAAGGGCGGTCACCCACGCACTCACCAGCAGCAGAATCGACTGCGGCATCACACTCTATGCCGGCATCACCCAGAAACTCCTCAAGAAAGTGCAGAACATTCAGAACGCCTCAGCCAGACTCATACTCAACATCCCCCGCCGCAGCCACATCACCAGCCACCTGAGAGACCTCCACTGGCTCTCAGTCAACAAAATAATCACCTTTAAGCTCCTCGCACACGCCTACAAAGCTCTGCACGACATAAGACCTGTGTACCTTAACCACCGCTTCGCATTCTACGCACCCACCAGAAACATCCGCTCCGCCCAACTGGCCCTGGCTACCATCCCACGTATCCGCAAGACCACGGCTAGAGGAAGATCCTTCTCCTACCTCGCAACAAAGACCTGAAACACCCTGCCTCTCCACCTCAGGCAATCACCATCACTACCTCAATTCAGGAAGGACATTAAGACCTGGCTCTTCGACTGAACCACAGCGCCTCCGGCAGACCAGCTGTTCCCCCCCAGTGCCTCGAGACCCTTACGGGTGAGTAGTTGCGCTTTACAAGTAACCTGATTGGTTGATTGATCTCATGCAGATGGACTCTAGCTGCCTCTAATGCCTGTCACACAGCAACAGCTGTTGATGGTCGTTTCCCCAATACCATTGCCATATATGAGATCAACCTCTTTTTCTACAGTTATTGACTATTTGGACCTGTGGAACTGGTGGTGGCACCGGACCAAAAGGCATCCAAGGACACTAGGCCACAGCAACTAGTGTAGCCGGCACAGATACCAGCTTTGGGTGCGCAGAGAGACTCAACCGGACCTTTCTCGAATTGAAAGGCACTTTGAGATCCTACCTGGAGCCAATATGTTGTAACACTCGAATAGTTGTAAATAGTTACATCTGTTTTAGTGGCCAGAACAGTGCCATTAAGTGGTATTTATGAAACAACATATATGTAAATTTACTGACATCAAATAATATATTTATAATTTTAGTAAAATCAAAAGGTCTTAGCTAACACCAGAACTAAAAATGCCAGGCTTTGACTTGTTGCATCACTCTACCTTTACAGCAGGCTGGTGCACAGCAACCTGGGATTAGCCAGAAGCTGGTTGGTGTGAGGACAGCTGTAGCAAGATTGTAGTGTTACAGAAGGCTGCTTTGGTAGTCGCTGCATAAATTGTAATGGGGTAACCCAGTGTCCCTCAGAACCTGGGCGTCTCGAAAATATACTACGAATGGTTCTGTCGGGCGAACGATTTCTTAGCATTCCATCATTAATGTACAGAAATATAAAAAAGGAACATACAAAGGTGAGATTAATCAAAATTAGTATATTATACTTTTCTTTTAGTTTTTTGTATATGCGAAGCTGTCACAAAAACAAGTTCATAATTGAAAAGAAGAAAGAGTGACTTATAAGTGAATAAGTGATCTTAGAGTGACCAAGTGTTTAAGTGAATGCAATATATACAGTGCAATTGTTTAAAAACAACATATAAAATGGTTAGATCAATTGACAACCGCCCCTAATAACGTGAATCTCCAGCAACCCTCCTCTGGGTTCTTTTATTTTTTGGGGTGGTGGCGAACGTAGGGTATGTATTGTCAGGATACGTCGACGTTTCGACCCAAGAATGTGCGTTAATGCGACCGAGTCACTGCGCTGTCTTCTTCAGGACAAGGGTGTGGACCGCCTATATGGACAAAATGATTGGAAAATTAGGGGGGGGGTGGGTGGAAGGCTACCTGAGTGAACCAGAATATAACTTCCTAAACAAAAAACACCCTAGGACACCGACAATTTATACTCTCCCAAAGATCCACAAAAACTTCACCCATCTGCCAGTGGGACCGATTGTCTTGGGCTGTGGATCGATTATGGAACCCCTAAACCAATTTATAGACAGTTTTTTACAACCCTGGGTGGCACAAACAAAGTCCTATGTACGAGACACCATGCATATCATCCAGATGGTGGAGAACCAACCATCTGATACCTCCACACAATTCCTAGTGACACTGGACGTCGCCTCCTTATACACAAGCATCCCGCAAGATCAAGGGATGGAATGTATACGTGAAGTGCTAGACAGAAGACCAGCGCCACACTTGATTTCAACTGAGTTTTTGGTTGAACTATTGAAAATCGCCATGACCAAAAATTATTTCGTATTTCAAAACGACTACTATTTCCAGTGGAAAGCAGTAGCGATGGGAGCCGGGTTTGCCCCAAGCTTGGCTAACCTGTATATGGACAAATACGAAGACACTTCACTTACATATACTGCACAGACAATCCATTCATTGACAACATCACAATGTGGAAATGCTAGATTGATGATGTCATAATGATATGGACTGGCTCGGAACTTAATTTAATTGACTTCCGGATGTGGTTAAATGGAAGATCATCTGACATCCAATTTACCATGACTTACGATAAGGAAACCATCTGTTTTTTGGATCTCTCATTGAGAATTGAGGATGCATTGATTTGTACCACTTAGTTCAGGAAACCTACGGAGCGCAACACTCTTTTGAAGTACTCATCACACCACCCTAGAAGCCTCTGTGACAACTTGCCCTATGGACAATTTTTAGTATTACGGGGGAATTGTTCGCGCAGATCATATTTCTTCAAAGAAACAGATACTCTAATCACCAGACTCAAGAGAGGCTACCCTAAAGGACTACTCAACAGAGCACGGAAGAGTGCCTGGTACTGTCCCAGAGATGCTTTGCTAGAAGTTCACCCGAGGTCCAATACTGAAGAGAAGTTGGTTTGCGTAACCACCTTTAACACCAGGAGCCAGGAAATCAAGAAAATTGTTAAAAAATACTAGAACTTGGTAGATTCAGAAATCAATTCAGTGACAGATCCTATTTTTGTCTTCAAAAGGGCAAAGAATGTGAGAGACTATGTAGTTAACTCCTACTTGACACCACCTAAACCATCTGACATTATTATCACCATTCATTGGTTATTTCAAGTGTAGCAATTGCAAGGCTTGCAAGCTCACGATTGAGGGCTTCCCTTTCTCTTACCAGGGCTGTGATTTCCAACTACCACATCACACAAACTGCAACAGTACGAATGTAATCTTTGCCATTAAATGTCCTTGTAATAAGCTATACATTGGCCATACAACCCAGAAGGTTAAAACGCAGAATCCTGCAACATTGCAGCAGGCTGCGCTGCAAGGTTAAAGGGGCCCCCTTAGTAGATCCTTTCTCCAACATGGGACACGAGGTAGAAAGCCTCAAGTGGTGGGTTGTGGAAAGAACTACCAGCATTCCAGAGGTGGCAATATTATATTGTCCCTTAATTACAAAGAATGCAAATGGATACACATTCTGAACATGGTGGTTACCCAGGGCCTGAATGAGCTAGAAGAGACCAACAGACAACTAGGACATGAAGAGAGTTCACAATGTTACGACTAACACCTGTACAGAATTGGTAGAAATTCCCCGCCAATTCTATATCATTTCTACCTTTTGTAACTCTGCTAGTTTAAGAACTACTGCCTGGATTGTGTAATATGACTTTACACGTGTTATCTTTAATCGAGTAACTGCATCTATGTCTATACACTTTGATAAGGTAGCCCAATTCCAATACCTAATGTTCTATTTGTTCGCACGGGTCCTTATATATAATTCTGTCACATTATGGGCAATGTTAATTGAATATGTACAATATGTTTATACACTTTGATCAGGTACCATGCCAAGAATGTTCAATCACCATGATGTGCTCAATTCCAATACCTATTGTTCAATTGTAATTTTTTCACATGGGGACTTTAGTTTAATTTAATCTTGCACTATATTTAATCTTGTCACAGTATGGGTAATGTTAATTGAATATGAGTAATTGTTTATGTTTATTCACCATGTTGTCCGAAATTCAAATACTTATTGTTCGCATTAATCGGTTCACATTGAACCCCGTGCACATGTCTCCATATGCGCTAATTTGCTTTACTCACATACCGATACAGATTGATTGAATCTGTCCCTTCGATCGAGTTTCCAATTCTATACATCTAGCATGCTCCACTGACAGGTGCTTCCTTAAAATTCCGCCAAGTGGATCATATGTGCTAGTGTTCAACTTGCTAATAGAGATCCATACGTTTGGCTCCCGCTGCTAATTGAGTTTTAAATTGTAAACAATTAGTACGTTTCACCTCAGCACATCATTCCGTCACGTGCACGACACTGATGGGTGCAGCTTTAAATTCCAATAACATTGACTCGGCGCAGGCCACGCAATTAGTGAACAAAAGGCTTGACTGCAGGTAAGACACACGAACACCTTGCTGCATGTTGCTCTTCATTTCTGTATCTTTTAATAATCCCCCCACTGATTTCCAGACCCAGAGGTACTCTTGCATGTTGACAAAATGCCTTCAGGCTTTTGTCACGTTCCCGCCTTCTTATCTCCCAAACCGGGGCTGGAACGGCATTGATTTCTAATATATGCACTTCCTAATCTTAGTCGTGATGCTAACTACTATATATGACTCCAACGCCGGCCACTTAATTAGTGCATGTAAGACTTGGCTACAAGTACAACACGCGAGCACCCCGCTGCGTTTTCCATTCCCACACTTTCTAACTACCAATCTATTGGCGCCCTTGCATGTTGACAAAACGCCTCTAACCTACCAGGCATTTGTCACGTTCCCGCCTTCTTATCTCCCAAAACAGGGTTGGAACGGCATTGATTTCTAATGTATGCACTTCCTAATCTTAGTCGTGATGCTAACTACTATATATGACTCTGACGCCGGCCACTTAATTAGTAAATGTAAGACTTGGCTACAGGTACAACACGCGAGCACCCCACTGCTTTTTCCATTCCCACACTTTCTAACTACCAACCTATTGGCACCCTCGCATGTTGACAAAATGCCTCTAACCTACCAGGCTTTTGTCACGTTCCTGCCTTCTTATCTCCCAAACCGGGGTTGGAACGTTTTTTGATTCCTTTTTAGTCGAGATGCAATTTATTTAGCACAGACATTGGTTTATCCTTACGCTCATGTGTGGTGAACACTTATTGCAGCTCTGAATTAACTGGGTGTGATTATTCCGCATAGTCAATGTTGTTTAACATATGAAATTTACCCGCTAACAGTCTGGGTTAAAATCCAATTATACGTGCCTCACGGCGACCACGCACTGATCGCATGAATACCCTGTGTAGTTTAATTTCAGGTTATCACCACACCCCTGGTGAATTATAATTTTGTATGCATTGTACCTTTCTATACAGTTCTGACCAACGGAATCAGATTCCACTCTCAGTAGACTGGTTCCTCAATTACTCCATCGCATGCTGACCCTAAGGTACACATCACTTTCTCCTTATAATTCATAATAACCGAGATAGCCTCATTATAACCTTCTCTTACCATTTATTAGCTTCTTTCCACAATCCAACCGGACGGTGGATTTATCATCACCAATTAATTCTCCTAAGGACTACAAGTGGTATCCAACACCACTAACACTGGTAGGCCTTCTTGACCATCTGTTTCCAAATACTTTTTCCGTGAAGCACACCCCACTTATTTTCCAATCATTTTGTCCATATAGGCTGTCCACACCCTTGTCCTGAAGAAGACCCACGGTGACTTTAACGCACATTCTTGGGTCGAAACGTCGACGTATCCTGACAATCCATACCCTACGTTCTCCACCACCCCAAAAAATAAAAGAACCCAGAGGAGGGTTGCTGGAGATTTGCGTTCTTAGGGGCGGATGTCGATTGATCTAAACATTTTATATGTTGTTTTTAAACAATTGCAGTGTACATATTGCATTCACTTAAACACTTGGTCACTCTAAGATCACCTATTCACTTATAAGTCACTCTTTCTTCTTTTCAATTATGAACTTGTTTTTGTGACAGCCTCGCATACACAAAAGACAAAAAGAAAAAAAAGAGTATATAGTCATTTTGATTAATCTCACCTTTGTGTGTTTCTTTTTTATATTTCTGTACATTAATGATGGAATGCTAAGAAATTGTTCGCCCGACAGATCCATTTGTAGTATGTTATTTGGTAGTCGCTGCAGCATGTTCCTATGAATGCAGTTACCTCAGGCTTCTGTTGGGATTTGTGCTGAGGAACAGCAGGGTGGGTTCAATCTCACAGGCCGGGGTGGCCACTGGGGCGAGTAGGCGATTGAGCCATGCCTGACGTGCCTGACAAAGCGCCACCGGCCTTCAAATGCACCTGTCTACTATGATTGTTGCCAATTCCCTCATTTCAGCTGATGCACCCAGTTCTCTCTCAAAGATGCTGTCCACATTTACAGTCATTCTCTGGTTCTGCAGACAACCTCTGAACCTCTCTGCCCCCCTAAGAAGGGCCCGGCCAAATCATCATTCTTTCAGGGAGCTGCTGAAAATATTTTTTTCTCGCTCTTCGCCTGAGCTAAGCTCGATCTCCTATGGCGTTTCTGTCTCATCTCCCCCACATTTCAATAGTTTTCCACAGTGTTTCTATTTTCCTTGAATCCAGTCTTTTCCATTCCACTGGCTCAGAATGCTTCAGCCACCCCAGTTCTTCTGTTCTGTGTAAAGCGCACTGACATCACACAGTGGCGTAGCCAGGGGGGGAGGCGGTCCGCCCCAGGTGGCACTATTTTGGGGGCGGCAGCTGCGCGGCACTGGTGGCCCGCCGCTTGTGGCCAGCCCAGAATTTATTGGGGGGGACAGGTCGACAGGACAGTGATGACACTACACCCACACGTGCGGCGGCTGTCGCTGAGCAGCCAGTACACCACACGTGTATCTGTAAGTGCAAGCGCACCTGCTTGCAAGCAAATGCTGCACCACCTTACATAGTGGTGGTGCGGCGCCGGCGCGTCACGGGGCGTGCTGTGTATGTGGGTGCCAGGGCCGTCAATCTTGTAGCGCGCGAAAGCGCTACCAATGCCGGCCCTGGGCATCATTTTTGGCCAGCCCCGGCGCTGCAGCAGTGACGCGCACTGTCGCGCACACCACCACGCGCGCTCTCTTGAGTGGAGGAGTTTCATGCTGGGCAATGCACATTTGCTGCAGACAGTCTGACCGGACTTCTGATTTACTCCGAGTCAGTCACACACTGTCTGGACTGTCTCTACTCAGTCTCTCTACCAGAAGAAACCCAGCCTGCTGGTGGTGGTGCTTGCGTGCACTGGGTCTGGCCTGTCACCTGTGCTGCTGTGGCCCCGACCCCCGCCTCGAGTCGACTCGAGAGAGACACTGACAGCCTAATTAAGGTAAGTGAAAATGAATTCCATTTGAATTTTTATACCTCTATCCGATACAGCAATCCACTTGCCAAATTGATAGATTTCCACATGAGCGGCAGTGTTGTTTTGAGTCCTCCACTGACGCGATTGGAGTACTTTCGATGAAAATGCTTAGGTTTGACCATGCAACCATGTCACGGTGACGTGGTGGCTTATTTGCATTTTACTATTTGCATTTCAAAGACAAATTCCCAAACCAGGAGTTTGCTGTTAGAAAGCGTATAATCAAGGTCTCCACCATGCTGAGAAATTCCCTAAAGTATGTGGGACTCACTGAAATGTCCGCCGTGCTTGCAATCCCCTTGCTCTGCATGGTAGTCCTGGGAAGGGAAAAAAACAGTGTTGGAAGCTCCGCCATAATAGGGTGATTCAGCAGACGCAATGTAGCCGGCAGTTCTGTGGCAGCTTGTCCACCACAAATGTGACACATGTACAGATCGACCACGTGGCTGTATGAGAGACTGGGGAGAAATAAACTCTTAGGGCCTTTACCACTCTTTACCACCACCTCAGTGGAACTGTCGTGAACACAAGTGGTACACACACTCCCTCCTCATCCAAGAGTGGCAGGATTTTGTTTATTTCCTCCCTGGCCTCCCCTAACGTAAGTGGAGGGGAACATTGACCCCATTTCTTCAAACCATGCCAAAAGGTGGAAGGGCAATTTTTATGAGCACTAGCCAGTCGCTTGCTGCCCTGTTGCCAATGGAGTCCCCCAAATTTCCAACATGTAAGGGTGAGGAATTTTCTCTCCTTCATCCTCCACCTTTCGGAACAGCAAGTGGAGTTTAATAAAGATGCAATTCAAACATTGTGATAATAGTTCTTATGCATTTGGCTGGTGCTACATAGGGGCTCCTTGTCAGTCTTACTCTGTCAAGATGTCCTTCAAGCAGGTCATTCCAGTCAGATGGGACTTGGCTCTCTTCTGCGGGTTCACTTCTTCTTCCTGGCATGCGCTGTCCAGCTCCCAGTCATAGACAAATAGATCTTCTAATTGCCATGTTTCCAGCAGCAAGGCAGTTCTGCAGGGCAGAGCAAGCACACCCGACCACACTCTCCTTGCACAACAGCGTGGCTGTATTCCCCCTGGCATTCCCAAGTGCAAGGTGGGGCTAACACTTATTAGCTCCCACCTTGCTAAAGGTATAAGAGTATGTACTAGCCACCCCATATTGTCAAAGTGTATGTGGTGCATTTTGTTCAACTTCTACCACTTTGCCAAACGGGAGGTTGGGGGGAATTTTCTCCTCATCCTTAGTCAGGGGGTGAGAGGCAGTGAAAATTAAGAGGATTGGGTAACTGGGAGCACTTCTGTGGCCCACCAAATGCCCCAGGCCTCAGAGAAGTGAGGAAGATCACAGCTCACCTACTTCTCAATTCACATTCTGAGCACTGGGAAAGCTGAGAACAGCCCATAGCTCTTTCAACACCATATTGCAATTGTGAACTGAGCATTCAGTGAGCTGTGAACTGTTCACAGTTCTCTTTGTGCTCAGTTCAAAACTGTGAGCTGAGAATTGGGAGAGCAAATAGCAGCTGACAGCTCTGAGAGCTCAGTTCACAATTGATGTTATGGTACGGTTTATTAATACAAGCATGTACACCTTGGATTCTTGGCACTATAGAACAACATAATAGGAAAAAACAGTGTAATAAAAACAAGGAAAATCATAGAGAATTATAGATCAAAATGACAAATTACAGATTACATATAAGAGCCTTAAGTTTTTTATGCACAATAGGGGAAGGTTATCCCATTCTCTAGCCAATGCAAATTAAAAGGCCCTGTCCCAAAAAGAAACTATTTTATTCCTGAGGACATTCAGCAAATTTTAATTTGGAGCGTGCAAAGTTAATATTGGGCTGTATTATTAAAGTGTATCCCTGATACAAAGAGGAGAGAAAGAGTAGATAGAACGGTGTACAATCACTAGGGTCTTTTATGCCTCACAAGAAGTCAGTGGAGGAATCTCAAAATTAGTGTAACGTGTCCAGGAGTCTGAAAATGACACCGGGACAAGTTCAGCATATTTCTGTGTGGCTCAACTTCTTGGCAGGGTGGACGGCGTTCACCCTGTGAAAATAGTGGGTGGACGCACGCAGCACCTCTGCTCCAACCTTTGCTTTCACCTGCAGTGGAGTAGAGAGTGGCGTCGTAACTTAAACCCTGCCAATCTACCCCCGCTGCTCGCCGTCCTATTGCCACAGCCCCTCCCCTGCTACCGGCCATGGGCGGCAATCTGAGGGATAGCCCCGGGCGCCAGAAGCTGTAGCTATAAGCACAGTTGCACTATAAGAACAAAGGGACATATCTCTGGGCAGTGCTTATGTGAGAAGGCCTCTGCCCTTCATGTGGCTTACACTCCCTGTTAGGACGTCACGTCCGCTCTGTCCTATCCAAGGATTCCACTGTCCCTGCATTGAAGGGAAGGAGAGACAAACAGAGGGCAGAGCTCTGGGGTCGGCAGAATCCCTTAGCGACTGCCTGGGGAATAAAGAGAGGAGCAGGGGAAGGGCAAAGAAGTGATCTTAGTGATAAATCACCCGCTCGGACTCTCTTCTACAAGGTACACCGTCACCTTCCTGGAGAGGGGAAGGGCCAAGGGGGACTGAGGAGAAGGGCCGATGTTGCTAGAGGGGAGAGGAGACGAAAAGATGGACCAATAGAGGGGGCACCTTACTCCCAACCCGTCCACTTCATAGAAATGGCGGGGTTTTAGCCTCAGGTGAGTGAGTCCGGAACTAGGAGCACGTGAGGCGTTAAAAGGAAACGAGTGGAGCGAGGGGGGAGGGGAGAGGCGGCTGGGGAGGGAGAAGGGGATAAGGCAGAGGAGAGGTTGAGAATGCGGGAGGGAAGATGTGGGTGAGAAGAGAAGGAGGAAGAGATAAGTCAAAAATAAATGTGGGTAAATACTTTGTGCAGTGAATAGCGGAACTTGGAACGGAAGGAGGCAGAGAGCTGAGGAGCGAGATAAGAGAAAGTGAGAGAAGAAAGAGCCTGAGAGAAGAAAGAGCCTTTTGGAGAGATGAAGTCCGGCCCAGGTCCGTGAGAAACCGGAAGGAGCAGAGAGGATGGGTGGGCAAAGAAGTAGGTGGAAGAGGGGAAGCAAAGAGACAGGTGTCAGCAGAGAAGGAAGAAGAGCTTGAAAAATGATCTGGAAAGATGGTCGTTCAGACCCACTGCCCTGGAAAGTCTGGCCCAACTTGACGTTTCCGTTAAAATGTATTGGATAGTAGGAACCGTTTGAACCGTTTGAAGCAGGAAAATGTTAAGGTTTCAGAGACACTGGCCTGACTCGTGACTAGATCTGTCTCATATGAGTCCTTTCCAGCCATTAGTCTGGCACAGTGCTTTAAATGGAAAAAAATAAGTGCAGGTACTCACTAAATTAAGATGTGGACTAGGGGGCGGGGTTAGGGGGGGCAGGGCTATGGGGGCGGGGCTACAGGCAGTGCTAAGGGACCGGGCCAGAGGCACACATTTAATTTGATGGAGATTTAATTGGTGCGCAGATATGCACACTGCAGACAACACTCACTCAGACAAGAACACGCACAGGGACATAGAAGCAGACAGGGTATTTAATTCATGTGTTTTAGAAACACATACTCACTGATGTCCACATTACTAAACCTTGATTCCCCCCCCCCCCACGCTGTGTTGCACCGTCACCATGACCACCTTCTTCCTCGATCTGGCTTCAAACAAGTGCTGCCCTACCTACTCTGCTATGCCAGCAGGATGCCTTCTCTTAGGTTTCCCGAATCACAAGATGTGCCTGTTAGAATCCCTGCTCACATATCTACAGTGCTATTGTCTCCACAGAGCCTGAGTGGACACTGTATCAATAATCACAGTGTGACTCAGCCCCTCCCAAACTCACTGCCAGCTCTAAATGAATTCATATGGTTGTTGCTCAATGAGCACATTGTAAGGGGAGATTAGCACTCGATTATCAGAGTGATTCACTAAAAAGGACAGACTCGCCAGCTCTGTCGCGCTTCTTTTTGCACATGCCAAATTTCACTGAGTTGGCTTGCTGCCCCATGAGTACCGGTACTCTCTTTGGACAAGAATAAGTTCCGGTACTCAATCGCAGAAAATTTAAAAGTGCCGGTACTAAGTACCGGTGAGTACCGGCCCATTTAAAGCACTGGTCTGGAAAGTAACTGACTACCCCAGCCCTTTGCCTTTTCAGAAACACTGGTCTGACTTTGACTCACTGCCCCTGCCTCTTCCTTGTTGCGACTTAGCCACTGGCATCTGCTTGACTTACTCCGTCCCAGCCTTGTTGGGTCACCAAAGATACCCGTCAGTTGTGATAATGCCGAAGGATGTCGGTCCTTGGACATTATCCTGATCCCATGGGAGCCAGCTTCACCATATTATTGGTGGGCCCAGGCCATGTGGGCAGTCCCATGGATGCAAACTGAGAGCAGCATGTCCTGACTCAAATACATGATGCTCCATGGAAAATACCGACAGTGAAAGTGCTCTCAATGACCCCGGAACAATAAATAAGCAACATATTTATCCAGCAAGTGTAGCGCCAACAAAGCAGTGCTGGACAGCCAAGTTTGCCAGCACTTGAACCCTGACATCAGAAGTCCAAGGGGAATAATTAGCCTAGGCAAAATGCATCGATGCCAACGCAAGCAAATACAGTTTATAGCACATATTTCCATATACAGATCACAAGCAGGGAACTTAGAGGTTTATGTCGTGTTTTTTATTAGTCCTTGAAGAGGCCAAATGACCTTTTGAGGTTTATAAACAATATAAACTCGATATTAACCCACATGGAAATGAGAAAAGAACAGTTTTTTTTTACCTATTGCCACATGCATATTTTCCACATATTGACGAGCTGACTGTATGAATGAGTCAAAATGACATTTTAAAACAAAGGGGTGCAATTCTGTGGTGCAATTAAATAGGACAGTTTTTCAACAAGTAAAGTACAGGTTTGGCCTTGAATGTTACAATACTTGGGGGAAACTGTCTGATAAATGAGAGACGACTTTGAATTGAAGCTGTATGCCTGTCTCTGCCATCCCACCTCAGCCCCTTTGGAAACGCTGATCACTCTTGCACGCCTTGTCTTTCAGAAAGCAGGTCTGGCAACACACGAGCCCCGCTTATGTCCAGCAAGCAAACAATATGAATGGTGCTGACCCAACCCTTGGGTTCTTGTCATAAATTATTGGTTGAGTCTGCGGCCACACAGGACCCTATAATATAACCAGGGCTACTGGTTTTATGCAATTTTGCAGCAATTTTCACATAGTTATAGATTTGCCACATTTGCCACACAATCTATCATCTGCCTCATAATCTGCATATTTTAACAAAAAAAATTGTTTCTAGCTCCAACGGTTCAAAAATTACTAAAAATGCAGCAAAACGCATTGCAGAGCAGTGGAAGGTCCTTTGCAAAGATTGACTAGTTACATTTTTGTTGCTTTTATGCTATATTTGGGTGTTAAACTGGTACTAATGAGGGACAACAAATATCTAGACAATGTTAACAAGTTTCAAAATCACAAAATAATGAGGTAATACTATCACAAAATGTGCCGCATTATGCCACATCATTTGCCTTTTCTTGACGCATAATTGACCTAACCCTGCTGCATAATTTTGCCCTCCCTTGCTGCATAATTCCAATGGCCCTGAATATAACCTGGCGCCCATGCATAAGCCTGTATACTATTACAGGGTGGTGTAGTAGGACACTGGCCATGACATCATCATCTTGGGAGAGCTCCCGACACAATGACCCCTGACAAATAGGTTGGCCAGTTCTCAATGGCAGGCCACCAAGGGCCTGATAGCGAATAGTCCCTTGTTGTGTAAGGTGAGTGCCAATTGCATGGTAAAAATGTTCGAACTTCAGCCACACTCCCACACCAGCTCTCAGCCTTTCCATTACACGCCTTAGGAAAGATGGCCAACCGGCAGCACACCCTGTGGCGACCATCTGTTCTCATGACAGCTTGGCACTGAGGAGCAGGCAGGCACACTCATCGAACTGCTGTCTTCAGATCTGCGTCACCCTTCACGTTCTGTGGCTGTGCCTCTTGGAGAAAGTCTTCTTTCTTTCTGCCCAGGATATCGAGCAACACATTCTGGGAAGAATTATTGAACAAGCATCTAAAGTCATCCATCATACATTATATCCAGAGCTTTATGTGGGATGAAAGAAGTGGGGGGTCTCTCAAAGGGGCAAGGCCGATGAAATTAAGGGTGTGGCTGAAAAACAAGTAAATTAAAAATCTGTGTGTTGCCCGTCTGGTATGTTGCTACTTCTTTCTGTCACTGACTCCAGACATATAATACAACAAGTAACATTACACCTACAACAAGCCAGGACTATTGGCTTTGTCAATGGTTGTTAGTTGCATGATATAAATAAGCAACAACAATGGCTTTGTTGTTTATAATATTGAAAACACTTCAGTTCTGAAATAATGAGACTGTGAAAGAACTATAACAATTCTCTATGAAGTTACATCAAAGGCAGTGAAGGGTGGTACTGCTGCAGAGTTAAGATTTTTTACCCTGAGGGTAAGGGCAAAAATGGAGAGCCCGATAGGGACCCATCTCAGACCCTGCTTTTTAGACCTGCCAGTGCTGAGCACTGGCAGGGCCCAGCCCACTTAAAGCCCTGATTATATCACATGTATCTCTGCACTCCCACAAACCACATTCGCTTATGGAAATAAAGTGGTGTGCTAGTCATTCCTGAGCGTAGGCAGCAGGCAAGTCCAGGCTGATCAGCGGCTACTCCTGGAAATGTCTAGTAATGGACAGACTACATGTATTGTATTATATTGCAGCACCTGTACAGAACTTACTATCCTTATGTGGGGCGCAGGGCTAGGATGCTAGCCCGTGTAGGGTGTATAGTCTGCATGCTTCCATTGTCCTCGCAGTTTCTGCTCTGCAGCGTCACTCTCCACCATGGTATCGGAAGGGTATGCACCTTCCCGGGACATGGATGGCAGCATCACATGCCTGTATAGTGTGTCTAGATGACAGTAGGAGTTTGAGCTCAGCCCATACTGAGCTTTAAGCCTAAATTCCTATCCTTAGCTCTGGCTCCTACAAGCACTGATGCTTTTAAAGTCCCGCCCCCTCACCAGGCTCCACCCCTCCAAGACCTCTCCTTCTCTCACACATTCAAAATATTTTCAAAGTTGGCGGGTCTGTGGTGATATTTGAAAAAAAAATCTTAAATAAACAAGAACTCATTTATGTGTAACTTCTGTAACAAATAACATTTTTGCTACTTATGCAACTGATTCTTGTTAGAAATTGGGTCTATAGTTGGCAGTGGTTTGCACCCTGTCCAAGTAGGGACCCACAATCCTAGTCAGGGTAAGTGTAGTACTGTTGGAAAGTGGGTTATTAGTTGTGGCAAATGTATATATGCCACTGGCAATAAGGCCACTACCACAATAAAGGGCTCAGTACAGGTCTTAGAAAATTATTCCCACGCTCAATCCTTAGAAGCTTGGCTGCGAGCACGCAGGCTTAACTGAAAAGACAGGTATGTAAAGCAATTCAGTAAATAATTAAGACACAAGACACAATAAAATCCAACACCAATTTATATAAATAGGAAATATTCTTTTCTTTAAAATGACACCAAAACGAAACAAATCCAATGTAGGGAACCAGAGATATGGATTTTTAAAGATTTAGCACTATATTGCACATAGAAACCTATAGCGCCTATTGGGACATCTGGGCACGCTACACAGGGACAAAGTCAAAGTTTCAGGCCGACCACGATGGAGCCCTGCACGGATACCCCTCGCGGTAGGTCTCGATCAACATTTTTACCTTCTGACTTAGAAACGTTTCTGGAGCTTTTCTTCCCGGGGTCCCTCGAAGCCCACAGCCAGTCCGGATTCGGTGAGGGTTCAGCGGCTTGCCTTGTGACGAGCTCCTGGTCCAACTTGTAGAAGTCCGACCTCCGTAGCTTTCCAGCGGGACGAACCAGGGATCCAGGCCGGCTCGTGTTTGAAGGTGGCTCTCGCGGTTGGTCCCAGTCACCTTTTCTACATTCGGACTTAGAAACTTTTACAGAGCTTTTTCTTGCGGGGTTCCCTCGAAGCTCTTCACCAGGCCGGATTCGGTAAGGGTTTGCGGGCTTGGGTTTCAGCTTACTCCCGGTTAAACTCTGGAAGTCAGACCTCCGGAACTTTTCAGCAGGACGAACCTGGCCGGCTCGCAGTTGAGGGTTGCCGGCTTGGCTGGCCAGGTCGAGTTGGTCCACTTATGGAGCTTTTTTCCAAAGTTGCTCCAAACTTCTCCAAACTTCTGGAACTTCTTCCTGAAGTTCTCCAAAGGGTCCCAAAGTGTCCAAAACTTACTCCAAGGGTCTGGAAGCTCCAAGATGGTCCTTGAAAGTTTGGGACTTCAGTTCTCACAATCCACTGGTACAAAATCCTTACAAATCCACTGGTAGTCGTCCAGGCTGATGATTCTTGGTGGTGATGTTCCGGTGAGCTCTGTTAACTGTTAGCTTGCAGGGAGTCCACTCTTTAGTCCCCTCGAAGCAAGGTAGTCCACAGGGCTGTAGTTCTGGATTGTGCAGCAGGTGCAGTCTTCAGAGTGCAGGACCTGGTTGGCAAATCAAACTTCTCAGCATGGACCCTTCTTCTTTCTTAAGTTTCAAGCTGCAGATCTGAGAGGCTCTGCCCCTCTCAGATACTTATTCCAAGTTCTCTGGGTCAAGCAGGAGGGCACTCCTGTCCAATGAGGTGCAGGGCAACACCCCAGGGTATGACCACATCTTCCAAACTGTGGCACTATTTTCTCCAAAATTCATCATGGCTGATTTTCCATAAGGGAGAGAACAGCTGGCTAAACACACCTCCAGGATGGTTTATCTCCATTGTCTCTCCCCCTTGCATCTGCTCATTCCTTCCTTAATCCTACCATCTGGTTGGGTTCAAAGAGTAGAGGTGTAAATGAAACTGGCTTCTCCTGCCTGACTCCTCCTTCCATTGAAGAAAATTATTTACGACCTCCCCACCCCTGCTCTGACATTCCTACGTAGCAGAACCCTGCCCTCTCAGAAGAGCTTTCTAACCTCAGGGGCTATTTATCACCTCACCAAAGGAGCCTGGCTAATCCACTTAACTCTGACCAATCAGGACAGACCACTAGAAGGCTGAAGCTTGGCTTACAGACAAGAAAGTCTTATAACTTCTTGTCTGTACACCTTAGGAGAAATTCAACAATACCATATTTTTGGATTTATCAATACCATTCTAGGAAGTCCTTGAATGCTATTTTCATGATTCTTCTAGTGGGAATTATTAGTTAATAACTTCTTGCCATGTTTACCGATGTGGCAGGGGATTTGCAATGGGAAAAATTACTTGGGCCATTTTTCCAACTCAAGAGCTTATAAAAACATATTTTATAAGGACCCTGCCTATATCTACAGGACCGCCCCACCCCTGGAACACCCAGGGGAGACTTTAGGGGTTCTGAATATGTAAACATATTGCAGATCCTCACTCCACAGTGCTCCTAGTACAAAAGTCGATTTTGGGAAACACTTTACCACAATGTTGGGAGCGAAATGTGCAATTCCACTTAACCCAGGGCATCTAAAACTCATTTTACAAGAGTCCTCCTTATAAATACCTGACCCCCCCACACCCCTGGGACACCGACCCTGGGGGTACCTAATATGCCCAAACATTGTCGTTTATCCATTTTTAAGTGCCCTAAACACCAAAGTCGAGTTTGGGCATAATTTGCATTTTAAAAGCAGTCTTGCAACCCAGGGCTGCTTTTAAACTGACCTCAGGCTTTAGCAGTGCACACACACAAGTGCAGAAAGGGCTGCTGGCCTCTACACTGCCATGCCCTATTATACACTAGGGATTTAAAGGTAGTTTCAATCCCCCTGCCCTAGTATCTACTAGGGCCTTAAAGGGGAGGTCATGCCAATAATGGGGGTACCCTAACCCATAGTGTACCCTAGTGTATGTAGGTCTTTTCACTGTATTCTAAGTGTCTCTTTCAGCATAGCACTGGCCCTGGGCCTGGTTAGGCAGAGCCCAGGGTTAGTCAGAGTCCGTTACCACCAGTACCAGTCAGCAAAAAAAAGTTGGGGGTGCCCAGGGCACAGGATGATTTTGCAACAAGTACACACTAAGTTTACCTGTGCTCACCCTCTGGTAGCTTGGCTCAGAGCTGTCAGGCTAAACTAAAGAGGGGATGTGTAAAGTATTTATGCACACACACGGTAGCACAGTGAAAACACCACAAAAGTACTCCACACCAGTTTAGAAAAAATAGCCAATATTGATCTCAGTAAAGCAAGAACAAAACAAAAAAAATCCAACATACACAAGTCAAGTTACGAATTCTCTCAGATTAAATGCAGTTATAGCGCTTAGAAATACAATAGCTCTAGCTGGGGCTATAACGATGTGGTGGCGAAGTCGAATCTCAAAGTTTGAAGCTGACCACGATGGAGCACGGGCCGGCTATGGATTCGTACAAACTCCGGTTACAGTACCTTGGAAACGATGACAAAACAAAGATGTTGAGAGGTGCCATGGAGGTGAGGCATCACTGAGGCCGGGGCAATGTCGGTTCCTTACTGTCAGTGCAGGTCGTTGGCACGTTGGTTCTTGGGACGGTGCGTTGCACAACGGTAGGTGAAGTGTCACAAGTGAGGCATCAGTTCCTGGAGGTGGTGAAGATTCGTTGAGCCGTTGACTCCCGGGACGCTGTAAGGCACAGGGGAGATGATGCAGCGTTGGCAGTGAAGCGTCGGTTCAGCTGGCGGTGCGGGGTCGATGAAGCGTCAAGGGTCAAGCCACGAGGCGTTGACTTCGTGGTGTCAGTGTCACATCACGGGGCCACAGGTACGGCAGCAGAGTCGGACGTCACGGACTTTGGTGACGCAGTGTTTGAGACTCACGTTGTGGCGGAACTTCGGAGAGCACCGCGGTGATGTCGTGGCCTGCGTTGCAAGTCACGGTCGTTGCGTTGAACAGGGACCAACGCTCTGTTGCAGGCAGAGGTGCAGTGTTGAAGAGCGGCACAGGCTCCGAAGTCACACTCGAAGTCGATGTAATGGTTTCTTCTTGTTTAGCACAGAAAACTCACTTCCAAGGGCCCAGGAACTGGATTTGGCACCACTTACTAGGGTAGGGCGCTCAGCAGAAAATCCCAGGTGCTGCAGATGAAGTATTTGATGACCCTGAGACTTCCAACAGGAGGCAAGCTCAACTCAAGCCCTTGGAGAACCTTAGAAAGCAGGATGCAGAGAGCAAATGACAGTGCTTTCACTCCCAAGACAGAAGCAGCAAGCAGCAGGCCAACACAGCAAAGCAAGCAGCAAAGTGACAGTCCCTGTAACTGTCTAGAGTGAATTCACAAAGCCCAACTGTCATCCAACCCAGATGTGTATTCTCGGGACAGGCAGAGGCACAGAATGGTTCAGTAAGAAAATGCCAACTTTCTAAAAGTGGCTTTTTTAGACCTGCAATTTAAAAAACAACTTTACTAAAAGATGTGTTTTTAAATTGTGAGTCCAGAGACACCAAACTCCAAATATCCCTCCCTGTCCAATTGGAAGATACACTTGTAAAGTGTTAGAGGGCAGCTCCAATGCTAACCTTTAGGAGAGATAGGCCTTGCTGTAGTGAAAAACGAATGTAGCCGTTTCTCACTACCAGGACATGTAAAACAAAACCACATGGCCTACCATATAAATACACTGCACCCTGTCCATGGGGCTACCTAGTACCTACCTTAGGGGTGTCTTGCATCTAATAAAAGGGAAGGTTTGGGCCTGGCAAGTAGGCGTACTTGGCAGGTCGGCATGGCAGTTAAAAACTGCACACACAGGCTCTGCAGTGGCAGTCCTGAGACATGTTTGAAGGGCTACTCATGTGGGTGGCACAATCAGTGATGAAGGCCCTCTAGTAGCATTTGGTTTACAGGCCCTGGGCACACACAGTGCACTGTACAAGGGACTTATTAGTAAATCAAATATGCTAATTATGTAGAAACCAAATGCCATCACATTTAAGACACACAGCACATGCACTTTAGTACTGATTAGCAGTGGTAACATGCCCAGAGTCCTAAAACCAGCGAAAACGAAGTTCAGTACACAGTCAAAAACAGGAGGTCAGAAGCAAAAAGTCAGGGGAAACCACGCCAAAAGATGCCAGGTCTAACAACTCCTAGAAAAAGCATTCTAATATCCTTTGGGTTTGGTCCGTGCTCTCTGTCCATGTGACTCTATCTCTAACAGGTGTAAATCTGCAGGGAATAGGTAATGTATTAGAGAGCGGGAGCTGGAAGGGCGTGACCAGTTTCTTTTCTCATTGTACTTAATTCCAGCTGCTCCGCTCTCGCTTCCTCTTTGCCCTTGATGTTTTAGAATACGCAGGGCCATTTCCTCACTCCATACTCGCTCACTTTAAACTTCACACCAGGTCTGCAGACAGGAGTGTATATATACTATCTATACCTTAAAGGGGGAGCCCCGGGGGTAGCCTTGCCCCTATGTGTATGAAAAAGGTACAATATTTTAGCTTTTAATGCTCATGGTGTATTTTAGTGTGTTTTGATTATTAGCTTTATTCTACCCACGGAATAGTTTGGAAATTTGAGCCAAATAGTAAATATTAAAGGATACCCAGGCACTAAGTTTTTGCACAATGCGATGGGATTTAAAGACCACTTAAAGGCAACTCCACAGGCAATTTTAAGAGCATCCTTCAGGGACATTTGAGACAAGTTAATGGAAAATAAATGTTGGAAACACATAATGTATGCAACACTAATAGAAATTAAATAGAATTAAAGTGCAATTTTATAGGGAGGTTTAGGTCCTCCCCAAGAATTTCAAGAGGAGTTAGTGGGAAATGGTGTGCGTTTTACCAATAGTATTAGTGAAAATTAGAGAGCGTGCAAATTCTACTGTGCCGTGGGAGATGGGGTCTTCTCCTGAACCGCAGACACACAGAAATATCTGTATTCCTGACTGAAAAATGACAGGGGATAAATCAATCAACGGCTATATGTAGGCTGTCACATCCCAAATATAACACGGCCTGCCTCTACCTCCAGCCCCATTAATAACCCACTGAGTGCCGAGCATGCTTGGGTTCTTAGCGTGTGTGCCTATAAGGGCAGTGTATGCTAAGAGGGGCAGTTCCCACTGCCAGCATCATTTAGGGGACCAAACATCAACATAGCCTGCTCCATCCAGGAGGGCGTGCGCCTGCAGCAACGCCCTTGTTCACTCCCCAGAGCCACTACTGTGCTCCCCACCTTCACTTCTACTACCCCATCCCTTCTTCTCCCACTCAGTCCCACCCTTGGAGCACCCTGACGTGGCCAGAAGATGACAGAGGACACCCATGAAACACCCAAACTCCCAGCCCTCTGTCAGATAGAGTCCACTGCAACCTGTTCTACTCATCTCTCCTTCTTTACACCCCACACTTTGTCTTTCACTATTTCACCCCTTTCACCTTTTCACACTGTTCACATTTGTACATCGAACCCCTCCCTGTCACATTCTCCCCTGCTCCCTATTTTGTACTTTTGCCCTTCCTGTCTGCTTCTGCAATTCTCCTAATGTTTACTAACCCTCCTCTCCTTAGTCCATTCCAGCGTCTAGTGCTGCTCTGCCCTCTCCCTCATGTTGGGTCCCCTTCTCCGGATCTACTTACACGAACTCCTTTACCTCCGCCTTTATTGCCTGTGCGGAGTCTCAAGGCGCTGTTAAGCTTCTCAGAGGTGATAAGGCAGCTCAGCTCCTCACAACACAAAGAGCCTCATTACAATCGGCCTGGTTAATTGTGATAACTCCCGTTACCCCACGGTTCACAGGTGTGGGTTTTGTGATAAATGCGGGAAGGTCAAACCTGCCGATATTTATTGTGGGAAAAATGCCCAGCGTTTAGCGGAACATGAGGATGCTGGTGCAGGAAAGCATCAAAATCCTCATGTTATTTCCCTAAAAGTCATAATTGAGCGATATTATCACACACAATAAATTCCAATGTGGCATTTGTATTAAGCCTGGGCGGTGTATTAAGCTTGCGAGGTTGCGGTAACTTCGCGATTCGCGTAGAACGCGAAGTTACCGTGCACTACGCAATTTGCGGCGTAGCGTAGCTGTTTTTCTTCATCGCGCGCTCAATATACGTTCTCGCGCGCGCGGTAACGACCTACCGTGATTCTGCGTTCGCCGACGCGACTTCCTATCCGTTCGCGGGCGCCACGAGATTTGGAATCCGGCCGCACGATCCCGCGAGAGTGTGCGACCGCGAACACGTCATTCGGACGCGCGATCTGACTTCCGGCGGCAGTGTTGGTAAGATCGCGATCCCGAACACGAAGAAACTACAATCTGGCGAAGAATATATCTCGAGCATCATAAAACCTTCTCGAAAATGATGAATTAGTTCATTTTGCACAAAAAACTCCTCAGGTTGTCATTTAGAGATGTAGTTTGGTGAGCAAGGAGTCCTTTTTCTTTTTTTCCAAGAGGAAGGAAGTGCCCCTGATTCTCAAACTTCCTGTTCCTGTCCAGCAGGCTCCTCCCAGTGTTTTGTCCATGTGCTGTTCACTTTCATTTGGATTTGGAGCTGGAAGGATCACTTTTTGTGTCTGTCTGCTGCATCATATCATTGGATTGGATTTGAGGACTCTTGGATTTGAGATTTTACAAGTAAGTTGGAGAATTGGTGTACTTGTTTGTTTGATTGGGGCTTGTTTGTACCTACATTTTTTGGGGGATTTCCATATTTTTTAAAATGTATTGTTGTGGCCTGTAGTTTCGGCAGGGGCCTAGTTGTTTTTCTTTGATTGGAATTTCAGCCAGTAGGCCCAGACTAGAGCCAGAGGTACCCATGGGTGCATGTTTCTGTGGTGTCTGTTGAATTTAAAGTTTAAACATCATGTAGGCCGGGCATCCATGGATGGCATTGTTTTGAATTGGTAAAAGTGGTTTTTGGGGCGTATTTTATTTTTTTGGGTGTTTGTTAAATAAATAGGCCTTTTCAGCCAGTAGGTAACCCTGGGCGTTCAGCTCGCGGACTTTGGGCAAGTCCGCACTGCGCGACAACGCGGACTTACACTTTTTATCTTCTTCGCGTGCTCAATGTACGTTTTCGCGCGCGATAACGACAATTTGTGACGATTGCGATGCCGAACACGCAGAATTTACAATCTGGCGAACAATATCTCTCGAGCATCATTAAACCTTCTCGAAAATGTTGATTTAGTTCATTTTGCACAAAAACTCCTCAGGTTGTCATTTAGATGTAGTTTGGTGATCAAGGAGTCATTTTTTTTTTGTTTTACAATTTTTTCCAAGAGGTAGCAAGTTTCCCAGAGTCTCCAACTGCCTGGTCCTGTCCTTTGTCTTCACTTTTTGTTATTTTGGGTGGCCTGGCCATGTGGGTGGCGGCCATTTTGTAAAGCCAGGCATTGTGCTTTTGCCATAGGCCTGCATTGTCTGTCTTGTGTTCCTTTTCTTGTTGTTCTGGGTGGCCTGTCCATGTGTTGGCGGCCATTTTGTGTGAACAGCCACTGTGCTTTTGCCATAGGCCTCAAAGCTTGCGGCCTAGTGTGCCAGTAGGCCCGGCGGTAGTCATCCTCATGGGTGCATAAAAACTGTTTGTGTTGTCTGTTGAATTGTAACATAATTGAGGCCATGGATGGCATTTGATTGATTTGCAAAATGTGGCTTTTGGGGCGTATTTTATTTTTTGGGGTGTTTGTTAAATAAATAGGCCTTTTCAGCCAGTAGGTAACCCTGGGCGTTCAGCTCGCGGACTTTGGGCAAGTCCGCACTGCGCGACAACGCGGACTTACACTTTTATCTTCTTCGCGCGCTCAATGTACGTTTTCGCGCGCGCGATAACGACAATTTGTGACGATCGCGATGCCGAACACGCAGAATTTACAATCTGGCGAACAATATCTCTCGAGCATCATTAAACCTTCTCGAAAATGTTGATTTAGTTCATTTTGCACAAAAAACTCCTCAGGTTGTCATTTAGATGTAGTTTGGTGAGCAAGGAGTCATTTTTTTTTGTTTTACAATTTTTTCCAAGAGGTAGCAAGTTGCCCAGAGTCTCCAACTGCCTGGTCCTGTCCTTTGTCTTCACTTTTTGTTATTTTGGGTGGCCTGGCCATGTGGGTGGCGGCCATTTTGTAAAGCCTGGCATTGTGCTTTTGCCATAGGCCTGCATTGTCTGTCTTGTGTTCCTTTTCTTGTTGTTCTGGGTGGCCTGTCCATGTGTTGGCGGCCATTTTGTGTGAACAGCCACTGTGCTTTTGCCATAGGCCTCAAAGCTTGCGGCCTAGTGTGCCAGTAGGCCCGGCGGTAGTCATCCTCATGGGTGCATAAAAACTGTTTGTGTTGTCTGTTGAATTGTAACATAATTGAGGCCATGGATGGCATTTGATTGATTTGCAAAATGTGGCTTTTGGGGCGTATTTTATTTTTTGGGGTGTTTGTTAAATAAATAGGCCTTTTCAGCCAGTAGGTAACCCTGGGCGTTCAGCTCGCGGACTTTGGGCAAGTCCGCACTGCGCGACAATGCGGACTTACACTTTTTATCTTCTTCGCGCGCTCAATGTACGTTTTCGCGCGCGATAACGACAATTTGTGACGATCGCGATGCCGAACACGCAGAATTTACAATCTGGCGAACAATATCTCTCGAGCATCATTAAACCTTCTCGAAAATGTTGATTTAGTTCACTTTGCACAAAAAACTCCTCAGGTTGTCATTTAGATGTAGTTTGGTGAGCAAGGAGTCATTTTTTTTTGTTTTACAATTTTTTCCAAGAGGTAGCAAGTTGCCCAGAGTCTCCAACTGCCTGGTCCTGTCCTTTGTCTTCACTTTTTGTTATTTTGGGTGGCCTGGCCATGTGGGTGGCGGCCATTTTGTAAAGCCTGGCATTGTGCTTTTGCCATAGGCCTGCATTGTCTGTCTTGTGTTCCTTTTCTTGTTGTTCTGGGTGGCCTGTCCATGTGTTGGCGGCCATTTTGTGTGAACAGCCACTGTGCTTTTGCCATAGGCCTCCAAGCTTGCGGCCTAGTGTGCCAGTAGGCCCGGAGGTAGTCATCCTCATGGGTGCATAAAAACTGTTTCTGTGTTGTCTGTTGAATTGTAACATAATTTAGGCCATGGATGGCATTGGATTGATTTTCAAAATGTGGCTTTTGGGGCGTATTTTATTTTTTGGGTGTTTGTTAAATAAATAGGCCTTTTCAGCCAGTAAGTAACCCTGGGCGTTCAGCTCGCGGACTTTGGGCAAGTCCGTACTGCGCGACAACGCGGACTTACACTTTTATCTTCTTCGCGCGCTCAATGTACGTTTCGCGCGCGCGATAACGACATTTTGTGACGATCGCGATGCCGAACACGCAGAATTTACAATCTGGCGAACAATATCTCTCGAGCATCATTAAACCTTCTCGAAAATGTTGATTTAGTTCATTTTGCACAAAAAACTCCTCAGGTGGTCATTTAGATGTAGTTTGGTGAGCAAGGAGTCATTTTTTTTTGGTTTTACAATTTTTTCCAAGAGGTAGCAAGTTGCCCAGAGTCTCCAACTGCCTAGTCCTGTCCTTTGTCTTCACTTTTTTGTTATTTTTGGTGGCCTGGCCATGTGGGCGGCGGCCATTTTGTTAAACCAGCCACTGTGCTTTTGCCATAGGCCTCCAAGCTTGCGGCCCAGTATGCCAGTAGGCCCAGAGGTAGTCACCATGGGTGCATAAAACTGTTTCTGTGTAGTCTGTGGAATTTTGGCATCATTTAGGCCATGGATGGCATTGAATAGATTCAATTGAATTGCGAAATGTGGTTTTTTTTGGAGGGTCTGACTATTTCACTTATTGGGTGTGGTAAATAAATGCCTTTTTTGCGTGTGTACTGTGTCATTATAATTGTGTTGTTGTAGTGGTTGTCTAACTTTCCAAAGTGTTTTTAGCCATGTGGATTTTAGTTTTTGCATTAAAGCTGTGTGTGTTTTATAAGGCATCCTTTGTCTGCCCATATATAGGCCTGCTTGAGTTCATTGTTTGCCGTGCCTTGTGCCTGTGAGTCACCATGTTTCTGGGGGCCATTTTGTTGTGGTAGTTATTAGTGTGCTGTTTTTGCCACATAGGCCTGCGTGTCTTTCCATTTTTCCTCTTGTTTTACTGCTTCCAAATCCATCCCCATTGCCAGCTGCAGCTCCCTGATGCTGCTATATAATACATCCCACGTGATGCACAAATTTAGGCCAAACATGCTCCAGTACATTTTAGTTTTTGTTCTTTAATATTCTTATTCTTCCAGAGTGTACAGTAGCCAGGAAAGCCCTGGCCTTGTTGTCAACGTCTCATAAATGGCTACACTGTGTGTTGTTGTTGGCAGAGTTTCTGAAATTTAATAATTGAGGCCACCACACACTAAGTTCTATATTCTATTTGTTTGATTTGTGCTATGTTTGACTGATGTTCTGGCTTTTTTGCTTTTAGGTGCACAAAGACTGAGGAGGAGGTGTGTCTCTCATCATTGCCTGTTGCACTTCCAGACAGACATCCTGCTGCTGGACACACAACGTGACGTGTGACCTGACCAGACATCTCTGCAACTGAGTGCTGCTGACATCTGAAGAAGATGGGCCCAAAGAAAGCAGGTACCAGGTCCTCCAGTACCAAGAAAGTTGCTATTGAGAAGAAGAAGGAACAGAAGAAGCAAGTGACACTGAAGTCTGGTGTGCCGGCCAGTACCTTTTTGGGAAAAAAAATTGCGCCTGCAGCAGCGGTGTCCGGGGGCAAGCTGGGGGCAGCACATCCGCATCAGTGGACCCAACCCACCAACCCAGGGCCAAGCACATGAGTGGGGAAGAGGTAGCCAGCCTAATGGTGGAAAGCAGTGATGCTGAGCCGGAGATAAACTTATCGCTATCTCAAAGTAGTACCCAATCAACGCAGGAGGAAACACAGCAGATAAGTGGTCAACAACAACAGCCGCAACCACCGCCCGCAATAGTAGTTGTTGTTCCTCCTGAAGTAGGGGCAGTTCAGGAAATTGAGCCTCATGCAGAGGTAGAAGAAGAAGCCACTCATTCAGAAGATCCATTGTCTTCCAAATCCCCAGCAAGGAAAAGGAGGGGTAGTCCATCGAGTTCTTCGCCAAGCCCCCTTCTGATGATCTAGATGCCACTTGGAAGCCACAAACTGAGTCTGAGAGGGAGCCACGTTCCAAGACCAAGCTAGGGAAAAGGAAGGTTCCAGAAAGCCTTACACTTATGGAGGTCGATGTAGAACAGCAAGATGATGATGATGATGACGACGAGCCAGTCATCACGAACATCACTCCCGGCCCCGAGGAGATGGAGACCAACATTCTTACTCTATCCAAAATCGCTGCGAGGGATGTAGCACGCATACCTCCACAGGTAACACCAACACGACCTACAGCTTCCATATTTGCATTAGCAAAGGCCCGGCAGCGACCTACATCCAGCACAACCACCACCTCTGTAGGAGTAGGTAGTGGTACAGCAGCACAGAGTCAAATTCAACACACACCCTACAGATCATCCGGCATTGGAAGTGGCACCTCCAGCAGGAGGCCAAAGTTAAGCTCCCCAGTTTGGGACTTCTTTACGGTTAGCGAAAAGGAGGAGAACATTGCTATATGCTCCATTTGTAATACCTCTGTTAGTCGTGGTAAGCTTGGTACAAACTATGGTACCGGAGGCCAAATGACCCATCTGAAAAAACACCACTTGATCAGCTGGGAGGACCACCTTCGCGACAGAAAAAAAACTGCAACCATTGGTGTTGGTGGGGATAAAGGAGTAGAAGAAGATCCGATCACGGTGGAAGAGGAAGGACAGGGAGACATTCTCTCTGGTAGTGGTACACAAGGTGTCCCTGACCCCAGCAGTGCAGTCTTAACGTTGCACACATCTTCAGCAACATCTCAGTGGCACAAGAGTAAGAGTCAGCCGGAGACACCAAGAAGTACCAGGTCCGCACTACCAAAAAGTGCGTTGAGCCTAAGAGAAAGGAAAACCATGCAGCCTACCATTATCAGCATGTTTGGGGGTGAGGGGCAGTACGAACGCAACCACCCAATAGCACGTTTGTACAATGCGAAGCTGGCTAAAATGTTAGCACTGGACCTTCTCCCTTTTTCTTTTGTTGAAGGGTTGGGTTTTGTGGAATTTGTGTCAACCATCTGCCCAAAATGGCATGTTCCCAGCCGCTACTATTTTGCCAGAGTTGCAGTTCCAGCACTACATCACGACGTGCTGGAATTGCTAGGAAAGGCCTTGAAGCAGAGTGCTGTTCACAGTATCCACCTGACTACAGACATGTGGACCAGTTGCCAAGCCACAGATTACATGTGCATCACTGCACACTGGATCAGTTTTGTGGGTGTTAGAGAACAGCTATCTGCTGGTGTTGATACTGCAGAGATTTTTCATGCCACTCGCAAACATGCAACTGTAGCCATGTTTGCCATGGAGAAATCTCATACTGCTGCAAACATTTTGGAAGAGTTTAACACCAAGGTCTTTGAGTGGCTGCGCCCAAGAGGGCTTACGATTGGTTTTGTTGCCACGGACAACGGCAGTAATGTAGTTTTGGCCATGCGCAATGGTGGCTATTTCAGGGTCCCGTGTTTGGCACACTGCATTAACATTGTTGTTCAAGACTTTTTGAAAAATGAATCAAAAGTCAGCAACTTACTGGTCACCTGCAGAAGAATATGCACACATTTCAGCCATTCTTTTAAAGCCCGGAAGCAGCTGAGGGTCATTCAACGTGAGCATAAACTGCCAGTCAAAGCGCTCATCCAGGAGGTGCCAACACGTTGGAACTCAACTTATTACATGCTTGATCGTCTGTTTGAACTGTACATACCACTCAATGCTTATGTCATGCAAAGAATAGGGGAACCTACTGTGAGAGGCATGACCGTTGAGATGGCTCAATGGGACCTCATTAAATGCCTGACTGAGATGCTACTTCCTTTTGAGATCTTCACACGTGAAGTCAGCAGGGAGGACTGTACTATGGGCCAAGCTATCCCATTGTTGCACATGCTAGAGCAACAGCTGAAGGATGTGTCTGAAACGTACGCAGGTGTGGATGACAAACAAGACGCATATCATTTGGCGGAGACCTTAGCCGCTCGCTTATCGGAAAATACAAGGATTAAAAATAAAATTTTGTCACAACCACATTACATTAGTGCCACAATTTTGGATCCACGGTACAAAGTATTTCTGAACAGCAAGGCAGTAATTCCTTTTTCGGAAGTGGATGTTGCCAACTACAAAACTTTGATAGCTAAGGAAGCAACTATTTTCGAAAGCGAACGGCTGTTAATTACAGGCCCCCCACCCCAGGCCATAACCAGTACTACAGGGCATCCAGAGTCAAGTTATACTTCGGAGCCTGAGGGCAGTGCATTTGCCTCCCAGCAGTCACCTACACCAACAATAACATCAAGAACAGGATCATCCACAGCACACTGTGCAACTGATTGGTTTCTACAGCAGGGGTATGGTAAGTCCAGTGCTGATGCAAAGGCAAAACCGGCCGAGCACATCCGAGCACCCCTTAACATTGAGCGGATGGTCCAGGCCTATCTGGATGACCCAACAGAGGTCTTCATGGATGGAAACCCATTGGTGTATTGGTATGGGAAAAGAAGCCAATGGACAGTGCTCAGCAGGCTGGCGATAAAGTATCTCGCTTCCCCTGTCGCAAGTGTCTCTTCTGAGCGTGTTTTCAGTGCTGCTGGTGCCATTGTAACTTCGAAAAGGACCAGTCTCTCGGCCCAAAGCGTGGAGAGGTTAACCATGATCAAAATGAATCAGCACTTTATACCACCGGATTACAAAATACGTGAATCACAGCAGGAAGAGCAGAGCGACTTGGATGACGTAAATAGTGCGTTACAGGACCTACTTCTGTCCGAACCACCAGAGTTTGAGGACGAGCTCCTCTTCCCTGACAACTAGGCTTTCAAATTGTTGCTTTCTTCCTTCCTTTATGTGTCTGTGTATCTGTCTTTCTGGTTCAAATCAAATCACAACAAAACCATCACCACCGTCTTCTTTTTATTTCCCTATTGGAGTTGCACGTCTGTGCATTTAACTGTCCACTCTTCAGAGTCCTGCTTCATCTTCCTGTCTCGCACAAGTACATTTCCATCAAGCCAGACATTAGTACAAGAAATGTTGCCTTTACCAGTCCCGCCTCCATTAGAAGTGAAACGTGACTACTATAGCTATCCTCCGTTTTGTTTTCGAGCCGAAACTCATCAGTGTCCGAAGGCTACAGCCTCAGCAGGCATCCAAAGGTCCTCACTGTCAGGACAGAAGGTACTTGGCAGAGAAAGACAAGAGACTCTTCGAAGAAACTTGCTGACATTTGTGCAAACTCAAATGACCAGCAATGAGCACTACACAGGCCGCGGCCCATCATCACAGTGCTGACCATGGGAAGCAACTTAAACTGTGACAAAGAAGTGCCACAGATGAATAAGACGAAAACCAAAACAGCGCCTAACACTCAAAATGAATGTGGACTGGAGTAATGATGAGGCCACTGCCCCGCAAAAAAAAAAAAAAATGTCAGAACTAGGCATCTGATGATCTGACAGCCAAAGAGAAGAGCAAGACAGGTAATGATGGAATGCATTGGATGTTTGCAGACTCTGAGCGATTGCTGTTGTTTGTTGTTGATGTTGTGCATGAAGTCGAACTCTACTCTACTAGTTAATCTACAAAGTGACTCAAGTAAGTCAGTGACAGTCAATGTTTCCCTTCTTGTTGTTTAATAACCAAATTGTACTCCTACTACTGCAGGTGCAGGCCAATATCTGTTGCAATTTTTTAAAATGGAATATGGACTTAATCGGAGTCAATACAGACTGAGTTGTAGTTGGACAACACGTACCACACCATGATGATGACCATACTATCTTTTCGCGCGCAGTCATTCAGTTGGATCGGAGATGATTCAAGGACTAACTGCATTTCATGAAGTGGCATAAGGTAAACATAAACACAACAATTCAACAAGAAAGTAGTAAACACAGCAGACCTACATGTCCATGTAGTGGTCTAGTCGAGTGTAGTGATGACTGACAGCGGCGCATTGATTTTGTCACTTAATTAGGAAAATGCTAAGTTGCTGTGTATGCCTTTTGTCTGGCTATGTCAAAAATTAAGGTAAATGGAGGTTGGGTCACGGGCTGGTGCTGTGGTGGGCCTGTTCTGTCCTGTTGTTGTTGTAGCTTAATGCTGTAAACAGAATCTACACGATATATCCAAGCCGCCTCACTCTGAAAGTGTTCTCTCTTCTCTTCTTGGACTCCACCGTAAATGATGTTTTTTTTTAATTAATTGATTTCTCAATACCCCTTTTGTTTTTCCATCTAGACGTTACAGGCCGGCCTTTACCCTGTGCTTGCTATACTGGGAGACACACACAACTCACATTTACCTTACCAATTGGCATCAGGAAGGCCACCAAGATTGATGTGCGGAGCGTCCATGGAAGATAGGACCAAGAGGAAGGACGAGATTCAACTCCACAATTTTAGCATGATAATACAGTAACTTTAGTATCATTCATCATTCATCTTTTAATTAATTTGAATCCTTTTTTCTCTGCAATCATTAGGACTGTGTGTTGTGTGTTTGTTTGCTAATTGATCCCTACAAATGTTTTTTAATTGTCTTTGCTATCTTTACAAGTAAGCCCAGTACAACATGGAATTTGGGTCTCTGAGGGCATATTACAGGCAAGGCAAATTGCATAGAATATACTGGTGCCCTGTACTGTCTAATTGTCTAGTAGGAGTTATTAAGTACTACTCATTAACCATCAAGTTATCTAATCTTCATCATCATTAACGCATGCATTTCCCTTTTCTCGCTTTATTGATTTTTTGGATAAGATCATGGTCGTCTGCCAAGATTGCGCTTTGCTTTTGTTGTCCATGCGTACTGTTTTTCATTTTCAAACCTTTCCCCAAATCCCCCTTCCCATCCATTCATCAAACCCTAACCCTCTTCCCCCGGGCTGTGATTTATATTGAGGTGTGATGTGACTACATAAAATGTACACCAATTGATCACACGCTTGCTGGGGCAGATGTGGTGAAAGCAACACTAATTCAATTGCAAGGCAGGGCGAGGAGCTTCTTCTGCTTGGCCACCCATGCTCAGTCTATGTGCATTGTGCAAGCCGTCACCGGCTAATAGTAGTACATCATAATTAATTGCCGTCATTGATTGGATTAATCATCAAACTCCTACCACACAGCAGTAAAGGTTACGAATTACGATTGTGTTAAGTTAAGTGACTCACTCGACAGCACAACTGCAGTTTATAACTTCTTGTACTAGGCTGTCCCCGCCACCATTATGTTTAATTTGACTTTAGCAGTTGCAACTGCAATATTGTTTGTTTGGCAGTCGTCTTCTGTACTGTATTTTACTTCGTTCGACTACTCCTCCCACAGTTTTTCTCAGGCAAGTGACTGTCTCTTTTTTTATTTTTTTAGCAAATGCTACTGCCAGTGTCTACTCTACTACTACCACCACAACCATGGCATCTTCTACATTCTCTATGGAAACCATGCAGCCATCGCTGTGCCGAACGTAGTCATCATCAATCACAGGTAAGATAAGTTTGGTGGGAGGTAGAATACTAGTAGGACAAATAACTCAGTGAGGGGTACCGCATCTATCTGTTTGTTATACATCATCGGCAGATTATTTAAATCAAACACTGGCTGCGGCCCTGCAGCAGCAAGGAAACCAATGTGACGTTAATTCGTAAAACAGTAACCCCCCACAAAACATTAACATTGTATGTTTAAGTATAAATATAATTTATTACCCTAACAAAAATAAACTATCCCACACCTGACCCACCCCTCTCCCTAACCCCAACCAATGTCCAAAACGAAAAAAGTCCAAAGAATGTCCCGAAACCCCAACGCCCAATTCCCACCCACCAAAACAAGGAATAAAAAGGGGCAAAGCAACAGGGTCCTCGATGTTATAATCGGCGGGCTTTGAGGTGTTTGTCCACCAGGATTTTCACCCGCTCCTCCATTTGCTCCTCTTGCCGTGCCATCCGGAGGAGAATCTTCCTGCGGAATGCCCTGCAGTGGCATCCACAATGGGGGACAGCAGTGCTGGCTGCTAATAAATTGCGGCGGGTGGCTATCAGACCGCGGCGCCGTACCGCTGGAGTTGGGGCCTGGCTGGGGCCCGGGGCATCGGACGAGGCTGCAGCTGCTGCCGCCTCCTCCTCCCGCCAGAGCCACCAGCCGCCGGTACTCCCGGCATATGGCCTCCAGTTTCCGGCGCCGGGCCCTGACTGCCAACTCCTTCCGCGATGGTTTGTCTTGGGAAAAGAAAGAAAAAAATATTGTTGTAACCAGTACTCTTACCTAAACAGTAACACAAAATTAATTCAACACATAATGGCACAGTAGCACTAGCAAGAAGCACAGTACATAACATTTGTGGTAATAATCTATCTATCCTCCCACTTCCTCGGCCTCTAACATTTGTGGGAGTTTCAGGCATTATACTAGCACTATGGACTCCAACCAGTACACAGTACACCAGTGTTCTTCTTATCTCTAGTTTAGGGAAATGACATAACCTGGTTGTAGCCGGCATTGCCAGCTCGGTCATCTATGCTTGAACCCAAGACAAACATACGAGTCATGACGCAGAGTCACATTAGTTTGATTTACTACTGTTTGCAGGTGGGGAAGCTCGTATTTTTCTATTACGGGTGGCACTGGCCATACTCTCTCTGTTACATGGAGGGCAATTGCTCAATTTCACAGTGCCTTGGCTACTACAAAAAGGCAGATTATATATCTGATCCAATGATCGTTGCTTTTATATGGGACAACGACATAAGGTCAGTAGTGGTCGTTGGTGGGACTCGGGGAGTTTGGCCGGGCGGTGACGTGGGTAGGGGCAGGATGGGGGTAGTAAACTATGGATTACGGCCAATTACAGGTAAGTAAACATATAAATAAATGAAACTAATTTTGTTGCGCACACTGCATCGCATTTGGCGGTGCAGTGCGCACAATGAAATTCACTTTATTTATTTGTATGTTACAGTAAAGTTACCTGTATTTGCCCGCGTAATACATTGTTTACTACTACCCCCACCCTGCCCCTCCCCACATCGGCTTTGGTACGCTGGCGCGGTTTCTTTAACATTCCCTAAAACTGTGCATCCCGTGACAGTCTCCACCTATGCTGTCTATGATGAATACATACAGGCATCCATCCATTCTAAGTAAATGTCAATCATTCTTAATCTCTCCACAAACGTTACTTTGTTTCACCAACAACAACGCATGCGTCCACTCACTCCGTTGCTTGCCTTGGCTTTGAGTTTCACCCAAACACCGCTGATGATTCTTGCTATCCACAGTATCCACCCATACTGTGTCTTCCACCCAGGCAGGCATCCATTCTTCTTTCACCTCCCACCCATCCTTCAACAACACATGCATCTGATTCCTATCAGCCACCTATCCATGCTTCCAACGTATCCTTCTCTGCCAGTCGTCATATTAAATCTCGCCCGCCCTTCCTCCTTCCACCCTTCTTTCCCTTTTTGTTCAACACATCCATCAAGGTCATCTGATCTGACTTTTAGTCTCCTCCATAAAACTTTCACAGCTGAGTTGGAGTCAGATATAAGAGGCCATTGGTTAATGAAGTCACGCTGGTAATGCTATTGCTACTGCATTGCTCATGCTAAGTAAAGGGTGTCTTCTTTATTAACCGTTGTATAATGTTCACTACAACTTCATACCTAATAAGTCTCAACAACAGTACAGTGAGTGAAGTCCACTCCACACACCCTTCCAGCTAGTGCAATGTCAATAAGTCATGAATATAACTTACCACCGCCCGCCACTGCTGCTGGCTCACCCCCTGTATCTCCTGCAGGTGCTGCATCTCCTGCCCCCTCCGGAATGGCCGCAACGCCATCGCCGCTGGCCCCACCGGCACTGGTGGTCGGTAGTACGCCTAGAAAAAACATGACACATTTTTAGATGCCTGTACACCTCCCCTATTTATTCTTTTTCACTAGCAAGATTGAAAAAAAGTTAATACATATTATTATTATAAATCACATTCAATAGTCCAAATCGGGTACTAGAGTACAGTCAGTAGACAGACACTAGTAGTGTTATTATGGTCCCTAGGGTCATTATTATACTATACTCTACTCTTTGCAAAGTTAGCCTGAGCCATGCAACCATTTTTCGCTTCATGTCTTTTGCGCATGTTACCTCGCAGCTTGTTGTGTAGTAACAGTAAGACGCCTTTTGAGCCCACATGAGCACATACAGCTACTGTCTGAGCGTTGCGTACAAGAGGTCGGAAAACAAGCCACTTTGTTATGGAGTTCCGTTAGTCCGTATTACTTAGCCATAGGTAACATGTTACAGTTTTTTGGCAGGACTGACAAATGCTTGCATTAACACGCACCATTTTTCTCAGGCAGAGGATTCCCTTCTACGAACCAGAGATTTGCAGAGCTTATGAATGATGCATGTAACCAGTAATTCTACGTTCTACGGTGAGGAGTAGCCCAGAATTCACACAGATCTTTTGTCTTATATCATCATGCACTTGTTGCAACAATTTTTATTGTTTTAATCTTATGCATTTTGCTGTTGGAGCTGGCTGGAGTACACTGAATTTTATAGAACAACAACATACAGAGGTTGTCATTTGAAAATAAACCTTTTGAACTTACACATAGACTCTGTGGTATTTGGTGTGGTGGTGGTGGTGGACTTACACGAGTGAGTGAGCGAAAGTGTGTTATGTTCTGGGTTGTGGAATCATAATCATTGGGTATCTTCGGGTGGGGGTTCGGGGACCTAATGAGACACTAGCTAGTCGTTCAGGGGATTGTGGGTTCACTTCTGACTGAGGTGTGAGGAACGTCCAAGTTCCAAACTCTCATCACCAACATCCTATTTCATTGTGCATAGTTCTGCATGGGGCTGTGCAGAATCCAAGTAGTATGTACTATATCCTATCAAAAATAGTCAAATATCTGGTTGTGCATTTTGTTTGTGGTAATTGTCAAAGCCTCAAGATTAAGAAGCCTAGAAGAGGACAACCGAAAGGACTGGACTCAGTGGCTAGAGCTATTAGTATTGGTCAATCTGAGTTTTATTCAAAACCGTACAATAAAGAGTGGCAATGCAAACTGGGCAAGCTTAGCGACAGACTAATAGTAGTAGTACAGAGTACAGACATTCATAGCAGAGGCAGTTACAACTTAGAGGCAGGGATAACCAGAATTTAGAAACAGATAGTCAAGTCAAGATCAAAGAATCTTTTGTAAAAAATATAATTAGGGAGTGGAGCCAGAATTAATAGTTCTGAAAAAATAAGGGCCAGTAAAAGTTAGGGCAATATAATTGTTAAAATAACCACTGGAGGACTTACTGGGACCAGCAGCAGGGCCCTCGGTAGAGGAGCGGTCCTCTGGTGGTTGTCCCGCCGACTCGGACCCCGTCTTCTTGCCCCTGGGTGCTGCAGATCAGTGATCATGTAAGATATAATAAAGAAAAAGAAAGACACAAACATTAATGATTGCTGTGAAACAAATAAATTATATAAAAAAAACACCTCAAAAAACGTTTTAGGAAACAAAAATTGCAATAAAATTGACCTATCTAATCCGATCGCCTACTGGCTTGCGGGATTCACGGACAGTCTACTTATTTGGGAACACTAATTCAGTGTTCCATTCTGATTGATTCAAATAAAATCCAGAACACTAACTAAGCCTAAGTACCACCTGACCTAGCCCACCTATTCCAGGCGGGCCAATTGTTCATTAAGCCTGCATTTCCATTTTTTTTTCCATCAAAAATGCATAGATGAGAAGGAGGACACATGCATAAAGTCAGTGCATAATGCATACACCAAATTGTTGGTTGGTTGCGTCTGATGTTCTGCAGCTGACTGACACTGCTAAGCTAAGCTTACCAGTACCACTCACTAAACAAACTACAAAAGGTTCTACTAAGGACTGGGGTAAGCAGCACTCAGTGACAGAGGATGCGTCATGCACACCGCTCAAAAATTATCAACTAATAGTAAATAAACCTAGTATCAAATCCATCCACCACTATTTGACAGGAGGACAAAGGAAGGACTACAGTCTCTCTAGCAATAGCATTACCTAACTGAAGTTCTCTAAAGTAAACTCTTACATAATAATGACAAGCGAGCGCAAAGTTGCAAAAAAGTAAGAGTACCGCCCAGCACCTGTGTCCTACAATCACAGAAGATTTTGAAACGTAATTTACCTGTAATGTAAGCAGCATTATTCTTGTTATTTGTAAAAAATGTATACACAAATCACAATACTTATACTACTATATATATTGGCTACTCACCAAGCCCCACGACCTCGACACCTAGCAGGTCCAACAGGTCCTGCTCCCGGTCAAGAATGTCTGACCACCGGTGGGCCAGCTGGTTATGGGTGCGCCGGCCCGCTCGGCAGCGAAACACTGCCCGACGCACCTTCGCCCACCGGCGGTGACGCTCCTGGGTCGGGTAACCGGAGCCTGGCCTGCCGCCTGCTGCCAAGGTCAAGGGGAGGTGGCGCTGAATAAAAAAAACAAGGGCGGCTACCTCCTCCTCCGTAAACAGCTGGCGGGCTTGCACCCCTGCGGGGCGCAGTCTGCCGCAAGGCAGGCGGCGATTGGGCGCACGCGTCTTGCCCTTTGACCCGCTGCTGCTACCCTTCGCCATGGTTCTGGGGTGGGAGGAGGTGAAAAAGAAAAGTTAGAAGGGAAAAATAAAGTTAGGGGAAAAAGTAGGAGCTTAAAGAAGAAAGTTATATAAAACAGTTGAAAAGTAAAAAAACACAGTAAAAAGTAGAAAAAAATGCAAAATATAGACTTAGGCAGAGAGAGAGATAGGTAAGAAATAAAGAAAAATTGAAAAACAGTGTAAAAAACTAAGGATTGCAAAGATTGAGGGAGGATAGAAAAGCAGGCCCAGAACCATAGCATAGAGTGGTAAAACAAGATGGCCGCGCCCATCGCGACCGCATGGGTAAGTTCGCGCGATATTTCTCCCCGAGCACGCAAAAACGTCGCGAACACGTACAACGCGTTCCCGAACATGGAATGCGCATCGCGAGCACGCTATACGCGACCCGGAACAGGAAATAAGGGATCGCGAACGGGCGGGACAAGTGAAAACCAAAATGGCCGCGCCCATAGGCGACCGCATGGGTAAGTTCGCGCCCCCGAGCACGCAAACAGCGTCCCAAACACGAACAACGCGTTCCCGAGCAAGAAAAACGCATCGCGAACGGGCGCGCCAAGCAGCTACGCACGCTCGCGAAGCTACGCGAAGCTCGCGTAGCGCTTCGACGTCTTCGCGTAGCTTCGCGTAGCGCGACTACGCGAACTACGCCCAGGGTTAATTTGTATCAGCTTTGCCATAAAGATCACACCATTTACCGGGCCCAGAGAGTGTACACATGAATAAATAAATGCTGTAGGTAGAGGACATTGGACACTAAACGTACTCTAGGCCGCTCTCTGAATCCGCAGCCAAGACCCCAGTATCGTCTGTATTTGTTGATCATTAAACTCCACCCATGACTCTTTAACCTCATCTCAGTCTCAAGGTGCTTAGCCTCTATTCATAGCCTCATCTTTGTCTCAGTGTGCTCATCCCTCCTCAATGAACTCGCCTCAGTCTCAGGGTGCCCAGCAGCCACCCATAATCTCAACCATGTCTCAGGGTGCCCAACCTCCATCCATTACCTCATCTCTGTCTCAGGGTGCCCAACCTCCATCCATAACCTCATCTCTGTCTCAGGGTGCCCAACCTCCATCCATAACCTCATCCATGTCTCAGGGTGCCCAACCTCCATCCATAACCTCATCTCTGTCTCAGGGTGCCCAACCTCCATCCATAACCCCATTCATGTCTCAGGGTGCCCAACCTCCATCCATAACCTCATCTCTGTCTCAGGGTGCCCAACCTCCATCCATAACCTCATCTCTGTCTCAGGGTGCCCAACCCCCATTCATTACCTCATCCATGTCTCAGGGTGCCCAACCTCCATCCATAGCCTTATCTCTGTCTCAGGGTGCCCAACCCCCATCCATTACCTCATCTCTGTCCCAGGGTGCCCAACCCCCATCCATTACCTCATCTCTGTCCCAGGGTGCCCAACCTCCATCCATTACCTCATCTCTGTCCCAGGGTGCCCAACCTCCATCCATTACCTCTTCTCTGTCTCAGGGTGCACAACCCAATCCATTACCTCATCTCTGTCTCAGGGTGCCCAACCTCCATCCATTACCTCATCTCTGTCTCAGGGTGCCCAACCTCCATCCATTACCTCATCTCTGTCTCAGGGTGCCCAACCCCATCCATTACCTCATCTCTGTCTCAGGGTCCCCAACCCCATCCATTACCTCATCTCTGTCTCAGGGTGCCCAACCCCCACCCATTACCTCATCTCTGTCTCAGGGTGCCCAATCTCCATCCAATACCTCATCCATGTCTCAGGGTGCCCAACCTCCATCCATTACCTCATCTCTGTCTCAGGGTGCCCAACCCCCATCCATTACCTCATCTCTGTCTCAGGGTGCCCACCCTCCATCCATTACCTTATCCATGTCTCAGGGTGCCCAACTTCCATCCATTACCTCATCTCTGTCTCAGGGTGCCCAGCAGCCACCCTTAACCTCATCCATGTCTCAGGGTGCCCAACCCCCATCCATAACCACATCTCTGTCTCAGGGTGCCCAACCTCCATCCATAACCTCATCTCTGTCCCAGGGTGCCCAACCTCCATCCATGACCTCATCCATGTCTCAGGGTGCCCAACCTCCATCCATTACCTCATCTCTGTCTCTGGGTGCCCAATCTCCATCCATTACCTCATCCATGTCTCAGGGTGCCCAACCTCCATCCATTACCTCATCCCTGTCTCAGGGTGCCCAACCTCCATCCATTACCTCATCTCTTTCTCAGGGTGCCCAACCTCCATCCATTACCTCATCTCTGTCTCAGGATGCCCAACCTCCATCCATTACCTCATCCATGTCTCAGGGTGCCTAACCTCCATCCATTACCTCATCCATGTCTCAGGGTGCCCAACCTTCATCCATTACCTCATCTCTGTCTCAGGGTGCCCAGCAGCCATCTTTAGTCTCATCTCAGTCTCAGGGTGCCAAACCTCGATCCTTAATCTCACCTCAGTCTCTGGGCACCCTTCTGCCATCCTTAACCTCCGGTCTGTCTCAGGGTCTCATCTGCCATTCTTAACCTCATATCACTCTCAGGGAGCCCGGCCTCCATCTTTAACCTCATCTCTGTCTCAGTTGCCCATCTGTCATCCTTAACCTCATATCACTCTCAGGGTCCCATCTGCCATCCTTAACCTCATCTCACTCTCAGAGAGCCTAGCCTCCTTCTTTAACCTCATCTCTGTCTCAGGTGCCCATCTGGAATCCTTAACCTCCGGGCTGTCTCAGGGTCTCATCTGCCATCCTTCACCTCATATCACTCTCAGAGAGCCCAGCCTCCTTCTTTAACCTCATCTCCATCTCAGGGTTACCGAGCAGCCAACCTTAACCTCATCTTTTTCTCGGGAAACCCAGCAGCCATCCATAATCTCATCTCAGTCTAATTGTTCCATTCGTAATTCTTAACCTCACTTTAGTCTCAGGGTGCCCACCCACCACCCATAACCTCTTTTCTGTCTCAGGGTGCCCATCTGCCATCTTTAGCCTCATCTCAGTCTCGGGGTGCCCAATCTCTATCCTTAATCTCACCTCAGTCAGTGGGTGCCCATCCAATATCCTTAACCTCCGGTCTGTCTCAATGTGCCCATCTGCCATCCTTAACTTCATGTCAGGGTGCACAGCTCCTACCTTTAGCCTCATCTCACCCTCAGGGTGCCAATCTGCCCTTAACCTCTTCTCAGTCTTGTGGTGTCCGCCCACCATCCTTAACCTCATCCCATTCTCTGGGTGCCTCAGTAGCATAGCTGACCTTAAAGAGGATGGGGTCTGCTCTAATACCCACCTCCCAGCTCACCATGGTGGGATACTAATCCAATGTTTGTGATGGGCTGTTCTGACTAGAAGTTTTACTTAGTTTAGGGTAATACATCTAGGAGTTACTTAGTTTAGAGTAATAAATCTACCACCCCTGCCCTTTCTGCCTCTTCTCTCCTCACGTGAGGGTGATATACCACTTCCCACAAGGAAGGACACCTAGATTAAGACGTTGTCACAGTAGGAAAACTAATGTCCTCTCTCTAAGTTTCCAAGACTTACTGAATTTGCAAATACGAAGCTCTCCACACCCCAGTTTTAGAGCTGTGCTAGAGGCACTGATTTGGGGGAGGAGTCCAATTACATCATCTTGGAATAGTATGAGAACAACAGAAAATACTTGTATTTAACATAGGCGCAAGTGAGTGACTACATCAGTGGCGTGTGTGTCATGGTTAGGATGGTGAGTGTGTGGTTAGTGATTGCTCATCTTGACTATCTCAGGTGGCAGTGTCCAAAGCCGCCTATCTTAAGGTGGAATAGTTGATTGGCCAACTGGTATCCTCTAGCAGTGGGAGGTTGTCTGAATGGTCTACCTGGGAGAGGGGTTGCTGGTTTTTAGTGCATACCCAAGGATCTACCTAGGATGGGGTACAACCGCATGATGATTTCAAGAATAGGCAGGTGAGCACCACGCCTCTCTATCTTGAGCCATTTATGGGTGATATCACGTGGTGGCCTGATCCCCCTAAGTGTCGATAGAAATAGGTGGACCAAAGGTTTAGATCACCACTTAGGCCACCAACTTTCTTGGCAGGGTGGCAGTGGAGTAGAACTCCACCCTTTTTTTAAAGGGTGGATGCTTCCCCTGTCCCGGCAATCTGTCAATCAAGAGGTAGATGTCCTGAGTTGGGGGTGATATGTATCTCAATTCAAGAGCTAGTTCTTTCAGAGAAGGGAGGGAGAGGAGTAGTCCTCCTTTAAAGTGACCCACAGGCTGGCACTGCCTGTTTTCATGATCACTAGATAATAAGTGGGCCCAAGCGTAGGGAAGCCCCAGGGATAGAATGATGGTAGCCTAGAGAGCCTGGTGTAAGATCGACATATAATGCAAGGTGATGTCCAGTTCCTATTACATCGTGTTGTGGAGCCACTAAGCTTAGTGAGAGTGTATGTGTGGTCCTATACCAGTGTAAGTGTGACACTAGGCTATTATGTGTAGATGTCTGGGTGGGACTTACTTCCTTCTTCCACCCGGGAAGGCTTCCCTCTTTGTGTCTCTATAGAGTCTTCGGAGGGCATCAATAGAATGGGGTCTCATAGTAAAGGCGATTGGCTCACATTTTTTGTGGTCTTTGGTAAAGGGTAATTATGGTGAAACCAGCATCCTAACTGGCAAAAAATCAAGAGGAGGAGCTGTTTAGTAGTTGTGATGGAGATGGAACCAAACATGGGAGAGTTGTTGGGGGAGGTGAGCTATGGAAGACACATTTCACTGCAACCACCTACTACTTCTAGAACCCGTTTGTCTTATATTAACAGCCACCAAGCCTGTTGAAACAAAGTCAGATGAGCTCTCGATTGCCCGGTTTGCTTGTAAATACCAGCATAACACTCTACAGCGCTCTGGTGCCTCTTGTCTAGTTTCTTGCTATACAAATACCACATAAACACATAGTTAGGAATGCTGCTGGGTAACGAAGATCATGGGGGGTGCCATCTGTGAACCTCCTAGCTGGAAACGAGAGCAGCTGGATGCTTGGTCATACTGCTGAGGACAGAATTGTTCATAGGCCTACCGGGTCTTGTCTGAGTAGCGGGATCGAGGATACAAAGACTGAGCGTGCTTCTTATTCAGAAGTCTGTGACCAGAAAAGGCATCCTCAACAGGCAAGCCTTCTGAGATCCATCGCCTTCCAGCCTCACAAGTGTAAAACATGATGGATGCGAGCACTCCACCTGAGGCCATTGCAGATACTTTCAAATGATCAAAAAGGACTTCAGACAAGAGCTCTGCTTGAGTCTCCACACTGCCCTGAAACTGAGAATAATTCTCCTTCTCTTGCTTGGCAGCGGACAAAGACTTTCACCAAAGACCGCAAAGCAAAACAGCATATAATGCGGCATGGCTACATACACGTAGTCCAGCGTATGCCTTCATCATTGTGGATTCTGCCATTTTGTCCACAGGATCTGAGATGGCCACATCCGCACTGAGAACAGCTGTCTGATCTAGGTTTCTAAGCACTGGGACCAGTGTTAGTGACAGTGGAAGTCCAGTTCACCCTTTGGAAGAGGATGGAAGTGACCCATAAACGTAGGTACCAGCGTTCATTCCAGGCTCTTCCTCTCCAGGAGGCCAACAAAGTTCACTGGAAGTTTAGTAACAAATGACCTAAGCCCCGCCCCGCTGGGACAGGAGTCCTCGGGTGGCAACTGAAGAATGGAAGGCAGGTACAACACACCTCATACAGTTCATCAATTCTGCACATGGTTGTACCTTGGAACAGATGTATCACATCATGAATTCCCTTCCTAGTCTTCATACTTGGTTAAAGGCCCTGGTGACAAAGGCACTGGAAGTGTGAGGCATCAGAAAGAGCCGCTTGTTTACAGGCTCAGACATGGTCCTCACCAGGGCCTATGGAAAGAGAGATGGTCATCTCTAGAGGAGCGTCGCCCCCTTCTTGTGCCCCTTCTACCCACCCTGGAGAGAAATGAGAAGTATGGAGATGCTCGGGAGCTTGCTTCCCCGTGTCTACAAGAGCATGGATGCAAAGTGTTTTGCATTATGGTGACGCAGGAAAACACCTTTTCGGGTTTTCCTGGGTGACCTGGGTTGGTTAACCACGGTGCAGGTCCAACCAGCCCAGCGGGGGCAAAGGATGGTTAGGAAATGGGGCAACTGAGAAGATAACCAGAGCTAAAGGTTAAAAGCTTTAAGGAGTCTGAGAGAATTGGAAGATAAGGTATGGATGAAGAGCAAATAAGGGCGATTGATAGAAAGAATGGTGCAGTGGAGATAAGGTTGGGAAATCAGGGAAGTTTAGGGGTGGGGACAGTAGTTTAATTAGTAATTGTTTAATTAGTTAGGCACTTGTTTACTATGACTGAGAAGATCTCACTGTTGTTGCAGACAGTCTGTTGAACGCCTCTCTCACGCAGTAGCTTGGGATACCGGCTCAAGAGAGAGGGCTAAACTACACATACCGCCCAACCCTGCTTGTCTGTCGGGACAGACAAATGCTAGCATTGTGATCGTCTGTGTAGCATCACCGCTGGGTCCCAGCAGAGATACAGGGAAAAGAGACAAAGCTTCGTTTCACCACTGGATAGTTTTGAGAGACACGTTGTGTGATTATGGTGGCCTACCATGGCAGTGGCCTTTGCCCAGTGCTTGCTTGGGGATCTGTCTCTGCTGTTCCCCATGGTAGCTACAGAGAACAAGGAGGAAAAAAGACACCAACTCATTAAGAGCATTAGGTGGAACCATGGGGATGCCAAGCCTTCTTCCGGGGCTTCACACCATAAACTGATTCAGATCCAGAAAACTGAATGCAGCAATGCATAGTGGGACAATCACCGCCTGATGAGTGACCGTACCACTCAGCAGACATTCACTGTGCCACTATAGGAGCGGGTGCACTGTGAAGCACACCAATGTGCGGCAGACCACCATCAAGAGACATGCAGGGGTGAGACTCAAGCACCTGATGGAGGGAGGTAGGCTGGAGAGCACCAACAAGAGAGCTGCTGCTGGACGAGGGCAGACGCACAAGCAGAAGGGAGGCGGAACAGCATGCAGTACTCCTTTAACATTTGCACTATGACAAATGAAATGTTTAATCTTATAAAAACGACATTAAATGTTGTAGCAAACACTAAATAAAAAGAACTACTTTGTCCAGCACCAATAGCTGCAAGTGAGGTAAGAATGAACATATCCAGGAAATGCATTGTGCTGATTCAAAACTTGACAGACTGACCATGGTGCAAATCTCTGAAGGGGTATCATTGAATTAAACCAAAGGTTGAAGAGCAGTGACCAGAAGTACCTTTTTATGTTGAAGTTTACCAGACAGTGCAGCTGTCTGGTTTGTGAAAGACATGTTGGGGATTTTCAGAAAGCTGATCTAGGAATACATTCTGCCCGTTGCTTCCCATTGGCTATGTGGTTTGTAACTTACTTTTTCTAGCTTTCTATTTGATGGCTTTATTTCCTTTAGGCAGTCCAGCTTGAGTTCTTCCCTCCCATTGCCCAAATCTTGTTTACTATATTGTTCAACAAACTTGCTTTCCGGAAACAGGCCTTTAAATATTGTTCTTATCTTCTCCCATCTGCTGTGCATTCAAGGGCAGAGGTCAAATGTCAGGCTCCCTCTTCCAGGGATCTAAGGGGTATATTCACAAGAACGTGTGATAACTACCGCAAGAGTAGCGTAACGCAACTTTCAATATCGCAGCCTAGCACGGGAAAATAACCCTGTGTCAACGTGGAATTCACAACAAGGCGGTACCATGCGATAGTCACCAGATAACGCGTCAAATGTCAGCGTGAAAATCAACGACACAGCGAAATAATGCGAAACGCGAGAAATCATGCGATGAGGCCAGTCGCGGTACAAAAAGTAGCGAAAACCAGCCTCAGGCATGCAAATCCCACGCGTCTGGCAGGAAATTGCACCATAAAAACCACAGACACAACACACCAGAAACAAGCAAAAGCATGAAGCAACATGGATGCACCCTGACCCAGCGCAGAGGGCAACGCGAACCCCACAACCCCCACAGACCACCAGCAAGGAACAACTGGCTCGGGGAAGGCCAAGGGGAAAAGGGAGAGGAAGACAGGGTGCAGACCCCAGGAAAACAAGACCAAGGCCACGGAGGCGACAGAACACTACCAGCAACTGACCCACAAGCAGACCACCTGGAACGCAGTCGGAGTGCCCTGGAGGCCAATCCAGGAGGCCAAGAGGCGCCGGAAGGACGTGACAACCTAAACCAGGTACAAACCCGCTGCCAACAGGAAGGCAGCAACGGCGACAGGAGGTGGCAGTCCAGCGCCACAGGAGGAGCTGGAGGAAACCCAGGCCACAGTCATCAATGTGGAGACGGTGCAAGGAGTAGGGAATACGGACACAGCTCGAGAGGACCCGACACAACAACAACAGGGTGAGGATCCAACAGGGACTGTGGGGACGGGGGGTGATGGCCACAATGGCACACATGCACAACGAGGTGTAGCACACTGCACACCCACAATTACCCAGGGTCATGTCCCCCATCCCCGTGGCACACTGCAGCACACAGACACAGCAATCACAGCACATACCATGACAATGTGGCACAAAGTGCAACACCCACACTGCAGAACAGGGGACACAACTGGGTCCACCCAGGCGCAGAAACAGAACAATCACATTGGACAGAGCAGGGAACTGTGAGATGCACATCTACCCCTACAACCCCACATCAGCCATGTAGGCCAAATGTACACTGACCCAACTCAAATAGCCACCACCGCCCAAACAGTCACAACGTACATTGTTACACAGTCTGCATGTCGACAAGAACAAGGCGCCAACACAATGCCAACATGCACCTCCCCTTCACAATGCAGAGGGACAAACGACACCTCCAGAAGGTCAGAACAGACAACCCATCAGTGATGCCCGAGACGAACACCACACCCCCGACACCGACGCCCTACAACAGCCCATGGACATCCCACACAACCCACCACCAGGACCAGGGCAGACAAGCTACTCAGAGGAGAACCCAGCCCCTGCAACAGACCACACAGCATGAAGCACCCGCAATCACGGCTGCCTAACAACACTTCACCCACCCACACAGGGCACCCCAATGCCAGGTGTCAGAACGCCAAAAGGAGGTGGCCCAACAGGTGCGGGTGTTGCCTAAACCATGGAATGCGAACTAGAACACATACGTGGGTGTCCAATACCCTTCAGGGACCACCTACACCCCAGAGACCCACACCCCCACAGAGACACATGCACACATCATGTTGAACTGGCTACGGGCACGTGCGCCCGGCCCCTTTATTGGCAGGGCCACATGTACAGTGACGCCTGTGCTGGATGTGTGTGGGGTGAGTATAAGCCAGCCCGCACGGAGTGCTTGGTGCTGGCAACAACCTGAACATTGGACACCAGTGTAATGGAGACAGAAAACACCAGCATAACAGAGTCAAATGCAGAACAACATGGAGGGATCCGGAGTAAGGACAGAGGTCACCCAATATTCAGTCAGGAGGTTCCGTGAGTTGCAGTGCACTGAGGTAGGGGCACTAGAGAAGAGCGCGCTCAAGTGAAGAAATTGCTAGGATTGTGTCCCTTCAGGTTAGTCCTGATGCAGATGCAGTGGGGTGTGTTACACCTGCACCAACTTCCTCATCAACCACCCAGGTCTCCCACACTGCCTGAGGTGACAGTTGTGTCCGCAGTCCACAGCGCAATACCCAGTATTAGATCCGGGTGTGTAGCTTGACTACCACCACCAGTCTGCATTCCTGCCTTGGGGCTGTTGCCACCTGCCCTCCCATTGTCTGTGCCTTCTCCCGTCCGCACACTTGACACATCCTCCTCATCATGGTCCCAGGCCTTCCCCACTGCATGAGGTGACATTGCTGCGCAACCTCACAACAGCACAAAACTCAATCAGTAACGGACAATGGCTTGCCGTGCACTGAGTCACTGGCACCTGGAGTGCTGAGCAGGGTATCAGGCCGATGATGGCATCCACGACAGGTCTGAGCAACTCCGTAGGTCTGTCAGGACCACCCTTTCGACTCTGGCAGATGGCGGTTGGAGGTGGTCCTTGCGGTGGTGGTGTGTGCCCCCTGCGGTGATGCGATGTCCGGGCCGGTCAAAACCCAATGCTTTGCGTGGGCCCTGGTGGCCCGCAGTTGAGGCCGGAGGATGCGGACAGCGCAGGGCCACAGACACATGGCGTTGATGATCCCAATACCATTGCTACAGAGGCCATTCAATGTCCCAGGAGGAGGGGTCCCAGGCCTGAGCAGCACAGAGTTAGTGGCCCCAGATGCACTGCGGCCGGCACAGGCACCCAGCCACGGGACGGTGACATGCGGTGCAGTCAGATGGGCCATGCGACCTGAGCGGGTCCCCATCAATGTCCGAGGTGTATGTTGCGGAGGGTTTCGGGGGACAGTGGAAGGTGTCCTCCAGGGCATGATGCGGAAGGTCTAATGTCATCTGGAAGCAGCAAATGGAGGAGTGGAAAGCGCAACCCTCGTTTGCACCAACAATTCGGGATCAACTACATGAGGATGAAAACTAGCCCCTAGTCCATAGATTCAAACGCCACCAATGTACGACCAGTGAGTGTCCATGAATGTCGGGGACAAACGTAGTGGCACAGGTGCTGTGAGGGGATGCAGTCTGCGATGATGCCGGCACACAGATGTGAACTCCAAGAATGACAAATCAAGGCTCTGTGACCTACTGGACCGCAGTGTAGGCCGGAGGCAGCGGTCAGCAGTGGCCCACAGCCATTGGTCGTTGGCTCGCGATGCACAGAGTTAGTGACACAGTGGCAGTTGTCGGTAGTGTTCAATCACCTCCGTGACGCTGATCCTGTTCCCTCCGCAAAGCAACGTGTCATCCTCTTACGCGCCTCCGTGCGTGCGAAGAAATGCATTCTGCCTTTTGAAGTACCGATGTTCAGTTCGAAATCTGTGATCCCACTCGTGCACAGCGTAGGCCGAGGGCAGTGGTCCGCATAGGCCCACAGACACGTGTGGTTGTGATGCCATGCACAGACTTGTTGCCACCACATCGGAGGGTGTATAGTGAATTGTTCTCTGCCATTACTGATGTTCACTGCCATGGTGTAATCAAGACTCAGTTCCAAATGTGTGACCTACCTGACCGTAGTGTAGGCCTGAGGCAGCGGTCAGCACGGCCCATTCGCCGAGTGTCTCCGGCATAGGTTGGATGGCCCCACCGGCCTGCGTTGTTCAGGTTCAGTGGCACCACGTGTAGCCGGCTGGCATTGAACAGGGTTAGTGGCACCACGTGTAGCCGGCTGGCGTTGAACAGGGTTAGTGGCACCACATGTAGCCGGCTGGCGTTAAACAGGGTTAGTGGCACCACGTGTCGCAAGATGCCCATATCGAACTATGCCTCAATGATCGGGGGGGGTCTGGTGCTGTGGCCGCTGTCCCAGATTTGGGGTCACTGCCATTCATGACTCAGGACACAGTTTCACATATGGGACCTACTGGTCCGAAGAGTAGGCCGGGGGCGGCAGTGGAGTACGTCAACGAAAAAGGAATAAGGCGGGCCTGTGTCGTGGCGGCCGTGATGGTCTGAGGTGGCTGCCGAGGTCTTGGGCCTCGGGCTTGGGGCTTGCGCCGGCACGTGGTGGGCCCTCCTTGACACACGCCGGTGTCGGAAGGTGATCAGTGTGGCCTGGCTGCGCAGGGGCTGGCCTGACGGGTTCGTGGCCCAGCGTGCCGGGGTCCGGCAGGCGCACAGCATCGCAGGCAACTCCGCTCATGTGGATGACGTCGGCTTAGTGGCGGGGTGGGAGGCGACGCCCTGGCAGGGACGTGGGTCTTTCTGGAAGAGGACCACGCCCAGGCCTACGTGCTTTTTATTCACAACCCTACGCTTGCGTGGCATACACCGGGCCATCCCACTCCGCTGACGCTTAGGGGGGGGCGTAACAGGCAACATTTCCGCGAGGTCCCCCACTGGCTGGGGTGACATGGTGGCGTCCACTGTCCACTACACTCCATACGCAAGCGGTGTATGTCGCCATGGATATGGGTGTGTCCTGCATACTGCGAGGTGTCCAGCACATCTCCGGCACTCTTGGCATTGTGTACTTTCCCAATCATGGTTCTACTGCATCCTTCACACATGCCTGGTTGCCACCTCTCCCCACATTCGGCTATTATGTGGCTGAGGTGCCATGCCGTTGCTGGCTCATGTTCAGGGCTTGCCCATGTGGACATTGTAAGTTGTTCTGTCGTGTCTGGTGGGTGGGCATATTGTTGTGCCTGTTGCATGTGATTTTGTGACATGTGCATTGCTAGCGTTGAGAGTTGCATGGTTGTGGAGTTGAGGTGTGTGGGGTGTTCATTTCGGACTTGCCAAGGGGGTGTGCATTTCCCTTGTTGCCATCCTGGGAACGCTGGTTGACGATGGACTGTCGGAGGATGAAGGTATCATGCACACTGGCTGTGTATTTGAAGGCGACATTGTTGGGTGTTCCACGGTGTTCTGTTGTTGCCTGCACATTGGTGTGAGACGTGTGCTTCCTGTTGCGGTGATTGTGTGCTGTGTCACCAGGGGGCACAGGTAGTACATGTGTGCTGTGGATTGCCCCCAACACGTGCGTGCATCCTGCTTGGGCGTACGGTCCTTCCTTGGTCTCCAGCGGATCCTGCGCATTGTGTTGTACGTATGGGGACTGGGGTACCAGGGTGATGGTGATGTCCATGACAGGTGTGGGGGACTTGGATGTGGCTGGCTGTGAGACTCCTCCGACTCTGGCGGGTGTTGGATGGGGGGTCCCAGGGGCCAACAGGTGCAGCCACGCCATCAGCTTTGTGTGGGGTGGGATGTTGGTTGTCCGCTGTGTTGTTGACGTAGGCCTGTTAAGCGATGATGGTCAGGATGCGTAGGTTGGTTGTCCCTTTCAGCCTGTAGTGGACGGTGACATTGTCAGATGTTGGGTCTGTGCGGCTGGTACGTTTCCTGGGGTTCTTCTGTCTTTGTCTGAGCTGCGTCTGTGGTGGTCCGGGGGAGGGGTGTACCGGGTGTGGGTTGGGGTCCTGGGGTTGTGGCGGTGGGTGTTGTGGCCCTCTTGGGTGTCCGGGCCACATGATGGGTGGCTCCATGGCATCTGTTGCCCTTCGGATGTGGCCCTGGGCTGTGCTCCCTTTTGTTGTGCTGGCTGCCGTCCGACTTTACACCAGGTCAGAGCAGGTGTAGATTTCCTGGTGCTAACGCGCCTTATCGCCTGTTTTGTGTTTTTATCGCGGATGTGGCTGGTCGTTGTGAATGTTGAGGTGTGCTGTTGTCTCGACTTTTGTCACGGGAACGCCTACTCTGCATCTCATTAGCGATATTTGCGGGGTCCTCTGTGGCGATGTTTTTTGCGGCTGCTATCGCGGGTAAACTGGTGCTGTGGGCTGTTAACACCGGCTTGTGAATGGGGGGGTAAATTTAACACGACTTTGGCTGCGATAAAGTGCCGTTAATTCGGCGATAGCTCCTTGTGAATATGCCCCTAAGTGTTTATTTTTCTTTCTCTGACTTCAGAGTGATAGAATGTATGTGACAATCCTGCCATGTAAAAGGAGAGGGTGTAGCATGCTTTTTTTTCTAGCACACACAAAAAAATGAACTGTGCTGATGTTTCTGAATATTTTAGAATTAGTACAAATGAAGCACATTTTTTTGTAATTCTTAAGTGTGGTGGAAACAAATATTTGAATACGAACAAAACACATCAGTACACTAGGTGATGATATTTGCACACATTATCGTTTGTGTGGAGTAAAACCGTATTTGGGTGCAAATGTATTGGTCATTTCAATTGAAAATGTGTTGTCTGTAATAACCCTAGGCGTAGTTTGCGTAGTAGCAGTACGCGTAGCTACGCGAAGTACACTTTGAACTTCACATAGCTACACAAATTGCATAGTGCGTAGCTGTGTGCTTGTCTGCACTGTGCAATAATTGCCAACACCATCCCGCACAGTGCAAGTTAAGATAAAAGAAGTATCTCTGTCTTTATATGCTAAAATGCATAAAGTCTTTTCACTAAAGTGAAAACGATAAATTAACAAGCAGTGAGAGAGGTGATGATTTTGGGATCCTCCCTAACCTAGGGAGAGAACCAAGCAGATGCCTTGAAAACAAAAAGCACATCTTGTTGAACGATTCGGTGGTGGTCTCATCCTCTTAGGACCACCCCAAGCACAGTTATTGGCAAAAATACATTCCCAACCAAAGGCCCTGCAAAGCATTATGGGACGAGATTAGCAGTGTGCAGTGAATATTATAGTATCCAATATCAAAATAATTCTACAAAGAGCTGCAGTTCAACTAGTCGTTACTAGATGTCCCTCACGAGTCAAATGCAAAAGCATTGAAATTATTAATACATCAAGCTGCAGTTCCACTAGTCGTTACTAGATGTCCCTCACGAGTCAAATGCAAAAGCATCAATGCTTTTGCATTTGACTCGTGAGGACATCTAGTAACGACTAGTGGAACTGCAGCTTGATGTATTAATAATTTCAATGCTTTTGCATTTGACTCGTGAGGGACATCTAGTAACGACTAGTTGAACTGCAGCTCTTTGTAGAATTATTTTGATATTGGACACTATAATATTCACTGCCCACTGGTAATCTCGTCCCATAATGCTTTGCAGGGCCTTTGGTTGGGATTGTATTTTTGCCCATAACTGTGCTTGGGGTGGTCCTAGGAGGAAGGGACCACCACTGAATCGTTCAGCATGATATGCTCTTTGTGTTCAAGGCATCTGCTTGGTCCTCCCCCTAGGTTAGGGGGGACCCCAAAATCATCACCTCTCTCATTGCCTGATATTTTCATTGTCAAAGTTCACTTTTGTGAATTGGTTATATGCTTTTTAGCATGTAAAATTGCTTTATCAAAGCATTTGTAGGTGTTGATGAATTTGCTGCTACGCTAGTCAATTAGCACAGTTTTTGCACTGTGCTACGTGCAATTTGCGTAGTAGCACAAACTACGCATGCTCTAAGAGCGTAGCGTAGTACTAAGAGTGCGCTACCACACCATAAATACTCCACACTATGCCACTCCACTCTATGCCCTTCCACTCTTTGCCATGCCACTCCATTCTACGATATGCCACTCTACTCTACACTCCTCCACTCTAAGATCCTCTGCGGCAAGCCACGTCACTCGACTCCACGCCATTCCAATCTATGCCACTAACGCCACGACACAACACGCCACTCCACTTTACGCTCCTCCACACCACCTACCCTACTCCAATGTACCCCACTCCACTCCAATCTACCTCACCCCACTCCAATCTACCCCACCTCAATTTACCCACCGCACTCCACCCCACCCCAATCTACCCCACCCTACTCCAATCTACCCAACTTCAATCTACCCCTCTCCACTCCACTACGATCCAAACTACCTCACTCCACTCCAATCTACCCCATCCCAATTTACCCACCACACCCCAATCTACCCCACATCACTCCACTCTACCCCACTCAACCTACCCCACTCCAATGTACCCCAATCTACCCCACCCCACTTCGCTATAATCTACCAAACTCTACTTAACTCCAATCTACCCCATTTCACCCCAATCTACCCCACCCCAATCCATCCCATCCATTATCTTGTCACATTTGCTGTGCATTGAGGGCAGAGGTCAAATGCCAGGCACTCTCTTCCATGGAGCTTGATGTGTATTTTTCTTTCTCTGACTTCAAAATGAGAGAATTTATGTGACAATCCTGCTGAGTACCCATGTAAAAGGAAAGGGTGTAGTGTGCTTTTTTTTCTAGCCCACACAAAAAGTGAACTGTGCTGATGTTTCTGAATATTTCAGATTTAGTACAAATGAAGCACTTTTTTTGTAATTCTGAAGTGTGGTGGAAAAAAATATTTGAATAAAATCAAAACAAATCAGTACACTAGGTGATGAGATTTGCACACATTATCGTTTGTGTGCAGTAAAACCGTATTTGGGTGCAATGTATTGGTCATTTCAATTGATAATGCGTTGTCTGTAATGGCAGTACGCTACCACACCATGAATACTCCACATTATGCCACTCCACTCCACGCCCTTCCACTCTTTGCTACGCCACTCAATTCTACGATATGCCACTCCACTCTACGCTCCTCCACTCTAAGACCTTCTGCGACAAGCCACGCCACTTGACTCCATGCCATTCCAATCTACGCCACTCACGCCACGACACAACATGCCACTCCACTTTACGCTCCTCAACACCACCTACTCCACTCCAATCTACCCCACTCCACTCTATCCCACTCCACTCCAATGTACCCCTATCTTCCCCACCCCACTCCACTTCGCTATAATCTACCCCAATCTACTTCATTCCAATCTACCCCACTCCAATCCAATATACCCCACCCCACCCCAATCTACCCCAATCTACCCCACTTCAATCTACCCCTCTCCACTCCAATTCAATTTACCCCACTCCACTACAATCTACCCCATCCCAATTTACCCACCACACCCCAATCTATCCCTCACCACTCTACCCCACTCCAATCTACCCCACTCCACTCTATCCCACTCCACTCCAATTCACCCCAATCTACCCCACCCCACTCCACTTTGCTATAATCTACCACACCCCACTCCAATCTACCTCACTCCACTATGATCCAATCTACTTCACTCCACTATAGTCTACCCCACTCCACTCCAATCTACCCCACTCTAACCTAATCTGCCTCACTCCACCCCAATCTACCCCACACCACTCCAATCTAGCCAACTTCAATCTAGCCCACTTTAATCTACCCCACTCTAACCTAATCTGCCTCACTCCACCCCAATCTACCCCACTCCACTCTACTCCACTTTAATCTACGCTACTCCACTCAATCTAACCCAATCAATCCCACCCACTCCAACCCAATTTACCGCACTCCTCAATTTATTTATTTTATTTATTTATTTTAGTGTTTTATAGAGCGCGAACTTGACCCGTGAGGGTATCGGAGCGCTTTACACGGTATACAGAGGTGAACAAACAAAAAGTCTAAAGTACAGAAATATACAAAACGGTTGGCGAGGGGCGGGGGTGCGGGAACATGGGGGAAAAAGGGGATTCAAGTTTATGGTTACAGTTATAGTTAGAATCAGTAAAAACAAAGGCCCCACATTTTCTCGGCGGGGTGAATTGGTGATCTGAGGAAGAAGCAATAGCCTTAGAATCGTCGGGCACATTTTGGTAGTTGATGGCAGGCCTTAGACGAGGAATTTACCCATGAGGAAAGTTTTGGCCTCCTTCTTGAAACGTGCTAGAGAAGGGATTCTTCTGATGGCGGGTGGGAAAGAGTTCCAAATTCTTGGTGCTGCCCCGGAGAAAGCCCTATTGTAGGTTCTTTTTTTCTGAAAACAGGCAGGTTGGAGCAAGAGGTTTCTAGCGGACCGGGAGTTCCTGCTTCCTCCAGATACCACTAGTTTCTGTGCCAGATAAGCAGGGGAGTTTGCGTATAGAGCCTTGTGTGTAATGCATGCCAGTTTCAGCTGTATTCTGGCCTCTAGAGGGAGCCAGTTCAGCGCTTTCATATGTGGAGAGATGTGGTCGAATTTCCTGGTGCCGGTGAGTAGTCTGGCGGCCGCGTTGAGGCAGGCTTTTAGAGGTGCCAAGGAAATCTTGGGTAATCCCGTGAGGGTGGAACATCCATATTCCAGTCTAGAGATGACTAGTGCTTGGACTGCCATTTTTAAGTCAGGAGCATCGATGAAAGGTTTCAGCTTCCACAGGCAGCTCAGGTGGAATCTGGCTGATTTAGCCATCGAGTTAATGAGGTCTCGCATGTTCAGGTTACAGTCGAGGATTATGCCCAGAGATTTGGCAGAGTCCACAATGGTCGGCGGGCAGTTTAAGGCTGTGATGGCCTTGATCCACAACTGAATCTCCGGGTTGGCTTTTGAAGGGGAGATTAGGAGAAATTCAGTATTCTTTGCATTGAGTTTGAGTTGGTTAGAGGCTAGCCATTGGACAGTCAGTTTCAGGGTCTCGTTCAGGGAGAGGATCTCCTCGAGCGATGAAATATTGATGTATATTTGGGTGTCGTCCGCGTACATATGGTAGGAGATGTTGGCGGTACGAAGAACTTCGGTGAGTGGCTCTAAGTAAAGATTAAAGAGGGTGGGGGACAGGGTTGAACCTTGGGGGACTCCAACCGTGACCGTGGTGGGAGCTGATAGGTTGCCGTTAATGAGGAATCTCTGAGATCGGTTGTGGAGAAAGGACCTGAACCATTCTAGGACAACGCCATCCAAACCCATTCTGAGTTTGAGGCGTTCGAGTAGTTTTGCATGGTTCACGGTATCGAAGGCAGAGGATAGATCTAAGAGGATTAGAAGGCAGGTTTTGCCTTGGTCTAGGGCTTGGAGGGCGTCGTCCATGATGTGGAGCATAGTAGTTTCAGTGCTGTGCCCCGGTCTGAATCCAGATTGGAAGTCATCAAGTAGGTGGAAGTTGTTGATGTGCTGACTTAGTTGCTGTTGTAGCGATACCAAAGGGGATGATGGACGGAGCGCTTGAGCTAATCAAACACTCACCCCCAGTCAACTGATCTGGGTTTAATCCATCATCATTCTTTAGCTCAGTCCACCACCCCAGTTCAGACATGGCCATATACAAATCAGTCTGACCCTGTGCCTCATGGGAACAGTCCAGCCCGAACTGCCAAGCCATGTCTTCCCTGGACCGGAAACAAGCATCCTGGGACCGGTTTCTAGCTATTCAGCCGTCATCAGCCAGGCTAGCTTGAATCCAGTGGCAAAGTGAGCAAGGGACCCACGTCTGGGCATACCCTGCCAACTTAGGGCGAACAAAGCGATACCAAAGGGGATGATGGACGGAGCGCTTGAGCTAATCAAACACTCACCCCCAGTCAACTGATCTGGGTTTAATCCATCATCATTCTTTAGCTCACTCCATCACCCCAGTTCAGACATGGCCATATGCAAATCAGTCTGACCCTGTGCCTCATGGGAACAGTCCAGCCCGAACTGCCAAGCCATGTCTTCCCTGGACCGGAAACAAGCATCCTGGGACCGGTTTCTGGCTATTCAGCCGTCATCAGCCAGGCTAGCTTGAATCCAGTGGCAAAGTGAGCAAGGGACCCACGTCTGGGCATACCCTGCCAACTTAGGGCGAACAAAGCGATACCAAAGGGGATGATGGACGGAGCGCTTGAGCTAATCAAACACTCACCCCCAGTCAACTGATCTGGGTTTAATCCATCATCATTCTTTAGCTCACTCCATCACCCCAGTTCAGACATGGCCATATGCAAATCAGTCTGACCCTGTGCCTCATGGGAACAGTCCAGCCCGAACTGCCAAGCCATGTCTTCCCTGGACCGGAAACAAGCATCCTGGGACCGGTTTCTGGCTATTCAGCCGTCATCAGCCAGGCTAGCTTGAATCCAGTGGCAAAGTGAGCAAGGGACCCACGTCTGGGCATACCCTGCCAACTTAGGGCGAACAAAGCGATACCAAAGGGGATGATGGACGGAGCGCTTGAGCTAATCAAACACTCACCCCCAGTCAACTGATCTGGGTTTAATCCATCATCATTCTTTAGCTCACTCCACCACCCCAGTTCAGACATGGCCATATGCAAATCAGTCTGACCCTGTGCCTCATGGGAACAGTCCAGCCCGAACTGCCAAGCCATGTCTTCCCTGGACCGGAAACAAGCATCCTGGGACCGGTTTCTGGCTATTCAGCCGTCATCAGCCAGGCTAGCTTGAATCCAGTGGCAAAGTGAGCAAAGGACCCACGTCTGGGCATACCCTGCCAACTTAGGGCGAACAAAGCGATACTAAAGGGGATGATGGACGGAGCGCTTGAGCTAATCAAACACTCACCCCCAGTCAACTGATCTGGGTTTAATCCATCATCATTCTTTAGCTCACTCCACCACCCCAGTTCAGACATGGCCATATGCAAATCAGTCTGACCCTGTGCCTCATGGGAACAGTCCAGCCCGAACTGCCAAGCCATGTCTTCCTGGACCGGAAACAAGCATCCTGGGACCGGTTTCTGGCTATTCAGCCGTCATCAGCCAGGCTAGCTTGAATCTAGTGGCAAAGTGAGCAAGGGACCCACGTCTGGGCATACCCTGCCAACTTAGGGCGAACAAAGTGATACTAAAGGGGATGATGGACGGAGCGCTTGAGCTAATCAAACACTCACCCCCAGTCAACTGATCTGGGTTTAATCCATCATCATTCTTTAGCTCACTCCACCACCCCAGTTCAGACATGGCCATATGCAAATCAGTCTGACCCTGTGCCTCATGGGAACAGTCCAGCCCGAACTGCCAAGCCATGTCTTCCCTGGACCGGAAACAAGCAGCCTGGGACCGGTTTCTGGCTATTCAGCCGTCATCAGCCAGGCTAGCTTGAATCCAGTGGCAAAGTGAGCAAGGGACCCACGTCTGGGCATACCCTGCCAACTTAGGGCGAACAAAGCGATACTAAAGGGGATGATGGACGGAGCGCTTGAGCTAATCAAACACTCACCCCCAGTCAACTGATCTGGGTTTAATCCATCATAATTCTTTAGCTCACTCCACCACCCCAGTTCAGACATGGCCATATGCAAATCAGTCTGACCCTGTGCCTCATGGGAACAGTCCAGCCCGAACTGCCAAGCCATGTCTTCCCTGGACCGGAAACAAGCATCCTGGGACCGGTTTCTGGCTATTCAGCCGTCATCAGCCAGGCTAGCTTGAATCCAGTGGCAAAGTGAGCAAGGGACCCACGTCTGGGTATACCCTGCCAACTTAGGGCGAACAAAGCGATACCAAAGGGGATGATGGAAGGAGCGCTTGAGCTAATCAAACACTCACCCCCAGTCAACTGATCTGGGTTTAATCCATCATCATTCTTTAGCTCACTCCACCACCCCAGTTCAGACATGGCCATATGCAAATCAGTCTGACCCTGTGCCTCATGGGAACAGTCCAGCCCGAACTGCCAAGCCATGTCTTCCCTGGACCGGAAACAAGCATCCTGGGACCGGTTTCTGGCTATTCAGCCGTCATCAGCCAGGCTAGCTTGAATCCAGTGGCAAAGTGAGCAAGGGACCCACGTCTGGGCATACCCTGCCAACTTAGGGCGAACAAAGCGATACCAAAGGGGATGATGGACGGAGCGCTTGAGCTAATCAAACACTCACCCCCAGTCAACTGATCTGGGTTTAATCCATCATCATTCTTTAGCTCACTCCACCACCCCAGTTCAGACATGGCCATATGCAAATCAGTCTGACCCTGTGCCTCATGGGAACAGTCCAGCCCGAACTGCCAAGCCATGTCTTCCCTGGACCGGAAACAAGCATCCTGGGACCGGTTTCTGGCTATTCAGCCGTCATCAGCCAGGCTAGCTTGAATCCAGTGGCAAAGTGAGCAAGGGACCCTCGTCTGGGCATACCCTGCCAACTTAGGGCGAACAAGGCGATACCAAAGGGGATGATGGACGGAGCGCTTGAGCTAATCAAACACTCACCCCCAGTCAACTGATCTGGGTTTAATCCATCATCATTCTTTAGCTCACTCCACCACCCCAGTTCAGACATGGCCATATGCAAATCAGTCTGACCCTGTGCCTCATGGGAACAGTCCAGCCCAAACTGCCAAGCCATGTCTTCCCTGGACCGGAAACAAGCATCCTGGGACCGGTTTCTGGCTATTCAGCCGTCATCAGCCAGGCTAGCTTGAATCCAGTGGCAAAGTGAGCAAGGGACCCACGTCTGGGCATACCCTGCCAACTTAGGGCGAACAAAGCGATACCAAAGGGGATGATGGACGGAGCGCTTGAGCTAATCAAACTCTCACCCCAAGTCAACTGATCTGGGTTTAATCCATCATCATTCTTTAGCTCACTCCACCACCCCAGTTCAGACATGGCCATATGCAAATCAGTCTGACCCTGTGCCTCATGGGAACAGTCCAGCCCGAACTGCCAAGCCATGTCTTCCCTGGACCGGAAACAAGCATCCATCAATTGTTTTTGCATTTGTCACCCCGAGTGGGACGGGTATGGCCAGACGTGGGTCCCGTGCTCTCCATGCCACTGGAGTCAAGCTATCCTGGCTGATGAGGGCTGAAAGCCCGAAACCGGTCCTAGGATGCTTGTTTCCAGTCCAGGGAGGACCTGGCCTGGCAGTTCGGGCTGGACTGTTCCCATTGGGCGCAGGGTCAAGACTGATTTGCATATGGCTGGGTCCAAACTGGAATGGCATGGTGAGCAAAAAACGATGGATTTAGGCCCAGATCTCTGTACTGGGGTGAATGTATGACATTGTTCTGCATTCTGTCCATCAATTGTTTTTGCATTTGTCACCCCGAGTGGGACGGGTATGCCCAGACGTGGGTCCCGTGCTCTCCATGCCACTGGAGTCAAGCTATCCTGGCTGATGAGGGCTGAAAGCCCGAAACCGGTCCTAGGATGCTTGTTCCAGTCCAGGGAGGACCTGGCCTGGCAGTTCGGGCTGGACTGTTCCCATTGGGCGCAGGGTCAAGACTGATTTGCATATGGCTGGGTCCAAACTGGAATGGCATGGTGAGGAAAAAAACGATGGATTTAGGCCCAGATCTCTGTACTGGGGTGAATGTATGACATTGTTCTGCATTCTGTCCATCAATTGTTTTTGCATTTGTCACCCCGAGTGGGACGGGTATGCCCAGACGTGGGTCCCATGCTCTCCATGCCACTGGAGTCAAGCTATCCTGGCTGATGAGGGCTGAAAACCCGAAACCGGTCCTAGGATGCTTGTTTCCAGTCCAGGGAGGACCTGGCCTGGCAGTTCGGGCTGGACTGTTCCCATTGGGCGCAGGGTCAAGACTGATTTGTATATGGCTGGGTCCAAACTGGAATGGCATGGTGAGCAAAAAACGATGGATTTAGGCCCAGATCTCTGTACTGGGGTGAATGTATGACATTGTTCTGCATTCTGTCCATCAATTGTTTTTGCATTTGTCACCCCGAGTGGGACGGGTATGCCCAGACGTGGGTCCCGTGCTCTCCATGCCACTGGAGTCAAGCTATCCTGGCTGATGAGGGCTGAAAGCCCGAAACCGGTCCTAGGATGCTTGTTTCCAGTCCAGGGAGGACCTGGCCTGGCAGTTCGGGCTGGACTGTTCCCATTGGGCGCAGGGTCAAGACTGATTTGCATATGGCTGGGTCCAAACTGGAATGGCATGGTGAGGAAAAAAACGATGGATTTAGGCCCAGATCTCTGTACTGGGGTGAATGTATGACATTGTTCTGCATTCTGTCCATCAATTGTTTTTGCATTAGTTGCTGTTGTACACACTTCTCTAATACTTTGGCTAACAGAGGGATATTGGAGATAGGTCTGAAATTGTCGGGGGAGGCTGGATCCAGCAATGGTTTTTTTAAAATAGGAAGGACTTGGCCGGCTTTCAAGGGGTCCGGAATCGATCCCTGCTGTAGAGAGGCATTGATTATTGCAGTCCAGCAAGGAACAATGGATTGGGAGGCAGCAGCGAGGCAGTTGGATGGTAGCGGGTCATTAAAGTGGTTATTTGGGTTTAAGGTAGAGAGGATTTTAGAGATGGAATCTTCGTCATAGTATTCGAAGTTGGTCCAGCGTGCTTGGTTTTTAGGTGAGGCCAGTGGGGGTAGTGCGGAAAAGGGGGGCAGGTCCGGAAGGGGTTGAGAGTAAGTGGTGGTACTGAGTTCAATTCCTAATGCCGTGATTTTGTCAGCGAAGAAAGAGGAGAATTCCTCCGACGATATTAGAGACTTGGGAGATTCTTTCGGTGTCTTAGCCAGTTTATTTGATTGGTGTTTGACCAGTTCAAAGACCTTGCGGGGTCTATTCTTGGCATTCCCCAATTCCGATCTGAAGTATTCTTTTTTTGAATTGAGGATATGCTTGTTGTAGGAGTTTCTCGCCTGGCGGAGAAGTTTTAGATGCGTAGCAGAGGGGTGCTGTCTCCAGATTCTTTCAGATTGCCGTAGGGATCTCCTCTCCAAGTTGAGGGAACCAGTGAACCAGGGGTTTCTGTCTTTGATTTGTGTTCTTTTTAGTTTTAGAGGGGCAAGGTCGTCCAGAATGTTTGATATAGACGCTGAGTAATGTTCATTGAGGTCACTGACCGTAGTTATGTGCGAGGGGGGGGGGGGAGGTCAGATTTGCAGCGAGCCTCCAGATTCATAAGGTCAAGGTTCTTAGTGTCTCTGATCCAGCGTTTGGGAATCACCAGTTGCGGTGTCTGTGTCTTGTGGGTCCCAGGTACAACGAAGGAGATGGTGTGGTGGTCAGACCAGTCACATGGGTCTATGGAGATAAGCTTGACTGAGGATTCCTTAGAAATGATCCAGTCAAGGGTGGCCCCTTTTGAGTGAGTTGGCATAGAGCAGGCTTGAGTCAGGGCTTGATCGGTTAGGAGGTCTTTGATGGCGTTGACGTAGGGATCTTTAGGGTCATTCCAGTGCAGGTTGAAATCACCAAGGAAAATCTCTTTGGCATTGGAGGAAATCTTAGTTGTGATGATTTCCAAGAGGTGATCGGTGAAAGAGTCGTTCTCAAATCTACCCCACTCTGCTACAGTCTACCCCAGCTACCCCACTCTACTCCAATCCACTCCAAAGTAACCCAATCCACCACACTCCAAACTACCTGACTCCACTCCAATCTACCCTCTCCATTCTACCCCACTCCACTCCAATCTACCCCAGTCCAATTTACCCCACTCCACTCCAAACTCCAGTGCAATGTATCCAACTCCTCTCCACTCTAATCTACCCCACTCCTCTCCAATCTACCCCATTCCACCACAATCTACCCCACTCGAATCTACCATAATCTACCCTACTCCACTTCAATCTACCACACTCCATTCCCCCATCTACCCCACTCCACTCCAATATACCCCACTTCACTTTACCACACTGCACTCCACTCTACCCAAATCTACTCCACTCCACTTCATTCCAATCTACCCCACTCCAATCTGCCACACTCCACTCAAATCTAGCCCACTCCATTACAGTATAACCCACTCTACCCCACCCCACTCCAATCTACCCTACTAAAATCTACCCCTCCCCAATTTACCCCATTTCAATCTACCGCACGCCACTCAAGTCTCCCCCGCTGCATTCCAATCCAACCCAATCCACCCCACTTCAATCTACCCAACTATAATCTACCCCCAATCTATCCCACCCCATTGTAATCTACCACACCACACTCTACCCCACTCCAATCTACCCTACTCCAAACTACCCCACTCAAATCATCTCTCTTCAATCTATCCCACTCCAATCTACCCCACTCCAGTCTACTCCACTCCATTCCAAGTTACCCTACTCTAATCCACCCAATCTACCCCACTCAACTCCACCCTAATCTACCCCTCTCCACTCTTCCTTAATCAATCTCACTCTACTCCAATATCGACTCCACTCCAATTGATCCAACCCCACACCACCCCACTCCACTCCAATCTACCCCACTCCACTCTGCCCCACTTCACTCTACCCCAATCTACGCCTCTCCACCCTAATTTACCCCACTCTACCCCAATCTACCAAACTCCATTCTATTCTACCCAATCTACCCTACTTCACTTCATTCCATACTATCACATGCCACTCAAATCTTCCCCAGTCCAATCTAAACCACTCCACCCCAATCAATCCCACTCCAATCTACCCTACCCCACTCTACCCCAATCTACCCCACTCCAATCTACCTCAATCTACCACACTCCAATGTACCACACCCCGGCCCAATCTACCGCAAACCACTGTGTCAGTAGCGGCCCATGTTTGGGACGAGTGGCGGAGTGGGCGGGCTGGTGGTAGGGGGCATAGGGGTCGCGAAAGGGGGGGATAATTCTTTTTTTTTAAAACCCTACCTTCAGCGTCCTGCGTCGCGCTCCTCTGCTCTGCTGCTTCAGACAGGCACAGGCTCCTAGAATGCCCTGCGGCCAATCCTGAAGCTGCTCTCACATGAGAGCATCTTCAGGATTGGCCTGAGCGCCCTCGATTGACACTGCAGGACAGACTGGGAGTCTGTGCCTGCTCTCTCCAAGCCTAGCAATGCAGCTGGGGTTGGATAGAGGTTCACTGCGCATGATGGTTTGGCAGGCCTGAGACAGCCTGCCAAACCATCATGCGCAGTGAAGGGAGTGCACTACCACTCCCCTCAGTGCTGTCACCCCCCAGGCCCCGCCCAAAGACTCGGCAGGAAAAGAGAAATAAAACGAAACAAGTGTTGTTTTTTTTCCTTTCCTGACGTTGTTTTGGGGGGCGACACTACGCCGCCATAGCGGAGGAGCTGCTGCTGCACTCTATCCAGCTCCACTCCAAACCACTCCACTCCAATCTACCCCACTTCACTCCAATCCACCCCAATCTACCCCACTCCACACCAATTTACCCAATCTAAACTACCCCACTCCTATCTGTCTCACTCCAATCTACCCCACTCCACCCTAATCTACCCCACTCCACTCCAATCTACTCCTCTCCACTTCAATCTACCCCACTCCACTCAAATCTTTCAATTTACTGCACTCCACGTTTCCCCAATCTACCCCACTCCACTCCAATCTACCCCAATATGTCCCACTCCAATCTACCCCACTCCTCTCCAGTCTCCCCACTCCACTCCAATCTTCCCCACTCCAGTCTACCCTCCTCAACTCCAATCTTCCCCACTCCACTCCAATCTACTCCACTCCACCCCAATCTACCCTACTCCACTCCAATCTACCCCACCGCATCCCAATCTACCCCACACACAGCTCCATTCTAACCCACTCCCCTCCACTCTAATCTACCCCAATCTAGCCCACTCCAAACTACCCCAATCTATCCCCTCTCCATCCCATTCTTCCCTACTATAATCCACCCAATCTACCTCACTCCAATCTACCCCATTCCACTCTACCCTGATCCACTCCAGTCTTCCCCACTCCACCCAGTCCACTCTTCCCCAATCTACCACACTCCAATCTCCCCAACCCCACTCCAAGCAACTAACATTTAGCCATGCTAAACAGCAGCCACACTGCTGTATAACATGGCTAAAACATACTGCCAAAGCCAATAGCTCTTGCACAGACAAAATCTATTGACTTTGCCAATGCTTGTTTAATTTTGTAGGTACTGTAGTAAAATGTATATTGTGTGTTGTTGTTGTTGTGTAGTGTGGATTGGGGACAACAGGTCTTGACAGACATATAAAGCTGTCTGTAGAAAGACCTAAATAGGGACCTACTAGTGCTTTCTGAAACCTGGTTTTTACTGGCGGTTCCAGGTACCAGTGTTAGTTCAGGCTACGGAGAAAGCTTGGAATCTCGAGTTTCTCAGGGAATCTGTCAGCCGGTAGATTGAGTCAATTTATTGATGGTTCACCATGCCCTTGGATTCCTGAGGGTTCAGTGCCCTAACTCTCTCCTGTAGTGCAATAAAGAGCCTAGCTACCATTTTGAATGCTGCTATCCTCCTAAGTAGACTGCAGACCAAAAATTTGATTTCTTTGATCGTGGTTATTTATTTAACCATTACTTCATCTGTTTCATTATATCATTTTTTCATTTCATTACGTCTGAAATAAGGGTACACTGCTTTTTACAAACAAGTAAAACAGTTGTATACAAATATACACAAAAACGCTGTGCGCATAATTAACAGCTGAAACCAGTAGTGCAAACAATTAATTTCACGTTAGAACACAAAAAATAATAATAATACACCAGTCGGTTATTTCTAAACCATTAGAAATAACTATTAATTCCTCAACGGAAGAAGAACAAGCATTGGCATAGCCAATAGGTCTCGCCTCTGGGACCTTATAAGTGTTTAGTTATCCAGCACAATATCCTTGGTGCAACAACATCAACTGTTGCATGGCTAAACACTTATAAGGTCCCAAAGGCGAGACCTATTGGCTATGCCAATGCTTGTTTCTCTGGGGCCCGATTCGCGCGTATCAAAAAGTGATGAATAATAAAATAAACATCTATATTGATGTCTACTGGAAGTGAGTGGAAATTCTGCCTTTCATTTGCATGTATTACGTCTGATGCCTAATCATTAATGTCATTGACGACATCACTTGTGACATCACCTGTGATATGTGGGTAGTTAGGATTGAATTTGTACATTTTGCTTTTGGTTCGTAACCACAACTCAACTGAACATTTTCCAGAGAATTTCTAAGGCATTTTTTAAATAACTTAAGAAATTATATATTCTTTGTAAAATATCACAAGTCCAGGCAATGTAAGTTCGCAGACGATGTAACAGCAAGACAATTCTTGGCAGATGCTTCGGACACAATTAGTTATGGGGTGTTAAATTGATCCAAAAAAGCATCAAATATGGCTCGAGCCAAGGGCAAAGATGCCACAAAATGGCAAATTACCTATAATGTACAAATCTTAACACCAACACCATGTACATTTGCAGTCAGGGTTAGCCCGGTCAATGTACTAATTGGATGTAACCAGAAAAAGTCATATTTTTCTGGAACAATGCACTTCACATGCATATTCGAAGTGGAAGTAACATATATTTAAAGTGAACTGCTCTTCTGTTTTATATATATCTCTAACCCAAAGTGTAATTACATCCAGAAAGAAAATGAAAAATAACGTTTTCAATGGCAGTAATGTTACAGTGGAGGTAGATTACAAGACTTACACACGTAAATAGCCCTACATAATAACTAACACAGCACAGCATACCACAGTGCATGGCAAAAACTTCAATTCATGGTGAGGTATGGTTTCGTTTATAACTGTAGTGCGACTTTAATAGAGCACCTTAAGAGCAATATTTCAGTACTTTAGATACCATCTTTCCTAATATGGTAACATGATTTGTATCGCAAATGTGTGTGTGTGAACTGGGTGGATATGTGTAAATATATTGTTATCCAGAGAACACTTCCTTTTAAAAAAATGAGCAAAGAGACGCCAGCATAGAAATTCTAGCAATTAATTTTGGTTTTAATTCAATAAAAGTACAAAACTGCAAATTATCAGTAACGAGTAGAGGGGTCGTTATGCTTCTTATGCTGCACCAGTATCTAATAAAATGCCAGGATGCAAGATTAATCATATCTTTAGTCGTGGAGAGGAGAACTGCGTACAGTTTTTAGGGAATGACATTTATTAGAAGCACATTTATTATATTGCACGTCATATCATTACTAATTGGGTCATGAAATATTTAGAGTGAAAACGAAGAAAAGACAATAAACAAGACATAGAAATGAACTCTCGAACCCCAGTGCAAAAAAATACTTCTAATCCAAAACAACCACAAGTACAGAATAAAGTGGACAGTGTAAGCATTTCACAGTTCAGGACAAAAAAATCTAGGCAATGAGCATAAGGGAAAAGTAGAAAACCTTTTCACGCAATGTGCTTTGTATGTGTGAAGGATGCAGCCACACTGTTCAATTAAAGTTCAAAAGTAACGTCCATATTAAAGCCCAGAGGATACTTGGTCTTTAGCACACAATATTCTGAGTTTTCAGGTTCTGTTACCTCCTTTGATAGCATTCTTTGTTGTATCAATACAAAAACAAGCATTGGCCGCGCGGCCGTAAAAGTTAAGCCGCGCGGCCGCAAAATGAAATAAAAAAAAACGCGAGTGGTGACGCGAGTTGTGCGCGCGCACGACGAGAAAAAGTGCTGGGCACGTCGCGCGCGCTTGTGCGCGTAACCGCACGCTGGTGGCCGCTTTCGGAGCACTTTCAAAAGCCCCTTACTAAAGTCTCGCAGAGCAGCGCATGCGCGCTGGCTCAGCGAGACCTAAAAAGCGCCTAGTTCTTTTAGAGAGATGCTCGCCGTTGGAAAAACACTTAAGAGCAGTAGGGGTTACATCAACATTACATATCCCTCAACACTGTCTCAGTTCAATAACTATTCATTCCTCAACTGTCTCAGTTCAATAACTATTCATTCTCTCTAAAAGAACTAGGCACTTTTTCTTCTTCCGTTGAGGAATGAATAGTTATTGAACTGAGACAGTGTTGAGGGATATGTAATGTTGGTGTAACCCCTACTGCTCTTAAGTGTTTTTCCAACGGCGAGCATCTCTCTAAAAGAACTATAAACCCTATGTAATGAGAGTGCTTCATGTCTAATGGTTTAGAAATAACCGACTGGTGTATTATTATTATTATTTTTTGTGTTCTAACGTGAAATTAATAGTTTGCACTACTGGTTTCAGCTGTTAATTATGCGCACAGCGTTTTTGTGTATATCTGTATACAACTGTTTTACTTGTTTGTAAAAAGCAGTGTACCCTTATTTCAGACGTAATGAAATGAAAAAATGATATAATGAAACAGATGAAGTAATGGTTAAATAAAGAACACGATCAAAGAAATCAAATTTTTGGTCTGCAGTCTACTTTAGAGGATAGCAGCATTCAAAATCGTAGCTAGGCTCTTTATTGCACTACTTTAACTAGGCCCTTCCTGGCTATCTACTTTGGGCCTATCCCCTACTTTCTAACTCTCTCCTGGGCAGCCTATCCAAGGCTACGGCCATTGAAAGAAGTAAACAGTGATGAACTGGAGGTAGGAGGCTACATGCACCGACATATATAATGGAGTACCTGACAGGAAGTACATAGGATAGGTAGTTCACATATGAGAGGCTTTGCCCCACTAGGAGCATGATGCCACTTGCTTCTGTTAGATGCCAACTGACCACCTCAAAATATCCTGACATGGAACCTTATGCCATCACTGGACACAGCTAAAGGACAAGAGAAGAATGATAGTCACACATCAGACAAACACAAGACACAACAGCTCCCAGGCAGGATGAGCGCTACACCCCTGTGTGAGTCGCCCACAGAGTTAGAGCCCTGCTTGGTAGACCTGCCCTAAACAGCAGCCACCTCAAATCCCAGCTGTGATTTCACTGTCACCAATCAAAACCCAGCAAGAGCTGTCCGCCTCACCAGAATCACACGAGGTGCAATCTACATGCACCCTTTCTGTCGCCCTGGAGACAACGATGTCCCGCGGTCCTACCAGGGCACGCTAACCGCGGCCATTTTGTGAGTGCTAGTAGGAACATGAACCCTGAGCTTCCACAGCTGCATGCAAACCGAGGACTGGTCTCCAGACACATGTAGGGAAAAGTGTCCTGCATTGCAGTGTGAGTCAGTCACAGCAGGTGCCCAGCAGTATGTCCCATTGACTCCATTGACTCCGGTGGACTGCGGGTTCAGCTTCGAAGGGACCGGTGGATGTGGCTGCTGTGTCAGTGGTTGTATAGCCCTTCAGAGAGACCAGTGGCGACCAGAAAATAGGGTGTGTAGGGCTCATTTCAAGGTTCGATGTGTTTTCCTTGGGGTGATTGATCGCAATGACATTAATCACAAGTAATTAATCTTGGTGTGATTAACCAAGGTTTGAATATTTATCATTAATTCTACATTAATCTTGGGACTTTTTTCAGGAATTCTGAGTTAATGTTAGAATTCCCTTCTTTTACAGGGGAGACCCTTACACCCTCACCATTTCCTCAATATATTTTTTTCTATTTTTCTCAATACACCTAACTGTTCCTTATATTCTTACCATTTCATTTATTTTAATTTTTTCCCAATGGGGAGAGAATTACTTTTTCCTTAATTTACCATTTTCCTTTTTCAATTGAAATAAACCCTTCTCTTTCATTCGAAGTTGCTTAAAAGTCCTCTCCCACTTAACAGTTTTTACTTACCAGCACTGGATTATTTTTCCTCCTTGATGTCTGGTTCCCAGATGAAGTACTTGCGATTTCTACATCCGAGGTAATGAACCTGAAACAGAAGCCGTTTCACCATTGCAGACATTCTGTCAAAGTCAGCGCTGAACTACATCCAGGTCAAGTGCATTCCTAGGGCCTCATTACAAGTGAACCGTGTGTGGGCCGATAGGTATCTGAGGCGATAAAACCCGACTTTGCTGAGTCAGCATTTATTGGGTGCTGTAAATATCATTCAATTACGAGTTTATCCCTTATAATGGCAACTAGCATGCTGAGGTTGGTGCTTACCTCATGTCCTGGTAGTGTACTCAGCATTTCCCCCCCGATAGTTATCAACATGTTTTGCGTGTGAAACTTAGGGAAAGATTACAGGAGCGGCGTCTCAGTGAGTCAGCCGCCACACTCCATGATTACGTAGTTATCACAGAAACCGGAAGTATCCAGGCCACTCGTAATAAGGGCCTTTTTTTAATTTTAAGGGACTGTTTGGCTGCAAATTGCTTCGCCTTACAAAAAAACTTTCGAACTAGTTATTTTTTTAAATATCATTTACAGGATCCAACATTAATTGGCAAATAAAAAAAATGGCGCCTTCGTTATTTCCTAGGTGTTTGCATGTGTGGTGATGCATAGCGCACATACAGTGTTATGCATACGCATGCCTACAAAACCAGGTGGCTAACGTCAGTGGCAGCATCATCAGACTTTGTTTAACATTGGCGAGTGCAGCGCAGCATTGGCTAAAAAAAATGCTTTTTTTTTGCTAATGCTTCATATCATCGGAAAGCAGCCCCCTTTTTCATTATTTTTTGTCTTGGCAGATACTGCGCTGCATTGACATAAAATGCTTTTTGCCGATGCTTCACAGCATTTACAAACAGCATTGGCACAGCCAATAGGTCCAAAAAAGCGATTTATATAAAACAGAGGGCTCTTATATGACTCTTTTATAGTGCATACTGTGAACTGAAGGACAAGAATATGCGTAGGTGAGAAGAGAGATGAGTGACTGTGAGAGAGAGGGGAAGGGGACACCAGCTGACGCAAGGACGTATATTTATAAAAGTTCATGGTGAAAAGAAAGTGATGTGGAGAAGGTAGATGTTAGATATGCAGATGGAGGATTTCAGAAAGATCTGGAGAAAAGAGGGATAAGCGCCTAACAGAATGAGAGATGCAGTGGAAAGTGGGAATTGGTGTCAAGGGGAGAACAGGCGTCATAGAGACACTCCAAAGACCAAATTTCCATCCACAGATCTTAGTAATGTTTTATTCAGTGTCATATATTCAGAAGTGAAACATTTTTTTCCCCCCCCTTAAATGCAGCATACAGTGTACATACAGTATATTCACATTTCGAAGAGTCCCGTTAACATTGGCTTACATAGACACCCAAATCATCTTGTCACGTTTAGTGCATTTGTTGCTTAGTGTAGAGCCTGCTCCGCGTGTATGGGATGACAGGTCAGGGCCACTTCGCTCTGAAATAGTGTTGCATTCCCTATTGTCTCTGCTTGTTTCCTCCTAGCCCTAAATCCCGGGGGTATGCGCTTTGTGATGGGAGGGATTGCGTGCATTAGGGGGTATTTGTTTCTTGTTTTTATATCTTCGGGCCTGCCTTATCTAATCTATGGAGGGAGGGGGGTTCTTATCGTCGCTGATCGCCTCCGGGTGTGCAAGCAAATATGCACGCAGTGGATCCCAAATATCTCTTGGTCTAGAGGCTGTGGGTAGTAGTTCCGCATATATTAATGTCTGCTCTTGCCAGAGGAGGAGATCTCTGATCCAGTCCTTAAATTTAGGTGCCCTCCCTCTGCCCCATTTGCATGCCACCCTTCCCTTAGCCAGTAAGAGGCCTAGTGCTGTGTATCTACGATATTCTGAGGGTATATCTGCAGTGTATCCCAAAAGAGCCACTACAGGAGTTTGCGTGATTGTTGTAGTGATCATGTGTCCCAGCGTCTCTATAACGTTCCTCCAGTATAGGCGGATCTTCGCGCACTCCCATGCCAAATGCAGGAAGCCTGCTTTCTCTTGCCTGCACCTGTCGCAAGCGTCGCTATTGCGTAGTTTGAACTTAAATAGCTTAGCGGGGGTGTAGTAGAGTCTCTGGAGATATTTATAATTAATGATTCGCAGTCTGCTATTGGCCGATATCTGGCCTGTCTGTTCACAGCAATATTGCCATTTCTTCTCATCAAGGGGTTCCCCTATCTCTTGCTCCCACTGCTCTCTAGCGGTCCCCGCGTGTGTACGTGTTTCTTTCTGTGTATTGTGGTATATTAGGGATACTACGTGAGCGGAATTCGCGTTCTGGTGGAGGTTATGCAGTGGGTCCATCATAGGGGGTTCGCCAGGATAGGCAGGGGTTGCAGCTTTTACACTTTGTCTCAATCGGACATACATGAACAAGTCCATCGGCTCGAGTTCCCTATCTGCGAAGAACTGCTCTTCTGCCATCTACGTAAAGGTCGCCCCATGTGTCTATATTCATCCTTTTGAGAAGTTGGCGGCACTGCACCTCCCGTGTGACCTCCAGGGCAGGGTGGCGGATCACTGGAAGAAGCGGTGAATACAGCATTACTATGTTCAGTCGTCTCGCGATTTTCCTCCATGCACTCACAGTGCACTTCACAGTGGTGGAGCACACTTCATTCGTCGGAGTTTGCGTTGCTATGAATCCAGATAGTGGAGTCGGTTGCTTGTGGTATTGTTCTATTGCTAGATGCGGCAAAAAGGGGGGTGGATTGAACCAGTGTGTCGCATAGTGTGCTTGTGCGCTAAGATAATACAATTCAAAGTCAGGGGCTTCGAAACCCCCCTGTGCATATGGCAGCGTCAGCGTTTCCCACTTCAGCCTGGGTTGTCTCCCTCCCCATGCAAGGTGTATCATCTGAGTTTAAAAAAAAAGCCGGCCCCGGTGAAAGAGGGATGTTAATAAATAAATACAGTAACTTGGGTAAAATTAGCATCTTCATTAGGGAGATTCTCCCTGCCATGGATAGGGGTAACACTATCCATCTCCCCACTGACTCCGTGATGTGCTCCATCGCTCTCCCGTAGTTGGCACGTAGGAGCTCTGGACTGTCCCTAGTTATTGTTATTCCCAGATACCTAACTTCGCTGGGGCACCATTCTATGGGGTAGTCCAGGGGATAAGGGCGCACAGCATCAGTTAGCGGAAACATTTGAGATTTTGCCCAGAAGTGAAACATTTAATTCTAATTAAACTCAATTCAATTATTATTGTTACTTATTTATCTGATACTACTAACAAGTACTGATAAAGTTAATGTCTGGATGCAATACCCAATATTTCAAAGAGATCCACCCAAATTCTGCTCAGGGGCACACCGTATGAAGATTTAAATTCAAATAGTTGAAGCCGCCACACCTTTAATTATACAGCCAACACATCATGGAAATGATTCCTAGTTTTTCTTTTTTGGGATCACCCCTTTTAGGCACCCCACACCTCTGTTATTCCACATTAAGCACTGATCATCTTTAAGCTCTCATTTTGGATGGCCTCAAAGTAAAATAAGACTATGACAAGATTGCGGGGAGAGCAAAAATAATGCTGGGGCGCAGAGAGAGAGAAATTGTTTTGTGGAACCTGCCTGGACTAAAGAAGAAGCCCTCATGCCCAGACTGGGGCAAATGCATAGATCGTTTTGATATTTGTTTGTTTCCGGAGACTTGGGCCACTGACCCCCTTTTCCGTTCGGGGTATGCTAGTTTCGACCATCCTGCTGGGAAAGGTAAGCCCTTGGGGGACTTGCTGTTTGGAGCAAAACTACCTTGCAATGTGTGATCAAAGTTAGTGACCTCGCCTCCCCAGATGTCATGTGTATTGTTCTCCATTTTCCTTCTGGTGATTATTATAGCATCTATAATGTTTATGGTAGGAATGTGGGTTCAAAGGCTAGTTTTTCGATTTGATTAATGCCCACTTGTCTCTCCCAGCCGGTCACTTCAGGATTATAGCAGGTGACTACAACTCTAATTTTAAACCTCTAGGCCCTGATATGGGAATTACAGGCAGTGGTGAAGGGTACGATGCAGAAGGCGTTTGAGCTATTCCAGCACTTACACTTCCCCCCATTTGGAAATGGTCTAATGGTGCTCTCTAGCTTAATGCCTTCACCCTGAATAACGGCCTGCGGGCCTGTAACGGGAGAGCTTATTCTGACATGGAGAAAAACATACCTTTAATGGGCTGGGTAGTTTCAGCAGTTCAGCCTGATAGTTTATATCCTTATCCACCTACCTCAAGGAGCTAAAACTTGGTTATTCTAGCTCCCTTTGAGGCTATGGAACATGCTCCTAAGCACTGGAAAACCCTGTGGGTAGCTACGGGCTATACAAGAATTCAATAATAGATTATATCTTACTGGATGTTAGACTGTGGCCACGATTGATCAATATGGGAGGTGGTATCCAGACAGGATAGTGACCACAACGCACTGGACCTCACGCTGAGATCATTGGGCAGCAGTTTACTGAGTTACAACTATGAACCCTTAGAGAGGAGGCTAGTACCTACTAATAACGGCCGCAGGCTTAAGTGGGGCATTGTATCTGAGAACGTAGGCCCTCAGGTGCAGATTTATGAGGTTTTCATTTCTGCACTGGTAGCTGTGGAGGAATTGGGAGTTTCCCCCATGACCCTTCCCCCTGGGGGAACTTAGCTGCCATTCACAACACCCTATTTTCCACTCATAAAAAATTGTTTTTAGTTGAGTCTAATGCTTTTTCTAACAAGCCTAAGATAGTGTTGTGGTATACTAAAGCCTGCAGAATAGCTAGATGGGCACTTATAGATGCCATAAAGGGGGTGGTGGAGTAGGATACAAATCCAGAGTGCTAGGCAATCTTATAAATCTGTCACTACAAGGGCCAAGAAAGATTGCGAACTGGCCAAATTGGAATCCATGTGAGCCGCACTTAGAAACAAAGACCAACAATTGTTCTGGCAACTATTGGCTGATAGGGGAGGGAAGACAGCCATAGAGATCTTTTGTAATATTACTGCTACTGCCTGGATTGGCCACTTCATACAGTTATGTGCAGGTACTGTGGCTGAGGACTGTGCTGAGCCTGTTGTGGTGGGGTCTTTTGCCCCCTGGGGAAGGGATTGCCCATATAAGGACAATCCGGCTGGCATGGATACTAGTTGTGGATTCCCTGGGCCAGTGGATATTGTTGCTCTCAGGGGGAGGGGAAGGGAGGAAGCGGGCCGAGGTCTCATCAGAGACTAGCACTTTTAGGCCAGAGAACAGTGGTGTCAGGCCCATATTGGCCTGTGAGGTCCTAGAAGCAATCGACTGGCTTACCCCAGGCAAAGTGCCTGGGTAGACAAGGTGCCAGGGGACCGATAAGGATGTTTGGAGCACCTACTTTACCCTGCTCTTTAATGCTATAATGAGAGGGTCTCCCATGCCCCCCACGTGGGCTGGAGCAGAAATCATCCCGATTTTTAAGAAAGGCTTAAGATGGGCACCCTCAACTATCGGCCTATTAGCCTGAATGATTCTTCCCAGAAAATCTTTACAGGTTCTTGTTAGGTAGATTACAAACTTGGATGGACAACATGGGATTGTTTTTTTTAAATTATTTTTATTGGCATTTCTATTATCATACACTCTGTTGCATTAGATCGGTATCGAAGTACATAATAATGCTGTTGTACATCAATGCATGCGAGACCAGTGTAAACAGGTATAACATCTTAATAAACTTGACATGTAAAGAAATTTGGTCACAGCTAATCAGGTTATTTGACATTTAGTAATGACATTAACCTTTCTTGTTTGTACAGCATATGTCTGATCCCATAAACATCTATGACGGCACTGCAGCTCCGTGAGTAGGGTGATCTATCATGTCGTGTCAAGAGGTGGAATCATGTGCAAGTCAGTATATTATATCAATTTGGTGATTATTCGTCTGCTCAACGAGTGGGCTATGGGGCTGTGTCCGACACTCCCTGGTCATGCGCCCTCAGCCATGTGAGGAAGGGACCCCATATGTCTTTAGGTCTGGAGGCGGTGGGCATCAGTTCCCAAAAAGCGGTCAGTTGTTCTTGACAGAATGTGACATCCAGGACCTAGTCCTTGGCTAAGGGGGGACTTAATCTGCCCCATTTCATAGCAACCCAGCGCTTCGCTAGCAGCAACAGCATAGCCAGGAGCCTACGGATCTCGGTCGGGCATCTTTAACATATCCCAGTAGCCCCAGTAGGGGTGTGGGCTCTAGACGTGTCATGAGAATTTCGTTTATATTGTGAAAGATCTCATTCCAGTATGTGGCAATAGAGGGACATTCCCAGGCCAAATGCAGGAAGGTTGCCTGGTCCATGTGACACCTCCAACACTCTGCGTTAGCTCGGGCGCCCATGCGGTGCAGCTGTTTAGGTGTTCTGTAATATCGGTTTAGGAATTTGAAATGAATCAATCTGAGTTTGTAGGTGGGGAATAGCTGCTCGAGTTGCGCACAGCAAAATTGCCATTGCTCTTCTGTAATTTGCGGGTGTATCTCAGTATTCCAATTTTCTCAATTTTTTGGCGGCGTCGCTGGGTAATGTTTTTGCATAGATGTGTGCAGCCTGGTGATTAACCTGTGTAGCGAGGGAGTGGTGATTATGTGCTCTAGGGCCTGTAGGACTGGAGGGGAGCCGGGGAATGTGCTGTGGGACGTTGACGACATGTCGCGCGTATGCGGTGGTAAAGCATTATGTCAGAGAAGCTAGAAGGCGGTGTATCAGTCAGAGATGGTGGCTCGATAAACACGTCTTCAGGATATAAATCTGCATATTTAGTGACACCTAGTCTCCGAGCTCTTACTATCTTACTATATCGCCCTGATCATCCAGCATGGGCATTTGTGGATTTTTTGAAAGGGGTATCGAGGGGGCAAATAACATCTCAATTTTAGCTCTCGCACGCAGCCCATCCCAGGCCCATCTCAGTGTTTCCGTTGTGTCTATGACATGTCGGGGGCATTTGTATGGCCTGTATATGGCCACCTCCAGGGGAATAGGGGCAGCAATATCAAGCTCAACCGCCACATGGGGATGCACCCAGTAGTGTAGAAACTGCACCTGCGCACAGTAGGCATAGAGAGGAATATCAGGCGCACCCAGCCCACCTTGGTTTTGTGGGAGCTTCAGTGTTTCCCAGGCAACCCTGGCTTGTCCACCCGCCCACACTAGCGAAACCATCAATGATCTCATGGTGTTGAAAAATGTTTGAGTGAGTATAAGTGGGAGGTTTACAAAAATATAAAGGAATTTGGGAAGGACTATCATTTTTGTTATCGCTATTCTGTCCGCTAGGGTCAATGGCAATTTGGACCAAATTTTAATTTTCCCTTCAAGCCAGGTGATAGCGCGACCGAGGTTCATATTCCATAGTTCCTGGGTATCTCTTCTTAACCAGATTCCCAGGTAAAAGAGCGGATAGTCGAGTTCGAATGGTTTGGTGTTATCAGTCAGCGGAAATAATGTGGATTTCTTCCAATTTATCCGGATGCCCGAAATGCTGCCAAATTTAGTGATCTCCCGGAGTGTCGGGTGTAAGTTTTCTTGAGGATTATTAATGTGAAGAGTAATATCGTCTGCATATTGTGATATGATTACTCCCCTGGACGTGAAACCCAAGCCCCTACCGCGTGATGCTGTCTAAGTATCGCCGCGAGTGGGGGACGGGGCTAACCGCCAAGCATGGCGGATGCATTGTGAGCAAGCTCCACGCCCGGACCGCAGAAATCCTGTCCTAACCCTAACAGATCGGCGGCATCGGCCCCAAAAATGAAGAAGGGGTGCTGCTGAGACTCGGCGTGTCGCCTGGCCGAAATCTGGGGGCCCGAGGGACCGGCGCTCGTGCTTGAATCGACGAAGAACAGGGAGACGGGCGGATCCTGCATGAGCCGCGGCCTGGCCGGATGACGCTGGGGGCGCACTGAGGCGGCCGTCGCCGACTCCCGAGATACGGGCTTACACATATCCGGCAGCCCCCGGTGTGTACTGGAGGGGGCTCTGACGGCGAATGCTGGAGAACAGGGAAGCCTGCGATCAACTGCGACTGTGATCTGCATGACCAGGGGTGGATCCGGGGCCCTGCTGAGTCGAATACCAACCCCCCGTGAGGGCCGACTGAGTGGTGTGGTGGCCCGGCCCCCGTCCCGGACGAAAGCAGGGACCCACCCGGAGGTACTTGGAGGTGGTCTGACGGGGCAGGCCTGACCGCGCCTAGGCGGGGGAAGAATCCGGACTGCAATACGCCAGCGGCCCCGTAAGCCCGGGAGAAGTGGAGCGGAGATCCTCACCGGGTAACTGGACTCAAGAGGTGTGGCGCGGCGAAACTTGGAGGCCCCACAGCCCCACAGACGAGGTGAGACCATTGGGGAACGGGGGAGGCCGACCGGCTGTGCTGAAACCGCCGTCGCCTGGGAGGAAGTGATTGTCCGCCCGGCCCTGCCGCCTGGCCCCACCCCCCCATCCTGCTGAACTACACGGGCACCCCGGAGCCTCGACCGCTGCCTGCCCTCAAGTTTCCCGGAGAGCAGGTGGGGTGGCGACCTATGGTACCGAAGGGGCACCCTTGACCCGTGAGGGCTGCGACTCCCTCCCCCAACAAAAAAGACACTCCTGGAACGGCCGCCTTGAATGGAGCCGCCCGAAGGGTGGTACTATCTCGGGGAACACTCACTCCGTCGTCGGCGCTACCGGCGCTGAAGAGTTATAAAGGGGCTGTGGGCTCATGACGACTGGGCCTAAGTGGCCTAGACGACGTTGCAGTGCGAAGAGGGTGGAAGGGGCCCCGATAGTAGAAGAAGAGGGGCGGCGGAGACCGGCTGACCAGGTGGAGGGACACATGAAGACCAAGCCTCCCAACGGGATATATGCCCCCGACTAGAACAGGTACAGCGCAGCTGGAAAGTAGCGAGGTCTAAAGGGACACCCCCACACGATCCCCTGACCTTGCAGGCGGTAAGTGCACGGTGCAGCAAAGAAAGGGAGACAGAAGCGCAACCTTTCCTCACGCGCCTACCCTGCAGCTACTGGGCCCTCGTAGACTGTGGCGGCCCCGTGGCAGGGGCCTGGAAGCGTGGCACACATAGTACTCACAGAGAGATACGGCCGGGGAACACCGCTGGGGGAACTCACCCACCTGAGGGTTCTGGCTTATCGCTGCTGGGGCCGTGGTGGTGCCTCCCTTGACGTCCACTGAGGGCTCTGGACTGCACTCAATACCAGCCGCAACAATATATATCTGTCGCACGCTAGCCTCCTGCTTGCTAATACCTGCTCAGCCTGAGCCCACCAATCCGAGACCTGTGGGTACTGACCGCGAACATCACGGGTGCCACCCTGCTACAAGTGCGACACGAGGATAACCTACATAATGGGACGGCCCAAGGGGGGAAAACGCAGACCCTAATAACGTCGAAACTCAACCTACAGAAGACACAGAGCTCCCCACACAAATGACCACCACTATCCCACCAACCAATCTGGGGACCCCAGCTGACAAGTTAGATCTTATCCTGCAAGAAGTGAGGGACTCGAGAAAGGCTATAGAGCAACAAATAGGAACCTGACAACCGGGTTCACTCTTCTAAAGGCTGACCAGACCAAGCTCGCCGCCACAGTCAAGGACACCAAACTCGCGCTGGCAGAGTTGCTGCCGCAACACAAAGAACATAGGGAACAACTCCAACAACTCCAACGGCAGGTAGCGGGACTCCAGGATAGGGCGGACGACGCAGAAGGGAGGGCCAGACGCAACAACATTCGCGTCATTGGCCTGCCAGAACGATGCGAGGGGTCGAACGCAACTACATTTATGGAACGATGGTTCAGAGAACAAGTGGCCCCTGAAGGCCTTTCAGATTTCTTCTGCGTAGAAAGGGCACACAGAATCCCCACCGGCAGGCCGACGGTGGGAACCCAACCCCGTCCTCTGATAGTGAAAATATTGAATTATAGAGACAGGGATGTGCTGCTACAGAAAGCCAGAGAGTTGTCTCAAATTCAGTATGAGAATCAGAGGGTATCGCTATATCCAGACTATACCATCCTGGTGCAACGAAAACGATCCCAATACCAAGAAGCGAAGAACAAACTAAGAGCACTAGACATCAAATATGCCTTGTTATTCCCGGCCAGATTAAAAGTGATCCATGACCAAACAACGCAGTTTTTTAATACCCCAGAAGAGGTGGAGGAATGGCTTGAGGTCATGTTCCCCCCGACGGGGTCCGGACCATCATCACAAAGTGCATATAGCGCCCCAAAGCCCAAATGGAGTCGGCGACTGCGACGCCGAGTGCTGAACGCTACATCCCAGAACAGAAACCCCCCCCCCGGACTTGGCCCAGAAGGGACGAGCAGAGGCGCTGAAGACGGCTAGCATGTTCCGGGACGGCACACATCAAATATCCTCGGACTCCTCTGAGGAACACACTGTACACTCAGACTCTGAAAATAGCGTGGCATTGCTCAGCGGTCTCACGCCACAAACTGCAGAGGGCTTCTTGGGATAGAGATGGGTCTGTGGAGGTGGGAAGCGACTGCTGAATGAGACACATGCCATTAGTATAATCTCTGTACTCATAGAGCACCTTCCTCACTGAAGCTCCGATCTAGAAGCATACTATTAAAATCGGTCCGGGCCGTGGAGAGCTTGCACCGTCCTTATCTAAATAGCTAGATTGCTAGAACCACTCACCCCCATGGCGAAAGCAACAGCTACACTGTTAATAGTTAACACTGTTGTATATATAGTTTGGACCAGCACAGTTCTATTGCTGGACCGAGTATTCTATGTTAGAGTTCAAAAGTTGGTACAGTCTGGCCCATCCCCCCGGCTACATTGCACACCGCAGACCCACTCTCGCTGACTATGCAGAGAGCACCGGTATAGTACACATACACATGCAGGATAGATACACAATAATAACCTGGAACGTGAGGGGATTGGGGTCAATATATAAGAGGCATAGAATTCACGCGCAGTTAAACAGACGACACGCGCACATAGTTTTTCTGCAGGAGTCTCACCTCACCGTGGCCGAGGCAGCCAAATTGCGCAAGAAATGGAGGAGCCAAGTCTTCTCCACATCCTACTCCACCTTTGCCCAGGGCGCCTCCATCTGGATTCGGAGTGGGGTCCCCTTCGAGGCGTTGGAGCAACGGGTGGACCCAATGGGGAGATATGTACTAGTAAGAGGAACCTTAGATGGCACGCAAATAGTAATAGGGAGCATATACGCCCCTAACTTTGAGCAGGATAAATTCATTCTGAGCCTTAACCCTGTGCTTGCGCCCTGGGCAGCATATCCGTGGATTTTAGGTGGGGACTACAATGCAGTACTCGACATAGGTATGGACAGGTCACACCCCCCACTCCAAGGCACTGGTGCCATTAGGCAGGCTGATGCACTTAGCAAATGGGCGGAGGGATGGTCCCTAGGGGATGCCTGGTGGTTGAAGTACCCCAGCAGTAGAGAGTACTCTTTCTTTTCCCATCCACATCAACTGCACACTAGAATAGATAGGATTCTATGCTCTATTCCTACCACTACCCAGATAACGCAAGCCACGTACCTGGGAAAGACCTTCTCAGACCATAACCCCTTAGAGATCACTCTAGCATGGGGTGGAATTCCCACCCCAGTGCCCACCTGGAAGCTATGGCCACAGATGCTTGAAGACTCGGTCTTTCACAGTACATTATCTGTGGGAATTACAAATTACTTCACGGAGAATGCTGGCACCGCTTCCTCACCGCAGGTGGAATGGGACACATTCAAGACGGTGATTAGAGGAATAGCAATTGGCACCACAGCAGGGGTAAGGAAAGAAATAACGTCAAAGAGGTGGAAAATTCGTTGAATAAATTAGAACAAGAAGCAGCAGTAGACCCTACAAAGAGTGCACCATTACAGGAAGCCCATATTAAACATGCAGAGCTATTAGAAACACTACGGCATATAGATTACACAGCCTACACGCACACTAAGCACGCGGAAGCCGACAAGGCTGGTCCACTCTTGGCGCGTATAATCCGAGATAACCCTCCACAGTCCCCAATGCACAGGATAACCACAGTGAATGGAACCACCGTAGACACACAGCAAGACATCAACACAGCTTTCTGCGAATATTATCAAGCCTTATACCAGACACCGATACCAATGGCAGAAGACTCCCTCCATGCTTTTCTAACTGACCTAACATTTCCTAAAATCACCCAAACGGCGCAAAATGATCTCTCCGGCCCTATCACGAGGGCGGAAATTAAAGAAGCCATCCATGACCTCCCGCGAAATAAGGCCCCCGGCCTAGACGGCCTTCCAGTTGAATTCTTTGCTGCATATTCAGATGTCCTGGTCCCGCAGTTAGAGCGACTATATAACACTGCTATAGACACAGGATGGCTGCCCCACACCACAATGCAGGCCTTGGTTGTCTCCCTCCCTAAGCCAGGCCGATCGAAATTAGACATTTCGGGATATAGACCTCTATCGCTACTCACCACAGAATACAAAATACTGAGTAAGGTTCTCTCGCGTCGACTACTCCCCTACTTGCATACTCTGATCCACCCTGATCAATGTGGATTTGTACCGGCGCGAAGCACCTCGCTTAATATTAGGAGGCTGTACCATGTCATGGAATTCTCCCCCCCAGACATCCATACGTCAAGATGTATCACTCTAGACCTGAGGCAGGCGTTTGACACCCTTAGATGGGATTACATGATACAGGTACTGGGAAAATTTGGCATACCCTCAGATTATCTGAAATGGATTCAATTATTGTATTCAATCCCCACAGCGAGGGCCCGCACAGGCAGACACATTTCACGGGAATACCCCATTGGCAGAGGCACCCGGCAGTGCTGCCCGCTATCCCCTTTGCTTTTTGTATTAGCTTTAGAGCCTCTGGCTCTCAGGCTACGGCTCATTGCGGAGCAGAAGGGAATCCGCCTGGGCAATACAACGCATATGATATCTGCCTATGCAGATGGCATAATATTATATATAAATGATCTGACTTCTGACCTCACACCAATCCCGGAGATTTTTACTCACTTTGCACAAATTTCAGGACTTACCATTAATGAGACTAAATCGCAGGCTTTCTTTTTCCACCCGGAGGGAAGCCCGGATGAGATACAGTTCGGGCACTATACTCTGAAGGTAGCCCCACATACCTTTAAATACCTGGGCAACCACATTTACAGAACTGCACCTTATAGAGGGGACCTTATAGAGGGGAACTTGAACAAAACTATCCGAGCGCTCCGAGCGCAGGTGACATTCTCGACGTCCCTACCGCTCGCAGTCATGGGCAGAGTGGCGATCTCAAAAATGGTGGCCCTACCCCGATTATTATATTTCTTTGCAAATTTACCAGTAGTGTTCCCAACAGACATCTTTACCTCCCTGAACAAGATACTAACCGCCTTGATCTGGGGCAGTGGCCGCCGTAGAGTGGGATTGGCTAAACTACAGCTAGACACAGATAAGGGTGGGCTGGGAGTCCCAGATTTCCGCGCCTATTGCTACGCGAGCCAATTGCAATGGCTATCATTCTGGCTAGCAGGGCGAAATTTAGACGAAATTGGTTACACAACCCTGGAATTAGACCGAGGCAAACTGCACACACTCTTGCTACCGAGGGCCAAAATGCCTTCAACTGCCCGACACTCCTACGCACCGCACTTACATATTGGAAACAAGCCCTACACTACACGCGCAGCTGCCCCCATATTCGGACAACACGCCGTTGATGGGAATTCCTACCCCTACCGGCGTGCTCACTAAATGGAGAATACTGGCCTGGGTTGGGGGCGGAGTAGCCACGGTAGGCGCATTGTTTGATGAAGGCGCCCTCATGGACCATGGCAATTTCACCAGACATAATGGGGTCACAGACAAATTATATCTCACACACGCTGCGGTCCTTCGATATGTGAAAAAACACTGGGCCCCACACAGGGAAGCACCTGCTCAACACAAGCTAGTACATATGATACACCTCATGGGAAATGGCCGACATCTCACTAAATGGCTATACAAAAGTATTAGAACACATACTGGCACCACCCAGACAGACTTACGCACCAAATGGTCCAGGGACTTGGACAAAGAGCTGACTGATAAAGAATGGGACTCAATCCTAGAATACCCCAGGAAAATTCCACGGAACGCCAAATTTAAATGTATTCAGTACATGGTTACACAAAGGGCATACCTCACCCCACACAGACTACAGTATATATTCCCACATACGCAGCACCATTGCCCTAGATGCAAGGCAGAAGACGCAGACCTGATCCACATGCTATGGATATGCCTGGTGATCGCTGGGTTCTGGACAGAGGTGGTGGCAATTACTGCCTCCGCAGCGAATACCCCTGTGCCGAGAACAGTCGTTAATTGCCTGTTGGGCATCACCCGACGCACTAAAACCCAGAAAATACAACTTCGCTTTGTGGACCTGGCCTTGCTCATGGCTAAACGCGCCATTACCATGCGGTGGAAATCAGCCAAGCCTCCACCACTACATGGCTGGCACGGGAAGGTGGTGAGATGGGGTAGCGTAGAAAGTGCGACAATTAGGCGAGAGGAAGCCCGAGGGCTGCGTAAAAAAGTAATTCCATGGAATGGGACACCATTCTGGAAGCCTTCAAGTCACTCGCTCCGGCACCAATCCCCGTAGCGCAGGACCAGTAGGAGCTACCCCCCGTGGGTCACACCACGTGCCCCTCTCCCCCCACTACTATACCCCCCCAGCGAACATAATACCTTCACGCATGTGGTTCTGCGAGTTCTAAACCACAACCAGAGTGTTTACACGCACAATAACAGAGAGACGGTCGATTTGGCAACAAGGGTGCAACACCGGGATGTCGAGGAGGGTTAGGGCCAGCTGAGTTAAGGGAAGGGAGGATGGGGAGAGGGCAGGTTAAACAGATCAGATATAAGTTCCACCTTCTCAGGTCTTCCAGTACAAATGTAATAATGTTAAGTGGTTCATTTGCGATTATAAATGTACAATTCAGACCTATTGGCAGTAACTAGCACGACTGTAATTGTTGTAAGAAATGTTTGATAGGTTGTCGGAGAACCCCAAATGATGTAACTATAAATGATGTTATGATGAAGCCTGATGAATACCTAATGTACACTTTTTTCTTCTGTATGCTGCTACAGTGGGTTAAAAATTAATAAAATATGTTTTAAAAAAAAAAAGTATCGCCGCGAGTGGTTCCATCGCAAACGCAAAGAGTAAAGGGGAGATGGGGCAGCCTTGTCTGGTTCCACGAGTAATTAAGAATGCGTTGGATATTTGACCAATTACTCGCAGTCGCGCAGTAGGGTCTGAGTATAGTAGTTTAATTTGTTGTATAAATAGTGGGCTGATGCCTAATCTAGTTAGTACCGCAAATAGGAATGGCCACTCCTGTGAATCAAAGGCCTTAGTGGGATCCACTGCGGGTGTTTGGGGGTGAAGATAATGAAGGATCGGGAAGAATGTACGTAGATTGTGGGCAGTCGATCTCCCGGGAATGAATCCCGATTGATCGGGCCTGGCGATAAGCAACAAGAGCGGCTGGATCCTATTGGCTAATAGCTTGGCGTATATTTTGTTATCTGTGCTTATGAGGGAAAGCGGGCGATATGAGTCGCAAAGATTAGGGGCTTTATCAGGTTTCAGCAGCAACAGCATGTTTGCTTCTCTTAGCGAGGGGGGTAATTTGCCACTGTCGAGTGAGTCCTGATATGCCGCCATAAGGTGGGGAGCCAGGAGTGACGCGTAGCATTTATATAATGAGGCTGGGAGGCCATCCAACCCGGGGGCCTTGTCGTTCGGTAAGCTAATGATGACTTGTATTACATCGTCATAGTGAATGGTTCGTCCAGGTATGCTCTGTGGGCTCTGCCCAACCATAGCAGTTTGATCGAGTCAAAGTAGGATTGGATGTCTTCTGGCATGCCTGTATATTAGGATGTATATAACTCAGAATATTAGTGTGTGAGGTGGTCCACTATTTCCTGAGGGCCTCTTATGGGCTGTTGGGCGTCATCTATTAGTTCAGTGATATAATCCATAGTGCGTGAGGGTTTCAGTATGGATGCTAGTATTTTGCCCGGCCTGTCACACTCTCCATATCTTCTAGCCTGTGTGTGTTTGCCTAGGTATTTGACTTCTCTCTGTGCCTCCTCCTCAAACTCAGTTAGTTTGCTTCTGATGAGGGGAAGGAGCTCAGGGTCATTAGAATTGTAGTAGTCATGTTCTAGTGTTCGGATCTGAGTTTCGAGCTTCTTGAGTGTTTGCCTAAGGGCCTTAAGGACGCCGGCCTGTCTGGCTATGCACCGGCCGCGGATGACCACTTTGAAAGCCTCCCACAGAGAGGATCGAGAAGACATGGATCCCTCATTGAGCGAGAAGTATACAATGATGTCTCCTTTTATTTCCTCACAGAATACAGTGTCCAGCAGGGCTCCGGACGGGAGTCTCCACTGAAATGCCCGGCTGGGTGCTGATGGTATCAATAGGCGGAGCAGACAGGGAGCATGATCGGTTAGGGTGCTAGGGAGGTGTTGAACGTCTGTGGTCCATGTGGCCATGTCTTTGGATAACAGCCAAAAATCTATACGGGACCAGGCAGAATGCCGTGTCGTGATGCATGTGCCCTCTGTTTCGTCCGGATGCCACTGCCTCCAGATGTCTATTAGCCCGTTATCCCTTATTAGTGTGTTTAATGTGGCGCTGGTATTAGGGTGTAGTTTACGGGTTGCGCCCTTGCAGTCCAGGGAATCGTCCAGGACAGCATTGAAGCCTCCTCCCCAAATTATAGTATTGCATCCAGTTTGCGCTATTGCACCCCAGAGCTCATTAAAAAAAGTCGGGTGTGTCTGTGTTAGGGCATATACCACTATCAGTACCACCCTTATTATCCCTAATGTACCCTCCGCCAGGGTGAATCTCCCTCCAGGGTCAGATTGAGTTTTTATCAGATTCCAGCCTAATCTCCTCCATATGAGGATCGCAGTCCCTCTTGCATAGTTGGAATAGGTCGCCAAATAGATGTCCCCACAGTGTCTATGTTGAAGCTTGGCGCTCGCTGTACTCTGTAGGTGCGTTTCCTGAAGAAAGCAAATATCTATTTTGTGCCGAATTAGGTAGGAGTGCATAAGCCTGGATTTCCTATTGTCATTAAGCCCACATATGTTCCATGTAAGACAGTTATATGTGGTCATGTCGTACTAATACGTAGCTCGGGTGTGTCAGCAGTTCTTTTACTTTTATGCCTAGCTTTAAAATCCGCGGAGTAACTGTTCATACCTGCAGTGCCGTATATAAAATTACTGTGTGTCTCGCTGTTCGTGTAACATGACGTGTGTACCTTCTGTTGTTGCAGCCCTTTCAAACTTGTCTCTCCCTCCCCTGAATTCCCCACCCCCCCACCTACACCAACTCCCCAATCAGGTTGAGTCTGCGGATCCCTCCCTTCAACTAAACCAACATGGCAACCAAAAATTTAAAAAAACATCTAGCTAAGAAACAGTGAAAGTTGGGAGCTCTCCCTGTGGGCGAGGAGGCACCAGCTTACAACCCGGCTGTGAGACCGGGTGGCCGAGGTACATATGGAAAGATACCAGACGTGATCTACAAATGTATACTTTTTAGATCGCATCCCGTGCTCGGGAGCGGACTGGGGTTATCCTTGGGCCGCTGTGGTTTAAGTGGGAGCGTTTGGAGCCGACTAGAGGTCGGATAGGTATATAGTGCTAATGTCAATCATTATCACTCAGACCATTGTCCGCCGTTTGTCCTCTGTTGGTCCCAGCTGCTTGTTTCTTGGGCCCACCAATGTGTTTGGCAAATTTGAGAGCCGATTTTGCATCTGTGAAATAATGCGTGTTGTTGTTGTGAGTGACTTTCACTTTGGTGGGGTACAGTAGGGCATAGGGTACGCCAGCCTGCTGCAGTATACGTTTGGCTGGAAGAAACTCGTGGTACGCCGCCTGGACGCCAGGAGTGAAGTCCGGGTAAAAGGAAACATTGTTACACTTGTAGGAGATTTGGCCTTGCTCCATGGAGCCCTTAAGTATAGTGTCTCTGTCGCGGTAATTCAAGATTTTAGCCAGGATCAGTCTAGGGGTGGCTCCCACTGGGGGTCTGGGGCCCAGGGAGCGATGGGCACGCTCAACTATGAACATAGTGGACAGTTCTGGGTCAAATATGTCCTTTATCAGTTCTTCCACAAATAGTTCCATCTTGCCTGTGGCTGTGTTCTCGGGAATACCTATTATACGTAGGTTGTTCCTACGGGAGCGGGTTTCCAAATCATCATTCTTTGCTCTGATAATACTTAGTACTTTCTCCATGTTGAGCATTTGTTCCTTAGTCTCTATTTGAAATTCATGTACCTCTGTATTTCGGTTTTCGAGCTGATCAATGCGCTGTTCGTGTGTATCAACCTGTTTTTTAACCTGGTCCATTTGGGCTATGAGTATATCTAGTTTCGAGTCAATATTTTTAAGGCTGGATTTCGTTTCCATCAATCAATCAATCAATCAGAATATTTGTAAAGCGCACTACTTACCCTTGAGGGTCTCAAGGCGCTGGGGGGGGTGGGGGGGAAGCTGCTACTGCTCGAATAGCCAGGTCTTGAGGAGTCTTCTGAAGGTTAGCAGGTCCTGGGTCTGCCGTAGGAGGATGGGGAGGGTGTTCCAGGTATTGGCGGCGAGGTGGGAGAACAATCTGCCGCCGGAGGTCGCTCTTCGGATGCGGGGGACTGTGGCGAGGGCGAGGTCGGCGGAGCGGAGCTGGCGGTTGGGGGTGTAGAAGCTGAGTCGTCTGTTGAGGTATGCTGGTCCGGTGTTGTGGAGTGCCTTGTGTGCGTGAGTGAGGAGCTTGAAGGTGATCCTCTTGTTGACGGGGAGCCAGTGTAGGTCTCTCAGGTGGGGTGTGATGTGGTTGCGGCGAGGGATGTCGAGGATCAGGCATGCAGAGGCGTTCTGAATGCGTTGAAGTCGTTTCAGGAGTTTGGCCGAAGCTCCTGCGTAGAGGGCGTTTCCGTAGTCCAGCCTGCTGCTGACGAGGGCCTGGGTGACCGTTCTTCTTGTTTCGGTGGGGATCCACCTGTATATCTTGCGGAGCATGCGGAGGGTGTTGAAGCAGGAGGACGAGACGACGTTGACCTGCTTTGTCATGGAGAGAGTAGAGTCGAGGATGAACCCTAGGTTGCGTGCGTGGTCGGTGGGTGTTGGAGCTGTTCCCAGTGCGGTCAGCCACCAGAAGTCGTCCCAGGCCGAGGGGGTTGAGCCGAGGATGAGGACTTCTGTCTTGTCCGAGTTTAGCTTCAGTCGGCTGTTCTTCATCCACTCGGCGACGGCTTTCATTCCTTCGTGGAGGTTGGTTTTGGCGGTGAGGGGGTCCTTGGTGAGGGAGAGGATCAGCTGGGTGTCGTCGGCGTAGGAGATGATGTTGAGGTCATGCAGTCGGGCGACGTGGGCGAGCGGTGCCATGTAGATGTTGAACAGTGTTGGGCTGAGGGATGAGCCCTGGGGTACGCCGCAGATGATCTCGGTGGCTTCTGAGCGGAAAGGGGGGAGGCGGACGCTCTGGGTTCTGCCGGAGAGGAAGGAGGTGGTCCAGTCCAGAGCCTTGTCTTGGATCCCGGCGTCGTGGAGGCGTGTGCGTAGGGTGCGGTGGCAGACAGTGTCGAAGGCGGCTGACAGGTCCAGGAGGATGAGGGCCACGGTTTCTCCGTTGTCCAGTAGGGCCCTGATGTCATCGGTGGCGGCGATGAGGGCAGTTTCGGTGCTGTGATTGCTGCGGAACCCGGACTGGGATGGGTCCAGGATGCTGTTCTCCTCGAGGTAGCGGGTCAGTTGTCTGTTGACGGTCTTCTCGATGACCTTCACCGGGAACGGGAGCAGGGAGATGGGCCGGAAGTTCTTGAGGTCCTTGGGGTCCGCCTTGGGTTTTTTGAGTAAGGCGTTGATCTCGGCATGCTTCCAGCTCTCCGGGAAGGTTGCTGTCTCGAAGGAGATGTTTTTATTTTTTTATTTTTTATAAGTTTTATTTATAAATTCGCCAATAAGTATAACAAATTATATGTTTACATATCATCAAGACATTTTACAGGTTCCATTTCACATGTAATACATTTCCGTAACACTGTTGTGTATTTCTTATACATTATGCCAGTAAAATTTAGTGATAGCTGTACATCTGCTAATTTTATACAATAGTTATCCCTCAGGCGCTAGCATATCAGGGTGGTCTTGTAAGTAAGTGGCTAGTGGTTCCCAGAAATTAGTTGGTTTAGCGGCTGTAGGTAACTCCTCCGCATACAATAGAAGCTTATCTTTACAATAAATTGAGTCTAATATCCATTGCTTCATAGTGGGGCTCTTCCTTCCGTCCCAATGCATAGCAACTCTCCGCTTCGCTAGAAGCAGTAGGATTGCAGCTAATTTTTTCTTTGCAGATTTTAATTGCGTTAAGTGACCTAACAAGCAGAGTTATAGTGTACATTCCAATTTACAGTACAAAATCACATTTATGAGCTGCACTACTTGTTCCCAGAACCTTCTGACTTTCTCTCATTGCCATGCTAGATGCACGAAATCAGCGGCATCTGCCTTACATCGTTTGCATTTGGCATCGTCGCGCAGACCGTGCTTGTGTAAATGTAATGGTGTATGGTATATTTGATGTAGGTATTTCAAGTGTATTATACGTAGGTTACCATTTGGTGTTAATAGTGTAGTTAGTGCACAACATGTCTGCCATTCCACTTCTGTCAGTGGAACGTCCAATACCTTATTCCAGCGATCCTGCGCCTTCTGTGTACCAGAGCCAATTTCTCTTTGCAAAGTTTTATAAAGCCGAGCCACTATATGTTTATTATCTGCGGCAGTTAGTACTAATTGCAGCGTTGTCAGGGAGGGGGGCTCTGTCGGGAACGTGGGGTACAATAACCGAATTGCCGCCTGTAGTTTATGGTAGGCAAATCTGAATAGTAGCGTCTGATTGCTTACGTATGTTAAGTCGGTTGGTGTCAGAAATAGGCCATCTGGGTATAAGTCACCCATTGTAGTGATACCAATGTGTTCAAATAGTGCCATACTATTCCTTTCTTGCGTCACGGACAGGGCAGGATGTTGAGCTAGTGGCAAATTAGGCGCGTATAGTGGAGTCTTGCCTGTCATTTGGCCAATACGTTTCCACGCCAAGGACGTTGTGCGTACGGTATTAATTTCTTTGTGTGATAAATGGGGTCTCGTGTGTGGCAAAACGTGTGCTAGGGAGATGAGCATCCCCATCCTCTACCGCAAGATGAGGGAGATACTTCACTGGGTGATACCAAAAATATGCATATTGTGCTTGTGCACATAAATAGTATAAATAAAGATCGGGGACCGTGAATCCACCTGTGGTATAATCTAACGTCATTGTATGCAAGCTTATTCAGACTTGTTTGCCCGCCCATATTAATTTATTCACAAGGGATCGCAGTCGATGAAAGACGGGAGCTGGAGGGGTTATAGGGATGTTGATGAATAAGTATAATAATTTAGGAAGGAGAACCATTTTAACTAATGATACTCTATCTGCCAATGATAATGGTAGGGTGATCCAACGGTCTATTTGGGTTTCTAATTGATCAATTGCCACACCATAATTGCGCTGGATCACTAAGTCAGAGTCTCGGTGTATCCAAATTCCTAAGTATTTTATAGGATCTTCTTGCCAGATCAATGGGAAATCCATTGGCAGGGCTTTGGTATTTGTTGTTAAAGGTATCACTGCTGATTTTGACCAATTTATTTGTAAACCAGAGTGCCTACCAAATTTTATGTATTCTCTAAGTAGCCTAGAGAGGTTAGTCACAGGGTCTTTGAGATAGAGTACCATATCATCCGCATATAATGAAATAGCAATGGGACGTAAATTAAATTGTAAAGCTGTATCCGCGTATTTCTGACGTACCTTACACGCTAGTAACGGCGAAAGTGGACAGCCCTGTCGCGTCCCTCTTTGTATTGGGATAATATCTGATATGTGTTTGTTAACTTTTATGCGCGCAGTGGGCTTTGTGTATAATAGTTCGATCCAGTGTATTAGCATTGGTGGTAGGACTATTCGGTGAAGTATAGTAAATAGGTACGTCCACTCTACGGAATCAAAGGCCTTGGCCGCATCCAATAACACGGCCACAGCTTCCAACTCTGGGTTTAGTTGATGCAATAAAGCAAAGATTGTACGTAAATTATGTGTGGTGGAGCGGGATGGTATAAATCCCGATTGATCCGGTAGCACAATAGTAGTGATGGAGCAGAGTAAATGAAAAAATTTAACCCCTAACAAATTTTATAAATAATTAATAAATATGTTCGTTTAAATGTATTAATCAACAATGTATGTGAGGGAAGGGTAACACGCAAGTATGTGTGCTGAATAATCTATTTACAAATGTCCGTGTGTCTAATTATAACATAAAAATAATTGCGTACTAAATAAATAATAAATGCATGGTTCGTGCTTCATAGAATATAAAACGTGACGTTGCAAAAACAATAGTGATGGTAAGTAAGGAACAGCTTAAATGTTGCTTTCTGCTAGGTAATAACTAATTGGGGTACGTAGATGACGGGAGGGAAACGAAAAGGCTATGTTTCTCTATTTTAATTATGTTTTGTTTATTTCTAAATAGTGCTTCTAAGTCTAATCGAGTGGCGATATAAAATGGCTGCCGTTTATTAGAGTACGCATGCGCTGAGAATACACATGACAAGGGAGAAAAAGTTGGAGAAAGACTGACCACGTGATGGTGCTGAAAGGCTAAGATGCAAGAATGGTCAAGGCTGATGTGACCTATTTGAACTGATAATGTGCCGTGGTGATCAGCAGAGAATCGTGGGAAACAGTTTTAAGAGAAAGGACAATGCCTGCAGAGTTCTCGAATGTATCGAAAGAAGTTACAAATGTACTGATCGAAGCGGATGGAAACATGTCATGAACTGTGAGAAAGGAAATGAACATATGCATTCCAGAAGAACAAGCTGGATCCGGGAGAATTTGATTAAAACTGAATAAATGAACTGAGTGGACCAATGAAAGAAAAGCGCGTTATTAATGTTGCAGCAATTTAGTTAGCAAAGTTAGAATTAGGGTATAAGTAGGCCTACTCTTAGTGGGAGGGGTAGCTTCCAGTACTTGGAGTTCCAGATCGATCCATTTACTGAGCGGGAGATGCTGAAAGACTGTTAGATGAGACGGGTTGCGGTAGCTGATGCTGACGAGCTGAAGTTTCTGCTGCTGTTTTATTTTTCCAGTTGAGTATGAGAATCAGGTTATTTTTCAACTTTAAACTTAGGTTAGAAATCATTAGGCTAAATTAGGAAGATAGGCAGGTTAATTAGGATTTTTCCTCATGACAAAATTTCCTTTCTGCAATAAAATTGATTTTGCTTAATAAATATTTGATTTAATAATGTATGAATAATTGAATAATAAAGTCTAAATTCTTTTCCATGCCTTTAAAATTATATACATTTTGAAATTCTTAAATCAAACGACTCAGTGATTATTTACTAAATGGTTGTGAAATTAGTAATTAGTTATTGTGATTTAGCTGGTCTTAATCACTATCAACTGATTTTCACTAGATGATCCATCGACAAACAATGAGCAGGAATATCTTAAGAAATAACTAAGAAAGCGATAGGTTAAGGTAATAAGGTATCCCGGCTCCTTCCAGCGGTACATCATGATGATTTTCATTTAGTTTTTCTTTCTCCTAGGAGTATAGATTCGTAAAGGTGTAGAGGAAATCCAGGTGTGTGTGTGTGTGTTTGTTAGGCGATGTCATGGGCCCCATCGTCATGTGGATGTGAGAAATATAAGTCGCGCCTGGATGACCGATAAGTGACCTAGGAGAAATAGTTTTCATTGTATCCGCTGCATCAGTAGTCATGAGCGGTTGAAGCCTAGTCGCTATTATCTTTGCTAATATTTTCACGTCAGTATTGATTAATGAAAGTGGTCTGTACGATTCCGCTTTTTCCGGGTTTTTATCCGGTTTAAGCAATGCAACAATGAGGGCTTCCCGGAGTGTTGGCGGGAGTAGTTTGTTATTATATGCTTCGTCATACATTTCTAATAGATATGGACTAAGTAATTCAGAGTAGGCTTTATAAAATTCTGATGTGTATCCGTCCGGCCCTGGGGTTTTACCATTTGGAAGTGACTTTATGGTTTCTTGTACCTCCTCTATGGTAAGTGGCTGTGCCAGGTATTCCCGCTGGGTGTCCGATAGCCATACCAATGCTACATCGTCCACATAGTCTAGGATCTCTTGTGTGTGTGCTGTATCACGTGTTTTGTACAGTGTGGCATATGTGTCCATAAATGTCTGTAGTATACCGGTCGTGTCATAATGTTCTATGTCGTGATCATCTATCATTTTGAGTATCACATGTTTCTTATGTTCTATGCGTATTTTCTGCGCGAGTACATGTCCTGGTCTACCACCCTCGCCCATCCTGCGTGCGGTATGTCGCCTTGTTAAGTATTTTATTTCAGTATCTGCTAATGCATTATAATTGTCTATTTCATTTCTTATCACGGCCAAAATATCTGCTTTACATGTTGCAGCAAATTCTGCCTCCAGTGTTTTGATGCGGCTCTCGCAGCTCGACAGTTGAGTGCGAATGTCTGTCAGGATGCCCGCCGTTGTGCTGATGCAGATACCTCTCAATGTCGCCTTAAAGGCTTCCCACAGTGTGCCCGCACTTTTCACTGATGACTTATTGGTGGCAAAATAATCTACTATTGCTGTATGCAACGTGTCGGCATATAGAGGGTCCAATAACGACTTAGCATTGAACCTCCACATAAATGGTGGTGGAACATATGTGGGAATCTGTACAGTTAATAAGACAGGGTTGTGGTCTGATAATGTTTTCTGCATATGCTGTATCGTTTGAGTCCATGTGCATGCACGTTCCGTTATAAGCCAGTAGTCGATTCTGGACCAGCTATTATGGGCGGCGGATGAATGGGTACCATCTCGTGTAGTAGGATTACGCATGCGCCACACATCTTGTAGTTTAAGCTCAGACATGCCATGTTTAAGGACTGCGGCTGCACGCTGATGTTGCTCAGAGGTATTATGTGATCTATCCCATGTATCGTTCAGAGCAACATTCATGTCCCCGCCCCAAAATATTTCTATATCTGGAAATTCCCGAATTCTGGCATGCACTCTCGCAAAAAACTCGGGGTCGTCCACATTTGGACCGTATGTATTAATGAGCCCCACCCTAGTGCCGCGTAATAGGCCTACAATAATAACATATCGCCCCTGTGTATCTATAAATGTATGTTCCGTTACAAATTGGGTCCCCTTTTTCACCAGTGTCATTACCCCTCTGGCATACGCAGAGTAGGTTGAGGAGGCCACTAGTTCTGCCCATCTTTTCCCAAAGTCCTCGGTTTTATGTTTGAGCAAGTGTGTCTCTTGAATCATGGCTATATCAACATCATGTCTATTTAAATAAGCAAATACCTGTCTGATTTTCCTGGGATTATTGAGCCCTCTTACATTCCATGTCGCTAGTGTTAGAGGCTTAAGCACCGTATTATTAAGCATTGTCGTAACACCGATAATGCTGAAGTGCAAATTTGGTTATGTTACTCGGTTTAGCTAAGGATATTACTATCTGAGTGCGCAAGATGACCACATTGTCTTTGTATATGCGTCTATAGAAATGCAATACTTGTTTGATGACTTGATGATACAAGTGTATATTCTGTGATATATTCAATCCCATCCCTCCACCCCACCCTCCCACTACGTCATCCCAATTATGACGGAGACAGTTCCCTTTAACAGAAAAAAACATTCCCCAATTGCACAACTATCCCTACAAAAAAGGGAAAGAAAAGACAATTAACTTGGTTGTGGTGCACACAGGGGGGTGGGAGCTGCCAGCTGGATACCCTAACGATTGGTGTCCGCCAGGGGGTTACTATATGAATATTTAGCGCAATTTCCCACTACATCTGTTTTCATGAATAGTGGTCAGGGTATGATGCATACATATTTAACAAAATGAACTTTCCTAGTGTCTTAGTTGTATCTACTGGCAAATCCCGTGTGTGTGCATTAGAGTCTCAAAGACCTATTAGTGTCTGTAATACTTATCACTACCGGTCAGCCGAGTCACCACTCGTCGCGTTGCTTGGAGTAAATTGTTCCATACTCAGTGTATAGTAGACTTCTTGCTTATTCAACGTCTGAGGTCACACCATGCTCCTCAGTCATATTTCTGGGTGATTTCCGGCGCGTGGACTGAGGTCCTCTCTGTTGTAAGTATTTTTGCACATCTTTCGGGTTATTGTATATTACAGTTGTTCCGCCGTCAGATACTTTCAATCTAGCTGGCTATAACATCGCATATTGAATGTTCTGTTCCCTCAATTTCTGCTTCACCGCTACAAACTTTTTCCGCGCTTCTTGTACTTGGGATGTAAAATCGGGGTAGATGGATATGTCCATGCCTTGGTGGTTTAGTTTGCCCAACTCGCGTGCCCTACGAAGCGCCGCATCGCGATCTCTGTAATTTAATAATTTGGCAATAATGGGTCTCGGTCGTGCCCCAGCCGGTGGTGCAGGCGCTAAAGCTCTGTGGGCTCTTTCTACAATGAAAACCTCAGAGAAGATCTCTCTACCCATGAGTGTGATAAGTAGTTGTTCCACGTATTTCTCCATGGGCCCTGTGTTGGTTGTTTCCGCTATGCCCATAAGGCGGACGTTGCTGCGCCGAGACCTTGCCTCAAGGTCCTCAGCTTTGGCCATGAGTGCGTCTACATTTTTTTCCATCTTGCTTTGTTTGGTGTCCATCTGATGTTGAGTGTCCTCCACATCTGATATGCGTCTCTCCGCCATGTCGATGCGCTCCGTGTGGCGGTCTATGCGTTCTGACATTCGATCAACACGGTAGGTCAAATTATCTATTTTACCATCTATGTTGGTCAGTGAATTTTGTATTGCGGCGAACATGGTCCGGACGTCCCCAGACGTCGAGTCACTGGAGGCCGGTATTGTTTGATGCGTCTCTGGGTGACCCTCCGGTACCTGCTCAGGAGGTTTCTTTTGTTGATCAAATGTCAGCTTGGGTTGGCACTTATCAGGTTTCCCCATATTGCAACAGGAAGTGATAGAGTCAGGGCTCTGCAGCGTCCGCACAGTCTAGCACTAGGACACAGGTACGTCTACTGAGATCAGAGATAGTTGCTGGTAGCCAGAGAGTAATGAGGCAGTCCGTAATAGATTAGTGTCGCTTGTGGTGTCGCATCGGCCGCGCTCTGCACAGCACAAGTCTATGGGCCTTGCACCGTATACTGATGCGTAGTTGAGAACGACCCTGCACAATCCCCGGGGAACAAATCAAGGCGCTGCCACTTGATCGCTATTCTTGCGCCATGTCTGAGGTAGTTAACCGTTAACTGTTCTCAAACTATGGAGCTCTGCGACATGGGGCACCCCGCAGTTCGATCGCGGCAGCAAGCGGGAGCCTCATCCGGTATATCTCGGCAGCAATGCAGTGTCCTTGGCTGCCCAGGTATCTGCGCAGTTCCCCCGCTCGACATGTAATGTCGTCCACTCACCGCGACATAGGCCCCGCGGTAGGCAAAGTCATGAGGGGCGGGATGTGGGAGGAACTTGGTTGCAACGCTGGTCCTCTCCACCGGCCCGTATTCTGCGGCTCGCGGTTATATTACGTGCATGCGTCGCAGGGGCGTCCTACACATCCATGCGTCCCCGACACACGCCAAGGATCTAGGTCGCAGCAGACAGAACCGCTCCCGCAAATGGACCTCCCGCGTGTCTGTACTGTGCAGACGTGTCGTCCCGGGAGTGCATTCACCGCATCGCCCTCACCTCTACCGTTGAGGAGCAGCCGTGGCGGGATTCAAATCGCTCCGGCTGGAGGTGCCGGCCGGAGGTGCCGATTACAGGAGTGAAGGTACGGGCATCGCCGCCGTATTTGTTTGCCCAGCTTATGGCCTCCGTTCTTACTTATTTATTCATTGTTTTTGTTACTCCCGGAGGTAGTGGCCCTTTCCTCGGCTTCGCTGCAAGCGCGCTCACGTATCCGCCCTCCCAGCGGCCTTCGTCACCTTCCGGGCTGGGTTCCTTCCATACACAGCGGATTGGGCGCAGCTCGGCGAAGGTAGTTTGCAAGCGGTTTTCCCGCAGTTACAGCTCGTTTCCAGGCCTGAGAGTTAGCTCATTGTATTCACGGCAGATTCCGGTTGTTCATACCACTATGCAGTCCACCTTTGAAGCGTTGTGGTGCAGGATGGCTTCAGGATAGTTTGAGTAACCGAAGGAGCTCGCTCAGTAAGCGGCCATCTTCGAGCGTGGCTAGCTCCGCCCCCGAAGGAGATGTTGATGGCTTTCCGGAGATGGGATGCGATGGTGGTGCTGGCTTTGTTGAAGATGTGGTGTGGGCATGGGTCTGACGGAGATCCGGAGTGGATGGTGTTCATGATTTTGATGGTGTCGTCGTCGTTTATGTTGGTCCAGGAGAGCAGGGGGTTGGTACGGATGGTGGCCATGGGGACGGAGGTCTCAGTGGTTGTCGGGGCGGTCGTGATGTTGAAGCTGTCGTGGATGTCTGCGATCTTGCGATGGAAGAAGGTGGCAAGGGAGTCGCACAGGTCTTGTGATGGTGGGATGTCGTTGGTGTAGGAGCTGGGGTTGGAGAGTTCCTTCACGATGTTGAAGAGCTCTTTGCTGTTGTGTGCGTTGTTGTCTAGGCGGTCTTTCAAGGAGGCCCTTTTGGTGGATCTGACGAGGTGATGGTGTCTGCGGGTGGCGTTCTTGTGGACTGCGTAGCTGTCCGGTGTCTGTTCACGGTGCCATTTCTTCTCTAGTTTTCGGCAGGTTTGCTTGGAGGCCTGGAGGTCTTCAGTAAACCAGCTGGCTTTCTTGCTGGTGTGTCTGTTGGAGGGTTTCTTGATCGGGGCGAGGGTGTTGGCGCAGTCGTCGATCCATTGTCTGAGGTTGCGGGCGGCGGTGTCGCGGTCGGTGGGGTCGGCGGGTGGGCTCTGGGCGAGGGTGGTGGTTAGCTGGTCTTCGGTGACTTTGCTCCAGCAGCGGCAGGGGATCTGTTGGGTGCGGTGGTGCGCGGTGGGTTTCCGGAAGGTGAAGTGGATGCAGCGATGGTCGGTCCAGTGGAGTTCGGTGGTGTGGATGAAGGAGACGTGGGAGCTTGCGGAGAAGATGGGGTCAAGCGTGTGGCCGGCGGAGTGGGTGGGTGTTGTGCCGAGTTGTCTGAGTCCGAGGTTGTCGATCAGGGTGGTGGAGTTGCGGTCGTTGTTGTTCTCGAGATGGAAGTTCAGGTCCCCGAGAAGGATGTAGTCTGTGGAGGCGAGGGCGTGTGTGCTGACGAAGTCGGCGATAGAGTCGCTGAACTGTGGTCGGGGTCCGGGGGGTCTGTAGACGAGGGTTCCTCTGAGGGTGGTGTTGGGATCAGTGTGGATCTGGAAGTGCAGGTGCTCGGCGGTGCTGAGAGTGTCGTCGGTGTTGGTCGAGACTCTGAGAGTGTTCCTGTGGACGATGGCGATTCCTCCTCCTACTCCGTTGGTGCGGTCCCTGCAGGTGATCTTGTAGCTGTCCGGGATGGCTATGGCGATGTCGGGTGCCGAGGAGGGGTTCAGCCAGGTCTCCATCAGGAAGGCGACGTCTGGGGAGGTTGAGTCGAGTAGGTCCCAGAGTTCAACGGCGTGTTTGTGGGTGGAGCGGGTGTTGAGAAGAATGCATCTGAGGTAGTTGGATTCTTTCCTGGTGGGTGGGTTGGCGGACGGATGCTGGTGAAGCTGCAGTTCCGGCAGGAGAAGGGTCCTTGGGTGCGCTTCGGGGCGGCCAGGAAGCAGGTGTGTGGGCGTCCGGTGTTGAGTGCGTGGAGGGTGCTGGCATCGTAGCGGAGGCGGGCGTCGTGGCGTTCGCGGGGGCCAGGGGGTCTGGCGCTGGGCACGGTCCAGGCGCGGACGGGCGCAGACGGGCTTGCCTTAGGCGCGGCTGTGCAGCGGCCGCCATATAAGGGGAGGTGGGAGGGAGGAGCAGCTGGGAGGCGGGAGCGGGGCGGCGAATGGGCGAGCAGGGGGGCGGGGCCACAGGGGACGCAGCGGCGGGAAAAAAAGGTAGAGCGGGGTACAGAAGGCAAAAGGGGAGAGAAAACAGGAATCACAGAGCAAAAACGATAAGGGCAGAAAGACGACTAACAAACACAGTACAGGCTAATATACAGTAAGGCAACAATCCAACAATCTTACAATAAGGCTGAGAGGAGAAGGGGCAGAACGAGCGCACAGAGAGCCCTCTCGAACTTCTACAGCGGTAGCAGCGGGTCAGAGGACACACAGGTGGTGCTGTGCGGCGTGGGGGGCGACCTGCCTGTAAACAGGGTCAAGGGTCCATCAGGAGGCTACGTAAGTTGTCGTTATTCCCCCATGCTTCTTCTCCTGTCCCATGTTCGCTTTCTGTTTCTGCATCGGTTTCAATTTGTCGAGTGTGCCTTTTGTTTTTGAATGGTAGCTTGGTCTGCTTCGTGTTGTTCTTGCCCATGCTGGTTGCCACCTGGGGTCCTGCAGCTAGGGGCGAAGTCTGCTTATTTTAAGCAAGTACCTAGTCCGTGATCTCCTACGCTGTGCTGCACGCAAGCTAGTGACGTCTTCGCCCATGTTTGTAGTAGTGTTTCAGTGCTTCTGAGTTCTGTATTGAAGTCAGCCGTGGGCTGACTGTGTCCTTGCTGGCTTGCCTTGCCTGTTTTCGTGTGGCGATTTTCTGTGGGGGGCCCAGAGATCCAACCGTAAAGTTGCCCGAGTTATGATCCTGATGGGGCAGTATGTGTTTCGAGTTGCCTCCCTGCCGGCCTGTCTTTGGTCTAAGCCACAAGAAGTGGTGTTTGCGCCTTTGTTGCAATGAGCCTGTAGTGTGCTCTCCCCTTCACATCGCAGGGCTTTCAAGGTCTCTCCTGTTGAATCGGGGTCTATTTTGGTCAGTTGTAGCAGATCAGCTAGAGCCTGTCTACCGCTCTCTAGCTTGGTGCGCAAGTGTCCAATTTCTGACCGATACCTTCAGTCACTTTGTTTTACAAGCTTGTGCCTGGGGGATGCGCTAGCAGCCACCGCCTTTAGCTTGGGCCAACCGCAGCCTCCCCCACGCCGCCGCTGTTTTCTCTACGCTTCATTTGGATGTTTATAGGTGAGTATGGTGGGGGGGGTCGCCCAGATCCTGCAGGTTTCAGCCCTATTGCGCAGCAGCGGCTCCTCTGGTTTGTGGGCCACGCATGCATCTATGGCACTGATGTCCCCCGCTACTCTCCCCCACCACGTAGGCTAAATTTGTATTTTCAGACCCAGTGTTCAGATCCGTCTTGACAAAGGACCTCGCTTCACATCCGGCTATGAGACCGGGGCCCCGGCTCGCAGATGCCCAAATGGCGCGACCCTTCAGTCTCCGGCACACTCCACTTCGTCACGGCACAAGCTAGGCACGTCCGTCGGCCTCCAGTAACCCCGGGCACCCCCCCCCCGCCGGCAGTGCGTGATCCAGCGATATGATGAGGGTAGATTCGCGCAGCAGATGGTTCCCCGCACTCTCACTCCTTACTTGTAGACTGCCTCCTGTTATCGATCCGGCGTTGGGGCTCACCCGGAGGCCCCGGCCTCCTCGAACTCTCCCCTCAGATGTATCCGAGCCTCAGGGGGCGGAACCTCGGCCCGCGCACGAGTCACGCCAGGGCCCACTCCGCCTCACTCTTTTTAGTCGGATAGGGGCCGCAAGGGATGCTGATCTCGGGCCCAGCAGTCGCCCGGTCGCTTCCCGTGTCATGCAATGCGTTTTTTTTACGCCTCACGCCCCGTTGATATCAGGATAAGTGACAGATTATATCTCGGCCGGCAGAGCCCTCTTATCGAGCGGCCATCTTGCTGCTCGGCGAGACCACACCCCCGACAACATGGGATTGTTGACCCCCCTTGCAGGCAGGGTTTAGGGTGGAGGCTAGCACCAACGACTAAGTGTTTCGCCTACAACTTATATTTTGGAAATATGCCACCTTAGGGGGAGGCCGTCTATACGTGGTCCTTGTGGTTCTCCGATCAGCTTTTCACCTTGTGCACAGGGATGCTCTGTGGAAAATCATAAATGACCTGGGAGTGCCCAAGTATCTTATAGATGTCATCAGGAGGCTCCACTTAGACAGCTATGCACAGGTCAGGTGTGGCTCCCTTGGGGAACTAGCTTTACCTATTCCCATAACACGGGGTGTCAGACAAGGATGAGTCCTTGCCCCAACTCTTTTTTTGTTATGTATGAATGACTGGGTGGCCCAGCAAGAGCTACGTAACCATGATGTCCCTAGCATGGCTAATAGGAAGGTTCTGGTGCTTCTGTTTGCTGATGATACCCTGTTGGTTTCTAAATCTCCTCTGGGTATCCAAAACCAATTAAATTAGTTTGGTGTGTTCTGTGGGCTGAGAAGCCCGGAAATTAACCTCTTCAAAACCAAGTATATGGTGTTCCATCCTTGCCCGTCAGCTCATTCTCATCCTGTGCTAGATGGTGTTCCCTTGGAGAGAGCCCACACGTTTGAATATCTGGGGTTTTTGCTCACAGAACAATTTGGTTGGATGCTGCAGATCCAAAAGAATAGATTAAAACTGGGGGGCATATTTACAAGCCCCTTGCGCCACTTTTGCGCTGCCGTTGCGTCACGCATGTGACGCAGCGGCGACGCAAACCATGCGCCGCGTTGCGCTATATTTACAACGTGACGCATCTAGGGAGATGCGTCATGTAGTAAACCCCTGCGCCACATGAAACCTGCGTCAGGTTTCATGTGGGCGTACCGGCGCAGGGGGGGGGGGGCGTTCCGGCGCAGGAACGCCTCGGAAAAGTGACGTAGTGAAATCTACAAGATTTCACGCAGTCACTTTTCCGACGCTGGTGCGTCAAATCCTTACGCCTGCTTCAAGCAGGCATAAGGATTGACGCACCATGTTAGGGATAGGGAAGGTTGGAACAGTGCTGGAGTTGTGTCGCGCTTGCGACACAGCTTCAGCACTGCGCCAACCTTCCGCCAGGCAGATGCGTCACGCATCTGCTTATCCTTGCGCCACGATGCGCCGCATTGTAAATGCGGCGCATCGGACGTGGCGCAAGGGTAAACTTGCGTGACGCATTTTCCCTGGCGCATCCCTGCTGATATGCAGGGATGCGCCAGGGAACGTAAATATGCCCCTGGGTATATAGCGAGGGCCATTCAAGGCTCTTCCCTACATCCTATTTCCTCTGCTTTACAAATGTATAACTTGCAGGCCCTTGGACCATCACTATATGGGGGAGAACTCTAGGGACATGCTAATGTTGATGAGTTGGAATTAGTGGAGAACAGATTCCTTCGCTCCCTAATTAACCTCCCAGTTAGCACCCCACTTGTTCCCTTGTGGTTGGAGATTGGTCAAAGATCCCTTGTCCACAAAGTTGACCTTAAACCTCTGGTGTATTGGAGGTGGATATGGGCAACGCTAGAATTATTGTCATATTGGTTGGGTCTAGAAGAAATTCTGAATCTACCCAGCACTGTAAGTGCTCCGTGGTTCAAGTTTATTAAAGAACGCCTCACTGAAATCAGTTGTGAGAATTTATGGTCTGCCCCTCAGAACACTTGTGTATTATCTAAATCCACAGTCAAGGGAATTTATTGGCGATTCATGGATGAAGGGATATGTAGGAACCGGAGGGTGGGCTCTCTCACCACAGCTTTCCTGGAGTTTAAAGATGCTTTTTATTGGAAGGCTCCTTGGGTGATATTGAGCCGCCATTGGCTAAGTCTCTTTATGTGAAATTTCGAATTGGGACCTTGCCACTGCAGAGTCACGGCGAAATGGCAGCAACCTGGTTCTGATACAGATTTGTTCTGTCCCTTTTGCCCTGAGACATTAGAATCTATTGAGTATGTCCTTATTTTTTTCCTACATATCATACATCTAGAAGGAAGAAGATCTTGCCTTTATGTCGTAATTTGGGAATTAGAGACTACAAGTCTGTGCTTAGGTTGCTAAAAACTGATACATCACAACCCTTTGTCTTTGCTGTCTCCCATTTTCTCTTAAACATGTGGCAGATTCGGCAAAACAATATAATCTCCTGAATGAAGCGTTGGTTGATTTGCTACTTTCAACCTGTATGAATTCTTGGTCAAATGAGTTCATACGTACCTGAGCATTTTTGATGATATTAAATGCACTTTATGACCTATGCTGCTACAGGGTGGATACTCTAATTCACAATTGTTTTAAATTCTTCTTTGTTTTTAAATGGTTTTATTGCACTTGTATGTATTTATCATGCTGTGCTTTTATGGCAAGTAGCCGAAATAAAGATGATGATGATGATGACATTGTACACATCACTTATAAGGCCTTGACTAGAGCACGGTAATTCCAGTTCCGGATAGCTTTGCGTTTTGTGTCCTGTTCTAACCACCACATAGGAGTGATGTGTCCAGTTTTGATGACACCAGCTGAAAGGGTAAACAACCATTACAACGAGGCTGTTACTACGAATACCATTACATCGCATGCGTTACAACGCATGCGATGTAACAACGCGTAGCCATTACTACGCATACCATTACATCGCATGCGCTTTTACAACGCATGCGATGTAATGGCTATCCACATCGTTGTGAGGAAACTGAGGCTGTTCCGTTTCCTCACAACGACGTGCACCGGAACAGAGATGACGCTGGAACCAGGAGAGAAGAACCACGAGGAGAGAGAGGTAAGGGGGATTGCGCTCTGGGTGGGGGTTACTTTTTTAGGGTTTAGGGTAGTGTCGAAGTAGTGTTGTAATGTTTGTGTAGTGTAGGGTTGTGTTTAGGGGTTAGGGTAGTGTCGGGGGGTCGTGCAGGGTAGTGTTGGAGTGTAGAGACCAAACTGGGGGTAGGGGGAGGGTCGTGCTGGGGGTAGTGTTTTAGGGTTTAGGGTAGTGTTGTGGTGTTTGTGTAGTGTAGGGTAGTGTTTTAGGGTTTAGGGTAGTGTCGGGGGGTCGTGCAGGGTAGTGTTGGAGTGTAGGGACCAGACTGGGGGTAGGGGGAGGGTCGTGCTGGGGGTAGTGTTTTAGGGTTTAGGGTAGTGTCGGGGGGTCGTGCAGGGTAGTGTAGTGTTATTGTAGGGAGAAGACTGTGGGTTGGGGGAGGGTCGTGCAGTGGTACTACATTAGGGTTTAGGGTAGGGTAGGGTGGAGTCACTTACCTTGCAAACGTTTACCACGACTATGCCTTTGCGTTGAAATTGCATGCGTGGTAAAGGAATAGTCGTGGTAACATTTTGCGTTGTAATGGTACTCGTTGTAATTGACATCGCGTAGTAATACCCGCGTTGTAATGGTATGCGTGGTATTGCTATGCGATGTAATGAGTCATATTCAGCTGAAAGTGATATACAGAAGGAAGTAGAGCGGTGGGTGATGGAGGTTAGACTGGGGCTGCAAACCCATAGAACCGGGTTCTACAAAAGTGATGTGTATTTCTTCCCATGCATGTTGGCACAACCAACATTCCAGGCATCAAAACACAGAGGTCTGAGTAAACATTGAACAAGTACAGTGAAGACAAATCTTATGTGGTTCACAGCAGTGCTAATCTGTAAGCATTAAAAGGGACAAATACTTGTGGATGAGAAGTGGTGGGAAGTGATGCCAAGGGTATGTGCATGTGGGTGAGTTTGTGATGAGGATGTGGGTCAAATGAGATGCATGAGGTTGTGGTTCATGTCAGATTAAGATTAAGATGAGATGAGGATGAAGGTGACAATTAGGACGTAGAGGATATGAGGAGAGGTGATGGGGAGGTGGTGAGAAGGAGTTGAAACTGCCATGAGACGAGGTAGTGTTAAAAAAATGAAGAGTGGATGGGACCGAGGTGAGGCTGACTGAGGAGAGGCTGAAGAGAGTTAGGTAATGTGAGGCTGGAGTCAGATTATAATGAAGTGACGTTGAGGAGGGGTGAGAATGAAGTGAACCTCAGTTGATTGTGAGGCGAGGAGGGATATTCAGGTGGCTTTGGGTATGGGAAAGGCGAGATGTAAGTGAGGATGAGTTGAGATTGGGTCTTAGTCGAGGTGGGGTTGTGGTAATATTGAGGTAAGGTGATGTTACTGTTGAGGATGATGAGGGTAGGGACATAATGAGGTGGCACCACAGTGGCATTGTGGCAGGGTTGAGGTGTGGGTATGTATGTTGAGGCTCAGAAAACAGTGAGGATGAGATGAATTGAGGTGAGGGGCGGTTTAAGGCTGTAGTGATTTTCATTTAGGTCAAGACTGAAGTTGAAATGTGGAAGGAAATCAATAGGAGGAGAAGATAAGTTTCAGGTGTGATTGAGATGATGTTGATGTTTAAGTGGAGGTGAGGTAAGAAGTGGATGCGGTTAAGGTGATGTAAGGTTGGGGTTTAGGTGAAGGGATAGTAATAAGAGGTCATTTTGAGGTAATGCTGAGTTCGGTTTAGGCAAGGTTAAAGTGAGATGAAATTGAGGTATGGTTGCAGCAGCTGAAGTGAGGATGGCGTGAAGTTAAAGTAAGTTTGCGGTTTATTTTGGCAATAGGGTTTGGTGAACTGTAAATCATCAACCTTTAGTTACAAGAATAAAAAAAGGAGACATTAACAATTGTGATTATCGAAGGACGGGTTTGCAATAGTTTCGGGCTAGCAATCTGGCTTGTGTAGGCTCATTTTTTTTATATTTCTTCAGCACCAGGACGGATTATCAGTCTGCGGTGAGTCAGAGTGTGTCTTCTCTCGAAACATCCCTCAGGCATGGGTTGCAATATGGGATCCTCCGCAGCATATATGTTATGTGTCACATTTTATGTGTAATGTTTTATGTATTACACGTTATGTGTTATATGTTATTATTATTATTATTATTATTAATAATTACATTTATAAAGCACTGCTTTCTCCTGAAAGGTATCCTGGCACTAAGTTAACCTTCTCATAGATCTTTAAAGAATGACTGCTAACAGTGAATCTTCTTGGAGTCGAATAAAGGCCCGGGCTTTATTCCATCTTCCTTGTGCACATTTGCCTATCTGGGAAACAGCCATGTTTTCAAGTCCCTTTTAAATTGGAGGACACTTTCACTGGTTCTTAGAGGAGCTGGCAGCTTGTTCCATATCTGGGCTGCCCTTACTGAGAAGGCCCAACAACATTTGCCATATGGTATACGTTATGTTATGTGTATTTGTATAGAGCACAACTTACCCGGTTTGATATCCTGGCGCTGAAGGAGGAGCTGTATGGGCCGAGCCAGGGTTGGGCCTAGGTGAAGGGCCAGGTCTTGAGCTTCTTACAGAATTCAAGAACTGAGAAGGAGGCTCTGATGTGCACAGTCACGTTGGTCCAAGCTTTAGAAGCGAGGTGGGAGAAGGCACAGCCACCGGATCTGGTTCTGTGTATGTGGAGATGTGCACGAGTAGCAGTCTGGCTGAGTGCAGGTGTCTGGTAGGTTTGTGGACATTTTTGTGGTTGTTGAGGTAAGTGGGATCAATGTTGTGTGAGGCTTTGTATGAGTGCGAGAGGAATTTGAAGAATGCTCGTTGTAGTATGTGCGTAGGAAATCCAAGACGAGGCAAAGAACATGTGCATAAAAGTTTATTACACAAACAGGACCCACGACCTCCAACATCCACGGCACAGCAGTTCTTAACAGAAAATCCCGATCCCCCAGAACACTACTACAGTTCTACATTCTAATATAGAGTTGTATCTTAAAGTAACACACTCTTATGAAATACATTACCTTACATATTACACCCCCCTTTTCTTAACAAATAAAACAAAAACAAAACAAACAAAAAAATTAAAAAATATTTTAGATCGATAATACACATAATCTCTGGATCAATAATACACATAATCTCTGGAATGCATAGGAGCAGATCTCACTCTTGAACTACATCTTATCAAGTTGTCACCACCAGCTCCAGAAGTAGCACTAGAGCACACACCACCAGCACCACTGGATACCATATCACCCCTATCCAAGTTACAATGAGATGAATTTGCACCAATAGTTCCCAAATTCTCATTGTAACCTGAATGTGTCAGGATGTCAAAATCAAACCAATCACGATTCCCATGCTCATCTGTTGACCTAACTCTTTGTAAAATTATTTTTGCTTGTTCTTCTGTAACTTTAACTAAGGCATTTCTACTCCACCATCCTTTATTCTGCAACAGAACGGCAGTATTAGTAATTTTTAAAACTTTCACTGGTTCAGAAAATTTCGACTGTCCCTTACTGACTCTATGTGGCTTCCTTATTAAAACCCAATCTCTAACCCTCAAGGTTCCTTCTTTTACATGCATTCTTTTGTCATAGTTTAATTTATACGCATTCTGTTTCTCTCTAATATGTGCTCGCACGTCTTGTAAATCAATATTATGATAACGTTCCACCTTGTCTAATAACCACGTTGGGCTAATAGCAGAAACAGGTTTCCTTCCTCTTAACAAAACAAACGGCGCAACATCAGTAGTACTTTGTGGGGTGATGTTGTAATTCCAAACTTTAAAATGTAAGTACACCACTACATCTAGATTGTTGGCAACGGCAGTCTGAACGCCATCTTTTATTAACCTATTCGCCCTTTCCACTAAACCGTTAGAAGCTGGACTATATAAAGGTACACGAATGTGTCTAACATCTTGTTTATCAAGAAATTTAGTAAACTCCCCCGAAATAAAATGAGACCCGTTATCCGTAACCACCTCCTTAACCCTACCTTCAACATAAAACAGCTGCTTCAGGAATGAAATAACTGAAGAAGAGTCAGCACATTTAACAAAAGAAAAATATAACCACTTTGAATAATAGTCAATTGCAACTATCAAAAATCTTTTGTCCCCACCTAAAACACTGAATGGACCTGTGAAGTCAAGACCTAACTTCTCCCATGCATTATTCGGCCAACTCACTGGGCATAAAGGAACAGTAGAAGTTCTCCAATGTTTATCCGAGCATAAACCTTCCGCACATGTTTCAACATATCTCCTAACCTGGCCATCAATCCCAGGCCACCAATACATTTGTTTGATTTTTTTTATAGTAGCTGAAATTCCCAGATGTCCCTCGTGAGCCAGTGAAACAATTTTGGACCTGAGACCAATGGGAGGAACAAACAAATCTTGTCTAACTAATATATTGTTGACTAAAGATAATTCAGATGCTACTTGCCCAAATTTTTTTAGATCAGAGGACATACACCTGTCACCTGGCCAACCCTCAACAAGAAACCTCTTGACCTGCACCATACAATCATCTTTGTCAAAATTCTCCAACCATTCTTTTTCAGATATCTTGAGATGTTCGTTAATATCACTGACTGTGAACACATACTCCAAATCCTCCAAATCCGTTTTCTCACAACGACATGTACTATCATCCAGAACTGGTAAACGTGATAAACAGTCTGCTCTAACATTTTTGCCTCCTGGAATGTATTTAATATCAAAATTAAATTCCTGTAGTCTTGACAGTAATCTTATTAGTCTTGAAGAAGCCTTATTAGAACAGCTATCACCTAACATATAGATTAGGGGTTTATGATCCGTATGCAACTCATATTTCGTTCCCCAAATATACATTTTGAATTTCTCAGATGCCCATGAACAGGCAAGTGCTTCCCGTTCGATGGTACTATAGTTCTTTTCAGCATTATTAAGAGTACGTGAAGCAAATGCAATAGTGCATTCCTGACCTCCCACCATTTGACTTATAACTGCACCCACACCTTTGGCACTTGCATCCACAGTAATTATACATTTCGCTCCATGTGTAAAAGGTCTAATAGCTGGGGCCGTAGTGATTAATTTCTTCACTAACTCAAACACTTCTTGACATTCATCAGACCAGACATACTTGGTATTTTTAAAAAAAAGATTCCTTAAAGGTTGAACAATGACAGCATATCCCTGAACAAATCTTGCATAATATTCACTTAGGCCCAAAAAAGCTCTAAGTGAATCCTTGTCGGTGGGAACCGGTGCCTCATTAATTCCCCTCATCAGGGATACCTTTGGTTTAATACCTTCCTTTGAAATATTATGCCCCAAATAATTGACTTCTTGCGCCATAAATTTGCATTTGTCAAGGTTGACTGTCATACCATGAGATCCTAATTTACCTAGTACTTCATCTAACAATGCTATATGTTGATTCAACGTATCAGTGTGCACTAAAATGTCATCTTGGAAGGCTTGTATACCTTTCCGATGCCCAAACATCTGATCCATTAAGCGTTGAAACACACTGGCAGCGGATGCCAATCCAAATGGCATACGCAAGTACCGGAATACACCAAAAGGTGTTACAAATGTAGTCAGATGTTGGGAATCTTCAGATAAAGGTATCTGATGATACGCGGATCGTAAATCAATCGTTGAGAAATACTTGCTACCTCCTAATTTGGCTAACATTTCATGAATTCTTGGCAGCGGATGGCAGTCTACCAGAATATTTCTATTAAGAACCCTCAAGTCCGCACATAGACGTATGTCTCCAGAACTTTTGCGTGCGACGACGGCAGCGGAAACCCATTCTGAGGATTCCACTTGTTTGATAATACCTTGTGAGCACGTCATCAAGTAACTTTTTAAGATCCTCCCTGGCCGAAAGAGGAACGGGTCTAACTTTTTGTATGACAGGAGTGGCCTTACTTTTCAAAATGATGGTATGTTGGAAATTCTTAATGACTCCAACTCTGTTAGAAAACACTTCTGGAAATTTAGTGTGCAAGCTTTTAGTGATACTTTCATGTGTATAGGTCTCTTGAATCGCTAAAACTGGAATGTCTCCCAATATCACTGGTTCAGAATGCCCAGGTCTGAGTATAATTCCAAGTTTAGCTTGATCCTGCCATCCCAATATATCACGTACATTGACTGCGACGTAAATTTTTGTAAAAATACTTCTCCCTTTGAATATAATGCTATCATCAAAGTAACCTTTCATAATTATATCATACTCACCAAAGGCTTTAGGGTTAATAGTAGTAGATTTCAACAATTTTCCAGACCAAAATTTGTTGAATGTGTTCTCAGCTAAAATAGTAATAGGAGATCCTGAATCTGCCATAATACCTAAATTAATAACCCCAATTTGCACCTCACATATGGGACCCTTGCATCTTTTCTCTGAGTCCCCTAACGCATTAACCTCAACTGATAATGACACATTACTGATTGCTTCTGACAGTATGTCATTTTCCACATCAAGTTGACTAACTTTAACTTTCGTTTTGTTGGAATTACAAACAGTGTAAAAGTGACCAATTCTTTTACAGTAGCTGCATCGCTTCCCTTGAGCAGGACAATTCGGAGAATTGCCCATATGAAACTTGGAACCACATCTGTAGCACGTACCTCCCCCTTTTTTTTCACCACCTTTCTTAAATACATTCTTGTGTGCAATAAAATTAACACTTGTGTCTCTGTTACTAGATGTTGTTTCCACTGCAGCCACACTTGAACTGTCTGCAGATCTGGTGATGGAGGATTCCGTCAGTATTTTTGAAGAGACAACAGAACGTTCTATGCTTCTAGCAATATCCATGACTTCATCAAGAGACGGATTCTTGCACGTCAAAATGCGTTCCTGAATTTTCTTGTTGAAACAATTAAAGACTAATTGATCCCGTAAAGCCGTATCTAAATAATCTCCAAAAACACATTTTGACGCTAAAACACGCAACACAGCTAAATAATCTTCTATGGACTCCTCAGAAGATTGTTTACGTTTGAAGAATTTATGTCTCTCTACCATTACCGACGGTTCATCGACGTATTGTTTACCAATCCGTGCCAAGGCTTCTTTGAAAACATCCCACGAATCATCACCAGACGGTGCTTGGACTATTGGTAAATTATCGAAAATTTCTTGACCTGCATTGCCCAAATGATTAAATAATAGTGCTTTTTTCGTGAAGCAGAGTATTTACTAGCATCTATCGCTTCAAGATAGTTCTCAAAGACTCTAAACCATTTGTGCCAAGGTTTTGCAGGTTTTCCAGGCAGTTCAAGAAATGGAGGAGGTTGCATGACATTGTTGCTACTAGAAGCCATGGTGTTTAAAAGTGTAACCTTAAAATGTTAAATAGTTTGCATACAGCACAAGATCAAAGTAAAGTTACACAAAAAATAAGACAGAGAAAAGAACAAGTCAAATATTACTTGTGTGTTTATAGAGGGAAGTGGAGACTTGCAGGGTTTCCTTTTGCTTCCTTGAAACAGTACTGCCTTTCTAAGATGTTTTGATGTCCGTATTTAGTGTTAATAAAGGCAAGAGAAAAACAACCACGAGAAAAAAAAATGTTTAAAATGGCTTCCTGACGTGCTTTACGTGGTTTCTACAGCTGATAGAGAATGTTGCAGTGTTGCAGTAGCGTAAGTGAGCGTTTTGACGTGCTTAAAATGACGTGAGCAGTCAAACGCGCGTGTTGAAATAGAAGAATGCAGTTAGAAGTCCAGAAACAATGACGGTAGCTCGAGCGCTAAGAGGTAAGCGCGAGATTCTACTTTGAAAGATGCGCGGTGAAGAATGCTGGTTTTCAAAAGATGCAAAAGAGCACGTAGCCAACAAATTAGACGAAGAAAGCTAGTGAAATAAACAGTACGTTACCGACGTCCCTTGAACCATAAAGGGATTCGTAATCCTTTTGAAAACTTTTCTTCAGCTTTACCGCTTTTCCGTTTTCGTGTCTTGAAGGGAGTAGGAAGAAATCGAACAAAAGTCTTCACGTAGAAACTCCTCTTGTCGGTGGGTCCCGAAGAATCGTCGCCAAATAATGTAGTATGTGCGTAGGAAATCCAAGACGAGGCAAAGAACATGTGCATAAAAGTTTATTACACAAACAGGACCCACGACCTCCAACATCCACGGCACAGCAGTTCTTAACAGAAAATCCCGATCCCCCAGAACACTACTACAGTTCTACATTCTAATATAGAGTTGTATCTTAAAGTAACACACTCTTATGAAATACATTACCTTACATATTACACTCGTTTGTGGTTTGGGCGCCGGCGGAGCTCTTTGAGGTGCGCGGTAGTGTCAGTGCAGGGTGGGAGGTTGAGGGCGAACCTGGCTGCAGAGTTTTGTCTGGACTGGAGTTTTCTGGTCAGTTGAGCATTGATTTCAGCATAGAGTGTGTTGCCATAGTCCAGCATGCTAGTGATGAGGGCTTGGGTAACAGTTCTGCAAGTGTTGGTGGGGAGCCATTTGAAGATCTTCTTCAGCATCTTGAGTGTGTGAAAGCAGAAGCCGGAGACTGCATTCACTTGGCTGGTCATGGCGAGTTGGTTGTCAATTACTGTTCCAAGGTTCTTTGCATGAGTTGCCGGGAGAGGTGTGGGTCCTGGTTCAGCAGGCCACTGGGTGGAGTCTCTGAGCGAGGTGTCTTTGCTGAAGACTACTACTTCTGTATTGTCTGTGTTGAGCTTGAGGCAGTTGGTTTTCCTCCATCTGGTGACTTTGGTCATGCAGGTGGGGAAATTAGTCCCGGTGTTTGACGTCCTGTCGGAGAGGGATTGTATGAGCTGGGTACTGTCAGCATAGGATGGCATAGAATATGATGTTAACTCCATAGGCGCAAATGATGCTGGTGAGTGGGGTCATATAGATGTTGAACAGAGTGGACCTGAGTTAGGATCCTTGGGGAACTGTGCAGATGAGGTAAATGGCATCCGAAGTAAAGCTGACTGACTGGGTGGCAGGAAGGAGCAAATCCAGCAAAGTGCAGGACCTTGGATGCTGGCTACGTGCAATCATTGGATAAGGATGGGGTGAGAGACAGTGCCAAAGGCTGCGGAAAGATCCAATAGTGAGGGAGCAACTGTTGAGGAGTATGCAGGACAGGGAGGGGTGTGGTTTAGTGGGGGGGTCAGGTGTGTGTGGGTATTTGTGTTGAGTGTGTTGGGTGGTGTGTGAGGTGCATGGGGAAGCAAAATAGGTGTTGGGAGGGGACATGTGAAATGGTAGGTGGCGAGGGATAATGCACCTTTAGTGTAGGGCGGCGAGGCGTGGCAGCAGCCCTGGGAGATGTGAGGCCTTCTGAGCCTTGTTGATAACTCTTGTTGCCTTTAGAGGGCAGAACAGGTCTGAAAGCCATTCTGTTAGGTGTTAGCTCATTGAATTTATCCATTTGACTGATCGGCCAACTCTTGCAAATAAAAGAAAAACTGATCTGTGCAGTGAACCCTTCCTCAGGCCCAGGCAGTGCCTAAAGAGTTCCACGAGGGCCACAAATGACAATGAATGGTTGGGTTGGAGATAGATAACTTAATGACAGGCTCGGGCAAGGGATTTGGTATTGGTTGTATGTTTTGAGACAGTCAGCTTCAAGTTATTAAATATGATTCTAGAGGCACACACTTGCACATCAAAGTAGACAGACTGCAATTGACAGTCATACATGTTGGCAAGGCCCAACTCAAGACTCTTAACTCACACACTAGCAATATTACGACTTTGACAAAGTCCAGGATTCCTACTAGGTCACGCATGGAGCAATAGTATACATCGAACATTTAAGGTGGACAACTTCCAACTTCAACCCTTTGTTCTAGCATTTACAGTGGGGTAAGGTACACCACCTACATCCTGACATGGAGGTTGCAAACACCATCCTCAAAAGATACACTGTGCAAAAGACTATTATAACCTACATCGACAATTCTTCACTAACAAAGATAGTTGGACATGATGACATAATGGGAGATCTTCGAGGGGTACCTCCTCGGTGCATCCAGGCTTCATACAGGGTAAGGGCCATCCTCAGTGGAGATGTGACCAGGCTAGAGGAAGAGAATAGACAGCTGGAGATCACAGGGAACCCGTCTCATGCACAAGACAAACGCATAAGGAAGTGGGATGATGATGCCAAAGCACCTACAGGGAATTCAGAGCTATGCAGCACAGTGAAGGCGACAAGATGGGACGCGTTCTACCCTGGCTGCTAAAGATGAGATGCCATAACACACTATCTTAAAAGACACACAATTGATGGATGGAATGCAGAACACATCAAAACATTCACCCCCAGTCAAGAGATCTGGGTTAAAGCACTGCAAACCCTGAGGGATGTGTGGCTACATTGACTGAACTATAGAGCGTCGCCCAACTGTTCTAACAGAAGTGTAAAGGAAAAATAAAATGATAATAACAGAACGTTATTGTCATTATATTTTTAGTCTGGCTGCAAGCTCCATGTTAGGGCAGGGCGGGGCTGGGCTCGCGTGATGTCAGAGGGAGGAAGGGTGGTTGCTGCACCATAAGTGCGCATGACGGTTTGTCCGGCCGTCTTGGGCTGGCCAAACCGCCATGCGCACTTAGCATGTTCTCCACTGGCTGTATTGCACAGCCTGGGTGGAGAACATGCACAGCCTCCCACTTCCTGTCTGAGCAACGAACCACGGCGCTCGCACCAATCATGACTCTGTTGTCATGCTGGTGACAGCAGCGTCGTGATTGGCTCGGGGAGTCTGGGAGCCTAGTTGCTGCCGGGAGGCAGGAAAACAGTGAGGGCGGAGGAGAGGCAGTGGCTGGTGACCAGCAGGTAAGTCTTCTTTTTATTTTTATTTTTTTCTACCCCCCGGTCTCCCGCCCCTATTCCCTACCAGCCACCACTGCTATAGAGAGTCATGCAGGCTTATTATACGAAAATGTAATGCCAGGAAATGTTGATGTACTGGATATTTACACTGGCAGACTAGACTTGAAGATCCTGATGCTATCTGTGGGTGCGGTACAGATGAACCACTATCACTAGAGGAGGTCAAGATGGCAACTAGGGCATTAATGACTGATAAGGTTCCGGGCAGTGATGGATTCCCCTCTGAGCTCTATGCCGTCTACAGGTCACTTTTGGCTCTTAAGCTGTTAAGAGTTTATCAAGCGGTAAGAAAGCAAGTTTCACTATTGCCCACCTGTAGGGAAGCCATTACAGTGACTCTCTGCAAACCTCAACAGGACCCATTGGAGGTGACATCATAACTCCCACTCTCCATGTTGAATAAAGATTGTATGTTACTGGACAAGGTACTTGCAAACAGTATCTAGCCATTCCTGATGGTGCTGGCACAACTGGATCAGTCAAGCTTTGTGCCACAGAGAAGCATGGTGGTGAATATTAGAAGACTTTTCTGCATTATGAGGGGCTGCACACGAGAGTCAAGACTTCTGACTGTAGTCTCCATTGACATGGAGAATGCCTTTGATTCTCCCAATTTGGGCTACTTGTTTGTAGTTCTGAGTAGGATGGGTTTTGGCCTGGACATAACAGTATGGAGTAAACTTTTGTATTCTGACTTAACTTCATGAGTAAGAACTTGGAGAGTAATCTTGGAACCACTATACATAAAGAGGGGCATACATCAGGGATCACCACTTTCCCCACTCCTCTATGCACTGGCGATGGAACCTCTGGCAGCACTGATTTGTCAAAAGTCCACAGGCCAGGGGATTATCATAGGGTACTTGTACACGGTATACCCTATACACTGATGACGTATTGCTTTATATTTACAATGCATAGAGCGATTTGAACAATGCACTGAAAACCTTCGAGACTTTTGGAGAGTATGGGAGTATTAGACGTTTACATACCTAGGGATCCATATGAGCCGACCAGTCACAGACTAAGAGAATGGAAACTTGATGAGATCCTTGTTAGGTGCTTGTGAGTCAGGAATTGCCCTTATCTGTAAAATGAAGAATAGCTATTAGCAAGGTGGTGCTACTCCTGTGATTCTTTACCTGTTTGCTACTATCTCAATATACTTGCCCAAATGACTTTTCACTGAGATAGACACTGTACCAGTAGACCTGGTATGGGGGGATGAAGGCACAGAGGGTCCCTAAACAAATTGGAGCTTCCACTGATGGAGTAGAGGCTCGAAGCACCCAATCGCGAGAACTACTATCTTGCTGTGCAACTTTAATGAGTGTACACATGGGCTTCAGATCCAACCAAACCCTAAGTCCAGGGCCGAACTGACTGTAGAGGGCACCGTGCGTTTTCTCGGTGGGCCGAAAGGGACGAGGACGGTTTTTGAGTGGTGGGGATCGTTTTTGTTAATGGTGGCCCCGTTTTTGCAGCAGTGCTGCAATATCGGCCCCCTGTAACAAAATCAGCAGCATTGCTTCTCACTAGCCCCCCTATGGCGGTCCAACTGAATTGTGCAGTATGGGGCAACACTTCACCCCAACCCAGTCGCACAGCAAAATGACGTGGTCATGACATGACTCCTGTTATATTATCCATGTTTTCCAACTTGTTCCATCAAAATTCACCTTAAGTTTCTCCAAATTTTCATCATTCTTTAAATTTAAACGACATGTATGGTATCATGCTATTTCCCAAGCTTCAAATGCTCTAGATGTGCCCATCCGGATCTTCATTCAAGAACACGATGGAGACGCGTGTTAGATTCAAAGCAGTGTTCTTTTATTTTATACCCAATGCATTTCGGGCAATACAGGCCCTTCTTCGGGGTAACTGTAAGTAAACAATCAGACATTCACTGTTATTACATTTTCCTCGTGTTACATATTTAATAGTCAGTGCCAACCAACTCATCTAATTGAAACATCTAATTAAAACCCCAGTGTCAAATTACCCTCTTATAAAATACTTATGCTGTTAATCATTTTCTTTGTCCATTTTATTCAAACCCTCGTGTCAAACCATCTGATTTCCCCCACTCATCTTAACCAAAGTGCTAAAAATAAATGCCACTCGAAAAACCAAAGTGCTAAAAATAAATGCCACTCGAAACAATCAAACCCTACCACTCTGACTTAAAAAGTGGTCACCCCTAACTTATTGTCATAATCGAGATTCTTTTCACATCCATACAAGCTAATCTACAACCCTGTCATATTCACTCCTAGCCATTCCCTCCAAAATTCACGCAATACTCACGTTCTATCTGTTCTGCCAAATTTCTGCTCACACTGCATTCACCTCTAACCTTTCAAACATCACCTTTCAACCTCCTCTTCCTTTCCCATTCGCCCGTCCACTAATTTACATAACCCCTGTCCCCCTTCACATTATTTAACACTACACACCCCTCTCTCCCACATTCGTGCCTCTTTAACTGCCCCAAAAAATCAGTGTCCTCCCGATGCTGTGACCGCAAATCCACACATACCTGCCAAGAGATCGCTTCCACTTCTGTTTGCAAAGGAACGTTACCTGCCCCGTGACATCACCACTTTTAAACCTCTCATTCCCGCCCAGGTTCCTCCCTCACACAGGCTTCTTAATGGACCACCTAATCTACCTGAAAACTACCAAAAAACAACCTTGTGTACCAAACCTACAACCCCCAAAGTGCACTTGGTTCCCATAACCACTGTACCTGAAAGGTTGCTTAACCAACGAAACTTCTTTACATAAATTCACATTGTTACATATGATTTCATTCGTTTTTTCGTTTATAAATAAGTATGCGAGATTAAACATACTTATGAAAAGTGTTCACTCGTGACGTTACCAAAGTAAAAATAAGTAAAAGATATGAAAGCCGTGTTGAACATACAGTAAAATTGTGACTCAAGCTGGCTTTGATCAACTAGATGTTTTCTCGCCATACATGTGAGAGATTCCATGGAATCTGACTATTAAATATGTAACACGAGGAAAATGTAATAACAGTGAATGTCTGATTGTTTACTTACAGTTACCCCCGAAGAAGGGCCTGTATTGCCCGAAATGCATTGGGTATAAAATAAAAGAACACTGCTTTGAATCTAACATGCGTCTCCATCGTGTTCTTGAATGAAGGTCCGGATGGGCACATCTAGAGCATTTGAAGCTTGGGAAATAGCATGATACCATACATGTCGTTTAAATTTAAAGAATGATGAAAATTTGGAGAAACTTAAGGTGAATTTTGATGGAACAAGTTGGAAAACATGGATAATATAACAGGAGTCATGTCATGACCACGTCGTTTTGCTGTGCGACTGGGTTGGGGTGAAGTGTCGCCCCATACTGCACGGTTTTGTACTAGCGTGCCAATAGGGCAAGGCACGCACCCAGTGCGCACGCACTTTCTGAGAATTACAGAGGATAAATATGGACTAATTGAATAAAGGAAGGTGTGCATCCCACCACTTTTTGTTGACATTTCATGATTGAATGCCCTCCGATGGTTTGCACCCAGCAAGAAATACATGGACAAACAGAAACTATGGAATCTCTCACATGTATGGCGAGAAAACATCTAGTTGATCAAAGCCAGCTTGAGTCACAATTTTACTGTATGTTCAACACGGCTTTCATATCTTTTACTTATTTTTACTTTGGTAACGTCACGAGTGAACACTTTTCATAAGTATGTTTAATCTCGCATACTTATTTATAAACGAAAAAACGAATGAAATCATATGTAACAATGTGAATTTATGTAAAGAAGTTTCGTTGGTTAAGCAACCTTTCAGGTACAGTGGTTATGGGAACCAAGTGCACTTTGGGGGTTGTAGGTTTGGTACACAAGGTTGTTTTTTGGTAGTTTTCAGGTAGATTAGGTGGTCCATTAAGAAGCCTGTGTGAGGGAGGAACCTGGGCGGGAATGAGAGGTTTAAAAGTGGTGATGTCACGGGGCAGGTAACGTTCCTTTGCAAACAGAAGTGGAAGCGATCTCTTGGCAGGTATGTGTGGATTTGCGGTCACAGCATCGGGAGGACACTGATTTTTTGGGGGGAGTTAAAGAGGCACGAATGTGGGAGAGAGGGGGTGTGTAGTGTTAAATAATGTGAAGGGGGACAGGGGTTATGTAAATTAGTGGACGGGCGAATGGGAAAGGAAGAGGAGGTTGAAAGGTGATGTTTGAAAGGTTAGAGGTGAATGCAGTGTGAGCAGAAATTTGGCAGAACAGATAGAACGTGAGTATTGCGTGAATTTTGGAGGGAATGGCTAGGAGTGAATATGACAGGGTTGTAGATTAGCTTGTATGGATGTGAAAAGAATCTCGATTATGACAATAAGTTAGGGGTGACCACTTTTTAAGTCAGAGTGGTAGGGTTTGATTGTTTCGAGTGGCATTTATTTTTAGCACTTTGGTTTTTCGAGTGGCATTTATTTTTAGCACTTTGGTTAAGATGAGTGTGGGAAATCAGATGGTTTGACACGAGGGTTTGAATAAAATGGACAAAGAAAATGATTAACAGCATAAGTATTTTATAAGAGGGTAATTTGACACTGGGGTTTTAATTAGATGTTTCAATTAGATGAGTTGGTTGGCACTGACTATTAAATATGTAACACGAGGAAAATGTAATAACAGTGAATGTCTGATTGTTTACTTACAGTTACCCCCGAAGAAGGGCCTGTATTGCCCGAAATGCATTGGGTATAAAATAAAAGAACACTGCTTTGAATCTAACATGCGTCTCCATCGTGTTCTTGAATGAAGGTCCGGATGGGCACATCTAGAGCATGTGAAGCCTGGGAAATAGCATGATACCATACATGTCGTTTAAATTTAAAGAATGATGAAAATTTGGAGAAACTTAAGGTGAATTTTGATGGAACAAGTTGGAAAACATGGATAATATAACAGGAGTCATGTCATGACCACGTCGTTTTGCTGTGCGACTGGGTTGGGGTGAAGTGTCGCCCCATACTGCACGGTTTTGTACTAGCGTGCCAATAGGGCAAGGCACGCACCCAGTGTGCACGCACTTTCTGAGAATTACAGAGGATAAATATGGACTAATTGAATAAAGGAAGGTGTGCATCCCACCACTTTTTGTTGACGGTCCAACTGAATTGCCAGAGCTGGTTTGTGTTCCCAGTCCGGCCCCGCCGTAGTCCATTTCATACAGACAGCGTTGGGCAGCTCATCAACACTGAAGCGAGTGCTCTCGAACCATCCGGAGGTAGGCAGTGGACTGGTGCTGTTGGACGCTGCCAGGCACTGCTGGGTAGGGTTCTGTTAAATACTAAAACAAAGCTGGCATACGCTCCTACGCTACCGCTATGATGCCTGCCTAAACTCCTAAAGTTGTAGATGTGGTGCATGGGCAGATAAGGGCATCGCGACAGTAGGCAATCTGTACAATGGCAATACGCCACACACTGCAAATGTTGCAATTAGCAAACTCTGTTCCCACGGCTTGTTCTTGAACTTAATGGTTTGCCCCAGACGATTAATACAACCTGGTCATGCAAGTACTGAAGAATTGCGTACCCACGCTGTGTTGGAGAGGTGGTGGAGTTAAGAACTAGCAAAAGAGCAGCAGTGTCCAGATTAAAGTTGTTCTTAATGTACACGATGACGACAGCTTTAGAGGCGCTGAGAAAAGCCTGGGTGGAGGACAAGTGGGATGAGGTGATGGGCTCAGAGGGGAAGACAAAGACAGGGCGGTACCCAAAAATTGTGTCCAGAAATGTGAGGTACAAATTAATCTTGTATGTTACACTGTACATTTTTGACGCCTAGTGATGTACATAAAATGTACCAATCAGTTCTTTCTGAGTGTCCCGGCGCCAGATAATGAAAACATAAAACACATGTTCTGGACCTGCACAACCCTACACCAGTATTAGAAAGAGGTAGGTACTCAACACAGAACAACTGTCAAGTGTTAGGATAGATAGCAACCCCAAAATATGTCTACTGGTTGTAGAGGTGTGCACTAGGGTTAGAAAAGTAGGTATGAGTGTATTCTGGTGGATTTAGAATTCCTGTTGGCCAAGCGGCATATGGCCATGGCACTGGAGTCAGGTTCACAGTACAGAAGAGAATTATCTAAATGGGCTGAAGCTGAGAGCTCAGTGTTCACACTGCAGCAAAAATCAAAGGGGGGAACTACCCTCATAATTAACTGGCATACGAAAGTCCCGCAATAAGCCAAGCTAAACAGTGAGAAACCCCCTTGAGCCCTTATAGCGAATGTCAAACACGAAGCGGCACTAGATAAGTTGGGGTACGTTACCGAGTTTAGGTGTGGCCCCTACATTTCAATGCTGGGAGTGACTGTTTAGGATTTATGAAGGGTTATGTATGCCAGACCTTGAATGGTGGGGCCTTTGCCAGGCCTATGTATGTCTCCTAATGCGTCATCATATGTGGTGGTTCGCCTACTATCTGCCATGCTTGCTGTCCTCATCGAACAGTCTGACGTCTCTTTAGTTACTACATGTTGTTGATATCTAGTCTAGAGGTGTAATACAGCGCCCCAGTCCAATTAATTCTGTGAAACTGAGCTGCACAGTGTGTTTTGCACTTTGCAAACAACTAATAAAATATATTAATAAAATCCAGTGTTTAGGGCTGTGAGGAGTGTAGGTCTTGTTATTGCCTTGTTTAAGCCTGGTCTGTGTGGCACAGTTATATGGACATGGGTGGGCAATGTAAGACCATGAAAGCTAGGCAGTTCCGCCACAAATCCCCCTTCCTTCGGGAGAAACTCTTAGGCCCTCATTCCTCCCTAGATAGCTTGGAGATGTGTCCACCTGTCAGCCACCATAGTACCCCATTCCTCTTGTGGGAAGTGTCCTTCGGTCACAGGCATCCATGGGGTATGTCTGCCTGGCAGTCTCCGTAATTCCCAGTTTATCTTAATACAGACTGGCCAACTGGAAGCTCCTGCTTTCCCTTTTCCCTCAGAGATCGTGGCTCAGTTACCAGCCACCATACTTCTCCATTTCTCCTCAGTCAGCCTATGTATCCACCTTCCACTCAGCACAAAACTTAGTCCCACCTTTGCACTGGGAGTGCGCTCGCCAGGTGTTATTACTGGGCCCAATCCCAAGACAGATAACTTTGGAAGTGATCGCCAGTCAGTTCCAATATTTTTCCATTTCTCAGTTGAGATCTGGTTCCACACACAGGGCTGACTGGCCATTGTGCCCCTCTGCCATTGTACCGGTGGGCTGCAGTCTAGGGGGCTGCTTTCAGAGTTAGATGGGCTGCCATGGTCCAACCACACCCCAATGTTCTCACTCCAGTAACAGTGGCAGCTGCTACGGAACAAGGGTGGTGGGCTGGGTGGAGGGGGATGATAAAAAAAATACATATATATCACTTACCTGATTTCGGCTGCAGCTTCTCCTCCATTTTCTTCTCTTCCTGGATCCCGGCAGCGCACAGGCCCCCCTAAGCCAATCACAATGCTGCTGTCACCAGCATGACAGCAGCGTCGCGATTGATCTAAGCGTTAGGAGCCTTTGGACTGTTCTCCACCCGGCTCTGCAACACAGCCAGGTGGATAAATGCGAAGCGTGCATGACTGTTTGGCTGTCCCAAGACGGCCGGTCAAACTGTCATGCACACTTATGGTGTGCCAACCACTCATCCTCTCTGTGACCCCAGTCCCGCCTGACCTAACCTGGCCGCGTAGCCTGTACTAAAACTAAAATGATAATAACATTGTTATTATCATTTTATTTTTCCTTTTTCCACTGCTCTGAGGGCAGTGGGGCGACGCGCCTCTGCCTTAGCGGAGGAGCCGCCGCTGTCCAGTAGCGGTACCCAGCAGTGTGGGGCTGCTTTTAACATTTTGTTTTTTTGTCTGGCCCTGCCCACAGTGCAGACAATAGACTTCTCTATTCCCCTACAGTCAATCTGGCTCTGCGCCCACCTACCAGCCACCATGGTTGCACGTTCTGCCCCAAGCAACCTGCGGGTGCCATGCCTGGGAGTCATGGGCATAGGAACTGCAGAGGACAGGGGGACATATCCCCCAGGAGTATGGGGTGGGGGCATGCAGATGTCAATATCCCACCACAGATCTGTAAGTAGGAACTGATGTTAAACAGTGGCAGGCCTTCTCTCTGCAGCCATGCTGCACATCACCAAAGTCTCCTTGAAGCTCTGTAACCTGAGGACCACTCTGTGGGGACTGTATGACACCTAAACGAATGCTCCAGAAAACTGCCGAGGAAAATGAGAAAAAATAAATGCAGAAAAAATACTGCACAGAAACTGACCGCGGTACCGGGATGCATACCTATCGGCTATCGTAGGGGCCTGTCCCGATGGTGTTCTACCCCTCACGGAGCTCCCTGGATGGCTGGTGAAGAGCGGGGACAAGGCTCACCCCTCCTGATCATCCCCTGGCCTTCCGGGCGCGACCGCATTTTCTTCCCCTTCGCCTCCGATCGGACATCTGGGACCCGTGAGTCCTCTCCAGGTATGGGGGTGCAGTGGTGGTGAATCTACTCGGCGCTGCGGTGCGACGCTCCCGTACCATTCTGAGCCTGGGAGGCGCCCCCCCCCGGACCTCGCTGCTGCCTCCCTTTTCGCCAAGACTACTCCCTAACTCCCATGCTGACTTCCCCGGACCTTCTTCTTGTGGATCGTCGACACCGATGCCCCGTGGTCCAGAGCCTGTGCACGCATCTTGCGGCCTTCCGTTCGCCTTTGGTTTTGTGGCTGCGTCCCCCCTCTGACTCTACTCAATGGAATCCTGCTCTCTGGGTTCCTCTTCTGGATTCTTGACTTTGGTGACTTTTGTGCATCCCGCCATTTTTGGAGATGGTCTCCGTCTAAACCCACGACCCGGACCCGCCATTTTGTTTGACCTTTGTTCCGTTCCTTCTTCCCTCCCCACTCCTCCTGATAACCCTCGATCGTTTTTCTCTTTTTGCTGGACTGCCTTAAATATATATATATATATATGTATATATGTATTATATAATTGTCCAAGCCTAATCGCTGTTAAAATGTAATCCTGTGTGAATTTACTATTTGTATATATAGAACTCTAACCTCTAGTATATGTAGTAGACCTTTGTACTTACTACCATTCCTATGTGATTTTAGAGTTTTTCCGTTTGTATCTCTTCCTTGAGTGACTTTACACCTTGTACATTTGCAATTTTTTTCAGTTTGTATCTCTTATGTAACTCATGTAATCCAAAATCCTTATGTAACGCAATTGGTTCTTTTGTAAAGCGCTCTGACACCTTCGGGTAATGTTCGCGCTATATAAAATCGCATTAAATAAATAAATATGACCTCTTGTTTTGTTAATTATTTAATTGCAGTCATTGAGGTGTCGAGTCTCTCCTACAATTGTTCTGTTAATCAAGCCATGTGAACCAGCAGATTAAGAGAAGGTAGGAGATACTTTTTAATATCAATATTAGGGCTGGCTCTCTTGACGTGAGGAACAATTTTAGAAAAGACTCAACAGTAACACCTTAATTCCCACAGTGAAATAATTAGGACAAATGAAGAGGTTTCTGAGCTCCCACGGCATGATTTCAGACACGCAGGGTCAGTTGCTGTATTTGATCTTCAGTGTCTATGGCAATATTCCAAACTAAAAAGCACACGTTTAAATCTTATCCATATGCATATGTATATATGTGTGTACAGTGTCAGTTTTATACGGTGTGATGTGCATTTATTGAACTCCATATGCTATCAGTAATTGAATAACATGAATTGAATAATAACACAAAGCACTGATCTTTTGTGTCAAACAGAAGAGAGAAAGATGTGACCCTACAACTTCTGAACTGCACAACATGCAAACCTGGATTCAAATCCCAGCCTCCCCACTTGAACAAACTGTGTGATCCGGGGCCTATCACTCTGCTTCATTCATTATGTATTATTTCCCTTAACCATCCAGTATGAGAGCACATTGAAGTAATTTAGGAACGGATTTGTGCTCTACAAAAATAAAACTTATATGGTTAACATAAAATAATCATGCTTTACATTAAATAACAACTAAGGCTCTCATTTTTCTGTTTTTACCTATTTTTACAGATAAATGCAGATAGAACACAATGTGTTTCGTGTCTCTATTTATATATAAAAGCGGAAAAATAGTGAAAATTGTTCTTCTTGTGAGTTACTCTCCATGATGTCTTTCATGAATTCCAGGCCAACAGCTGAGCAGATATTCAGGATCGGGAGTTAAAACACAGGATGAGATTTCCGTACATACATTCATTTCTATATAATGCTAATATTTACCTATGGGTGCATTGTTATGTGTGGCTGCTTTATTTGCTAAAAAGCGACAGGCCTCAAAGTAAGAGTGTATGTTTATCAGTTAAATAAATCTGGAAATATACCACTTTACGACCCCTTTTATTCTTAAACCACAAAATAAATATGGATAAATACCATTCAGATGGCCAAAAAATAAATATGGATATGTACAGATGGAAATGTTAAAAAAATAAAATACATAAAACCAGGAGCCCTAATAACAATGTAGGTTATATAAATAAAGAACTAGACAAACTGACACAATTTGGGTAACATAGCAACATCATCAGGACATGGGGGTATACTTAAAGGTTTTGTTTTTATGGTCCTGCTTGACAGTGTAGCTGTCACCAGGCAATTATTTGAGGAACACTAGAGAGAGGCTTTGGCTCCACCCACATGTTGGGAGCCAGGAGTACATGTTTTGATTGGGCAGAAGTTGTGTGCTTTCAGAAAAATAAGTGCTTGTTCTCCACACAGCTGTGATCATTTTCTTTATTTACTGAATTTGAACTTTTAGCGGCGCACACACACACACACTCCCAAACCCCCATTGTAAAGCTACTAAAGTGTGTTAAATAACTGGAACACTTATGGTGTTTTTCTCTGGCAGCAGCGCAGATGGGAGTTGGGCAGTCATTCCTACAAGGATGTTTAGATCTGGCTTGAAAGTTCAACTGATGCTTGACCTTTTAACATTAACCAATATTCTACAGTTTGCTTCCACACAAATTCATATCCAGTCCCATGCTATATACTTGTAATGCTTCACATTACCATGCAACATTCCTTTAAATCCACACCTACTGGCATTGCCAATGCTTGATAAAAAAAATATTACTGTGAATAAATGTATCTCAGTTCTGTGGTAGCACTAGGAAACCCCGCTGGGGTAGCCCCGCGCCTTATATACATTTATAGATAGATAGTGATATAATAGTCATATAATAGTATGTACTTAATTAAAACACTGTAAAATGTTGAAAAATACAGTTTTGGTTTTTATTTTAAAGTTCTTATAATTTTTCATGACGTTTGTTGCCTAATTTACATTTTTTGATGGCTCGGAAACTGCTTTGGCTCTAGGAGCCAAGCCAGACCCCGGCTCGACTCTTCTCAAGCCGGGAGTCCAAATAGCAATCACTCCTCCTAGAGCAGTGGTCTTCAAACTTTTTTGCTCGGAGCCCCCCAAAGCAAAATGTTTTGAAGTCAGGGCCCCCCTGAAAAACTTTATGACAAGGATCGGGAAACAGGAGAGGCAGGGCAGGAGCACAGAGGCGGAGCTTTTGAGATCATATCATGGATACTTTTTTGTAGCTCATAATCCACAATAAATGTGAAACATATAATAGAGAAAATCATCAAACAATAACAACAATTGACTAAATAACAGTTCTCTCCATAATTTGGTTATTGTGAGCCCCTCACACTCCTGGGCCCCAATGCAACTGCACCTACTGCACAAATGATAGCTGAGGCCCTAAGTAGCAGTCTACCTCCACTGCCTCTTTCACAACTTACCGACCATGGCCATCACTCCAATCTTGAAACAGGTTATCCATCCCTTTGTTTGGTTTTATGTAGGGAGGACTCGGCCCAAGGGCATTGGAAAACTTTACATAAGCACCATTTACATTACACAAACACAAGGTAATATTAATTTATTATATATTTTTTTATTTTAGGCACTGGAGGATTAAGTGATTTGAGTTGAGCTGACATGAGGACCTGAACTAGGTTGCAAAGTAGGCAGCTCTTGCCATTAGGCCACAAGTCATCCCTTTTAGAAACAAGCATTTGCAATGCAAATTGGTCTCGCATTTGTGAGAGTTAGAGGTATTGGCGTTGTAAATGATAATGTCTTTTACTCATGTGTTTTGGATTGGAGAGGATGTATGTGGAGTGGATTTATGTGCCTTGGAATTGTTAGTTGTGAAATGGTGTGTGGTGGAATTGTGTGGAGTGGATTTGTGTAGTGGAATTATGTGGACATGTGGTACTAAGGAGGGACTAACAAGCCTAATAATGAATCAGAAGCAAGCATTTACGAAGGGCAATGATACAAGCCAATGACAAATAGGGTAACATGCCTACACACACACACGCACACACACACTGTAACAGGCTGTTGTACCTATAGATTGGCCACCTGTCTCCACTCTCAATTTAGCAGTCACAACGAGATTGGTGACTTTCCAAGATCCATTCTATAAACCATACAGTATGTGTGAAAATTGGGCAAGAATAAAAGTGCACTGTAGTAGTAGCATTGCGTGAGACTTATTCATTGGTAGCCCTGTAGTCAGAGGCTGGGTTGCGAGTGAAGATAGGTTAACAGCCTTGTTTGTTTCAGATGGTGGGAAGGGTGTGTGCATGTACGCATGTTTATTAACACTATTCTGGACAAAGTTGGCTCTTGCATAATTACTCTAAATTTTGACATATGTTGGGCATCTTTGTACTAATTGTGGCATAATGGCAGCTATTCTTGCCATACTGTGAATATATTTGGCCTAATTGTGGTCCTCTATCGAATAATTTGGGCCTTCTTGGAATCAATGTCCACGAATGGATACAATAGTGGTTGTGGCCCTGACATTATGGGGGCATCCTTTGTATAATGTAGGCAATCTCTGTCATTTTGATGGGCATCCCTTGCATGTACATACCAGGGTAGATGGGGCAGAATGTGTCAAGATGATGCATTTGAACTAGAAAAATCACAAGCTGACTTTTAAGGGCCATGCATGAAAACTTTTTCCCCATGAAACGACATTTTCCTTGAATGTGTTGGCCCAAAATGGAAAGTTTAATAGAAAAACATTCCGGGAAACGAATTTGTCACTACTAGTAAACCTGCAAGGTGCGATCACTACTTTGGTTCTTTATGATGTTGTCACTACTGCAACAATATTCAAAGCCATTATTCCACATGCAAGTATGCGACATTGTGACTAGACCAGTGTGCCTCGCTGAATTCTAAGAAAATAAGAGTCTTGGTCACAAAGCCAATTTAGTAAAGCAGAAACTTGCTTTACAGAAAGGATGCAATGGTTTATGCATTGGTGGGTGCATAAGGCATGTAGCCTTCCACCTCTGCTCTAAAGTGCACAAAGAAAAAGTGCCTGTGCAGGCGCACCCGGTAGCTGTAACACTGAAATCTTTAAAGCACTTGCAAAACAGTAGTCACTACTATGGCTCTCTTTTCAAGTTGGGAGGAATAGGTCGGGGTATTTACCACACATATTAAACACCAGTGCCCAGGGAGAGGCATTTACCCTGCATGGGTAAACAACTTCTATTCTGAGTTTTCAACAGGAAAATGAGGCATAGTGTGCCGAATCCATTATTTAACACACCGAGTTCTTTGAGTTTTGCCTCTTTTTAGAGTCTTTTCCTACAATATATTTCGGGGGTTTCTGCTCTTGGAATCTATGAGAGGAAAACTGCGAGTGTGACAATTAACACACACACAGTAATTCCATTCCCAGTGTCACACGGAAGGAATGAAACCCTGCTCTTCATGTCACGTGATGTCATCTGTCATCATAATGGACGCCATCCTCAGTGTCCCGAGGACGGGAACTTCGAACCTCAGCACTCCCTTAATTACACGGTCTTGTTTGTTAATTTAAATTATAAAACCCATGCAGCGCTTCGAAGCTGCGTGTACTAGAATCCTGATCTGAAATGCCTGCGTTCTCAAACGTGTGCCGCCCGCAGTAAAACATGGACGGCAAATGCCCGCGCTCTCCAGACAGACTCCTGTGCGAAGTGCCACAGCCGAGCCCAGAGGCTGCCAACTTCCGTCAAACCAGGCCCCTTTGTTGGCAGAGTAGAGTGCGGTGTATACATCTCTGCTGTGCTACCTCGGTTCAGCAAGTGGCTCGCTGAAAGGTTTTTTCCAGTCTGCCGAAAAGTAAATAAAAGCGCGCAGCAAAGAGGCTCCTGAATGCAGGGACGTAGCTCTCCACGGTGCAGAAGGTGCAGTGGCACCGGTGTGGTCCAGTGAACCAAACATCGACGTTTCAGTTTTCAACAAGGGTTTTTCGGGACCCAATTTCCTGGCTAATATTAGGGTCGAGGGCATGCATCCTTGCTACAACATTGCCTACATGGCCTACTCGAGTGATAAAGGCTATCTAGTAGAGTGGCGGATGGGGCATAAATCAATGCGAACTGCTGGTTAACTCACGCATACAAAGGAGATAGTACGGCTTGTTGCACATCTTCCATCGATTCGAGCCGGGTTGCACCAGCCTTATATTTACAGACGTGTATGATAGTGCAAGCCCGACCAGGCCTAACTGTAATTCAATAACGTCCGAAGTTATAAACTGGACACGTCGCGGTTTTAGCTTTAGAATAACGCCGTCACTCTTGGAATTGGGCTCAGCACAATTTGGCCCAGAAAATGTGCGTCTGGCTCATCTTAAAAGAGTTAATTTAGTCCCAATTACGAGGAGAGAACACGCCTTTAAGGAGCTCCTAATGGAACTTTCTGAAGTTTAGACTCTGTTGAGTGCCAATGTGGAAACAGAGATAGTAAGTCCATGCTCCACCCTGTTCGACTTTTTGGGGGAGTTCGCCCCGAGCAATCTATGTGCCTGCTAAATTTGGTAAAAACTGGCACAGGAGGTTTTGAAAATGCACCCCCAAGATACACACTAAATGGAAAAAAGTCACCAAGACAGTAGCTAGACAGTAGCTAATGGCATCATCATTGTTGATGGCGCTTGGCGATGGAGCATCACAATCACGATAGAGGTTGGAACACAAATGTATCTTTTTATCCTAAAAGCGAGAACCACCCGTAATTTAGAACAAGACAATTTCCAGATCTGAGGTTCCATGCAGACCTTTTGATATTGCACAAAACGAAAAAAGGTCAGGGGTTCTTGAAGAGTCAGGGCGCTGGCCTATTCCTGCCTTGGCCTTTCATGCAGGTAATTCTAAAACGAGTCAATGCAATCTGTGACTTTTCCTATGTACAAACATCACGGCTGGCGCTTGGATGAGACAAGGTGAGACATAAAACAATGTTCGAGTGCTAGCGCTAAGTGCCGTAAAATGACAACAACAGACAGCAAATGGCCCTTTAATTACTGTATGCGGAGAGCTCCAGAGCTAAAATGAAATTGTACCTTCAACCCATGGGTTCCGTGCTCAAACATGCAAGGTAAGGCAGAACTCACAAACTGTCCTCTGCAAGGGCCCCACCCCCTCCAGTTCCACTTCCTAAACAGAAGATAGCCGATCACACTCGAACAGGCAAAGGTGAAGGTCTAATAACCCCACCCACTTTCTTCCCATTAACTCTGGCCCGTTGAGAACATCCACAACAGACACAGACACTGACGCCGAAAAGGCGTCGAGAGGCCAAGGAATCGGCCATCAGTGCGCTATCCATAAAAAACCCAGCACAACCTCATTAAAGTTCATTTCTTACAGGGTGTTGAATCATTTCTTTCCACGCGTACAGTAAAGAAGAGGGAAGGAACCATCTTCATTTTAACCCGAGTACAACGAGCCATCTGATATTTCCCACTACCCTACTTTAGGTTAAACTGCACGTTAAAATGATTTACATTCACCATGAGAGGATGACACAGCTTCCCTTTTCCGACTCACACGACTTACTTTAAAATAATGATTAACACATGCAGCCAAGGCCTCCGTGGGGAGGAGAGAGGCCTGCGGTTGTTTTCATTCCAGTGCCACTGGGAAGGGTCGGCCTGTTTTTCAGGAAAACGAACCAACATTTTCAGCTGAAACGAAGGGATCGCATTTCAGCGGAATGGAGCTGAAGTGAACTAAGATCAGCAGGGGCTGTAACCTTTTGCACTTTATAAACATCACGCCAGCTGAAAAAATATCTGTGTCTGTGCCTGGGACTGGGAGGCAGACGATCGCCAGAAGCTGAAATCTTCTGCACTCTATCAACATCAGGGGCTTGGCTTAAACAAGGCACATGAAATAAAAAAGTCCAACAAAAACAGCATACCAAAGCAACGCCCCTAATACAAGTAAAGGGGCCAATAGCCATAGGCGTGGCCAAGAGCCAAAAAGGAGGGACTTAACACACTATTAACCAATACCAGGTACACAATTTTGAAAGGCACACTGGAGAACAAATGAAAACAACCATTTAAAAAGAGGCGGTCAGCCACTTAGTAAAGTATATACTGCATGTCTCAACGAGACAGCGCAAGCGCTGCCTAGGCGAGACCTAAAAATGAGCTCAAACGTGTTGCCCCCACCTTTTTGCAGCAAAGGTGCTCTCATCTCTATGTGAAAGGCCCTTTGCAAAGCTTGACTGGTCACCTTTCTGTTGCTTTTTGCTATATTTGGGTATTAAACCGGTATTAATGAGGTGAAACCTATGCCCAGATAGTTTTTACCAAATGTAAAAATGACAAAATAGCAAAGTAAATGTATGACAAAATGTGCTGTATAACGCCACATCATTTTCTTTTTCTTGCCACATAATTTAGTCAACCCTGCCACATGATTTGGTCCTCCCCTGCCGCATAATTCCAGTGCCCCTGCCTTTAATTGGCCCGCATGATGCTGGACCCTGTGCAACTGGTTAAGCAACACACATAAAAGCTGCTGAGGAGCTAATATACGCTTTGACGGATGGAGTTAGAGAGCTTTTTATCACAGGCATGGAACTTGTAGCTCTATAAATAGTTACTATTTCCCACTGTGAAAACCAGGATTGAAATCGGCGACTCTCTGGACACAGAAATCTGCAGTGATTGCTTTAGCTAACTGAGATTTATAACGTAAGAGAGTATATTTTCCAAAAATTAGTTTCATTTGCTTTGTTTTTTCATTTATTGTGTGTGCGTGTTTTTTTTATATGCAATTATCTGAAGGTGAAAAGATTACATTGTTATTAGCATATTGTGTTTAGCTTTGAGCCCCGTCACCCTACTCACTGACTGTGCCCTGGGAAACACTCAGGATTACAGCTGCAAACTTTTTATTCAGTTTAACCTCTGCATATAAAAGAAGACAGCCTGAGAACGCGCCAGATAAACGTGGCCACTTCCAGGCCATCTTCATTTACAAGTCCTTCCTTGCAGACGCAGTTGCGCCCCCCTGGGACTGCAGTCACGGACCCCCAGGGGGTGCGCCCCAAAGTTTGAAGACCTGTGTCCTAGAGGCTATGGTGCACCCACCCGGATTTCTTTTCAAGGCAACATGGTGTGTCTGCCTGGAGGGCTCCAAAGTTACCATGAAGGAAGCCTCTCTGTTTGTTAATAATGCAGCCTTTTCTCCACTCCCCCCACAGATGCCCCTCCCCGAGTCCTATCCGGACACTGACTTCACTAATCCTGATGCTATTTCTGAGCACACTGTAATCCGGCCCAGCTGGACCCTCTTACCTCTACTGACTGACAGGAGATAAGGACTGGCACCAGGCCATGCACGGCATATGCTTTATGGTAACTGACTCATCCTTTCATCATTCCGAGGTTGATAAAGTGAGCACTATTTATGTGGTTACTTATAGCAATACCAGCTATTTGCAGCTCTTTAAAGGTGCACGACTGCGGAAGCAAATGCACTTTTCATGGCTACATTCAGCATTAATATCAAGCCAATACCCGCCTCTCAAGTATCCGAGTGTAACAATGAGTTGTAAGAGTATTAATGTGCTAGACTCCACTCCATCCATGTCATTCACGTGGGCATGGCTCTTGTAGCATCCTCCCCAGCCCTGGGAGTATGCAAAGGAATACGCCACACACGGAGCTCTGGATTGTACGTCTTTATTCCTCAGCATACAATTACACACTGCACTCTCAAAACCCACACCCAACCATCAAAACCACACCTTAACATCTCCCAGCAAGTTAGGTAATTCCATGTTGTGTCCGCAAAGAACCGTAGGGGTCCTAGCTCACATAGGCTCATCTCCCCCCTTGTTAAATAAAAAGTACAAACAATAGTCACATCTTAGTTCTTCAATAAGGCGTTGAGGAGCTTGCACTAGTCAACCAGATTGAGTGGCATGAGATGGTTTGAGATGCACTCTGATTTTACACCGATGGCACAGGTTCTGATGCTTGATCTGGACTAGCAGGGGGGGTCGCCTTATTCATGATTGTAGGAGCTGACGACCGTCGAGGTAGGTGCTTAAAGTGTGACCTGTCCTGTGTGATGGACTTTCCGGGACACTGCGTGGTCACCATATCTCCTTTGCATGTCTCAACCCTCAAAGGATAGACAGCAAACGGAGTGTCTGTTTTTCGAGTTCGGTTCTGCTTTACCAAGACCCAGTCACCTTCATAGAAGGCTGTTACCTGATCTTGTGGATGACGATTGGCATATGTTTTCATCTGGCACTTCTGAGAAGTGTCCGTGACACAAACCTTATCTGCATTCAAGGATCGGTCTACTGTCCACTATGGCAGTTTGGTTTTGATGGCCCTTCCAAATAGCAAGGTGGCAGGATTCTCCCCAGTTGTGGAGTGAGGAGTTGGAAGATAGGCACGGAGGGCTTGACACAGGGCCTGGTTTACCTTGATTCCCTCCATCAATGATCGCTGAATTACCCGTTTAAGGGTACCCATGAATTGTCCCACAACATCATTACCTTGGGTCCACACAGGTATGCTCTTTTGATGCTTAACATTTAGGGGCCGATTCCGATCTCGGCCGGTAGTGCTCCGAATCGGATTCGGATTTACCGGATCCGATTCGGAGCCCTGTTTCCCGACCGAATCGTACGCGGGTCCGGCCGAGCGAGTACGATGCAAGCACCCGCGAAATCGCCGACCGACTCGAACGCGGCTTCAACACGCTCCGACCGACTCGCATGGACACGACTCGCACCGTGCTATGGAGACGTTTCCCGGCCGGGTAAGTACGATGCGCGCCGTGAGCAGTCCGACCGACTCGCGCCGTCCGGCTCGAAAGAGCTGTCGGAGCCGGACTTTGGGGGTCCGCGTCGGACCCCCCTGTATGCGTAGGCGCGCGAGTCGCACACAGAGGGGACCCATGGGTCCCCCTACCTGTGCATGTACGCCGCGATGCGCATGGACGCGTACCCGCTGTAGGGGGCGCCCTTGTTCGCCTCGCACCCATTGAGTCAATGGGAGCCCGCGTACGCGTTGTACGACCGGCTCCCATTGACTTCAATGGGAGTCCGACCGAATCGAGTCCGATAGCATGCGAATGCATCGTACTCGTCCGGTCGGACTGCTAGGGTCCGATTCGGTCGGAATTCTCTCCGGGTCCGGCTCGGTCGGAGAGATTTCCGGCCGGAATCGGAATCGGCCCCTTAGTCTGACCAGAAATTCCTTGAACTCTTTGCTATTGAAGGGAGGACCATTGTCAGATTTGAGAACGGTGGGGATACCCCACGCTACAAAGATGTTATCCAGCCGCTCAATGACCTTGTCATGGGTAGTTGACGATAACTCCACCAGCAAAGGAAACATGAATACTCATCTATGATTACCATGAGATGATGTCTGTTTTCTAAAGGCCCAAAGAAATCAACTGCAATTCTTTCCCATGCATGGGCGGGAAGGTCAGACATTGTCAATCGGTCACCTTGGGAGAAAGGCAGTTGCAAAGATGACACTTTTTTAGTTCCCTCTCTACTCATTTATCTAGGAGCAGGAACCACACTCAATCTCTTAAGGCTCTTTTGGTGGTTACATTGCCATAATGTCCTTTATGGGCTAGTTCAGTGACTTGCTGTCTTAGGCTCTCAGGTATGGCTATTCATGAACCTCTCAATACAACACCTTCCTTGGTAACAGACAGTTCATCCTGAACATTTTTGAATTTTTAAAATTCTACTTCGTCAGCAAAAGGTCGAGCATGCTTTTTCCACGATTGAGTTGAAATGATGTCTTTGAAGTTAAGCATTTTCTTATTAGCATTAGTAGCAGCAACAATCTGTTCAAAGGACAGGGCTGCTGGCGTGCTGGACATCACAATGAAGTTAATGTACTCCTTAGCTGTTTTGGGTGTTGAACTGTGCTGCTGTAACGGTACCCATGAAAAGTAATCAGCCGGGTTCTGATGTTTACCTGGCTTGTGTACAATTGCATAATCATACTCTTGCAGTCGCAAATCCCACCTCTCAATGTGAGGGGGCATCTTGGCTATCGTTTTCCAAAAATAGTGAGCAGCACTTGGTTGTCTGTAATGGTGCACAGCCAGAATATCGATGTAAAAATATCGATGTGCACAAATATCGTGGTAAAAATATCGTTTGTCAAGAATATCGAAAGAAAAAATATCGTGGTGCAGAATATCGATTTTGTGTATTTAATATCGATGTAAAAAATATCGAAGTGTTTAATATCGTTTGCAAAAATATAGATGTTAAAAATATCGTTTTTTTTATTAATGTTATGTATTTTAGTATATATTTTATATGTTTGTGATGCATGTATTTTTTGTATAAGAATAGTTTGTATTTTTACTATATGCGTTAAATTTTTTGTCGTTATTTAATATTTTTTTGTTTGAATTTTGTATTTATAGTTCCGTAGCGGGTTGTGGGTTTATAGGGGACAAGGGTGGGAAGTAATTGAAATATATTAGGTTAATTGATTATTTCTAGTAGTTATTATTTTTTTTAATTTGAATTTTGTGGTTTTAGTACTGTAGCGGGTTGTGGGTTTACAGGGGAATAGGGTGGGAAGTAATTTAATTATAGTAAATTTATTGATCGATTTTTATTTATTAATATTTGTTGAATTGAGATGTGTTAAATGTGTAAATTAATTTTTTAATAATTAGTTGTTAATTAATTTTCATTAATTAATTGGCAATTCATTATGTTAATTGTGTAATTATTTTTAGGTGTGTGTTGGGGTGTTTATAGGTGAAAATGGTGAGAAGAGTGGGAAGTAATTTATTTTTAATTGATAAATTAATAATTAGTTGTTAAATATTTTGAATTAATTAATTAGTAATTAATTATGGTAATTGTGAAATTAATTTTAGGTGTGTGTTCTGGTGTGGTGTTTGTAGGTGTAAATGATGGGAAGGGTGGGAAGTAATTTATTTTTAATTTATGAATTAATAATTAGTTGTTAATTAATAAAAATTTATTAATTAGTAAATATATATGGTAATTGTGTACTTTATTTTAGGTGTGTGTTGTGCTTATTATAGTGTTAAAGAATGTGTATTCAATGAATGTTTCTTAATCTTTTTATTAATAATAATTTGTAAAATCATTATTAATTATGTTAATTACGAAAATAAATGTAAATGAAAAAGTTACATTTTTTTGGGATGATGTGGTGTTATAGGGTAGGAAATAAAATAAATACATTTATGTTTTAAATGTTTTTTTGTTTGTTAATATTTGCTTCTTTTAAATATATATTGTTTATAAATTTATTGATTTTACATAATAGTTGTTCCTTTTTGTTATATGTAATTAATATATTTAATGTTAATGTTTAATATATTTAATACTATATATTTTACATATTGTTTATTTATTTTTATGATTAATTAAAATGTTTCAATAATTTAATGAATTTTTGTTTATCTGCTATCCAACAATTTCCTTACTGTTGCACTCACTGGAGTGGTAATAGTAATTTTTACCCCTCTGCTATCCAGCACTTTCCCTACTGTTGCACTTACTGGAGTGGGAATAGTCATTTTTTCCCTTCCGCTATCCAGCACTTTCTCTACTGTTGCACTCACTGGAGTGGGAATAGTAACTTTTACCCCTCCACTATCCAACACTTTCCCTACTGTTGCATTCACTGGATGGGGGAATAGTAACTTTTACCCCTCCGCTATCCAACACTTTCCTACTGTTGCACTCACTGGAGTGGCAATAGTAATTTTTACCTCTCCGCTATCCAACATTTTCCCTACTGTTGCACTCTTTGGAGTTGTAATAGTAAATTTTACACCTCCGCTATCCAGCACTTTCCCTACTGTTTGCACTTACTGGAGTGGGAATAGTAATTTATTCCCTTCCGCTATCCAGCACTTTCTCTACTGTTGCACTCACTGAAGTGGGAATAGTAACTTTTACCCCTCACTGTCCAACACTTTCCCTACTGTTGCACTCACTGGAGTAGGAATAGTAATTTTTACCCCTCCGCTATCCAACATTTTCATACTGTTGCACTCTTTGGAGTTGGAATAGCAATTTTTACCCCTCCGCTATCCAATACTTTCCCTACTGTTGCACTTAGTGGAGTGGGAATAGTAATTTTTTCCCTTCCGCTATCCAGCACTTTCTCTACTGTTGCACTCACTGGAGTGGGAATAGTAACTTTTACTGCTCCGCTATCCAACACTTTCCCTACTGTTGCACTCACTGGAGTGGGAATAGTAATTTTTGCCCCTCCGCTATCCAACATTTTCCCTACTGTTGCACTCTTTGGAGTTGGAATAGTAATTTTTACTCCTCCGTTATCCAATACTTTCCCTACTGTTGCACTCACTGGAGTGGGAATAGTAAGTTTTACCCCTCTGCTATCAAACACTTTCCCTACTGTTGCATTCACTGGAGTGGGAATAGTAACTTTTACCCCTCCGCTATCCAACATTTTCCCTAGTGTTGCACTCTTTGGAGTTGGAATAGTAAATTTTACACCTCCGCTATCCAGCACTTTCCCTACTGTTGCACTTACTGGAGTGGGAATAGTAATTTTTTCCCTTCCGCTATCCAGCACTTTCTCTACTGTTGCACTCACTGGAGTGGGAATAGTAACTTTTACCCCTCACTGACCAACACTTTCCCTACTGTTGTACTCACTGGAGTGGGAATAATAATTTTTACCCCTCCGCTATCCAACATTTTCATACTGTTGCACTCTTTGGAGTTGGAATAGTAATTTTTACTCCTCTGCTATCCAATACTTTCCCTACTGTTGCACTCACTGGAGTGGGAATAGTAAGTTTTCACCCCTCCGCTATAAAACACTTTCCCTACTGTTGCATTCACTGGAGTGGGAATAGTAACTTTTACCTGTCCGCTATCCAACACTTTCCCTACTGTTGCACTCACTGGAGTGGGAATAGTCATTTTTACCTCTCCGCAATCCAAAATTTTCCCTACTGTTGCACTCTTTGGAGTTGGAATAGTAATTTTTACCCCTCTGCTATCCAACATTTTCTCTAGTGTTGTATTTATTGTACTGTGAAATGTACGTTGTTATTTTTAAATGTTTGAATTACTTATTAAATTGTATTTTAACATTTTAAATTATTGATATAATTATTAATTTTATTTTTATGTAATTTAAAAGTTTAGAAATTCAATAAAGATAATTGTTAATAAAAATATTTTTAAGTAAATATATGTATAGGAATACATTATTATGTTTGTGTGTTTATATTTTTGATAATTAAGTTTATTTGTAATATTTAATTAAAATGTATATTAAATTTAATTTGTTTTGTTAAAAATAATATTAATACATTGCATTTTATTTTAAATATATTTAAAAATCGATATTTTTTACATCTATAACTTCTACATCGATATTTTTGTTTCGATATTTTTGTACTTACCTGTTTAAGTATAGGGAGTCGATATTTTTGTATTCTACAATTTTACTGCGATATTTTTGTCATCGATATTTTTTACATCGATATTTCATCAGTGAACCGTCTGTAATGATAGTAAAGCGTTTTCCATATAGAAGCACATGAAAATGTTCGCAGGCCCACACTACAGCCAGACTCTCCTTCTCTGGCTAAGATTAGGCACGTTCTGTGTCAGATAGGCTTCGACTGGCATAGGCCACAATGTGTCTCTGAGCATTTGGATGGCCATTATGTTGAGCAAGAATTGCTCCCAGCCCCACCAGGCTTGCATCGAATGTGATCTCAGTATGTAACTTGGGGTCAAATAAGGCCGTCTCAGCTGCATTTTCAATTGCATGTTTGTTTTATTCCTTTGAAGCTTTGATCACATTCAGCAGACCACTGGAAAGGGGCATCTCGTTTTGTCTAGTCTCTAAATGGGGCACTCACAGTAGCAAAGTCACAAATGTACCTTGAGCAATAACTGGCCAAGCCTAAGAAGGATCGCAGCATGGTGGCATCTTGTGGGGGAAAGGTAGTTGATAGTGCTTGCCCTTTATTTAGACCAGGAGTCATTCCCTCATCAGAGAATATATGCTCAAAGAATTTGAGTTTGGTCTTGTGAAACTCACACTTTGCTGCATTTAGAGTGAGACCTGCATCGGCAAGTAAAGGGCACACTTGCGTACGAGTCGTGTCATGCTCGCTTTTCGCTGTCCCAAATACCAGTATGTCATCCTTGTAATTGAAAGCATGGGTGACAGGTTTAATTTTTCTATGTATAACATCCTGAAATATTTCTGCAACTGACGACACTCCAAATGTTAACCTCTTGAATCTGAGCCAACCAACATGAGTTGAAAAAGTAGTGATGTACCTGTAATTTTCTTCCAACTCAAGTTGATATCACTTGTTCAGGTCAAGGCGGGAGAAGACTTTGGCATCGTTCAGTTGCATGATCATGTCCACTATGTGTAAACCAAGATGTCTTTCTCTCTCGATTTCTTTTTTGGCCTTGCGCATATCAACACAGATGCGCACTGCACCCTCACTGTCCTTTTTGGGCATCACCACTATGGGCGAGACCCATCGCGGTGGGACCGGTGGTGTGGTCAAGGATGTCATGCTTCAACAGCATTTCTAGTTCTTTCTCAACAGCTTCTTGCAAGTGGAAAGCGACTCTGCGGTGCCACTGGGCAACAGGGTCCTTATTGATGTGAAGTCACACTTTGATGGTCTTAAGCTTGCCTAGGCCATGAAATATCAACGGGAACTAACTGACAACTTCAGATTGAGAGTGGAGGTTGTAATTAAGAGATATTAGTCCCATGTCACCAGCAGTGACAAAACTGAGTAGGCATGTACTAGACAAGGCTCCTTGAAGAACGTGAATTGGCACTTGCACTGACTCTGTTTTGTATTTCATTGTCACCATGAATGATTCTTGACTCTGCAACGGTTTGGAAGCAGCCCACGTGTATACTTTCATGTTTGATTGGTTGAGGCATGGCACAGCAGATGGGCTGTTTAACTTTTCGATCGGCATGATGTTAATCAATGCACCACTGCCTATGATAAAGGTTATGGGGCAACCATTGACATTTAATGTAATCTTGGGGCAATGTCCAAATAAATTCTGTTGTTTCGTGTGGTAGTCCGCCGTTGTCTTTTGTTCTTCTTTGCAAGCAGCCAAACCTACATGTGCCTGTCTCTCCTTGGTCTATGCCATCATTGCACATCCATCTTCTTCACTGGTGCTCAATAATGACTTTGAAGAGCCTTTTTAGGATGAAATTGACGACGATCGACTTTGTCTGGTTTTTACTTGTCACAAGTGATGTTACTTTTTGGCTTTGTGGGTGTGGTGAGAATGCTTCTGGAACCTTCTGGCGTCCATTTTCTCTTCTCGCTATGACGTAGTTAGTTTCCCTTTTGCTTTGGAAACCGTTATGAAGTGGTTTTCTTTGCTGCACCCTATGCACGATTGTCCTATGGCAGGACATTTGCCTTTATGGGAAAATGAAACCCACATCGGAAACACACTTTTTTGCCCTTGGAGGCATTGACTTGCCTGCATCTACCTTGTACTTGCTTTTCATGACCAACGCTGATTCATTTTTCGCTGTTCTAGCTTCCATATCAGTAGCTTGTCGAACTGCTCTTTTCTTGGCTCTTGCAGCCATTAGTACTTTCTCTAAGCTGAGCGTCTCTTTCAATATGCGTCGTCTGAAAGATTCTGACAGACGGCCATCAATAACTTGGAGATGTATTGCTTCTTCATTGCTAAATTCACTAAACTTGCAGTGTTTGATATGCATATCAAGTCTTTCAACAAACTCATCCATCGTTTCACCAGCTTGTTGTCTCGTTTGATTGAAATTGTACCTTTCGTACTCGACATTCAGCATCGAATTGAACTTGGCTCCCAATACTTCTTTGATCTGACAATACGATATTGTATCAGCATGTGATATTTTCTTTAGCACTTCTTTCACTTCAGCACCCGCAAGATTCTTTAAGTACTTAATTATTTTCTCATCGTCTACTTCTTCCAGTGTGTCTATGAAATTATCGAACGATTCAATCTATGCAGTCCAACTAGCGCCAATATTCTGCTTCTTCGCCATGTCAAATGTCGATGGGGTTTTGAGGAATGCGGCTGCACCATACTTTGTGCTCCCTACTGTAGCCATTGAAAGATTTAACAATTCCGAACGCCTTTCGGGACACTGAATGCCACTTGCTGCTGCGCATGCATCGGCGGCTTAACTGGGCCTGGTCGTCGTGCCCTATTCCAGGTCATGTGGCTCTTCCCTCGCTCTTGCTGGTAAGTTGGTTTGCACTTTCATTCCTGGTTATCACTGCCTTTAGCGTCGTACCTGGTTGGCTGCCTTTAGCGTTTCGCTTTGTATTGATGGCTATGTGTTATGATGTGGCACAATATCTCTTCTTTTAGCCTTGCCAGGGGTTTTCAGGCGGGCTAATCAAATGCACTCCTCTGCAGGGCCTTCAACTTCTTTGAGGGCCATATATGGGCTGGAGGGGGCTTCAACTTCACACAAGCCAAAGTCGAACTGTTTCTTATCGATTGGGCGCATGTGGCATACATAAGCAGTTTGCTGTAGAGCTGCAAACTCTCAGGGAGCAGTCTTGTTTCTTTAGGGCACAGATCCTATACTGGTCGCCAGTTGCAGCGTCCTCCCAAACCTTGGGAGTATGCAAAGGAATATGCCATACACAGTGCTCTGGATTGTACATCTTTATTTCTCAGCATACAATCACACACTGCACTCTCACTACGTCATAACCATTACTAACCACACATTAACACTTCCCAGCAAGTGACTTAATTCCTGGTTGAGTCCGCTCAGAACCGCAAGGGTCCTAGCACACATAGTCATAGGACACTGCAGCTCTCTTGTCGTAGACTTTGAGATTCTGATAGGTGACCGACTCTGCCACAGCCCTGATGATCTTTCTACGTTGGCCTTGTATTGTTACTAACTCTTACCCAACTCAATTGGTTTTTGGGGTGCAATACTGAAGAGTGAGTGACTTTGCTGCAGACCTCCTGGTCTTTTAAGGGAAAGGCTGACGTAATTGGTCCTGTTCCAGTTGTTCCGTCTGACGTGATTTACTCTTCCACATGACTGTACATGGATAACCGGGCATGCCCCAATCCAACCAGCTCCTCAAAGCAAAATCTGACATGACTAAGTCATCGTGGTGATAGCTGATAAAATGGGTTCTACCTTCCTTTAGGATGTGTGCCTGACATGACATTGATGTGGCCCAGCCCTGTACCGTGAATAATGGGTCATGTAATTGTATTGCTTTTGCTTTTTGTAAAGTGCATTGCCATCACCAGTGTGGTCCTCAACCTGCCAAATGCCATAAAAGACGCTTTCCTCCATCCCAAGACTTTACAGACACAGTAACCTATTTTTACCGTACTGCTAACCACAAGATGGAGGACAGTTACTCTAGTCTTTATGGCGGTCCTCCGAGTATCAATTGGATACAATCCATGTCACTGAATGACATCATACACCACTTCATTACCTGATCACTCATTATCAATGGGACAGGCATATATTGTAAGAAAGCACCTGAGAACCTTGCTGGAAACTGGAAGGCACAGATACCAAACAGGCCTGCTGAGAACATAGATGTACCCTGCAGGCCCCATAGAGTCACAAACTCTGTGCACTGGTATCGTATAATGACAAAAAATATGATTATATCGCAGTCCATCTTATCAAATCTCTCCAGCTGCCTGCTCATAATGGCAACCATCTAAAGCGGAACTATCATGCAGTCAGTCCGGGCAGTACTCTGATCTCCCTTTGCTCTTTGTTGATGCCTGCTAGCTTGCAGACAGCATAGGAGTTTGGATTGAGTGCATAAAAGGTAAACTACCAACACAATTTTGGGACCTGACAAGTTAACCAGAGCTGACAGCAATGCAACATAATTTTAAAAATGCACTTCTGCTGCTCACAATTCCTCATCCATCACACCAATAAGCGTGCGTCATATAACTCAATAATCGCACCTCAGTGGTCATCACACACGACATGGAAACACTTCCCACATAGGCTTAAAGCAAAGACAGCACCCTTCCAGGTACACACCACATGCAGTGTAGCATGCTACCCACAGGGTCAAGTGCTTCAGCTCCCAGCATAAGGGTAGTCAGCGCTTTACAAATACTATAATGAAGTACCTACAGGTGAAGCATTGGGGAGTATCAGGGCTTTAAATGGGATGGAAAAACTGGGGGGTCTCTCAAAGGGGCGTGGCCGATGAAACTTCAGGTGTGGCTTAAAAACATGTAAGCTAAAAATCTGTGCTTAGCATAGTGTGCCGCCCGACTGGTATTTTTCTGCTTCTGTCATTGCATCCAGATATATAATACAACAAGTAACATTACACCTACAACAAGCCAGGGCTATAGGCTTTGTCAATGGTTGTTAGTTGCATATAATAAATAAGCAACGACTATGGCTTTGTTGTATATAATATTGAAAATGCTTCAGTTCTGAAATGATGAGACTGTGAAAGAACTAAAACGAGTCTCTTTGAAGTTACATCAAAGGGGCATATTATCAAGAACGGCGTTAAAAAATTATCGCCGCTTTAGCGGCAGAAAACTGCAGCTAAAGCGGCGATAATGGGCTTGATAATATGCCCTTGAGAATTCCAATAGAAGTCCATGTTCTGGTGTGAACATGGGCTTCTATTGGAATTCTCCAGGGCATATTATCAAGCCCATTATCGCCGCTTTAGCGGCAGTTTTCTGCCGCTAAAGCGGCGATAATTTTATCGCCGTTCTTGATAATATGCCCCAAAGTCTTTGAGCAGTGGTGCTGCTGCAGAGTTAAGATTTTCTTTTTCAACCTGAGGGTGAGGGCAGAAATGGAGAGCCCGATAGGGACCGGTCTCGGCACCTGCTTTTAAGAACTTCCAGTTCTCAGCACCGGCAAGACCCGGCCCACTTAAAGCCCTAGAATTTGTGCTGGAGAGGCGTTTCAGACTTGTTGCGTCGTATTTGGCACTGTGCTTATTTAAATTCTGACCGAAGTCTCTGACTCAGCCTCAGCCCTACCAGCCTACCAGACTGGAAGGTTCGTGTTGCCAGTCAAGCTCTACTGATGCAGCTGTGGGCCTTGAGAGTGCTATGTTCTGCCAAAAGGTTTTTCTATGAGCTAGAAATAACTTGTTCGGAGCAAGAGGCCCTGTAGGAAATCGGGCTATCCAAGAGAAAGTGTGCCCCAAGGCTTTGCTTTTTGCCCGGTGATGTAACTCATTATGGTTTAGGTGCCTGCTCAGAATATCGGCGCTTAAGCTGCATGTCCAGCTTTTAATCCTTCCGAAGTGAATGAAATGAGCATCATGGCGTTGATTCCATCCACCGTCACGTGATCGAGCAGTGTCACGGTTCTGATGACCTCTCCATGTATTCCCTCCCCCAGGAAGAACAGCACGCATCAAGCACGGATCAGGGCAGCGAGGTTTGCAATGAATAGCAAAAAATGAACAGATGTACCAAAAACTGCCTCTTTCCCACAGGGGCCATCTGCCTCCCAGAAAAATACTAACAGGTTGTTAGTAGGGGGGGAGTCAGGAGGGAAGAAGGATGCAAGGGGAGGGAGAGAGGGATAGGATGAAAGGGAGGCGGTAATGCGTCTAAAAAGGGACTGCCGAGTCAGAGAGAACGTGAAAAGGAAAACAGGCAACAGGGGAAAAGAAATAAAAGAAGGGTATGAAGAGAAAGATAATATTTAGGAAGGAAAGACAGGAGGCATGAAGGGAGAAAAGGAAATAAAGATGCAAGAAGGCACAGCAGAGAAGATAGAAGGAGAAAGGAATTAGAGGAAGAGAGAAGAACGAAGAAAGGAGGAAAGAAGCAAATAAGGAGGTATGAATCAAGAGGTAGGAAGGAAAGAAAAGGATAAAATACAGTATGAACAAATAAGCAATGAAGGAAAACAAAAGAGGACAGGAGGACGTAAAGGAAGAGGGACGAAGGAGAAAAGGAATAATGGACGAAGAAAGAGAGGTTGGAAAGAAAGGAGGGAGAAGGAAGGAAAGTAATAGGGAAACGGGATGGAGGAGTACAAAATCATTACTAATGGATGAAAGAAAGACACGAAGGAAGAAAGAAAGACTGAAGACAGTGAGGGAGCAAAGCAGGTCGGAGGGATGTAAGGGAAAGGGAAGCAAGGCAGGAGGCAAAACCAAGGACAGCAGTAGGGAAAGCGAAAGAGAAAAGAAGGACGGATGAAAGGAAGTAAAGACTGAATATGGGGGAAGGCGGGAGGGGAGGAAGTAAGAAAGGCATAAAGGAGGATGTAATGAGAAGGATGGGAGCAAGGACGAATGCAATGAAGGAAGGAGAGAAAAGCAGGAAGGATGCAAGACGTAAGGAGAAGCGAAGGGAGGGATTAAGGAGCAAGGAAGCTATGAAGGATGGATGGAAAAAAGGAGAAGGAAATAGGAGAGAGGAAGAAGGAAGTAAGGAAAGGAGGAAGAAAGAGGACACAATTAAGGAAATGGAGGAATGAAGTAACTTGCAAGGAAGAGAGGAGAAGGGAACAAAGGAAGGAAGGGAGGAATGAAGGAAAGAAGGAGTTTGGAAGAAATGGAGCATAAAAAAGGAAGGAAGGAGAAAGTATTCACGAGGTGGAAGCACGGAGGAGGCAGGGTAGAAGGGGGGAAACGAAGGCAGAGGGGAGGAAGTACAGAAGGAGTAAATTAGGAGAGGGAGGGCGATTAGGAGAAAGGAAGAGGTGGAAGGAAGAAGCGAAAGGAAGTCAATAAGGAAGGAAGGTGGAGCGAAATAAAGCTAGAATGAAGGAAGAAAGGGAAAAAGGAAGGAAGAAATGAAGTTGAAAAGGAACAGAATGACAGAAAAGAGAACGCAAAGAAAGAGAAAGATACAAATAAAGCAAAAGAAAATACAAGATCGAAGTAAGAGATGAGAAGGGTGACATTGATAATGAGATATGAGAGCTTTGTTCCCATATTTTTTCAGAACTGAGAGCCCTGATTCTACACGACCAGAATTCGACAGTTAATGGCCCGTTTCACAAGAAGCAGCAGCTTCCAAGTTACTGACGAAGAGTGTCTGGCAGCACGTGGGGTCTGGAACGCACACAGCCATCTGCCTCACCCATTAATCACCGATAGAGTGATATCTGGCAGATGGAGAGACTTGGCTTGGCGTGGGCCTCTTTCATGAAGTCCTGCAGAGAGATCGAGGGACAGGCATGCCTGGAGGTGCTTTATTGTGTGCAGTGAATGACACAGCGAGATGCTCTTTATTCTGAGCATTGATACAGTGAGAATAAAAGACAGACAGACCTGCCCGTGTTCTGTATCGTGGCAGTGAAAGACACAGAGAGATGCTCTTTATTACATGCAGTGATACAGTGAGAATAGAGGACAGACAGACCTGCCCGTGTTCGGTATTGTGTGCAGTGAAAGACACAGAGAGATGCTCTTTATTTCATGCATTGATACAGTGAGAATAAAGGACAGACGGACCTGCCTGTGTTCTGTATTGTGTGCAGTGAATGACACAGTGAGATGCTCTTTATTTCATGCATTGATACAGTGAGAATAAAGGGCAGACAGACCTGCCCGTGTTCGGTATTGTGTGCAGTGAATGACACCGCAAGATGCTCTTTATTACATGCAGTGATACAGTGAGAATAAAGGACAGACCGCCCTGCCCGTGTTCGGTATTGTGTGCAGTGAATGACACAGAGAGATGCTCTTTATTACATGCAGTGATACAGTGAGAATAGAGGACAGACAGACCTGCCCGTGTTCTGTATTGTGTGCAGTGACAGACACAGTGAGATGCTCTTTATTACATGCAGTGATACAGTGAGAATAAAGGACAGACGGACCTGCCTGTGTTCTGTATTGTTTGCAGTGAATGACACAGTGAGATGCTCTTTATTACATGCAGTGATACAGTGAGAATAAAGGGCAGACAGACCTGCCCGTGTTCGGTATTGTGTGCAGTGACAGACACAGTGAGATGCTCTTTATTACATGCAGTGATACAGTGAGAATAAAGGACAGACAGACCTGCCCGTGTTCTGTATTGTGTGCAGTGAATGACACAGTGAGATGCTCTTTATTTCATGCATTGATACAGTGAGAATAAAGGGCAGACAGACCTGCCCGTGTTCGGTATTGTGTGCAGTGAATGACACAGAGAGATGCTCTTTATTACATGCAGTGATACGGTGAGAATAGAGGACAGACAGACCTGCCCGTGTTCGGTATTGTGTGCAGTGAATGACACAGTGAGATGCCCTTTATTACATGCAGTGATACAGTGAGAATAGAGGACAGACAGACCTGCCCGTGTTCGGTATTGTGTGCAGTGAATGACACAGTGAGATGCTCTTTATTACATGCAGTGATACAGTGAGAATAAAGGACAGACAGACCTGCCCGTGTTCGGAATTGTGTGCAGTGAATAACACAGTGAGATGCCCTTTATTACATGCAGTGATTCAGCGAGAATAGAGGACAGACAGACCTGCCCGTGTTCGGCATTGTGTGCAGTGAATGACACAGTGAGATGCTCTTTATTACATGCAGTGATACAGCGAGAATAAAGGACAGACAGACCTGCCCGTGTTCGGTATTGTGTGCAGTGAATGACACAGTGAGATGCCCTTTATTACATACAGTGATACAGCGAGAATAGAGGACAGACAGACCTGCCCGTGTTCTGTATTGTGGCAGTGAATGACACAGTGAGATGCCCTTTATTACATGCATTGATACAGCGAGAATAAAGGACAGACAGACCTGCCCGTGTTCTGTATCGTGTGCAGTGAATGACACAGAGAGATGCTCTATATTCTGAGCATTGATACAGTGAGAATAAAGGACAGACAGACCTGCCTGTGTTCTGTATCGTGTGCAGTGAATGACACAGCGAGAAATTCTTTATTACATGCAGTGATACAGCGAGAATAGAGGACAGACAGACCTGCCCGTGTTCGGTATTGTGTGCAGTGAATGACACCGCGAGATGCTCTTTATTCTGAGCATTGATACAGTGAGAATAAAGGACAGACAGACCTGCCCGTGTTCTGTATTGTGTGCAGTGAATGACAGCGCGAGATGCTCTTTATTTCATGCAGTGATACAGTGAGAATAAAGGACAGACAGACCTGCCCGTGTTCTGTATTGTGTGCAGTGAAAGACACAGTGAGATGCTCTTTATTACATGCAGTGATACAGTGAGAATAAAGGACAGACAGACCTGCCTGTGTTCTGTATTGTGTGCAGTGAAAGACACAGTGAGATGCTCTTTATTACATGCAGTGATACAGTGAGAATAAAGGACAGACAGACCTGCCCGTGTTCTGTATTGTGTGCAGTGAATGACACCGCGAGATGCTCTTTATTACATGCATTGATACAGTGAGAATAAAGGACAGACAGACCTGCCACTGTTCTTTATTGTGTGCAGTGAATGACACCGCGAGATGCTCTTTATTACATGCAGTGATACAGTGAGAATAAAGGACAGACAGACCTGCCTGTGTTCTGTATTGTGTGCAGTGAATGACACCGCGAGATGCTCTTTATTACATGCAGTGATACAGTGAGAATAAAGGACAGACAGACCTGCCTGTGTTCGGTATTGTGTGCAGTGAATGACACAGTGAGATGCTCTTTATTACATGCAGTGATACAGTGAGAATAAAGGACAGACAGACCTGCCTGTGTTCGGTATTGTGTGCAGTGAAAGACACAGAGAGATGCTCTTTATTACATGCAGTGATACAGCGAGAATAGAGGACAGACAGACCTGCCCGTGTTCTGTATTGTGTGCAGTGAATGACACAGTGAGATGCTCTTTCTTACATGCAGTTATACAGTGAGAATAAAGGACAGACAGACCTGCCCGTGTTCTGTATCGTGTGAAGTGAATGACACAGAGAGATGCTCTTTATTACATGCAGTGATACAGTGAGAATAAAGGACAGACAGACCTGCCCGTGTTCTGTATTGTGTGCAGTGAATGACACCGCGAGATGCTCTTTATTCTGAGCATTGATACAGTGAGAATAAAGGACAGACAGACCTGCCCGTGTTCTGTATTGTGTGCAGTGAAAGACACAGAGAGATGCTCTTTATTACATGCAGTGATACAGTGAGAATAAAGGACAGACAGACCTGCCCGTGTTCCGTATTGTGTGCAGTGAATGACACCACGACATGCTCTTTATTTCATGCAGTGAGACAGTGAGAATAAAGGACAGACAGACCTGCCCGTGTTCTGTATTGTGTGAAGTGAAAGACACAGTGAGATGCTCTTTATTACATGCAGTGATACAGTGAGAATAAAGGACAGACAGACCTGCCTGTGTTCTGTATTGTGTGCAGTGAAAAACACAGTGAGATGCTCATTATTACATGCAGTGATACAGTGAGAATAAAGGACAGACAGACCTGCCCGTGTTCTGTATTGTGTGCAGTGAATGACACCGCAAGATGCTCTTTATTACATGCATTGATACAGTGAGAATAAAGGACAGACAGACCTGCCAGTGTTCTTTATTGTGAGCAACGAATCACACCGCAAGATGCTCTTTATTACATGCAGTGATACAGTGAGAATAAAGGACAGACAGACCTGCCCGTGTTCTGTATTGTGTGCAGTGATTGACACCGCAAGATGCTCTTTATTACATGCAGTGATACAGTGAGAATAAAGGACAGACGGACCTGCCCATGTTCGGTATTGTGTGCAGTGAATGACACAGTGAGATACTCTTTATTACATGCAGTGATACAGTGAGAATAAAGGACAGAGAGACCTGCCCGTGTTCGGTATTGTGTGCAGTGAATGGCACAGTGAGATGCTCTTTATTACATGCAGTGATACAGTGAGAATAGAGGAGAGACAGACCTGCCCGTGTTCGGTATTGTGTGCAGTGAATGACATAGTGAGATGCTCTTTATTACATGCAGTTATACAGTGAGAATAAAGGACAGACAGACCTGCCCGTGTTCTGTATTGTGTGCAGTGGATGACACAGTGAGATGCTCTTTATTACATGCAGTGATACAGTGAGAATAAAGGACAGACAGACCTGCCCGTGCTCGGTATTGTGTGCAGTGAAAGACACAGAGAGATGCTCTTTATTACATGCAGTGATACAGTGAGAATAGAGGACAGACAGACCTGCCCGGGTTCTGTATTGTGTGCAGTGAATGACACAGAGAGATGCTCTTTATTCTGAGCATTGATACAGTGAGAATAAAGGACAGACAGACCTGCCCTTGTTCTGTATTGTGTGCAGTGAAAGACACAGTGAGATGCTCTTTATTCTGAGCATTGATACAGTTAGAATAAAGGACAGACAGACCTGCCCGTTTTCGGTATTGTGTGCAGTGAATGACACAGTGAGAAGCTCTTTATTTCATGCAGTGATAGAGTGAGAATAAAGGACAGACAGACCTGCCCGTGTTCTGTATTGTGTGCAGTGAATGACACTGCGAGATGCTCTTTATTCTGAGCATTGATACAGTGAGAATAAAGGACAGACAGAACTGCCCGTTTTCTGTATTGTGTGCAGTGAATGACACAGCGAGAAGCTCTTTATTCTGAGCATTGATACAGTGAGAATAAAGGACAGACAGACCTGCCCGTGTTCTGTATCGTGTGCAGTGAAAGACACAGTGAGATGCTCTTTATTACATGCATTGATACAGTGAGAATAAAGGACAGACAGACCTGCCCGTGTTCGGTATTGTGTGCAGTGAATGACACAGTGAGAAGCTCTATATTTCATGCAGTGATACAGTGAGAATAAAGGACAGACAGACCTGCCCGTGTTCTGTATTGTGTGCAGTGAATGACACCGCAAGATGCTCTATATTCTGAGAATCATTCTCTCTACCCTGAGGAGTGCCGCAGGGGTCGTCATTAAGCCCGACGCTCTTTAATATATATGTGTCCTGTCTGGCTCCCCTAATTGAATCCTTTGGCTTCACTCTGACTTCCTACGCAGATGACACCCAAATTGTGGTGGCTATACAGCCAGACGTGATCCAGGAAACTGCGTCCAGGTTGCAGGACTGCATGAATGCTGTGGGTGTATGGATGGCCCAAAATTGCTTAAAACTCAACTCCGGTAAAACGGAGGTTGTGTTTTTTGGTAACAATCCCAACTTTTGGACCCCCGATTGCTGGCCGGAGGCTTTAGGTCCGCTCCCCACTCCTATTAGGAAGGTGAAGAACCTGGGAGTGTGGATTGATGATAAACTTAGTTTCAGGGACCAGGTGAACACTGTGGCTTCATCGACATCATATATCCTCAGAACTTGCAAAAAATTGATGCCACTACTACCCAAAGACGCGCAACAAACAGTTGTCACCGCGTTAATAATGTCCAGACTCGACTATTGCAACAGTCTATATCTCAAGATCCACGTAGGATCGATGAACAAACTACAGATCCTGCAGAATGCTGCGGCCAGACTCCTCACAGGCACACCAAAGTTTGCATCAATCTCAGCCAAAATAAAAAAACTTCACTGGCTGCCGGTCAAGAAGCGCACTCAGTTCAAGGCTTTATGTTTGGTCTTTAAAGCCCTTCAGGGAACCGGGCCAGACTTTTTAAAACAGCGCCTTCGCTGGTATACACCAAAAAGAGCACTGCGGTCCTCAGATGCAAAATTGGTGGTGGTGCCCTTGGTGAAAAAAGCCAACTGGGGTGGCAGAAGCTTTGTAGCCAATGCGGCCAAAGCATGGAATGCCCTCCCACTACACCTGAGATGCATGACCACCCTTATGGCCTTTAGGAAGGCTTTAAAAACATGGCTTTTTACAAATTAATCTTGTCAATACCCACACCGCTTTAGTCATCAGTAGGTCTTCACATAGCGCCAGGACACCTTCGGGTAACAGTTAGCGCTCTATAAGTGCCATTAACATTAACATTAACAATAACATTGATACAGTGAGAATAAAGGACAGACAGACCTGCCCATGTTCTGTATTGTGTGCAGTGAATGACACCGCGAGATGCTCTTTATTACATGCAGTGATACAGTGAGAATAAAGGACAGACAGACCTGTCTGTGTTCTGTATCGTGTGCAGTGAATGACACAGTGAGATGCTCTTTATTACATGCAGTGATACAGTGAGAATAAAGGACAGACAGACCTGCCCGTGTTCTGTATTGTGTGCAGTGAATGACACAGAGAGATGCTCTTTATTCCGAGCATTGATAAAGGACAGACAGACCTGCCTGTGTTCTGTATCGTGTGCAGTGAATGACACAGTGAGATGCTTTTTATTACATGCATTGATAAGTTGAGAATAAAGGACAGACAGACCTGCCCGTGTTCTGTATCGTGTGCAGTGAAAGACACAGAGAGATGCTCTTTATTACATGCAGTGATACAGTGAGAATAGAGGACAGACAGACCTGCCCGTGTTCTGTATTGTGTGCAGTGAATGACACAGCAAGATGCTCTTTATTCTGAGAATTGATAAAGTGAGAATAAAGGACAGACAGACCTGTCCGTGTTCTGTATTGTGTGCAGTGAATGACACAGAGAGATGCTCTTTATTTCATGCAGTGAAACAGTGAGAATAAAGGACAGACAGACCTGCCTGTGTTCAGTATTGTGTGCAGTGAATGACACCGCGAGATGCTCTTTATTACATGCAGTGATACAGTGAGAATAAAGGACAGACAGACCTGCCCGTATTCGGTATTGTGTGCAGTGAATGACACAGTGAGAAGCTCTTTATTTCATGCAGTGATACTTTGAGAATAAAGGACAAACAGACCTGCCCGTGTTCTGTATTGTGTGTAGTGAATGACACCGCGAGATGCTCTTTATTCTGAGCATTGATACAGTGAGAATAAAGGACAGACAGACCTGCCCGTGTTCTGTATTGTGTGCAGTGAATGACACAGTGAGAAGCTCTTTATTTCATTCAGTGATACAGTGAGAATAAAGGACAGACAGACCTGCCCATGTTCTGTATTGTGTGCAGTGAATGACACCGTGAGATGCTCTTTATTCTGAGCATTGATACAGTGAGAATAAAGGACAGACAGACCTGCCCGTGTTCTGTATTGTGTGCAGTGAAAGACACAGTGAGATGCTTTTTATTCTGAGCATTGATACAGTGAGTATAAAGGAAAGACAGACCTGCCCGTGTTCGGTATTGTGTGCAGTGAATGACACAGTGAGAAGCTCTTTATTTCATGCAGTGATACAGTGAGAATAAATGACAGACAGACCTGCCTGTGTTCGGTATTGTGTGCAGTGAATGACACTGTGAGATGCTCTTTATTACATGCATTGATACAGTGAGATCGAGGGATAGACAGACTGACCTGCCCGTGTTCGGTATTGAGTGCAGTGAATGACACAGTGAGAAGCTTTTTATTTCATGCAGTGATACAGTAAGAATAGAGGACAGACAGACCTGCCCGTGTTCTGTATCGTCTGCAGTGAATGACACAGCGAGATGCTCTTTATTACATGCAGTGATACAGTGAGAATAAAAGACAGACAGACCTGCCCGTGTTCTGTATCGTGTGCAGTGAAAGACACAGCGAGATGATCTTTATTACATGCAGTGATACAGTGAGAATAAAGGACAGACAGACCTGCCCGTGTTCTGTATCGTGTGCAGTGAAAGACACAGCGAGATGCTCTTTATTACATGCAGTGATAAAGTGAGAATAAAGGACAGACAGACCTGCCCGTGTTCTGTATTTTGTGCAGTGAAAGACACAGTGAGATGATCTTTATTACATGCAGTGATACAGTGAGAATAAAGGACAGACAGACCTGCCCGTGTTCTGTATTGTGTGCAGTGACAGACACAGTGAGATGCTCTTTATTACATGCAGTGATACAGTGAGAATAAAGGACAGACAGACCTGCCCGTGTTCTGTATCGTGTGCAGTGAATGACACAGAGAGATGCTCTTTATTCCGAGCATTGATAAAGGACAGACAGACCTGCCTGTGTTCTGTATCGTGTGCAGTGAAAGACACCCCGAGAAGCTCTTTATTCTGAGCATTGATACAGTGAGATCGAGGGATAGACAGACTGACATGCCCGTCTTCTGTATTGTGTGCAGTGAAAGACACAGTGAGATGCTCTTTATTCTGAGCATTGATACAGTGAGATCGAGGGACAGACTGACATGCCCGTGTTCTGGATTGTGTGAAGTGAAAGACACAGTGAGATGCTCTTTATTTTATGCAGTGATACAGTGAGAATAAAGGACAGACCTGCCCGTGTTCTATATCGTGTGCAGTGAAAGACACAGTGAGATGCTCTTTATTACATGCAGTGATACAGTGAGAATAAAGGACAGACAGACCTGCCCGTGTTTGGTATTGTGTGCAGTGAAAGACTCAGCAAGATGATCTTTATTACATGCAGTGATACAGTGAGAATAAAGGACAGACAGACCTGCCCATGTTCTGTATTGTGTGCAGTGAATGACACAGAGAGATGCTCTTTATTACATGCAGTGATACAGTGAGAATAAAGGACAGACAGACCTGCCCGTGTTCTGTATTGTGTGCAGTGAATGACACAGAGAGATGCTCTTTATTCTGAGCATTGATACAGTGAGAATAAAGGACAGACAGACCTGCCCGTGTTCTGTATTGTGTGCAGTGAATGACACAGTGAGAAGCTCTTTATTTCATTCAGTGATACAGTGAGAATAAAGGACAGACAGACCTGCCCGTGTTCTGTATTGTGTGCAGTGAATGACACCGTGAGATGCTCTTTATTCTGAGCATTGATACAGTGAGAATAAAGGACAGACAGACCTGCCCGTGTTCTGTATTGTGTGCAGTGAAAGACACAGTGAGATGCTTTTTATTCTGAGCATTGATACAGTGAGAATAAAGGACAGACAGACCTGCCCGTGTTCTGTATTGTGTGCAGTGAATGACACAGCGAGAAGCTCTTTATTCTGAGCATTGATACAGTGAGAATAAAGGACAGACAGACCTGCCCGTGTTCGGTATTGTGTGCAGTGAATGACACAGTGAGAAGCTCTTTATTTCATGCAGTGATACAGTGAGAATAAAGGACAGACAGACCTGCCTGTGTTCGGTATTGTGTGCAGTGAATGACACTGTGAGATGCTCTTTATTACATGCATTGATACAGTGAGATCGAGGGATAGACAGACTGACCTGCCCGTGTTCGGTAGTGTGTGCAGTGAATGACACAGTGAGAAGCTTTTTATTTCATGCAGTAATACAGTAAGAATAGAGGACAGACAGACCTGCCCGTGTTCTGTATCGTCTGCAGTGAATGACACAGCGAGATGCTCTTTATTACATGCAGTGATACAGTGAGAATAAAGGACAGACAGACCTGCCCGTGTTCTGTATCGTGTGCAGTGAAAGACACAGCAAGATGCTCTTTATTACATGCAGTGATACAGTGAGAATAAAGGACAGACAGACCTGCCCGTGTTCTGTATTTTGTGCAGTGAAAGACACAGTGAGATGATCTTTATTACATGCAGTGATACAGTGAGAATAAAGGACAGACAGACCTGCCCGTGTTCTGTATTGTGTGCAGTGACAGACACAGTGAGATGCTCTTTATTACATGCAGTGATACAGTGAGAATAAAGGACAGACAGACCTGCCCGTGTTCTGTATCGTGTGCAGTGAAACACAGTGAGATGCTCTTTATTACATGCAGTGATACAGTGAGAATAGAGGACAGACAGACCTGCCAGTGTTCTGTATCGGGTGCAGTGAATGACACAGAGAGATGCTCTTTATTCCGAGCATTGATAAAGGACAGACAGACCTGCCTGTGTTCTGTATCGTGTGCAGTGAAAGACACCCCGAGAAGCTCTTTATTCTGAGCATTGATACAGTGAGATCGAGGGATAGACAGACTGACATGCCCGTCTTCTGTATTGTGTGCAGTGAAAGACACAGTGAGATGCTCTTTATTCTGAGCATTGATACAGTGAGATCGAGGGACAGACTGACATGCCCGTGTTCTGTATTGTGTGAAGTGAAAGACACAGTGAGATGCTCTTTATTTTATGCAGTGATACAGTGAGAATAAAGGACAGACTTGCCCGTGTTCTGTATCGTGTGCTGTGAAAGACACAGTGAGATGCTCTTTATTACATGCAGTGATACAGTGAGAATAAAGGACAGACAGACCTGCCCGTGTTTGGTATTGTGTGCAGTGAATGACACAGAGAGATGCTCTTTATTCTGAGCATTGATACAGTGAGAATAAAGGACAGACAGACCTGCCCGTGCTCGGTATTGTGTGCAGTGAATGACACAGTGAAATGCTCTTTATTACATGCAGTGATACAGTGAGAATAAAGGACAGACAGACCTGCCCGTGTTCTGTATCGTGGCAGTGAAAGACACAGTGAGATGCTCTTTATTACATGCAGTGATACAGTGAGAATAGAGGACAGACAGACCTACCCGTGTTCGGTATTGTGTGCAGTGAATGACACAGTGAGAAGCTCTTTATTTCATGCAGTGATACAGTGAGAATAAAGGAGAAACAGACCTGCCGTGTTCTGTATTGTGTGCAGTGAATGACACCGCGAGATGCTCTTTATTCTGAGCATTGATACAGTGAGAATAAAGGACAGACAGACCTGCCCGTGTTCTGTATTGTGTGCAGTGAATGACACAGTGAGAAGCTCTTTATTTCATTCAGTGATACAGTGAGAATAAAGGACAGACAGACCTGCCCGTGTTCTGTATTGTGTGCAGTGAATGACACCGTGAGATGCTCTTTATTCTGAGCATTGATACTGTGAGAATAAAGGACAGACAGACCTGCCCGTGTTCTGTATTGTGTGCAGTGAATGACCCAGCGAGAAGCTCTTTATTCTGAGCATTGATACAGTGAGAATAAAGGACAGACAGACCTGCCCGTGTTCGGTATTGTGTGCAGTGAATGACACAGTGAGAAGCTCTTTATTTCATGCAGTGATACAGTGAGAATAAAGGACAGTCAGACCTGCCTGTGTTCGGTATTGTGTACAGTGAATGACACTGTGAGAAGCTCTTTATTACATGCATTGATACAGTGAGATCGAGGGTTAGACAGACTGACCTGCCCATGTTCGGTATTGTGTGCAGTGAATGACACAGTGAGAAGCTTTTTATTTCATGCAGTGATACAGTAAGAATAGAGGACAGACAGACCTGCCCGTGTTCTGTATCGTCTGCAGTGAATGACACAGCTAGATGCTCTTTATTACATGCAGTGATACAGTGAGAATAAAGGACAGACAGACCTGCCCGTGTTCTGTATCGGGTGCAGTGAAAGACACAGCGAGATGATCTTTATTACATGCAGTGATACAGTGAGAATAAAGGACAGACAGACCTGCCCGTGTTCTGTATCGTGTGCAGTGAAAGACACAGCGAGATGCTCTTTATTACATGCAGTGATACAGTGAGAATAAAGGACAGACATACCTGCCCGTGTTCTGTATTTTGTGCAGTGAAAGACACAGTGAGATGATCTTTATTACATGCAGTGATAATGTGAGAATAAAGGACAGACAGACCTGCCCGTGTTCTGTATTTTGTGCAGTGACAGACACAGTGAGATGCTCTTTATTACATGCAGTGATACAGTGAGAATAAAGGACAGACAGACCTGCCTGTGTTCAGTATTGTGTGCAGTGAATGACACCGCGATATGCTCTTTATTACATGCAGTGATACAGTGAGAATAAAGGACAGACAGACCTGCCCATATTCGGTATTGTGTGCAGTGAATGACACAGTGAGAAGCTCTTAATTTCATGCAGTGATACAGTGAGAATAAAGGACAAACAGACCTGCTCGTGTTCTGTATTGTGTGCAGTGAATGACACCGCGAGATGCTCTTTATTCTGAGCATTGATACAGTGAGAATAAAGGACAGACAGACCTGCCCGTGTTCTGTATTGTGTGCAGTGAATGACACAGTGAGAAGCTCTTTATTTCATTCAGTGATACAGTGAGAATAAAGGACAGACAGACCTGCCCATGTTCTGTATTGTGTGCAGTGAATGACACCGTGAGATGCTCTTTATTCTGAGCATTGATACAGTGAGAATAAAGGACAGACAGACCTGCCCGTGTTCTGTATTGTGTGCAGTGAAAGACACAGTGAGATGCTTTTTATTCTGAGCATTGATACAGTGAGTATAAAGGACAGACAGACCTGCCCGTGTTCTGTATTGTGTGCAGTGAATGACACAGCGAGAAGCTCTTTATTCTGAGCATTGATACAGTGAGAATAAAGGACAGACAGACCTGCCCGTGTTCGGTATTGTGTGCAGTGAATGACACAGTGAGAAGCTCTTTATTTCATGCAGTGATACAGTGAGAATATAGGACAGACAGACCTGCCTGTGTTCGGTATTGTGTGCAGTGAATGACACTGTGAGATGCTCTTTATTACATGCATTGATATAGTGAGATCGAGGGATAGACAGACTGACCTGCCCGTGTTCGGTATTGTGTGCAGTGAATGACACAGAAGCTTTTTATTTCATGCAGTGATACAGTAAGAATAGAGGACAGACAGACCTGCCCGTGTTCTGTATCGTCTGCAGTGAATGACACAGCGAGATGCTCTTTATTACATGCAGTGATACAGTGAGAATAAAAGACAGACAGACCTGCCCGTGTTCTGTATCGTGTGCAGTGAAAGACACAGCGAGATGATCTTTATTACATGCAGTGATACAGTGAGAATAAAGGACAGACAGACCTGCCCGTGTTCTGTATCGTGTGCAGTGAAAGACACAGCGAGATGCTCTTTATTACATGCAGTGATACAGTGAGAATAAAGGACAGACAGACCTGCCCGTGTTCTGTATTTTGTGCAGTGAAAGACACAGTGAGATGATCTTTATTACATGCAGTGATAATGTGAGAATAAAGGACAGACAGACCTGCCCGTGTTCTGTATTGTGTGCAGTGACAGACACAGTGAGATGCTCTTTATTACATGCAGTGATACAGTGAGAATAAAGGACAGACAGACCTGCCTGTGTTCAGTATTGTGTGCAGTGAATGACACCGCGAGATGCTCTTTATTACATGCAGTGATACAGTGAGAATAAAGGACAGACAGACCTGCCCGTATTCGGTATTGTGTGCAGTGAATGACACAGTGAGAAGCTCTTTATTTCATGCAGTTATACAGTGAGAATAAAGGACAAACAGACCTGCCCGTGTTCTGTATTGTGTGCAGTGAATGACACCACGAGATGCTCTTTATTCTGAGCATTGATACAGTGAGAATAAAGGACAGACAGACCTGCCCGTGTTCTGTATTGTGTGCAGTGAATGACACAGTGAGAAGCTCTTTATTTCATTCAGTGATACAGTGAGAATAAAGGACAGACAGACCTGCCCGTGTTCTGTATTGTGTGCAGTGAATGACCCAGCGAGAAGCTCTTTATTCTGAGCATTGATACAGTGAGAATAAAGGACAGACAGACCTGCCCGTGTTCGGTATTGTGTGCAGTGAATGACACAGTGAGAAGCTCTTTATTTCATGCAGTGATACAGTGAGAATAAAGGACAGTCAGACCTGCCTGTGTTCGGTATTGTGTACAGTGAATGACACTGTGAGATGCTCTTTATTACATGCATTGATACAGTGAGATCGAGGGTTAGACAGACTGACCTGCCCATGTTCGGTATTGTGTGCAGTGAATGACACAGTGAGAAGCTTTTATTTCATGCAGTGATACAGTAAGAATAGAGGACAGACAGACCTGCCCGTGTTCTGTATCGTCTGCAGTGAATGACACAGCTAGATGCTCTTTATTACATGCAGTGATACAGTGAGAATAAAGGACAGACAGACCTGCCCGTGTTCTGTATCGGGTGCAGTGAAAGACACAGCGAGATGATCTTTATTACATGCAGTGATACAGTGAGAATAAAGGACAGACAGACCTGCCCGTGTTCTGTATCGTGTGCAGTGAAAGACACAGCGAGATGCTCTTTATTACATGCAGTGATACAGTGAGAATAAAGGACAGACAGACCTGCCCGTGTTCTGTATTTTGTGCAGTGAAAGACACAGTGAGATGATCTTTATTACATGCAGTGATAATGTGAGAATAAAGGACAGACAGACCTGCCCGTGTTCTGTATTTTGTGCAGTGACAGACACAGTGAGATGCTCTTTATTACATGCAGTGATACAGTGAGAATAAAGGACAGACAGACCTGCCTGTGTTCAGTATTGTGTGCAGTGAATGACACCGCGATATGCTCTTTATTACATGCAGTGATACAGTGAGAATAAAGGACAGACAGACCTGCCCATATTCGGTATTGTGTGCAGTGAATGACACAGTGAGAAGCTCTTAATTTCATGCAGTGATACAGTGAGAATAAAGGACAAACAGACCTGCTCGTGTTCTGTATTGTGTGCAGTGAATGACACCGCGAGATGCTCTTTATTCTGAGCATTGATACAGTGAGAATAAAGGACAGACAGACCTGCCCGTGTTCTGTATTGTGTGCAGTGAATGACACAGTGAGAAGCTCTTTATTTCATTCAGTGATACAGTGAGAATAAAGGACAGACAGACCTGCCCATGTTCTGTATTGTGTGCAGTGAATGACACCGTGAGATGCTCTTTATTCTGAGCATTGATACAGTGAGAATAAAGGACAGACAGACCTGCCCGTGTTCTGTATTGTGTGCAGTGAAAGACACAGTGAGATGCTTTTTATTCTGAACATTGATACAGTGAGTATAAAGGACAGACAGACCTGCCCGTGTTCTGTATTGTGTGCAGTGAATGACACAGCGAGAAGCTCTTTATTCTGAGCATTGATACAGTGAGAATAAAGGACAGACAGACCTGCCCGTGTTCGGTATTGTGTGCAGTGAATGACACAGTGAGAAGCTCTTTATTTCATGCAGTGATACAGTGAGAATATAGGACAGACAGACCTGCCTGTGTTCGGTATTGTGTGCAGTGAATGACACTGTGAGATGCTCTTTATTACATGCATTGATATAGTGAGATCGAGGGATAGACAGACTGACCTGCCCGTGTTCGGTATTGTGTGCAGTGAATGACACAGTGAGAAGCTTTTTATTTCATGCAGTGATACAGTAAGAATAGAGGACAGACAGACCTGCCCGTGTTCTGTATCGTCTGCAGTGAATGACACAGCGAGATGCTCTTTATTACATGCAGTGATACAGTGAGAATAAAAGACAGACAGACCTGCCCGTGTTCTGTATCGTGTGCAGTGAAAGACACAGCGAGATGATCTTTATTACATGCAGTGATACAGTGAGAATAAAGGACAGACAGACCTGCCCGTGTTCTGTATCGTGTGCAGTGAAAGACACAGCGAGATGCTCTTTATTACATGCAGTGATACAGTGAGAATAAAGGACAGACAGACCTGCCCGTGTTCTGTATTTTGTGCAGTGAAAGACACAGTGAGATGATCTTTATTACATGCAGTGATAATGTGAGAATAAAGGACAGACAGACCTGCCCGTGTTCTGTATTGTGTGCAGTGACAGACACAGTGAGATGCTCTTTATTACATGCAGTGATACAGTGAGAATAAAGGACAGACAGACCTGCCTGTGTTCAGTATTGTGTGCAGTGAATGACACCGCGAGATGCTCTTTATTACATGCAGTGATACAGTGAGAATAAAGGACAGACAGACCTGCCCGTATTCGGTATTGTGTGCAGTGAATGACACAGTGAGAAGCTCTTTATTTCATGCAGTGATACAGTGAGAATAAAGGACAAACAGACCTGCCCGTGTTCTGTATTGTGTGCAGTGAATGACACCACGAGATGCTCTTTATTCTGAGCATTGATACAGTGAGAATAAAGGACAGACAGACCTGCCCGTGTTCTGTATTGTGTGCAGTGAATGACACAGTGAGAAGCTCTTTATTTCATTCAGTGATACAGTGAGAATAAAGGACAGACAGACCTGCCCGTGTTCTGTATTGTGTGCAGTGAATGACACCGTGAGATGCTCTTTATTCTGAGCATTGATACAGTGAGAATAAAGGACAGACAGACCTGCCCGTGTTCTGTATTGTGTGCAGTGAATGACCCAGCGAGAAGCTCTTTATTTTGAGCATTGATACAATGAGAATAAAGGACAGACAGACCTGCCCGTGTTCGGTATTGTGTGCAGTGAATGACACAGTGAGAAGCTCTTTATTTCATGCAGTGATACAGTGAGAATAAAGGACAGTCAGACCTGCCTGTGTTCGGTATTGTGTACAATGAATGACACTGTGAGATGCTCTTTATTACATGCATTGATACAGTGAGATCGAGGGTTAGACAGACTGACCTGCCCGTGTTCGGTATTGTGTGCAGTGAATGACACAGTGAGAAGCTTTTTATTTCATGCAGTGATACAGTAAGAATAGAGGACAGACAGACCTGCCCGTGTTCTGTATCATGTGCAGTGAAAGACACAGCGAGATGAGCTTTATTACATGCAGTGATACAGTGAGAATAAAGGACAGACAGACCTGCCCGTGTTCTGTATCTTGTGCAGTGAAAGACACAGCGAGATGCTCTTTATTACATGCAGTGATACAGTGAGAATAAAGGACAGACAGACCTGCCCGTGTTCTGTATTTTGTGCAGTGAGAGACACAGTGAGATGATCTTTATTACATGCAGTGATAATGTGAGAATAAAGGACAGACAGACCTGCCCGTGTTCTGTATTGTGTGCAGTGACAGACACAGTGAGATGCTCTTTATTACATGCAGTGATACAGTGAGAATAAAGGACAGACAGACCTGCCTGTGTTCAGTATTGTGTGCAGTGAATGACACCGCGAGATGCTCTTTATTACATGCAGTGATACAGTGAGAATAATGGACAGACAGACCTGCCCATATTCGGTATTGTGTGCAGTGAATGACACAGTGAGAAGCTCTTAATTTCATGCAGTGATACAGTGAGAATAAAGGACAAACAGACCTGCCCGTGTTCTGTATTGTGTGCAGTGAATGACACCGCGAGATGCTCTTTATTCTGAGCATTGATACAGTGAGAATAAAGGACAGACAGACCTGCCCGTGTTCTGTATTGTGTGCAGTGAATGACACAGTGAGAAGCTCTTTATTTCATTCAGTGATACAGTGAGAATAAAGGACAGTCAGACCTGCCCATGTTCTGTATTGTGTGCAGTGAATGACACCGTGAGATGCTCTTTATTCTGAGCATTGATACAGTGAGAATAAAGGACAGACAGACCTGCCCGTGTTCTGTATTGTGTGCAGTGAAAGACACAGTGAGATGCTTTTTATTCTGAGCATTGATACAGTGAGTATAAAGGACAGACAGACCTGCCCGTGTTCTGTATTGTGTGCAGTGAATGACACAGCGAGAAGCTCTTTATTCTGAGCATTGATACAGTGAGAATAAAGGACAGACAGACTTGCCCGTGTTCGGTATTGTGTGCAGTGAATGACACAGTGAGAAGCTCTTTATTTCATGCAGTGATACAGTGAGAATATAGGACAGACAGACCTGCCTGTGTTCGGTATTGTGTGCAGTGAATGACACTGTGAGATGCTCTTTATTACATGCATTGATACAGTGAGATCGAGGGATAGACAGACTGACCTGCCCGTGTTCGGTATTGTGTGCAGTGAATGACACAGTGAGAAGCTTTTTATTTCATGCAGTGATACAGTAAGAATAGAGGACAGACAGACCTGCCCGTGCTCGGTATTGTGTGCAGTGAATGACACAGTGAAATGCTCTTTATTACATGCAGTGATACAGTGAGAATAAAGGACAGACAGACCTGCCCGTGTTCTGTATCGTGGCAGTGAAAGACACAGTGAGATGCTCTTTATTACATGCAGTGATACAGTGAGAATAGAGGACAGACAGACCTGCCCGTGTTCGGTATTGTGTGCAGTGAATGACACAGTGAGAAGCTCTTTATTTCATGCAGTGATACAGTGAGAATAAAGGACAGACAGACCTGCCCGTGTTCTGTATCGTGTGCAGTGAAAGACACAGCGAGATGCTCTTTATTACATGCAGTGATAATGTGAGAATAAAGGACAGACAGACCTGCCCGTGTTCTGTATTGTGTGCAGTGACAGACACAGTGAGATGCTCTTTATTACATGCAGTGATACAGTGAGAATAAAGGACAGACAGACCTGCCTGTGTTCAGTATTGTGTGCAGTGAATGACACCGCGAGATGCTCTTTATTACATGCAGTGATACAGTGAGAATAAAGGACAGACAGACCTGCCCGTATTCGGTATTGTGTGCAGTGAATGACACAGTGAGAAGCTCTTTATTTCATGCAGTGATACAGTGAGAATAAAGGACAAACAGACCTGCCCGTGTTCTGTATTGTGTGCAGTGAATGACACCGCGAGATGCTCTTTATTCTGAGCATTGATACAGTGAGAATAAAGGACAGACAGACCTGCCCGTGTTCTGTATTGTGTGCAGTGAATGACACAGTGAGAAGCTCTTTATTTCATTCAGTGATACAGTGAGAATAAAGGACAGACAGACCTGCCCATGTTCTGTATTGTGTGCAGTGAATGACACCGTGAGATGCTCTTTATTCTGAGCATTGATACAGTGAGAATAAAGGACAGACAGACCTGCCCGTGTTCTGTATTGTGTGCAGTGAAAGACACAGTGAGATGCTTTTTATTCTGAGCATTGATACAGTGAGTATAAAGGACAGACAGACCTGCCCGTGTTCTGTATTGTGTGCAGTGAATGACACAGCGAGAAGCTCTTTATTCTGAGCATTGATACAGTGAGAATAAAGGACAGACAGACCTGCCCGTGTTCGGTATTGTGTGCAGTGAATGACACAGTGAGAAGCTCTTTATTTCATGCAGTGATACAGTGAGAATAAAGGACAGACAGACCTGCCTGTGTTCGGTATTGTGTGCAGTGAATGACACTGTGAGATGCTCTTTATTACATGCATTGATACAGTGAGATCGAGGGATAGACAGACTGACCTGCCCGTGTTCGGTAGTGTGTGCAGTGAATGACACAGTGAGAAGCTTTTTATTTCATGCAGTAATACAGTAAGAATAGAGGACAGACAGACCTGCCCGTGTTCTGTATCATCTGCAGTGAATGACACAGCGAGATGCTCTTTATTACATGCAGTGATACAGTGAGAATAAAGGACAGACAGACCTGCCCGTGTTCTGTATCGTGTGCAGTGAAAGACACAGCAAGATGCTCTTTATTACATGCAGTGATACAGTGAGAATAAAGGACAGACAGACCTGCCCGTGTTCTGTATTTTGTGCAGTGAAAGACACAGTGAGATGATCTTTATTACATGCAGTGATACAGTGAGAATAAAGGACAGACAGACCTGCCCGTGTTCTGTATTGTGTGCAGTGACAGACACAGTGAGATGCTCTTTATTACATGCAGTGATACAGTGAGAATAAAGGACAGACAGACCTGCCCGTGTTCTGTATCGTGTGCAGTGAAACACAGTGAGATGCTCTTTATTACATGCAGTGATACAGTGAGAATAGAGGACAGACAGACCTGCCCGTGTTCTGTATCGGGTGCAGTGAATGACACAGAGAGATGCTCTTTATTCCGAGCATTGATAAAGGACAGACAGACCTGCCTGTGTTCTGTATCGTGTGCAGTGAAAGACACCCCGAGAAGCTCTTTATTCTGAGCATTGATACAGTGAGATCGAGGGATAGACAGACTGACATGCCCGTCTTCTGTATTGTGTGCAGTGAAAGACACAGTGAGATGCTCTTTATTCTGAGCATTGATACAGTGAGATCGAGGGACAGACTGACATGCCCGTGTTCTGTATTGTGTGAAGTGAAAGACACAGTGAGATGCTCTTTATTTTATGCAGTGATACAGTGAGAATAAAGGACAGACTTGCCCGTGTTCTGTATCGTGTGCTGTGAAAGACACAGTGAGATGCTCTTTATTACATGCAGTGATACAGTGAGAATAAAGGACAGACAGACCTGCCCGTGTTTGGTATTGTGTGCAGTGAATGACACAGAGAGATGCTCTTTATTCTGAGCATTGATACAGTGAGAATAAAGGACAGACAGACCTGCCCGTGCTCGGTATTGTGTGCAGTGAATGACACAGTGAAATGCTCTTTATTACATGCAGTGATACAGTGAGAATAAAGGACAGACAGACCTGCCCGTGTTCTGTATCGTGGCAGTGAAAGACACAGTGAGATGCTCTTTATTACATGCAGTGATACAGTGAGAATAAAGGACAGACAGACCTGCCTGTGTTCAGTATTGTGTGCAGTGAATGACACCGCGAGATGCTCTTTATTACATGCAGTGATACAGTGAGAATAAAGGACAGACAGACCTGCCCGTATTCGGTATTGTGTGCAGTGAATGACACAGTGAGAAGCTCTTTATTTCATGCAGTGATACAGTGAGAATAAAGGACAAACAGACCTGCCCGTGTTCTGTATTGTGTGCAGTGAATGACACCACGAGATGCTCTTTATTCTGAGCATTGATACAGTGAGAATAAAGGACAGACAGACCTGCCCGTGTTCTGTATTGTGTGCAGTGAATGACACAGTGAGAAGCTCTTTATTTCATTCAGTGATACAGTGAGAATAAAGGACAGACAGACCTGCCCGTGTTCTGTATTGTGTGCAGTGAATGACACCGTGAGATGCTCTTTATTCTGAGCATTGATACAGTGAGAATAAAGGACAGACAGACCTGCCCGTGTTCTGTATTGTGTGCAGTGAATGACCCAGCGAGAAGCTCTTTATTTTGAGCATTGATACAATGAGAATAAAGGACAGACAGACCTGCCCGTGTTCGGTATTGTGTGCAGTGAATGACACAGTGAGAAGCTCTTTATTTCATGCAGTGATACAGTGAGAATAAAGGACAGTCAGACCTGCCTGTGTTCGGTATTGTGTACAATGAATGACACTGTGAGATGCTCTTTATTACATGCATTGATACAGTGAGATCGAGGGTTAGACAGACTGACCTGCCCGTGTTCGGTATTGTGTGCAGTGAATGACACAGTGAGAAGCTTTTTATTTCATGCAGTGATACAGTAAGAATAGAGGACAGACAGACCTGCCCGTGTTCTGTATCGTGTGCAGTGAAAGACACAGCGAGATGATCTTTATTACATGCAGTGATACAGTGAGAATAAAGGACAGACAGACCTGCCCGTGTTCTGTATCGTGTGCAGTGAAAGACACAGCGAGATGCTCTTTATTACATGCAGTGATACAGTGAGAATAAAGGACAGACAGACCTGCCCGTGTTCTGTATTTTGTGCAGTGAGAGACACAGTGAGATGATCTTTATTACATGCAGTGATAATGTGAGAATAAAGGACAGACAGACCTGCCCGTGTTCTGTATTGTGTGCAGTGACAGACACAGTGAGATGCTCTTTATTACATGCAGTGATACAGTGAGAATAAAGGACAGACAGACCTGCCTGTGTTCAGTATTGTGTGCAGTGAATGACACCGCGAGATGCTCTTTATTACATGCAGTGATACAGTGAGAATAATGGACAGACAGACCTGCCCATATTCGGTATTGTGTGCAGTGAATGACACAGTGAGAAGCTCTTAATTTCATGCAGTGATACAGTGAGAATAAAGGACAAACAGACCTGCCCGTGTTCTGTATTGTGTGCAGTGAATGACACCGCGAGATGCTCTTTATTCTGAGCATTGATACAGTGAGAATAAAGGACAGACAGACCTGCCCGTGTTCTGTATTGTGTGCAGTGAATGACACAGTGAGAAGCTCTTTATTTCATTCAGTGATACAGTGAGAATAAAGGACAGTCAGACCTGCCCATGTTCTGTATTGTGTGCAGTGAATGACACCGTGAGATGCTCTTTATTCTGAGCATTGATACAGTGAGAATAAAGGACAGACAGACCTGCCCGTGTTCTGTATTGTGTGCAGTGAAAGACACAGTGAGATGCTTTTTATTCTGAGCATTGATACAGTGAGTATAAAGGACAGACAGACCTGCCCGTGTTCTGTATTGTGTGCAGTGAATGACACAGCGAGAAGCTCTTTATTCTGAGCATTGATACAGTGAGAATAAAGGACAGACAGACTTGCCCGTGTTCGGTATTGTGTGCAGTGAATGACACAGTGAGAAGCTCTTTATTTCATGCAGTGATACAGTGAGAATATAGGACAGACAGACCTGCCTGTGTTCGGTATTGTGTGCAGTGAATGACACTGTGAGATGCTCTTTATTACATGCATTGATACAGTGAGATCGAGGGATAGACAGACTGACCTGCCCGTGTTCGGTATTGTGTGCAGTGAATGACACAGTGAGAAGCTTTTTATTTCATGCAGTGATACAGTAAGAATAGAGGACAGACAGACCTGCCCGTGCTCGGTATTGTGTGCAGTGAATGACACAGTGAAATGCTCTTTATTACATGCAGTGATACAGTGAGAATAAAGGACAGACAGACCTGCCCGTGTTCTGTATCGTGGCAGTGAAAGACACAGTGAGATGCTCTTTATTACATGCAGTGATACAGTGAGAATAGAGGACAGACAGACCTGCCCGTGTTCGGTATTGTGTGCAGTGAATGACACAGTGAGAAGCTCTTTATTTCATGCAGTGATACAGTGAGAATAAAGGACAGACAGACCTGCCCGTGTTCTGTATCGTGTGCAGTGAAAGACACAGCGAGATGCTCTTTATTACATGCAGTGATAATGTGAGAATAAAGGACAGACAGACCTGCCCGTGTTCTGTATTGTGTGCAGTGACAGACACAGTGAGATGCTCTTTATTACATGCAGTGATACAGTGAGAATAAAGGACAGACAGACCTGCCTGTGTTCAGTATTGTGTGCAGTGAATGACACCGCGAGATGCTCTTTATTACATGCAGTGATACAGTGAGAATAAAGGACAGACAGACCTGCCCGTATTCGGTATTGTGTGCAGTGAATGACACAGTGAGAAGCTCTTTATTTCATGCAGTGATACAGTGAGAATAAAGGACAAACAGACCTGCCAGTGTTCTGTATTGTGTGCAGTGAATGACACCGCGAGATGCTCTTTATTCTGAGCATTGATACAGTGAGAATAAAGGACAGACAGACCTGCCCGTGTTCTGTATTGTGTGCAGTGAATGACACAGTGAGAAGCTCTTTATTTCATTCAGTGATACAGTGAGAATAAAGGACAGACAGACCTGCCCATGTTCTGTATTGTGTGCAGTGAATGACACCGTGAGATGCTCTTTATTCTGAGCATTGATACAGTGAGAATAAAGGACAGACAGACCTGCCCGTGTTCTGTATTGTGTGCAGTGAAAGACACAGTGAGATGCTTTTATTCTGAGCATTGATACAGTGAGTATAAAGGACAGACAGACCTGCCCGTGTTCTGTATTGTGTGCAGTGAATGACACAGCGAGAAGCTCTTTATTCTGAGCATTGATACAGTGAGAATAAAGGACAGACAGACCTGCCCGTGTTCGGTATTGTGTGCAGTGAATGACACAGTGAGAAGCTCTTTATTTCATGCAGTGATACAGTGAGAATAAAGGACAGACAGACCTGCCTGTGTTCGGTATTGTGTGCAGTGAATGACACTGTGAGATGCTCTTTATTACATGCATTGATACAGTGAGATCGAGGGATAGACAGACTGACCTGCCCGTGTTCGGTAGTGTGTGCAGTGAATGACACAGTGAGAAGCTTTTTATTTCATGCAGTAATACAGTAAGAATAGAGGACAGACAGACCTGCCCGTGTTCTGTATCATCTGCAGTGAATGACACAGCGAGATGCTCTTTATTACATGCAGTGATACAGTGAGAATAAAGGACAGACAGACCTGCCCGTGTTCTGTATCGTGTGCAGTGAAAGACACAGCAAGATGCTCTTTATTACATGCAGTGATACAGTGAGAATAAAGGACAGACAGACCTGCCCGTGTTCTGTATTTTGTGCAGTGAAAGACACAGTGAGATGATCTTTATTACATGCAGTGATACAGTGAGAATAAAGGACAGACAGACCTGCCCGTGTTCTGTATTGTGTGCAGTGACAGACACAGTGAGATGCTCTTTATTACATGCAGTGATACAGTGAGAATAAAGGACAGACAGACCTGCCCGTGTTCTGTATCGTGTGCAGTGAAACACAGTGAGATGCTCTTTATTACATGCAGTGATACAGTGAGAATAGAGGACAGACAGACCTGCCCGTGTTCTGTATCGGGTGCAGTGAATGACACAGAGAGATGCTCTTTATTCCGAGCATTGATAAAGGACAGACAGACCTGCCTGTGTTCTGTATCGTGTGCAGTGAAAGACACCCCGAGAAGCTCTTTATTCTGAGCATTGATACAGTGAGATCGAGGGATAGACAGACTGACATGCCCGTCTTCTGTATTGTGTGCAGTGAAAGACACAGTGAGATGCTCTTTATTCTGAGCATTGATACAGTGAGATCGAGGGACAGACTGACATGCCCGTGTTCTGTATTGTGTGAAGTGAAAGACACAGTGAGATGCTCTTTATTTTATGCAGTGATACAGTGAGAATAAAGGACAGACTTGCCCGTGTTCTGTATCGTGTGCTGTGAAAGACACAGTGAGATGCTCTTTATTACATGCAGTGATACAGTGAGAATAAAGGACAGACAGACCTGCCCGTGTTTGGTATTGTGTGCAGTGAATGACACAGAGAGATGCTCTTTATTCTGAGCATTGATACAGTGAGAATAAAGGACAGACAGACCTGCCCGTGCTCGGTATTGTGTGCAGTGAATGACACAGTGAAATGCTCTTTATTACATGCAGTGATACAGTGAGAATAAAGGACAGACAGACCTGCCCGTGTTCTGTATCGTGGCAGTGAAAGACACAGTGAGATGCTCTTTATTACATGCAGTGATACAATGAGAATAGAGGACAGACAGACCTGCCCGTGTTCGGTATTGTGTGCAGTGAATGACACAGTGAGAAGCTCTTTATTTCATGCAGTGATACAGTGAGAATAAAGGAGAAACAGACCTGCCCGTGTTCTGTATTGTGTGCAGTGAATGACACCGCGAGATGCTCTTTATTCTGAGCATTGATACAGTGAGAATAAATGACAGACAGACCTGCCCGTGTTCTGTATTGTGTGCAGTGAATGACACCGTGAGATGCTCTTTATTCTGAGCATTGATACACTGAGAATAAATGACAGACAGACCTGCCCGTGTTCTGTATTGTGTGCAGTGAAAGACACAGTGAGATGCTTTTTATTCTGAGCATTGATACAGTGAGTATAAAGGACAGACAGACCTGCCCGTGTTCTGTATTGTGTGCAGTGAATGACCCAGCGAGAAGCTCTTTATTCTGAGCATTGATACAGTGAGAATAAAGGACAGACAGACCTGCCCGTGTTCGGTATTGTGTGCAGTGAATGACACAGTGAGAAGCTCTTTATTTCATGCAGTGATACAGTGAGAATAAAGGACAGACAGACCTGCCTGTGTTCGGTATTGTGTGCAGTGAATGACACTGTGAGATGCTCTTTATTACATGCATTGATACAGTGAGATCGAGGGATAGACATACTGACCTGCCCGTGTTCGGTATTGTGTGCAGTGAATGACACAGTGAGAAGCTTTTTATTTCATGCAGTGATACAGTAAGAATAGAGGACAGACAGACCTGCCCGTGTTCTGTATCGTCTGCAGTGAATGACACAGCTAGATGCTCTTTATTACATGCAGTGATACAGTGAGAATAAAGGACAGACAGACCTGCCCGTGTTCTGTATCGTGTGCAGTGAAAGACACAGCAAGATGATCTTTATTACATGCAGTGATACAGTGAGAATAAAGGACAGACAGACCTGCCCGTGTTCTGTATCGTGTGCAGTGAAAGACACAGCGAGATGCTCTTTATTACATGCAGTGATTCAGTGAGAATAAAGGACAGACAGACCTGCCCGTGTTCTGTATTTTGTGCAGTGAAAGACACAGTGAGATGATCTTTATTACATGCAGTGATACAGTGTGAATAAAGGACAGACAGACCTGCCCGTGTTCTGTATTGTGTGCAGTGACAGACACAGTGAGATGCTCTTTATTACATGCAGTGATACAGTGAGAATAAAGGACAGACAGACCTGCCCGTGTTCTGTATCGTGTGCAGTGAAACACAGTGAGATGCTCTTTATTACATGCAGTGATACAGTGAGAATAGAGGACAGACAGACCTGCCCGTGTTCTGTATCGTGTGCAGTGAATGACACAGAGAGATGCTCTTTATTCCGAGCATTGATAAAGGACAGACAGACCTGCCTGTGTTCTGTATCGTGTGCAGTGAAAGACACCCCGAGAAGCTCTTTATTCTGAGCATTGATACAGTGAGATCGAGGGATAGACAGACTGACATGCCCGTCTTCTGTATTGTGTGCAGTGAAAGACACAGTGAGATGCTCTTTATTCTGAGCATTGATACAGTGAGATCGAGGGACAGACTGACATGCCCGTGTTCTGTATTGTGTGAAGTGAAAGACACAGTGAGATGCTCTTTATTTTATGCAGTGATACAGTGAGAATAAAGGACAGACCTGCCCGTGTTCTGTATCGTGTGCAGTGAAAGACACAGTGAGATGCTCTTTATTACATGCAGTGATACAGTGAGAATAAAGGACAGACAGACCTGCCCGTGTTTGGTATTGTGTGCAGTGAAGACTCAGCAAGATGATCTTTATTACATGCAGTGATACAGTGAGAATAAAGGACAGACAGACCTGCCCATGTTCTGTATTGTGTGCAGTGAATGACACAGAGAGATGCTCTTTATTACATGCAGTGATACAGTGAGAATAAAGGACAGACAGACCTGCACGTGTTCTGTATTGTGTGCAGTGAATGACACAGAGAGATGCTCTTTATTCTGAGCATTGATACAGTGAGAATAAAGGACAGACAGACCTGCCCGTGCTCGGTATTGTGTGCAGTGAATGACACAGTGAAATGCTCTTTATTACATGCAGTGATACAGTGAGAATAAAGGACAGACAGACCTGCCCGTGTTCTGTATCGTGGCAGTGAAAGACACAGTGAGATGCTCTTTATTACATGCAATGATACAGTGAGAATAGAGGACAGACAGACCTGCCCGTGTTCGGTATTGTGTGCAGTGAATGACACAGTGAGAAGCTCTTTATTTCATGCAGTGATACAGTGAGAATAAAGGACAAACAGACCTGCCCGTGTTCTGTATTGTGTGCAGTGAATGACACCGCGAGATGCTCTTTATTCTGAGCATTGATACAGTGAGAATAAAGGACAGACAGACCTGCCCGTGTTCTGTATTGTGTGCAGTGAATGACACAGTGAGAAGCTCTTTATTTCATTCAGTGATACAGTGAGAATAAAGGACAGACAGACCTGCCCGTGTTCTGTATTGTGTGCAGTGAATGACACCGTGAGATGCTCTTTATTCTGAGCATTGATACAGTGAGAATAAAGGACAGACAGTCCTGCCCGTGTTCTGTATTGTGTGCAGTGAAAGACACAGTGAGATGCTTTTTATTCTGAGCATTGATACAGTGAGAATAAAGGACAGACAGACCTGCCCGTGTTCTGTATTGTGTGCAGTGAATGACACAGCGAGAAGCTCTTTATTCTGAGCATTGATACAGTGAGAATAAAGGACAGACAGACCTGCCCGTGTTCGGTATTGTGTGCAGTGAATGACACAGTGAGAAGCTCTTTATTTCATGCAGTGATACAGTGAGAATAAAGGACAGACAGACCTGCCTGTGTTCGGTATTGTGTGCAGTGAATGACACTGTGAGATGCTCTTTATTACATGCATTGATACAGTGAGATCGAGGGATAGACAGACTGACCTGCCCGTGTTCGGTAGTGTGTGCAGTGAATGACACAGTGAGAAGCTTTTTATTTCATGCAGTAATACAGTAAGAATAGAGGACAGACAGACCTGCCCGTGTTCTGTATCGTCTGCAGTGAATGACACAGCGAAATGCTCTTTATTACATGCAGTGATACAGTGAGAATAAAGGACAGACAGACCTGCCCGTGTTCTGTATCGTGTGCAGTGAAAGACACAGCAAGATGCTCTTTATTACATGCAGTGATACAGTGAGAATAAAGGACAGACAGACCTGCCCGTGTTCTGTATTTTGTGCAGTGAAAGACACAGTGAGATGATCTTTATTACATGCAGTGATACAGTGAGAATAAAGGACAGACAGACCTGCCCGTGTTCTGTATTGTGTGCAGTGACAGACACAGTGAGATGCTCTTTATTACATGCAGTGATACAGTGAGAATAAAGGACAGACAGACCTGCCCGTGTTCTGTATCGTGTGCAGTGAAACACAGTGAGATGCTCTTTATTACATGCAGTGATACAGTGAGAATAGAGGACAGACAGACCTGCCCGTGTTCTGTATCGTGTGCAGTGAAAGACACAGTGAGATGCTCTTTATTCTGAGCATTGATACAGTGAGATCGAGGGACAGACTGACATGCCCGTGTTCTGTATTGTGTGAAGTGAAAGACACAGTGAGATGCTCTTTATTTTATGCAGTGATACAGTGAGAATAAAGGACAGACTTGCCCGTGTTCTGTATCGTGTGCTGTGAAAGACACAGTGAGATGCTCTTTATTACATGCAGTGATACAGTGAGAATAAAGGACAGACAGACCTGCCCGTGTTTGGTATTGTGTGCAGAGAATGACACAGAGAGATGCTCTTTATTCTGAGCATTGATACAGTGAGAATAAAGGACAGACAGACCTGCCCATGCTCGGTATTGTGTGCAGTGAATGACACAGTGAAATGCTCTTTATTACATGCAGTGATACAGTGAGAATAAAGGACAGACAGACCTGCCCGTGTTCTGTATCGTGGCAGTGAAAGACACAGTGAGATGCTCTTTATTACATGCAGTGATACAGTGAGAATAGAGGACAGACAGACCTGCCCGTGTTCGGTATTGTGTGCAGTGAATGACACAGTGAGAAGCTCTTTATTTCATGCAGTGATACAGTGAGAATAAAGGAGAAACAGACCTGCCCGTGTTCTGTATTGTGTGCAGTGAATGACACCGCGAGATGCTCTTTATTCTGAGCATTGATACAGTGAGAATAAAGGACAGACAGACCTGCCCGTGTTCTGTATTGTGTGCAGTGAATGACACAGTGAGAAGCTCTTTATTTCATTCAGTGATACAGTGAGAATAAAGGACAGACAGACCTGCCCGTGTTCTGTATTGTGTGCAGTGAATGACACCGTGAGATGCTCTTTATTCTGAGCATTGATACAGTGAGAATAAAAGACAGACAGACCTGCCCGTGTTCTGTATTGTGTGCAGTGAATGACCCAGCGAGAAGCTCTTTATTCTGAGCATTGATACAGTGAGAATAAAGGACAGACAGACCTGCCCGTGTTCGGTATTGTGTGCAGTGAATGACACAGTGAGAAGCTCTTTATTTCATGCAGTGATACAGTGAGAATATAGGACAGACAGATCTGCCTGTGTTCGGTATTGTGTGCAGTGAATGACACTGTGAGATGCTCTTTATTACATGCATTGATATAGTGAGATCGAGGGATAGACAGACTGACCTGCCCGTGTTCGGTATTGTGTGCAGCCAGTGAATGACACAGTGAGAAGCTTTTTATTTCATGCAGTGATACAGTAAGAATAGAGGACAGACAGACCTGCCCGTGTTCTGTATCGTCTGCAGTGAATGACACAGCGAGATGCTCTTTATTACATGCAGTGATACAGTGAGAATAAAAGACAGAGAGACCTGCCCGTGTTCTGTATCGTGTGCAGTGAAAGACACAGCGAGATGATCTTTATTACATGCAGTGATACAGTGAGAATAAAGGACAGACAGACCTGCCCGTGTTCTGTATCGTGTGCAGTGAAAGACACAGCGAGATGCTCTTTATTACATGCAGTGATACAGTGAGAATAAAGGACAGACAGACCTGCCCGTGTTCTGTATTTTGTGCAGTGAAAGACACAGTGAGATGATCTTTATTACATGCAGTGATAATGTGAGAATAAAGGACAGACAGACCTGCCCGTGTTCTGTATTGTGTGCAGTGACAGACACAGTGAGATGCTCTTTATTACATGCAGTGATACAGTGAGAATAAAGGACAGACAGACCTGCCTGTGTTCAGTATTGTGTGCAGTGAATGACACCGCGAGATGCTCTTTATTACATGCAGTGATACAGTGAGAATAAAGGACAGACAGACCTGCCCGTATTCGGTATTGTGTGCAGTGAATGACACAGTGAGAAGCTCTTTATTTCATGCAGTGATACAGTGAGAATAAAGGACAAACAGACCTGCCCGTGTTCTGTATTGTGTGCAGTGAATGACACCGCGAGATGCTCTTTATTCTGAGCATTGATACAGTGAGAATAAAGGACAGACAGACCTGCCCGTGTTCTGTATTGTGTGCAGTGAATGACACAGTGAGAAGCTCTTTATTTCATTCAGTGATACAGTGAGAATAAAGGACAGACAGACCTGCCCGTGTTCTGTATTGTGTGCAGTGAATGACACCGTGAGATGCTCTTTATTCTGAGCATTGATACAGTGAGAATAAAGGACAGACAGACCTGCCCGTGTTCTGTATTGTGTGCAGTGAATGACCCAGCGAGAAGCTCTTTATTCTGAGCATTGATACAATGAGAATAAAGGACAGACAGACCTGCCCGTGTTCGGTATTGTGTACAGTGAATGACACTGTGAGATGCTCTTTATTACATGCATTAATACAGTGAGATCGAGGGTTAGACAGACTGACCTGCCCGTGTTCGGTATTGTGTGCAGTGAATGACACAGTGAGAAGCTTTTTATTTCATGCAGTGATACAGTAAGAATAGAGGACAGACAGACCTGCCCGTGTTCTGTATCGTCTGCAGTGAATGACACAGCTAGATGCTCTTTATTACATGCAGTGATACAGTGAGAATAAAGGACAGACAGACCTGCCCGTGTTCTGTATCGTGTGCAGTGAAAGACACAGTGAGATGATCTTTATTACATGCAGTGATACAGTGAGAATAAAGGACAGATAGACCTGCCCGTGTTCTGTATCGTGTGCAGTGAAAGACACAGCGAGATGCTCTTTATTACATGCAGTGATACAGTGAGAATAAAGGACAGACAGACCTGCCCGTGTTCTGTATTGTGTGCAGTGAATGACACCGTGAGATGCTCTTTATTCTGAGCATTGATACAGTGAGAATAAAGGACAAACAGACCTGCTTGTGTTCTGTATTGTGTGCAGTGAATGACACCGCGAGATGCTCTTTATTCTGAGCATTGATACAGTGAGAATAAAGGACAGACAGACCTGCCCGTGTTCTGTATTGTGTGCAGTGAATGACACAGTGAGATGCTCTTTATTACATGCAGTGATACAGTGAGAATAAAGGACAGACAGACCTGCCCGTGTTCTGTATTGTGTGCAGTGAATGACACAGAGATGCTCTTTATTCCGAGCATTGATAAAGGACAGACAGACCTGCCTGTGTTCTGTATCGTGTGCAGTGAATGACACAGTGAGATGCTTTTTATTACATGCATTGATAAGTTGAGAATAAAGGACAGACAGACCTGCCCGTGTTCTGTATCGTGTGCAGTGAAAGACACAGAGAGATGCTCTTTATTACATGCAGTGATACAGTGAGAATAGAGGACAGACAGACCTGCCCGTGTTCGGTATTGTGTGCAGTGAATGACACAGTGAGAAGCTCTTTATTTCATGCAGTGATACAGTGAGAATAAAGGAGAAACAGACCTGCCCGTGTTCTGTATTGTGTGCAGTGAATGACACCGCGAGATGCTCTTTATTCTGAGCATTGATACAGTGAGAATAAAGGACAGACAGACCTGCCCGTGTTCTGTATTGTGTGCAGTGAATGACACAGTGAGAAGCTCTTTATTTCATTCAGTGATACAGTGAGAATAAAGGACAGACAGACCTGCCCGTGTTCTGTATTGTGTGCAGTGAATGACACCGTGAGATGCTCTTTATTCTGAGCATTGATACAGTGAGAATAAAGGACAGACAGACCTGCCCGTGTTCTGTATTGTGTGCAGTGAATGACCCAGCGAGAAGCTCTTTATTCTGAGCATTGATACAGTGAGAATAAAGGACAGACAGACCTGCCCGTGTTCGGTATTGTGTGCAGTGAATGACACAGTGAGAAGCTCTTTATTTCATGCAGTGATACAGTGAGAATATAGGACAGACAGATCTGCCTGTGTTCGGTATTGTGTGCAGTGAATGACACTGTGAGATGCTCTTTATTACATGCATTGATATAGTGAGATCGAGGGATAGACAGACTGACCTGCCCGTGTTCGGTATTGTGTGCAGTGAATGACACAGTGAGAAGCTTTTTATTTCATGCAGTGATACAGTAAGAATAGAGGACAGACAGACCTGCCCGTGTTCTGTATCGTCTGCAGTGAATGACACAGCGAGATGCTCTTTATTACATGCAGTGATACAGTGAGAATAAAAGACAGACAGACCTGCCCGTGTTCTGTATCGTGTGCAGTGAAAGACACAGCGAGATGATCTTTATTACATGCAGTGATACAGTGAGAATAAAGGACAGACAGACCTGCCCGTGTTCTGTATCGTGTGCAGTGAAAGACACAGCGAGATGCTCTTTATTACATGCAGTGATACAGTGAGAATAAAGGACAGACAGACCTGCCCGTGTTCTGTATTTTGTGCAGTGAAAGACACAGTGAGATGATCTTTATTACATGCAGTGATAATGTGAGAATAAAGGACAGACAGACCTGCCCGTGTTCTGTATTGTGTGCAGTGACAGACACAGTGAGATGCTCTTTATTACATGCAGTGATACAGTGAGAATAAAGGACAGACAGACCTGCCTGTGTTCAGTATTGTGTGCAGTGAATGACACCGCGAGATGCTCTTTATTACATGCAGTGATACAGTGAGAATAAAGGACAGACAGACCTGCCCGTATTCGGTATTGTGTGCAGTGAATGACACAGTGAGAAGCTCTTTATTTCATGCAGTGATACAGTGAGAATAAAGGACAAACAGACCTGCCCGTGTTCTGTATTGTGTGCAGTGAATGACACCGCGAGATGCTCTTTATTCTGAGCATTGATACAGTGAGAATAAAGGACAGACAGACTTGCCCGTGTTCTGTATTGTGTGCAGTGAATGACACAGTGAGAAGCTCTTTATTTCATTCAGTGATACAGTGAGAATAAAGGACAGACAGACCTGCCCGTGTTCTGTATTGTGTGCAGTGAATGACACAGTGAGATGCTCTTTATTCTGAGCATTGATACAGTGAGAATAAAGGACAGACAGACCTGCCCGTGTTCTGTATTGTGTGCAGTGAATGACCCAGCGAGAAGCTCTTTATTCTGAGCATTGATACAATGAGAATAAAGGACAGACAGACCTGCCCGTGTTCGGTATTGTGTGCAGTGAATGACACAGTGAGAAGCTCTTTATTTCATGCAGTGATACAGTGAGAATAAAGGACAGTCAGACCTGCCTGTGTTCGGTATTGTATACAGTGAATGACACTGTGAGATGCTCTTTATTACATGCATTGATACAGTGAGATCGAGGGTTAGACAGACTGACCTGCCCGTGTTCGGTATTGTGTGCAGTGAATGACACAGTGAGAAGCTTTTTATTTCATGCAGTGATACAGTAAGAATAGAGGACAGACAGACCTGCCTGTGTTCTGTATCGTCTGCAGTGAATGACACAGCTAGATGCTCTTTATTACATGCAGTGATACAGTGAGAATAAAGGACAGACAGACCTGCCCGTGTTCTGTATCGTGTGCAGTGAAAGACACAGCGAGATGATCTTTATTACATGCAGTGATACAGTGAGAATAAAGGACAGATAGACCTGCCCGTGTTCTGTATCGTGTGCAGTGAAAGACACAGCGAGATGCTCTTTATTACATGCAGTGATACAGTGAGAATAAAGGACAGACAGACCTGCCCGTGTTCTGTATTGTGTGCAGTGAATGACACCGTGAGATGCTCTTTATTCTGAGCATTGATACAGTGAGAATAAAGGACAAACAGACCTGCTTGTGTTCTGTATTGTGTGCAGTGAATGACACCGCGAGATGCTCTTTATTCTGAGCATTGATACAGTGAGAATAAAGGACAGACAGACCTGCCCGTGTTCTGTATTGTGTGCAGTGAATGACACAGTGAGATGCTCTTTATTACATGCAGTGATACAGTGAGAATAAAGGACAGACAGACCTGCCCGTGTTCTGTATTGTGTGCAGTGAATGACACAGAGAGATGCTCTTTATTCCGAGCATTTATAAAGGACAGACAGACCTGCCTGTGTTCTGTATCGTGTGCAGTGAATGACACAGTGAGATGCTTTTTATTACATGCATTGATAAGTTGAGAATAAAGGACAGACAGACCTGCCCGTGTTCTGTATCGTGTGCAGTGAAAGACACAGAGAGATGCTCTTTATTACATGCAGTGATACAGTGAGAATAGAGGACAGACAGACCTGCCCGTGTTCTGTATTGTGTGCAGTGAATGACACTGCGAGTAGCTCTTTATTCTGAGAATTGATAAAGTGAGAATAAAGGACAGACAGACCTGTCCGTGTTCTGTATTATGTGCAGTGAATGACACCGCGAGATGCTCTTTATTACATGCAGTGATACAGCGAGAATAAAGGACAGACAGACCTGCCCGTGTGGGTATTGTGTGCAGTGAAAGACACAGCGAGATGCTCTTTATTAAATGCAGTGATACAGTGAGAATAGAGGACAGACAGACCTGCCCGTGTTCTGTATTGTGTGCAGTGAATGACACCGCAAGATGCTCTTTATTCTGAGCATTGATAAAGTGAGAATAAAGGACAGACAGACCTGCTCGTGTTCTGTATTGTGTGCAGTGAAAGACACAGAGAGATGCTCTTTATTTCATGCAGTGATACAGTGAGAATAAAGGACAGACAGACCTGCCAGTGTTCTGTATTGTGTGCAGTGAATGACACCGCGAGATGCTCTTTATTCTGAGCATTGATAAAGTGAGAATAAAGGACAGGCAGACCTGCCCGTGTTCTGTATTGTGTGCATTGAAAGACACAGAGAGATGCTCTTTATTTCATGCAGTGAAACAGTGAGAATAAAGGACAGACAGACCTGCCCGTATTCGGTATTGTGTGCAGTGAATGACACAGTGAGAAGCTCTTTATTTCATGCAGTGATACTTTGAGAATAAAGGACAAACAGACCTGCCCGTGTTCTGTATTGTGTGTAGTGAATGACACCGCGAGATGCTCTTTATTCTGAGCATTGATACAGTGAGAATAAAGGACAGACAGACCTGCCCGTGTTCTGTATTGTGTGCAGTGAATGACACAGTGAGAAGCTCTTTATTTCATTCAGTGATACAGTGAGAATAAAGGACAGACAGACCTGCCCATGTTCTGTATTGTGTGCAGTGAATGACACCGTGAGATGCTCTTTATTCTGAGCATTGATACAGTGAGAATAAAGGACAGACAGACCTGCCCGTGTTCTGTATTGTGTGCAGTGAAAGACACAGTGAGATGCTTTTTATTCTGAGCATTGATACAGTGAGTATAAAGGAAAGACAGACCTGCCCGTGTTCTGTATTGTGTGCAGTGAATGACACAGCGAGAAGCTCTTTATTCTGAGCATTGATACAGTGAGAATAAAGGACAGACAGACCTGCCCGTGTTCGGTATTGTGTGCAGTGAATGACACAGTGAGAAGCTCTTTATTTCATGCAGTGATACAGTGAGAATAAATGACAGACAGACCTGCCTGTGTTCGGTATTGTGTGGAGTGAATGACACTGTGAGATGCTCTTTATTACATGCATTGATACAGTGAGATCGAGGGATAGACAGACTGACCTGCCCGTGTTCGGTATTGAGTGCAGTGAATGACACAGTGAGAAGCTTTTTATTTCATGCAGTGATACAGTAAGAATAGAGGACAGACAGACCTGCCCGTGTTCTGTATCGTCTGCAGTGAATGACACAGCGAGATGCTCTTTATTACATGCAGTGATACAGTGAGAATAAAAGACAGACAGACCTGCCCGTGTTCTGTATCGTGTGCAGTGAAAGACACAGCGAGATGATCTTTATTACATGCAGTGATACAGTGAGAATAAAGGACAGACAGACCTGCCCGTGTTCTGTATCGTGTGCAGTGAAAGACACAGCGAGATGCTCTTTATTACATGCAGTGATAAAGTGAGAATAAAGGACAGACAGACCTGCCCGTGTTCTGTATTTTGTGCAGTGAAAGACACAGTGAGATGATCTTTATTACATGCAGTGATACAGTGAGAATAAAGGACAGACAGACCTGCCCGTGTTCTGTATTGTGTGCAGTGACAGACACAGTGAGATGCTCTTTATTACATGCAGTGATACAGTGAGAATAAAGGACAGACAGACCTGCCCGTGTTCTGTATCGTGTGCAGTGAAACACAGTGAGATGCTCTTTATTACATGCAGTGATACAGTGAGAATAGAGGACAGACAGACCTGCCCGTGTTGTGTATCGTGTGCAGTGAATGACACAGAGAGATGCTCTTTATTCCGAGCATTGATAAAGGACAGACAGACCTGCCTATGTTCTGTATCGTGTGCAGTGAAAGACACCCGAGAAGCTCTTTATTCTGAGCATTGATACAGTGAGATCGAGGGATAGACAGACTGACATGCCCGTCTTCTGTATTGTGTGCAGTGAAAGACACAGTGAGATGCTCTTTATTCTGAGCATTGATACAGTGAGATCGAGGGACAGACTGACATGCCCGTGTTCTGGATTGTGTGAAGTGAAAGACACAGTGAGATGCTCTTTATTTTATGCAGTGATACAGTGAGAATAAAGGACAGACCTGCCCGTGTTCTATATCGTGTGCAGTGAAAGACACAGTGAGATGCTCTTTATTACATGCAGTGATACAGTGAGAATAAAGGACAGACAGACCTGCCCGTGTTTGGTATTGTGTGCAGGGAAAGACTCAGCAAGATGATCTTTATTACATGCAGTGATACAGTGAGAATAAAGGACAGACAGACCTGCCCATGTTCTGTATTGTGTGCAGTGAATGACACAGAGAGATGCTCTTTATTACATGCAGTGATACAGTGAGAATAAAGGACAGACAGACCTGCCCGTGTTCTGTATTGTGTGCAGTGAATGACACAGAGAGATGCTCTTTATTCTGAGCATTGATACAGTGAGAATAAAGGACAGACAGACCTGCCCGTGCTCGGTATTGTGTGCAGTGAATGACACAGTGAAATGCTCTTTATTACATGCAGTGATACAGTGAGAATAAAGGACAGACAGACCTGCCCGTGTTCTGTATTGTGGCAGTGAAAGACACAGTGAGATGCTCTTTATTACATGCAGTGATACAGTGAGAATAGAGGACAGACAGACCTGCCCGTGTTCGGTATTGTGTGCAGTGAATGACACAGTGAGAAGCTCTTTATTTCATGCAGTGATACAGTGAGAATAAAGGACAAACAGACCTGCCCGTGTTCTGTATTGTGTGCAGTGAATGACACCGCGAGATGCTCTTTATTCTGAGCATTGATACAGTGAGAATAAAGGACAGACAGACCTGCCCGTGTTCTGTATTGTGTGCAGTGAATGACACAGTGAGAAGCTCTTTATTTCATTCAGTGATACAGTGAGAATAAAGGACAGACAGACCTGCCCGTGTTCTGTATTGTGTGCAGTGAATGACACCGTGAGATGCTCTTTATTCTGAGCATTGATACAGTGAGAATAAAGGACAGACAGACCTGCCCGTGTTCTGTATTGTGTGCAGTGAAAGACACAGTGAGATGCTTTTTATTCTGAGCATTGATACAGTGAGAATAAAGGACAGACAGACCTGCCCGTGTTCTGTATTGTGTGCAGTGAATGACCCAGCGAGAAGCTCTTTATTCTGAGCATTGATACAGTGAGAATAAAGGACAGACAGACCTGCCCGTGTTTGGTATTGTGTGCAGTGAATGACACAGTGAGAAGCTCTTTATTTCATGCAGTGATACAGTGAGAATAAAGGACAGACAGACCTGCCTGTGTTCGGTATTGTGTGCAGTGAATGACACTGTGAGTTGCTCTTTATTACATGCATTGATACAGTGAGATCGAGGGATAGACAGACTGACCTGCCCGTGTTCGGTAGTGTGTGCAGTGAATGACACAGTGAGAAGCTTTTTATTTCATGCAGTAATACAGTAAGAATAGAGGACAGACAGACCTGCCCGTGTTCTGTATCGTCTGCAGTGAATGACACAGCGAGATGCTCTTTATTACATGCAGTGATACAGTGAGAATAAAGGACAGACAGACCTGCCCGTGTTCTGTATCGTGTGCAGTGAAAGACACAGCAAGATGCTCTTTATTACATGCAGTGATACAGTGAGAATAAAGGACAGACAGACCTGCCCGTGTTCTGTATTTTGTGCAGTGAAAGACACAGTGAGATGATCTTTATTACATGCAGTGATACAGTGAGAATAAAGGACAGACAGACCTGCCCGTGTTCTGTATTGTGTGCAGTGACAGACACAGTGAGATGCTCTTTATTACATGCAGTGATACAGTGAGAATAAAGGACAGACAGACCTGCCCGTGTTCTGTATCGTGTGCAGTGAAACACAGTGAGATGCTCTTTATTACATGCAGTGATACAGTGAGAATAGAGGACAGACAGACCTGCCAGTGTTCTGTATCGGGTGCAGTGAATGACACAGAGAGATGCTCTTTATTCCGAGCATTGATAAAGGACAGACAGACCTGCCTGTGTTCTGTATCGTGTGCAGTGAAAGACACCCCGAGAAGCTCTTTATTCTGAGCATTGATACAGTGAGATCGAGGGATAGACAGACTGACATGCCCGTCTTCTGTATTGTGTGCAGTGAAAGACACAGTGAGATGCTCTTTATTCTGAGCATTGATACAGTGAGATCGAGGGACAGACTGACATGCCCGTGTTCTGTATTGTGTGAAGTGAAAGACACAGTGAGATGCTCTTTATTTTATGCAGTGATACAGTGAGAATAAAGGACAGACTTGCCCGTGTTCTGTATCGTGTGCTGTGAAAGACACAGTGAGATGCTCTTTATTACATGCAGTGATACAGTGAGAATAAAGGACAGACAGACCTGCCCGTGTTTGGTATTGTGTGCAGTGAATGACACAGAGAGATGCTCTTTATTCTGAGCATTGATACAGTGAGAATAAAGGACAGACAGACCTGCCCGTGCTCGGTATTGTGTGCAGTGAATGACACAGTGAAATGCTCTTTATTACATGCAGTGATACAGTGAGAATAAAGGACAGACAGACCTGCCCGTGTTCTGTATCGTGGCAGTGAAAGACACAGTGAGATGCTCTTTATTACATGCAGTGATACAGTGAGAATAGAGGACAGACAGACCTACCCGTGTTCGGTATTGTGTGCAGTGAATGACACAGTGAGAAGCTCTTTATTTCATGCAGTGATACAGTGAGAATAAAGGAGAAACAGACCTGCCCGTGTTCTGTATTGTGTGCAGTGAATGACACCGCGAGATGCTCTTTATTCTGAGCATTGATACAGTGAGAATAAAGGACAGACAGACCTGCCCGTGTTCTGTATTGTGTGCAGTGAATGACACAGTGAGAAGCTCTTTATTTCATTCAGTGATACAGTGAGAATAAAGGACAGACAGACCTGCCCGTGTTCTGTATTGTGTGCAGTGAATGACACCGTGAGATGCTCTTTATTCTGAGCATTGATACTGTGAGAATAAAGGACAGACAGACCTGCCCGTGTTCTGTAATGTGTGCAGTGAATGACCCAGCGAGAAGCTCTTTATTCTGAGCATTGATACAGTGAGAATAAAGGACAGACAGACCTGCCCGTGTTCGGTATTGTGTGCAGTGAATGACACAGTGAGAAGCTCTTTATTTCATGCAGTGATACAGTGAGAATAAAGGACAGTCAGACCTGCCTGTGTTCGGTATTGTGTACAGTGAATGACACTGTGAGATGCTCTTTATTACATGCATTGATACAGTGAGATCGAGGGTTAGACAGACTGACCTGCCCGTGTTCGGTATTGTGTGCAGTGAATGACACAGTGAGAAGCTTTTTATTTCATGCAGTGATACAGTAAGAATAGAGGACAGACAGACCTGCCCGTGTTCTGTATCGTCTGCAGTGAATGACACAGCTAGATGCTCTTTATTACATGCAGTGATACAGTGAGAATAAAGGACAGACAGACCTGCCCGTGTTCTGTATCGTGTGCAGTGAAAGACACAGCGAGATGATCTTTATTACATGCAGTGATACAGTGAGAATAAAGGACAGACAGACCTGCCCGTGTTCTGTATCGTGTGCAGTGAAAGACACAGCGAGATGCTCTTTATTACATGCAGTGATACAGTGAGAATAAAGGACAGACAGACCTGCCCGTGTTCTGTATTTTGTGCAGTGAAAGACACAGTGAGATGATCTTTATTACATGCAGTGATAATGTGAGAATAAAGGACAGACAGACCTGCCCGTGTTCTGTATTGTGTGCAGTGACAGACACAGTGAGATGCTCTTTATTACATGCAGTGATACAGTGAGAATAAAGGACAGACAGACCTGCCTGTGTTCAGTATTGTGTGCAGTGAATGACACCGCGATATGCTCTTTATTACATGCAGTGATACAGTGAGAATAAAGGACAGACAGACCTGCCCATATTCGGTATTGTGTGCAGTGAATGACACAGTGAGAAGCTCTTAATTTCATGCAGTGATACAGTGAGAATAAAGGACAAACAGACCTGCTCGTGTTCTGTATTGTGTGCAGTGAATGACACCGCGAGATGCTCTTTATTCTGAGCATTGATACAGTGACAATAAAGGACAGACAGACCTGCCCGTGTTCTGTATTGTGTGCAGTGAATGACACAGTGAGAAGCTCTTTATTTCATTCAGTGATACAGTGAGAATAAAGGACAGACAGACCTGCCCATGTTCTGTATTGTGTGCAGTGAATGACACCGTGAGATGCTCTTTATTCTGAGCATTGATACAGTGAGAATAAAGGACAGACAGACCTGCCCGTGTTCTGTATTGTGTGCAGTGAAAGACACAGTGAGATGCTTTTTATTCTGAGCATTGATACAGTGAGTATAAAGGACAGACAGACCTGCCCGTGTTCTGTATTGTGTGCAGTGAATGACACAGCGAGAAGCTCTTTATTCTGAGCATTGATACAGTGAGAATAAAGGACAGACAGACCTGCCCGTGTTCGGTATTGTGTGCAGTGAATGACACAGTGAGAAGCTCTTTATTTCATGCAGTGATACAGTGAGAATATAGGACAGACAGACCTGCCTGTGTTCGGTATTGTGTGCAGTGAATGACACTGTGAGATGCTCTTTATTACATGCATTGATATAGTGAGATCGAGGGATAGACAGACTGACCTGCCCGTGTTCGGTATTGTGTGCAGTGAATGACACAGTGAGAAGCTTTTTATTTCATGCAGTGATACAGTAAGAATAGAGGACAGACAGACCTGCCCGTGTTCTGTATCGTCTGCAGTGAATGACACAGCGAGATGCTCTTTATTACATGCAGTGATACAGTGAGAATAAAAGACAGACAGACCTGCCCGTGTTCTGTATCGTGTGCAGTGAAAGACACAGCGAGATGATCTTTATTACATGCAGTGATACAGTGAGAATAAAGGACAGACAGACCTGCCCGTGTTCTGTATCGTGTGCAGTGAAAGACACAGCGAGATGCTCTTTATTACATGCAGTGATACAGTGAGAATAAAGGACAGACAGACCTGCCCGTGTTCTGTATTTTGTGCAGTGAAAGACACAGTGAGATGATCTTTATTACATGCAGTGATAATGTGAGAATAAAGGACAGACAGACCTGCCCGTGTTCTGTATTGTGTGCAGTGACAGACACAGTGAGATGCTCTTTATTACATGCAGTGATACAGTGAGAATAAAGGACAGACAGACCTGCCTGTGTTCAGTATTGTGTGCAGTGAATGACACCGCGAGATGCTCTTTATTACATGCAGTGATACAGTGAGAATAAAGGACAGACAGACCTGCCCGTATTCGGTATTGTGTGCAGTGAATGACACAGTGAGAAGCTCTTTATTTCATGCAGTGATACAGTGAGAATAAAGGACAAACAGACCTGCCCGTGTTCTGTATTGTGTGCAGTGAATGACACCGCGAGATGCTCTTTATTCTGAGCATTGATACAGTGAGAATAAAGGACAGACAGACCTGCCCGTGTTCTGTATTGTGTGCAGTGAATGACACAGTGAGAAGCTCTTTATTTCATTCAGTGATACAGTGAGAATAAAGGACAGACAGACCTGCCCGTGTTCTGTATTGTGTGCAGTGAATGACACCGTGAGATGCTCTTTATTCTGAGCATTGATACAGTGAGAATAAAGGACAGACAGACCTGCCCGTGTTCTGTATTGTGTGCAGTGAATGACCCAGCGAGAAGCTCTTTATTTTGAGCATTGATACAATGAGAATAAAGGACAGACAGACCTGCCCGTGTTCGGTATTGTGTGCAGTGAATGACACAGTGAGAAGCTCTTTATTTCATGCAGTGATACAGTGAGAATAAAGGACAGTCAGACCTGCCTGTGTTCGGTATTGTGTACAGTGAATGACACTGTGAGATGCTCTTTATTACATGCATTGATACAGTGAGATCGAGGGTTAGACAGACTGACCTGCCCGTGTTTGGTATTGTGTGCAGTGAATGACACAGTGAGAAGCTTTTTATTTCATGCAGTGATACATTAAGAATAGAGGACAGACAGACCTGCCCGTGTTCTGTATCGTCTGCAGTGAATGACACAGCTAGATGCTCTTTATTACATGCAGTGATACAGTGAGAATAAAGGACAGACAGACCTGCCCGTGTTCTGTATCGTGTGCAGTGAAAGACACAGCGAGATGATCTTTATTACATGCAGTGATACAGTGAGAATAAAGGACAGACAGACCTGCCCGTGTTCTGTATCGTGTGCAGTGAAAGACACAGCGAGATGCTCTTTATTACATGCAGTGATACAGTGAGAATAAAGGACAGACAGACCTGCCCGTGTTCTGTATTTTGTGCAGTGAAAGACACAGTGAGATGATCTTTATTACATGCAGTGATAATGTGAGAATAAAGGACAGACAGACCTGCCCGTGTTCTGTATTGTGTGCAGTGACAGACACAGTGAGATGCTCTTTATTACATGCAGTGATACAGTGAGAATAAAGGACAGACAGACCTGCCTGTGTTCAGTATTGTGTGCAGTGAATGACACCGCGAGATGCTCTTTATTACATGCAGTGATACAGTGAGAATAAAGGACAGACAGACCTGCCCATATTCGGTATTGTGTGCAGTGAATGACACAGTGAGAAGCTCTTAATTTCATGCAGTGATACAGTGAGAATAAAGGACAAACAGACCTGCCCGTGTTCTGTATTGTGTGCAGTGAATGACACCGCGAGATGCTCTTTATTCTGAGCATTGATACAGTGAGAATAAAGGACAGACAGACCTGCCCGTGTTCTGTATTGTGTGCAGTGAATGACACAGTGAGAAGCTCTTTATTTCATTCAGTGATACAGTGAGAATAAAGGACAGTCAGACCTGCCCATGTTCTGTATTGTGTGCAGTGAATGACACCGTGAGATGCTCTTTATTCTGAGCATTGATACAGTGAGAATAAAGGACAGACAGACCTGCCCGTGTTCTGTATTGTGTGCAGTGAAAGACACAGTGATATGCTTTTTATTCTGAGCATTGATACAGTGAGTATAAAGGACAGACAGACCTGCCCGTGTTCTGTATTGTGTGCAGTGAATGACACAGCGAGAAGCTCTTTATTCTGAGCATTGATACAGTGAGAATAAAGGACAGACAGACTTGCCCGTGTTCGGTATTGTGTGCAGTGAATGACACAGTGAGAAGCTCTTTATTTCATGCAGTGATACAGTGAGAATATAGGACAGACAGACCTGCCTGTGTTCGGTATTGTGTGCAGTGAATGACACTGTGAGATGCTCTTTATTACATGCATTGATACAGTGAGATCGAGGGATAGACAGACTGACCTGCCCGTGTTCGGTATTGTGTGCAGTGAATGACACAGTGAGAAGCTTTTTATTTCATGCAGTGATACAGTAAGAATAGAGGCAGACAGACCTGCCCGTGCTCGGTATTGTGTGCAGTGAATGACACAGTGAAATGCTCTTTATTACATGCAGTGATACAGTGAGAATAAAGGACAGACAGACCTGCCCGTGTCTGTATCGTGGCAGTGAAAGACACAGTGAGATGCTCTTTATTACATGCAGTGATACAGTGAGAATAGAGGACAGACAGACCTGCCCGTGTTCGGTATTGTGTGCAGTGAATGACACAGTGAGAAGCTCTTTATTTCATGCAGTGATACAGTGAGAATAAAGGACAGACAGACCTGCCCGTGTTCTGTATCGTGTGCAGTGAAAGACACAGCGAGATGCTCTTTATTACATGCAGTGATAATGTGAGAATAAAGGACAGACAGACCTGCCCGTGTTCTGTATTGTGTGCAGTGACAGACACAGTGAGATGCTCTTTATTACATGCAGTGATACAGTGAGAATAAAGGACAGACAGACCTGCCTGTGTTCAGTATTGTGTGCAGTGAATGACACCGCGAGATGCTCTTTATTACATGCAGTGATACAGTGAGAATAAAGGACAGACAGACCTGCCCGTATTCGGTATTGTGTGCAGTGAATGACACAGTGAGAAGCTCTTTATTTCATGCAGTGATACAGTGAGAATAAAGGACAAACAGACCTGCCCGTGTTCTGTATTGTGTGCAGTGAATGACACCGCGAGATGCTCTTTATTCTGAGCATTGATACAGTGAGAATAAAGGACAGACAGACCTGCCCGTGTTCTGTATTGTGTGCAGTGAATGACACAGTGAGAAGCTCTTTATTTCATTCAGTGATACAGTGAGAATAAAGGACAGACAGACCTGCCCATGTTCTGTATTGTGTGCAGTGAATGACACCGTGAGATGCACTTTATTCTGAGCATTGATACAGTGAGAATAAAGGACAGACAGACCTGCCCGTGTTCTGTATTGTGTGCAGTGAAAGACACAGTGAGATGCTTTTTATTCTGAGCATTGATACAGTGAGTATAAAGGACAGACAGACCTGCCCGTGTTCTGTATTGTGTGCAGTGAATGACACAGCGAGAAGCTCTTTATTCTGAGCATTGATACAGTGAGAATAAAGGACAGACAGACCTGCCCGTGTTCGGTATTGTGTGCAGTGAATGACACAGTGAGAAGCTCTTTATTTCATGCAGTGATACAGTGAGAATAAAGGACAGACAGACCTGCCTGTGTTCGGTATTGTGTGCAGTGAATGACACTGTGAGATGCTCTTTATTACATGCATTGATACAGTGAGATCGAGGGATAGACAGACTGACCTGCCCGTGTTCGGTAGTGTGTGCAGTGAATGACACAGTGAGAAGCTTTTTATTTCATGCAGTAATACAGTAAGAATAGAGGACAGACAGACCTGCCCGTGTTCTGTATCATCTGCAGTGAATGACACAGCGAGATGCTCTTTATTACATGCAGTGATACAGTGAGAATAAAGGACAGACAGACCTGCCCGTGTTCTGTATCGTGTGCAGTGAAAGACACAGCAAGATGCTCTTTATTACATGCAGTGATACAGTGAGAATAAAGGACAGACAGACCTGCCCGTGTTCTGTATTTTGTGCAGTGAAAGACACAGTGAGATGATCTTTATTACATGCAGTGATACAGTGAGAATAAAGGACAGACAGACCTGCCCGTGTTCTGTATTGTGTGCAGTGACAGACACAGTGAGATGCTCTTTATTACATGCAGTGATACAGTGAGAATAAAGGACAGACAGACCTGCCCGTGTTCTGTATCGTGTGCAGTGAAACACAGTGAGATGCTCTTTATTACATGCAGTGATACAGTGAGAATAGAGGACAGACAGACCTGCCCGTGTTCTGTATCGGGTGCAGTGAATGACACAGAGAGATGCTCTTTATTCCGAGCATTGATAAAGGACAGACAGACCTGCCTGTGTTCTGTATCGTGTGCAGTGAAAGACACCCCGAGAAGCTCTTTATTCTGAGCATTGATACAGTGAGATCGAGGGATAGACAGACTGACATGCCCGTCTTCTGTATTGTGTGCAGTGAAAGACACAGTGAGATGCTCTTTATTCTGAGCATTGATACAGTGAGATCGAGGGACAGACTGACATGCCCGTGTTCTGTATTGTGTGAAGTGAAAGACACAGTGAGATGCTCTTTATTTTATGCAGTGATACAGTGAGAATAAAGGACAGACTTGCCCGTGTTCTGTATCGTGTGCTGTGAAAGACACAGTGAGATGCTCTTTATTACATGCAGTGATACAGTGAGAATAAAGGACAGACAGACCTGCCCGTGTTTGGTATTGTGTGCAGTGAATGACACAGAGAGATGCTCTTTATTCTGAGCATTGATACAGTGAGAATAAAGGACAGACAGACCTGCCCGTGCTCGGTATTGTGTGCAGTGAATGACACAGTGAAATGCTCTTTATTACATGCAGTGATACAGTGAGAATAAAGGACAGACAGACCTGCCCGTGTTCTGTATCGTGGCAGTGAAAGACACAGTGAGATGCTCTTTATTACATGCAGTGATACAGTGAGAATAGAGGACAGACAGACCTGCCCGTGTTCGGTATTGTGTGCAGTGAATGACACAGTGAGAAGCTCTTTATTTCATGCAGTGATACAGTGAGAATAAAGGAGAAACAGACCTGCCCGTGTTCTGTATTGTGTGCAGTGAATGACACCGCGAGATGCTCTTTATTCTGAGCATTGATACAGTGAGAATAAATGACAGACAGACCTGCCCGTGTTCTGTATTGTGTGCAGTGAATGACACCGTGAGATGCTCTTTATTCTGAGCATTGATACAGTGAGAATAAATGACAGACAGACCTGCCCGTGTTCTGTATTGTGTGCAGTGAAAGACACAGTGAGATGCTTTTTATTCTGAGCATTGATACAGTGAGTATAAAGGACAGACAGACCTGCCCGTGTTCTGTATTGTGTGCAGTGAATGACCCAGCGAGAAGCTCTTTATTCTGAGCATTGATACAGTGAGAATAAAGGACAGACAGACCTGCCCGTGTTCGGTATTGTGTGCAGTGAATGACACAGTGAGAAGCTCTTTATTTCATGCAGTGATACAGTGAGAATAAAGGACAGACAGACCTGCCTGTGTTCGGTATTGTGTGCAGTGAATGACACTGTGAGATGCTCTTTATTACATGCATTGATACAGTGAGATCGAGGGATAGACATACTGACCTGCCCGTGTTCGGTATTGTGTGCAGTGAATGACACAGTGAGAAGCTTTTTATTTCATGCAGTGATACAGTAAGAATAGAGGACAGACAGACCTGCCCGTGTTCTGTATCGTCTGCAGTGAATGACACAGCTAGATGCTCTTTATTACATGCAGTGATACAGTGAGAATAAAGGACAGACAGACCTGCCCGTGTTCTGTATCGTGTGCAGTGAAAGACACAGCGAGATGCTCTTTATTACATGCAGTGATACAGTGAGAATAAAGGACAGACAGACCTGCCTGTGTTCTGTATTTTGTGCAGTGAAAGACACAGTGAGATGATCTTTATTACATGCAGTGATACAGTGAGAATAAAGGACAGACAGACCTGCCCGTGTTCTGTATCGTGGCAGTGAAAGACACAGTGAGATGCTCTTTCTTACATGCAGTGATACAGTGAGAATAGAGGACAGACAGACCTGCCCGTGTTCGGTATTGTGTGCAGTGAATGACACAGTGAGAAGCTCTTTATTTCATGCAGTGATACAGTGAGAATAAAGGAGAAACAGACCTGCCCGTGTTCTGTATTGTGTGCAGTGAATGACACCGCGAGATGCTCTTTATTCTGAGCATTGATACAGTGAGAATAAATGACAGACAGACCTGCCCATGTTCTGTATTGTGTGCAGTGAATGACACAGAGAGATACTCTTTATTACATGCAGTGATACAGTGAGAATAAAGGACAGACAGACCTGCCCGTGTTCTGTATTGTGTGCAGTGAATGACACAGAGAGATGATCTTTATTCTGAGCATTGATACAGTGAGAATAAAGGACAGACAGACCTGCCCGTGCTCGGTATTGTGTGCAGTGAATGACACAGTGAAATGCTCTTTATTACATGCAGTGATACAGTGAGAATAAAGGACAGACAGACCTGCCCGTGTTCTGTATCGTGGCAGTGAAAGACACAGTGAGATGCTCTTTCTTACATGCAGTGATACAGTGAGAATAGAGGACAGACAGACCTGCCCGTGTTCGGTATTGTGTGCAGTGAATGACACAGTGAGAAGCTCTTTATTTCATGCAGTGATACAGTGAGAATAAAGGACAAACAGACCTGCCCGTGTTCTGTATTGTGTGCAGTGAATGACACCGGGAGATGCTCTTTATTCTGAGCATTGATACAGTGAGAATAAAGGACAGACAGACCTGCCCGTGTTCTGTATTGTGTGCAGTGAATGACACAGTGAGAAGCTCTTTATTTCATTCAGTGATACAGTGAGAATAAAGGACAGACAGACCTGCCCGTGTTCTGTATTGTGTGCAGTGAATGACACCGTGAGATGCTCTTTATTCTGAGCATTGATACAGTGAGAATAAAGGACAGACAGACCTGCCCGTGTTCTGTATTGTGTGCAGTGAAAGACACAGTGAGATGCTTTTTATTCTGAGCATTGATACAGTGAGAATAAAGGACAGACAGACCTGCCCGTGTTCTGTATCGTCTGCAGTGAATGACACAGCTAGATGCTCTTTATTACATGCAGTGATACAGTGAGAATAAAGGACAGACAGACCTGCCCGTGTTCTGTATCGTGTGCAGTGAAAGACACAGCGAGATGATCTTTATTACATGCAGTGATACAGTGAGAATAAAGGACAGACAGACCTGCCCGTGTTCTGTATCGTGTGCAGTGAAAGACACAGCGAGATGCTCTTTATTACATGCAGTGATACAGTGAGAATAAAGGACAGACAGACCTGCCTGTGTTCTGTATTTTGTGCAGTGAAAGACACAGTGAGATGATCTTTATTACATGCAGTGATACAGTGAGAATAAAGGACAGACAGACCTGCCCGTGTTCTGTATTGTGTGCAGTGACAGACACAGTGAGATGCTCTTTATTACATGCAGTGATACAGTGAGAATAAAGGACAGACAGACCTGCCCGTGTTCTGTATCGTGTGCAGTGAAACACAGTGAGATGCTCTTTATTACATGCAGTGATACAGTGAGAATAGAGGACAGACAGACCTGCCCGTGTTCTGTATCGTGTGCAGTGAATGACACAGAGAGATGCTCTTTATTCCGAGCATTGATAAAGGACAGACAGACCTGCCTGTGTTCTGTATCGTGTGCAGTGAAAGACACCCCGAGAAGCTCTTTATTCTGAGCATTGATACAGTGAGATCGAGGGATAGACAGACTGACATGCCCGTCTTCTGTATTGTGTGCAGTGAAAGACACAGTGAGATGCTCTTTATTCTGAGCATTGATACAGTGAGATCGAGGGACAGACTGACATGCCCGTGTTCTGTATTGTGTGAAGTGAAAGACACAGTGAGATGCTCTTTATTTTATGCAGTGATACAGTGAGAATAAAGGACAAACCTGCCCGTGTTCTGTATCGCGTGCAGTGAAAGACACAGTGAGATGATCTTTATTACATGCAGTGATACAGTGAGAATAAAGGACAGACAGACCTGCCCATGTTCTGTATTGTGTGCAGTGAATGACACAGAGAGATGCTCTTTATTACATGCAGTGATACAGTGAGAATAAAGGACAGACAGACCTGCCCGTGTTCTGTATTGTGTGCAGTGAATGACACAGAGAGATGCTCTTTATTCTGAGCATTGATACAGTGAGAATAAAGGACAGACAGACCTGCCCGTGCTCGGTATTGTGTGCAGTGAATGACACAGTGAAATGCTCTTTATTACATGCAGTGATACAGTGAGAATAAAGGACAGACAGACCTGCCCGTGTTCTGTATCGTGGCAGTGAAAGACACAGTGAGATGCTCTTTATTACATGCAGTGATACAGTGAGAATAGAGGACAGACAGACCTGCCCGTGTTCGGTATTGTGTGCAGTGAATGACACAGTGAGAAGCTCTTTATTTCATGCAGTGATACAGTGAGAATAAAGGACAAACAGACCTGCCCGTGTTCTGTATTGTGTGCAGTGAATGACACCGCGAGATGCTCTTTATTCTGAGCATTGATACAGTGAGAATAAAGGACAGACAGACCTGCCCGTGTTCTGTATTGTGTGCAGTGAATGACACAGTGAGAAGCTCTTTATTTCATTCAGTGATACAGTGAGAATAAAGGACAGACAGACCTGCCCGTGTTCTGTATTGTGTGCAGTGAATGACACCGTGAGATGCTCTTTATTCTGAGCATTGATACAGTGAGAATAAAGGACAGACAGACCTGCCCGTGTTCTGTATTGTGTGCAGTGAAAGACACAGTGAGATGCTTTTTATTCTGAGCATTGATACAGTGAGAATAAAGGACAGACAGACCTGCCCGTGTTCTGTATTGTGTGCAGTGAATGACACAGCGAGAAGCTCTTTATTCTGAGCATTGATACAGTGAGAATAAAGGACAGACAGACCTGCCCGTGTTCGGTATTGTGTGCAGTGAATGACACAGTGAGAAGCTCTTTATTTCATGCAGTGATACAGTGAGAATAAAGGACAGACAGACCTGCCTGTGTTCGGTATTGTGTGCAGTGAATGACACTGTGAGATGCTCTTTATTACATGCATTGATACAGTGAGATCGAGGGATAGACAGACTGACCTGCCCGTGATCGGTAGTGTGTGCAGTGAATGACACAGTGAGAAGCTTTTTATTTCATGCAGTAATACAGTAAGAATAGAGGACAGACAGACCTGCCCGTGTTTTATATCATCTGCAGTGAATGACACAGCGAGATGCTCTTTATTACATGCAGTGATACAGTGAGAATAAAGGACAGACAGACCTGCCCGTGTTCTGTATTGTGTGCAGTGAAAGACACAGCAAGATGCTCTTTATTACATGCAGTGATACAGTGAGAATAAAGGACAGACAGACCTGCCCGTGTTCTGTATTTTGTGCAGTGAAAGACACAGTGAGATGATCTTTATTACATGCAGTGATACAGTGAGAATAAAGGACAGACAGACCTACCCGTGTTCTGTATTGTGTGCAGTGACAGACACAGTGAGATGCTCTTTATTACATGCAGTGATACAGTGAGAATAAAGGACAGACAGACCTGCCCGTGTTCTGTATCGTGTGCAGTGAAACACAGTGAGATGCTCTTTATTACATGCAGTGATACAGTGAGAATAGAGGACAGACAGACCTGCCCGTGTTCTGTATCGGGTGCAGTGAATGACACAGAGAGATGCTCTTTATTCCGAGCATTGATAAAGGACAGACAGACCTGCCTGTGTTCTGTATCGTGTGCAGTGAAAGACACCCCGAGAAGCTCTTTATTCTGAGCATTGATACAGTGAGATCGAGGGATAGACAGACTGACATGCCCGTCTTCTGTATTGTGTGCAGTGAAAGACACAGTGAGATGCTCTTTATTCTGAGCATTGATACAGTGAGATCGAGGGACAGACTGACATGCCCGTGTTCTGTATTGTGTGAAGTGAAAGACACAGTGAGATGCTCTTTATTTTATGCAGTGATACAGTGAGAATAAAGGACAGACTTGCCCGTGTTCTGTATCGTGTGCTGTGAAAGACACAGTGAGATGCTCTTTATTACATGCAGTGATACAGTGAGAATAAAGGACAGACAGACCTGCCCGTGTTTGGTATTGTGTGCAGTGAATGACACAGAGAGATGCTCTTTATTCTGAGCATTGATACAGTGAGAATAAAGGACAGACAGACCTGCCCGTGCTCGGTATTGTGTGCAGTGAATGACACAGTGAAATGCTCTTTATTACATGCAGTGATACAGTGAGAATAAAGGACAGACAGACCTGCCCGTGTTCTGTATCGTGGCAGTGAAAGACACAGTGAGATGCTCTTTCTTACATGCAGTGATACAGTGAGAATAGAGGACAGACAGACCTGCCCGTGTTCGGTATTGTGTGCAGTGAATGACACAGTGAGAAGCTCTTTATTTCATGCAGTGATACAGTGAGAATAAAGGAGAAACAGACCTGCCCGTGTTCTGTATTGTGTGCAGTGAATGACACCGCGAGATGCTCTTTATTCTGAGCATTGATACAGTGAGAATAAATGACAGACAGACCTGCCCATGTTCTGTATTGTGTGCAGTGAATGACACAGAGAGATACTCTTTATTACATGCAGTGATACAGTGAGAATAAAGGACAGACAGACCTGCCCGTGTTCTGTATTGTGTGCAGTGAATGACACAGAGAGATGCTCTTTATTCTGAGCATTGATACAGTGAGAATAAAGGACAGACAGACCTGCCCGTGCTCGGTATTGTGTGCAGTGAATGACACAGTGAAATGCTCTTTATTACATGCAGTGATACAGTGAGAATAAAGGACAGACAGACCTGCCCGTGTTCTGTATCGTGGCAGTGAAAGACACAGTGAGATGCTCTTTCTTACATGCAGTGATACAGTGAGAATAGAGGACAGACAGACCTGCCCGTGTTCAGTGAATGACACAGTGAGAAGCTCTTTATTTCATGCAGTGATACAGTGAGAATAAAGGACAAACAGACCTGCCCGTGTTCTGTATTGTGTGCAGTGAATGACACCGGGAGATGCTCTTTATTCTGAGCATTGATACAGTGAGAATAAAGGACAGACAGACCTGCCCGTGTTCTGTATTGTGTGCAGTGAATGACACAGTGAGAAGCTCTTTATTTCATTCAGTGATACAGTGAGAATAAAGGACAGACAGACCTGCCCGTGTTCTGTATTGTGTGCAGTGAATGACACCGTGAGATGCTCTTTATTCTGAGCATTGATACAGTGAGAATAAAGGACAGACAGACCTGCCCGTGTTCTGTATTGTGTGCAGTGAAAGACACAGTGAGATGCTTTTTATTCTGAGCATTGATACAGTGAGAATAAAGGACAGACAGACCTGCCCGTGTTCTGTATTGTGTGCAGTGAATGACACAGCGAGAAGCTCTTTATTCTGAGCATTGATACAGTGAGAATAAAGGACAGACAGACCTGCCCGTGTTCGGTATTGTGTGCAGTGAATGACACAGTGAGAAGCTCTTTATTTCATGCAGTGATACAGTGAGAATAAAGGACAGACAGACCTGCCTGTGTTCGGTATTGTGTGCAGTGAAAGACACAGCAAGATGCTCTTTATTACATGCAGTGATACAGTGAGAATAAAGGACAGACAGACCTGCCCGTGTTCTGTAGTGTGTGCAGTGAATGACACAGTGAGAAGCTTTTTATTTCATGCAGTAATACAGTAAGAATAGAGGACAGACAGACCTGCCCGTGTTTTGTATCATCTGCAGTGAATGACACAGCGAGATGCTCTTTATTACATGCAGTGATACAGTGAGAATAAAGGACAGACAGACCTGCCCGTGTTCTGTATCGTGTGCAGTGAAAGACACAGCAAGATGCTCTTTATTACATGCAGTGATACAGTGAGAATAAAGGACAGACAGACCTGCCCGTGTTCTGTATTTTGTGCAGTGAAAGACACAGTGAGATGATCTTTATTACATGCAGTGATACAGTGAGAATAAAGGACAGACAGACCTGCCCGTGTTCTGTATTGTGTGCAGTGACAGACACAGTGAGATGCTCTTTATTACATGCAGTGATACAGTGAGAATAAAGGACAGACAGACCTGCCCGTGTTCTGTATCGTGTGCAGTGAAACACAGTGAGATGCTCTTTATTACATGCAGTGATACAGTGAGAATAGAGGACAGACAGACCTGCCCGTGTTCTGTATCGGGTGCAGTGAATGACACAGAGAGATGCTCTTTATTCCGAGCAGTGATAAAGGACAGACAGACCTGCCTGTGTTCTGTATCGTGTGCAGTGAAAGACACCCCGAGAAGCTCTTTATTCTGAGCATTGATACAGTGAGATCGAGGGATAGACAGACTGACATGCCCGTCTTCTGTATTGTGTGCAGTGAAAGACACAGTGAGATGCTCTTTATTCTGAGCATTGATACAGTGAGATCGAGGGACAGACTGACATGCCCGTGTTCTGTATTGTGTGAAGTGAAAGACACAGTGAGATGCTCTTTATTTTATGCAGTGATACAGTGAGAATAAAGGACAGACTTGCCCGTGTTCTGTATCGTGTGCTGTGAAAGACACAGTGAGATGCTCTTTATTACATGCAGTGATACAGTGAGAATAAAGGACAGACAGACCTGCCCGTGTTTGGTATTGTGTGCAGTGAATGACACAGAGAGATGCTCTTTATTCTGAGCATTGATACAGTGAGAATAAAGGACAGACAGACCTGCCCGTGCTCGGTATTGTGTGCATTGAATGACACAGTGAAATGCTCTTTATTACATGCAGTGATACAGTGAGAATAAAGGACAGACAGACCTGCCCGTGTTCTGTATCGTGGCAGTGAAAGACACAGTGAGATGCTCTTTATTACATGCAGTGATACAGTGAGAATAGAGGACAGACAGACCTGCCCGTGTTCTGTATTGTGTGCAGTGAATGACACCGCAAGATGCTCTTTATTCTGAGCATTGATACAGTGAGAATAAATGACAGACAGACCTGCCCGTGTTCTGTATTGTGTGCAGTGAATGACACCGTGAGATGCTATTTATTCTGAGCATTGATACAGTGAGAATAAATGACAGACAGACCTGCCCGTGTTCTGTATTGTGTGCAGTGAAAGACACAGTGAGATGCTTTTTATTCTGAGCATTGATACAGTGAGTATAAAGGACAGACAGACCTGCCCGTGTTCTGTATTGTGTGCAGTGAATGACCCAGCGAGAAGCTCTTTATTCTGAGCATTGATACAGTGAGAATAAAGGACAGACAGACCTGCCCGTGTTCGGTATTGTGTGCAGTGAATGACACAGTGAGAAGCTCTTTATTTCATGCAGTGATACAGTGAGAATAAAGGACAGACAGACCTGCCTGTGTTCGGTATTGTGTGCAGTGAATGACACTGTGAGATGCTCTTTATTACATGCATTGATACAGTGAGATCGAGGGATAGACATACTGACCTGCCCGTGTTCGGTATTGTGTGCAGTGAATGACACAGTGAGAAGCTTTTTATTTCATGCAGTGATACAGTAAGAATAGAGGACAGACAGACCTGCCCGTGTTCTGTATCGTCTGCAGTGAATGACACAGCTAGATGCTCTTTATTACATGCAGTGATACAGTGAGAATAAAGGACAGACAGACCTGCCCGTGTTCTGTATCGTGTGCAGTGAAAGACACAGCGAGATGATCTTTATTACATGCAGTGATACAGTGAGAATAAAGGACAGACAGACCTGCCCGTGTTCTGTATCGTGTGCAGTGAAAGACACAGCGAGATGCTCTTTATTACATGCAGTGATACAGTGAGAATAAAGGACAGACAGACCTGCCCGTGTTCTGTATTTTGTGCAGTGAAAGACACAGTGAGATGATCTTTATTACATGCAGTGATACAGTGAGAATAAAGGACAGACAGACCTGCCCGTGTTCTGTATTGTGTGCAGTGACAGCCACAGTGAGATGCTCTTTATTACATGCAGTGATACAGTGAGAATAAAGGACAGACAGACCTGCCCGTGTTCTGTATCGTGTGCAGTGAAACACAGTGAGATGCTCTTTATTACATGCAGTGATACAGTGAGAATAGAGGACAGACAGACCTGCCCGTGTTCGGTATTGTGTGCAGTGAAAGACACCCCGAGAAGCTCTTTATTCTGAGCATTGATACAGTGAGATCGAGCGATAGACAGACTGACATGCCCGTCTTCTGTATTGTGTGCAGTGAAAGACACAGTGAGATGCTCTTTATTCCGAGCATTGATAAAGGACAGACAGACCTGCCTGTGTTCTGTATCGTGTGCAGTGAAAGACACCCCGAGAAGCTCTTTATTCTGAGCATTGATACAGTGAGATCGAGCGATAGACAGACTGACATGCCCGTCTTCTGTATTGTGTGCAGTGAAAGACACAGTGAGATGCTCTTTATTCTGAGCATTGATACAGTGAGATCGAGGGACAGACTGACATGCCCGTGTTCTGTATTGTGTGAAGTGAAAGGCACAGTGAGATGCTCTTTATTTTATGCAGTGATACAGTGAGAATAAAGGACAGACCTGCCCGTGTTCTGTATCGTGTGCAGTGAAAGACACAGTGAGATGCTCTTTATTACATGCAGTGATACAGTGAGAATAAAGGACAGACAGACCTGCCCGTGTTTGGTATTGTGTGCAGTGAAAGACTCAGCAAGATGATCTTTATTACATGCAGTGATACAGTGAGAATAAAGGACAGACAGACCTGCCCAAGTTCTGTATTGTGTGCAGTGAATGACACAGAGAGATGCTCTTTATTACATGCAGTGATACAGTGAGAATAAAGGACAGACAGACCTGCCCGTGTTCTGTATTGTGTGCAGTGAATGACACAGAGAGATGCTCTTTATTCTGAGCATTGATACAGTGAGAATAAAGGACAGACAGACCTGCCCGTGCTCGGTATTGTGTGCAGTGAATGACACAGTGAAATGCTCTTTATTACATGCAGTGATACAGTGAGAATAAAGGACAGACAGACCTGCCCGTGTTCTGTATCGTGGCAGTGAAAGACACAGTGAGAAGCTCTTTATTACATGCAGTGATACAGTGAGAATAGAGGACAGACAGACCTGCCCGTGTTCGGTATTGTGTGCAGTGAATGACACAGTGAGAAGCTCTTTATTTCATGCAGTGATACAGTGAGAATAAAGGACAAACAGACCTGCCGTGTTCTGTATTGTGTGCAGTGAATGACACCGCGAGATGCTCTTTATTCTGAGCATTGATACAGTGAGAATAAAGGACAGACAGACCTGCCCGTGTTCTGTATTGTGTGCAGTGAATGACACAGTGAGAAGCTCTTTATTTCATACAGTGATACAGTGAGAATAAAGGACAGACAGACCTGCCCGTGTTCTGTATTGTGTGCAGTGAATGACACCGTGAGATGCTCTTTATTCTGAGCATTGATACAGTGAGAATAAAGGACAGACAGACCTACCCGTGTTCTGTATTGTGTGCAGTGAAAGACACAGTGAGATTCTTTTTATTCTGAGCATTGATACAGTGAGAATAAAGGACAGACAGACCTGCCCGTGTTCTGAATTGTGTGCAGTGAATGACACAGCGAGAAGCTCTTTATTCTGAGCATTGATACAGTGAGAATAAAGGACAGACAGACCTGCCCGTGTTCGGTATTGTGTGCAGTGAATGACACAGTGAGAAGCTCTTTATTTCATGCAGTGATACATTGAGATTAAAGGACAGACAGACCTGTCTGTGTTCGGTATTGTGTGCAGTGAATGACACTGTGAGATGCTCTTTATTACATGCATTGATACAGTGAGATCGAGGGATAGACAGACTGACCTGCCCGTGTTCGGTAGTGTGTGCAGTGAATGACACAGTGAGAAGCTTTTTATTTCATGCAGTAATACAGTAAGAATAGAGGACAGACAGACCTGCCCGTGTTCTGTATCGTCTGCAGTGAATGACACAGCGAGATGCTCTTTATTACATGCAGTGATACAGTGAGAATAAAGGACAGACAGTCCTGCCCGTGTTCTGTATCGTGTGCAGTGAAAGACACAGCAAGATGCTCTTTATTACATGCAGTGATTCAGTGAGAATAAAGGACAGACAGACCTGCCCGTGTTCTGTATTTTGTGCAGTGAAAGACACAGTGAGATGATCTTTATTACATGCAGTGATACAGTGAGAATAAAGGACAGACAGACCTGCCCGTGTTCTGTATTGTATGCAGTGACAGACACAGTGAGATGCTCTTTATTACATGCAGTGATACAGTGAGAATAAAGGACAGACAGACCTGCCCGTGTTCTGTATCGTGTGCAGTGAAACACAGTGAGATGCTCTTTATTACATGCAGTGATACAGTGAGAATAGAGGACAGACAGACCTGCCCGTGTTCTGTATCGGGTGCAGTGAATGACACAGAGAGATGCTCTTTATTCCGAGCATTGATAAAGGACAGACAGACCTGCCTGTGTTCTGTATCGTGTGCAGTGAAAGACACCCCGAGAAGCTCTTTATTCTGAGCATTGATACAGTGAGATCGAGGGATAGACAGACTGACATGCCCGTCTTCTGTATTGTGTGCAGTGAAAGACACAGTGAGATGCTCTTTATTCTGAGCATTGATACAGTGAGATCGAGGGACAGACTGACATGCCCGTGTTCTGTATTGTGTGAAGTGAAAGACACAGTGAGATGCTCTTTATTTTATGCAGTGATACAGTGAGAATAAAGGACAGACCTGCCCGTGTTCTGTATCGTGTGCTGTGAAAGACACAGTGAGATGCTCTTTATTACATGCAGTGATACAGTGAGAATAAAGGACAGACAGACCTGCCCGTGTTTGGTATTGTGTGCAGTGAATGACACAGAGAGATGCTCTTTATTCTGAGCATTGATACAGTGAGAATAAAGGACAGACAGGCCTGCCCGTGCTCGGTATTGTGTGCAGTGAATGACACAGTGAAATGCTCTTTATTAAATGCAGTGATACAGTGAGAATAAAGGACAGACAGACCTGCCCGTGTTCTGTATCGTGGCAGTGAAAGACACAGTGAGATGCTCTTTATTACATGCAGTGATACAGTGAGAATAGAGGACAGACAGACCTGCCCGTGTTCGGTATTGTGTGCAGTGAATGACACAGTGAGAAGCTCTTTATTTCATGCAGTGATACAGTGAGAATAAAGGAGAAACAGACCTGCCCGTGTTCTGTATTGTGTGCAGTGAATGACACCGCGAGATGCTCTTTATTCTGAGCATTGATACAGTGAGAATAAAGGACAGACAGACCTGCCCGTGTTCTGTATTGTGTGCATTGAATGACACAGTGAGAAGCTCTTTATTTCATTCAGTGATACAGTGAGAATAAAGGACAGACAGACCTGCCCGTGTTCTGTATTGTGTGCAGTGAATGAAACCGTGAGATGCTCTTTATTCTGAGCATTGATACAGTGAGAATAAAGGACAGACAGACCTGCCCGTGTTCTGTATTGTGTACAGTGAAAGACACAGTGAGATGCTTTTTATTCTGAGCATTGATACAGTGAGTATAAAGGACAGACAGACCTGCCCGTGTTCTGTATTGTGTGCAGTGAATGACCCAGCGAGAAGCTCTTTATTCTGAGCATTGATACAGTGAGAATAAAGGACAGACAGACCTGCCCGTGTTTGGTATTGTGTGCAGTGAATGACACAGTGAGAAGCTCTTTATTTCATGCAGTGATACAGTGAGAATAAAGGACAGACAGACCTGCCTGTGTTCGGTATTGTGTGCAGTGAATGACACTGTGAGTTGCTCTTTATTACATGCATTGATACAGTGAGATCGAGGGATAGACAGACTGACCTGCCCGTGTTCGGTATTGTGTGCAGTGAATGACACAGTGAGAAGCTTTTTATTTCATGCAGTGATACAGTAAGAATAGAGGACAGACAGACCTGCCCGTGTTCTGTATCGTCTGCAGTGAATGACACAGCTAGATGCTCTTTATTACATGCAGTGATACAGTGAGAATAAAGGACAGACAGACCTGCCCGTGTTCTGTATCGTGTGCAGTGAAAGACACAGCGAGATGATCTTTATTACATGCAGTGATACAGTGAGAATAAAGGACAGACAGACCTGCCCGTGTTCTGTATCGTGTGCAGTGAAAGACACAGCGAGATGCACTTTATTACATGCAGTGATACAGTGAGAATAAAGGACAGACAGACCTGCCCGTGTTCTGTATTTTGTGCAGTGAAAGACACAGCGAGATGATCTTTATTACATGCAGTGATTCAGTGAGAATAAAGGACAGACAGACCTGCCCGTGTTCTGTTTTGTGTGCAGTGACAGACACAGTGAGATGCTCTTTATTACATGCAGTGATACAGTGAGAATAAAGGACAGACAGACCTGCCCGTGTTCTGTATCGTGTGCAGTGAAAGACACAGTGAGATGCTCTTTATTACATGCAGTGATACAGTGAGAATAGAGGACAGACAGACCTGCCCGTGTTCTGTATTGTGTGCAGTGAATGACACAGAGAGATGCTCTTTATTCCGAGCATTGATAAAGGACAGACAGACCTGCCTGTGTTCTGTATCGTGTGCAGTGAAAGACACCCCGAGAAGCTCTTTATTCTGAGCATTGATACAGTGAGATCGAGGGATAGACAGACTGACATGCCCGTCTTCTGTATTGTGTGCAGTGAAAGACACAGTGAGATGCTCTTTATTCTGAGCATTGATACAGTGAGATCGAGGGACAGACTGACATGCCAGTGTTCTGTATTGTGTGAAGTGAAAGACACAGTGAGATGCTCTTTATTTTATACAGTGATACAGTGAGAATAAAGGACAGACCTGCCCGTGTTCTGTATCGTGTGCAGTGAAAGACACAGTGATATGCTCTTTATTACATGCAGTGATACAGTGAGAATAAAGGACAGACAGACCTGCCCGTGTTTGGTATTGTGTGCTGTGAATGACACAGAGAGATGCTCTTTATTCTGAGCATTGATACAGTGAGAATAAAGGACAGACAGACCTGCCCGTGCTCGGTATTGTGTGCAGTGAATGACACAGTTTAATGCTCTTTATTACATGCAGTGATACAGTGAGAATAAAGGACAGACGGACCTGCCCGTGTTCTGTATCGTGGCAGTGAAAGACACAGTGAGATGCTCTTTATTACATGCAGTGATACATTGAGAATAAAGGACAGACAGACCTGCCCGTGTTCTGTATCGTGTGCAGTGAAAGACACAGTGAGATGCTCTTTATTACATGCAGTGATACAGTGAGAATAGAGGACAGACAGACCTGCCTGTGTTCTGTATCGTGTGCAGTGAATGACACAGAGAGATGCTCTTTATTCCGAGCATTGATAAAAGACAGACAGACCTGCCTGTGTTCTGTATCATGTGCAGTGAAAGACACAGTGAGATGCTCTTTATTTCATGCATTGATACAGTGAGAATAGAGGACAGACAGACCTGCCCGTGTTCTGTATCGTGTGCAGTGAAAGACACAGTGAGATGCTCTTTATTTCATGCATTGATACAGTGAGAATAAAGGACAGACAGACCTGCCCGTGTTCTGTATTGTGTGCAGTGAATGACACAGAGAGATGCTCTTTATTCCGAGCATTGATAAAGGACAGACAGACCTGCCTGTGTTCTGTATCGTGTGCCGTGAATGACACAGTGAGATGCTCTTTATTACATGCATTGATACAGTGAGAATAAAGGACAGACAGACCTGCCCGTGTTCTGTATCGTGTGCAGTGAAAAGCACAGTGAGATGCTCTTTATTACATGCAGTGATACAGTGAGAATAAAGGACAGACAGACCTACCCGTGTTCTGTATTGTGTGCAGTGAATGACACAGGGAGATGCTCTTTATTCTGAGCATTGATACAGTGAGAATAAAGGACAGACAGACCTTCCTGTGTTCGGTATTGTGTGCAGTGAATGACACCGCAAGATGCTCTTTATTACATGCAGTGATACAGTGAGAATAAAGGACAGACAGGCCTGCCCGTGTTCTGTATTGTGTGCAGTGAAAGACACAGAGAGATGCTCTTTATTACATGCAGTGATACAGTGAGAATAAAGGACAGTCAGACCTGCCCGTGTTCTGTATTGTGTGCAGTGAATGACACAGAGAGATGCTCTTTATTCCGAGCATTGATACAGTGAGAATAAAGGACAGGCTGACCTGCCCGTGTTCGGTATTGTGTGCAGTGAATGAGACAGTGAGATGCTCTTTATTACATGCAGTGATACAGTGAGAATAAAGGACAGACCTGCCTGTGTTCTGTATTGTGTGCAGTGAAAGACACAGTGAGATGCTCTTTATTTCATGCAGTGATACAGTGAGAATAAAGGACAGACAGACCTGCCCGTGTTCTGTATCGCGTGCAGTGAAAGACACAGTGAGATGCTCTTTATTACATGCAGTGATACAGTGAGAATAAAGGACAGACAGACCTGCCCGTGTTCTGTATCGTGTGCAGTGAAAGACACAGTGAGATGCTCTTTTTTACATGCAGTGATACAGTGAGAATAAAGGACAGACAGACCTGCCCGTGTTCTGTATTGTGTGCAGTGAATGGTACAGTGAGATGCTCTTTATTTCATGCAGTGATACAGTGAGAGCGATGGTAGGCGTGCCTGGATGCTCTATGATTGTGAGCAGCAATACAGGGAGACCGAAGGTTAGATGCACCTGCTGATGTTATGTGTAGTGGTTATAGGATAGACATGCCTGTGTGTTCTTTATAATGCAAAGTGTTACAGTGAGATCACAGGATAGACATGCCTGGGTGTTCTTTATAATGTGAAGTGTTACAGTGAGATCACAGGATAGACATGCCTGGGTGCTCTTTATAATGCGAAGTGTTACAGTGAGATCACAGGATAGACTTGCCTGGGTGTTCTTTATAATGTGAAATGTTACTGTGAGATCACAGGATAGACATGCCTTAAGGTTGTTTATTAGTAATACAGTGCGAGCAAAGGATGGACAGGCCTGTGGAGGTTCTTTATTGTGTGCAAGGAGACAGTGAGATGACAGTATAAAAATCCCTGCCTATGTTCTTTATTCCATACCATAATACAGTGAGATAAAAGAGTAGAAACACCTACACATGTTTTTATTCTATGTAGAAATAGAGTTAGGCCAAAGGTTAGAAATGTCTTCTGAGTTTTCTTTTATCCCAAGCAGCGATAGTCTGTGAAAGAGAAGGATAAAATGCACAGAGTTGTTCTGTTTTTTCATGCTAGTAAGAGGATCCATCCTCATGCCTCAAACCTAAAACAGGACAACTCACCACCACCAGCTGCCTGTTGTTTAGGGCAGAGGGCCCTCGCCTCGCCACCTTTTTGTGAGGCACGAGCAGTGACTGTCAGGCTGAGCAAAGGCCAGCCTGATAGACACTCTTTATGTTCGTGTCAGGCATCCAGGTGCTGTACATGTGCTAAATGCGCAGGCCCCTGGCTTCCTGAGCCAAAATTTGCCAGGCTGAAGATTTCACAGCCTGGTGTGCGTGACCTCCTCAGCTTGGAAAAGTCTTCTGTGAGCCTTCCCCTCATGACGAGGGGGAGCGTCACTGATAGACTCAGACATGGGCATTCCAGTTTTAAGCCCTGAAGTGCTCAGGGCCAAGTGTCCATCAGTGACGCTCATCACAGAGTGGGGAAGGGTCAGCAACTCTCACTGACCCCATCTCACTCTTTGACAATTAAGGGACTGCTGCCTCCTCTCTTTGGCTGACGGTCAGCCAATGAGAGGAGGCAACAGTCCTAATCCTCTAGGAACCACAGAGGCTTCTCTCCTGCCTCTCAAGATGTGGCCAGGTAAGTTTTTTTTGTAATGTTGGATGCGTGCATGCATGCGTGTTTGTATGAATGTTTGTGTGTTTATGCATGTATGTTTTTAATGGGTGTATGCATGTGTATGTGCTAGATATGAGTATGTGTGTGAAAGAGAGTGTGCGTGTCTGCTCGCCACACCCCTTCTACACATCACAAGTACCCACTGCTCACCACGTCCCTTTCAGTAACTATCACACCATATTTCTTCTGAGTCAAGCTCTGTTTATGGCCCATGGCAGCCTTTCACTTACTTGCATTCTGTAAAACCTTGCCTATTGTTTAAAAACAATAGTTGAGAAGCAAAGTTTTCAGCTTCCATGAAACCCTGTTCATTATTTATAAGAATAACTGAAAAAGAAAATTTGATCCACATGGAAAAAACATGACTATATTAAAGCATACCTCATTATCATGTTACAATGAATAACAACATGAATAAATGGAGTGCTGAGCTTGCCTGGCCTTAAGATGGCCGCAATGTGATCGGGCTCCCGCTCGCATTGCTACAATTCTCTCAATATTTGCATCATCCGACACTAAATTTGCTTAAAAACCAAAGACTACTAATGCCATAGATACCAGCTATGCAGCGTTGGCTCCGCTGCCGTGAATGACCGCCCCTCAGAAAGATAGCGAAGCTTCGCCTGTCTGTGCCTGTGCGGCCTAATCCGGCGCTGCCGCACCATATTGGGCCTGTGAGCCGCATCAGCCAGAGTGGAGAAGAGAGGTGGCGAGTGTACCCGGGCCCCTCCCGACCTCGCTTTTAAGATTGGCGCCGCGCTGAAGGAGCTGCTTCAGGACCGAGCCGGTGGACCTGAGGGGTGGCACCCGCTACTGCCTGACCTACGCTGAGCCTGGGAGTCTTGGTGAGCTTTGGGGGACTCGGGCTGACCGCCGCCGCCCGTGTTACATCTGCGCAGCTCATACTTCTTGCTACAGATGCTACCTGGTTACATGAAGGCCTACGGGACCCTAGCAGCGGTGTGCGCTGAGCGCCTCAGAGCCACCCGTGTGTGCCGCAGTTGGAGGTGCACGCTGGAAGACACGATCCCCCGCAACGCCTCGCAGAAGAAGTACTGCACCTGAGACATTGTGTGGAGGTCTGCGAGAGCTCCCGGCTTGGGGCTGAGTGGAGCAGTGAGTCCTGAGCTGTGTGGGGTGGCCTAGCGATGACGTGGAGGCACCTTTGTTTCGCTGCTTGCCCTGCTGGGCCCCGCGTGCAGCCCGAGCCACTCCGATCATGATACTTAGTGCAACGGTGTGGCTGAACGTCCTGCGTTGGAGAAAGTGAGCGGGACTGCGAGTCATATGAGCCCCTGGTGACCCCTCGCATTGGTCTGGAACAACTTGTGCAGCACCACTAGGGCCAGAAATACGGTGGTAGGTATATTCACTCAAACTCAGCACCCTTCTGCCTGTGTAGACTGTTCCACAAAACTATTGAGCCGGGCAGATCTAAGTGCTTTGCCTATGTTTTGGAGGGGCCGCTGGGAGCTAGTCTTTTTACAGGTTGGTCGGTGACGGTCGGCGCCACCTTTCGAGATTTGATAACGATCAGCGGCAAACGACAGCCCCACGCATTCCCCTGTGCAGGGTTGGAGGATTGTATCCTTGGATACACAAGTGGGGTGGTTTGCCTGCCTGTGGGCTTTAGTGAGTTGGGGTTTACCATCAGCCACTATTCTGCGCGACAATGGGGAAGTCTGATAAAACTCAGACCAAGCTTCAGTTTGACCTGCGCAAGTCAGCCAGATCGAGAGAGGACGATTCGGACACTGAACGGGGGAATCAAGGCACTGCTGGACAGGAGCCTGGGGGAGATCTGCGCAATATACTGGAAGCCATGCAGCAGAGCCTATCTACCATAGATGGTAAAATTGACTCTCTCTCCTACCGCATGGATCGCATGTCAGAGAGGATGGACAAACAAGCTGAGAGAATAGATATGGTAGAGAGGAGAGTCTCCGATATCGAAGATCAAAATGCTGAGACCACGAGTTCGCAAAAACAGGTTGGGAAATTGGTGGAAGCCCCATAGGCAAAGGCGGAAGATCTTGAAGCGCGCACCAGGCGCAATAACATACGTATTGTTGGTCTGCCAGAGTCCACGCCGATGGCCAACATGGAGCTATATGTGGAAACTTTGCTCGCCACCCTCGTGGGTCGTGAAACATTCTCCCCCATATTCGTAGTGGAACGTGCACATAGGTCACTTGCACCTAAACCTCCCCCTGGTGCTCCACCACGTCCCATAATAGCGCGGATATTGAATTACCCGGACAGAGACGCCGCTTTGTGTACATCACGAGAGCTACGTACACTGCAACATGAGGGCTCTGAGCTCTCACTATACCCGGACTTCACTCCTCAAGTGCAATAGGCACGCAGACGGTTCGCACTCATCAAGCGTAAGCTAAGAGAGATGAACATTGAATATGTCATGCTATATCCTGCTCGCTTGAAGGTCACGATTGAGGGGAAAGCAAAAGTTTACATGGACCCAGGGAATGTGCAACAAGCAATTAAAGGCTACGCTAAGTCACAGGGCGGCAAAAAGACACCTGAGAGAGTTGCGGAGGATAGCAATCGACAGAGCCCACTGGACCAGAATGACTGAGACACTATAGCGGTTGCAGAATGCACTGAGGGTCTTGTTTTTCATCACAGGTATAAAGTTGTCCGGTTAAGTGGAGGGAGAGATAACTGTACCAACTTGTCATTGGTATTAATTGGGTCAATTGGGAGTGGGATACATATGAAGTTTCTAATGACCATATAAATGTAAACGGAACTGCAGTTGCTCGGATTGTTTATTTGGTGTAAGTAAATTCAGACATGATGGCTACGGATGATAACTTGTATAGGAAGAATAATCATAGCGATGTTACGTTTGTGAAAACAGGTCGGGCACTCTCCGCCCCATAGTGTGACACACACGACCAGTAGAAGGGTTGTTAAGTTTTTGAGGGTGGGGGCAAGGATGTCATGTCAAAAGTTGGGGGACGCGACGTGGGTGGGGGTGGGGGGGTTATTGATTATACATTGTTTGATAGCGGCAGCATGGATTTGATTGTATGCATTCAACCTAACATCGATGAGTTTATTGTGAAAGGCGATATTTGGTCGGAAAATGAGCGGAGGGGGTGACCAAACAACCGCACCGGGGGTCACTATCTGTCTTTCTTAACCTGGAACGTACGAGGGCTAAATGATCAACGCAAAACCCGCAAAGTAGTTTTATATTTGCAAAGACACCACATAGATGTGGCCGTGCTACAGGAGACCGACCCACTTGGCTCCTACCACGGGGCTCCTTACGCAGCGAAGAATGAAAGGCTATTGTGTAGTAGCTGGTTTCACATCACATGCTCGGGGGGTGCTTGTGTGGGTTCGGCAGGGAGCCAACATCTCGATACGATCAGTTGACACAGACCCTGAGGGTAGGTATGTTGTGGTTTACTGCTGTAGCGGGAATCTGGAGGTGCGTGTAGTTGGGGTGAATGGCCCAAACTTTTAAAACCAACAATTCTACCGCAACCTGTACAGCAAAATCATTGCATACCCGAAGATGCCTACTTTATGGGGGGGTGATTTTAACTGTGTACAATCCCCTGACTTAGATAGATCAAAGGGTCCAACACGTTTACCCTCCGCAGCAGCGCAAGCGATTGCGGCTATTGCCGATACTGATGGCCTGGTTGATGTGTGGCGCCACCGCTTCCCAACGGGTAGGGGATACACACACTATTCGTCTGTACATGATATACATACACGTATAGACTACTGGCTAGCATCCCGCGATCTAATACTATTCATCACACGTACTCGGACCACTCACCAGTTATGCTACAGTTAAAAATAGATGACCTCCAACCCAGAACCCGAATGTGGTGCTTTCCACAGTATTCTTTGTTAGACGAGGTATTTAGGGTTGAAGTATCTCAGGAAATAGATCTTTTCTTTGCTACAAATCTTGGTAGTGTCCCTAAAATGTCCACAATATGGGAGACATTTAAGGTCTTCATCAGAGGGGTGGTTATATCTAAACACACCGGGGTACTGCGCTCCATTAGAGGTAAACTCGGGAAATTGGAAGCAGAAATAGCAGATTTAGAGCGACAAATGGCTGTGAAGTCTTCTTCTGACATACTAGCGCAGATTAAAACTATGATAGTTGAATACAATGATGAGGCCCAAACAGAAGTAGTTCATTTGGGGAAATATGCCACAGCAAAAATTTATGGAGAAGGGGAGAGACCAGGTGCTACACTAGCGGCATTAGCACGACTAATAGGAGGTTCACCTGAGGTGTTGAAATTGTGGGATGAAACTGGCACTCCGCTGAATGGGGGGACACAAATAGCGGACAGATTCCGCTCCTACTACACAGAACTATACACGTAAGGCACGGTTGACTCGGAGTAGATGTACGAGGAATATTTGTCATATATAGCCATGAAATGGCTCACGAATACGCATAGGGAACACTTGATGGCTCTATTGCGCCCCACTCAAAATATAAGCGGAGTTGAATACAATGTCCAATCACAAAGCCCCGGGGTCGGATGGGCTTACCGTAGCTTTTTACAAAGCCTACCAGAACCAGCTGGTGCCACATTTAGTAAACTTATTCGAGGAAATGGCCTTAGATGGCATCATGCCTCCAAGCATGAGAGAGGCCACTCTGATCACCTTAATAAAGAAAGATAAACCCCCACAACAATGCTCATCGTATCGACCACTGTCCCTGCTCAACACGGATACTAAAATATTTGCTAAAATACTGGCGAACCGGCTCAGCCCTTTACTACCCATAGTCGTGGCCCCCGAGCAGACGGGCTTTGTACCAACTAGGTACCTATCGAATAATTTACGCACCCTCTTTGGCGCAATGGTCGGGATCGATCCAAAGTCTAATGCCGCTGCAATTTTTCTCGATGCTGAGAAAGCTTTCGATTCCGTCGAATGGCGATTCCTGAAAGCTTTGCTGAGACGAGTGGGGGTTGGTGAAATTTTTATTAAATTAGTCGATGTTTTATACGAGCAACCCATGGCGAGGGTACGCGTAAATGGTCTTTTATCGGAGCCTATACATATCACTCGGGGCACGCGACAAGGGTGCCCTCTTTCCCCCCTGCTGTATGCTCTGGCTGCAGAACCTCTGGCGTGCGCACTGCGCAAATATCACGGTCACCGTGGAATAAGACTCCCACAATACAACTTGATTATCACCGCTTATGCAGACGACACGCTTCTCTACTTTAATGAACCAGCAAAGAATTTAATCCCGATACTTCAAGAGGTTGTGCGCTTTGGGCAACACTCGGGCCTGCGCATCAACTGGAGCAAGTCTATTGCGTTCCCACTGACTCCCTCTACTCACCCAGTGGTGGTCGACTACCCCATCGAGTGGACATCGGAGCCGACTCGTTACCTCGGAGTGCACGTACATCCCGACCCTGACATTGTGATTCGTGAAAATTACGGACGAGCAATATAGAAACTCACTGAATCCATTGAGAAATGGATTAAGCTGCCCCTATCCCTGCTGGGTAGAGTATCGCTCTTGAAAATGATTGTACTACCGAGGCTGCTGTTCCTCTTCGATAACATTCCCATATTATTACCAAACTCCTCTTTCCGCATGCTGCGTTCCCTCTCAATCCGGCTTGTATGGGCTGGTAAACAGTGGGACATATTAACCAAACCATACGCCGCAGGCGGACTTAATGCCCCAACTTTGAATTATACTATTGCGCAGCGCAACAGATGTATGCATACCAATGGTTACACGGGCCCAAGACAACCCTCAATGGTTTACTGAGTGGGAGGCAGTCCACCCTTTATCGCTCCCGCAGTACTTGTTAGAGGAGCCACGCCGCCGCTATCACGTTATTGGCCCAGTTGGGTGTACAAGGAACTTGCTATGGAGAGGTGCAGGTAGGCAGGGCTTGACTCCGCTTTACTCTCCCCAATTACCGATCAAGCTGTGCAATTGGTTACCGATGGGGAAAGAAAGAGAATTTCAGGCCGCTATGCGCGGTTAGGAGTTAATACTGTTGGTGACTTCTTCCAGGATGGGGTGGTTAAACAGTGGGATAAGCTACAATCAGACACGCCAAACGCCTCCAAGCTGGCTGAATTCCATTATTTTCGTGTGCACTATGCACTCCATTCAGTGTTGGGGGAGGAAATGGGTGAACCGCAGGAATATACATCTCTAACTTTTCTACTACGTGCCAAATCTCGACTCCACATCATATCACTTCTGTATACCCTCTCCAACACTACAACTGGGCCCTCGGCCGCGAAGGCGCTACTTGAATGGCGAGCGGAACTACAGATAGACATACCAGAAGAACAATGGGTATACTGCTGCACAAGCACAAAGTCCATTTCACAAAACGGCAAACATCGCCTTATACACTTTAAATTCTTACAAAGAGTTTACTACACTCCAGCCTGCCTGTTTAAATATGGCCTTAGAGAGGACGATAGATACTTAAGATGTGGGGCTCCAGACGCCAACTTCACGCATCTTTCGTGGAGTTGCCCTGGAATACGCACATTTTGGGAGACAGTGCACATGGCCCTACAGGACATAGCGGGGATAGGTCTGAAGTTAACACCTTTGGAGGCCTTGCTGGGTTATACTAAGGGATACCCTAAAGCCACAAGGAGACTGGTGTCTCTGGGCATCTTAATGGCCAAGCGCAGGATCGCATTGTGATGGATGAAAGGCCACGTGCCCACGTTACAAGACTGGTGCGCAGATTTAACCTACTGTAGTGTACACTCTGAAAACTTCAACGCCTTATGCCTGTGCGAAACAGACCAAAGAACATTTGGGAGCCATACAGTGCTTACTTGGCCAACCAGGCTGCGGCATCCGAATCGGTAGAAGAACAGAACAGGGCAGGGATTGGTTGATTGTATGATACACAATAACAACCTCTCAATATGACCAGCCTTTAATGTTGTAATCAACATGAGCCAGGTGACGATGGAAGCATGATATTGTGGCCCCCAGTTGTCCTATGGTAATGTATGAATATTAATATACAACGGTTGTACCCCATCAGATAGTGTGGCAGAAGGCTGCACCAGGTAGACTGTCAATATCATGATGTGTTTTATTGCCATTGCGGTCGCTGCATGTAATGTAATGACTATTGATAATAATGTTTGTTTGAAAAATGAAAATAAAGTTTTTAAAAAAAACCAACATGAATAAATATGCATTTATATTTGAAACCAATACCTAAATAAACAGCATATATAATTTAGAAAGATGGATACCTCAATTGCAAAATACATGATGATTATAAGATCCACGGAATGATACTAAAGTATATGCTATGAATATAGTAATATGTATCTATAAGCATTGATAAATGAAAGAAACTCGGCGGTTATACCCTATTTTCCTAATTATTGAAGCTAGGTGTGAAAAAAAGAATAATAAAACAATATCCATCTAAAAAGGAATCAAAATAAGGTACAATTCGTCCTGTTCAGAGTCACTCGATTTTGAGAAGTATGACAATTTCTCTGTCCTCAAAAATTAGATACTGAACATTCTCAGATTTCAGTGAAAGCTCATTAATTCTTTAAAAATTAGAATATCAAATTCTCAGGTGGAAATGGTGTAACTGGGGATGTTGAGGGCAAAGCTGAAATAGCTTATAAAGTGGCACCAACTGAATATGGCAGCGTAGACACTGCTGATATATGGATGAGGTTGATACATTTTGTATGACAACACTGATGGAATCCGAAAAGCCAGACACTGCTGGCGGCCTACTTCTTAAAAGAGTCAGCATGGATGGTGATGACACTAGTGATGGCATTGATGGATTGTCATATATACATTCGCGGATTGTCATATATTGCTTTTTAAATGATCGGTAGCTGCAGTGCAGTACCATATGCTTGATATGCAATTGTTGGTCTTGTTATTTCACCCATGTCAAGGGCCATTATTGGTGGATGTTCTGGTCAGGGGAGGCTCCTCCGTTTGAGCGGAGGAGCGTCACCCCACAAAGAAAAGCCTGAGCTGAAAAATAAAATGGTAATAATGTTTATTTATTACCATTTTATTTTTCAGCAACCAACCCGTCCAAAACTGAGTGACAGGACGGGGCGGGGCCAGTGCTGCTGAGTGGCAGCAGGGAGCTGTGTGCTATAGTTATAAATGTGCATGTCTCCTTGGCCGACCGTCTTGCGACGGCCAGCCAGACATGCGCATTTTAAACTTCTCTAACCTAGCTGTCCTAGACAGCTGAGTAAGAGAAAGCGCAGGCCTCTTACTCTTGATAGCGTCTGTGAGGCAGCTCCCTCCAATCCTGGTGCTGCTCTTTTGCTGGTGAGAGCAGCACCAGGATTGGTTAGGGGAGTTGGCTGCATCCCGCGTTGGAGCCTGTCTTGAGAGAAGACCGAAGGACGAGGATGTTGTGTCGCGCAGGAAGGTAAGTTTATTATTTTGTTTTGTGTCACCTACCCCACCACTCTCGGTACATACCAGCCGCCACAGGTTCCAATATGATATTCAGATAAAGTGTTTCAAAGCAGATCAAGCACTAGAATGCAAGTCGCACTTGAGGAACTTGGAACTTGTGAAATGACAAAGTCCAGTTTAACCCCTTGACCGCGATCGGAATTCCGCTCGTGTGCTGGAGATTCCGATCGTGGGTGGGATCGTGACGAGCTCAACTCGTCATGCGCACAGCGCGTCCGCGCAGCATGACGAGCTGAGCTCGTCATGAGCATCGAAGGGGTTAAACTCATCCTGTTCAATAAATCTCCACCAAAGTAAAAAGGAATTGCTTCACGGCATTGTTGTTCAGTTGGGCAGATGACACGTCCATCTACATCGGCATTCATGCTGGCTTTATTTCTTTACAAGGAAAATAAATAAGAATTGCACAACCTACTATCAGAAGAGTAGTTGAAATTCCACTAGGTTCATAAACAACAAACTGAAAAAGGAAGAGATGAATCCAAAAATAGTCTCAAAAATTGTCAAAAAGCCAGATCCAATGGTTTTAAAACATGGAATATGCCCATTGTATATGATGTATAAAGGTGGTGTGAATATGTCAACAAAATGTGTCGGGAATTGAGTCTGCAGAAGTTGTTGAATTTCAACTGCAGACTGGGTTGTCTGTAGGGCAAAAGGTTCTGTCGCAGAGGTTAAAGACACCTCTTTCTGTGTCAGGATTGTAACAAGCTTGTTTAGTTCATCACATCTACTTTTGGCCAGGGAGCACTTTCAAGTAGTTTCTTTGGAGGATAGAATGTAATTCCACTGCATTTCACGATTTTATGAACAGGTAACACACAAACGAAGCCTGGGTTCAACCAACATTAATCTAATTTGTTCTTATTAAATACAAATAATTTCTTAGAAGTGTATGATTAGAAAGAATAAATGAAACGCACCGCAAGTAATTTCCAAGCACGTCTGGGATTCAATAAGTAAAGAGTTGCAAGCCCCTTGCAAAGTGATAAAATCAGAGAGTGAATGGCCCAGTGTGTTGATGCAAGCAGCTGTGTAAATTAATGCAGGAATGTATTGTGTCTAACAACTACTTGACAGGACAATTCCAGACTTACTTAAGAAAAGTATTATGTATTTGTTCATGCCAGCCTAAGGCAATCATAAAAATGAACAGCAGTGATTGGCAGGGAGATTACCCGATGCAAGTGCCACATAAGAGGTGAGTCTTCTGCCTCAGTAAACAGGATGCTGTCTATTTTCTCAGCTGATAAAAGAGTGTACGCTGCTTCCTGTTTAGCAACTGTTATCTGCTTTGATGTCAAATTATAGAGATTAAACACTCTGGACTCATTTACGAGCTGCTAATGTACTTTATTAATTATCAAAGTTTGTAATGCCCAATCCATTGATTGCTTACAACTAAGCCTGCCCCTGTTGTAAATGATTCAAATCTTCTTTTAAAAGATTGGCACAGGAAAAAATAATGGTTGAAATTTTGTATATGTGTTTTGAAAGAGTTTGAAAACCCTTGTCAATAAATTTTACTTTATTCTGCATTATTTCTTTGCCAGTCTTTTTAATTCTTTCTATAGCATCTCTTTCAGAATATGCTTGCTTTTCTTTGATAGCAGTGTGTGTATATGTACACTGGCGGTCGCCAGCAGGTAGTTATAGTTAGAATGTAGTTTCCATAGGAAGAGCGTTTTTTCATTTGCCAATAACTTTGGCGTCGTTTGACAAATCCTCGTGAAATTTTCAAAATGAATGTGCCAGTCACTTCAGCTGCTGTCTTGAAAATTTCATGGTGATCCGTTAAGTGGAGGCCTAGAAAAAAAGGGGGTCCTAAAACGCTTTTTCTCCATGTTACTTTCCATTGGAAACTTTAGATACAGCTACAGCCCGAACTGCTAAAAGGAATTACACCAAATTTGGCAGAAAGGTAGCTCTAGGTCCAGAATGCGACCTTTTTGTTAAATGGTGTAAATCCGTTCAGTAGTTGCTGAGAAATTTAAAGAAATTCCCAGTTGTATATCTAGGGACGTGAAGGATCCGTGAACCCTCCCGATCTCGTACTGAGATCTGATTGGCTGCCAACACTTCAAACCAGAAAGTGTTGGTTCCATCTTGTCACTCGGTTGAACCGAGTCACAATAAAAAACATTAAACAAAAGAAAAGGGAGCAGTGTAGAAACACCCTGACCCCCCCAGGACCAAAAAAGCATTTATTTTAAAAATATTTAGGTGGAAATTGCGTTGGATTCGCGACTCCTGCCAAAAAGGAAAAAAAAAATGAAACAGCCTCCTTTGCTTTGTTTAATTAGGCCCCCAGGTGGGCCAGGTGCCGGGGCATTTGAAGATATAGGAGGGGTATGCATGGTCCCCTCCTCCTAGAATACCTAAAGCCCTGGGGCCCGCCACCTCCCTGGGGCATGTTTTAAGATGCATGCAAGGGTTGCCCTACCGGTAACCACCGCGTCCTGAGGACCGCCACCTCCCCAGGGCTACAGATAACAGTACTGTGTGGGGGCCACGCAGGCCCCATGCAGCCCCGGGGACCACCACCTCCCTGGGGCACAAATACATTAATGAAGGGGGTCCGTTGCGGACCCCCGGCCCGGGGACCGCCACCTACACGGAGCAAATTTGAAGAAGGGTGGGGGGCTGCGTGGCCCCCCTCCTGGAGCCTTATATGTCCCTGGGGACTGCCATCCCCCAGGGCCTGCTCCAGCAGTGTCCTGGGGTGCCCACCCCCGGGACATTGCAGTTTGCTATGGCATGGCGGGAGCACTGCTCCCGCCATGCCATAGCAAACAGTGTGCATTGCTTTGTGCAAGCGAGAGCATTTTGCTCTCGCTTGCTCAAAGCAAAGCACTTTGCTTTTACACACAGGGAGCTGCAAGTCAGCAGCTCCCTGTGTGTAAAATCAATGGCAGCTCCCGCAGGAGGCGGGAAGCAGGCCGGGACCGCGGGGGCCTTCAGGCTCCCCCCGCAGTTCCCAATGGAGAGGCCTGGCCCCGGGGGATAGGGTCCCCGGGGCCAAAAATGGCCCGCTCTGCCCACCTCCCATTGAATTAAAAAATACAAATAAAGGCCAGGCCCGGGAGTAGGGGTCCCTGGGGCTGAAACCAGCCCGAGAGGGGGGTCTCGTGGGCTCTCGCATATTTTTTATATTAAAAAAAATTAAAAAGGGTCAGGCCCCGGGGTATGGGGTCACCAGAGTCCCAAATGGTCCATGGAAGGGGGGGCGTCATGTGGAGCCCCTTCCTAAAATATAACCCCCCCCAAAAAAGTCAGCAACTCACTGGAGGCCCCACCCCCTTTCTCCACTACTCTGCAAACACGCCGCCTGGCGCGCTGCTGGTTGGGGTCTTAAGTCCCCTTGGCTGCCGAGGGTCCTTATGGGCCAAAAAGACCTTCTGTTACCTCCAGTAAGCCCCACAGAGCAGGATTGCTGATAGGTGGTTGGAGGCCATGCCACCATTCTCCACCACTCTGCAAACAGGCCTCTTGGCTCACTGCTGGTGGCGGGATGAGGTCCCCTTGCCTCCTGAGGGCCTCAGGACTAAAGTGGACTTTTTACCCCAACCAGTAGTGCATCAGGACACGCGTTTGCAGAGTGGTGGAGAAAGGGGGCGTGGCCTCTGACGGCCTCTCAGCAATCCAGCTGTGTGGGTCTAATTGGAGGTAACAGGAGGGCTAGTTAGCCCCCAAGAACTCTCAAGAGCGAAGGGAACTTCAACCACCAACTAGTAGAGCTTCAGGAGATGCTTTTGCAGAGTGGTAGAGAAAGGGGGTGTGGCCACTGAAAACCTCTCAGCAAACCCACTGTGTGGGACTTGCTGGAGGTAACAGGAGGGGGAGTTGACCCCAAAGGACCCTCAATAGCCAAGGGGACTTCATCCCCCTACTAGTAGTGCGTCAGGAGGCACGTTTGGAGAGTGGTGGAGAAAGGGGGCGTGGCCTCCTACCAGGTCTGAGCAATCCCGCTGTGCAGGACTTACTGGAGGTAACAGGAGGGGTAGTTGGCCCCCAAGGACGTCCTTGGTGGTCATCTGTTAGCTATTTATACCACCAGTTTATCAACAGTGAAAACGGACATGCATCGTAAAAGAATCATCCAAATGGATTGTTACTGAGGTTGTAAAACAAAGTCAGTGAAAACTTGCTTTAAATTTGATGCACAGAATATTCAATAAAGTTTCATGTTTTTTGCATCCACCATTCATCCTCACTGAACTAAGTTTGTTGTTAAGCAGACCACAGAGTCTATAATGCCTCATTGTTGAATATGCAAAACCATGTCCTTTCACATCGGTAATCGGTATGTTGTTTTTACCTTTGAATCTCGTTTTGTCATTCCATACTTCCCTGTCGCCTTTAAAGGATTACATTCCATCTGTGGCAAAGTTATATGTCAATATGCCGATATCAAAGGTTTTACCACTCCATTAATTTGAAATGAGATCGCTGGTAGCCACTCACTATCATGCCATTCATTTAAATTCTGTCATGATGGCGTGCAAGGGAAATTCCCCTACAAACCCTGGCTGCCTTCAAAGTTTTTTCAGTTATGCCAGGTGGGCCTCACCAGGCTCTTCCATGAAACACTCCATCCTTTCTCCAACTGCAGCCGGTGGGCATCCCCTTTCAACAATATTCCAAAAGACAACTGGCGGCAGGGACGCCCATCCTCTCGGGTCGGGGCTTGAAAGGGCACGTCACTCCCCACATATACCATGAGAAATATATATATATATTTAAGGTTAAAAGAATGTTATAGTTAAGTTCACATTTTACATGCACAAAAACATAAAATTCATCAGTCATAGTTAGAGTTATCTCAAGTAACTATGATTCATTCCCTAAGGTAACTATAACTCATGCCCTCGCAATGGACTGCTAGTTCCCCACATAGTACATCAGTCATGACATATTCTTTGACATCATTGATAATATCACTGCAACATTTGCTGTGAAATTATTGATGAGAAATCAGCGCATGGCGGGGGCGCGAGTTATAGTTACCTTAGGGCATGAGTTATAGTTACTTACGATAACTCTAACAGCTGAATTTGTATGGTTTTGTGTGTCTAAAATGTGAACCTAACTATAACACCCCTGTACCCTTTGGTGTTTTAGTGAATTTCTAAGGTTTTTAACATTTTATTTCCTAACTATAATGTCCCTTTAACCTTCATTTTTTTCAGTGAATTTCTATGTTTTTAAATTTAATTACTATACGTCAATACAACCTCTGCCATGCATAGTCAACCCCCCCATATGCAGCCAACCCTACACCGTGCATGGCGTTAGCCCCAGTGCCTGGCCTGTGGCCAGGCTGTGCGGCCAACCCCCCCAAAGGAAGACCAACCTGAGTGGGCGGCACGCAGCTCCCCTCCCCGGAGACCCCATCCTCCGTGGCCTGCCACCTTTTTTTAGGGGAGGGGGAAGTGGCCCCCTCCCCAGGCCGGATTTGACCCCGGGGACCACATCCCCCAAGGGCCATCACTTAAATTATGGAGGGGGCATGCAGCCTCCCTTTCCAGGCCGAACTTGGCCCGAGGGCCCCATCTACCGGGCCTGGCCTTATTATAAAGGGAGGGCATGCAGCCCCCCTCCTCAAGCCAATATTGGCCCCAGGGATCCCATCCCCCAGGATCCGCCCAGTAAATGGTGGGTGCCCTGTAGCCCACCCAGTTCATATTTAAAAGTTAGAGGGGCTATGCTACCCCCTCTCGTGCAGATTTTTGCCCCAGCAACCCACCCCCCGGGGCCTGCGCATTAAATGGTGGGTGCCCTGGAGCCCACCCAGGGCACCACTTCATATTTAAAAGGGCGATGGAGGCAAGCTGCCCCCTCCTGGGCCATCCCCTGGCTACTCCATCCCCCAGGGCCTGGCCCGTATGTAACTGGGGAGGGGGCACACAGCCTCCCTCCCCAGGCCAGTATTGGCCCCAGAGGCCCCATCCCCAGGGCCTCTCCACTAAATGGTGGGTGCCCTGGAGCCCACCCAGGGCACCCACTATCTTTTTGTTGGAGGTCGTGGGGAACCACAATGCCCCCCCCAGCCCCAGCCAGCTCCCCACCTCCAGCGGGAGCCAGCACTGCTCCCTCCTGCAGGTAGCAGCTAAAAATGCCCCAGGACATAGCAGGAGCCCAGCCGTGGGAGATGGGCCCCCCCAGGGTCATTAATGGATTCGGGAGGGGGGTCACTCTGTCTCCCTCCCTTTTGATGGCATAGCTGGGCCCCTAGGGAGCAGGGGCGGCTCTTCCGTAATGGCGGAGGAGCATCACCCCACAGCCCATGCCAGCAGACAATAAATAAAATAATAATAAGACAATGTTATTATCATTTTATTTTTGTTGTCTGAACCCCGCAATACAATACCTATAGGGCGGGGCGAGGCAGGGAGGAGTACTGTGCACTCATAAGTGCGCATGTGTGCTTGCGCTGGCCGTCCTAGGCTCAAATGCACCATCTGAGCGGCAAAGGAGGCAGCTCAGACCAATCCTGGCGCTGCACTCATGTGAGAGCAGCGTCTGGATTAGTTATGGAGCCTGTGCCCTGAGGGCCCATCCCCTTCCGGCCCGATGGCGACAAGAGAAGCAGCGAGGCGGCAGCATACAATTTTTTCTCTCCTTTCTCTCTCCCTCTACATTCTTCCTCTCTGTGATCTCGAACTATGCCCTCCCCACACTTCCACAATACATACTCAATTTACTGGTTCTGCTCCCCTTCTTTGCTGTGCTTTCTCCCCTTACAGCCTCTGTTTCCCCCTTTTTGCTCACTCCCTGCTCTGTTTGGCCCCATGCTTTGTCCACTCACGGGTGCCTGCTGACTGCTTGAGTTGTGCTCATAAGCCCAATAGCTGAGTACTTTTTAGAATATAACCAAAGTTCATTTTAGAGATATATAGCAGCTTTTCTTTTGGCAACACACTGTGCTTGTGTTAATTGTAAAACTTTGCGATTTTTGTGTAATCCCGGCTGCCATTAACCAAAGTTTACTACTGCAAAATCCAGTTTTTCTGCTGTTTCCTTCATTTTCCCTCTTCCTACCTGCTCTCCCAAACACAGCTTGTGGATTAGACAACTGGCCACACCCCTCCTTCAGGTGCGCTCATTGGCCTGTTGCTGGGCAACCGCTTGACTGGGCCTGCAGCTGAGCGTAGGAGGCTGATAAAGGGTCAGATGACCTCCCCAGCAGCCTTCACAAGCCCTCCCCCGGGGTGTCTTAGCCTGGGTGTCAAGACTAGGGGTGGAGAGGACAAGGGCATTGCCTGTTTGGGCCTGTGCAGGCCAGTTAGGGCAGAGGGCCAGAGATGCTGCACATTTTAAAATCTACAGCAACACTCCAGGAAACAGCCACATAACAGCTATGCACATTAGCACACAACAAACACACATGACTTTCTACCAACAACATGGTTAATCCACCCTCCGCTCACTCAGCAAACTCTACCCAGATGCATAATACACTCCTACATACTCTTGTACCCCTACACCCACACACTACTACACAAGCCACGACTCTTTACTACAACACAACTGAATACATATTTTGTTTACATACCAATAAATCAAACAAACTCGCACAATTAATCTCACAAACTCCCATCCTTCCAAACAAACCCCTTTCATTACCCATTGCCTTCTCCTAGCATTGCCCTTGCCATCCTTCTTAAAACCTTCTTCAACCATCTATCATACCACATTACCACACAACCATTCTCTTCTTCTCACACACTACCAATTACAAAGTCGTTCAAAACTCTGCTCCACTGTTAAGGGAAAAGTATCCCCCTGCCAAGACTACAACCCAGGGGCAGCTCCTCCATGTGGGCGGAGGAGTGTCGCCCCACTGCTTTCTCGCAGTGCGAGAAGCAGAAACATAAAATGGTATTTTGAATACCATTTTATGTTTCTGCTTCTTGCACTGCGAGAAAGCAGAAGGGTATGCCTGGTTGGGGGCAGGCGGGTGGGCGGTCCTGCAGGAGTCCAGGGGAGGAGTGGCTTGCCCACTCTGAGTGCGCTGACTGTTTGGTCGGCCCCAGGGCCGACCAAACCAGTCATACGCACTCTGCATTTTCTCTATGTAGGCTGCATGCAGCCTACATAGAGAAAATGGCCTCCCCATAGACGCCTGTGGGGTCGGCGTCCTAGCCAATCACAATGCTGCCATTGCAGCATTGTGATTGGCTTAGGGGAGGGGAGGGAGGCTCCCTCCTTCCTGTATGGAGAGGAGAGAGGAGAGAGGAGACGCAACGCGGGACCGGAGGAGATGGTAAGTTTAATTTTTAAAAAAATTAAAGTAACCCCCCCTCCCCACGCGAGCCCCCCACGCCCCCCACCCGCGAGTCATGCCGGCCGCGACTGCTACAACCATCTCTCAAAACAAATATTTTTCCACTCTCACACTACACAGAGACTCTCAAACACAATCCTATCCCTTTCTCCTTCACCATACACAACACACCTTTCGCTCACACTCAAATCCTACACCTCAAGTCGCTATCAAAATACCAGATAATACTTCCCCACAAAAACAAGACCAAAAACACATACAAAATTTATCTGAATAAAATCTCACACATTCAACAACTTCCCACTATCCCAACATAACTATACACATCCATTCTTCTCTGAATTCCAGTATAAATAACACACATTTAAACCCATCTCTACCTTACACTCTCCAGGCAACAAATACACCAATTGCTTAATCGACATACACACACCAACACTCACTCACACGTCTATCATCCATTGCTCATTTCAGAGCCATATAACATGACCTTCATTCTCCACCACCACCCCTTCACCCATATACCTTTCACCTTCAACATACGCAAATGAAAGCAACCACAACACACTTCATAACCTCGCTTCCCCTTTTCTATCGCAAAACAAGCTTACTTTTCACACACAACTCCACAGCTCCATCTCTCAATTTCAAGCAGACTCACCACCACCCACACAACAAGATCCAAAAAACATGTCTTCTAAGATTTCAGGGGGAGAATGATAAACAAAATACTTTTTCTGTCCTCCAACAGTTAAAACCACCACGAATAGCACATGATCCACAACTTCAAAGGACAATACTAACCTTCCTGCAGCACACACTTACACCACTTCTGAAATAGAATCTTTAGACTGCCTGATAAATACTCATACTATTTCTAAAAACAAGTATCACATATTTGGCCTCTTGATAGACACAGACCCTGACTTATTTTTCAAAATGTTATCACGTCTGGGACAAGATATGGCACCAGTATTGCATGAAGCTGTTCCACAAGGATATCAAACTGCAACACAAAATAGCATAGGCAAAAAAGGAGACTGCTTAATCGTCCTATTAAAGGAAGCAACAAATCTCACCATAGCTGAGGATATTTCTTTACAAGTTTGTGAGGACCTCCTTGTGAGATGCACCCCTACCCCAACTTTTCCATGTTACTTTCTCCTTCTCTACAGACCGCCACCTAGCAATGCAAAATTCCCAGACACATTGCTAGATACAATCTCTGACCTTATTACAATATACTCAAACCTATACACCCTTGGTGACCTCAACATATGGTTTCACAATCCTAATATGCCACAACCCAGAATTTTACTCGCTTGCCACGGCACATGCAACCTATAACAGCTTGTTCCCAGTTCCACACACATCGCGGGACACATATTAGATATCATCTTCGCAAACCCAGACCATGTCACATTTCAAAAGATTACTCCAGACACATGGTCAGAACACTACCTCGTTGCCTTTCAACACAAGGCACCAAAACTCACCCCAACTAAAACCAACTTGTTCTCAACTACACATCGACCTTGAAATAAGCTGAATTTGGGGGAACTAGAAAACATGCTTACCTTCAACACAGAACTGGTGGTCACAATCAATTCTGTACAATCACTCTATTGATGGCTTAAGCTCTTGATCTCTTAATTCCTCTTAAAACATCTACACTTAACAAAAGAAAACATGCCCCTTAGATGAATGCTGAATTAAAAAAGATCAGAAAACAAATTGCTAACCTTTCAAAGGAACTGGCTCAAAACAAACAACACCTAGACAAGATATGCCTACACAGACACAACAGAATGTACAAGTAAACAATCAAAAAGGCAAAAAAATATACTATTCCAGCTGAATCAACAATACAAATTGTGCTAATGAAGAATTTTATAAAACACTCACAGAAATCCATAAGCCAAAATGCACAAAAGCTACCTGTCCCATTTCACAAGAATTTTGTAAAAAACTGGGAAATTGTTACACAACTAAAGCAAAGATGTTGTCTACTTATCTTAACAACAAAAAAACAAACAGCCCCAACTCATTTCCCAAAAACCGCTCCAGTCAAAGGCAAGCACAGCTTCTAAGCTCCTTCAAAGAACTATCACCGACTGAATTCCTGGAGCTTGTCAAAGCGAGCAAGTCAGTCAGATGCCCCTTTGACCCTTGCCCACCTCAAAACTTCAAAAACATTCTACTATCAACTTCAGTGGCCACCCTAGTCAGAACACTCATCAACAACTCCTTAACAACAGAGGTTTTCCCAGATGAAAAAGGCATGCATACGCTCATTATTAAAAAAGAAACCTAACCTGGACAATCAAAACCCCGACAACTACAGACCCATAGCAAATGGACCATCCCTGTCCAAATGTATAGAAAGAGCAGCTTTTGCCCAGATGTCACAATTCATTGAAGACCATTCTGTACTTAATGATATCCAAAACTAGATTCCGTCCAGGAAGAGGCATTTAATCAGCCCTAATCTCTATCTGGGATGACCTTCAAAGCACAGTTCGCTAGAACAGGGTAGCTGCCCTCTCTTGGACCTTTTGGTAGCCTTTGACACTGTGGCTCATGACACACTAATTCAAAAACTTGAGGAGGTCAGAATAGAGGGCACAGCCCTCACCTGGATCACATCATACTTACACAATAGAACAAATATTATACATACTCCTCCATTCTCTTTTAAACCATACATCATTAAAGCAGGAGTCCCTCAAGGCTCAATCATCTAAACTATGCTTTTCAACATCTATATGAACTCATTACCAGATATAATCAATGGTTTTGACTTATCCTGCTATAACCATGCAGATGACACATAAATACTTCTGAAACTGGAAAACCCAAAGGACAATGGAACAACAAAAATCTTCAGTTGCCTCCAGTCCATTGACCAGTGGATGGCAAGGGCCACCTCAAATTGAATGCCTGCAAAACCGAAATACTCACCTGTGGTGACTGGAAAACCTATGACCTTCTCTACGACTGGCCTGATGATCTAGGATAACCACCAAAAAATATTGTCGTGTAGTTCCTATAAGACCTATATAGGATCTGCGCGTTTAGACAACATACACTGTGGGACTGGTGTCCAGACTAATTCCAGACACCCCCACCGGGTATGTTGGCCTGTGTACCAGCTAGCTCGCAATGCCACTATAACCTCCTCTTACCAAGGAGACAATAGTTCTTGGCAACTATCGAACATGACAACCCTGATCCCTCAGGACCGTGGAAACAGTAACTTACGTTTCGCTCAGTCACTCGTGCTTACTTGTTCTCAGAGAGATACACAGAATAAACGGTTGGGACGTTTTCAATAAGTATTTATTGAACAGTCGTTATTCTAGCGTAAAATAAGTGCACTGAAATCACCAGTAGACAGTAGCATATATAAATGAGTAGCAGCACTAAGAAAGTAAACAGATGGTAGGTTTCTACCATTTTGCTAAAATCATAAATATAGGCAAGTATATAAAATACATTGCAATAAAATGCATACTCCTGCGATGCACCCTAACTAGATGTACATAGGTGTACCTAGCATGTGAGTAGGTGTAAAGCCAAGAATCCCTCTAGGATAAAGCCAACCCCATTACCTGATGCGAGACTGCGGGAGCCCGTTCTCGTCTCGAGCTGAACACCCTGCAAGGGATGTCAGACCACTGCGAGCTGGAGTATCTGCATGCAGGAACCTCAGCGTCTTGCGTCAGTGTGTCATCCGGGAAGTCCTGATCTCCTCTATCTATCTCAGCAAGATGTGGTGTTTATATACCCTAAGGTATCCCCAGGGGTTCTACCTTGCTGTGTCAGTGTAGGACTTAGGACGACGTCGGGAATGAACTTTATACACAGTTATTATGCAGGAGAGGATGGTCCTGCTGTGATTCCAAGAAACTAAGGGGGATATTCACAAGGACTTATCTCCGAGTTATCGCCAACTTAACGCACCAAAAGTGGTGACAGATTTAACACCCCGTTCACAAGCGGGTGAAAACTGCAGACAACGCAAGTATTCCCGCGATAACCTCCTCAACATTTACCTCCATGGGTGACACCACCAACTAACCCTAATGAGATGCAGAGTAGGCGTTCCCGTGCAAAAACACACCAAAACACCACTACACCACGGGCCTGATTCACAGAACTAACTTACGTCAAAAACGTAAACGTAAACGTAAACGTAAAGTTAGTACTTTTTAGGTATTCACAGAATACACTTACTCATTTTGGTATTCACAGAATGAACTTACTCATTCCGGTATTCACAGAAGGCATTTAGAAGTCCTAACTTTAGGACTCCTAAATGCCTTCTGTGAATACCGAAATGAGTAAGTTCATTCTGTGAATACCAAAATGAGTAAGTGTATTCTGTGAATACCTAAAAAGTACTAACTTTACGTTTACGTTTTTGACGTAAGTTAGTTCTGTGAATCAGGCCCCACTTTCACAACGAACTGCCAGATCTGCGTTGCGAGTCAAAACCACGCGATAAGCCGCGGTAGCAGCAGGTATTTAACACCTGCTTCCTGCCGGTGTAAAGCCGGACGACTACCAGCAGTAGGCAATGGAGCCCCGCACACAGCCACATCTGAGGAACAAACAACGCCATGGAGCTACTCATCATGCAGCTCGGAGCCCCAACAGGGCCACAACACCCACCGCCGCCACCCCCGGACCGCCACCACCCCCAGGACCCGGACCGGCACCCTCCCCCGGACCACCACAGAGGCAGCACAGAGTAAGACAGTGGACCTACCGAAAACGCACCAGTCTCACAGACCTGACGCCCGAGGAAGCCATTGCCCACTACAGGCTCAAAAGGACAACCATCATCTGCATCATGACCCACATCGGCCCCAGGTTGACGGTCCCAACCCAGCGGACAACCAACATCCCTCCACAGACAAAGCTGCTGGCTGTGCTGCACTTGTTGGCCTCAGGTACCTTCCAACCAACAACTGCCAGAGTCGGAGGAGTCTCACAGCCAGCCCTGTCAAAGTTCATCACACCTGTCCTGGATGCCATCATCAGCTTCATACCCCAGTACCTTCACTTCCCCCACACTGCGCAGGAACAGCTGGAGACAAAGCAAGGCTTCTACGCCTTTGCTAACTTCCCACACGTGTTGGGGGCCATTGACTGCACACATGTCCCACTTATGCCCCTGCAGATACTGCACACCACTACCGCAACAAAAAGCACACGCATTCCATCAATGTGCAGGCAATAGTGGACCACCGGGGAATGTTCACCAATGTTGTCGCAAACTACCCCGGCAGTGTGCACGATTCCTACATCTTCCGACAGTCCATCATCAACCAGCGCTTCCAGGATGGCATCTATGGAACTGGACTGCTCGTTGGTAAGTGCAAAATCAACACACCACACACCTCAAAGACACCATCACACAACGCACAACTGTGGGTATGCACACGTGTCCAAACCACATACAACATGTCAATCAACATGCCCACCTACCAGAAACGACTACACAACTCCATGGTGATCATGGGCCTCCCCTGCACACAATACAGCTATATCATGGCACCACAGCCACACAACAGCTGAACGTGTGGCGAGGCGGAATGCAGCCATGTGCGAAGGATGCAAGTGACCCGTGAATGGGAATGTACACAACGACAAGTGAGGCGTGGATGTGCTGGCCAAACATGGGTATGCAAACTACAGATATGTCCATGCAGACATCAACTGCTGGTGACTGGAGAGCAGTGAACAGTGGACGCAACCATGTCACCCCAGGCCGTGGGTCAGATCGCGCAAATGTCCCTCACTGCGTCCCCCCCTGTGTGCGTGAGCGTAGTGGGTTGGCCCAGAGTACGCCAGGCCTGCGCAGGGGTGTGTACAAAAACCCTGTGGCGCAGAGCGTGGTTCTCTCCCGGAAAGGCCAACGTCACTGCCAGGGCGGTGCCTCGCAGTCCGCCACGAGTCTGACGCCGTGAGCAGCAGGGCTTGTGCGCCTGCTGCACCCCAGGACGCTGATACCCAGACCAGGCCTGCCCGCCCCAGCGCTCCAAGGCCGCACTGCTCACCTGCCGACACCGTCGTGTGTCAAAGAGGGCCCACCACGTGCCCGTGCTAGCTCCAGGACCCATGTCCGCGGCCTCCTCAGGCCATCGCTGTCCTCCGTGACACAGGCCCCCAGGGGTCCACATTCTTTGACATACTCCACCACTGCAGCCCGGCTACACTGCAGTCCAGCATGTCCCACATCTTGAACTGAGTCATCAGTGATCAATGGCCGGGTCCATGCCAGTGTACGCAGGGGGAGGACTGAGAATGCGATGCGTCACATTCCAGTGGAAACACGGATCACGGTCACAGAGGAGGTCAAGCAGAAGCAAGGACTGACCTGGTGCCACTAACCCTGTCCGCCATGAATGTCCGTCAGCCTCCGGTGGAACATTGTTGGTGTCTGAGCCTTTGGCCTGAGGGTTGTCCTCAGCAACGGGCAGTTACGGACTTGGTGTCTGGCATGCGTCTGTGGCATTCATATCCGCCATGTTGCCGGACACAGCTGGCATGTGCCCTCTGCATCATGCCCTGGGGGTGCACCTCCCATTCTCCCCCGAGACACTCCGCGGAAGGCACCTCTGAGACATTCGAGACCCTGCTCTGCCCCCATGACCCTACCCCAGTCTCCCGCAGGTCAGCGTCCCGTGGCGGTAGGCCCATGTCGGCCGCTGTGCATCCGGGGCCACTAACCCTGTGCGACTCCAGTCATGCTCCCTTGTTGTTCTGACATTGCATTTCTGGGTGCCTGATGACTGTTGGAGTTATTGCCAGCACCAGCTACTCCCTGAGGGCTGGCTTACACTCACCCCACACACAGCCAGCACAGGCGTCACTGGACTAGTGGGCCTGCCAACACATCATGCCAAACCACGTATTGATTCTTTTCTCTCTGCACTGTCCCAGGTGATCAAGGATATGCAGTCTGCCCTTGGATGATGACACCCCTCCGAGACCCGAACACACCCGCCCAGAGGCAGTACAATGCGGCCCACATATGCACCAGGGGCATCGTTGAACGCACATTTGGCGTGTTGAAGTCACGTTTCAGGTGCCTGGACGTCACAGGTGGAAGGCTCCTGTACAGCCCGGACATCGTGTGCAAGATGATCGTTGCATGTTGTGTGTTGCACAACATCTGTGTACGCACCAATGTCCCTTGGATCCCAGTTCCAGAAGTACCGGACGATGATGGGGACGATGGGGCAGGTGGCCCACATCCCACTGCAGCTGCGGCAGGAATGGCCTGTAGGAACACCATCATTGCCAATTTCTTCTCATGAGAACGTCACGTTGTGGCCATCCCTGCCAATCATGGGACAGTACAAAATGTCCACAGGCACAGCATGTGTGAATAAAACATATTTGCAGGTCACAGGTTGTACTTGTACATTGTCATGTCCCAGTTTCCTGCTGTGCCAGATGTGATGTTCCATGTTGTGCACATTTGCGGCACCAGTTGTGTCCTGTGTTCTGTTGTGGAGGTATTGCTGTTTGTACCACGATGTTGTCAATGTCGAGGTGCCCTTATTCTTATGTGCGTATGCTGCACGGTGGGTGAGTCGCTCCTGCAGCTCTGATTTGGCTGCCACTTATGTCTTTCATGCGGTGTGCCTTTCAGTTCTGTGCTTTTACAGTGCTGAGATGTTGCAGATTTGGGTAACTTGTGCTCTTTGTCGAGTTGTGACTCTTGGGCATGGTTTGTCCGCAGATGTGTCATTGATGTCAGGGGTTGTTTGTGCAGGTAGTTGTGTCCGAATGTGACCTGCTCCTTTTCGGTTGTGGTCCGCACTCAGCCACCTCAGTGTCGGGCCGTGTACATTGCCATGATGATTGGACTGCAGCCATGCTACTCGTCATGTGGTGTCTCTTGCTTTGTCAGTGTTGCTGACGTATTTGCATGTTTGCTGTGTTGCGCACGTGTGCATATGTTGGTTGTGTGGATGTTGATGTGTAGGGTGGGTGCCCCTTTGGGCACATGATGTTCGTGGGACTACTTGGTGTTTATGTGTGTGCTGAGGTGTTCCCGTGGGATCAGGGACATGATCCAGAGTCATTGTGGGTGTGCAGTGTGCCCTGCTTGATTGTGCATGTGTGCCATTGTGCCCATCTCCCCGTACCCCCACTCCCAGTTCGCTACGCACCATGTTGATGTGATGTTGGGTCATGTTGGGCAGTGTCCAGATCACCAGCTCATGTCACCGTCTCCCGACTGGTGACTGTGGCCACCATCTTCTTCATGTCATTCAGCTCATGGTGTTCTGCTGGCCCCCTCCTCCGGGGTGCGTTGCTGCTTTCGTGTTGGCAGCCATTTTCTGCTTGGCTTTTGTCATTCAAATCAGTCCAGCACCTCTTGTGCTCTTCCATTGTCCTCCTCAGCCATGCGACGGCATTGGCATGATCCGAGGTGGTGGGCCATCTTTGCCTCTTTGTTGCCAATGACACGTTGGAGGTGACGTGGAGTTGGTGGTGGTGTTCGCTCTCATCCGTGGCGAGAATAGGGTTTTCCTGTGGACTGTACCCCGTCTTCCTCTTCCTCTTCTCATTGCCCTTCCACGAGCCCTGTATTCCTTGGTGTTCCTCCGTGGGGAATGTGGGGTTCATGTTGTCCTCTGCAGTGGGCAGGGTGCATCCGTGGTACTCCGCAGTTGGTTTCCTTTTTAGTGGCATTTTCCGTATGCTGTTCTTGTGCTTTTTCCCACATTTCGCGTGGGTGTTGCTGGCCTCTCGCTGGTTGTCACTGTTTTCTTATCGCGTTTGGGCCCATCGCGTCTTTTTGCGCGTTGGTGTTTGTGGTTTTATCTCCGTCGCGGTGGTTGTATCTCGGACATTGGCCACGTTTTCGTGAGACTATCGCATGGTACCGCCATGTTGTGAATTCCACGTTAACACGGGGTTATTTTCCCGCAATAGGCTGCGATGTGTAAAGTTGCGTTAACATTTTTTGGAGATGTTTAGCACACGTTCTTGTGAATATACCCCTAAGAATCCTCATGCATAATTTATGAGGCCAGTGTCCAGGGAAAAACCCTACGTACTTCTGTGTGGTATTGTAACTGGGTAAAAGGTCAGTCCTTCAAATATGTTATGTATGTAGTATAGGAGAGAATGTAGGTGAAGGGTTATGATGTTACCTAGACCTATATCGGGGTACCTATATGAAATATAACACCCACTCCTCATCCGACTGGACGACATTACTAAGATCTAGCGTACTACCAAGGCGTTGAGAGGTTTGTACGCAACAAATAATAATAACATTTTTTAAGAGAAGGTTAAAAGCGTTAAAAAAAACCTTTAAAAGTGTTCTATTTAAAAAATCATTCAAGTAGTGGCTCTAAGGTGTCCGTTTATATAGTCCGAACAACTACAAGCATTTGAAAGCCATGCAGGTCAAAAGGTTTCAATTTGGAATTTCGAAAAAAGCTAAAAGCCTAATCTTCCTAGCATACGACATGCCAAATGTTTATGTGTCCTTGCTGGTAGACGCAACATTGCTGCTGTCTGCATCTGCAGCTGACGATCCCTGTAACACCTCACAAAGAATGTCAATTGAGCACAGATGATCTTCCGTACTGCCTGCAGCAGGTGCCGGAGCAGCCTGTGCTACATCCAAGGCCTGAGTGTTGGAGGAGCCGGTGTCCTTACCAACAGGAGCAGAAACTACCTGTGGTGGCTCTAACAATGCTGCCAACAACATGGGAATGCGCTGAGGACACTGCAGAACATGGGCCGTTATCGGGTCCAGTAAAGCATCAACGTCTGGTGGCGCAACCGATGGAAGTGTCAGACAGAGGTCCAACACGCATTCTTCTCCGCAGAACAGGCATCGGAGAACAGGTAGGACACAGTCCATCCAGACTGGTCTAAATGACAGGAACCAAGAGGCGCTCAGTTCCCGTAGGCGAGGTGTGCCCAGATGTTGTACCATGCGATCACGGTATTTGGGCTCTAGGAGAGCTGTTGCTATCTCCTTGGTGGCTGGGATGTCCATTGCATAGCAGAAAGGTAACAATCAGGATTCCTGCTATTAGAAACAGGATCAGCGAAAGCCCTCCAAAAATGCTTCCAAAGACTGAGTGTATAAAGTTCGGTATAACTCCGAGGACCGTCTGAAAGGTGCTTAACAGTCCGGAACCTATGGTCTTAAATAGGTGTACAATACCCGTCGTATCAGACATGTTAAAGATACGACTTACCATTTCTGTGAAATGGAAGGGGCAGTTTGTAAGTATAAGTGCCTGTATCTCAGCCGAGGACCTTGCGATCTTGAGATCAAAAGTCTCCCGGGCGGAGGTTAAGGGCACGGTTCGTTGTAAAAGCATGGCTTTCATTCTGCTCACAGTATCAAACCGTATAAAGGAAACATTTAGCGAAGGCCATAACGGCGCCTCCCTGACTGTATGTGTTGTGCATACAGCAAGTAACGCTGGAGCTCACGGTGACTAGATATGCGATGCCCGGAAGCATCCCACAACAACTTTGATCATTCAGCATCAAGTAACTCCCATTCGAGAGAAGCCTGAATACCGGATTAATCACAGCTGCCGAGGTACCCCTCAAGTGACAGGACAAGTTCGCCACAGACCCATTACAAGCCCTGTGTAGCATAATATCCTGGCATATGAGAGATCCACTTAAAGCGTTCTCGCAGTTAGTTCCGCTTAGAAACACTTCCAGATCCTCACTCCTGCATCAAAATCTGTATGGTAAATCCCAGGCTCCCCTGATGAATTCCTTACCCATCTTCTCATATCTGCCTGTCAGTTGTTGTTCTAGGCAATATTGAAACTAAAAAGTTGCGACCGGTAATGTTATATGGACGTGGATTAACCACTCTGTGGACGGTGACTCTGCCACAGTAAAGGGTAACCTATCCAGTTTCTCAATGCGCAGCATTGTATATTTTGCTCCCCTCTGTGCCGTTTTCATCTGTTTTTCTGTTAGATTGTATGCAGAAAATAATGACGTAATGTTGAGAAAACGCCAAGGCACATAACTGTCGAGCAATGACTGCAGCGTCCAGCTTAACAAAATAATAGAACGTAACTGCGACTGTCCATGTTGCAATATGGACAAATCCTGTTCTATTACATCGATAGCAGAAGATACAATGTTGCCCAGTGAATATATCCTGGATGTTAATGTAGTCATACCATTGTCAACTACGGCTAACGCCTTTTCTAGGTTAACTCTATCTATTTCTCTTAATCTCTCTGCAGCTTCTTGTTGGGAGATTTTCCAGATTTTGTTATAGACAGCATACAAAAACGCTTCTAACGTGGTTTTCTGGGACCTAACAAGAAATCCCATAGGTCCACATCCTCTGTGAGTAAGGACAAGTGTTGTTTTACCTGGGTAGTGTTGAGGTCTTTAGCCAATCAAGGCACAACTTCCCATCACTGTATGATGTCACTACCCCCGGATGTTCTCGTTGTACATAACGTGGGTCTGGCCTACGGATACTAAACCCTTCGTGGTACCCCTGAATCTTTCCTGACATTTGTTCGTGTCTGTGGGCCAAACCAACCATCCCTTCCAATTGGGGTCTGATCTATTGTATTGCAATATGTTATCCAGCTTAGCCCCTCTTTCTGATGTAAAATTCCCCTCAGTGTTTAAAGGTGTTGGAATTTGAGGTGTGTTCAAGTCCTTATTCTTGGCTATTCCAAGACAGGAAGTCTGTTGCACAGTGTCATTCTGAAAAATCATCTGTTGTGGCATGAGGCATGCTCTAAATAGTGCTTCTGTTCCCTGGACTTGCCAGTCCCTAGAACCCCAGATCGATTTTAAATCTACAGTGTCCATCCATAAGTCGAAACCCTGTTCTGACAGCTGGGTAATAAAGGAAGCAGAGTAAATCTGTTTGGTGTTTGTTAACATATTTTTCTGCGCAGATATAGGTGCAACCTCATAATAATACGAGGTTGGGTCAGAAGTGTTAAACCCTGAAAAATATGAGAATTTCTGTGCAAATGTTTTTGAACTACCTTTCGGTGGTGAAGGGCAATGTTCCCACTGGTGGAATGTGAAAACATTTCTAGGTTTGCTAGATTTATGCAAGAAATGATGACCATAATGTTGGTAACAATACATTTTGTCAAAATCTGATGTGTCCTCTAACATTTCAGTGCTAGAAAATGCGACAGGTTGTTCCAAATCAGACAATAAGTTATTAATAGTTTCAAAATCCCAATCATCAGAAAATGTACTGGAGGTAATGATATTGTTCAATGAAATTTTAAACAAATGTGGAATTTTTAAAAGCCCGGTAGGTCCAAATATATCATAATTCACTTTGTCCCATACTATACCATCCGGTATAGGAACTGCAGAAATGTTCACGAAGGACAAGTCTCTTTGTTCACGATGAGATGAAACATGAGGTTTTAAAATTAAGTTTACTTTTGACGTTGCAGAGGTCTATTGAAGATAAGTTCCATTGATGAGCAAGCGGAAAGTTATTACTAATCCTATCCAGAAAAGAAAAAATAAAACACTGGTGATTATCCAAAGTTCTAGCCAAGGTGATACTAAATAAGTTTTTCTAAGAAAGTTTAAAAAGTCTTTGATCCGTTGTTTGCGAGAAATTTGGGCTGTTGTCGTTTCAGGTTCACTTGGATCCAATGAAAAGGTATCGAAGTCGATGAAATAGCCAGATGCAGTTCGATCTATTTTTGGTAGCTCAGCAGGTTTTGTTGAACTTGTAGATTGCTCTTGAAGAGGCATGTTGACGTAGACATCCTTATTAGGTTGAATTTAAATTTGTTTTTCACTTTGATTTTGAGAGTTTGTGTCCAGGGGAACTAGTTCCATTGCATTGTTATCTTTTCCATTGTTTTGTAAAGGTGACTCTTCAAATGTTATGAGTCTTTCTGTTTGAGCTTCCTGTATTGTAGCAAGAGGAGGACGTCGGCTACTCAGGAATCCACGAGGCCTACTATTTAGTATCGGCCACATAGTGTGGTTTGATCAGATCGATTGCGACGAATCTCTTTTCTTTTCCGGCAAGAGGCGGTAGAAGTACAGTTCTTGATCCTTCAACTGCCAGGACAGGTACAGGCTTTCGATAGGATGGCCCGAATTCTTTCTTGTCCACAATCTTTTCTTTGACCAGATCCCCAACTTTAGGAATCCAGGCAGGTCTTGCCGTGGCTGACGTGACTTCCCCAGTGGCGGTTTTCTTTGTCTCGACGTTACTTAAGGAGGCTCTGGATTCATTCAAATCCTGTAAAACAGCCAAACGTTTATTGATGTCAAACGGTTTTTCATCCGCCACTGTGCCTTCACAATCGAGATCAGGTACTCACATTCTTGTCCAAAACAGGACCTCGTAAGGAGTGGCACCCCCTAGAGAGCTTCTTGGCTGGGTATTAAGGGCTCGCTGGACCCCATATAGATGATTGACCCAACTACCACCCGAGCCTAATACCCTAGCTGTTAAAGATTGCTTTAAGTCCCGGTTTTTCCTCTCCATAACCAAATTTCCCTCGGGATGGTACAGAGAGGAGTACCGCAATGCTACACCAAAACTTCCCATGGCTTCCTTGTAAGCCCTAGAGCTGAACGCGAGGCCACAGTCAGAATGTAATGTGCCAACTGCGTATGTCCCTATGAAGACTCGCAAATCTTTTATAACAGTTCGGGCATCAGCCGAGCGCTGGGGCCATACCCATAAGAATCTTGAACAGGAATCCACTGCCACCATGATATACTTGTAAGCCCCATCAGATTGTAAGGGGCCGCAGTGGTCCAGGTAAATGCACGCGAACGGTCAGTCTGATGCTGTCTAATAATGGGATCTGCGCTGGGCGAGCTACGGTGGCCCCATTTATCTGTTGACAGATTTCGCACTTTAAGACGAAGTCTTTGGTCTGCTTTGCCACCAATAGCGTTGTTTCAGTAAAGAAACCGTCGCCGTAACTCCTGCGTGCGCAGAATCCAGACCCTCGTGTGCTGCCAAGATTAAACCTAACCTGCGATTCATGTTTGGTATTACTCTATCCCCCACTCCAGGAATCTGAGCAAATGGAACGTTGTTTGCATCTAACTTGTAGGAGTACTTGAGTGGAAAACCTTTAGGTATTGCTTTGCTGTTTTTGCGCGAAGCAATCACAGCTACCATTGTGCTACCGTCTACCCTCGTTTTTGAACGGGTGATTGCAGCTACGGACGCAGTGCGTACTGCCCCTTTCGCGGCTTCATCAGCCAATGAATTCCCTTCAACGTGAACGCCATCACGTTGATGACTCAGTGTGTGTATCACGTGAGCCCTTGGTAGTTCGTTCTTCAACTCTGCTACCTGTTCCCATAGTTTCCTATGTTTGATTGTGCCACCTTTTGAATCTCTGAACCCATTTTGTCCCCAATAGTGGAGGTATTCGTTGTATGACTGGACACAGTAAAAGGAATCACACACTATCAGTGTGGGGAATTCTGGATCCGTATTTATCAGTGCCAGTAGTAGTGCTTTTAATTCTGCCAACTGAGCCGTGCAGTCTCCGAGAGACTGCGTTTTTGTACAGCTTGGACGGAACTCGCCGTCCTGCATCTTACCTTTTACAATAGCGCATGCTGCACTGTATTGTTGCTTACTCCCTATGGCCGGTTGAGCAGATCCGTCAGTATAAATAATATATTCATACCGATCTAGAGGCATTATTTCATTTGGTAGAGGATATTCTTGTTCATATTGCAGGAATGATTAGGGTCATATCTGTATTCTACATCTGTTGCAGTGAGAGAATTAGCCCATTGTATCCATCTTGGATGTAATGCTTTAGCATTTGGGACGCTTGCCTTTGTGGCAACCTCTAACGCCGGTACAGGCGTCACAACAGTTATTCGTTTCCCCTGAGCCAGTGCTCTTTCTCTCACTACAGCAGTCTGTACTGCTGTCAGAATTTTTTCTGTTGGTGCAAAACGCATTTCAGCACTAGTGTACAAATGCGATTTATATGCAATTGGTACTGTTTCACCTTCATTAAAGGTTAAGTAAGGGTGCCCTGATTGACCTGCGACTACGCGGATCACCAGGTTGCGTACGTTTACGCGTGTCTGTAAGTGTTTTGATGATATCATATTAGCTTGTAGGGAACGAAGTATATTTGTGTGTTCCTGTGTCCATTGTCTAACTGAAAAGTCAGATCTTATTAGGCCGTAGAAAGGTTTTACTCTCTCTGCATAATCCAAAATGTATGTTCTGCCAAAATTCAAAAATCCCAGTATGGCCTGTAATTTTTTTATGATTTTGGAAGTTGTAGCAGTGCACACTTTTCTAAAAAGTGGGCTGCCAGGCTTTTGCCTTCACTAGAAAGCTCATATCCCAGAAATAGGACATTGAGGTGAGCTATTTTCGATTTTTTTAAATTAAATTTGTAGCCCTCATAGGCGAAACCCAAAATTATGGTGCTCACCCTGGTCAAGTGTTCCTCTAAGTCATCATCCATTAGATAAAGATCATCTACATAGGATAATGCTTCCTCAGCCAAATTCTGTAGTAACTCTGTTACCCTCCTTGAGAATAACCCCGGGCTATTCTTATACCCTTGGGGGAGTCGACAAAATTGACGCTGTGACCCTAGCGCTGAGAAGGCTGTCAAATATCTGCTTTCAGGCGCTATGATTTGGCAGAAAAATCCATTTGAGATATCTAATGTTGATTTCTATTTTTTCCGCACAATGTTATTCATTAATGCAGCACTATGTGCATTCTGAACTGCAAATGTTTTTGTACATGAGTTTAGGTGTCTATAGTCTAAAACTAGACAATATGATTTGTCGGGTTTCATTACGGGAAACAAAGGATTATTCATTGATGAGGTGCATGGTTCAATTACACCCTGGTATTCAAGTTGATCTAAGATCTCCCTGACCTGTTTTTTAGCTTCCTGTTTTATGGGATACTGTCTTTGTGGAGTTGGGTTCGTTTTTATTGGAATTACGTGGTGGGGTGACTCTTCATCCCACCCTACGTGGTTGCGGTATAATGCTGGAGCAAGGGCTACCGCCCACTCCTGCGCATATGTATGTCTTAGGTGTGCGGGGACTAGGTCGGAGAAAGCTGGTAAAATCACACTTTCTCCCTTTGAGCATTCCATAACAATAGTAGGCGGCCAATCTTTTTCTACTAATAGGATGTCGTAGCCAGAAGTCAGGTTCTCCCAAAAGAGACCCTTAACTTGTCTGGGCTTGTCCCCCTCCATTTGGAGTGTTATTTCATGTAACTTGTGTGGGACACTCACCCTAGTATCAGGTGTTTCCACCGTGATATACTCACTCAACTCCGCTGTCACCAGAAATTCCATCAGGTTCCGGCGAGCTATTGTTACTTCTGCTGCGCTGTCTAGCATCGTCAGAGCCCATTCCCCGTTCAGTAGTTGAGTCCTCAGAATTCTGGGCATGTCTAACTTTGAGACCTGCTACCTTCTTCTTTTTAAATTGAGGTTTTGCTTTGGGATTTCCTTCTTTCTTAGAAGCGTAGTCCGAAGTGCGTTGACTGTCTCTGGGCTTTGTACGCTCTTCTTGTCTTTGTTCTGACCGTCCTTCCCTCTCCGAGTTTTTTGATGAACCCTGAAAGGAACGAGAGGAACGTGTATCAGTGTCCTGATACCTGTCAGGTTTTTTGATGTTATCTCTATTCCTAAGATTATATCTCCTTTCTGGGGGCTCCTGTTGAGGAGACCTTCCCCTGGAGTGAGATCTGTTCTTTTGCTGTTCATTATTGTCCCATTTCTTTTTTGAAGAAACCAGTGTTTGCTTTGCCTGTTCTTTATCTGTACCTCGCACTAGTTGAGGTTTTACAGGTCTAGCTCCCAGACTGTCTCTACCTAAATCCGCATAAGCAGTTTCAATTATTTTAGGTAGCTCTGTCTCCTCTTGTAATGGAGTGAAATCTCTCAGACGTTGGCGTATTGCCACTGATGCTGCTTCCCCTTTAATATTTGCTAATATTATCGCAGATACCTGGGCAAGTTATTTAACAACTTCATCCCTAAGTTTAGAGCAGGTTCTGCTCCATACTCGTTCTGTATTTGTCTTAATACATCTGGTATTACCGCTAAAGAAGGGATACCATGAATACATCTGGTATTACCGCTAAAGAAGGGATACCATGAGGCCTGGTAGATATTGCAGCGAAAACTGTACCCCAAAAAGTACTATCTTCTATAGAGGGAGCTATCCCCATTGGAAAGCAAATCGTCAGTATTCTATGCGTTTCCTTAGGACCAGTGTCTGGAAACACTGCCTCCAGCTGTGTTATTTTTTGTGCTATCCAGAAGGGCATTTGTTCACGTTTAGTGGGCATTTTACCCATCTCTGCGTGCAGTGTTTGTGGTGTAAATTTGCTTGTATTATTTTGGACTGGTCTTGGTTGTGTAGCTGGTGTTGGCTGAAGTGTGAGTGTTCTCATCACAAACTGGGTCATGTTTCTGTAAAGTCTTATTAATTCTTTATGCTGTACGAGTAAGTCTCCTCCTGGCATTGTGTCAATGTCAGGATGTGGTGTATAGGCTGCTAAAACTGGCAAAGTCGCTCCGTCTCTTCCTAGCGGGCCGCGTCTTACTCTATTTCTTGTATGGGGGAGGGCGCCTTTAAACCAGTAAAAATGTTCGTGGTAAGTGAGTGGAATTTCAATGTCCTCATATGGACTATATTCGTCTGGTATGTCATCTTCGACATAGTAGTGAAATGTGTTTGTCAAAGCATTTGCCTGCGGGAATCTAATCCATGAGTAGAATACCTCTGTTCTATATATCATTTGTGTGCCTCAATCACGAAAGTCACTTGCCCACCCCTAATTGTAACACCATATGCTACTAGTTTTAGGGTTACGGCATTTCTAACATTTTCTGCAATATATATTGCATCTGCATCTTTTCTTCTGTTGTGAAGTTTAGTGCATTCCCTTCATCTACTTCTCCCTGCTCAGTCATTATTTTTAGATGGAGAGCGTTTCAAGGGAACTGAGATAAGGTGTTATACACAATTAGGAACACTGTATCCTTCAAGCTTGATTAAACCAACAGCCAATACATAGGAATTTTCCTACTCAACTGCGGCGGATTTTGTTCCCTCCCACTCCAGACGTCTCTGGGGAAATGTGAGTAGGGGTCTCTGAGAATAGCACGAATGAACTACTCAGATTTGACTGTTAAATAAGTGCCAATACCAACGTTGGCGGCGCCATGTCGTGTAGTTCCTACAAGACCTATATAGGATCTGCGCGTTTAGACATACACTGCGGTACTGGTGTCCAGACTAATTCCAGACACCCCCACCGGGTATGTTGGCCTGTGTACCAGCTAGCTCGCAATGCCACTATAACCTCCTCTTACCAAGGAGATAATAGTTCTTGGCAACTATCGAACATGACAACCCTGATCCCTCAGGACCGTGGAAACAGTAACTTACGTTTCGCTCAGTCACTCGTGCTCACTTGTTCTCAGAGAGATACACAGAATAAACGGTTGGGACGTTTTCAATAAGTATTTATTGAACAGTCGTTATTCTAGCGTAAAATAAGTGCACTGAAATCACCAGTAGACAGTAGCATATATAAATGAGTAGCAGCACTAAGAAAGTAAACAGATGGTAGGTTTCTACCATTTTGCTAAAATCATAAATATAGGCAAGTATATAAAATACATGGCAATAAAATGCGTTCTCCTACGATGCACCCTAACTAGATGTACCTAAGTGTACCTAGCATGTGAGTAGGTGTAAAGCCAAGAATCCCTCTAGGATAAAGTCAACCCCATTACCTGATGTGAGACTGCGGGACCCCGTTCTGGTCTCGAGCTGAACACCCCGCAAGGGATGTCAGACCACTGCGAGCTGGAGTATCTGCATGCAGGAACCTCAGCGTCTTGCGTCAGTGTGTCGGCCGGGAAGTCCTGATCTCCTCTATCTATCTCAGCATGATGTGGTGTTTATATACCCTAAGGTATCCCCAGGGGTTCTACCTTGCTGTGTCAGTGTCGGACTTAGGATGACGTCAGGAATGAACTTTATACACAGTTATTATGCAGGAGATGATGGTCCTGCTGTGATTCCAAGAAACTAAGAATCCTCATGCATAATTTATGAGGCCAATGTCCAGGGAAAAACCCTACGTTCTTGTGTGTAGTATTGTAACTGGGTAATAGGTCAGTCCTTCAAATCCGTTATGTATGTAGTATAGGAGAGAATGTAGGTGAAGGGTTATGATGTTACCTAGACCTATATCGGGGTACCTATATGAAATATAACAATATGTGAGGAGGTAAGAAACCTCAGAATTACCCTGGACATCAAGCTGTCAATGAAAGAGCAAGTAGATAAGGTAGCCAAATCAAGCTTTCTCACAATGAAAACAAAGACTGCGTCACATCTTCCCACACCTAGGATTCCCCCAAAAGGTTCAACCTACTATCTCTCATCCTATCAAAACTGTATTACGCTAATGATCTATATCACACTCCCCTTTGTCAACTATGAGAAGATTAGAGAGAATCAAAACGCTGTTGCTAGACTCCCCCTACATGTAAAGCCATAAGCATGCATCTCCCCTGCCTCAAAGAACCCTACACTGGTTACCAGTTGCAAGAAGATCCACCTTCAAGCTGCTTTGTATCACACACAAAGCAAAACTTGGCAAAGGACCACTCTTCATTAGGAAGAAAATCAACAAATACATACAACAAAGGAACCTACACTTGAAAATGGCTCCCCGCCTCAACATTCCTGCATACAAGAAAAAAAACATGGGTGGAACATCTTTCTCTGTTCAAGCAACCAAACTATGGAATTCCCTATACACAAACATAAGACCTGCAGACAACCATCTCCACTTCAGAAGATTATTTAAAAGCTGGCTCTTTCACAACATGGGTGGAACATCTTTCTCTGTTCAAGCAACCAAACTATGGAATTCCCTATACACAAACATAAGACCTGCAGACAACCATCTCCACTTCAGAAGATTATTTAAAAGCTGGCTCTTTCACACATGATGACTATCTTCATAACACAACAGCGTATCAAAACACTACACTCAGTCATGACAAACTATGCTTCTCACAGTATGGAAATGAAGTTGTTGTTATACATGAGTCATTGTACATAGAACTATGTTTCCTATTATAAGCAGATACATTTATAAAAAATATTATATTACCCCACATGAGACGTGTATATCAGACTGTCATAACTGGTGCTTCTATATACATATAGGTGCAAATATATAGGGACTTTTGCCTGCTACTAAAATGTAAGAAATGTTATGTAAAACTTGCATGCTTCATCACAAGATTAATGTGCACATCAGACCATGTAACTATTGCTGCCACTATGCACAAATGGTTATTTACATAGAGGGATTTTCCCCGCCAATAAATCTTTACAAAATGTCATATATGGATGTTTAAGTTACTTTCAGTTTTTTTTGTAATAAAAAAAATCAAAAACACTCCTTTCTACCTTTGTCCTATCCCTCCTCTCTCTGACTCATCCCAGACCTTTCTGACTACTATGAACTTCCAAACATCCTTCTCAAACTTTCCCCTCCTATTTTTGCCACGTCACCCAACTAACAGACACATACTACCGCTAAATAAAACAACTTGCTACTTCCCTTTTCAAATACATTCCCATCATTCTCTCCCTACTTTAAACTCTATGGAACACGCAAGAAATCAAGAGCACAAATCTAACACAACATATGCCCAAGAAGAAAAAAAACCAACACTTATTAGTAATCTACTAACTAATGACCTTTAATCGTGGGTTCCAGGGCAGCCTGCTACTCGCTGCAAAGCACTTCATCACCTCGCCAGGGGTGGTAAGAGCTATATAAATACAATTTGCAATTACAAAGAGATCAGGACTGTTCTTATATTCCTGGGGCAGTTTTATATGAGCATTCTGAAAACTGTAGAATGAAAAAGAGGTTGGATACTTTGATTCAGGTGCTATATTTGGAATAAAAAAATCAATTAGATAAATCTAACATTGTTTTGTATTTTTACCTGACTAAATTCATCATTAGTCCAGTACTTTGAGCATTTTGTGCAGCATGTACGCGTGTATGTGCATTTAACTCTCTACAATATGAAACTATTCTATATGAATTGTCAGGTCCATGGTGCAATGATAAGGCACTAGTGTACCTTGATTGTGTAACTGATCTAAAATAGCATTTAAATCTTGCTTAGCTCCTGGCTTTGGAGGATATTTAGACTGAACTTTGGCGCTTTATTGTAAGCAAATCACATGTGGAACAGATTCTTCGCCCAACCCTGCTTTGTTACCATATAATGCTGGGGTCTGTTTTAGGACCCATTCTCGTGCATATTTTTGCATGAGTTCTTGAGGTACTAAGGAGGGAAACGCCTGCATTATTACCTCCTCACTTTGAGGAGCATCTCTTAAGAAAACCGAAGGCCAGGCATCCTCCCCAAGAAGTCTTAGGCATCCAACAAATGAGACCAAAATGTGCCTTTTTCATGTTATGCAAGATATTAGGTAAGGTTATGAATTTGGTGCATAACTCGACTTTTACATGTATTGGTTGCCATAATGCAATAATTCAAACTGAGATTTTTAAATGATCATATATCCCCCACTTCTGTAACTAACCGTGAAAAGATTAGCTGTGGTGTGATGTTCATTGTTTGATTCCGAGGTTAAGGAATTTATAGAGCGTGTGCATGCCAGCAGAGTAGCCCAGGGCTCTGACAAACTTCTTTCATTTGCAAAAGATGCTGTGGCCCATGCACATTGTTTTTAAAAATAGATTGCTGCTTAGTTTAAGGAGCCCAGTAACATAACAGTTTGTAAACTAGAAATACATGGGATATTCATCAGATATAATATTTAACAACATGTTAGGACCTTAATGCAAATACATTTAATGTATATGCATTTCAGGGGTTATTTTTTTGCAAAAAGACAAAGGGGGAGATTTACTAATTTTTCACAAAGTGCAGTGCGACAGCCGTAAATGCAGTGCTGTGTAAAAAGGAGAGAGGAGGCGAGCACCTAATTTACTAAAACAAGGCACTCTCCTCCCCTCTCCCTAGTGCCAGCCCCGAAATCAGCTGCTGACACCTTTGCGCCAGGGTGCAAAGGTGTCTCTGTAGTCTAGCATAGGTGTTGTACTGGAAGGATACCCTTCTAGTACAAAATGCTATGCTGAGACTCACTTCAAACCTTTTCCCTCTTATTATGCGTTCTGTACAGTGCAGCACACGTGCAAAGTCGGAAAAGGAAGGAGAAATGAAAGCATTTCTCCTTCCTTGTGCCTACTTTAAAAGGGCGCAGTTTTCTGACCTTAAACCCAATCTACTTTGTTTAGTAAATTGGGTTTAGCGTCAGAAACCTTGGGTGGTTGCATGGGAACGCCCATGCTCCACCCATGGTACGCCCCCTTGGCGCTAAGCAATGCAAAGCAGCGCTATGCGCTTCTTTGCATTACTTTCAAGTCAATTCCAGCGCTAAACAGAAAGCCAATTGTAAAAAAAAGAATTTGCGATGATTTGCGTCACTTTTGTGACGCAAACATGGCATACAATCTTAGTAAATCTCACCCAAAGTGCTTAAAAAGAAGGTGTATGCAGTAGTCATGTGGGTGCTCCAAGTGTGGAGCAAACCAGTGATTAAAAAAAAAACATGTTATTAGGCATTTCATTAAAACAAAACATACAATAACAAATGAATAGGACAGGCGAGAAGTAAAGGGCCTTACAGTAAGTTCAAATTATCTCGTTACGGACCGTTAGTAAAAGAAGTATTCCCACCGTCCAAGTGCTAAGAACCATCATGTGGTGAGTGTCCCTGGGAGGAGGAATTGAAAACAGTGATTTTTAACAAGAACAATGTGTAATGCATTCAAGAAGAGGGCAATTGTCTGGCTGATACACGCTAAATTGCCTCACAAAATGAACTTTGTTTCAAAGGCTCATGGGTGTAGAGAGCCATCCGGGCTCTCTCAAACAGTGTTGCAGTTTATTACACACACACACCCCTCGGGGCGGGCTCGACCCGAGGGGATAAATAAACGGCGGAGGACCGCTCGGGGTCTTCGCGCCAACTAGCTACTATACGGTGTGGTTGTGCAGTTCTTCTGTGGAGCCCAGCTACGGCCTACTGCCTTCTGGTGCCCCACGACACTGGCGACGAGGCCGGTCGGACCGGCACGTGTGCGCGCCTCGCCTGCTGCGGCTGTTGTGCTCGCCCGCACCTCCCAGTGCCGTCGCTTACCCGTAAGTGGCGCCCGCCCACGCGTCTCCTGGCCCAAAGGGAGCGTGTTCAGCTGGCGGCGGCCACTCGGGAGGACAACGCCGAATCCTGCTGCTGCTGCCTGCGCCCGCCCACGCGTCTCCCTAGTCAGTGGGAGCGCGTTCAGCCGGCGGCGCTCGTCCATCGGCAGCGCAGGGGCGGGTGAGTGCGTCTCTCTGCGCGACCGCAGGAGAGGCTCCCGCTCGGCGGTGGCTCACGCGCTCTAGGCCACACCCCTGGGAGCGTCCCTGCTGCCTCAGGCCCCCAGGGCTGTATGCAGCGCCGCCTGCAGAGAAAAAAATAAATATATAAAATAGAACAATTTCGACTGCATTGTCTGCAGCAGAGGAGGGACAGCAGGTCATGGAGGCGTAGTGCCAGGCAGCCCAGAAAAAAAAACAAAGGTGAAGAGGCCTCCTTTGGAACCGGACGTAAGGGGGACATCCCGGCCTTAGCGACCACAAGGCCCAGAATACGCCGGCACGCTGCCCCACAGAGGCGTGGGAGGCCCCAGCCCCACCGCCTCACTGCGCCCACAGCATCAGTTACCCTGCCCCCGCACGCAAGCCAAGGGTAAAAGGAGAACACGAAGGGTCTCCCCTAGCAAGTGGCAGGCCACCGAGAGATAAGAAGAGCGTGAGGGCCACCTACAGCGCCGTTAGTCCCATCATCGGATAAGGTGCGGAAGGCGTACCCAAGATGAGCAACAACCAAACGGCCGGCGCACAGGCTGGCGCTCAGGCTCAGGACGGAGGACAGGGTGCGCTGTCCCCCAGAAACCATCACACCGCTATTGCTCCCCTGCCACCGTTCAGTAAGGCTTCAGACCCGGCTACTGCCGCGCCGCGATGGAAGGCGTGGGTAGGGCGGCTGAATCTTTATTTTAAAGGAACAAGGGAAACGGACGGTACTGTCAAGCGGTCGCTCCTCATCTACTATGGTGGGCCCGAAATCTATGATCTGTTTGAGACGCTTCCGAACACCGGGAATAAGGATGACTACGACGCGGCGGTGAGGGCGCTCGATAGGCACTTCGACCCACAGCTGAATCCGGACTACGAAAAGTTCAAGTTCCGAAGGGCCTCACAGACAGATTCGGAATCTGTCGACATGTTCTATGCCAGGCTGCGCAAGCTGGCCAGCACATGCGCATTTGTGGCTCCGCAAACGGAGATCAGGATCAGATCATCCTGGGCTGTCGCTCAAAGCTCTTACAAAAACTCATCCTGCGACAACCGGGGATCTCACTGGATGAGATCCTTGTCTTGGCACGCTCCCACGAGCTATCGGATGTCCGGGCAGAAGCAATGGAAGCAGCACTCCACACGCCCGTAGCTGCTCCATGTACACCAAGATACCCGGTCGTCAAAGAAGAAAGGGTAGAAGCAATACAGAGGCGCCCCGCCCAGGCCCGGCAAGCGCAGCCGCCATCGCGAGGCGGTCAGTGCGGATACTGTGGGGACGAACATGCCAAAACAGCAGTCTGCGGGGTGAAAGGAAAAACGTGCTCCCGGTGCGGGAGGCTTAACCATTACGCCAGGGTATGCCGGGGTGGACGATTCCGGCAGGGCCCGTCAAGACAGAGGAGCATCACGCAACGGGTACAGCAGGTATCCCTAGAGGATTCGCCCCCTCTCGAAGAAGCCAGGCAAGTGTGGGAAGATGAAGACGATGAAGTCTTTGTGGTGTCCTATGTCAGCCGAGCAGACAGACGACGGAGGCCTCCCCCGATGTGCTTGGTGACAGTGGAAGGCACTGACGTGCAGGCCCTTATTGACACGGGCGCCTCAGTCAACGTCATGGACTCGGAACAGTACGATCGCCTGTCCCCAAGGCCCCCGCTCGAGCCGTCCACGGCGAGGATATATGTGTACGGAGGAACCGATCCGCTCCCGCTGAGAGGGGTCATCCAGGCAAAAATCGACAGCGGCGCATACACCACTAACACCCGCTTCCACATAACAGAGGGACGGAAAGGAACCCTACTCAGTTGCCACACCGCAGAGGATCTCGGACTGGTATTCTTTGCGAACCAGATACATGAGTCACACGCAGAGGCCATACTGAAGGACTTCCCGGCACTCTTTACAGGTCTGGGGAAACTGAAGGGCAAAAGGTTCCAGCTACATATCGACCCCGCTGTTAGACCGGTGGCACTCCGGCATCGGAGAGTGCCATTTAATCTAAGGCCACAAGTCGAAGAGGAGCTGAGAAAATTGGAAGAGCTGGACGTAATCGAAAAGTCTCAGGTCCCACTCCCTGGGTGTCTCCGTTAGTGGTGGCCCCGAAACCCAAACAGCCGGGGGCCATAAGACTCTGTTTGGATATGCGCCTGCCCAACGTGGCAGTGAAAAGGGAACGGCATATAACCCCGACAATGGAAGACATTGTGGCCGACCTCAACGGGGCCAAATGGTTCTCCAAATTGGACCTAAACGCTGGATATCATCAGCTGGAGCTAGAACCGGAAAGCCGGTACATCACAACGTTTTCGACCCACGTTGGCCTCCGGCGATATAAGAGACTCAGTTTCGGGATATCCTCGGCAGCTGAAGTTTTTCAGAACGCAGTAAGAGAGGTGCTGTCAGGGCTGCCAGGGGTGATCAATCTGAGCGATGATATCCTAGTCTTCTCAAGCACGCTGGAAGACCATCACAAGCATCTCCGTGCGACGTTGAAGAGGCTAGAGGACTCGGGGTTGACGCTCCACAAGGCGAAGTGTTCGTTTTATCAGGACACCGTGGAATTCTTTGGCTACGTATTTACGAGGGAAGGGCTCCGGGTGGACCCGAAGAAGGCAGCTGCCATCCGGGTGGCCAGCACGCCGAAAAACCCCACGGAGGTGAGAAGTTTCCTGGGCATGGCAACGTACTGCGGGCGTTTCATCCCGAATCTCGCAACGTTGTCGGAGCCACTCCGGGCCCTGACGAAACAGGGGCAACCATGGGAATGGTCGAGTGCGGCCAACAAGGCGTTCAACGACATCAAGGAGAGGTTGCAGGACAAAGCGATCATGGCGTATTTCCATCCAAAGAAACGCACTGAGTTGGTCGTGGATGCTAGCCCCACGGGTCTAGGAGCGGTGCTCCTGCAGGAACATGACCCGGAAGTTTGGAAGCCGGTGGCATATGCGAGCAAGGCCCTCACGGACACCAAGACCAGGTATGCTCAGATAGAGAGGGAGGCTCTCGCCATCAAGTGGGCATGCCGACACTTCCATCTGTACCAGTGTGGCCAGGACTTTCAAGTGGTGACGGATCATAAACCTTTGATCCCGCTCTTCGCTGGGTCGTCACGATTGGCGCCCCCAAGGATTGAGCGGTGGGCCGTGCAGCTGCAAGCGTATCAGTTCAAGGTCGTGTACCGACCCGGAGCACACAACCCTGCCGACTACCTATCACGCCACCCCGACCCTTCATCGCCCATGGACCCGTCAGCCGAGGAAAGGGGCACGGAAGAGTTTGTGAAGATGGTTTCACAGCACGCATGCCCGAAGGCAATGACCCTGAAGGAAATCGGACAGGCCACGGCAGGAGACGGAACACTGTCAAGGGTGAAAGGAGCTCTGGAGGAGAACACGTGGGCCCGCTTCATGGATGGAAGTCGCCTACTACGACCGGAGGTTGGACATGACCGGCAGCAGCTCTGGAGGGTGCGGCATGAGCTCAGTGTGGGGGAGCATGGTGTCGTCCTGAGAGGACATCTTGTTGTGATACCGGAAGCCCTACAGCAACGCATTCTAGAACTCGCTCACGTGGGACATCAGGGCATGGCCAAGACGAAAGCGAGACTGCGGCAAAAGGTTTGGTTTGCGGCCATGGATACTAAGGTGGACGAGATGGTCCGAAGTTGCCATGAATGTACCATCACAGGGGGGGACCCCCCGACGGCGCCAGTAATCACAGAGGGTCCGGTCAAAGCTCCCTGGACCCATGTCAGTCTTGATTTCGGGAGTTTCCCAGACGGCCGTCAGATGCTGGTTGTGGTCGACACCTTCTCGAAATTTCCAATGGTGGAAGTCGTGGGATCAACGGCGTTTCCCCACGTGAAGAGGGCGTTGGACAGGATATTCGCCATGTTCGGGCTGCCCGAGGAGATCAAATCTGACAACGGACCTCCATTCCAGGGCAGGGAGTTTCAGGAGTATCTGGAAAGCAAGGCCATCCGACACCGGAAGATCACGCCACTCTGGCCACAAGCCAATGGGGAGGTGGAGCGGCTGATGAGAACTCTCAACAGGGCCCTGCGTATAGCGGTAGAACGAGAGGAGGATGCTGAAGCAGCTCTGGATCAATTTCTCGGAGTGTACCGACAAACGCCTCACAGCACCACTAGGTGTGCACCCTCGCACCTGATGTTTCTGCGGCCACCATGAGACAGTATACCAGCTGACCCGACGTGGGCTCCCCCAGTGAGAGACGATGAAGCCGTTCAAGCCCGCAGAGAGATCACAAACCGGAAGGCCAGTGAGACCCGGAGGGCTCAAGAACCCCGAATCAGTATCGGAGACCGAGTGGTAGTCAAAGATCGACACCCTGGGTGGAAGTTCCGAACACCGTTTGAGCCAGAAGCATGGACCGTAACGGAAGTGCAAGGAACGATGGTCACGGCGCGAAAAGGACACCTCCAAGTCACAAGAAATGTGTCGTGCTTCAAGCGGATCGCCGGGGGCGGCCAAGACAGTGAAGACTGTGACAACCCGACAGAGAGTCCCAGCGTGTCGCCCCCGGAGTCTCCCAGGGCTGGTGGCCTAGTCCACGAAGGAGGGTCACCCGAGAACAGAGAAGCCGTCACCGGCCCTGACGTTGCCGTTTCTAAAGACAAGGTTGGCTCACTCGTGGGTGTCCCGGGTGGCGTCGAGAGCATTGTTGTTCCCAGGAGCCAGAGATACAGCCTCCGGGCAAACCCGGTGCCGAGCCAAAAGTTCAAGAACTTTTTGTACATGTCCCCATGAACAGTACTGACTTTGGTGATGTTAACCAAAAGAAGGAAGGGATGTAGAGAGCCATCCGGGCTCTCTCAAACAGTGGTGCAGTTTATTACACACACACACACCCCTCGGGGCGGGCTCGACCCGAGGGGATAAATAAACGGCGGAAGACCGCTCGGGGTCTTCGCGCCAACTAGCTACTATACGGTGTGGTTGTGCAGTTCTTCTGTGGAGCCCAGCTACGGCCTACTGCCTTCTGGTGCCCCACGACAATGGAGTCTTAAGGTTATCAAAGATCCTAATTCAAAATAGTCCTAGCTCTATACTGATACTTTTTCAACTTCTCTAGTAATTAATACCTGGGGTCTTCATCAGCACAAGAACAAGAGTCTGACATAATCCATGTAGCATTCCCAGGAAGGCACACAACTTGTGCAGAGAGGGTGAATATGAGTAAGCTGACACACAATAATCTGTCAGGATCAGCAAAAATTGGCAATGAGGTCCCTCGACACGTTATTTGTGAAATTATACAACACTTGTTATAGTGTGCTGGTTGTGCTGAAAGTTAGTAGATAGCATCTTCCTCACCATGGACTGATAGCGTCAACTGAGCTTCTAATTCTCTGTGCTATCACAGAAGTGTTGGTGCCTTTAAGAATTGTATAGCAGATGAATGACAGCTGTGATGATTCTTACAAACCAATAGCATTCTTCAAACGGGTGCAATACAAAATACTGCAATAACCACTCTCATAGAAAAGACAAATATGAAAATGTTACTATATCGAAAGATAGGCCTGTCCGCATTGTAGGAAAGTAGGGCTCCATTGGTATTTGCTGCAAAGTTGAAAAACGAGGATAAGGCTTGAGATGTCTGGCGGGACAGCCACAGACAGAAGCAGTAGAAGCACAGGTGCCCTGAGGTTTCTACGGTGTCACCACATTACCGACTTCAGTAGTAAAATTCTAATACAACAGCGCAGTGAGGAAATGGGAAAATATTAAAAGTACATTAGACTCCACACAGAGAGACAAGTAGTTTTAGTTTTAGGCTTGGCTTTCATCATTACAACTTTTGAATTCACTCTGTAATGTGGTCACATTAGGCCCGAGTAGAAAGACCACCATTTTACATGCTCACGTTTTTAAGTTGCCTTCTGTACTTAAACACAATGACATTTGACACACATTTGCTTGCTTTCCTGTGCAGGGTAATATTCTCTGAAACAGCTTTGCTTATATATCCACTTATTAGGCATAGTATCAGATACCTTGAACATTTTGTACAAGAGCTAAGTTCACTGCACTGTTATTGTACGTTTGGCGACTGGCCTATCACAATGCAATCAACAATAACTGCCTGACTGGGATTTTGACATGCCAAAATGGGTGATGTTTATTATCTAAACAACATCACTCCCTTGTTTAGTTAGAGGAGCATTTCACTGTCACAGAGAGGTTGCCCCATGAAGGCATTCCAGCCCACCTGATTCCTGATTACCTCATGCAAGGGGTGAGGCCCGGCTCTCAACCAAAACTGTCTTCCTGATGACACTTACCCACAGTGAACGCGAGAGTTAGATCACTCTACAGGGATTTGGCAGATTCACCAACCTTAGGCATACTAGGATAGGTAGCGCTAGGTATGAGCAAAATATAATAGTATTTATATGTTTGCATCTATTCTCGTTAAACAGCAGGATGGTTGAATTATTCATCTTCTTCACCATTGTTGTATTGCTGATCACACTATTCTGTTTCCTTCTATTGATTATTGCAGCACATGTATTTTAATCAAGAATCACAATACTTCAATAAATATTGAAATGCCATGTTGTGTATTTCTTGTGTATCTCTTTGGGTATGCATGAGTAACCAAACAAAAAGGTTCTAGATCTTTTACCACAATTTCCTTGGGGAGTCAGGGTTGTCATGTTCTGAGGTTATAATCCACCTGTTACCTTTCCTGGTTAGGGGTACAGATGGTGCACTGTCAGCTAGCAGGACTAAGGCCAACATATCCTGATGGTGTGTGTAGAATCAGTTTTGCACAGTTTCGACGTTTAAGTTGTCCAACAAATGCACAGTTTTTACTGAGAAAGTATAAGTCGTACAACAACTCCTGCCAAACATATTGCAGCTGGTATGACATTTTTGGCTTTAAAAGGTTTGAGCTAGACAGCGAGGCGATCCTTGTGCTTTATGAACAGGGTTTAACTTTCTGCATCATATTATTCTTATTGTATATGCTGTCATCAGTCGCGAGGTGCTGATAGAAACCTGGTTCTGTATTTACAGAAAACATTTTGTTGGCAGCCATATGCTCTAATGTACTATCTCATTGCATAGCAATACACTTGCTTGGCAGTGGTAATTCTGTTTAGATTGTGAGAAAATTAAAATGTTTAGCCATGTATGCCAGAGAAGTACTTTTCTCCACATAATAAAAGCAGCATGCGAGGGAGAGATCAAGAAAACACATGCGCTCTCAAGGAGTGCAAGAAGAAAACAGTATCCCCTGGCAGCAAGCAGTGGAAGGACACAAGTTATTCAATCAGTACACAACAAAGGAGAAATGCTCCAGAGGTGGGACAAAAAAGGAATAGAGAGGATCTCCAGCTTGCAGTACGAGTCACTCTGTCGCGATTGTCACTACCAATCGTCTAAGTCCTTAAAATTTTATTTTAGCTCTCTCCTGTCAATAGGTATACTTTATTAAGCATTCCCATGTTAGCTTATGGAACTAAAATTCTACAATGGGGAAAATGAAATTGGCAGTTTTACCCTCCCTGGGGCATATAAAACATCTTTTAAATGTCCCTGCTTATTTATACATGGCACCCTACCCTGGGGACAGCTAGGGTAGACCTTAGGGTTAACGTATATGTACAAATAAGGTAGTTTCATACCTTGGAAGTACCTTTAAATCCAGAGTCGAATTTGCAAATAATTTCAATTTAAAAGCAGCTTGCAAAGCAGGGCTGACTTTTAAAATGACAGAAGGCAACACAGCAGTGCACACTTAAGTGCTTGAAATCTGCTGGGCCTCTAAACCTACATGCCCTACCATATACTAGAGACTTACAGGTAGGATGTCAGTGCCAATTGTAATTACAACTAATTACCACATACCTTTTTAAGTCAGAGCACTGGCCCTGGGCCTGGTTAGCAGGGTCCAGGGCAAAGTCAGAGTCAGTTCCCACCAGTATCAGTCACAAAATGGAGGTGATCAGGGCAAAAAGGATGACTTTCCCACAGTCAGTACCCAGGCTGGCCGGCTCAGGTGCAGAGTGGATAGAGCAGCTGGGCTGAGAGCGTAAAGGTGATCCTCGCAGCTAGGGACAAGCAGCTGGCAGGGGTAAATCAGGACAGCTGGGCCACTCACGAAGTGGGTCTCAGTGATGCTGATGTCGCTCGATGGCTGCTCGGTCATGGTGCAGTGAGAATCCAGATTGGACTCCCACTGTTGTTGTTTGGTGAAGGGCATCCGGTACTCCGGGTATTGGTGCTGCACAGCTCCGGTTGGTCCTGGTGTCTTCACACTGAGTGGGGAGACAGATCTGACCCTCCAAAGTATGGGTACCTCCTCCTGGTTGTCTGCGACGTCGGTCGGGCTGGGGAGCTGCAAGGCAGTGGACCGGACTCTGCTTTTCAGTGCCTGAGGACTGCAGGGGACTAGCTCCTCTACTCCAAGGGAGACTCTAGGTGATTTTCGAAGTGCTGGCAGGCTACCCAAGGCATGTGGTAGATCTCCAGCTTGCAGGACGAGTCACTCTGTTGCGATTGTCGAGAGAGTTGCGACAAGGCATGGTTTCACGCCAAAAGTACACAGTTCTTCTGCAGTTCTCACCAGGCAGTGGCTCTTGTTCATCCTTCTTCTCTCGATCCATCGAATCTCAATTCTTGGGTTCAGGGGTGCCACCTAAATACTCAGGGCCTCATTTATGAAAAGTGACGCATCGCTGCGTGAAAACAGCGATGCATCACTTTTCATTGCGCCCTCCTTGCGACATGCTGGATGCGTCATATTTATAGTATGACGCATCATGTCGCAAGGAGTTACAGATACGTCAGTTTTTCTGACGTATCTGTAGGTGCAAAAATGACGCAATGCTGGAGTGTGTCACAAAAGTGACGCAACTTCAGCAATGGGTCATTTCACATGGGCAAGTCCCATTTCAAATGTGCCTGCATCAGTCTTACGCCTGCTGTGAGGCAGGCGTAAGATATTGACGCATTTGCATCCTAGAAGTGGCGCAGTGAAATCTCATAGATTTCACTGCGTCACTTCTACGGGGCTTACTTGCGTCAGAACGCCCACCCTGCATACATTATACCTGGCGCAGGTATAATGTGGCGCAGGGGTTTACAAAGTGACGCATCTACCTAGATGCGTCACTTTGTAAATATGCCGCAACATGGCACATTTTTTACGCTGCTGGTGCGTCACAAAAAGTGACGCACCGGTGGCGCAAAAGTGACGCAAGGGCTCATAAATAAGCCCTTCAATTTAGGGGCGTTAAGAGGAGTGACAGGTAGTAGCCCTGCCCCTAGAATGCTAATTCCATCCAAAACAAGATGGAAGAATCTGAAAAGGTGGTATCCACTTCAGCTAGTCCACCTTAGGGGTTGTGCTGGCTTGGTGTTGGAAACACCTCCTAATCTTACTAGTTTTCCCGCCTGTCTTGCCGCCAAAAGTGGGGCCTGGACGGGGTCATTTCCACTCTCTGGAGAGGCCGGGTCACATAACAAAGGCAGTGGAGTCTTTGAAGCTTCCCGCCCTGGAATGTAGATCCTGCGTGGAGAATGTATTATCACCTCTGTCCAGAGCAGGCTTTGTTCTGTACCTCTGAGAGCAAAGGCGCTCACCTCAGGGTGTCAGCAACTCTTCTGTGGTGGCTGGCTGGTCAAGACCAGTCTGTCAACACACTAGTAGTCTGTAGGTTTTCAGGGGGCACCTCTAAGATGCCCTCCGGGTGCATTTATTATTAAATCAATCTCTGGCATCAGTGTGGGTTTATTAATACAAGATGTTTGGTACCAAACATCTGGGATTACAGAGAAGCCATCATGTAGCTGTGGAACTCATAAACATGAGTGTCAAGCCCATATACTTGTTATGGCTTCCCTGTGCACTTGTGCTATCTAAGAATTTACTTAGATATTACTGGGACACATCTACTCAAGCAGATATGCCCACACATGGGGTATAGTGCACCCTGCCTTAGGGCTGTAAGACCTGCTGTAGGGGTGTTACCCATACCAGATATAGGGGCTTATTTACAAGGCCCTTGCACCACTTTTGTGTCACTTTTCCCATATTAAAAATGACGCAAAAGTGGCGCAAGGGCCTTGTAAATAAGCCCCATAGTGTTTTGCAGGCATGGCACACAGGGATGTGTGCCATATCGACTCTTCACTTTTCTCTGCACCACGACATGCAGGCTGCAATGGCAGTCTGCATGTGTTTTGTGAGGGGCCCCTTAGAGTGGCACAATTCATGCTGCAGACCTTAGGGACCCTCTTTAGTCCCAATTCCCTAGATACCAGGGGAACCATATACTAGGGACTTACATGGAGCCTAAAGTGGTGCCAATTGTGGAACAATGGTCCTGTTTAGAGAAAGAACACTGGCACTGGTAATCCTGGTTAGCAGGAACTCAGTACACTTTCAGTCAAAGTTGCATCAGATACCAGGCAAAAAGTGAGGGGTAACCATGTCAAAAAGGAAACTTTGCTACACAATGCAAATCCTTAGATAGTACTCGCTATGCAAGAAGCAAAACCATTTACATTATGACATCACTGAATGTAATGCAAAGTAGATTGGTGAAAAACACATATATCACCAGAAAACCATAAATACTTTGCAGGTAAGGCAGACGTGGCTAGAGATAAACACCTGGAATCCACATATAACCATGAAAACACAGGGACCAGGGCACCTGCGCTCCTATTAACAGGGTTACTGTAGATTTCTGAGCCTCACTGAAACAAGTGTATTTAGGCATGAAATTTAGGACGCAGGAACTCCTGCGCGCCTACTACGTGTGATACGGTAATGTTTGGAAATACGATCCCATGGCAACGATCCCCATTGGGGATTCACCGCTGGACGTGTGATTCAAGTGCCTGACAACCAGTAAAGCCCAGTGTGAGGTCTGTTGAGTCCGGGGCCCTTCGTGACCACCTGGACTCGTAGTACCTCTGTTGAAAATGGGGCCTACCGTGAGTGAAGTGAGGATGACTGCGCTACTCTGTGAAAACAGTACTGGGGCAGTACGGCCTTTGATGTGCCTGCAGGGCCTCAGACACGGAGCCCGCAGCATTAGACTGGCCCGCGCTCTGGGGGGAATCGTGCAGCTTGCGTCAAAGCATGAGGCTTCCGTTGCCGCAGCAACTCGTCATGCAGAAATACAGTTTACCAAGTCGGCATACGCTGATGATGCGGCACAATTCCAGAGAGAGGCTACTCCTTTTAATGTGTATTTTACCCCCCTCTTTGAGCTCATTAGTTCATTTGGCTTCTCAGTGCTCACTGTGAAGACGACAACCAGATAGGTCTTTTATTTTTTAATTTATGAAGTTGTATATAGCTCAAACAAGACCATAGTGGGTATCAGAGCGCTTTACATGAAGGGATAGGTAGGATATAGATGGGAGATCAAGAACCAATCACATATACAAGCGAGGAACAGACTTTTAGGATTAACAAATTAATAATCTTTACTTCCAATCGAAAAGTCAGAAAAGTAGTAGTCAGCATCAGCAGATGAATAACAGACAGGTACAAAAACAATAAATGAAAGATGTACTCCTAGGGCAAAACCTTGTTCATCAGAAATGTTTTCACTTCTTTTTTGAAGGAGGCGCTCGACAAAATCAAGGTGACATCGGAGGCTGAGAGTTCCAAATCTTTGGGGCGATACCCGAGAAGGCTCTATTGCACATTTTCTTTTTACGGAAAAGTTGTAGTTTCAAGAGAAGAGTGCTAGCACTTCGTGATGATCTATATTTGCCCGATAGTTCAAGCTTTTGTGCCAAATACCTGGGGGTATTTCGATGTAGGGCTTTATAAGTCAGGCATGCGATCTTCAATTAATCAATCAATCAGGGGGTTTATTTAGCGCTACTCACCCGTGAGGGTCTCAAGGCGCTGGGGATAGGAGCGGCTCCGGATCAGTCGAAGAGCCAGGTCTTGAGGTCCTTCCTGAAAGTGTGCAGGGTTGGGGAGCGTCTGATGTTCAAGGGGAGCTCGTTCCAGGTCTTGGCTGCGATGTAGGAGAAGGCACTCCGGCCAATCTTCAGTTAAATTCTTGCCTCATAAGGGAGCCAGTTCAGGGATTTCAGATCCAGGGAGATGTGCTTATTTCCTTTAGATCTGGTGACAAGTCTGGCAGCAGTGTTAAGGGAGGCCCTTAGAGGGGCCAGCTTGTATCTAGGCAGGCCGCAGAGTGTGGCACTTCCGTGATCCAGCCTGGGCAACACAAGAGCTTGGACCACAAATTTAAGGTCATCCTGTGGGAGAAAGGGTTTTAGTTTCCTTAACAATCTCATTTGATAGTTCGCTCATTTGGTGACAGTACTGATGTGTTCCAGCATATTCAGGTATTTGCCTAGTGTAATTCCCGGAGATCTAGCAGAGACTAGAATGTGAGGAGAACAGTTGAGGGCAGTTAGATACTTCATCCAGAGGTTGATCTTGATAATGTTGTTAGGAGGAGTAATGAGGAGGAATTCCGTTTTGGCAGCATTGAGCTTGAGATGGTTGCTAGTGAGCCAATGCTGAGTGTTTTGTAAATTAATGTTGAGGGAGATATTGTCTTCTGGGAAGGAGATTTTCAGATACAATTGGGTGTCATCTGCATATATGTGATAATGAATCTTAGCAGCTTTCAAGGAGTCTGCAAGAGGTTCCAAGAATAAGTTGAAGAGAATGGGTGAGAGGGCGGATTCCTGTGGAACCCCAAGGGTGACTGTGGAGGGCTGAGAAAGGGATTGATTAACCTTGCTCTTTGGGTTCTATTGTGGAGGAATGAAGTGAACCACTGCAGTACAGAACCTGATAATCCCATCCTCTGTTCAAATAGGTTCAGCAGACCATCGTGTTTAACAGTGTCAAATGCAGAAGATAAGTCAAGTAGTATAAGAAGACATGATTCATTTTGGTCCAGCATTTTTTATATGTCATCAACAATGTGAGTGAGTGCTGATTCCATGCTGTGCCCTTGATGGAAGCCAGATTGGTGTTGTTCCAAGAGTTGGAAGTTATCTATGTGGTTGCAACGTTGGATCGGGGTGCATTTTTCTTGAAGCTTTGCCAGAGTAGGGAAGCTGGAGATCAGGCAGAAGTTGTTAAGATCTGAGCAATCTGCAGTTGGCTTTTTCAGAATGGGGTTACCTGCCCTACTTTTAGGTAATCAGGGATAGTGCCTTGACTAAGCAAGGCATTTACAATCTTGGGGCATAACGGGAGAATAGAGTATTTGATCTCATTGAAGATAGCCGGAGGTAAAAGGCCGATGAAATGATTAGATGGGTTCAAAGCTAAAAGAATGTTGTAAATGTCACTTTCATAGAGGGGTGTGAAAGTGTGCCAAGAGGCATTATTTTTGGGGTCCTTACCAGGGTGACCAACCAGATTAGCTGTCAGGGAGGTGTGCGGAAGGATGTGCGAAGCCGGAAGTAGTTCCCTCTCTGACTGTAGATCATTTTCAATGATTTCAGCAGTGGCGGCTGGTGACATTTGAAAGTGGTGAGTGTAAATGTTCTAGCTGAGTGCCTGGTGGCGAGCGAGCGTAGCAAGCAAGCCAGCCCGAGAGTCACAAAGGGGGTTCGGCGGGGTTCTCCACCCCCCAAGATTTTTTTTTAAAACAGCAGGCAAACAGTGCATTTTCAAACATATTTAAGAAGGCAAGAAGGTTTCAATCAATCAATCAATCAATCAATCAGGGAATTGTAAGCGCGCTACTCACCCTTGAGGGTCTCAAGGCGCTGAGGGGGGGGGGGAGTCCGCAGATCTGTTTAGCCGAAGAGCCAGGTCTTGAGGGTCTTCCTGAAGGTGTTCAGGGAGGGGTCGTGTCTGATGTCTGCCGGTAGCTCGTTCCAGGTCTTGGCTGCAATGTGAGAGAAGGATCTTCCGCCTGCTCTGGCTCTGTGGATGCGCGGGGTTTCGGCCAGTGCGAGGTTGGAAGATCGAAGGTTTCTTTTGGGTACGTGGAAGTTGATTCTGTCGTTGAGGTATTTGGGTCCGTTGTTGTGTAGGCATTTGTAGGGGAGGTGGGAGGGAGGAGAGGCTGGGAGGCGGGAGCAGGGGAATTCTGGGGGGGGGAATTCCGGGGGGAAATTCCGGAGGGGAAATTCCGGGGGGGAATTCCGGGGGGGAGGGGCCGCCGGGGCAGCAGCGGCGAAAGGCAAAAGGAACAGGCAGGCACGAGAAAATAAAAACAGTGGTGGAATTAGAGCAAGACACAGATGGGCACAATAACAGTGGCACAACAGGGAAAAATTAAGAAGAAAAAAAAAGCGGCTGAGAAGGTTACGGTGGTTGGAGGCAGTCTGGTCCCAGTTGGAGCGGGCAGCAGCCTCGAACCTCCCAAGGAGGAGGTTGGGGTCTGGAGGCAAGAGACGGCACAGCGGAGCAGTGGGGAGAGAGTGGACCTAGACCGAGGGTCGAAGGTTTATACAGAAAATGTGAAAGTCTAGTTATGACATCAATAAAGAGATTTCATATGATAGTGACGTAGGTAGCTGCTAATCCAGTATAACCACAGAACTTCATAACAGACTTTGAGATAACAATGCTGAGTACCTCACAGATTTCTTTATTTATTGGTATACCTCGACAAATTAAATCTACTGAGGAATTTGTGATTTCTCGGACTGGACACAAGACAGCAAAAAAAAAACATTAATAGGCAGTGGGGCACCCTACAAGGCAATGCAAGTCTCATTGAGGGGATGAAGAAATGTGATCACATCACCTCCATCCTGATTGAACTCTATTAGCTCACCTTGATGGTCCTCTACATCATCAAAACCAGCTGCATCATTTATGAACATTGCAAATGATGCAGCTGTTGTTCATAAAGTAGTTCAGGAAAGCCATCATGACATGCTGCAGCACACCTTTTATCTTGACAGGCAGAGCACAGTTATCAAAAAATAAAGGCTGTTTTGGATCAGATGTGGAAGGGGTAGTAGTGATGTTCAGAGTGTCTCAATAATGCCAGTTATGCTCATTCTATTTTAGATAAGTGCACCCTTTTCTCTCTCCATCTTGTCCATATGCATATCTTATCTTCAGAAGCCTCCTTTCACGGACTCTGTAATGCACTTCCTTGCATCTCCTTCACTTCACAAACATACAACGCACCGACTCACCTGTAAGCACTGCATTTACATTTACTTTTGCCTTCACAATATTTTGCCAACTTCCTTCACACAAAGTTGCACGGAATCACAATTGCAACTGGAATAAGTGACCATTGGTCTGCTTGCTCAGCAGAGAGGCCAAGGACTGGATGACCAAGCAAGTATTCTGAACACCTTTTTGACCCACTGACAGGCACTGTGAGAAATTCGCACTGCCTTCAGCCTTTGCTTCAGAGCTCTCAATGTTGGCACTTCAAGGGATCTATGCATCTTATAAAAACATGTCGGAATCGTTTTTCCTAAAAGGTGTTTTTTTCTAATCAGAAGGTAAAACAAAATTAAGCAGTATGTTTGTGCACTACTGTAACATTTGGCAGCGGAAGGTTCGTGCTCCACCCCACAGCAGCTCCCATGTGCAAACACCTCACAAATCAGGCCTGAGTCATTGATTTCTCCTTTGCCTCTGATCAGCATGTTTATCACTGCAGAAGAGCGTCTGAATGAATCATTCATTCGCCTTTGAGCGGCACTCATCGCCTTGATGTCTTGGTGCTTCAGAAGCAGGCTGTCCTACCCAGTCACACCTCCTGCAGGGCAGTGCATGCTAGAAAATAATTCACAAGCACTGCCTAATGGCCTGCAGTAAAAGCCAGACAGCAGCCGCGGTCCGTACAGGTAACAGCGGTGGGGCGGTGTTGGGGGGGATTTCGATGGACGATGCAGAGGGAAAATTAATTATTTATTTAATTTTCCCTCTGCATCATCCCTCGAAATGCCCCCCAAAGCGCCCCCAGCGCCCCACCGCTGTTACCTGCACGGACCGCGGCTGCCAGACAGGCAAATGTGTGACCAAAGGTTGGCAGCAAAAAAACTCTGTTGCAGCAAAACAGTACCAACGAACGAACACACAGTGGCTCTCATCAGGATATGAACAGTTTTGAAAACAGAAGTCTGTGATATATACAGTGTATATTTAATACACAATACTTTCACACAGCACTGCGTTGGCACAGACAGAACACCAAAATAGAGAGCTCTCAGCTGAAATGGGCCCACTGATTGCAACAAGCTACCTTGCATGCCGTGTCATGACCCATAGATTCCCCTTCAGCACTAACCTCGGCCAGAGCCTACCCTCGTACAGAACCTAGATGCTCCACAGCTCTGTGGATTTCCTTTACTATCTGGCCAATATTTGCCATCATCATATTGCACCAAGGCTGAGGCATATACCCAGTCGCGGCTTGCAATACTCGCGGGTAGGGAGGTGGAGGGGGGGGTCGCGAAGGGGGTTCGCGCGGGGGGGAGTTAAAAGAATTTTTTTTTTAAATGTACCTGACCGGGTCCCGAGCCCGCCTCTGCTCCTGGGCCGGGTCCCGCGTTGGCAGCGTTGTGATTGGTGCAGACAGCGCCCAGCCGGGCGCCTGTAGGCAGGCCATTTTCTCTATGTAGGCTGCATGCAGCCCACATAGAGAAAATGTAGAGTGCGCATGACTGGTTTGGTCGGCCCCAGAGGGCCGACCAAACAGTCAGGGCCCACAACAGTGGGCAAGCCACTCCTCCCCGACCCACCCACCCGCCTGCCCCTAACCAGGCATACCCTCCTGCCCGCCTCCAACCAGGCATACCCTCCCTCCCGCCCTCAACCAGGCATACCCTCCCTCAACAAGGCATACCCTGCCTTCTGCTTTCTCGCAGTGCGAGAAGCAGAAACATAAAATGGTATTTTAAATACCATTTTATGTTTCTGCTTCTCGCACTGCGAGAAAGCAGTGGGGCGACGCTCCGCAGCCCTAATGGAGGAGCCGCCCCTGCATATACCGTTTCTCAGCCTCCGTGACCAATGCCTGCTACTATCTATATTGTTGCTGTCCCGTACCAACTACGCTACCAAAGCTTAAGATGTATTGTGCTACAGTGCTAACTAATTTCCCACGCACACCCACAAACACTCTGCCCGGCTCCTTGGGGGAGTAACCATTCAGCAAAAGTGCTGTCTCCACTCAGCTGTAACAGTGGACTCCCGTGGAGCATCACGTGCATCATGCGCCAATGAAATTAAGTATCACGCAGCATACTATGGTTTAGATTTAGCACCATCTGCTCAAATAACACATTGCGTTTTTTTTATTCAGAGGAATTAGCTTAGCAACACAGTTCAATGTGCCACAGTCATCTGATCCTTGTTAGCACCACAAGTTAATATTCAAATACACTGTTTAACTTACATAATTTTAATGAAAGTTAAATTTAAAAATATTCACTCAGCAAATAAATGTACAGAAGACGCTAATCACCATAGCTTACACAACATATTAGTTCCTGTTATCCTAAGACCTGTCAGGTAAATAACAAAAGGAACAACTCCAAGGGGCATATTCTCAAGGAGCTATCGCTGAGTTAACGGCACTTTATCTCAGCCAAAGTCGAGATAAATGTATCGCAACATTCACAAGCTGGTGCTAACAGCCTATAACACCAGTTTACCTGCGAAAGCATCCGCAAAAAACATCGCCACAGATGACACCTGCAACAATCGCTAATGAAATGCAGAGTAGGCGTTCCCGAGCAAAAACCCGTGACAACACCACACCTCAACATTCTCAACGACCAGCGATAAAACCACAAAACAGGCGATAAGGCGCGTTAGCAGCAGGAAACTAACACCTACCCTGACCTGGTGCAAAGTCAGACCACAGCCTGCACCACAAAATGGAGCCCAGACCAGAGCCACACCTGAAGGAAAACTGATGCCATGGAGCTACTCACCATGCATCCCAGAGCCTCGAGAGGGCAACAACACCCACTTCCAACCCCCCCCCATCCCCCTGGACTCCCACCGCCCCCCCCCCCCCCCGGACCAACACTGAGGCAGCGCAGACAAAGACAGCGACCCTCCTAAAATGGATCAACCCCACAGACCCAACACCAGAGAATGTCATTGCCCACTATATGCCCAAAGGGACAACCCTCCTCCGCATCCTGACCACCATAGCCCACAGGCTGATGGTACCAACACAGCGGACAACCAACATCCCACCGCAGACAAAGCTGCTGGCCGTGCTGCACGTGTTGGCCTCTGGTACCCTCCAACCAACCTCCGCCTGAGACGGAGGAGTCACACAGCCTGGCCAATCCAAGTCCCCCATAACAGTCATGGATGACACCATCAGCTTGGTACCCCAACATCCATACCTCACACACACTGCGCAGGAACAGCTGGAGACCAAGCAAGGCGTGTATGCCACAGCTGGCTTTCCCCACGTGTCAGGGGGCAAGTGACTGCACACATGTCCTACTAGTGGCCCCTTGCGACACTGCACACAATAAGTGCAACAGAAAGCGCACAGATCCCACCAATGTGCAGGCAATAGTGGACGACTGTGGAATCCCCGCCAATGACGTCGCCAAACACCCAGGCAGTGTGCATGATACCTGCACCTCCCGACAGTCCATCATCAACCTGCGCCACCAGGATTGCACCCACGGAAATGCACTGCTCGTTGGCCAATACCAGATGCACACACCACACACCTCAACTCCACAATCATGCAACACACAACACAGGAAATGCACACGTCACAAGCTCACATACAACATGCACACCTACCAGACACGACAGCACAACTCACTGTGGGAAACTCGCCCAGCCATGTACATGAGCCATCTACGCACCTCGGGCACACAATAGCAGAATGTCGGAAGAGGTGGGGACCAGGCAAGTGCGAAGGAGGCAAGGGACCGATGAATGAGAATGTACACAATGCCAAGTGTGGCATGGATGTGCTGGCCAGACTGCAGTATGCAGACCACACACAAATCCATATCTACACACACCGCTGGTGTTTGGAGTGTAGTGGACAGTGGACGCAACCATGTCACCCCAGCCAGTGGGGAAGCCGCGGAAACATAGCGTCCCCCCGTAAGCGTGAGCGGAGTGGGCTGGCCCGGCGTACGCCAGGCCAGCGTAGGGGTGTGAATAAAAGGCACGTAACCCTGGGCGTGGTCCTCTTCCGGAATGCCCAACGTCTCTGCCAGGGCGGCGCCCCTCACCCCGCCACGAGGCCAACGCCGTGAGCGGTGTTGCCAGCAATCCTGTGCACCTGCTGCACCCCGGGACGCTGGTCCCCGAATCAGTCCTGCCCCCCCCTGCGCACCCAGGCCTCAATGCCCACCTTCAGACACCGGCGTGTGTCGATGAGGGCCCACCACGTGCCGGTGCATCTCCAAGCCCGAGGCCTGCGACCTTGGCAGCCTCCTCAGACCATCACGGCCTCCGCAACACAGGCCCGCATTATTCCTTTCACGTTGACGTACTCCACCGGCATGCACAGCGGACAAGTAGGTCTCACATTTGGAACTGAGTCTTAATTACACCATGGCAGAGCACATAAATCATGGCTGAGTGTATGTCACTATACACCCTTGGATGTGGTGCCAACAGGTCTTAGTGTTACATCACAGCCGCAAGATTCTGTGGGCCCACGCGGACTACTGCTCTCGGCCTACGCTGCGCTCGAGTAGGTCACAGAATTGGAACTGAACATCGATTATTCAAAGGCAGAGTGGGAATCATTGCACGCAAGGAGAGGCATACGAGGATGACGCGTTGCAGTTGGGAGGAAAAAAGGACCATCATTACGGAGGTGATCGAACACTACCGACAACTGCCCTGATGTCACTAACTCTGTGCATCGCGAGCCTACGACACGTGGCCCACTGCTGACCGCTGCCTCCGGCCTACACTGCAGTCCAGTAGGTCACAGAGTCTAGAATCGTCAATGCTGGAGTTCATATCAGTGTACCGGCATCATCGCAGACTGCATCCCCTCTCAGCCCCGGTGCCACTAAGTCTGTTCCCTGACATTCATGGACACTCTCTGGTCGTACATTGGTGGCGTTTGAGCCTATGGACTAGGGGGTGGTTTTCATCCTCTTGCAGCTGATACCGAATTGGTGGTGGCAAGGAGGCAGTCGCTTTCCACTCCTCCATTTGCTGCTTCCGGATAGCATCTGTCCCCTGCATCATGCCCTGGAAGAACACCTTCCACTGTCCCCCGACACACTCCGCGACATCCACCTCTGACATCGACGAGGACCCGTTCAGTCTGCGTGGCCCTACCTCATTGGACCGCAAGTCACCGTCCCGTGGCGGTGTGCCTGTGCCTGCCGCTGTGCACCCGGGGCCACTAACTCTGTGCAAGTCCGGGATCCTGTCTGAGTGAATATCGGATGACCTCTGTGACGGTGGTCTTGGGGTCATCGACACCATGTGCATGTGGCCCTGGGCTGTCCGCTGCCTCCGGCCTCAACTGCGGACCACCAGGGCTCACACATCAAATCGAATCCTGACCGGCCCGGAAGTCGCATCACCGCAGGAGGCACACGCCACCATCACCAGGGCCAACTCCAACCACCATCTGCCAGAGTCGAGACAGTGGTACTGGCAGACTGACGGAGTTGCTCAGACCTGTCGTGGATGCCATCATCTGCCTGATCCCCTGCTCAGCACTCCAGGTGCCACTGACTCAGTGCACCGCAACCAACGGACCGTCACTGATTGAGTTTTGTGATGTGGAGATGTTGCGCAGCAATGTCACCTCAGGCAGTGTGGGAGACCTGCGACGTTGATGAGGAAGTTGCCTCAGGTCTCACACACCCCACTGCATCTGTATCAGGAATATCCCGAATGGACACAATCCAAGTTATTTTCATCACATAGGCGTGCACAGCTCTAGTGCCCCAACCTCAGTGCACTGCAACTCACGGACACTTCTGTTTGTATGTTGGGTGCCTCTGTACTTGCTCCGGCTCCCTCCATGTTGCTCAGCAGTTGACTCTGTTATGCATGTGTTTTCTGTTTCCATTGCACTGGTGTCCACTGTTCAAGTTGTTGCCAGCACCGAGCCCCCCGTGTGGGCTGGCTGATGCTCACCCCACACACATCCAGCACAGGCACCACTGTACATGTGGCCCTGCCAATAAAGGGTCGGGGCGCACGTGCCCGTAGCCAGTTCAACATAATATCTGCGTGTGTCTCTATGGCAGTGTGGGTCTCCTTTGTGGTGTGTAGGTGGTCCCTGAAGGGTGATTAACACCCACGTATGTGATCTAGTTCGCCTTCCATGGGTTCGGGCCACACCCGCACCTGTTCGGCCACCTCCTTTTGGCGTTCTGATACCTGGCATTGGGGTGCCATGTGTGGGTCGGTGAAGTGTTGTGGGCCAGCCTTGCTTTCGTGTGCTTCATGCTGTGTGGTCTGTTGCAGGGGCTGGGTTCTCCTCAAAGTAGCTTGTCTGCACTGGTCCTGGTGGTGGGTTGCGTGGGATGTCCGTGGGATGTCCATGGGCTGTTGTAGGGCGTAGGTGTCGAAGGTGTGTTGGTCGTGTCCTGCATCGCTGATGGGTTGTCTGGTCTGACCTGCTGGAGGTGTTGTTTGTCCCTCTGCAATGTGAAGGTGAGATGCATGTTGACATTGTGTTGGCATTTCTGTTGGCGCATTGTTCTTGTAGACATGCAGACTGTGTGACAATGTACATTGTGGCTGTTTGGGCGGCGCTGGCTATTTGAGGGGGGACAGTGGTCATTTGGACTACATGACTGTTGTGAGGTTGTACCCGTACATATGCATCTCACAGTTCCCTGCTCTGTCAAATGTGATTGGCCTGTTTCTGCGCATGGGCGGACCCAGTTGTGTCCCCTGTTCTGCAGTGTCGGTATTGCACTTTGTGCCACATTGTCATGGGATGTGCTGTGTTTGCCATGTGTGTGTGCTGCAGTGTGCCACGGGGATGGGGGACATGACCCTGGGTTATTGTGGGTGTGCAGTGTGCTACACATCGTTGTGCATGTGTGCCATTGTGCCCATCTCCCCCGTCCCCCAGGACCTGTTCGTTACTCACCCTGTTGTTGTTGTGTCAGGTCCTCTCGAGCTGTGTCCGTACTCCCACCTCCTTGCACCGTCTCCACACTGATGGCTGGCCTCCATTTCCTCCAGCTCCTCCTGTGGCGCAGGACTCCCACCTCCTGTCGCCGTAGCTGCCTTCCTGTTGGCAGCGGCTTTGGGCCTGATTTAGGTTTTCACATCATGCCAGCGCCTCTTGGCCTCCTCCATTGGCCTCCTCGGCACTCCGGCTGCATTCAAGGTGGTCTGAATGTGGGTCAGTTGCTGGTGGTGTTCTGTCACATCCGTGACGCTGGTCTTGTTTTCCTATGGACTGCACCCCGTCTTCCTCTCCCTCTTCTCCTTGGCCTTCCCCGACCCAGTTGGTCCTTGCTGGTGGTCTCTGGGGCTTGTGGGGTTCGCGTTGGCCTCTGCGCTGGGTCAGGGTGCATCCATGTTGCTACGCACTTTGGTTGTTTCTGGTGTGTTGTTTTTGTTGCTTCTATGGTGCATTTTCCCGCCAGATGCGTGGGATTTACAGGCCTGCCGCTGGTTTTCGCTGCTTTTTGTATGGCGTTCGGCCTCATTGCAGCTTTTTGGGCGTTGGTGTTTCGCATTTTTGTGGCGTGGCGTTGATTTTAACGCGGTCAGTTGACGCGTTATCTTTAGACTATCGCATGGTACCACCGTGTTGTGAATACTTGGTTAACACGGCGTAAATGTCCCGCGATGGACTGCGATGTTGAGGGTTGCGTTAAGTCACTTTTGCGATGGTTAGCACAGGTTCTTGAGAATATGCCCCCAAATGCACAGCTGGCACTCCCAATGGTCTAGTACATCCAAATTGCTCAGGTTGGCAAGTGACGGAAGAGTAGAAGTCAAATCCACCGTCACATCTGTGGATACTCTTCAGAATACCGAGCTCTAGCGGGAGGTTGGGGCTGTTTTTGGAGGCATGTGTTTCAGGAAAGGAGCACGCTTTAGTAGTGAGCGAGGAGCAGGGCCACCGACATGTCTGCCATGCTACAACACCCATTTATCTGGCGTTTCAAATCATATGGCACAAATAGCTGATCACTTTTGAAACTAGAAGTCGACAAACACAATTCTTTTACTTTCACACAGCGTTATGCATTGCTTTTATGTTGTGGCATAAAACCAATGTAGCGCGCTTTGTGAAAGTGAAAGAATTGTGTATGTCGACTTCTAGTTTCAAAAGTGATCAGCTATTTGTGCGATATTCTTTAAAACGCCACTGCGCCAGATAAGTGGGTGTTGTTATTAAAAACGAATTCCTCTGAACATATATATTTTTTTTATTCAGAGGAATACTCTTTTAATACAACACCCACTTATCTGGCACTTCAAAGAATATTGGACAAATAGCAAGGAATACGGTATTTTGAATACCTGAAAATCTCCATACGCCTTGCTTGACAGACCACCATTGTGACTTGTCTTTGCATCCAGGTGTGCGTGCGTGCATGCGTGCGTGCAGACGTGATCAAAGGAGTTTTGACCCTGCCTCCCTCAGGCCCTGTACCACCCCCACGATTCTTTAGCCAATCTTGACCCTGCTCCCTTGCTGTTTCTGTTAGGAAACATCAAGGGAGCAGTGCGAGGATTGGCGAGGTCAGGTGCTGCCAACGCTCATTTGGAGTCTTGGGGGCTGCGGCAGCAATCCCCCGAGGCTCCTACATTGTGGAGATAGGTAAGGGTTCAAGTGCACAAGTCGGGGCTGGTTGGAGCAAGGCACCGTTCCAACCCAACGTGCGCACTTCATCCAGCGAGGCCATCAATCATCAAGCAGGCTCCGGGGCTCCCAACCCCACGCCCCCCTTCTCCCAGTCACTCTCGTAACTTTCTCCGGGCCAATGCCACGCTCTGCGGCTAGAAAAAAAAAAAAATCAATTAAGCAACAATAAACATTTTAATATGGCAAGACAAACATGGGGGGGGGGCAACACCCCCATGCCCCTATAAAGAAACCGCAGCTGGATTTCAGTTTTTCCCAGGAAGAAGGAAGCCCAGTCCTCACAGTTTGAGAGTGTGGTGGACCCATTGCCAAGTGGGTTTGGTATGGTGAACGATTGTTGCTTGACAATTTCAAAAAGTTTTTTGGGTCGATTTCTGGCTTGGTCTAGCTGGGTTTTGAAGAACTTGACCATCACATGTTTGATTCTTCTGTTGTATGTGTTCCTCATTGATCTTAAGAGTTTTAGGTGCTCCAAAGAGGGTGACGATCTCCAGGCTCTTTCTGCTAATCTCAGATTGTGTCTTTCCCAATTCAGGTTGTCGTTGAACCAAGGTTTAGAGATTTTGGTGGCTATGTTTTTTTAGTTGGGGGGTGATTGAGTCAAGGACATTCAAGGTGGCAGTATTTTAGTAGTCTGTGAAGTCGTGAACATCTACCATTTCCGTCTGAGGAGACAAGGCATTGTTACAGAGGGTAGATAAATCATTAGAGTTTATGTTTCGAAGCTTCCTTTTCCATTGTTTGTTTTCTTCAGTTGAGGTCTCTTTGGGATCATAGCCACATTGATGAGGAAGGTGATACAGATGTGGTCTGTCCAGTCGCAGGACAAAATGCAATTTTTCCCATTTTAGCAATGATAAGGTCCAATGTCTCACCCTTGGTGTGAGTAGGGCTGTCACAGATTTGGGTCAACTCGTGGTTTGACAGAAAAGATTTAAAGCTGTTCATCTCATGGTCATTCAGGTCATTCCAGTGGAGGTTAAAATCCCCAAGGAATATATGGGTCACTTGAAGGTCATCGTTGGTTGAGATGACTTCCATGATTTGTTCAATGAAAGGCAAATTGTCTCCAGGAGGGTGGTAAAATGCATGTAATATACAGATGAGACTATTGTTGCTAACAATGTTGATGCTAGGATATTCGCTAGCGGGCAGAGTGGCAGTTTCTGACTGGATCACAGAGAGGGTGTTCCGGTAGATGCAGGCTACTCCCCCACCAGGAATCTTAGTTCTAACTAGTCGGATGATGCCATGACTAGGGGGACTAGTAAGTCTAAAATAGGAGGCCATTAGTTGTTTAACCTTGTTTCCGTGAGAATAATGATATCGAACTCGTGTATGAGGAAGAGGTCATGAATATCAGACGCATGTTTAGCAGCCGATCTACAGTTGAGGAGCATACATTTCAGTTGGTTATTGGTGTGGATAGTGGCAGACCTAGAGATGTTAATGCACTTGAGATTGTCACTGTTTACAGCTCTGTGTCTGACACTAGGTTATCTGTAAGGGTTAGCCTGGATGGTTTGAATTTGACCTCGACAGGCCATATTGGTATCTTTCGAGTGAAAGTAGGAAAGGAGGAGGCCGTGGATGTCACGGTCAGATAGACCACTATTCAGTCTCATGGGTCGAGAGGAGGCTGTTATACCTTGATTTCCTTTCCCTGCTGCTCAGCCAGTATGAATGTGATGTGTATGTGGAATGTTAGAATGCTGATGAGAGAGTAGAATGTTGGAGTGCCTGCTTGTGTGGACAGAGAGACAGTTGGAGACTGTGGGCTGAACAGCAAGGATGCTGCTCCTGGTGGGGCTTTGAACTATCTTGTTACTACCATCCTCCATCTAAGCTTAAATAAACCTCTTATAGCTATGTTATACCTCATGGCTACGTCTGGAGTTCCTACAATAGATCATTGTAACAGAGGCGTTGGGGAAGGGTATCGTTTTCGAACTAAAATGAGGTGAGGGATGGACTTGGGAAGGCAGCTTGACTATTTGGGAACCTGTCCGGTTTTTACGCTCTACCATACACGTCTAAATCAGGGAAATTTAACAACGATGCCAAAAGTGTGAGTCGAATACTACTGAGAGACGACCACATAGGTGGGTGTAAATGTAAATGTGAGTTGCTCACAAAAAGTATGTCAAGTCCTTTGGCTAAATTAATTGAGGGTTTTAATATATAATATTTTTTATATATATTTTTTTTGATAGATTCCTATGGTTAGTGGACTACGGGAGAAAAATACAGTTCCCTTCCACTTATTACTGCCATTTAAGCAAGAGGCAACTTTCTTCTGGGTCTCTGAATTTTATCTGGTAAGGCTTTCTTTTCTAGTCCCCCTCCCTGTGAGGGTTCTTAGTGATAAACAAATGATAATACAAGAACAAGGATCATGTGATATATTATAGAAAATGTCTCTTTGTTTAAAAAAATCTTTGTGTAATAAGTGACTTGTAGGATATACCACAGGACTTAGATGTTGTGGAGATCTTTTGGATAATGAGTTGTTTTGGGAGATGCAATAAATAATAGTATAGTTCACGTTGCTGCTATAAGGGGTTGTGCTGTAAAAATTGTCAACTATGGAATGTTTAAATATACTCATAATGTTTTTATTGCTGTTTAGATAAGATTGAAATATTTTCTGTCCTGAAGAAGGTGAAGAAACTTTGTGCCGAAACGCCGCGTCGACAAAATTTTTATTCTTTGGAATAATTTGTATTTGTATTTGATAGTTTGTTTTGGAACAACGAAATGAATATAGATGTAATTCATGTAATCAAGAAAAAATGTTTTCTCTTATAAAACGCACCGATAGATACATGAATTTGTATTTTACGAATGGATATTTGAAATGGTTTTTTTGAAATATATGTATGTATTATGGCTTTAAATAAATAACTTGTGTATGAGTACATGATTGTTGATTGTTTTCTGTAGTGATTGTATTTTTTAGCCATTACTGCAACATATTTCAGCAAAGTGGATATAATTCTGTGGGTGGTTTTCTCTGTCCCCTCTTTGTTGTTATAATACCTGAAGTTTTTGTTTGTGTTAATATTAACATCTATATCACATGGTCCAAGTTGGAGGTAGCTTTTTTTATAACCACTTGTATTTTCATCTTGTATAAAATCTGATCTCATTGAAAAGTGAATTCTCTCTTTTTTGTGTTACACAGACCCGTCCGTTTTCTAAAGTATCAGGGTACCTCTCTTATTTTGTTGGAATTATAAGTACAGCTTGTTAGCTGGGGAGCTTTATAGCTTCATATATCAATCTATCTGAGAATATACGCGGTCCCAATTAAAAAGGAACATACTAAAAACATATGGTTTCTCAGAGGACCAATTTAATAAAATTATTAATGGTACCACAAAAAATGTAAATACCATCACTATTAGCAACACTGATGAAGAACAGTGGAGAAACTTATGAAACAAGAAAAAGAAAATAATCAGAACAGAATTACATGCTGATTTTCTAATAGAATACTGTAAGAAAGGCATCATTCCGAAAGGCTGGCAAGTAAAAAATGAGCCAGGTCTTTTCATTAAAAATGAAAAATTCATAGAAAACTGGACCTTTATAGCGAATAGATGCAGCCGTGACTGGATGCTTTTAATTATTGAGACAGCGCATGAGGTACCAGTCATTGAGAAGAGAGAAATAGACGAGATGGAATTGAAATTAAAAGAAAACACTTCCTTAGAAGATGCAAAGAAAAAGCTTGACGAAATACAGGGTGATTTAAATGGATACAAAGAGTATCTTCTCAACAAAAAATCCAACAAATTTAGAAAGGATGTTAGTAAATATAATATCGAACACGTTTATCCGTACTTACAAAAAGATTATTATGACCAACCAAGGGAGGAATATGCCAACAGAAATAACTGGCAACAAAACAGGAGAGTCTTTCCTAAGAAGAGGGTAACCTTCTTTGATACCTCTTACACGAGCTCAGACTCAGAAATAGAAGCAGTCCAAGATACTAGATTAGGTAAAGATAGAAAACAAACTCCCGGCACAAGCCGCGATAATCTTACTTTTTTAGAACAACGCCAACAGCACTTTGGTCCAAACAACAGGGGCAGAGGACGGGGCAGAGGGAACTTTTATCCCCAAAACCAGAAAAGGACATATATGAAAACAAGGAGCCAGAAGAACTGGGATTAGAGAATAAAGCCCCAATCATAAATTTGTCCCGTCACATTTTAACCAAAGACAAAATAGGTATATTAGAGAAAGGATTAGGTTTCGCTATCTCTTCATCCATAGATAAATTTAATCTAGAAAGAGATCTGTGCAGTTTTTTCCGAATAATTAGATTGAACAGGTTTTTTGAAGGAAGAGACAAAATACCTATTGAGAACAAATCTGGACTTAAACCCAAATCTACTTGGACACCTACCATTCAGATGGTGAATAAAGAAGTCGAAATCTTTGAAAAAGTAGTAGAGAAGGGTGTTGAGGAACTTTTAGACAAATAAATATGGATTAATAAAAACTTGACTAAGCAGCAACAACATGTGCTAAGGTATTTGGAACAATGTAAGGAAATCACCATAAAACCTGGTGACAAAGGTGGCAGCATTGTAGTCCTCAATACTACTGATTATGATGAGAGAATGGGTCTGCTTTTAAATAATCAGTTACACTACAAACAATCTAGTAGAGAGGAATGGTTAACCCTTAGCAAACAGGTGGGCAACTTATTGAAGTTTGCCAAAGAAGACGGTATAATTTGTCAAGATGAATATAATTTCTTACAGAATGATAATCCCACGATACCTGCACTATATGGACTTCCAAAGGTTCATAAAGACATTACAAATCCTCCTATGCGTCCTATAGTTTCAAGCATTGATTCCATCACAGAACCTTTAAGTAAATATGTGGATAAGTTTCTTCAGCCGCTTGTTATTAAGCAAAAGGCTTATATCAAAGACACTACATCTATGATTCATAAAATAGAAAATATTCCTTTTAATGCTGATAAAGAATGGCTTGTCACATTAGATATCGAGGCCCTTTACACAAATATACCACAGTAAGACACTATTCAGATGGTAAAGGGCCTCTTTTTAAATGAAAATGGAGATTTATTGCAACACTCAACATTTATTGTGGAGTGCGTGGAGATTATCTTAAAAAATAACATTTTTCTTTTCAATATGGATTTCTTTAGTCAAATTAAAGGGACCAGTATGGGAGCCACATGTGCTCCCAGTCTGGCATGTCTTTATGTCTCTGCGGTGAAGAGAAACATATTTTTAACGAATTAGCCCCTTTTTATGAGAATGTCTCTAACTGGTCCCGCTATATAGATGACGTTTTCTTTATATGGCAGGGGCCTAAAGAATCTCTGGAAGCATTTATCCAGTGGCATAATATGGGTGATGAAAATCTTAAATTCACTTCTTCTATAGACAATAACAGCTGTGACTTCCTAGATATTAGAATAAAAAACAATGATGGCACTCTAAAAGTAGAGCTTTACACCAAACCAAGTGATTGTAACACAATGTTACATTATGAGAGGAATCACCCTTTGAGTCAAAAAGACAATATCCCGTTCAGCCAATTTTTAAGAGTCTGACGAAATTGTACTAGTTTAAGAGATTATGAGTTTCATGCTGTTAAACTTTTTGAAAAATATACTGATAGGGGCTACCCGAAAAAGTTGGTCAAAAGAGCATATAAGAGAGCCAAATACTATAATAGAGATTCACTTTTTGAACCTAAAATAGCCAATAGAGAAACCAACAATTCACAAATTACTTTTGTTACCAATTTTAGGAATATAAATAACAAATTAAAAAAAATTATAAATAGAAATTAGCACCTTTTAAATGGCAACAATGTAGCTATCTTAAACAAACCACTATTTTCATATCGTAGAAATCGTACAATTAGAAATTGCTTAGTCCATACATATAGAAGACATACTGAGAATAAACAACTCAGTATAATAGCACATAAAGGCAGTTTGCAAGTGGCAGTGCCTTCTGCAGCCCAGCAGTCAGTAGGCAGAAGACCAGCACAACAAAGCAGGTAGCCCCAATTGCGGTCCCTCCTGGCAGCACAGCAGTCCTCTGGCAATGTGAAGATTGTACAGCCTGCATCATCTGGTTAAAAGTTCAACGTAGTGTCTAAAATCATGGGGTCAGAGCCCCTGTACTTATGCTCAAAATAGTGTTTGCTCAAGGGGGAGCTTCAAAAGAACCTTTAGAAGTGCGCAACAATCCCTTTCAACCTAGCCCTGGCTCCAGACATCAGTAGGGGGTAAGTCAGCCCTTTGTGTTTATTTTTTTTATTTATTGTTTTTTTTTTTAGCCATAAGCATAATACAATACACCAAAAGAGCACAAAGATAAAACACAAGTAACCAATATCAGAACACATGAGAACACAGAGGGTAAAACATACATTACACAAACAAAAGTAAAAAGATGGCATTGAGTTAGTTGATTACATGGATGACTTAAACTAAGAATCATGTGCACTACTACTTCTTAGTCCCACTGAAGACTAGACCACACCCTTTTGAATTTTAGCCAAGAGCGCGGACGTCTGTCTTTAGCAAGCACTAATTCCATTTAATAAATTTCTCTCAGTAAGACCCAAAATTCATTAATACTTGGACTCACTATTTGAATCCATGCGCGAGCAATGCATAAACGAGCACATGCTTTAATAATTGAAACTAGAGTTTTCGTAAGATTGCCCCAATCTAATATTACCCTTAATACTATTTCCTTCTCTGTAATCTGATTATCATGACCTACCAGTGTTGCAAGGTCATGGGTTACATCAGACCAGAATGTATTCAACCTTGGGCAGGTGACGAACATATGACGTAGGTCTGCAGCCAACTCTTGGCATTTTGGGCAACATGACTTAGCGGATGGTTGGGTCATAGCCCACTTAGAGATAAGCTCTGGAGTGTAATAAAGCATAAACATAATCCTATGTTGCTGAAGTTTCAAATTAACTGAAGTCACTGCAGAATCTATAGTTTCCAGAGATTCATGTACTTCCTCTTTTGTTATGTCAGTTTCAAAGATCCGACTTAACTTGGTTGCAATCTGATTGCCGTCATCGCTGACGGCAGCTAATAGCTTCTGGTAGACTTTACCAATTATACCTCGGCCTGAAGTCTCAAAAATTACAGATAGTACCTCAGTTGGACTCGGCAGCTCTAATAGTCCCAAGCTGCGAGTAAAATAGTCCCTTACTTGCAGATACTTATAAAATGTATTCTGTAACAGCCCAAACTCTTCTTTCAAGGATATAAACGATCGGAATCCTTGTCCGTCATACAGCTGCCCAAGCTGTGTTATGCCTTTACGCTGCCACCCTCTCCCCACATGATCATGAAATATGTCGGGCAGTATAGGATTTCCCCATAGCATAGTATATGCATGCAACTCTGGCAATGTATAAACCTTACAAATATCGTGCCATATCCTGGTAATATGTCTGACTACCTTAAATCGGACCCTCTTGTAGTAATTGGGATCAGCCGTTTTGTATAATAAAAACCCCGTATTTGGTCCGCAGGCCAGGTGATATGAAAGCCAAGCCATGCCACTGCCGGGCTCCTTAAGTAGGCTTTGAATTCGACCAACAAATGCGGCCCAAAAATACAATTTAAAATCAGGGAGTTTAATGCCACCTTGTATATATGGTAATTTAATGTACCAAAGAGCTCTCCTTGCGCGCCGATAACCCCATACAAAACTACCTACGGCACTATCTAGACGCTTAAAAAACATCAACGTCACCCTTAACGGGATAGTACGATACAAGTACAGGAACTTTGGGAGAATGTTCATTTTTACGACGTTGCACCTCCCAAATATACTAAGGGGTAACCGGTGCCAACTACGCAATTTTGCCACCACCTTTTTCAACAATGGCTTATAATTTAATGCAACCACGTCGTCCACTTGACAACTGAGACACACTCCAAGATATGTTGCCGTTCTTGTGATTCCTAGTGTTACTGGAGCCGTTTCAGGTTGGAAATTAAAAATTGTCTGTTTTATTCAAATTTAATTTGTAACCGGAAAAAGAGCCAAATCGCTGGGCCTCTTGTGTAATTTCGGCTATAGCTTTTACTGGTCTAGTAGAATAAATAGCAATATCATCTGCATAAGCAGTTAATTTTAATTCCAAACCACTAAGGGACATTGGAGGAATACTAGTGTTTTGAAGCAAGTGCTTTATAAAGGGCTCAATGTAAAGAGCAAACAATAATGGGGATAGCGGTCAACCCTGCTGCGTACCCCTTTGAACAGCAAAGTAAGATGAAGAGAGGCCGTTGAGCTTAACAGCAGCTGTCGGTTTGCTATAAAGTTTCTGTACCGCCGAGATAAACCTCTGACCGAAACCTAATGATGACATCGTCAGCCATAGAGCTCCCCAAGCCACTCGGTCAAAGGCCTTCTCGGCGTCCAACATCAACATCCCAATCTGCTGATTTAATTGGCCAGCAACGTCGAATGCGGCAATAGCTGTATTAATGTGAGCAGCCGTATCTCGACCCGGGACAAAGCTATGCTGTTGTTCGGAGACTAAAAGGTGGATAACTGGAACCAAGCGAGAATTTCTAAAAAAAAAAATTGCGTCAGCATTAATCAGCGATATAGGCCGGTATGAACTCCTATCCTCTACCGGTTTCCCCTTTTTCGGAAAAACTATAATATTAGTAATATTCGAGGAGGAGGGAGCATCCTCCCCTTGAATTATTTTGTTGCATAGTGCAAGAAGGACATGGACCAGTATATCTTTAAAGATTCTATAAAATTCAAGCGGGGTAGTTTCTTCGCCAACAGCCTTACCTGTTGGCGAAGCACTAATTGCTTCATCAACTTCTCCGAAATCAACGTCCTTTTGCAAAGGCTCAAAGAACAGCGGATCCAGAACAGGCATTGCACTTTCTTGTATGTAGTCCAAAACAGTTTGCTTATTAAAAGATGTTGAATCGCCGTATAAATCGACATAGAATAGCCTAAATTGTTCCACTATATCTATGGATCGAGTATTGGCTATACCGTCTGCCCCTTTGATTAATTTAATATGTGATCTAGCCCTCTGGTCGGCTATCTGATTAGCCAGCATGCGGCCCACCCTTTCCCCATATTCATATTGTTTAGATTTGAGCTTATGATAGTTGTTAGCTACTTTGTCCCTTAACCTTCTCTTCTTAAGCTTGGCTCTTAATTCAATAACCTGCTGATAAATCCGCTGCTCACCAGTATCCTTTGAAGCAATGGCTCTAGCGTGTTGCTGCTACAGTTCTAAATATAGCCTGTGTTCCTGCTCCACCAAACATACACCTTGCCGATTCTGTTTTATAACGTACTGCAACGTAGCCCCTCTTACATAAGCCTTCAAATAATCCCATGCTATTGCACTAGAAGCCGTGCCTCGGTTGTTCTCTATGTACTCCCTCAATGTTCCTCGCATAAATTTCAAGTAATCTGGATTGTTGAGAAGATGTCTAGGAAAAGAGAACTCCCTTACTAATTCTTTATCCCCTGGCAGGAACTGCACATGTTAGCATTACTGGAATATGGTCCGACCTAATTTTGGGGCATACATCTATAGATGCATTTTCCAGCATAGTATTATTGATAAAAATCATGTCAATTCTGGAATACTGTTTATGCGGGGACGAAAAAAAGGTATATCCTGGTACTGTTGGGAACACTCTCCTCGAAGCATCCTCCAATTGGTGTATATGGGGTCGTTCAAATATAGCTGCCCTAGTCTGGCCCATTCTAACACGAGTTGAAGTATTAGTGGTGTCAATCCTCTTATCTAAAATACAATTAAAGTCTCCCATAACTATCAGCTCGCCTGCCCATTCCAATAATTCAGAACATAAGTAAGAAATGACCTCAGGGCAGTCAGTATTAGGGCCATATACCATACATACCGTAACCTTACGCCCAAAGATCAGGAGTTGGGCAATTGCCCATCTCCCTTTAGAATCGACCAATGTTCGAAGCACAGTAACTCTGCATTTCTTAGACTTCAGTATAGCCACACCTCGAATAGAAAACGATTGTGAAGTGCACACAAGTAAATCATACCCAAGCTGATTTAAATAAACTCTGTCCTTAAAGGCTAAGTGTGTTTCAGCAAGCCCTAATATATGAGGTTTAAATACACGGAGTTCCTCCGTTACCAAACGCCGCTTTCCAGCCTGACTGAGCCCAGATACATTCCAACACATGAACTTAAAGTCTGGCATTTAACAGTACTTGCAGATTCGATCCAGTCACCTCCCCCCTCATTGCGTGCCCCTTGCCCTTGTGCTCTATCTGTGCTACTTTAACTAAACTGTGGCTATTTACACCCCACCCTCCCTGACTCCCTCCCCACCTGCCGTTCCAAAAAATCGACCAAAGTCAGCCTGCTACCATTCTCTGACCCGCCCCCACCCTTCCTACCCCCCTAGTGCCTACGAAAAGGAATCGCCCCCTTCCTTGCTGTCCCAGATTGACAGCATAAAGAAGACGCCGCCTCCGCCCCACCAAAGACTCCAAGAACTCACCACACCCCGCCCGTTCCACCCCAAGTATGTGTACAATAGTGACAAAAACAAAACAAAAAGCAATAACAGTACTTTTAAAACATATGTCTGAAGCAGTCACAAGTTATTCTATTGTCCCAAAGAGTGCTGCCTTTGAACGTTAGATCATTTTTTGGCAATAGACTGCCACTTAGATAAGGCTTGTTTTGGCCTCCTGCTCATTGAAAAAAAAATGTGTACGGCCGTCCTTAATAATCTTTAGACGGGCTGGCTCTTGCAGAAACACTTGTGAGCACACAGCTTTCATTGGATCCATTAGTTGACGCAGCCTCCATCGTTTGTCCATTGTTGGTTTACACAAGTCAGAGCGCACAAATATGGACATAGTGTCCAACTTAACAGGGGCCGATGGGCTTGCCTTTAGATAGATTGCTTGGCGTAACAAAAAATTGCCCAAAAACACAAGAATTGGCAGTGTAAATTTAGACCTGGCGTGATTACCTTGCGAGATGAACAAAGGCAATCTGTGCGCACTCTGGACCTGAGTATCCATATCCCAATCCGCTAGGTCGGGAAAGGCTTTCTGAAAAAGAGTGACGATGAAGGCCCGCGGGTCCGATCCTTCCCTTCCTTCCGGAATACCAAAAATCCTTAAGTTCTGACGTCGCTGCCGGTTCTCAAGGTCTTCGATCTTGGCTTGCATAAGCATCATTTGAGAATCCTGCGTTTTTGCAAGGTTCACGGTATAGGTACTGGCCTCCTCCACAGCTGCAACACGTTGCTGTAGGTCAGTAACCTCAGAGGAGAGCTGAGTGACCTTAGATGTAACATCCGACAAAGCTTGCTTGATCTCTCTACTGTCAGCCTTAGCCTGCTGGTAATACTCTTTGGCCTCAGCTCTCTGAATAACTAACGCTTGCATAATTCTGGAGAGCAATGGTTCCTCACCGTCGTCGGCCGGTTGCTGAGCCTTATTAGTAACTCCTATTTCTAATGCAGGCAGCGGTATAAATACTGAACTGGGAGCCAGGACCGAAGATATTGTGGAGGCGGCGGGCAAAGTTTCCTCTGTTTGTAATAGCGGCCCAGCTGATGATGTTAAAGGGAGACCTTGAGATCCATTGTTAAGTCCACCTGGCAACCCGTCCTGGCCATCAGGACCCTCAGCATATACAGTGAGTACATCGCCAGGAGCGATTGCAGATGCTGATGCTGATTGCTCGTCGTCAGCTCCTGCTGTCATTAAAGCTGTTGCCATATTGCCAGGATTAGATAACCTAGAGATAATGGCCTTGACTTCTCCCTTTGTGGCCACCCATTTACGCAAAGGGCTTACCCCCGGGCCGACCTTTGTGGTGCTTGCTGCTGCTTCCTTAAGCCGACCCAATGCGTCAGTCACTTGCGTTTTTGCGCCGCCGCCCCGGCCCTTGCCTCCTTTACCTGCCCTAATAACTTTAGGACCTTTTGCTTTAGCGCCTTTCCCCCCTGCTAGGGTATTAGTTTTTGGGCTACTAAGAACCCCTGCCCCCGACCCACAGCAGGATTAGGCTTCGCCACATCTGAAGGTTGTTCAAGCCATTCAGGCTGATCTGTATTTATTACGTCAATAATCCCATTGTCCATAGAGTCGCAAGTCGATTGTTCCGGTATATCAACTATACCATTATTCGTACAATTCCCGTTCTTGTTCTCTGTGCCTGCACTCGGCAAGTTATTAATCGGCTGTGTCACGTTTTCAAAAGAGTCCTCTGAAGTCAGCCCGCTGGGTCCTGAAGTAAGAACTGAATTAATTCTTGAAATATCAATAGAACAGGCAGCTGAGTCATTATACAGCTCCTTGCATACAGAGACAGCTTCCTCCGTTTTTTTCAGTGTCTTGGCCCCATTAGCCTGATCTTTAGCTGCCAGCTCAATTGTCCAGCCAACTTCTTGATATGTAGAAACAGGGAGTATTAAAGGCAGAGCTAATCGATTAGTCGGTCCTTCCTCATCTCCCCAGCCCTCCTGTACTGCTGCACTGAGCACATCAGCCATTTCAAATCCCGGAATGGAAGTCTCTGACCCACAGGAACGGAGCAGCTCCGTTGCTCTCCCGGAGGCCAGTAACCTCAGGATTGGTTTCCCCAACTGGGGACCAGTAACAGTGCCAGGATCGAGACTGGACGCACATCCAAGCGCTGCATCACATGCCAGTAGCTCACCTGTTGGCGGTGAATTACTGCTGCCTCCTCCGTCGTCTTGGCCCCCCGCAGCTGTCCCGGCCTCAGTCGGAGTCTCAGTGCGACCTCATCTAGAGGTACGCGGCGGAGCCATTCTTGCTTCCTGATCAGTCTCCAGCCACGCCGTCAGTACCCGCCTGCAGCCTCGGACCGAAAGAGCACTCCCTGCGTCCAAGGGCGGCGGCAGCGGTAACCACAATGAGAGCCACCACACCGCTCAATCAGCGTACACCACTCTACTCAGCTACACAATCCGGCACATCGGTCGTGAGTACCACTGCCAAATCCGTATATTTTTTCTCCCCAAGTAATAAAGTTCAAGGCATCTCGTAGTTGCTTCTTGTAAATTCGATGCGGGGAAACTGGCAAGCCGCCAGTGGCTCACCCGGGGCCCTTGAGGAGAGCGGGGGAAGGCGTCCTCTACCGCGGAGTTAATCCGCCATCTTCCTTTTCAAGTCAGCCCTTTGTGTGGGGGCAGGACACAACCTATACAAATGTAAAGTGTGAACACCCTCTCCCTCTCCCGGCCCAGGAAGACCATCAGTATGCAGATGAATGCAGACCTGTCACACCCAGCCCTTCCTGTGTTGTGGTAGTCTAGAAAGTATGCACCAAGTGTAGCTGTCACCCAGGTCAGACGTGGGTTGGAGTCAGGCTGCAAAGCACAGAGTCATAAGCACAGAGAAATACCCACTTTCTAAAAGTGGCATTTCTAAAATAGTAATGTAAAATCCAACTACACCAGTAATCAGGATTTATCACCACTATTCGAACCATACCAAACATTACAACGCCACTCCTTTCAGATCAGGAACTACCACTTGAAAGTATATAAGGGAATTCCCAATGCTAGCCAATGAGAGCAGTAGGCCTCACAACAGTGAGAAACAAAATAGGCTGTTTGTTACTACCAGGACATGCCACACATAAAGGCACATGTCCTACCTTTTACTTACACAGCACCCTGCCCTAAGGGCTACCTAGGGCCTAGCTTAGGGGCGACCTAAGGGTAATAAAAGAGGAGTTTAAGGCTTGGCAAGTAGTCTTAAATGGTTGTATGACGTTACAAAGCATTCCGTTACAACGCATGCCTTAACCACGCATGTGTTACAACACGAATGCTATTACCATGCATAACCTTTACCATGAATATGCCTTTACTATGCAAACCTGAACAACAAATCCTATGCACACGCAACAAAGAGTAAGAGGTATATAACACTGTTCTTGTAATTTGACAAAGGAGAGACAAATTCTTGATCCGTTGTAGTTCGTTTTAATACGGGTTTTCTTATGCAAACCAGCCAACGCGCGTTTCGTCAGTAGGTCGTAACCCCTTGACTTCTTCAGGGCTTTCTGCACAAATGATTGATACTCTCAATCTATCCACCGGTGATACTTCCAACCCGGTTGGGCATGTAAAAATCTTAAGTCTTCATGTAAAGTTAAATTCAGTTCTCCGATCAAAAGAATTACTTGTCCGTGCCTCTCTGCAATTAATTTATAGGCTCCTAATGCAGCGGTCTCAGTCTAAATGCCGATATGAACACAATCAGACGGCGGAATTTCTACTTAAGAAATATGACATCCTCAAGAGATGAGAGAAGATGGAGCTAAAGTTTGGAATGATCAGTCACATAAGTAAGCCGCCTATAAGTTAAAAAGCATCCTTTCAACAATGATAATTTTAAAGACATGTATATAAAACCATAGCCACATTTTTACATGGATTGTGTGAGGGAGAAAATTCTGTGGTACTTAAAATTTCAGTTTTCACAAAACTCATACCTGTTTCCCAATTTGTGCTTATTTTTTTTTTAAGAACAAAATAAATAAATTATCTTTTTCAAGTGTCTCTTCATGCTACCATGACCGTCAGCCCAATTGCTATTCATATTAAAAGCATACGAAGTTTAAAAAAATAGATATGACTATGATGGTTACATAGCTGCATAGGTGCACGTGTTAGTATTATAATGATCATACTTAGTGCACAAAAGCACACAGACATGAAGCGTGAGCGTACATTTATCAGTTAATTAAATACTGAACAATGCCAGTTGCAGCTTCATTTTTTTCACAGACCCAAAGTATATATAATTAAATATCTATGAGATGAGAAAAACATAAATACGGATATATAGGCAAATTGAAAAACAAAATAAATACATAAAACAGGGGGCTCTATTTACAGCTCGAATATCCTTGATCCCACTGAGAATTTTTGGGGCACGAGCTGGGTAAGCGGAAGAATATTTAATGCCAGTGAAAATCCTTAGTCATACTTTATTAATGTGTTCATGCTCTGCCGAACGCTTACCTTCCACCGCTTTTGTTAATCTTTTTTTGATAAAGTATTAATATAAAAATATATATATATCGCAATTATATTTAGGAACCTGTAAGAACAACCACAGTGAAATGCAAAATGTTTCTAATGAGCTGAAAAGAGGTCCGCGCAATGATTTGAGACCCCTCCGGGTGATATATGCGCTCAATAAAACCCTATGACTTGACTATGACAAGACATTTGCCAGACGCGGGACTTCAATGGAAACCTGTGGGAGGCGAATTGTTATTTTAACCAAAATAGTCGTCAACATTTGAACTCACCTGAAAAATTCTACAGTATTAATTGAGCATTGCAACAAGTTTTCTGCACTGGCAGCTTAGAAAACTAATTAAAAGATTCTGCATATTTGCAACAGAAATTGCGTTAGTTTGGCATATTTCTGGAGGAACATGCAACAATTTGGTAACTTTTCTGCGGGAAAATCGTTCTCGTTACATATTCCCAACAGGCAGCTTCACAATTCCGCACATTTTCTGAATTAACTATGCACATTTTCTATTGAGAGTTCACGTATTGTACACAGCGTTCGAAGATTCGTCATATTTTCTACCGGATATTCCTAATTTGATGAATCTGAGGAAAATCCAACAGTTTAATCTGTTTGGAAAGGTTCAATTGTTTTGTACTTTATAGTCTTTGGGGCAGATTTACAAGCCCCTTGCGCCACTTTTGCGTCATTTTTAACATGGGAAAAATGACGCAAAAGTGGCGCAAGGGGCTTGTAAATCAGCCCTGTTTTGTGAGTTTTGTTGCAGAGCGTCTGAGCTAAACCGCAAACACCCACACTGTGTAGCACCCTCTGGTTCTATAATGCGTATGCAGGTCAAGTCAGACTTATTCTAGACAGGAACAAACGAAATGATGGAAAATAGCAGGACAAGTCCCCGAGTCAAAATCTCCCACCATTTTATTTTTAGAACGTTGGGGATGCTGCAGGCATCATGAAGGTACAAAGTCTACACATGCCATGCGTCGGCACCAGCGTATAACATAAATATGCTCTAATGTTACGCCTGAGCCACTTTTCCCTCCAGGGTGTACACGCTGCACCGCCAGCCCCCCTCCCTTTCTAGGCCTCTGTGGCAGAAACCAATCTCTATTCCGAGCCTACATCCGAGAGGCAGACAAGACGCTGCCTCCCTCCTTTCACGCATCCGCTTTTTGATGAATGTTGGACTGAGCGCGTGACTTCGACCTCTATTGATTTCCTCGCGCACCAGGAGCAATTAGCAGCCCTTAAGTGATTCCTGATTCAGGGGGCGTGTGCCTCCGCATGCCTGGTTGGGCAGGAGGGCCTTGTTCGCTGGATGCCGGCGGAGGGAGATCAAAGGAGCTACAGCAGGTAGAGTGAGATTTGTGGGAACCTGAAATTATGTGTCAGGGGATGGCAAATTATGCGCAGGGTTGAGTAAATTGTGCGGCAATAAAAGGCAAATTATGTGGGGTAATGCACATTTTTTAATAGTGTTACGTCATTATTTTGTACTTTGTAAACTTGTTAACACTGTCTAGGCTTTGGTGCATCTCATTAGTACCAATTTAACACCCACATATTGCAATAAGCAACAGAAAGGTGACCAGTCAACCTTTACAAAAGGCCTTCCACTGAGTAGCAACATGTGCTGCTGCATTTTTAGTAACTTTTGAACCGTTTGGGCTGGAAACAATTTTTTGGGGTTAAAATCTGCAGATTATGCGGCATTTTTCGCATAGTTACAGATTTGCAGCATTTGCCCAATAATTCATCATCTGCTGCATAATCTGCAGATTTTAACCGAAAAAATTGTTTCTAGTTCAAACATTACTAAAAACGCAACGCATGTTGCAGTGCATGCAATGACAAAATTATGAAGTATTACTTTCACTAAGTGCTGCATTACGCAGCATAATTTGTCTTTTCTTCCCACATAATTTATTTAACCCTGGCGCATAATTCCACGGGCCCTGGACATGGGTTTCGATCCTTATTGTTTTTTTTCTCAATCAGTTGTTATTCTAAGATTACAAAGAAGAGGTTCTTTAGGAAGTAATAAAGTCTTGTTAGTACAGGCAACCCCAACCATGGTGTTACATTTTACATCCTAATTTTGTATCTCTGCCGGCCACTCACTCTTAACATATAATGTCTACAAGTATGGACGATATGTGATTTATACCAAATATAACCCTCATTGTCTTATGTAAAATTTCCTGCAATATCCAGTAGCATATCATTTTGCAGAACAACATGATAAGAATCAGAGGCTGCTGAGTTACTTTGCTATCAACAGAGTAGAATACAATGTAAGGGATGGTGATAGACCACTGCTACTTAGAAAGCTGAAATCATGATACATTGTAGATTTAATACCAGAATCCCTAAAGGATTAAATATGGATGAGGAATTGAGTGGACATTTATAGTAGAAAATAACCATAGACTGAATACGAGGTTGAATTGAGTGCTTATTCCTTCAAATGATAGAGGATGAATTGATTACTGTATATACACGAATATGTGGAGAATAATAGTATTTTGCATCGTTATGTTTAGTTTGTTTTTATGTAACAATTTTTAATTTGTTTTTTGTTACACAGGGCGTCTGGGAGTATGCATGTCTGTTCAAGCTGAGACGCACCAGCAAGCTACAAAATGGTTTTTCATTTCATTAGCTCATGGTGTTAATATGTATGAATGGATTGGAAACAGCACTGTATGCCCTTGTTGAATTTGATATATTTATGTTCATGAAGTGTTGCTGAGAAAGAACAAGGATGTACGTCAGTTATATTTATGCTCCCATGGACAGCCAACTGGGACAGGGGTGATGAGAATAAAGTGCTAGCCCACTGGGGCTATATATGGGTTATATAAGCAATATGAATATGATTAGTGCATTTGTGTTATGAAGTTTGAGATTAATTTTGTGATTGTGTTTAGTGATTGGGTTATATACAAGTCAAATTATTGCAATGAGCAGCACAGTATTAAATGGAATTTTTTTTTTTATATCCTTGACATTAGTGTGCTGATGGAGTGATACATTATTTGTGCACAGGATAAGATGGCTGCCATTTTGCTTCTCAAAATCCCCTTGAAAGTTCTATGTTTGTTTTTACTATTTATGTGTTACATATAAATCACGGTTTGAATTGTACACCTGTAACCCATGATGAATGCGGTTGCCAAAACGCATCTGGTTTGGATGATGCCACTGTCTGCTTATAGAAATGAAGCCTTCCCAAAATTTCACAGACACACACATATATTTTAGTGGTCTTAGACAACCTTAGAAAGCTCTCTAAGTGGTAGCTGTGGAGAGCAGCCTTCAGGCTTAGTCCAGAAGGAGTGTAAAGCAGCTTGTTTTACCAGGACATAATCTTTTTGGTGTAGATTAAGTGAAAAAGAACCACACAGTGTATTTATAAAAATATGTATTTATTATAAGACACTCACTAACACATACAGATATCTCCTAACCGGAGATATACACAATGCACACAATACTTTGCAATAGAAACAGGTATGTAGCACAAATACACAGTGGTCCCCAAGGGGAGACCAAACCATATACTAAAATAGTGGTATGCGAACCATGACTCGAGTCAAGACTGTACCCAGAAGACGTAGAAGTGGCGGGGACCCAAGGAACCACCCAAGGTGAGTATCTAGGAATCCCACGGAGGTCATGTGCAGTGTGGGAACATGACCGCGTTCTCAATAGCAGTCAACGGGTCAATCAATCAATTAGGGTGTTTAGAGCGCGCTACTCACCCGTGAGGCTCTCAAGGCGCTGAGGGGGTGTGGGGGAGTGAAGCTCCGGTCCAGACGAAGAGTCAGGTCTTGAGGCTCTTCCTGAAGGTGTGCAGAGTAGGGGAGTGTCTGATGTTGACTGGTAGGTAGTTCCAGGCTCTGGCCGCGGTGTAGGAGAAGGCTCTTCCACCCGCTCTGGTTCTGCGGGTGCACAGGGTTTCTGGTAAGTCGCGGTTGCAATTTTAAAAAAGAAGGACCCTTCCCAGTGGACCCTGAAGAAACCCCGTGGAAGACAGAAGGTTGGAGAGCCACCCCATCCGTGGATACCCTAGGAACCAAGATACCTACACCAGGGAAGCCGGGTGCATAGGTGTGAAGTGGCGTTGGAAACCACCGTTGAACTCAATGGGAGACTTCAGGAAGATGCCACTACTGGAGAAGGTGAAAGTGTCTGGTGGAACCCAAAGGTGGATTCAAGCTGAGAAATACCTGCAAGCAGAGAGGACAGAGTCTATGCCACTCAGGAGTGACCAGGAGGCACGGAAGACGAATGCCCACCGATGTCGGGTGCTGCAGGAGAGATGATGGTGACCTTGGAGCTGCAGCTGTGAGGACCAGGCAATGATGTGGAAGACCAGGAGCAATTCATGAGCTGTCCCATGTCGGATGTCGAGAGTTGAGGGGTCAGTGTCCGTCGGGGGCGCCAACAAGCCTTGGCAACTGCAAACAACATGGAAAGCAAAGAAGGTGCACTGTCGGGACCAGCAAGGTCCAGGTGACTCACCACAAGCAGGGGAGTCAGGCCAGGCCCCGAGCAAACAGGGGAGCCCACAGAAATCAAAGAAGAGCCTCAACAGGACCCACAGGCTGGAGGCACTGGAGTGGCAAAAGGACATCGAGCAGCTCACCAAAGATGCAGGCCCACGGTACAAGTGATGCAGTGAGGACAAAGATCTTGGTCACAGGAGATGCTTGAGGTGGGGGCTACTTGGATCCCGAAGATCTAGGAGGAAGGAAGCCAGCAAGTCATTGTAACAGCAAGTCAACGCAGTGCACAGGGGTTTGGTTCCTGCGGCTCCGACGAGGGATGCTGGCCTCAAACTTGGTGAGAGGACAGGGCAGGCCTTCGAGAGATGTGAAGAACCACCACCTGTGTTGCTGAGCCTTTCGGAGTCCGTGGGAGCCCAGGATCAGCAGACCAGTCAACTTAGTTGCGGTGCCTGCAGATGCAGGGTAGTGACTCCTTCACTTCAAGGGAGATTCCTTCAGGTGTCTTGGATGTCCACAGGCCTTGGAAGGTTCCTGTATGGAGCACAGGCATGGACGTTGCAGCAGACGAGCAAGGTGACGAGACCAGGAGCAGCAGTAGTCTTCCTAGTTGCAGTCGTGAGGCCCAGAGCAAAGTCCAGCGAAGACTAGAGTACCCAGACGGTCGAAGAAGAAGTGGTGTCTTGAAATGAACCTTGTCCCACGACGAATCTAGGGACCTCTCTACAGGTAAGCCCTTAAGTACCCTAAGGAAAGTGTTGGGACGAAACAGGGTTCCCTCCCAGGGGAGGGGTTGGACAGTGGGGAGGATTCTCCCATGTCCTTTGTTCGGTTTCGCGCCAGAGTGGGAGCCAACGGCTCCCTGAGCTGGTTTGAACTGGACTATGCAAGGAGGGCACCAAATGTGCCCCTCAAGCAGACTGAGTGGCGCTGGCAAGCATTCCCACCCGGCCCCAATACACTAAACCCTGTCTGGGAGGTGGCCACACCTCCCTGTGACAGGATACCTATTGTTCTGCCTTCCCCTGCTCGAGCTTGGCTCAGCAGCAGGAGAGCAGAATCGTGTCTCTGGTCGACAGCAGCCATGTTGTGCTGTCCCGGTCTAGAAGACTGGTACCGGGAGCACTGAGGGCCTCCTGGAGGAGCTTTACAAAATGGTGTGGGGGTATGATTCCAACATGTTTGATACCAAACATGATAGGGTTAATTACAGCCAGTTTAGAGATGGTCGTTACGTAATGACACATGGCCACTCTATATATCGTAGTGGCTGATGCACTTACAAACCGGGTGAATGGACTCCGAAGGTTGTAGGGGTGTCCTGCTCATGCTGGGGCACCCTCACACTTAGAACCGAGCACCCTGCCTTCAGGATTGAAAGGCCTGCTTTAGGGGTGACTTATAGGTTTTAAGTGCATGACCTCAGATATAGGGAAACCTATATCTGTAATAAGTGGTGCTAGCACCAGCTTACACAGGCTGCAATGTCAGGCCTGTAGTTTCAGTTTGAGTGATCCCCCATGGATGGCATAATGCATGCTTCAGCCCATGGGTGACCCTGGTGTACCTATGCCCTGGGTACCTCAGTACCATATACTAGGGACTTATAACAGTACACCAGTGTCCAATCTGGGATGTACCTAAGTACTTACCATACCAATTTAGGGGAGAAAGCACAGAGACAGGGATACCAATCTGACTAGTCAGAAACAGCATAGCACCAGGGAAAAAGTGGGGGTAACCATAAAAGCAGATCCTTCTTTTCCTACAGGGGGTAATTACATTACAATTCAAAATATATATTCATAGATATATTTTATGCACAAAAACGTAAGTAAAAAACCAACATGGTCAAAAGAGAAAACTGTAGAGCCCCAATGACAGTGATGGTAATTGTTTATTTATGCTTGGTTCTTTGCAATTGCAACAGAGCAGCCCGAAGCAGAACAGCAAACACGTGTTTCGCCCTGTCACGGAGCGCAGGCTTAGGGACTTTTCAAGGCTTATGTGGTACTTATTTCCGAATGTTTGTTAAAATCTCAGTTTTTTTTAAAGAAATAGTCCCAAAAAGGACTTCAGGAAAACCTGTACCAGATGGGCCATAATCAATAATTCTGTCCAGTGAACAATAGCAGCAGCAGATCACCCGGTCCGTGAAGAATAATCCCATGTGACCGGGTGATCTACTGCACTAAGCCATCAGCTCTCTACAGTTTTCTCTTTTTGATACCTGTATGTGAACTTGGTTCTTTACTTAAGTATTTGTGCATAAAATATGTATATAGGAATATATATTTTGATTGTAATGTAATTATCCCCATGTATTTTTTTTAGTAGAAAGTGTGAGGACGCTGAGACCGTCCTTGAAAAATCGGGACTGTCTGGGCGAATCCGGACGTCTGGTCACCCTACTTCTTTTTTAGGTCTCGCAGACGCAGCGCGCATTCGGTGCATAGGAAAAAAGACCTTTTGCGATAGATTCGGCTTTTCAGCCAAAAACGTGCACGCGTTCCATTGCCTTCAATGGCAACGTGTGCACGTTTGGCGATTCACTTACGGGAGCGAGCAGCTGGCGACATATGGTAGCAATTATCGCTCCTGGCGCCGCTCGCTCCCGCAAGTGAATCACGCAGGCTCCCTCCTCTCCCCCCTCCCCCTGCTGCCGTGCGAGGCGCGCGCGCTTGTTTTTATAGCGCTAACTCGACCCGAAGAAGGTATTGAAGCGCTTTACATACACCAAGGACATATTCAATATTTTTTTAGGCACAGGGAGATGAAGTGATTTGGCCCAGAATCACAGGATGTTGAGCTCACGCCGAGACTCGAACCTAGTTCCCCGTTTTAAAGTCGGCATCTGTGGCATCTTTCAACTAGCACCACGAAGACTTGCCCTACACACTGACTGCACCAAACATAGGGCATGAATGCCTTTCCCAAGAGCTTCCGGTTCATAACTGGAGTGCCTAAAGAGCTCTTTCGCCCCTCTCAGAGATAATGGCGACTACCAGTAATTTGAAATTGCCCTAGAAAAGATTTTGCTAGAACTGTTTTTCCTTACCCCGATGGTCCGAATGCTCTAAATTAGTGCACTGGCGCCCTCTACAGGTCAAATCCCGATCTATCAACTTTTGAATGACAACATTCACGTGAAGATACCCCAGTCTAACGATAATATAATTTTAGTTGCTCTGCAAAGCTTCAGTTTGTGTACAGTGGTGCTCTGCACCAGTTATGAGGCAGCGGGTACTGCCCTTTCTACATGGCTGCCGTTCAGGTGCCCTCGGCTAAGGTGCTTTCGTTTCTTCTGGAAGCACAAGCCCCGAGAGGCAGCTTGTGGAGTGGATGGATGTTCTCTTAAATCTAGTCTGCCCAGCTGTACATGGGGGTGGAGTTGTGCTTTCTGACCCATGGGTACCACGTGTGTGGAGCCCTGATGAGGGTCCTCTCAGTGCCACTGAGGCACCTGTCTTTGGGAAGTGTTCTAGGAAAGATATTTTTGCGGATTTATTCGGTGCCTGGAGGAAATGGTTGAAGGATTGAAATTTGCCACATGTACATGCGCAATAGAAGTTCCTTTGACATTATCGGTAGTACAATGAGGGGAACATTTTCAGTGTCGTAAAGGAAGTTAAAATCAAATAATAAAGCCAGGCGCTGTCCTATGCTGACTCGTCCTGTCTGTATGCAGGGAGTTGGCAGTGTTGGTCAGAAATGCCACCGTCCGGTGCTTCAAGACGACTCCTGTAAAGCTGTGCATTTCTGTGGCGCTTTGAAGATGGATGTTTGGTGCTGAAGTAAGATGGACCCTGTTGTATGTGAGACTGGCCACCGTCTTTCGCAACACTGTGACAGAAGGGCTACAAGGAAGACTACTAACCAAAATCTGTCTTGCTACATTATTAGCACTAAACAAGCATTGGCAAAGTCAATATGCTCCAGCCTTTGGGACCTATTGGCTTTGCCTATGTTTTTAGGTAATGCTGTACAGCACGACCAAAACAGAAAAACAATGCAAAGAAAAAGTATAAGGTGCAATGATATGGCTGCTTCCTTTTGTAGTCACGCACATCAGCGATGACCTGCACAGGCATGCGTCAATACTCGTACACCGCCTACATTCCAACAAAATCACGCCATCACCATTTTTTGTGTGTAATTCCGTGATCCAATATGGATCTGTGTTAAAAAGAAAGTATGAAAGCACTTTTTTAGGTGGAGGGCGGGTAGCTATTTGCTACCTTTTCATCCCCCAAAATAAATAAAACAAAATTAAAAAGATTGTGCTGGGCAAGAGAGGAGTGGGTGAGAGGAAGCAACCGGGCGAGGTTGGGAGGAGGGGAAAAGCAGCACATGAGGGAGAGCAATGGGGAGGGTTGGGGAGAAGCATAGGAGTGAACAAGCAACACTTGGCAGGAGGAGGGAGTTTTTTCAGGGTCAACCACATGAGTGAGCTAACAATACCAGGGTACAGATGGGGGAGTGGGCATTTGGATGGGAAGGGGAGAAGCACATGAGAGAGAGAACTGTAAAATCCATGCTTGAGCAAAAGAAACAAGCAATGGCAAAGCCAATAGGTCTTGCCAATAGACCTATAAGCTTTACTAATATTTTTTCATCCCTGCTGTACAGCATTGTGACTGCTATGCATTATGAGTATTAAAAAAAGTACGACACCAAGGTTTTTTATTTTACGCTTGTACATTTGTTCAACAGGCGTGTGTGCGCCTACAAAAGTACTTTTAAATTTTTTTAATTTATTGGTCCAAGATGACTTGTTAAACAAGCATTGGCATAGCCAATAGGTCTCGCCTTTGGGACCTTATAAGTGTTTAGCCATGCAACACTTGATGTTGTTGCACCAAGGATATTGTGCTGGATAACTAAACACTTATAAGGTCCCAAAGCGAGACCTATTGGCTATGCCAATGCTTGTTTCTTTTGATATGTCTTTTTATGGAGTTTTGAAAAACACATGCATCACAAGCAGTGTAGCATAGACATGAGCCCCTAAGGGGTAATGCAGCCATAGGACAAATATGTAATTAATGCAAGCAAAGTACACAGTCACAGCCCTCAAACCTTATTCTGCCACCCTATTTCTTGCCTCTTCCAACGCTACACACCTTAACATGCTTTACCTAAGAACTCCTAATTCTTGCTCTTTGTTTTTGAATATCCTCGCATTCCTTTTCCACATTCTTCAACTAGCCGAGGCTGCATTCTTCTTTATATATGATGATGCCTTCCTCATGCCATACTCTTCTTCCTCTAACCTCGCCATGTCCCCCCTGCCTTATCCTAAGCTTTCTGTTTCCACCACCGGAAAACCCTCCCCAGGGTTGTTCTTTCTGTCCCCCTATTTTCCTCGTCTCCTTCCCCATGATTCCTTCAGCACTTCCATCACCTTCATTATATAAACCCTGAGACCCTAAAAATAAATCAATCAACCAATCAAACAGAGGTTGGTAAAGCGCAGCTACTGACCCGAAAGGGTCTCAAGGCACTGAAGAGGGTTGGGGGGGCGGGCGCAGCTCCCAGAAGTTTATGGTGATTCGTCGAAGATCCAGGTCTTGAGGTCCTTCATGAACTTGGAGAGTGTTGGTGTCTGACAGAGGTGGAGAGGGAGGGTGTTCCATGCCTTGACCGCGAGGAAGGAGAAGGAATGACCTCCTGTTCTGGTCTTTTTGATGCACGGCACCGTAGCAAGGGAGAGCTGGGCTGAGCGTAGGGATCTTTGGGGTGCGTGGAATGAGAGGCGATGGTCCAGCTAGGAAGGTCCGGTGTTGTGGAGCGCTTTGTGGATGTGGGTGAGAAGCTTGAAGGTGTTTCTCTTCACAGCGGGGAGCCAATGTAGTGTTCGCAGGTGTTGGGTGATGTGGCAGTGGTGAGGTAGGTTGAGGACTAACCTGGCGGAGGCTTTCTGGACGTTCTGGAGTTTACGGGTGAGGTTCTTGTTGATCCTGGTGTAGAGTGCGTTGCCGTAGTCCAGTCGGCTGCTGATGAGGGCGTGGGTGAGGGTCTTCCTGTGTTTGAGCGGAATCCATTTGAAGGTCTTTCGTAGGAGCCAGAGGGTGTGGAAACAGGAGGTGGAGATGGCATTGATTTGGCGGTCCATTTTGGTTTCGGAGTCCAGGATGATTCCAAGGTTGCATGCATGGTTAGTGGGGGAGGGTGGGTTCCCGAGAGCGGGGGGCCACCAGGTGTCGTTCCAAGCATCGTGGTGTGGGCCCATGATGAGTACTTCGGTTTTGTCCGAGTTGAGTTGTAGGCAGCTGTTCTTCATCCACCTGGCGACAGCTTTCATTCCTTCTTGAAAGTTGTGTATGGAGATGTTGGGTTCGTTGGAAAGTGAGAGGATGAGTTGGTTGTCGTCTGCGTAGGATACAATGTTGAGTCCGTGGGATCTGACAATGGGTGCGAGCGGGGCCATGTAGACGTTGAACAGGGTGGGGCTGATGGAGGTTCCTTGGGGAACTCCACAGGTGGTCAGTGTGGGGTCCGAGAGGGAAGGTGGGAGTCTGACCCGCTGCGTTCTGCCAGATAGGTCTCTTTCTCGCTGCACCACTGGATTCAACCTAGTCTGGCTGATGAGGGGTAATAGCCCGAAACCGGTCCCCGGATGCTGGTTCCAGTCGAGGGAGGACCTGGCTTGGCAGTTCAGGCTGGACTGTTCACATGGAGAGCAGGGTCAAGACTGATTGCATATGGCTGAGTCCAAACTGGGGTGACGTGGCAAGCAAAATAACAATAGATTAAACCCAGATCTGTGACTGGGGGTGAGTGTTTGAAAAGATTAAACACTCCGTCCATCACTTTATTTTGTGATGTTGCTATGTGCGCCCTAAGTGGCTAAGAGTAGGCCCAGATGTGGGTCACTTGCTCGCTGGGTTCAAGCTAGCCTGACTGATGAGAGGTAATACCCCGAAACTGGTCCCAGGATGCTTGTTTCCATTCCAGGTAGGACCTTGCTTGGCAGTTCGGGATGGACTGTTCCCATGGGGAGCAGTGTCAAGACTGATTTGCATATGGCTGGGTCCAAACTGGGGTGCCGTGGTCAGAAAAATAACGCTGGATTAAACCCAGATCTCTTATTTGGGTGAGTGTTTGAAAAGTTTAAACACTCCGTCCATCATTTTATTTTGTGATGTTGCTATATGCTCCCTTATTGCCTAAGGGTATGCCCAGAAGGAGGCCCATTTCTCGCTGCACCATGGGATTCAAGCTAGCCTGGCTGATCAGGGGTGATACCCCGAAACCAGTCCCCGGATCCTTGTTTCAGGTCTAGGGAGGACCTGGCTTGGCAGTTCGGGCTGGACTGTTCCCATGGAGAGCAGCGTCAAGACTGATTTGCATATGGCTGGGTCCAAACTGGGGTGATGTGGCGAGCAAAATAACAATGGATTAAACCCAGATCTGTGACTGGGGGTGAGTGTTTGAAAAGTTTCAACACTCTGTCCATCATTTTATTTTGTGATGTTACTTCTACTGATTCACATAACATGGACATCAACTTGCTCCAAATCACCCCCCCCCCTTACCTGTGCCATTCCTAGGTCACGTTTTCAACCTCGAACCCCAGCTGTTGGCCAGAACCTTGCATCTTCACATGGTCAGCAGCCATTTTACAGTAGAGTGGCAGCATAGCCACACTTTGTTGCTCCTTCTCATCAACTGCGTCCTTACCGGGGGGGAAGAAACCCCTTTAAATACCGCTGCAGCCCACTACCCTCTGTGCCCCAAATATCCCCACATTTTCTTAGAACTCAGTCTACCCAAGCTCCTCTTCTGCCTGTCCTCCTTCCTGTCTAACCTGCACTGAAAATGAGACAAAGCTTTTGACAAGTCACTGTTAAGGCCTAGCACGTGTCTGGCTGGGAACAGTACATTCAAACACAAGCATCTCAGAAAGAACTCCCTAAACAATCTCAACACCCACCTGTCACTTGCAGACAACTTGTTCATCACCATCGCCATCACTTTGTTGGCAGTCATGAAAGTCACATTTTCCTATTTGTCGGTTCATCACTCCACAGTTATACTGCAAAGATCTCTAGGCTAAATTTCCTGGAAGGTAACAATGTGGTTGCATCACTTCCAGTCCCCTGGCCACCTTTCAGCACACAAACATCACTCCCAGTAAAAAAGGATCAGAAAAGATTTCTCCACGGCCCAGGTGTACAGGTCAGCAGCATCCATACACTGTCACTCCGTTGTATTGGTAAACAAACCTCAACCAAGTTAACATGTCCTGTCTCACACTCTTAGTAATTCAGATCCTTTGGTGAGGTTTCGTCACCCCGATGACGCGTGTCTACATAATGGGCTTCCCAGTGCTACTACCATGCAAATATAGCTCAAGTGCCACAGCACTTGTTGTATGTCCCTCAAACAGAATCTGTTCCCGCTCTCGCTAGTTTCCACAGCAGGAATCTCAGTTTCGAAAGCTTTTTAGTCAATAACCTGAGCACCATTGCCACAGAGCCAAGTTCCATGTCCAAGAAGGTCAGTGTTATTGCCAGCCCCTCTGTGCTGTGACAGGTTTATTGAATATTATGTACTGTAATCCTTGGAGTAATGTTTTCTTTAGATTGTGATAATTTTCCTTCTTTATCAATGTGTATATGATGGGGGCATGGTTAACCGCCAGGCATGGCGGACATGTATTAGCAGAGCTCCGTGCGGGGCCCTGACACCGAGGCATTTATCCTGCAGATGAGGGGACATCGGCGTACCACAAACCCTGCGCCAGATGGCGGAACTGCTGGTGCACACAGAGACGCCAAAAAGACGAGATCACACCATGGGCAGCTGAGGAAGCGCGACGCACATCATAGTCGAGAGAAGGGGTGCGACAGGAGAGCCCGCCACCTTCGAGACGGCGGTCCGGGGTGGATCGTGACCACGCGGCGGAGGTAGCAGCGCCAAACAGCAAGCCTTCTCCCGATTGGCGCACTGGCCTCCTGAAGGGCCGGGGGCGCCGCAAACTAGAGGAGAGGAACGGGCGGCAGATGAGAATCAGCGAGAGGCAGAGAACAAAATGGCGGACGGACTCACCCGGAGGCCCTGAATCGACCGCGGACTCGCAGCTGCCAGTGGAGACGAGGCGCGTCACCAGTATATGCTGGGTGCTCTGCGGTGTCCTCAGTCCCGGGGAGCTCATACTTTATGGATTGCTGTTGCCGCGTTATGATCGGGAGTGGCTCTCTGGTGGAAAAAGTGAACTGCGCCACACAACCAGGCAAGTAAAAGCCCCGAATGCGGGAAATACCCGGGGAAAGCGCCACACCCTGAGACCAGCCGTAACACGGACGGTGAGCGGGGCATATGCATGAAGGGATTTTGTTGGGTGCTCTAAGCTCTGAGGACATTTAGCGGGGGTAAAACATTTAAAAAAAAGAATACAAAAAACAAAAAGAAGGAATAAGAAAGGACTTCACTGTCCAGGACTGTGAATGTATAATTGTACACCCTGGATTGATGACGATCTACAACAGAAGCGGAGTGGTTGCTAGCGAGTGGTGCGTGCAACGCCATGGTGGATGAGGTGTTTCGTCACATAAATGCAGTAGATGGGAGCACTGAGACTACGTCGTTGTTTTGGATGCATTGCGCTGTGGAGCTAATCATTGCAATAAATGAGTGACTGTACAGATGGTCCGCCAATGCTAATAAACACTGTCAACTTGGGGTGAGATGACGGGATGAAACGAAATGCAGGCCTGAAGGATAACAGTGACCCCTCGGCATAGAGCACTGGGTCTGGGCACTGAAGTGGACTGCATAGGGGAAGACACACACTGCAGTTACGTACTACGGGCAGAGAAGAAGAGGAGGCACAGGGCACGGTTGGGATTGTAGTGCTAGAAAGACGCAGCCCTTGCCCATCTGAACTGAATATGGGGCGAACCAAGGCCAAGCAGCCGGACCCCCCCACTGCTGAGGTGACAGACTCTGCTTTACAAGGCAATTCCACTGAAAGTTCGGATCAGGAAGTAGTACCGCCCACATAACCTGTAGGTCACAGCGACAAACTTGACTTGATACTGAAAAAAATCCGTGACTCACGCACAGCCATCGAAGCGCAAATAGGTACGCTGACTACTAGCTTCACCCTACTAAAAGCAGACCATGCGAAACTGGCCGACAAAGTAAAGTCAAACAAAATAATACTTGACGACTTGGTGCCACAACAAACAGCTACCACCACTCAATTGGAACAATTGCAGCGCCAACTGAAGGTTGATAATGGCTAATTCTGATATCCCCTGTCATTGAAATGGTAATAAGATAGGGCCGTAGCCGGAGCTCCCCGGATGTACTTGTTGTGCTAAGTGTAGCGCACGATACGAGAATGGCGGTTACCGCTCCCCCTGTGGCGACTGCATTGTGTTACAGATTTTGCAGAGCTCCTGTTGAGCTTGTTTTCATTGTTTGGTCCTCTAATGTTTTATGGGGGAACCTAGTATTGGAAGTTTTAGTAGAGTGCAATCATACAGATTCAGCTGCAGTAATGTTACTATTTAGTCAGTCAGAAAGGGGGTGGACCTGTACACTACTTCATCACAAACGGAGGAATGGCACAACATAGTAAATATGTATACACGTCCTGGAATGTGAGAGGTCTGGGCTCCATACATAAGAGACATAGAATTCTTGCGCAGCTTAACCGCAGGAAGGTACACATTGTTTTTCTGCAAGAATCCCACCTCACGATACAGAGGCCCAGAAATTACAGAAGAAATGGAGGGGACAGTTATTTTATACATCCTATTCCGCATTTGCCCGAGGGGCAGCGATATGGGTAAGAAGTGGTACCCCCTTTGCACTATTAGAACAAAGAATAGACTCAAATGGCAGATATGTGCTACTGCATGGTATGCTAGATGGGAAACACATAGTATTGGGAAGTGTATATGCCCCGAATTCAGAGCAGGACAAATTTCTAGATATACTCTCTACAGCACTATCGGGATGGGATAGCTACCCCAGGGTCTTGGGGGGGATTTCAATGCGGTGCTAGATACAGGACTGGATAGGTCACACCCCCCACTACAAGGCACAGGTTGTAGAAAACAGGCAGACGCACTTAAGGGATGGGCAGAGGGCTGGAACATACGAGATGCGTGGTGCATGAAACATCCCTCAAGCAAAGAATACTCCTTTTATTCACCGCCACACAGGTTAAATACCCATATCGATAGAATCTTCTGTTCTTTACCTCTCATTGCACATATATCTGACACCACGTATCTGGGTCAAACCCTATCGGATCACAACTCCCTCGAAGTTACATTCATTTGGAGAAAGATTCCCACACCAATCCTTACCTGGAAACTGCAGCCTTCACTGTTGGAAGACTCAGTATTTCACAGCTCCCTCTCTACAGCGATTGTTAATTATTTTGCAGAAAATGCTGGTACGGCTAGAACGAGGCAAGTGGAATGGGACGCATTTAAAACTGTAATACGGAGGAGTGGCAATTAGTACACGAGTGGGGACTCGCTCTGCTATAGTTGAAAGGCTAGCGGAAGTTGAGAGTAACTTGGGTAAACTAGAGAAAGAAGCCATAACAAGCAACACACACAGGGACGAGTTACAAGGAGCACGCATACGACATGCGGAACTCTTGGAAGAACTCCGAGTATTAGATTACCGTCTATATACGCAAAAACAGCATGCAGAAGCAGACAGAGCGGGCCCACTCCTAGCTAGGATTCTTAAAGACACACCGGTGCAGGTCCCCATTCTTGAGATTGCTACTCCGGAGGGCACCGCTGTCCATACGCAAGCAGAGATTAATGCGGCCTTTAAGCATTATTATGAAACGTTGTATGCGTCACCGGTGGAACCTTGTGAAGCTGATTATGAAGCATTCTTTGGTTAACTCCAGTTCCCGAAGTTATTGGCGAATCACAAAAAAGACCTAGAGAGACCAATAACGCAAGGGAAAATAAGAGCAGCAATTAAGGCCCTACCTCGTAATAAAACCCCGGGACTAGACGGGCTACCAATAGAGTTTTATGCGGCATACTCGGCATTACTAGTCCCCCACTTGCAAGGGCTGTATCAAGCCTCCTTAGAATCTGGCTCCCTACCTCCTACAACACGGCAAGCAATAGTGGTCTTGTTGCCAAAACCAGGCAGGGATAGTAAAGACATGGCGGGATACCGACCCCTTTCATTGTTAAACACAGACTATAAAATTTTAAGTAAACTATTGGCAAATAGACTCCAACAATTTATACCACAACTCATACACACGGATCAGTGCGGGTTTGTACCAGGAAGATGCACGGCCCTCAATATTAGAAGACTACATCAGATCATGACGAGATCAACTGCGGCTAATAACACACAGGGGTGCGTATCCTTGGACTTACGCCAAGCTTTCGACTCACTTCACTGGAGCTATATGCTTCGTACTCTCCCGAGGTTCGGAATTCCAGACGGGTATATGAAATGGGTGGCTTTACTATACACTAACCCCATGGCGCGTGCACGTACGGGGGTCCACATTTCACAACAATATGCAATAGCACGGGGTACACGGCAAGGGTGTCCGCTCTCACCTTTGATATTCATACTTGCTCTTGAACCGCTGGCTATTAAAATCCGCACCATGGCAGAACACCAGGGTATACGGTTAGGAAATGGCACACACATTATGTCGGCATATACAGACGATTTAATATTATACTTTGAACAACTCAGAAGCGATCATGAACCAATCCCTAAAATATTTAACACTTTTCAATCGCTCTCAGGGCTTTCTATAAATGACACTAAGTCTTACGCGTACTTCTTTACTGATACTACGCAGTCTGATCCATTACAATTCGGCCGCTGGACGTTTCGGACAGCAGAATCCACTTTTAGATATTTGGGCATTCAAATATACAGAGAGACGAGAGATTTGCTAGACGGAAACCTGACCCAGGCGATTACAGCGCTAAAATCGCAAATAAAATTTTGGACGTCCCTGCCATTGTCTGTGGCGGGCAGGGTAGCTATTGCAAAAATGGTAATGCTTCCCAGACTGCTTTATTACTTTACGACTCTACCAATTATGATCCCGACACATGTATTTAAAACTCTGGATACCTTGCTGGTGGAGTTAATATGGGAAACGGGACGCCGGCGGATAAGATTGGCTAAATTGCAGTTAGATGCAAAACATGGGGGGATGGGAGTCCCAGACTTACTGTTATGCAGGTCAATTATAATGGCTGGCGTACTGGATCGCGGGGCACAACCTGCAAGAGATTACTATGACGCAGCGAGAATGGGACAAGGGGATGCTCCACACACATTTACTACCGCACAGTTGGCTCCCATCACTTGCGCCTCCACTGCTAAAAGTAGCATTATTGTACTGGAAGAAGGCACTGCGATATACAAAAGGACAGGCCCCATTTGCTCCTAATATTCCAATATTAGGACTCCCTTTGCCGGTAGGGACAGTAACACTTCAGCGTATATCCGCATGGGTAGAAGCAGGCGTAGACACAGTAGGAATGTTATTCACAGATCACACATTGATGAATCATGACACATTTGTGAGGGAACAGGGAGTACCAAATACATTATTTCTTCTCCATGCGAATATAACGAGATATATTTGCGGAACACATGGGCACCTGGAGGGGCGGAACCCCTGACACATGAATTAGTACACATGCAATACTTGATGGGTAATGGCAGTCATTTGACTAAATGGTTATATCGCGGGATTCGAACATGTGCTGCAGTATCACTGCAGACACTCCGTGATAAATGGAATACTGACATAGGCCGTGAAATGACGGACAAAGAATGGAGAATTTTAATGGAATACCCAAGGAAGGTATCGTGAAATCCGAAGTTTAAATTTATCCAGCTTATGATTGTACACCGTGCTTATCTGACCCACCACAGATTAAGTATGATGTTCCCAGACACGACGGATGTTTGTCCATGATGTCAAGACTCTAATGCAAACTTATTACATATGCTATGGACTTGTCCATGGCTGACAACTTACTGGGGAACAATACGCACGATCTTAAATGAGGTTGCCCCAGGGAGGGGAGGACAGTCGGTCGAGTACTACATACTAGGAATGACTGCGAGAGCCAAACAGGGGAGCCCCACACATAGATTTGCAAATTTGGCATTGATCCTCGCCAAACGCACAATAACTATGAGGTGGAAAGCGGCAACAGCACAGTCGGTGCTAGAATGGTACAATGAGGTGGTTAGATGGGGTAAAGCTGAAAGTGCAGAGTTACAAAGGGAAGAACGTAGGGGGCTGCGAAAAAAACCTATCTCATTGGAATGGAACATGCTGTTGGAGGAATTTATAGCAACTGCGGTACAGTTACTGTAAAGGGGGCAATATAAGACTCCTGAGGGTGTCAACAAAAAAAAAAACAACAAAACAAAATGGGCAATGCCGAGACCTGGACCTTGCAATACTATATAATATATTAGGTAACAATTGTCGGACTTATGTCACGAAATACAACTGTTAAGAAACGCCATACTGACTATCAACATGAATATGTAAACACAGCACTGAGTCTATGGGGTGGGAGGGGTGGGAAACATAGTTAGTTTAGGTTAAGTTGGGAGGACTGAAATGAGTGGTGTAACCCGTCAAAGCGCCTATACTGTGTTATATGTATGGAGGTAATGACATCTCGATAGATATTATAATACAATGAAAATATAAATGTTAAATTTGTAAGACAATCCTACTGGCAATTTATTGACAATAATACCATTGTTTTATTTATGTCGAGATCTAATATACAGTATATTAATGGTGATTCAAATAATGTACACCATTGAAAGCAGAACTTGTGTTAATAAGAAAATCAATAAAATATGTTTTAAAAAATAAAATAAAAAATCAATGTGTATATGATATGTTGTAAATAAACAGGACCCGATACCCACTGCACAGAGTAATGTCTTATCATTGATTTGTTTGGGTGTGGGGGGGCATGGTCCAGTCTGGGGTGTCTGTCTTTCCTGGTACTCTCAGCTCTTGCGTCACTTGCTCCACTCTTCTCATCAATCGAGAGTATTCACTTTGACCCCCAAACTTCCCACAAAAAGAAGTGTAGCAGTTGCTAAGGCCCACCACCTCCTTCACCACCCATTACCAGAAATCGCTGAAAGTTTCAAATACTGTGCAGGCCACCAAGCCCCCATGGGCACGTGTTTGTCAACAAAAAAAGTCCATTGAGCTGTATTCCCAAAAGGGAAAGTCATCCGGGTGCACAGGAAGCAAACGGAAAGCCATCTCTATGTCAATTTTTACCTTTTCTGTCATCACTCCCAGTGCTTTAAATGGGCAGGTATTGTCCGGTACTTCTGAGGAGTAAACCGGTACTCTAAAGAGTGAGTACCTCCACTTCTATATTTCCATTTAAAGCACTGATCACTCCACAGCTCTTCACAGGCCCATCGCTTTTTCAATGATGCACATTTAGCAAACTGATCATTCTTCTGCTGCAATGAAATCATTAACAGAATCTTTTTATCACCCACATTTGTGATGAATCAGCTTATATTCTCCGTTTGCCTTCTTAGGCATATTCCCTAAAAGGGAAATCATCAAGGATGGAAAGGGGAGTTCCTGAAAGTGGCCCTTTATGCTTCCCGCTCACACCTCTTTCATCAATTTATCATGCACCACGTGATGTTATCCTTTTTACAGACTACAAGTTGTCAGCCCAGTGTCTGTGACACGGCACCATGCATGGAATCCAAAAACCAACCTCAAATCTGTTCTTTAACTTCTCTGTGACCATCCTGTCCAGATCTCGGCTCAGCCACGGATTCAACATGTGTATATTACCAGAATAGGCCTGGTCAGTGTCAGTGCCTGGTTAAGGGGGCCACATGTCTGAGTCTACCTCTCCCTAAGGCCTTTGAGATCCACAATGCTCCGCACCCTAAACTCCTCATCGTAACTCAGCCAAGCCACACCACGGAAACCTATCTGCACCGTCCTAACCACATCTATGTATTTGAATAGCACCACATTGCTCCCCCAATAAATCAATCAGTAGATTTGTAGAGTGCTTCTTGTCACCCTTGGGGGTATCAAGGTGCTCTCTGGATGCTTTTCCCAGAATTTGCTAGTGTTAATCGCTACCACTGCCATCCATGTGTCAAGGGACTCCCAGCCTTTTAGCCTGTTTTCTGTCCTCAGCCTCGGATCTCTCCCTTCTCGCTTCTCGCCTCCTCTGTATTCTGTCTCGCCTTGTCATGAGTCTTTGTCTGAACCTCCCCAGCTGCCATCCCCAGCCTCACCTTTTCCCAATCTCCTGCCACACACTTTTACCCTCTTGTCGAGTTCCCTTGCACCAGTTTGCCCTTTCCGTTCTGTTCCGCCTATTAATATACGCTTCCCTGATCTTTGCCACCCAAACCTGTTTGCTTTCCGTTCCTTTCCTACCCCAATTCTCTTTTCCAAAGTGTGCCCCATGTTTCCTACCATTTCATCTCAAACGCCTCAAATTTACTTTCTTCCTTCTCCCCGTTCTCTCTACCTCTCCTTGAGTGTTTGTCCCCCACTTCCCCTCTCTCTTTCATACACTCACTCTCCCATGTTACCCACCAGTCCATTGCATATTAATGATCAGTATCCATAACCCGGAAGCTCAGGGGCTCAGTCCTCCCTGGCCTCCCGACAAAACTCAACACATTGGGGTGAGCAGCACTAGGACTCGGGACTGGCATGGATCTGCCACCCCTCCTGTTCTTGCGACTCTTTGGCCGAGGGCAAGGGAGGCCGGGGATTGAATCATGTTCATTGCGCAATGCTATCAGCACATGGTCCCACATGATACCACGTCGCATTTGGGACACATGGTATAAAGACCAGGGCCATGGAAGTTTTAGCCCGGTGACTTGATGGCATAATGGCAAAATTGTGTCCAGGACCCGGGAATTTGTGGAACAAGTTAATCTGGGCGAACACATGGTTCAAAAGGAGGGAGTGCATTTGTCGGATACAGGAACAGATCTCTTCCTTGGGCCTTTTCTCAGGTCTTGTTCTTTGTTGGGGAGGGCGAAGGACCTCATTGCCCTGGTCACCCTTGTTGTGTAATAGCAACTCACACCATCAACTCTTCTCAGCAATAGGGGAAATATCCATCCATCCAATACTTCTGAGGTCAGCACTGAGGTAACGGGACAGCAACAACAACCCCTATTCTGAGAGGGACATTCACACTGGCTCCGGAGCATCGGCTTGCCATTCATCTTTATACGGCATGGGGCTGTGGCCCCTGGTCCCACATCCTGGGGGCTCAGGAGGCTGCCTTGTGTTGAGGGGGGGGCAGGACCATTGCAGGTGGTCTAGGGCTCCGTGAAGTGGTACCACCCCTCAGGGATACAAGTGGTTTCACCTGTGTGGTCCAAATAGGATTAAAGTGTCAAGTCCATAGTGCTGTGGCATTCTGGTTGAGTCATGGAGTCCACATTTTGAACTGATTTCTCTCTCTTTGCATTGAGATTGCACCAATTGTTTGCTGTGACAGGTTTATTGAATATTATGTACTGTAATCCTTTGTGTAATGTTTTCTTTAGATTGTGATAATTTTCCTTCTTTATCAATGTTGTGCATATGATATGTTGTAAATAAACAGGACCCAATACCCACTGCACGGAGTAATGTCTTATCATTGATTTGTTTGGGTGTGTGGGGGGCATGGTCCAGTCTGGGGGTCTCGGTGCTATTGTTGCCTGCATCCCACCACTCTTAACCTTGCCCACTCACTAACTTCTCTTTCCTGTCCCCTACCTCTGACCAATGCGGGCACTAGCTCAATGTCCGTCTCGCTTCTCTTCTTCTCCTGATCCTCTCAGGACCATCCACACCACTTGTCTAGACAACCCCCAACAGCATCACCACCAATGCCATCCTCCTTCGGCTCCCCGTGGCTGTCACTCTCGTGACTGGCTGTTCTCCATCCTCATCTGCTTCATCTAACAACCTCCATTTTCCTCGCCTGACATTGGGCCCCGGCCTCCTGCCCTTGACACCTCGCTTTGTCCGTGTACAACTGCCACCACTTACACTCCTATATCTGTTCCATCTAGGCCAGGATGCACCCTTCTTCTTTATGTCGAATTTGAAGCCTTACGCTACCGACTGGTGTTTTCTGTACAGTGCTTAATTTGAGCCAGTGGTTTCCGGTGCTCCGCACCGACACTTAGGGGCTTATTTACAAGCCCCTTGCGCCGCCCGTACGTCACTTTTTCCCATGTTAAAAGTGACGCACGGGCAGCGCAAGGGGCTTGTAAATAAGCCCCTTAGTTGTCAACGCTGGCGCTTGTGACAGTCTGCCCCAAGGTGGAGCTGTCTGGATAATTTAGAGATGATCACAACAACAGTTAATTATTAATTCAATATACATCAGAAATTACTATTGCCTGCCGCCCAAGCTTTGGGGGCCTGAAATAGTTTGAACTGTCACACTTGTAGGAGCGTGATGGTTAGTAGCTGTGTTGTTGCTATCATTGCTAGCATGGCGGGGCAATGTGTGGTGAAAGCTGCAGTGGCCTCCTGACGAGAGCCCAGATACTTTTTATTTGATTTATTTATTTTTTTACAAATTAAGCACTGTGCTGTATAGCTCTGTAGGTTTTTGAGTTGTTTTCTTACTTCTAATGTTCCATTTTTTCTACTTCCTCTGTTACTGCAAATGTATTGTAATTGGATTTGTATGGTGATTCATAGCCCTGACAAGGTGCGGGAATGTATTAGCAGATGGATAGAATGTTACAGGGTGTGAGAGTGATTGGTTGGAAGGGGTTGAATTGCAGTGTGACCTTAGTGAGACACCTTATGGGGTTTTGCGTGAGCGATGACATCGGTGCACTTTTCTTGTCTTTTGTTGCAGCCCCTATGAGAAGAGGAGTAAGATACAGGATGTTGTCATTTTATTCCATTTAATTGCTATGACTGTTTGAGCAAGTCTCGGTAGGGTCCATCCAGGAGTGACTGAAGAGCATCACATGACAGACACTGGGTACAGCGGTCCTGGCAAAGCTTTAAATAACTCACAGAGTAACGGGAGAGCAGCCCTGGGGCGTGTAAAGAAGAGATTGAGCCATAGTAATTGTTCTTTAGGGACCACCCAGGAGCGACAAAGGCTGCACTGATCAAAGGTAGACGAGCAAAAGCTCTCTAGTGTGCAGCAAGGAGTGAGAGACAGGGGATGTGCCTGGACTAGATAGAGGGAGACATGGAAATGCCCCAAAGGGTCCATCCATGCACCGGTTACATGCAGCCAGCCTAGACTCAAGCAGGGCAAACCCAGGATTGACAGCAGGGCAGTCCATGATGTGTACTGGACACAGGTAGGCATTGGGAATGATTTAAGACTCAGTTGATATGTGCCCTGAAGGATCCAACCAGAAGAGAGAGCTGAGCTGTCGAGGTCATGCACTGAATAGAGGTCATCATCAGAAATGGTCCAAAGAGTCAGTTTGGGAGTGGCGAACAGTCACCTATTTGCATGCACAGTAGAGCGATCGACTTCGAAGGTGGGGAACCGGGTTCGAGTCTCGGCAGGGACACTCAACATCCTGTGATTCTGCACAAATCACGTAATCTCCCCGTGAATGTGTCCGTCTATAACGCAACTGGGGCCATATTATACATATGGCGCATTTTCCTTGAATGCGCCGGGCGCGCCATTTAAAACGCGCGCCCTCCACAATCAAGGAAAAAGCGCTGTATCAGCGTGAATGCACTGCCCCCAGGGCAGCCGCGGACCCTGGGGGCAGCGCATTCAAGTGAAGAATGGTGCGGATGCTTTGAAGCCGCTTCGTGTTTTCACAGTGCAGTCGGCACCCTCCTGCACTTTTAAAGGGGATTAGAGATCCCCTTGCAGGAGGGTGCAGTGAGTGACTGGCACTGCACCAGCCTGCAAGGGGATGTCTGGGGGGTCCATGGGACCCCCTTTCCCCCCCTCGAGAGGGCTGCCATCAGGGGGAACACTGACAGTGCGCTACCTTTTAGGTGGTGCGCTGTCAGTGCGCCTCCTGAGAGCCTCTTTGCCTCTGCGCCCACGTCTGTAATACGGCGCAGGTGCAGAGACAAAGGGATTCCCTCATTTGCATGAGACAACGGCTCCATGCAAAAGAGGAAAAGCCCTCTTGAGGAAGCGCTGGCACTGTATGTGCGCCAGCGCTTTCAGTATTACAAAAGGAGCTGCACAAGCGTCTGCTGCCCCTTCTGTAATACCTGGGGGCGCGCAAAGCGGGCGCAAACGCCCGTTGCGTCCCAGAGGCACTTCTATAATACGGCTCCTGGTGCTCATGTAAAGCACTCTGATACCTTTGGGTCGAGTTTGCACTATATAAAACTCAAACAAAAAAAAATAGTCAAAACCTGTAAAGTCTACTGATAGTCTATAGAGCAGCAATGTTTAGGCATCCACTGGTTGCAGGTAGCCAGGTCACACTCAGACATGCAGACCCCCAAGCAGAAACATTATGCGACAAACAAATGCGGTAAGTTACCGTTCAATCAGGCTTAGGTCTTCCCACCTCATGCAGCTAATATTCCCACCTTTGTCATTGAAAAATGAGTAGTGTCAGGCATATTTTTGGGTTGTTCTTACTAAGTACACCATCCTTCATCTGCATGTATTCAGCCTCATCTCTTTCGTCTTCAGCACCCTCTTTTCACTCTCTCCTTCCTGTAACTCCTTGCATCTCCTTCACTTCACCAAACCTCACACTCTTAATGCACCCACTCAACTGTAAGCATTGCGTTTTCTTTTACTTCCGCCCTGTCAATCCTTCGACAGCTATGCACCTCCTTCACACACTTCAGCATAGATTCACAATTACAATTGGCACACAGGACAATTGCTCCCTGTGCTCTGCAGAGAGGCCAAGCATTTGATGGGCATGTATCCTGAACACCTTTGTGCAGCCTGTAACTCTAAATCAGAATTCCAGTGGATTAGACTCATAGAAGTGTGTATAGCGCTCTCTTTAATTCTGAAGCGCAATCGCCAAGTTTTCAGCCCTATAGACACCGGGACAGCCCAGAGTATTTTCTTATCCACTCCACTAGGTCTCAGGATAGCAGAGGAGATCTTTCTGAGTGCTGGTCTCCAAAGTGTAAATTACTAGTTAACTGTGCTCAAGAAAACCTCTGAAGGGATACCTGTTTCTGCCAGACCGGGTTGCAGTTTCGCCCATAGTGCCATGAAAGCCAGGGATGTGAAAGCACTCAATAGGAACCTAATTTTGACAGATGGCCAGATAGTCAGATGGGTTGATAAACAGACTGATCAATACCCAGACAGGTAGGTAGCCTGACAAAGACTGATAGAAATAGATATTACACTAAATGCTAACTAACAAGAAATTGCTGTTTGGCTGGCGATTTTGCAAGTTGGATAGATAGACCCATATGGAGAGCATATAGTATAGCTTATGTAACCAACCAAAATAGAAAAACAAGCATTGGCCAATCCAATAGATGTGTCTTTAATACTCTAAAGCATGCAAACTGCAACTGCATGCCTAGGTTTGCATTTGTTAGTACGTCAAAGCCAGACCTGTTGGCTTTGCAAATGCTTGTTTTGTTTCGGCACATAATCTCTTCTGCCCAGTACATGCATCTTATCTAATACAAGGGCAGATTCCACTTTTATTCAAATTTTTGTAAAAAGGTTTCTACTCCCCTGTATTTAATCATTTAAATATCACCTTTCCACTGGAATTCTATATCCAAATTCCAAACCGGATATGGCACATTAGGGTCCAGGAAAAGGCCTTTGCAATTGGTCAACTTGAATTTTGACCAGAGGAGCTAGACATGGTTTTCTGTTCTCTTCACAGAGCTTTGAAATGGGGTTACAGAGGCAGGAGTGCTCTCGAGAAACTAACCTAACGTGTATGAGAATTTGTGTGCATTTGTAAAATTGTGCATTACTAACATTGTGCAATTTACAGATCTACACTGAATTTACATGTATACACTTACTTGATGCTATTGCCTTTGTAAAGATTTTGATATGTTTTGTTAAAGCCAGGAAAATGAGGCTTATGCTAACTAGGCTTCAGTTAGGCCTCAATGCCATCTTGTTCAAAATGGACGTCTCACTCTGCAAGTTCACTGTTTATTATTTCTGCAGCACACAGTCGAGCAAAGTCATGTTTTTATATTTCTATTGACGGTTTTCTTGCCGTTCCCGAAGAGAACTATCTTACATGGGCTCACTAATGTTGCAATCATTCAAGGTCTCTTCCCCTAGCTCACTGTACTGTATTCATTTACAATAATTCACAATTTTTCTGTAGCTAGTTTGTCTTGCCATCTCCCGATGACATTAGCATAGAAGTGTTGAATCAATATTCATGTAGTTGGATAGTGCTTAGATGGTAAGGCAATATGTCGTTTAATAAAATCGTACTCTGATTCACAGAAATTATAACTTTTATGCTCACACCATGATGAATTTGCATTTCTAGTTATATTCTATTAGAAGATTTACTATCTAAACCCTCAATTTTGGGGGTAGCCAGATGAGTTTCTGATGCTACTAGGAATGCTGTCTGATTTCTTACTGATTTTTCTGCTTATTGGCACTTGAAATATTTCTTACTTTTGCCTGTCATTCTGTATTGCCCTATTACTGAAAGCCTTCATGACAATGGCTTATGCATCTGCAATTTACAATTTCTGTATTGTACCCTTTTGAATTTTTGTAATAAATCTTTTTACATTTTCTAATTCTGCCCTAAAACTCACTAATTGAGTCAGTCCTTAATTAATTGTATTTTTAGCATGATGTGTTTTTCCTTATCTCAGAACACATTGCCTCATGAAATTGAGGTTTAACACCATTCATGACCCATCACTGATGGACATACTATTAAGGTAGCTTTTGGGGTTTAAAAATGTAGGTGTTCCCTGTGCCCACACGTGATATGAGCAGGAGCGGCTTGTGTCAGGGAAAAGAGGTGGGCTTGGGGGGTGGATGAGGGACGACGGAGAAAAAGAAAAAAGAAAAAATAACTTACATGCCGCCCTCCAGCATCACGCACTTCTGCTCCTCTCCACTGCAGGCACAAGCTTTCAGACTGCGCTGCGCCCAATCCTGAAGCTGCTCTCATGCATGAGAGCAGCTTCAGGATTGGTCTGAGCGCCGTGAATTTGCCCTCCCAGACAGACTGGGAGTCTGTGCCTGCTGTCTCCAACCCGGCAACACAGCCCGGGTTGGAGAGCGCTTCAGTGCGCAAGACAGTTTGGCTGTTCTGAGACAGCCGGCCAAACCATCATGCGCACATATAACAGTGCCCACCACTCCCCCTCCAGTACTGTCACCCCCCTGGCTCCGCCGTCAAGGCCAGGCACACAGTCACTTAGAAGAAAAATAAAACGATAACAAAACAGGTTTGAAACCTGTTTATTATCGTTTTATTTTTCATGTTTTTGAGGGTGCTGGCAGAGGGGTGATGCTCCACCACCATAGCAGAGGAGCCGCCGCAGGATATCAGTCTCTCACAAAGGTTTTAGCAACTGCTTCTGTCTGCCACCCGACATCTAACCACCAGGCTAGGAATGGCCTGTAGGCGCAGTGACATCACTTTGGTGCAGTAGGTGAACCATGAAAAGTCCATGGAATTTGTTGTCACTGATAGACAATTGGGACGGGGAGGAGTGAGTTACAAATCAAGCACAAATTTTAAATGTGACTGACTCTGTCTCAGCCCTACTGATCTTCCAGCTGGACTGGACTTCAAGTAAGTCCATTTGATTGTCTATATAACCTAGTCCTCCTGCAGCCCTGAGGAGAGGCGTGTGCAGCTGACAAGACCAAGACACTGCAGGCTGCAGGCTGCAGCCCCAAACTCAGGCAGAAGCTATTGATCTATAACATCAACAGAAAAGCAGATGCTGCAAATTTGTCAAGGTCAGGAATATCCCTGTATCATCTCTCGAAGGAGCTCGATTTCAGCTTCTGCGCGAGCAGGGGTCAGATGCAAACTATACCCATATTTTAATGTCTGTAACACAAGCTGAAGAAGGTCCCTGGGACTCCAGAATCTGATTATGTTCTACCAGACTGTGCATGATGGTGCCATGATGCAGGATGGTCCAAGTCCCTTGGCAATGCACGCAGCTGCCAATGCGCCAGCCAGCCAGCAGGGGTCGTTACTGCAGGCAGCAGATTTCTTCCTTACACTAAACGATTTCTGCAGATTATGAGAAAAACTGAGGTGGCGCTTTAAAAAGCACTGTCTGACTGCTTTCATGTCAACAAATCAACCACTTCTCTGTGCCTCAACCCGGATGTGCCATGTAACACCGCTTTTTCATTGTAAAAAAAACACACAAATCTGCAACTCTGTTCAGTGTATTTCCAACTGGGTACTGGTTACGTCAAATAGCCCCATGCATAATTAGTGACGTTTTCAGCTGTTTAGCTAGCTAAATAACAGGGATTAGGTACTATCTGAGCAGCAGCCGAATGGACTTCATAGTACTAATCCAGGCCAAACCCTTCATGTTTGAGGTACTACTGCTGCAAGAAAAATGCTCTCTTTAAAGAGATCTCTCCTACCTAAAATACCCAAAGTAAAATAAATCAAATAGCTGTATGTGTGGAAGTATCCCAAAGCCAGGCCAACTTCTTTCTCCCTCCTATTGCATGTTCTGCCCTATAATATGTTCTGAGAAGTCCCAAGCACATACATCGCCTTATGGGCAGGTCCCAAAGCGTCATGTTGCAGGGGTTGTGACCTCAGAGAAGGTGGCCCAGCATCTGAGCATGTATTGTCACAAACCATAGAGTCAGAGCAGCGTCTAGCTGGCCCCCTCTCACACAGATGCACCCAGGGCAGGGAGAAGAATATTACAACGAGGGGGGCATAAGCGACAGGGTTAGTTAAGCATTACCACCGAAGAACATGGCTGCAGGAAGATGGGTATGAGAAATAGAAGAAAGACTGGGGGAGAACAAGGCTTATGTAGGCAAGAAGGACACAACTGCATATTGTTTGTCAAATTGCCATCAATTCTCAGAAAAAAGATGTAGGCGTGAAAAGTGTCTGTGGTACCTACAATGTGCAGAGCAGGTTGCAGATTTGAGGAGTAGGCATCCTGAAGGTGATTAAAGAGCACAGACGGTTTTGAAGCTGACTTGCCCGTTTCAGATTAAGCACTACAATTTATTTTAGGTATTGAGAAACAAGAAGAGATCCGTGCCCAGTGGTATCGCTTGTCGAATATCTTTATAAGGACGGTGATTGCAGAATCCTTCATCATCTCCACCCCTGCCCGACCGGGTACTCAACTTCTGAAATATTCATCCCCAAACCCCCTTTCACACGACCATAGCACTGCTCTGTACGACTGTTCTCAGCAAACAGGACTACTGCAAGAGTCTGCTGATTCACCTTCCCAATGAATCCTTCCATCCACTGGGCAAAGTTCTAAACTTTGCAACAAGAAGCCTCTAGGACCTTCCTCCGCACACTCCTGGGTCCTGCAAACTGTTAATGCTGGTCCTTGAAGCTATTAAGCTAAACCATAACTACCTAGTTTGAATCCTGAGAAGGTACATGCCACCCTACAAGCAAGGACCTTCTTGGCTCGCCCAAGCCGCCTCGCACTGCTTCATGATTCCACTCTTCCCGTCTCCTCGATCCACACCTCTGGGATAGAATCCCAGCCGAGCAACACCCTATTTCCTCTTTTCCACCTTTGAAAACTCCGTCAAAACTTCACTGACTAATGTTTGACAGTGACTATAACTAATTCGTTCAGCCCATTGCCATTCTGCTGAAACCTTGCTTACCCCACAATGTAAATATATATTTCTGTATATTGATAGAATGCCCAACATGTCTATTGTAAATCTTTGCCTAGACTGGATTGGTGTACTCGATCAACTTCCAAATATGTATTTTATTCACAAATCTCTGTCAGCGCATAAACTGCCAATGACCTTGTGCTCCGCGAGTAGGTGTGTACTTTATTTTCTCGTCGAAATGTTGTCTTACCAGCTTTAAATATATCATTAAATGGATAGTCTTGGTGTGTAAATAACATTAGGAGGGGAGCAGCTGAGCTTTGTTTGAGACAGATTAGTACTTTTTGGGGTAGATGAGCTCATCTGGACATGTATCATGCGAGGTCCAATGCTTACACGTAGGTGGAAGCCAGCACTGCATCTGCTCCCAGTGAATGACCTATTTGAGTAGAGTCAGGTGAACGTGGGGGCAGGACAACTGCTAGCCCAGACAGATGCACTTGGGGAGGGTAGAGCATGCAGACTTAACAGAGAGATGCTAGCCCGCATAGTCAAACTTAGGGGCAAGAGAGCGGCTATCCCAGACAAATGAGAAGAGCTGCTAGCCCAGACAGGAGCACTTGAGAAGGGTAGAGCGTGTAGGCTTAACAAAGAGATGCTAGTCCGCATAGTCAAACTTAGGGGCAAGAGAGCGGCTATCCCAGACAAATGAGAAGAGCTGCTAGCCCAGACAGGTGCACTTGAGGAGGGTAGAGCGTGTAGACTTAACAGAGAGATGCTAGCCCGCATAGTCAAACTTAGGGGCAAGAGAGCGGCTATCCCAGACAAATGAGAAGAGCTGCTAGCCCAGACAGGTGCACTTGAGAAGGGTAGAGTGTGTAGGCTTAACAAAGAGATGCTAGCCCAGATAGTCAAACTTAGGGGCAAGAGAGCGGCTATCCCAGACAAATGAGAAGAGCTGCTAGCCCAGACAGGTGCACTTGAGAAGGGTAGAGTGTGTAGGCTTAACAAAGAGATGCTAGCCCAGATAGTGGAACTTAGTAGTAAGAGAGCGGCTATTACGGACAACTGAGAAGAGCTGCTAGATCAGACAGGTACATTTGCAGAGAGTAGAGCGTGTAGGCTTAACAAAGAGATGCTAGCCCAGATAGTCGAACTTAGAGGTAAGAGAACGGCTATCCAAGACAAATGAGAAGAGCTGCTAGATCAGACAGGTGAATTTAGGAGCAGGAGAGCTTATAACCCAGACCAGCGCACTTATAAAGAGAAGAGCTGCTTTACCACGCTGGTGTACTTAGAAGCAGGAGAGATCCTAGCCAAAAAGGTGCACTAACAGAGAGACGAGATGCTGGAGCACACAGGTGAACTTAATAGCAGGAGAGCTTTTAGCCTAGACGGATGCACTTACAAAGAGGAGAGCTGCTAGATCAGACAGATGCATTTAGGTATAAGAGAGCTGCTAGATCAGACAGGTGTATTTAGGTGTAAGAGAGCAGCTAGATCAGACAGATGCATTTGGGTGTAAGAGAGCTGCTAGATCAGACAAGTGCATTTAGGTGTAAGAGCTGCTAGATCAGACAGGTTCATTTAGGCGTAAGAGAGCTACTAGATCAGACAGATATATTTAGATATAAGAGGGCTGCTAGATCAGACAGGTGTATTTAGGTGTAAGAGAGCTGCTAGATCAGACAGGTACATTTAGGTGTAAGAAAGCTGCTAGATCAAACAGGTGCATTTAGGTGTAAGAGAGCTGCTAGATAAGACAGGTGTTTTAGGTGTAAGAGTGCTGCTAGATCTGACAGGTGCATTTCGGTGTCAGAGCCGCTAGATCAGATGGGTGCATTTAGGAATAAGAGAGCTGCTAGATCAGACAGGTGAATTTAGGTATAAGAGAGCTGCTAGATCAGACAGGTGTATTTAGGTGTAAGAGAGCTGCTAGATCAGGCAGGTGCAATTAGTTGTAAGAGAGCTGCTAGATCAGACAGGTGCATTTAGGTGTAAGAGAGCTGCTAGATCAGACAGGTGCATTTAGCTGTACGAGAGCTGCTAGATCAGACGTGTATTTAGGTGTAAGAGAGCTGCTAGATCAGACAGGTGCATTTAGGTGTAAGAGAGCTGCTAGACCAGACAGGTGTATTTAGGTGCAAGAGCTGCTAGATCAGACAGGTGCACTTAGACATAATACAGCTGCAAGCACTTGTAAATTATCCTAGGGCGAGAGAACTACTATCTCAAATAAATGAACTTACAGAGAGGAGAGCTGTGAGAAGTTGGCCTGGTATATGCTGTCCACTAATTATAGTGGGCACCTTGCACCAGTCCAAACAACCCCTTATTGGAGATAGGTTAAAGACAACCTTTATTGAAAGCTATCCTAGTGGTAGCTATGGAGAGCAGCCTTCAGGCTAAGTCTTGAAGGAATGTAAAGCAGCTTGTTTTAACAGCCTATAATCTCTTGAGTGACCAAATGAAAGAGCACCACACCAGGTATATATTCAAAATATATGTATTTATTGCTAAACACACCCCTCTAGTCTCTTTATGAGGCTAGAGTTCGAAGTACATAAGTTATAAGATATTAAATCACAGTAATAGCACAAATACACGTTTGGGCCCTAGGGGCGTACCAAACCATATTCCAATAAAGTGGTATGCGAACCACGACTGAACTAGACACTAGGCCTAGAGCCTCTAGAAGTGCTTGGACCACAAGGAACCACCCAAGGTAGTGACACAGGGGACCCACGGGAGACGCGGGCAGTGTAAATACACAACCGCGATACGCCGTTAACTTCTATGGAGAAAGTCGGGATCGGGAAAATAGAGGAAAGGGACACTTAAAAGAGGACTAGGACAAAACCCTTTGAGATCTAGGACTTTGAAGAGTCTCTACCCATGGGAGCACTGGAGTACTCGTGTTACCTCACCCAGGGAAGCCGGGTGCATAGGTGCCTTTCGGGGTCGGGTTTCATCGTCGATTCGAATGGCGATCTGCTGCAAAGTGCTGCTGGCGGCCAAGAGAAAAGTGTCCGGGTGGATCCAAGAGTGGATCGGAGTTCTGGTGAACCTGAAAGCAGAGGGGACAGAGTCTGGGTCACTAGCCAGTGACCAGGAAGGCGATGGACAGGTGCCCACAGATGTCGAGTGCTTCAGGTGCGTTGACGGTCGTCTTGACTCTTCAGCCACGAGGTCCAGGAGGCGTTGTCGGCGACCAGGAGCAGGATTCGGGCTGGTACACGATGTCTGTCGAGTGCTGAGGCGTCGGCGACCGGATCGGACCCAACAAGCCTTGGCAACGGCAAGTCTCAGTGAAGATGTAGATCGTCGATGGTGCAGACCAGCAAGGTCTGTGGAACTCACCCAGCGAAGGTAAGTGAGGGCAGGCCTGGAGCAACCAGGCTGCCAAGTAAGAAAAGGATTGGCCTTCGTTAAGGGCTACTAGCCAACGGGCTAGCGACCGCGAAGGAGCCTCGTGACGCCGCACGTGGAGCTGGCTTACAGGACACTCGTGGAGTGGGGGCCAGTGATATTCGGTGCAGTTGGTCCTGGAGGCTGGGGCTACTCGGAGCCCAAAGCACGACTTCTTGGGAGACCCAGAAGATGATGCACTTGCAAATGTGCTCGGTGTCCAGGGGTCATGGTCTCAAGTCACCCACGATAGCCACGGGCCTCAGCTTTGCTGGGGACTCAGGGTAGCCTCGGGGAAGTCTGAGAATCCACCTCTGGTGATGCGATGACTTCGGCGTCCGACGGGAGCTTCAGAAATGCGAACCGGACAGATGCTTCTTTGGTGCCTGCCAAGCAGGGGAGTCACTCCTTGACCCCAAGGGAGATTCTTCAGTCCTCTAATCGTGAGTAGAGTGTCGAAGGTCCAGGATTCAGTTTCAGAGTTTCGTCCAGGTATAATCTAAAGTCCTAAGGACTGGGTTCCTACCTTTATTCTAAAAATAGGGGTTGGACTACTCTTGTGGCCCCACCTATGGGTGGGTCAGGGCAGAGGGGTGGCTACACCCCTTTCCCTTTGTCCAGTTCGCGCCAAAGCAGGGGCTGCAAGCCCCTGATCCGGTTTGAACTGGGGTATGCACAGGGACACCAAATGTGCCCCCCAGTGCAGGACTTCAAAGCACCCGAAAGTGCTCCCGCCCAGCCCCAATACACATTATCCTGTCTGGGGAGGTGGTCACACCTCCCTGGGACAGGAAACCTATTGTCCAGGCCTCCCCTGCCGGAGTTTCGTCCACCAGCAGGAGGCCAGACTCGTGTCTGTGGCAGCAGCATCCATTTTGTGATGCCAGGGCTCTGGAAAGAAGTTACCGGACTCGTCAGAGTTAACATGTCTTTCCCTCTAGAAGGGTGGAATGCTACCCCCGCCGCCAGGATTGGCGGGGGGGTAGTATTCCAATATGTTTGACACCAAACACGACATGTTTAGGTGCAGCCATTCCAAAGTTAGCATTTTACCGCGAGGATATAATGCGCTTAAGAGTATATGGTCAGGCTGCACTACAAACAGCATCAGAGATGGTCTCCGAACGCTGCAGAGGGGCCCTGCTCATGCAGGGGCACCCTCTCACATAGGAACCATGCACTCTGCCTTTAGGATTGATAAGGCCTGCCTTAGGAGTGACTTATAGGTTTATATGTGTGTATGTATTTCGTGATATAGGTAACCTATATCACAGTAAGGGGTGCATGCACCACCTTACCCAGGCTGCAGTAGCAGACCTGTGGTGTCAGTTTGGATGGCCTTCCAGGGGTGGCATAATACATGCTGCAGCCCCTGGCAGGCCTCTGAGGTACCTATGCCCTTGGTACATAGTATACCATATACTAGGGACTTATAAGGGCACTCCAGATTCCAATCAGAGATGTGCCTAAGGCACATGGAAACCTTTTTACAGAAAAAGCAGATAGACTGGGTGTTGTAGTTTCTCCCTCTCTCCCACTCCCCTTGGTACCTTCCCTCCTCCCCTCTCCGTTTGGAACGTTCCTGGAGTTCGCGTTGGAATGTTGCCTCTGTGTGACCTGTCATACGGAGAGTGGATGACTGCCAATAAAGACTCATAAATCTTACCTGCTGCCTCATCCCAGTCCAACTAAGTCATAAACCAGCAAAACACCATAAAAAAGTGGGGGCAACCATATAGTCAGATTCCACCTTCCTACATAACCCCCCCCCCAAACGAAAGGAGATAAGGCTAACCTTGGCCAGTTGAGCCTTCATTGACTAAGTGGTCATATAAGGAAGCACCTGCACTAGCATGGTTGCCCCCTGTCTTATGGTCCACTAAGCAATCCCTCACCCTAAGGGTATGAGAGTGTCTCCACCATGGTGAATCACTACCTGTGGTGTGCTTAGGTAAAGTACAAGGCTGGTGAGGTGGCTGAGTAGGGAAGTGAGGCCCTAGGAATGTTGGCCTCAGCTTCCTCAGATCACTGGTCACCATGTATGCCTGTCTTTCCATGACTGAGTTGCACTTTGCTCTAAGGGTCAAACTTTGGTTGCCTACAGCTGGGGGTTGGGTCCCTTTGGATGGACTACTGGAGGGACAGGGCAGGTTTGGAACCTTCAGGTCCCAGGTTTGCCCTTGCCCACCAGAGTCCTTCTGGGGAGGTCCCTACATAAAGGCATGGGGGATCCCTCAGTGTGTAGAGGAGTTTTCACCTGGCTAGGGCTACTAGACTGGGTGCCCCTAATCTGCTGATGGGGGGTTCCTCTGGACAGGGGGCCCTGGGGGTCCACTGACCTCCCTGACCTCTGCAGCCCTGGGCTGACTGAGGCAGGGTAAAGAGGGGCAGGTTACCTGCTCCAGACTGGGTACCACCTTGGAAGGGTCCTCTGCCATCAGGGGTGTGGCCAGGCCAGGCCTGACTACCTCTGTGGCAGTTCCTTCACTAGGGGTAGGGTCAGTTCCCTGAGGAGGCTGACCCTTACCTACTGTCTGGGGGAAGAAGACTTTTCTTCAACCCTTGTGCTCTCTTTTGGGGGAGAGTGGGCCATTCTTTCAGGCTCCATCTCTCCAAATTCTTGGGCTGGGGCTGTGGCCATCACAGCCCCACTAACCTTTACAGGGACGCCCAACATCCTAAGATGGGTTTGGTGTTCAACTTCAGCCCAGGCTGAAATTCCCAAATCATTGCCCATCAGGCAATCTACAGGTAAGGTGGGGGACACTGCCACTCTCTTTGGGCCTGTGACCCCCTCCCAGCTGAGATTGACTATGGCCATGGAGTGATCTGTTCTGACACCATCAATGTTGGTCACCTGGTATTTAAACTCAGGTAAAAGCTGGTGAGGGGGACTAGTTTCCTTGCCACCATGGTGACACTAGCCCCTGTGTCCCTAAATGCCACAGCTTTCTGACCATTAATTATTGGCTCCAATCTGTACCTGCCCAATGCTATGGGACCCATGGTAAAGGTGGCAAATCCTATACCACCATCAGAGTCAGAGGAGTCTGTTGAGGGGTCCCTGTCTAAACTAGGGCCCACCTCTGTTCCTCTTGCAAAAGCACCCAACTTTTGGGTGCACTACTCCCAACTGGAGGATTACTACTGGTAGTACCAGGAGGGGTGGTAGTAGTTGTGGGAGGAACATTTTCTTTATTGCCCATCCTGGGGCAACTGGGATCAGTTTTCCAGTGCCCAGGCTTTTTACAGACATGGCAATAGGGTTTCTTTTCAGGAGAGGAAGGAGTTTGGGACCCACCCCCAGAAGAGGAATTTTGGGGCCCTGTAGGGGACTTATCCTTAGATTTATCCCCACCTTTCTCTTGGGACTTAGTAGAATCTTTCTTCTGGACACCACCCTGATTTCTAGTTTTTACTCTGGTTCTGACCCATTTGTCTGCCTTCTTTCCCAATTCTTGGGGAGAGGTCAGATCAGAGTCCACCAGATACTGGTGCAAAAGCTGGTTTTGACAATTATTAAGGATCTGCTCCCTCATAATCAAATTGTACAATCCTAAAAAGTCATGCACTTTGTTGCCATGTATCCAACCTTCCAGAGCCTTTGTAGCACAATCTACAAAGTCAACCCAGTCTTGAGTCTGAGCTTTTTGGGTGTCTCTGAACTTCAACCTATACTGTTCAGTGGTTAGGCCAAACCCATCTATCAGAGCACTCTTCAAGACTGTGTAATTGTCAGCATCCTCTTCTCTTACAGTGAGGAGCTTGTCTCTACCTTTGTCTGCAAAGGAGAGCCACAAGATTGCTGCCCACTGCCTCTGGGGGACCTTCTGAACTTTACAGGCCCTCTCCAGTGCAGTTATCCACTTGTGGATGTCATCCCCACTCTGGTAGGGAGGGACAATCTTGTTTAGGTTTCTATGGTCATAAGACCTTTCCCTATCTCTAGGGATATTGCTGCCACCATGGGACTCTAGTCCCAACTTTCTTCTCTCCCTAAGGAGATCTAGGGATTCCCTATCTAAAGCCAATTGCTTTTTTCTGATTTCCAGCTGAGTTTCCTCATACTGGACCAGTCTGGTTCTCCTCTCATGAGAGGATTCCCTCCTGTGAGAGGAGACAGAGCTCCCTATAGAGGTGCCAGAGTGGTTAGACTCCTGAGAAGGAGATCTAGACTTCCTGGGCACACTCTTAATCCTTCCTGGGGGACAAAGAGGGCATCATCTTGATCATCCTCATCATCATCCACAGGAGGGATTGGGTTATCCAGGTCAGGGTCATTGTCACCCTCCTGGCCAGTTTCAGAGGGGGGGCTGGGGGTATTGGTACCCCTGGCGTCCTCCTCTTCTCCTGCCCCACCCTCAGCTCCTACCCCTTCAGCCCCTACAGGCTTACTAAGGTCATAAGCCACCAACAACTCCTTGAGGTGTTGGGTGGTGGGGCTTTGGCCTGTCCTTAATTTTCTCAAGTTACATAAAGCTCTCAATTCCAAGAATGGGAGTGTATCATACTTGGAGGGTGGAAGCTCCATGGCTTCCTGCAAGGATTCTTTGGATCCTGCCCTTAAAGACATTACTAGTGTGGTGTGGTGTATGCACTACCTACTCTAGTGTGGCCTACTAAACTCTCTTGAGTTGTAGAAAGGGTTGTGCTATCCCTTAACACACAACTCTAAGTTCAGTAGAACTTACTGTTATTCTAAGCTTAAATTATATGTACCTTAGGTACCTTTAGTGGTTTTCAGTTGATCAATTCAATTGAGATTATCTGGTAAAACAATAGCAAGCTGGAATCCCACACGCTGCACACCAATGTGAGAAGTTGGCCTGGTATATGCTGTCCACTAATTATAGTGGGCACCTTGCACCAGTCCAAACAACCCCTTATTGGAGATAGGTTAAAGACAACCTTTATTGAAAGCTATCCTAGTGGTAGCTATGGAGAGCAGCCTTCAGGCTAAGTCTTGAAGGAATGTAAAGCAGCTTGTTTTACCAGCCTATAATCTCTTGCGTGACCAAATGAAAGAGCACCACACCAGGTATATATTCAAAATATATGTATTTATTGCTAAACACACCCCTCTAGTCTCTTTATGAGGCTAGAGTTCGAAGTACATAAGTTATAAGATATTAAATCACAGTAATAGCACAAATACACGTTTGGGCCCTAGGGGCGTACCAAACCATATACCAATAAAGTGGTATGCGAACCACGACTGAACTAGACACTAGGCCTAGAGCCCCTAGAAGTGCTTGGACCACAAGGAACCACCCAAGGTAGTGACACAGGGGACCCACGGGAGACGCGGGCAGTGTAAATACACAACCGCGATACGCCGTTAACTTCTATGGAGAAAGTCGGGATCGGGAAAATAGAGGAAAGGGACACTTAAAAGAGGACTAGGACAAAACCCTTTGAGATCTAGGACTTTGAAGAGTCTCTACCCACGGGAGCACCGGAGTACTCGTGTTACCTCACCCAGGGAAGCCAGGTGCATAGGTGCCTTTCGGGGTCGGGTTTCGTCGTCGATTCGAATGGCGATCTGCTGCAAAGTGCTGCTGGCGGCCAAGAGAAAAGTGTCCGGGTGGATCCAAGAGTGGATCGGAGTTCTGGTGAACCTGAAAGCAGAGGGGACAGAGTCTGGGTCACTAGCCAGTGACCAGGAAGGCGATGGACAGATGCCCACCGATGTCGAGTGCTTCAGGTGCGTTGACGGTCGTCTTGACTCTTCAGCCACGAGGTCCAGGAGGCGTTGTCGGCAACCAGGAGCAGGATTCGGGCTGGTACACGATGTCTGTCGAGTGCTGAGGCGTCGGCGACCGGATCGGACCCAACAAGCCTTGGCAACGGCAAGTCTCGGTGAAGATGTAGATCGTCGATGGTGCAGACCAGCAAGGTCTGTGGAACTCACCCAGTGAGGGTAAGTGAGGGCAGGCCTGGAGCAACCAGGCTGCCAAGTAAGAAAAGGATTGGCCTTCGTTAAGGGCTACTAGCCAACGGGCTAGCGACCGCGAAGGAGCCTCGTGACGCCGCACGTGGAGCTGGCTTACAGGACACTCGTGGAGTGGAGGCCAGTGATCTTCGGTGCAGTTGGTCCTGGAGGCTGGGGCTACTCGGAGCCCAAAGCACGACTTCTTGGGAGACCCAGAAGATGATGCACTTGCAAATGTGCTCGGTGTCCAGGGGTCACGGTCTCAAGTCACCCACGATAGCCATGGGCCTCAGCTTTGCTGGGGACTCAGGGTAGCCTCGGGGAAGTCTGAGAATCCACCTCTGGTGATGCGATGACTTCGGCGTCCGACGGGAGCTTCAGAAATGCGAACCGGACAGATGCTTCTTTGGAGCCTGCCAAGCAGGGGAGTCACTCCTTGACCCCAAGGGAGATTCTTCAGTCCTCTAATCGTGAGTAGAGCGTCGAAGGTCCAGGATTCAGTTTCAGAGTTTCGTCCAGGTATAATCTAAAGTCCTAAGGACTGGGTTCCTACCTTTATTCTAAAAATAGGGGTTGGACTACTCTTGTGGCCCCACCTATGGGTGGGTCAGGGCAGAGGGGTGGCTACACCCCTTTCCCTTTGTCCAGTTCGCACCAAAGCAGGGGCTGCAAGCCCCTGATCCGGTTTGAACTGGGGTATGCACAGGGACACCAAATGTGCCCCCAGCGCAGGACTTCAAAGCACCCGAAAGTGCTCCCGCCCAGCCCCAATACACATTATCCTGTCTGGGGAGGTGGTCACACCTCCCTGGGACAGGAAACCTATTGTCCAGGCCTCCCCTGCCGGAGTTTCGTCCAGCAGCAGGAGGCCAGACTCGTGTCTGTGGCAGCAGCATCCATTTTGTGATGCCAGGGCTCTGGAAAGAAGTTACCGGACTCGTCAGAGTTAACATGTCTTTACCTCTAGAAGGGTGGAATGCTACTCCCGCCGCCAGGATTGGCGTGGGGGGGTAGTATTCCAAGATGTTTGACACCAAACACGACATGTTTAAGTGCAGCCATTCCAAAGTTAGCATTTTACCGCGAGGATATAATGCGCTTAAGAGTATATGGTCAGGCTGCACTACAAACAGCATCAGAGATGGTCTCCGAACGCTGCAGAGGGGCCCTGCTCATGCAGGGGCACCCTCTCACATAGGAACCACGCACTCTGCCTTTAGGATTGATAAGGACTGCCTTAGGAGTGACTTATAGGTTTATATGTGTGTATGTATTTCGTGATATAGGTAACCTATATCACAGTAAGGGGTGCATGCACCACCTTACCCAGGCTGCAGTAGCAGACCTGTGGTGTCAGTTTGGATGGCCTTCCAGGGGTGGCATAATACATGCTGCAGCCCCTGGCAGGCCTCTGAGGTACCTATGCCCTTGGTACATAGTATACCATATACTAGGGACTTATAAGGGCACTCCAGATTCCAATCAGAGATGTGCCTAAGGCACATGGAAACCTTTTTACACAGAAAGCAGATAGACTGGGGCCCTGAATAGCAGGATCCCAGTCCAACTAAGTCATAAACCAGCAAAACACCATAAAAAAAGTGGGGGCAACCATATAGTCAGATTCCACCTTCCTACAAGAGCTGCTAGGTCAGATAGGTGGACTTACAAGAAGAGGACATTTTTTTAGCTTTTACATGTATATTTAGTGAGGAAAGGAAGCTGCTAGCCTACAGAGGTGCTCTCAATGAGTAGACCTGCTAGCTCAGACAAGTCCACTTATGGTAGATACCTGCTAGCCTTGTAACACGCACTTGGGAAGGAGAGCTGCTAGCTCAAGTGACTACGCTTGGGAGAGGGGCGCTGCTGGTACAGACAGCTGCTAGGACAACGCGTGCTGTTAGCACAGACAGCTGCACTAACCTAGTGGGGCACTGATAGCACAGACAGCAGCTAGGACAGGCTGTGCTGCTAGCACAGGCAGCTGCACTTACCTAGAGGGGCATTGCTAGCACAGACAGCAGCTAGGGCAGGTTGTGCTGCTAGCACAGACAGCTGCACTTACCTAGAGGGGCACTGCTAGCACAGACAGCAGCTAGGACAAGCTATGCTGCTAGCACAGACAGCTGCACTTACCTAGAGGGGCACCGCTAGCACAGACAGCAGCTAGGGCAGGCTGTGCTGCTAGCACAGGCAGCTGCACTTACCCAGAGGGGCACTGCTAGCACTGACAGCAGCTGGGCAGGCTGTGTTGCTAGCAAAGGCAGCTGCACTTACCTAGAAGGGCAATGCTAGCACAGACAGCTGCACTTACCTAGAGGGGCATTGAAGGAACACACAGCAGCTAGGGCAGGCTGTGCTGCTAGCACAGGCAGCTGCACTTACCCAGAGGGGCACTCCTAGCACTGACAGCAGCTAGGGCAGGCTGTGCTTCTAGCAAAGGCAGCTGTACTTAACTAGAGGGGCATTGCTAGCACAGGCAGCTGCACTTACCTAGAGGGGCACTGCTAGCACAGACAGCAGCTGGGGCAGGCTGTGCTGCTAGCACAGACAGCTGCACTTACATAGAGGGGCATTGCTAGCCCAGACAGCAGCTAGGGCAAACTGTGCTGATAGCACAGGCAGCTGCACTTATCTAGAGGGGCATTGCTAGCACAGACAGCTGCACTTACTCACTTATACTCAGAGCATATCAAAGCCGCCTGCGATGCAAATAAAACTCTCTTCTTTGTAATAAGAAAGCTGGTTACACCAACTAGTGCAGGGCACGCAGGAACAAATCAAGACTTTTGTGACACGCCAGCAAGCTTTTTTCAAGAGAATGTTGTTAATATTTACAATAAATTTGCGGCAAATAAAGTAGCTAATCACCAGGATGAGCAAGCTCCAACTGACCTAGAGGGCAGAATCAGCTTCTCCACCTTTAAGATCCCCTCGGAGGAACAACTCATAGACCTAATTCCACTAATTAAATCCGGTGCACCACAAGATCCATGTCCGCCCAGCATAATGCACATGATACCTGCCCAAGTGGTACAATACCTGGGACAAATCCTTAACAATATGTTTACCAGAGGGATTTTCCCCACCCAGTGGAAACTTGCCTCAATCCTCCCACTTCTAAAAAAAGACAATCTGGACACCGCGGACCCTAGCAATTATCGCCCTATATCGAGACTCCCTTTCGCTGCTAAACTGGCAGAGAAAATTATGAACCAACAGATCTCAGAATACATAGAGGTTAATTCGTTACTGGACGACACAAAACACGGATTCAGAAAAAATCATAGTACTGAATCTGCACTAATCGTAGCAATGGAAGAGATACGAGAAGCTCTTGACAGAGGTGGGACGACGGCGCTGATTCTGCTTGATCTCTCTGCGGCCTTTGACACGGTCAGCCATGAGATCTTAGTAGACCGGCTCCAGGGCCTGGGGATAAAAGGCACAGCAATAGATCTCCTGAAAACGTTTCTGACAAATCGACAACAAAATGTGGCAATAGGCAATTTCGTTTCTAGGCAGTTTTCCCTGCCGTGCGGAGTTCCACAGGGATCAGCACTGAGCCCAACACTTTTTAACCTTTATGTTACGCCACTTGCGTCAATCATCAAAAACGCCGGTTTTACCTTGGCATCGTACGCGTATGACACCCAAATTGTGGTGTCACTGACTAACGGTGATAACAACCCAGGCGAGGCATTCAGCTTATGTATGAGCCAGGTAAGCAACTGGATGGATTGCAATTGCCTGAAGCTGAATGCCTCAAAGACCGAGGTCATCATCTTCGGCAATAAACCCTCCCTTTGGACACCGGATTGGTGGCCGCCTGAGCTGGACTCACTACCTACACCCTCAACCAAGGTAAAGAACCTAGGAGTAATGTTAGACAGTGAACTGAAATTCAAAGAGCAAGTTAATAAAATTACATCTGCATCCTTTTGCTCCATAAGGTTGATAAGAAAAATCGAAAAATACTTGCCCCCAGAACTTTTAAAAACAGTGACCATGACTATGGTCCTTACAAGGATTGACTACTGTAATAGCCTCTACCTCACTCTAACATCAGGCCTTGTGAATAGACACCAGATTCTGCAAAATGCTGCTGCCCGTTTCATCTTTAAAATTCCCAAATACGAATCAGCGAGTGAAGCCATTAGAAAACGGCACTGGTTGCCAGTTAGACAAAGATGCAAGTTCAAAGCCCTCTGTCTGGCATTTAAATCTCTGCACGGACTCAGGCCTGACCTGTTTAAGAGAAAACTTAAATGGTACATACCTGCAAGAGCACTACGCTCAGGCTCCGCCAGGAACATGGTGGTCTCCCCTTTTAAAAAGGCCACCTGGGGGGGTGGAGGGGGAGGAGTTTTTACAGGACCACTGCAACGCTCTGGAATAATCTGCCATTGACTCTAAAAACAGCTCCTTCCCTACTCAGTTTCAGAATAGCCTTAAAAACCTGGCTTTTCACACACGATGGATAAAAGCACCTTTACCCCTTTGCTTTACCCGTAGTTGTTGCTTCTGTTGCCCTATATCAGACTCTATAGCGCCAAGACGCCCCCGGGCATGAGCTGCGCTTTATAAATTATATTTACATTACATTACATTACACTTACCTAGAGGGGCACCGCTAGCACAGACAGCAGCTAGGGCAGGCTGTGTTGCTAGCACAGGCAGCTGCACTTACCTAGAGGGGCATTGCTAGCACAGACAGCAGCTAGGCAGGCTGTGCCGCTAGCACAGACAGCTGCACTTACCTAGAGGGGCATTGCTAGCATAGACAGCAGCTAGGGCAGGCTGTGCTGCTAGCAAAGGCAGCTGCACTTACCTGAAGGGACACTGCTAGCACTGACAGCAGCTAGGGCAGGCTGTGCTGCTAGCACAGGCAGCTGCACTTACCTAGAGGGGCACTGCTAGCACGGACAGCAGCTAGGGCTGACTGTGCTGCTAGCACAGGCAGCTGCACTTACCTAGAGGGGCATTGCTAGCACAGACAGCTGCACTTACCTAGAGGCGCACCGCTAGCACAGACAGCAGCTAGGGCAGGCTGTGCTGCTAGCACAGACAGCTGCACTTACCTAGAGGGTCATTGCTAGCATAGACAGCCGCTAGGGCAGGCTGTGCTGCTAGCAAAGGCAGCTGCACTTACCTGAAGGGACACTGCTAGCACTGACAGCAGCTAGGGCAGGCTGTGCTGCTAGCACAGACAGCTGCACTTACCTAGAATCCAGAATGTAGTGGCTAAGTTGGCCTTGACGAGACCTCGTCAGTCCTCCTCCTCTCAGGCTCTGGTGGACCTTCATTGGCTCCCAATCTTGCAGAGGGTTCATTTTAAATCCCTTTGTGTTGTGTTCAAGGCATTGCACGGTCGTGGGCCATTACCTTTGCAGAGGAAATTTAGTTGGTATGTTCCCACCCGTTGCCTCAGGTCTTCTTCTGCCAACTGGGTGAAAGTGCCTAGGGTCAGAAGAGCTAAACTGGGGGGGCAAGCTTTCAGCGTTGCTGCTGCAAGGCTTTGGAATAGCCTACCCACGGAGCTGCGACAGATGACGGATTTTATGCCGTTCAGAAAGAAATTGAAGACTTGGCTCTTCCCCAGAGTATGATGCCTCCTGCTCTTTGTCACAGGCTCTCTTCCGTCTCTCAGCGCCAGGATACCCGGCGGGTCACAGTGCGCTCTATAAATAGCCCTTACATTACATTACATTACTGCTAGCACAGACAGCAGCTGGGCAGGCTGTGCTGCTAGCACAGGCAGCTGCACTTACCTAGAGGGGCACTGCTAGCACTGACAGCAGCTAGGGCAGGCTGTGCTGCTAGCCAGGGCCGGACTGGCTACCGGGCGTTTTGGAATGCTGCCGAGCTGGGGGCTGATTTCGTTGATGGGGACCTGCGTGTGCTGAACGAAATTCGTTTTGCTTTGTTGATTTCGAAGCACACGCAGGACTCCATCAACGAAATTAGCCCCCACCGCAGTGACATCAGCCCCCAGCTCGGCAGCATTCCAAAACGCCCGGTAGCCAGTCCGGCCCTGCTGCTAGCACAGGCAGCTGCACTTACCTAGAGGGGCATTGCTAGGACAGACAGCTGCACTTACCTAGAGGGGCACTGCTAGCACAGACAGCCGCTAGGGCAGGCTGTGTTGCTAGCACAGACAGCTGGCCTTACCTAGAGGGGCATTGCTAGCACAGACAGCTGCTAGGGCAGGCTGTGCTGCTAGCACTGGCAGCTGCACTTACCTAGAGGGGCATTGCTAAGACAGACAGCTGCACTTACCTAGAGGGGCACTGCTAGCACAGACAGCACTAGGGCAGACTGTGCTGCTAGCACAGGCAGCTGCACTTACCTAGAGGGGCATTGCTAGCACAGACAGCTGCACTTACCTAGAGGTGCACCGCTAGCACAGACAGCAGCTAGGGCAGGCTGTGCTGCTAGCACAGACAGCTGCGCTTACCTAGAGGGTCATTGCTAGCATAGACAGCCGCTAGGGCAGGCTGTGCTGCTAGCACAGGCAGCTGCACTTACCTAGAGGGGACACTGCTAGCACAGACAGCAGCTAGGGCAGGCTGTGCTGCTAGCACAGACAGCTGCACTTACCTAGAGGGGCACTGCTAGGACAGACAGCAGCTGGTGCAGGCTGTGCTGCTAGCACAGGCAGCTGCACTTACCTAGAGGGGCACTGCTAGCACAGACAGTTGCACTTACCTAGAGGGGCACTGCTAGCACAGACAGCCGCTAGGGCAGGCTGTGTTGCTAGCACAGACAGCTGGCCTTACCTAGAGGGGCATTGCTAGCACAGACAGCTGCTAGGGCAGGCTATGCTGCTTGCAAAGGCTGTTGCAAATACCTAGAGTGGTATTTATTGCTAGCACAGACAGCTGCTAGGGCAGACTGTGCTGCTAGCATAGCATTTACTGAAAAGGGCGCTGCTAGCTCACGTACACTCAGAGAGTACTCACGCAGGCATGCCTGCAGGAGAAGACAGTAGCTAGCACGGCAAGATGTACACTTACAGCAGGGCCACTGAACCTATGTGCTTTTGCAGACGTAGCATTATCCGCATAGTTATGAATTTGTCACATCTGCCCCATAACCCATTACCTGCTGCATTGTTTGGAGATTTGCCGCATCTGCCACATAATCTGCCAAATAATTCCTTATCTGTTACATAAACTGCATATTTCAGCAAAAATTAAAATAGTTTCTAGCTCAAACGGAACAAGAGTTAAGAAAAACGCAGTAACACGTGTTGTAGCATAGTGGAAGTGCTTCGCAAAGGTTGACTGGTCACCTTTCTATCGTGTATTACTGTATTTGAGGGTCAAAGTGGTACTAATGAGGAGAAATATTTGCCCAGATAGTGTTGGCAAGTAAAACATGGCAAAATAATGAGGTACTAACACAAAAAGTGCAACATTACGCCGCATAATGTGCCTTTTCTTGCAGCATAATTTAGTCACCCCGTAGCATAATTTGGTCTTTCGGTGGCCCTCGCCGTACTCTGCAAGGAAGGTAACTGCTGGTGGATGCTCAAACATGTACGTAGCCTAGGCTGGTAACAAATCGAAGTGTGATTAATGAAGTGCGCCTCATTAAACATGAGCAAACGTGCCGCTTGTTTATGGGCGGCCGAGGTTGCTGGGCCCCAGATGTGTTGACACTAACTGCTTAATTATTGAAGATATATGGAGCGAGGCCCCCGCCTGAGGGGCAGGAAGGCTGGTGACTTACTGACAGATCAGTGAATCAAAGCCGGGGTCCCTGCGCGCCTCCGATGACAAGGTGGCGCCTCATTACCCTTCTCCGGCGCATTAATACATCCGAAACAACCTGCTCATTTCTGGGAGACGGGTCTCCAGGGGGCTCGGGTGGCAGGGGCTGTGATCCCTGACGGTCTGTTCCAGAGCATCCTCCTCTCGTGTTCCCACGGTCCCAGGGGGTGGGAGGGCGTGGGGGACGAGGAAGGGGCACATGGCACGTGCCTCTGCGAGCCACCGAGGGCGGCAGGGGAAGAGCGAGTCACATGTCAGAGCCGACATATGGGACATGCTGCAAGACGGCTTAGGGTGACGCATACATTATGTAAAATAGGCAAGGAGGGGGGCGCGGGCGTTGATATTTGAAGTGAAGAGAATTGTAAGTGAAATATGCTAATCCGCCAGCGACGGTCTGTGGCGGACCACTTATATGTTCTCATTGCCATTTCGGTCCTTCTTCTATGTCGGTGGGTGCTGTGTTTGTGGTTTGCCTGTGACCATCTGCCAACATGTCGCCCTACGTGAGTGACTTGTTCCAGTTTTTGGTTTTAAAAGTCTGTTGACCACATCTATTGCCCAGACTTTGGCGGCACGAGGGACCTGCACGTGCTCATGTCTGAGTTCAATTCCTTACCTGCAATCTTAGCAGCATTTTTTACCTTGGCGCCAAAGGGCCAACTCGGCTCCATCCAGAATCTTCATCGATCATCCATGGCAGACCTGATCCAAGGTTGGTTCTATTCCTTGGCTGTTAAAATGTCATAAAGGCACCTCTGAATTCTCCACACACAGCTCTCCCCAAGTACCTCTTTTTCATATATGTCACTCTACACACAGCTCTTTCGGTGCATCTCTACATACAACGTTTACACACAGATCTGAACGCAACTCTCTAAATTTAGCACTCCTTACACAGCTCTCAACAAAACGCACACATGTTCTATGCACGGCTTTCTAGAAACAACACACTGTGGGGCATATTCTCAAGAACGTGTGATAACCATTGCAAAAGTGACTTAACGCAACCCTCAACATCGCAGTCCATCGCGGGACATTTACGCCGTGTTAACCAAGTATTCACAACACGGCGGTACCATGCGATAGTCTCCAGATAACGCGTCAACTGACCGCGTTAAAATCAATGCCACGCCGCAAAAATGCGAAACACCAACGCCAAAAAAGCTGCGATGAGGCCGAACGCGATACAAAAAGCAGCGAAAACCAGCGGTAGGCCTGTAAATCCCACGCGTCTGGCGGGAAAATGCACCATAGAAGCAACAAAAACAACACACCAGAAACAATCCAAAGTGCGTAGCAACATGGATGCACCCTGACCCAGCGCAGAGGCCAACGCGAACCCCACAAGCCCCACAGACCACCAGCAAGGACCAACTGGGTCGGGGAAGACCAAGGAGAAGAGGGAGAGGAAGACGGGGTGCAGTCCGTAGGAAAACAAGACCAGCGTCACGGATGTGACAGAACACTACCAGCAACTGACCCACATTCAGACCACCTTGAATGCAGCCGGAGTGCCGAGGAGGCCAATGGAGGAGGCCAAGAGGCGCTGGCACGACGTGAAAACCTAAACCAGGCCCAAAGCCGCTGCCAATAGGAAGGCAGCTACGGCGACGAGAGGTGGGAGTCCTGCGCCACAGGAGGAGCTGGAGGAAATGGAGGCCAGCCATCAGTGTGGAGACGGTGCAAGGAGGTGGGAGTACGGACACAGCTCGAGAGGACCTGACACAATAACAACAGGGTAAGTAACGAACAGGTCCTTGGGGGAAGGGGGGAGATGGGCACAATGGCACACATGCACAACGATGTGTAGCACACTGCACACCCACAATAACCCAGGGTCATGTCCCCCATCCCCGTGGTACACTGCAGCACACACACATGGCAAACACAGCACATCCCATGACAATGTGGCACAAAGTGCAATACCGACACTGCAGAACAGGGGACACAACTGGGTCCGCCCATGCGCAGAAACAGGCCAATCACATTTGACAGAGCAGGGAACTGTGAGATGCATATGTACGGGTACAACCTCACAACAGTCATGTAGTCCAAATGTCCACTGTCCCCCCTCAAATAGCCAGCGCCGCCCAAACAGCCACAATGTACATTGTAACACAGTCTGCATGTCTACAAGAACAATGCGCCAACATAAATGCCAACACAATGTCAACATGCATCTCACCTTCACATTGCAGAGGGACAAACAACACCTCCAGCAGGTCAGACCAGACAACCCATCAGTGATGCAGGACACGACCAACACACCTTCGACACCTACGCCCTACAACAGCCCATGGACATCCCACGCAACCCACCACCAGGACCAGGGCAGACAAGCTACTTTGAGGAGAACCCAGACCCTGCAACAGACCACACAGCATGAAGCACACGCAAGCAAGGCTGGCCCACAACACTTCACCGACACACACATGGCACCCCAATGCCAGGTGTCAGAACACCAAAAGGAGGTGGCCGAACAGGTGCGGGTGTGGTCCGAACCCATGGAAGGCGAACTAGATCACATTCGTGGGTGTCAATCACCCTTCAGGGACCACCTACACCCCACAAAGGAGACCCACACTGCCATAGAGACACACGCAGATATCATGTTGAACTGGCTACGGGCACGTGCGCCCGGCCCCTTTATTGGCAGGGCCACATGTACAGTGACGCCTGTGCTGGATGTGTGTGGGGTGAGCATCAGCCAGCCCGCACGGGGGGCTCGGTGCTGGCAACAACTTGAACAGTGGACACCAGTGCAATGGAAACAGAAAACACATGCATAACAGAGTCAACTGCTGAGCAACATAGAGGGAGCCGGAGCAAGTACAGAGGCACCCAACATACAAACAGAAGTGTCCGTGAGTTGCAGTGCACTGAGGTTGGGGCACTAGAGCTGTGCGCGCCCATGTGATGAAAATAACTTGGATTGTGTCCATTCGGGATATTCCTGATGCAGATGCAGTGGGGTGTGTGAGACCTGCAGCAACTTCCTCATCAACGTCCCAGGTCTCCCACACTGCCTGAGGTGACATTGCTGCGCAACATCTCCACATCACAAAACTCAATCAGTAACGGTCCATTGGTTGCGGTGCACTGAATCAGTGGCACCTGGAGTGCTGAGCAGGGGATCAGGCAGATGATGGCATCCACGACAGGTCTGAGCAACTCCGTCAGTCTGCCAGTACCACTGTCTCGACTCTGGCAGATGGTGGTTGGAGTTGGCGCTGGCGATGGTGGCGTGTGCCTCCTGCGGTGATGCGACGTCCGTGCCAGTCAGGACTCGATTTGATGTGTGAGCCCTGGTGGTCCGCAGTGTAGGCCGGAGGCAGCGGTCAGCAGTGGGCCACAGCCACGTGTCGTAGGCTCACGATGCACAGAGTTAGTGACATCAGGGCAGTTGTCGGTAGTGTCCGATCACCTCTGTAATGATGGTCCTTTTTTCCTCCCAACTGCAACGCATCATCCTCGTATGCCTCTCCTTGCGTGCAATGATTCCCACTCTGCCTTTGAATAATTGATGTTCAGTTCCAATTCTGTGACCTCCTCGAGCGCAGCGTAGGCCGAGAGCAGTAGTCCGCGTGGGCCCACAGAATCTTGCGGCTGTGATGTAACACTAAGACCTGTTGGCACCACATCCAAGGGTGTATAGTGACATACACTCAGCCATGATTTATGTGCTCTGCCATAGTGTAATCAAGACTCAGTTCCAAATGTGTGACCTACTTGTCCGCTGTGCATGCCGGTGGAGTACGTCAACGTGAAAGGAATAATGCGGTCCTGTGTTGCGGAGGCCGTGATGGTCTGAGGAGGCTGCCAAGGTCGCAGGCCTCGGGCTTGGAGATTGCACCGGCACGTGGTGGGCCCTCATCGACACACGCTGGTGTTGGAAGGTGGGCATTGAGGCCTGGGTGCGCAGGGGCGGGCAGGACTGATTCGGGGATCAGCGTCCCGGGGTGCAGCAGGCGCCCAGGATCGCTGGCAACACCGCTCACAGCGTCGGCCTCGTGGCGGGGTGAGGGGTGCCGCCCTGGCAGAGACGTTGGGCATTCGGGAAGAGGACCACGCCCAGGGTTACGTGCCTTGTATTCACACCCCTACGCTGGCCTGGCGTACGCCGGGCCAGCCCACTCCGCTCACGCTTACGGGGGGGACGTCACAAGCTACATTTCCGCGACTTCCCCACTGGCTGGGGTGACATGGTTGCGTCCACTGTCCACTACACTCCAAACACCACCGGTGTGTGTCGATATGTATATGTGTGTGTTCTGCATACTGCAGTCTGGCCAGCACATCCACCCCACACTTGGCATTGTGTACATTCTCATTCATCGGTCCCTTGTCTCCTTCGCACATGCCTGGTCCCCACCTCTTCCGACATTCTGCTATTGTGTGTCCGAGGTGCCATGCCGTAGATGGCTCATGTACATGGCTGGGCCAGGTTCCCACAGTGAGTTGTGCTGTCGTGTCTGGTGGGTGTGCATGTTGTATGTGAGCTTGTGACGTGTGCATTTCCTGTGTTGTGTGTTGCATGATTGTGGAGTTGAGGTGTGTGTGCATTTGGAATTGGCCAACGAGCAGTGCATTTCCGTGGGTGCCATCCTGGTAGCGCAGGTTGATGATGGACTGTCGGGAGGTGCAGGTATCATGCACACTGCCTGGGTGTTTGGTGACGTCGTTGGCGGGGATTCCACGGTGGTCCACTATTGCCTGCACATTGGTGGGATCCGTGCGCTTTCTGTTGCGCTTATTGTGTGCAGTGTCGCAAGGGGCCACTAGTAGGACATGTGTGCAGTCACTTGCCCCCTGACACGTGCGGAAAGCCAGCTGTGGCGTACCCACCTTGCTTGGTCTCCAGCTGTTCCTGCGCAGCGTGTGTGAGGTATGGATGTTGGGGTACCAAGCTGATGGTGTCATCCATGACCGTTGTGGGGGGCTTGGATTGGCCAGGCTGTGTGACTCCTCCGTCTCAGGCAGAGGTTGGTTGGAGGGTACCAGAGGCCAACACGTGCAGCACGGCCAGCAGCTTTGTCTGCGGTGGGATGTTGGTTGTCCGCTGTGTTGGTACCGTCAGCCTGTGGGCTATGGTGGTCAGGATGCATGCGGAGGAGGGTTGTCCCTTTGCGCATATAGTGGGGAATGACATTCTCTGGTGTTGGGTTGGTCCATTTTAGGAGGGTCGCTGTCTTTGTCTGCGCTGCCTCAGTGTTGTTCCGGGGGGGGAGGAGGCGGTGGGTGTCTGGGGTGGGTGGAGGGTGTGGAGGTGGGTGTTGTTGCCCTCTCGGGGCTCCGGGATGCATGGTGAGTAGCTCCATGGCATCTGTTGCCCTTCAGGTGTGGCTCTGGTCTTGGCTCCATTTTGTGGTGAAGGTTGTGGTCCGACTTTGCACCAGGTCAGGGCAGGTGTTAGTTTCCTGCTGCTAACGGGCCTTATCGCCTGTTTTGTGGTTTTATCGCTGATCGGGCTGGTCGTTGAGAATGTTGAGGTGTGGTGTTGTCGCAGGTTTTTGCTCGGGAACGCCTACTCTGCATCTCATAAGCGATAGTTGCAGGGGTCATCTGTGGCGATGTTTTTTGCGGATGCTTTCGCAGGTAAACTGGTGTTATAGGCTGTTAGCACCAGCTTGTCAATGTTGCGATACATTTATCTCGATTTTGGCTGCGATAAAGTGCCGTTAACTCGGCGATAGCTCCTTGGGAATATGCCCCTGTGTACACAGTTTTCCATCACAGATCTCTATAGGCAGCGCTGTGCATGCACCATCTCCCTGCACACACACAGCTCTCTTCAAAGATGGCTCTCTGTCCATAGCTTTCCATTCATAGCATAATGTACACATCTCTAAGCAAAGCTCTCTATACCCTGCTTTCTCACCACAGCTTTCTATAGAGAGTATTCTCAACACGACTCACCATATCACCTCATTATACGGTTGTCTGCATACATGGGATATGCACTCTGCACACAACTATACATAATTCTCTATGAACAGCTCTGTATACGTAGGCCATTATAAACATCTCTCTCTACCTGTCTCTACATACAGCTCTTTGTTCATGCTCTTCATACAATTCTCCATACACACTTTCCACGCACAGCTCTCTACAGACAGCTCTCCTTTCTAGTGCAACCTACACAGCTCTCTACACACACCTCTCTCTACATAGCTTTCTGTACCGCTCTCTACACACAGCTCTTTAGCGACAGCTCTGTTTACAGTTCCCTGCGCATTAGTCTATGAGTCTGCTCTGTATACACCGCTTTCTATGCATTCCCTTAAAATCACAGCTCAGCATTCCAGATCTCGACCCACAGCTCTCACACCTCTATAATCAGCTCACCTGTGCGGCGTTACAAAGAGGAACTACGACTTTTTTCTGTTGCAAAGCAGCATCGATGCTGCATAAACAAATAGAGACAAATAGCAGAATGTCGCAATATTCAGTTTGCTAAATAGCTTCCTGATGCAAAGTAGCCCCCCCAGGCATGTGCCGTGATTGATTTGCCCCCCCCCCCTCCCCTAGCAGTCAGTGAGAGACACCGGCCTGTCGTGAAGCCGCCTGATTTCCCTACAGGCCGGTGAGCCTTTGAATTATCCATGGCCAGCCTCTGGGCTGCCTGCCATCTACTGTGTGTGCGGAAAAGGCCTCCTGACTCCTTGAAGAATATTTACTATAGAGACTAAAAATGCGTGCGTGGATAGGTAAGCTGCCCTGTTCACAGCTTGGTGTACTGATGGACATTCCAAATTAGGGCCGACCTGTCTGGGCTGTGCTTTCTGATGTTTAAAAACGTTTCAGCCTCGCTCGTATCCGCGCGCGGCCACCACTCCGCCTTACTGAGTTCCATAGTCAAAATGTTGGCGTCGCTAATGCTTCCATGTTTCTGCTTTGGGGTGGATGTCAGGATCGGGAGGGTTGCCTTCTTGCTCTATGTTTGCTAAATACAATATTGACTACCTAATGTCTTCTGGGAATTGTAGTTGTATCTTTATTCAGTTGAACCTGTGGGACTGAGTTGCCCAGAAATAACGAGGTAAAAGCGAAAAGCCAAGGACTGGAAGGATGGTGTCCTATCAACATGGAGCAAGATGTACATGGATGTACATGCCTATAGTACCCTGACTCACCTCCATGAGACTTCTTCACCTCCATGAGACTTCTGGGAAATGAAGAGCAGTTATGGGTTGGAGCCAAATTGTGCACACACATTCTGGTCCCAGTTTAACACTGGACCCAACCTTCCCTTAGACTGTCGAGTCCTGAACAATGGCCTACAGAACTAATATGGCTTTTTGGACTTGCCTGACAATGGGGCATATTCTCAAGAACGTGTGATAACTACTGCAAAATTAGCTTAATGCAACTCTTCACATCGCAGTCTTTCACGGGAAAACAACTCCATGTCAACGTGGTATTCACAACACGGCGGCCCCATGCGATAGTCCCACGATAATGCGTCAAAAGAACGTGTTAAAACTAATGCGACGCAGAAAAAACGCAAAACACGAACGCGAAAATAGTAGCGATGATGCCAATCGCGATACAAAATTCAGCGATAACCAGCTATAGGCCTGCAATCCCCACGCGTCATGCGGGAAAATGCAGCATAAAAGCAGATTAAAAATACGGTGAGATGACAATGTACGAGCACAACCACACATCCGTGACGTAGAACAGATGACCATTGTCCTGCATCAAATAGGCATCTCCTCACAGTCACAATGTACATTGACATGCAGTCTGCATGTAAACTGAGCCAATGCAGAAACATGCATGGAACACACATTGAAACCGCATCTCCCCTTCACATTGCGGAGGGACAAGCAACCCCTCCTGCACACAGACGTGTCATGACCATGATCAATCCACCATGAAAGCGTGGACGAATGTAGGGGCAGTGACTCCCGCTTACGTACATGTTGCCCATGTTGTGGGACTTGAGCCACAGGGGGCATCCCTGCATCATGGTGGTACATATCTGACCCCAAAAGGAGCCCTGTTGTCACCTGTAGGACACAAATGGCAGCCAAAATGGAATGAATTTGAACACATGTAAAACGCCGAAGAGTGGGATTCCCTACTAACTGCGACACACAGAACTGGCAGTCCGAATACGTGACACCCTAAACAGCCCATCTACACAGAGGTGACACACCCACCATCCATTAACAAATCATAAAATTGTCAGCAATACATGTCGCACTCACACTTGTCTGAGTGATGTGCCTGTACAGATGAGTGACATGCACTCAGGGAATGTGTATTTTGAAAGCATTTAGTAGCACATGCTGTGCCTGTGGTCATATTGTACTGTCCCATGATTGCCAAGGACTGTCACAATGTGACGTGCTCATGTGAAGAAATTGTCAATGATGGTGTTCCTACGGGCAATTCCTGCTGTGGTTGCAGTGGGGTGTGGGCCACCTGCCTCATCCTCATCATCACCGTCCGGTGCATCTGGCACTTGTATCCATGGGGCCTTGCTGCGTACACATATGTTGTGCAACACACAACATGCAACAATCATCTTGCACACGATGTCTGGGCTGTACAGGAGCCTCCCACCTGTGACATCCAGGCACCTGAAACGTGACTTCAACACACCAAATGTGCGTTCCACGATGCCCCTGGTGCGTTTGTGGGCTGCATTGTACTGCCTTTGGGCCTGTGTGTTCGGGGTTCGGAGGGGTGTCATCATCCAAGCGCAGAGTGCATATCCTTGGTCACCTGTGACTGTGCAGAGAGACATGAGTCAATAGTTGGTTCTGCATGATGTGTTGGCAGGCTCAGTGGTTCATTGGTGTGTGATATGTGTGACTTTGTGATTCCTGCATGACATGTACTGCATGTTGCAAGTGAGCGGCATCAATGTGTATTACGTAGCCTCACTGCTGCTCCTCCTTCCCCCCGAGCCCATCCACTAGTGTGCGCAGCGCGGTTGCATCACTTGCACCCCTACGGCACACTATTGTCATGCCTGTCTGCGCATGTCCACAAGCCTGACAACGACACAGTGATGTTGTGCGCTGAAGGACACGTGTGTGTAGGCCTATGGTAAGGACAGGGCGGACACAGATGTAGAGTTCATGCCTGGCTGAACTGGCCATGTGGTTGAGGGTAGACCTCTGGCTTATGCTGCGGAAATAGCGACACACACAACAGTTGGCATGTCTGATCCCTGACCCCGAGCGGGCTTGCGCACCCTCATTTACCCCTCGGCCGAGCCCGTACACCGGGGGCATGCTACATAGCAACATTGTATATTGCGTGACGGGTGGCGCCGACACTACACCTGAGACACGCATTAGTTACTGCCTTGGCAAGGCCTACACTTAACCACGCCCAGAGCCACGTGTTGAATGACCACACCCCTACGCCGTACTGCCGTACGCCGGTCCACTCCCTCACGCGACACAGATACATGTCCCAGGTCCACCCCACTGGTGGGAGGCGCCGCACTGACAGACGCGTTGGGCATTCCGGAAGAGAACCATGCCCAGTGCTACGTGCTTTTTATTCACACCCCTACGCTGGCCTGGCGTCCACCGGGCCAGCCCACTCCGCAAACGCTTACAGGGGCGGACGTCACATGCTACATTTCCGCGATCTTCCCCACTGGCTGGGGTGACATGGTTGCGTCCACTGTCCACTACACACCAAACACCAGCAGTGCATGTAGACATGGATATGTCTGTGGTCTGCATACTGCAGTCTGTCCAGCACTTCCACGCCAGACTTGGCATTGTGTACATTCTCATTCATGGGTCACTTGCCTCCTTCGTACATGCCTGGTTCCCACCTCTCCCCACATTCTGCTTTTGTTTGGCTGAGGTGCCATGCCGTTGTTGGCTCATGTACATGGCTAACCAAGGTTGCCACAGTAAGTTGTGCTGTCGTGTCTGGTGGGTGGGCATGTTGTTTGGCATGTTGTATGTGATTCTGTGACGTGTGCAGTGCCAGAGTTGTGACTTGCATGATTGTGGAGTTGAGGTGTGTGGTGTGTTCATTTGGTACTTGCCAACGAGCGGTGCATTCCCATAGGTGCCATCCTGGAAGCGCTGGTTGATGATGGACTGTCGGAAGATGAGGGGATCATGCACACTGCCTGGGTAGTTGGCTACGACATTGGTGAAGAGTCCCCTGTGGTCCACTATTGCCTGCACGTTGATGGAATGTGTGTGCTTTCTGTTGCAGTAATTGTGTGCAATGTCAGCAGGGGGCACAAGTAGGACATGTGTGCTGTTGATTGCCCCCAACACGTGCGGGAAGCCAGCTATGGCGTATAGTCCTTGCTTGGTCTCCAGCTGTTCCTGCGCATTGTGGGGGACGTATAGGTACTGGGGTACCTGGCTGATGATGGCATCCAGGACAGTTGTGAGGAACTTGGATGGGGCTGGCTGTGAGACTCCTCCGACTCTGGCGGTTGTTGGTTGGGAGGTAGCAGAGGCCAACAGGTGCAGCACAGCCAGCAGCTTTGTCTGTGGAGGGATGTTGGTTGTCCGCTGTGTTGGTACCGTCAGCCTGTGGGCAATGATGTTCAGGATGCGGAGGATGGTTGTCCTTTTGAGCCTGTAGTGGGCATTGACATTGTCTGGTGTTAGGTCTGTGAGGCTGGTGCATTTCCTGAAGGTCCGCTGTCTTTGTCTGCGCTGCCTCTGTGGTGGTCCGGGGAGGGGGGGGGGGGGTGGCCAACCTGGGGGCGGGGGCGGTGGGTGTTGTTGCCCTCTCGGGGCTCCGGGATGCATGGTGTGTAGCTCCATGGCATCTGGTGTTCTTCATGTGTGGCTCTGGGCTGGGCTCCCTTTGATGGTGCAGGTTGTCGTCCGACTTTACACCAGGTCAGAGCAGGTGTTAATTTCCTGCTGCTAACGCCCCTTATTGCCTGTTTTGTGGTCTTATCGCCGATGTGGCTGGTCGTTGAGAATTTTGAGGTGTGGTGTTGTCGCGGCTTTTTGCTAAGGAACGCCTACTCTGCATCTCATTAGCGATAGTTGCCGGGGTCATCTGTGGCGATGTTTTTTGAGGATGCTTTCGCAAGTAAACTGGTGGTATGGGCTGTTAGCACCAGCTTGTGAATGGGGCGATAATTTTATCGCAACTTTGGCTGAGATAAAGTGCCGTTAACTCAGCGATAGTTCCTTGAGAATATGCCCCAATGAGTATCACTGTCATCCCGAGACTCCATCTAAATAAAAATGCCTCTAAGGAATATATAGAGGCATGTCAGTAAAAAGTTCTTCTGGGAAAGATCCCAAACCACAATCACCAAGAAATTGTTTCAGGTATTGTGAACTGCTCTACGCGCTTCTGCGAATGCCTATATGATTCTGATAGACTCTCCTTGACAAGAACCAACTCTCTATAGGATGTCTGAGGCAGCCCTCTACAGGATGTCTGAGGCGGCCCTCTACAGGATGTCTGAGGCGGCCCTCTACAGGATGTCTGAGGCAGCCCTCTACAGGATGTCTGAGGTGGCCCTCATCCATGATGGCTGAGGATTCTTGCATCATTCTATGACAGTTCCTGAATCTGTCCCCCGCCTCATCTGTAAGACAGGCGAGGTTGAAGCTCTGTTGAATGAACTAACTACTGTTGTCCTCCAGGTCCTTTATAAGCACTCGAACTTTGCTCCCTTGTCTCTTTCTCAAGTTCCCAACCCGACCAGTGAGCGATCAAGCTTTGTCTCACAAACATTCCTGCCTGTGTCCATCAAGTTCTCTATAAGGCATGTGAAGAGTTGGTTTTATGCCATGAAAAGTTCTGGCAGCAATCCTGAATCTTCCAACGGGCAGGGGTTGGCATTTGTTAAATTAACTATACCCAATATTCTGTGCCGGAGGATCTGAAGAGCTAGGGTTTTCCAAGAACATTTACTGCTTGTTTTCCCCCCAGTTTTCCATACGAGCCTCTAGGATTGAGACATCTCCGGTGAGAGTTTCAGGATCTGTTCTCCAGCCTGCCCATACAGTAAATATGGAGATTCAGACTTTGTCCACGAATGTCTTGTGTCAAATACCCAGAATTCCCTGTTCACATGGGAAGCTTTGTGCTTTGTTTCGCACCACGAAGCTTCATACCAGTGATTACAGTACAAATAGATTCAGGCTTTGTCCCATTAAGTTCCTGATTCTGTTCCAACAATAAACCATAAGACACAAGAGGATGATTTGGACTTCATCCCATGAAACGCCCTACATGTGTCTCGAAGGGTACAGACTTTGTTTCATGACGCCTCTCACGCGCATGTTCTCCATGTTGCACACCACTCTTCTGCGGGTCTCCCACTGTCGAATGGAAGTCCGCTACTCACCCATTCAGCTGTACCATCTTGCAATTGTTTTGCCTTTTCACCTTCAAACTCACATTAGTGACATTTAGTGACTCTGTGAACTCTGAAAGAGGTACCACCTAGGTGGCAGATCTGATGTGCACAAACACGGACCTGGCTCTGTCTAACCCAGAAGCACTGAAACAGCTCTTCCTTTCATCTTCCTAGGAAGAATAGCCCTCTGGTGTCACATGGAGGCAATCAGTTCTCAGCCATTTTACAGTACTCCTGGGGATGAGCTTCAATGACCTCTGTAAATCCAGTCTGATAATCACTTACTAAACCTTCTACTGTCGTGTGTGTGTGTGTGTATCCCCTCTGAATCCATGTTGTGTCCACCAGTGCAATGATTTCTCTAGTAGAGGACTGTGTATGTTGTAGATGACCCTCCTCAAATCTCCAAGAAGGCCTTTAGACTCTAGAGCCCTTCCCATCCCTTCCCAGCCGGTATATTTATGCAGATGTCTGGCTCTGGGATAAATCCATACTCTGCCCCGAGCCCGGGAAGCTCCAGCATGGATCCGTTCCCAATGGACTACATCAGGAAAAAAAACCATGGAGCCTGTTTGGCCCCTGATTGACTGGCTATCTAGTTTTTCAATTAACCACCACCACCACTGATTAGAGAAGGATCGGAAATGAACTCCTACTGAGAAGTACCCCGGAAGTGAATATATCTCAAACCCCTTGGGCCAGTACAGCAGAACATGCCCTGTAGTACTCCTGTGCTGCATTCCTTGGACCGTCGCACACTCTGTGGCCCATCACCCCTGCACGTCACTCCCCCACTCGTCTCTCCCCCCCAGCTGGAACCAAGTCCCCAGCATAGGGAGTCCAGGACCGCCTGCTAAAAGCACAAGAAATAGTGGAGGAAGACCCCAGTAGCCCAGAAGGAAACTGAAGAGAAGACTACAATAGATAAACTGCTGGGGACTGGCCTTTGAGTAGTGACTTGGGCACCCCCTGAACTAGCAGGCCATGTTCCTCCGCCTGGAGAGCCACTCATGCCCTATTACAACCTCTTGACCAGCAGCTTTCTCTGCTGAATAATGTCCCTGGCAGGATCCCCTACTTTGGGAGGAGGACAGGGTGTTCAAAGACAAATAAGGGTGCTCTAGTACCTGGGCATGAGACTTCTGACCCCAAAGTGGTTGCTCCATTTACCTTTTTCCCTCAAACTTTGAAACTGGTCCCAAAAGTAGCTTCAAGGCTTCCCAAAAGAAGATGGCCGACGAGAGAGGAGCTCACTAGGAGAGCTCCGCTAGCTTGGGGATTACGCTGTCTAAATATCCCTGCTTTTTAGCTATATCAGACACCCCACCGACCTTGAGGAAAGAGGAATCTACCAAGAGTAACAGGAACACCCCTTTTGACTTACCGCTACTTCAACAAGGCAGTCAGCAGGGTCCGGAGATCGGAGTACGTCTCCGTCTGGATCGGCGACAGAGCTCGGTGCCCAGGATCAACGCAGTCGCTGCTGCCTCAGACGGTCCCCACCTAAATACCAGCGCAGAGCGCTGGTCGCTGAGGGTGAGCCTCGCTCGGTTGCGGGCACATCCGATGTGCGGGAGTCGTCCGCAGGTTTCCGGAGCATTCGTGGATCCGAGACGCCCTCCCCCCACCCCCCTGGTGTGTGGGGAGCCCAACAAACAGCGCTGACCTGGATGCCGACAACGATGCACTTGGGAGGTCGTGACACCCTCCCTGCCGGAGCGGAGGAGCGTGGATGTCCAAAGCCCATGAAAACATCACGAAGGTACCAGTGACCAACGCACTACCGCGACCCCCTCCCACCCCTCCCCCTCCCCGTATCTCTTCGGCACTGCGAATATTATCAGAACGGCCCCCTGTCCTCCTCTCGACAACGGAGGGAAGGAGGCCAGTTCTGATCAAGAGCCTTAAAAACAATGAGCCTCCTACAACGCGGTGCAGCCTAAGGAGCTCAGCAGGCATAATCTGAGTTCACCACCACCCACCGATATTTGCAGAACGAGTCTGGCACAACGCGGTGCAGCCTAAGGAGCTCAGCAGGCATAGTCTGAGTTCACCACCACCCACCGATATTTGCAGAACAAGTCTGGCACATAACGAGATACAGCGGTCTCACGCAAAAACTGACGCTCATATCTTCACGCTCATGTCTCACGCTAAAACTGATGCTCATATCTTCAATCTTGCCACATGTCATCTAATCAGCAGGGTGTGTCCCCCAGCCCTTATCTCTTCGGCTGAGCTCTGCATAACATCCCGGGCTTTACCATCTTTCTCCACTCCCCTGTCACGCGCCTGCCACATTGCCAAGCTCATGCTAGGGGCCACTTGCTCTACTCATGACTGAAGGCAAGCAGATCCTCTTCAACAATATCGCTTTAATCTAGGAATCCCTCCCAAAAGTCCCAAATTCCTGGATAAGGGATGATCTCAGCTGACTCCACAGATCAGACAAAAAGGCCGCAATAGAGCAACTGGTGAACAAAGAAAAAGGACTGCCTCCCATGAGGTCCTGCAACTAAAATAGACAGAGGACTTCCTTGCTAGCACTGTTCTAGCTAGCTAACAGAGCAGCCATCTTGGACTGACCTCATTCACAACCTTATTAATCCTTCCCCCTACAGGACAGCACTCTACAATTACATCCTCCCATCTGTCTATCCCCCGCTAATCAAGTGTTACCTACGCTATGGAGCGCACCGGTAACTTCACGTACTCCATCACTTACCCCCCTAACCTCTCAAAAAAAGCAGCTAAAGGCTTCAAACACAACTTTAAAAAAAAAATCTCATCCTGAAACTCCAATCTCCGACTCTTACTTCTCAATGAACAAAGGGCTCATCAAGAATGACATCATCTTCTATACGAAAAGAAGAGCACAATGGAGAAAAGCCTTTCTCGCTCTCTTTAAGGTCTCTCTCATGAAGAAAACAGCGCACGGATTCACACTAGCTATCCTACCCTCCCTATTCTTCAATGCAGCTGCCACCGTCAACATCTATCATAACGGAATCATAATCATCCAATCAACCGACCGCAACCTTAATTTGATAGATCAAATTTTTCCACTCATCAAGGAGAGAATCACTCTAACACAGCCCTCCTATCCAATCATTCCGAAATCTTCAACTCCCATCCTGACCCAGTTGTAATTAAGGATTCCCAGTTGTCCCCATCTGCTCCGAGACAAACTCTAAACCTCATCGACACCCCACCTAACAACTCAATCCACCTTATAACCGCCGCACTCATTAACACTACCAATACACTCACTTTCCCTCCTCACCCAGCACTACCTCCCCCACCCTCCCCCCTCACCAGTACTCCCAGCACCTCACATCAACCCAGCGGCCCCTCCTACACCCCCGCTGACCCTGACATAGCCGTCTCCCAGTCCCCTCTCCCTTCACTACCTCCACCACCCCCCCTCACCATTACTCCAAGCACCTTCCATCAACACATCAGCACCACCCATATCCCCACTGATCCTGGCATAGCCGTCTCTCAGTGCCCTCTCCCTACACTTCATCCCCCTCCCTCCCCCCCCCCTCATCACTCCCAGCACCTCCCGTCAGCCCCTCATATTCAGCCCCACCTATACCCCCACTGATCCGGGCATAGCAGTCTCTCAGTCCCCTCCCCTCTGACCTCCTCTCTCCCCCTCCATGGACTTACACACAGAAAGAACACTTTGCAATGTCCCCGTCCACGACTCCCCTCAAACGACACTAAAGTTGCTACTATTCCGCCTACTCCCTCAGTCCATCCCTCCAATAAGGACTCTCTTTCCGTCTCTCAGTCCCCTCCCCCTCTGACCTCTTCTCTCCCCCCCCCCTCCTTGGACTTACACACAGAAAGAACACTTTGCAATATCCCCGACCACGTCTCCCCCTCAAACGACACTAAAGATGCTACTATTCCGCCTACTCCCTCAGTCCACCCTTCAAATAAGGACACTCTCTCGCCTGACCCTAGACTTGACCAGATATTATCAGCCCTTCAACAAATCAAAACGGACATCCGAACCCTACACGACCTTATCATACAACAACCCAAATTCGCTAGCACTAAACAAGAATACAGATCTTTCCCACACTCCAAAAACTCTAGTCGCACCCAACATCTACTTGCAAGCTCCCAGAGTCAGAGGTCTCCACGTTGGAGAACAGTTTCGCTCCCTAATGCCTTATCCCGCCCTATAAGGATGATAAACCCTCTATCTACTATAGAATTATGGGCCCTCCTTCGCTCCTACGAGCTACCTCATCCTCCACAGAACGCTGGGCTTCCAGCTATCCAACATACAGACTCCCGAATACAATCTATCCCTATCAACACAAGCAACACACTCAGAACCACCAGACACAACTCCAGAGGCATAGTTGAAAATAACCTCACTAGAATCCCCTCACAATCGAAAACCCGATAATATCCAACAAGACGCGACTAAATTGTATTCTCCTTAACTGCAGATCCGCATCTAGACATGCAACCGAGATAGCTGACCTACTACTCACTAACGAACCTGACATTATGATCCTGACGGAAACGTGGTTAAAAGAAGCATCTACTCCCATCATGGACATCTTGCTACCCCCTAACTATGACATCACCAGACTAGACAGAACGGACAGGCCAGGAGGTGGGATAGCCTGCATACATCAGATCAGCCTAACAGTGACCAACTCCAATGCCCCCGCTTTATCCTCATGTGAATACCTCCGCTTAAACATCGCCAGTAATAACAAACAAATATGTTCTTTACACACTTTCTACCACCCCCCGGGTGATAACCTCACATTCATAGAACACCTCATGGATATTCTAGCGTCAAATGACAGCCAACAAAATAAACAAATATTCCTGGGGGACTTCAACCTTCATTGGGATGACCAGAACGACACGGGGGTAAACAGCCTCAAAGCTTTCCTCGCCGACCTTAATCTTGACCAAATATGTAACAGCCCTACACACGACAAAGGCGCAATTCTCGACCTAGTAATCTCTAAAGTGGACTCTACACAGCTCGACTCGATCATCCCCTGTGACTGGTCGGACCATCACATCATTACTTTCCAAGTCTTGGAAACGGTTAAACGACCCCCAACTCAACCCCTGAGAACTAACATCTGGAAGAGAAACCTGAACAACATCGGCTCTGACCTTACAGCATCAGCTAATTCAAACCTTCTATGCCCCCGGAAGACCTAACCGATATCCAGGGACTGACCAATCACTACTTTCACTCCATGAACAACCTACTGGACGAAATAGCCCCGCTTCAACTGAAAAGAACTTCCACAAAAAACTCAAAACCTTGGTATGATGGGAGGCTTAATGCAGACAGACGCTCTCTCAGAGTAATGGAACGACGTTGGAGAGCCGCACCCTCAGCTGACCACCTCAAGCTTCTAAGAATCGCCAGAAACTCCTATTTTAGAAAGATCAGAAAATCTAAAACCGACTTCTTTAGGACTCAACTAGACCAAGCCAAGAACCGCCCTAAAAAACTATTCGATCTTATCAAAACCCAAACCAAGAGCGCTCCCATTCTTCCTAAAGCTATCCCACTTACTCTTCCCAATTGCGATGAATTTGCCTCCTTCTTCGCTTCTAAAACAGAATCCATTAAATCAGATCTACTCAAGGACTTCTTATCCTTCTCAGACTTGATAAAGAACTCATCAATGCCCTCTGCTGGTGCACAAGCTAACGACCTCTCAAAATTCAAACTCAAAAACAACGCAACTTGGTCCCACTTCAACACTTACAGTGAAGACTCCATATTAAAGACGCTAACCGCTCTGAAACCCTCCAATCATTTCATAGACCCGCTCCCGGCTAACCACTTAAAAGACTTCATTCCTCTGTTACTACCTCTCTGGACCAAGATCATAAACACGTCCCTCCTTCAAGGATCCATTCCAGACATCCTGAAAACAGGTCAGGTGTCGCCTATCCTAAAGAAAACAACAGCGGACCCCTCGGACCCAAATAACTATCGTCCAATCTCTAACATACCTATGCTAGCCAAACTCCTGGAAAAATGCGTTAACATACAGCTGAACAGCCATATTGATCAATTCAACCTGCTTAACCAATTTCAATCAGGCTTCCGAACAGGTCACAGTACCGAATCAGCCATGACTCGTGTAATCGACGACGCTCTAAAAATCCTGGACCAAAACGAAGCCTGTCTACTTATCCTACTCGACCTGTCATCAGCATTTGACACCGTCAAACACGGCAACCTGCTTGAACTCATGAAACACAGAATGGGAATGTCTGGAACTGTATTTAACTGGTTCGCCTCTTTCCTCCAAAATAGATCCCAAAGATTCAAGGTCAACCAATCCCTGTCCAACCCCATGCCTGTCACTTTAGGAGTTCCACAAGGCTCCTCCCTCTCACCCACCCTTTTCAACCTTTTTATGGAACCTCTTACCGATCTTCTCAGCCTCGCCAAGATTCACTTCCATATGTATGCAGACGACACCCAAATCTACATCAAGATCCACTCACTTGATGACATCAAATCGCTCAACACCACACTACAAAAAACCCAAACATGGCTGGCCGAAAACCATTTGAAACTAAACTCCTTCAAAACGGAATTCCTCTTAATCGCTCCCCCCCAAAAAAAAACCTCCATCCTGGATTGGCTGAAGCACTTAACAGCTCTCAAAGGACAACCTCTCATCGTCGACTCAGCGAAATCGCTAGGTGTAATGCTTGACAGCAACCTAAAGATGCAGAAGCATATCAGCGCCTCCACAAAAGGAGCTAACTTCCACTTGAAGACCTTGCGAAAACTGAAACCCTTTCTGCCAGCCTACGATTTCAAACAAGCAGTTCAAGCCCTAGTAATCCCTAGAGTGGAATATGGGGCGGTAACCTTATGCGGCCTACCAAGATCTTCGACAGCCCCACTAAGAGCCACTATCAACTCAGCTGCGAGACTCATTACGGGCTCAAAGAGAAACTCTCACATATCCCCTGACCTGAAAGCCCTCAACTGGCTACCGTTTGAAGCTAGAATTCATCTGAAAATCGCTTGTATGACGCACAAGGCCCTACACCACAACTCCCCGCACTACCTAGCTCAGAAATTGGTGCTCTCTGCGGGCAACAGAGCCTCCAGGAGTGCCAAGACTCTTCTTCTAAAACCACAACGATTCGCCAAGAAAAAAACCTATAACCGAACCTTCTCTGGTATGGCTCCTAGGATCTGGAACGCTTTGCCCATTGAAACAAGAATGAACCCGTCCACTGCCTCCTTCAAAAAAGAAGTGAAAGCGATCCTCATGGCTAAATTCACGTGAACTCTTTGTCCTTTTACTGAATATTATTATTAGTTCTGTGTTTTATGCTCCACAGTTGTCCTTTTGCTCTCACGCTAGCTAATTGATACGTGTATAAGCTGCTTATAGCTGTTTCACCCATATCTTTGTGTGCTATATTGTGTTTTCTACATATGACTTGTAAAGCGCTCTGATACTCGTAAGGGTCTTGTTCGCTCTATATAAAACCTTCAAAATAAAATAAATAAATAAAAATAAATATGACCCACGGGCACAATCCTTTGTTCCTTTAATATCAGACTTTTATGTTTCGCTGGTAGGCACCATAGTCTCCGACTGACTTACTGGGTCCCCCCAACCACGGAAGCACCAAGACCTTCGACAGTGATGAAAGTGCTTTAAAAAATAGGCCAGTGTAGATCCTGTGGGCTGCCGGCTACTGGTCATCGAAGTCCATCTCGTAGTGGCAACCATTACCAAGGAGCTCAGGGAGGCTTCAGGGCACTAGCACACCGCGGCAAAATGTTTCAAAGTGACAGTTGGAAAAAATCTGCGCTTCTACCCATTCTGGTCTTTCGCATTGGGACATGACTGGTCCTTTGCCCACTTCTTGGCAGCAGGAGCCAAAGCTCTTTGGTATTCTGTACCCAAAGTAAATCTGAGACTTTTGAGCTTCACTTGATAGCCACTTCCTGCTGCTGTGTACCATATTATGGGTTTAAACAAGAGACATAGCATAGTAGTATCTGGAAAGTCCCAAACCTGTTGAAAGAGGCTCACATAACCAACCCAGATATTTACACTAAGCACTGTTAGGATGCATCAAAAAGACATCAAAGAAACAACCTAAGACAAATACTGGACAGTAGTGCCAATACCAGCGTTGGTAACAAACCTTGGGGCATATTTATCAAGGGTTTGCGTCACGTGTACACCACGCAATTTGGTGCATGCGCGACGCAAAACCTAAGATGCAATTTATCAAGCCACGCAAGGCCACCTTGCATAGCCCTAAGTGGCTTGATAAATCAGGAGTAATGCAGCACAGCGGAAATCGCTGCATTGCTTTACTCTGCCCTGGGAGGAGTTCCCTTGCCTTTGCGTGGGAGTTCCCACCCAATTCCCATGGATTCTGACGCATTCCAAGATTTACCATCACTGGTAGGCCTGGGAATGCACAAAAAAATACATCTTCTCATGGGAGGCGTAACAAGGAGAAATACCTTTATTTCTCCTTGTTACTTCCTCTTTCTAATCTGCCTCTCAGGATTGTTTTTTCCAGGACGATGTTGCTTCCTGCACAAAAACAATCCTCCTTACAACGCTGGCACACTTGCACCATGGTGCACTATGGTGTAAGGGTGCATGTATTGGTGCTAGGCAGCCAAAATGGCACCAGCTCAGGGACAAAGGCAGGAATACACCATATTCTTTTAAATAAGACCCATTCCTGCCCTTTCCCCGTCATGTAGCGCAGCAAGCTGACTTCCTGCGCTGCGTGACTTTGAAATAAATATGGCCCCTTGTATATTATTGAGCATGGACGCAGGAAAAGCGTTCGAAAGCCCCATGTGTGACTTTACTACATATGAATTTTGGAAAAAATATTCAGACGCATTCTTGAGGAGCGCTATACTAACGGATCATTGGTAGATTGTATAAATGGGCTCCTCTCAGCACGAATGAGGATATCAAAAGGAACAGAGGAAAGCGTCTACCTTCACCTCTACTGACCACATTCACATTATAAGAGTTAGCAATAGGTAGCATAGAAAAGACTGAGATTGCTGCAATTACAGTCGAACTGAAAGTATTTTATATGCTGACAGGATGATACTCACCCTGAATGATCCATGTACTCTATAAAATCAATGTTTACCCTGATGGCTCTGCTGGAGAACGGGCCAGCCACAGAATTAACTGGAGCAAGTTATGTATGCCACCTCTTATGAGACACTTTTTTAAAACAAATTCACATTATCCTTATTTCCTAATGAAGATCGAAGCTCATCTGCTCTCAACTCCTGCCTTACTAGTGTGGCGACTTGCATGAATAACAAATCCTTAAAGCTTAATGGGAATAAGTCCGAAGTCTTATTGATTGGCATTCAGCCTCATCTTTGGGGCCCTCGCTGATCTGGGGCCACTCCTACCCCATCTCGGGTGGTTAAGAACGAGGGCTTCTTGCTTGATGACAAGCTTACGATGGACCAGCAAATCACCAAGGTAGCTTCCTCTTCTTTGGGTATCCTGAAGTTGCTAAGGAAAATACTCTGGCTCCTTCCTGTTTCAGCCCAAATGGTGGTTGTACACACTCTGATCATTCCAAAACTTGATTATGGTAACATTCTTTATCTGAGTGAGACTAAAACTAAAATTAAGAAACTACAAATTGTTCAGAATGCGGCGACTCGGCTGCTATACCATCTACCTAAACACTCTTCGGTCTCACCTTCTTCGGGACCTACATTGGCTTCCAATTGGCAAGCAGGTCCAGTCCAAGGCATTGTGTTACATGTACAAAGCCTTGTCCATCTCTGGACCGCTTTATCTTAGGGCATTGGTGTCACCATATTTTCCCGATCGGTCTCTTCGATCTAGTAATCTGAATTATGTAGTTGTTCCTCGGATTCACAATGCGAGGCAAGGTGGTCGCACCTTTTCTTATCTTCGCCCAAAACTTTGGAATTCCCTGTCTGCTTTACTTAAGCTCTGTAATTCCTTTGATAAATTTAAAAAACGTCTGAAGACGTGGCTTTTTTAGTTACTTAATGTAGTCCTTCCTGTTGTGCCAGAGCAGGTAAACATCATTAGAGTAGGCATGCGCTTTATAAATCCAAATAATAATAAATCGATCGTGGAAAGCACCTTTTCTAAATATCTGGAAATTAATATCCTTTCTGCAAAAGACACATTTTGAACTTGAATTTACTAATATGTAATCCTACCAATGATTCGGAAGATTTTGTGATATGTGGGTAGCTTATTTTGGAACTTTATGCTGAAAGACAAAGTATGCTAGACAGTCACATTGATCAATCACATCCCCTCTTTCCTCCTCTTCAATTTTGACACATTTATGTAATCATAATTTATACCATTTGATAAGTATTTTATTATATGCAAAATGATATTTCCATTACTTAAACTGCAGTTGTAATGTGATATGTTTATTAGCTATAGTGCAGTGGTGAAGTTGTATAAGAAAAATAATAATTACTGAGATACAAATGGAAAAGCGTTGAAACACATTCCGAAGAGTAGACCTGAAATCATCCAGAGCACCAAAACTATTTCTTAGGAAATTGAGACGTGACGTTCTATTTGTACTGGATGGGCTCTATGGTCTTTACGGGATCAGCTCTATGGTCTTCCCTGTACATTTGGGCCAAAAGGCAGATTGGTCTCTTGGGAAAGTCAAGTATTTCAGTACGTGTCAGCGCCTTTAGGAATGCATTAACACCTCCAATACATACATTCTGAAACTCTGTTTTTCATCCACGTTTTCAACTGCCGAAGAGTTATGCAGAGACCCATCTTGAGAGTGTTAGGAAGTCATCTGAAGATTCTCAAATATACCTCGCACAAGCTGCCAAGACTGATGGTCATTTTTCCAGGGAATGCTCAACAGGAGACAACAACATAGGCTCAACAAAATTACCGATGTATATATAAATGGGGAAGAGCAACAATAAACATACACTTTCTGAAGTAATTCTGTGGAAAGTTAGATTTTATACGTTCGCAAACGGCCCGATTCACAGAATCAGGCCGTTTGCAAACGTAAAAAGGCTTTTTAAAATGAACAAATCCACATTTGTGATTCGGTATCCTAATACCAAATTGCAAATTGGGTTTGCGATTCGGTATTAGGAAGGGGCGTGTTTAGGGCATCCCTTCCTAATACCGAATCACAGTGGTATATGTGTATGTTTTGGGACCGAAATACTGTCGCAAAACATTCGCATTTTACCACCTACTTCAAGTAGGTGATAACCCGTTCGCAAATGGGAAGGGGGCCCCAAGGGACCCTTCCCCTTTGTGAATGTTTGTAAAAAAACATTTTTTAAGAGCAGGGGGAAATCTGAAGGACCACTGCCTACTCTTAAAAAATAAAAATAAAACTTTTCATTATTTTTTTTAAATGCATCCTGTTTTCCTTTAAGGAAATCGGGCTGCATTAAAAAAAAAAGATTACTTTATTGAAAAGCAATCACAGACATGGTGGTCTGCTGACCCCAGCAGGCCACCATCCCTATGATTTTTGCTATTCCCAATGGGTCGCAAACAGAGACCTACCTCATCAATATTCATGAGGTAGGTCTATTTGCGACGCACTGGGAATCGCAAAATGTATAAACCACACATTTGTACATGAAGGTTTACGATTACCAAATAGCGAATAGCAAAAATTCGCTATTTGGTAATCGCAAATAATTACCTATTTACATCTGGCCGTAAGGGCCTTACCCAGAGTTTGCAGCTAGGGTAGTCCATTAAAGCATGGCTGATGTCCCGTCCACCATATTTAGCATGCCATTGAATGTAACATGCTTGTAATACATTAGCCAGAACATCTGCCACATTTTTGAAGGAGTACTCTATCCAGCAAACTCTAAATAAGTTTCTGTCCTTCGAAGCAGGAGTAGACCTGGAAGTTGAATAAGTACTGTTAGAATTTGTGCAATTCACTTAAAGCTTTGGGCTTGAAATTATATATATACTTGTCTTTGCACTTTGGGATGCTGATATGACTAGAATTCTGAAATAAAGCACTGCAATCCACTTCTATGAACATGCTGTGGTCAGTACTTGTTCTTTATGCCGCATATGAGGTGAACCAGGAGTGTGGTTTTGTCATATATATATATTCATCAACAATTGTGTCCTAAGCGAAGGGCGCGCTGTTTCACAGCTGGTGCTCGCGGCGAGGCTGGACCAGCCTCGAACTCCAATTCTCCACCTAACAAATTTAAACGCTGCAATCTCCTGGGGTACAGCAGCGTTTAAATTCGTTTGGTGGAGAATATATATATATATATATATATATATATATATATATATATATATATAAATCCAGGTTTTTTTCGTGTAGAAAAAGATCCATGCGCACTCCCGGATACCAATTGCAAATCATTTCCTTTATTTCAAGGCAACAACATTCCGATCGACAGGCTCAGCAACCCAACGCGTTTCAGTCTGTCAGCAGACCTTGTTCACGGGTAAAAAGCGCCGCCATTATTATACATATACACACACTAAAAAATCAAAGGTCACAGGGGCATTATAGTTGGGTTCAGAATTTACACACACAAAACCGTAGAAATTCAGCAGTTAGTGTTAGAATTTTCACAAGAAACTATAACTTGTGCCATCGCCATGCACAATATTCTCATCAATAATTTTATAGCAAATGTTGCATTGATCTTAATAAAAATGGCATAAAAGATGTCATGAGTGATGCAATATGTGGGGTAATTAGCCGTGCATGGCAAGGGCGTGAGTTAGTTACCTTAGAACACAAGTTATAGTTTCTTGAGTTAACTCGAACTATAAATGCTGAATTTGTATGGGGTTGTAAATTCTGAACCTAACTATAACCTCCCTGTAACCTTTGTTTTTTTAGTGAATTTTTAAGTTTTTTTAAATTCTATTTCCTAACCATAACGTCACTGTAACCTTTGTTTTTTTTCAGTAAATTTCTGTTTTTTTAAGGCAGTGGGGGATTGGCACAGGGCCTGGCCTATGGCCATAGGCCAGGCCCTGTGGCCAACCCCCCAAAGGCAGTCTAGCAGCAAGGAGGGCAGGCAGCCCCCCTCCCCGGGCCAATTTTGGCATTAGGGACCCCATCCCCTGGGGCCCGCCATATTTGCTTAGGGGAGGGGTTATGTGGCCCCCCTCCCCAGGCCATTTTTCGGCCCCAGGAATCCCATCTTCCGGAGCCCAGTCATATTTATAAGGGAGAGGGGGGCACATAGCCCCCCTCCCTGGGCCAATATTAGCACCAGGGACCCAATCCTCCAGGGTCTAGTGGTTTTATAATTGGGGACAGGGGCCATGCAGCCCGATACCCCAGGCCAATTTCGGCCCGGGAACCTCATCTCCCAGTGTCCGGCCATTGACTGAATGGGAGGGGGCATCCCCTGGTGCCCAGCCAGTAAATGTTGGGTGCCCTGGAGCCCATGCCAGGCCACCCACTTCCTCTTTTTTGGAGGCCGTGGGGGGAGCCCCAATGCCCCCACGGGCCCAGTCAGCTCTCCGCCTCCAGCAGGAGCCAGCATTGCTCCCGGCCACAGGGAGCAGCTAAAAATGCAGGTGTTTCACCTGTTTCCCTGCCCGCTTCACAGCGGGCAGGGAAACAGATGAAAAGCTGCTCCCAAATGGTGGGAGCATTTTTGATGCTACCGCCCCCTGGGAGCTGACTTAGGGCCTGATTTAGATTTTGGCGTATCTGGTCCCGCTGTCACTTTTTTGATGGTTTCACCGCCCGCCTACTTGGCAGTCCACCCACTAGATTTAAATGTTGGCGGGTCCGATTTAGTGCCACTGACTGCACCAGGATTTCCCTTCCTGGTCGACGGCACCATAGGCAAAAGTGGATGTGGAAGGGAGTCCAGCCAGGATTACAGCTGGCATAATCTTGATGTGACTTTCCGTCAGGACAGACCTCCATACTTGAGTTGGCAGATTCGAAGGAAATGAGGTACAAACCTACCCTTTTTTCTGTTTCCCACTTCTGCTTCTGTCTTGAAATCCATTGTCCAGGTCTATCCTTTCCGGCTACAACTTGACCACAACACTAATCACCTCCGTTGTCGCTAGGATCAAGGGAAAATGTTTCACACTTGTCTTACTATGAATTGTGTGTTAACATTTCCTTTGGCTTTGTGTATTTTTACATTGCCCTTACATGCAATTTTATGCTTATTTGTAATGCATTAGTGTTACTTATCAATGTATAATGAACACAACTGTATTGAAACAAAAACATTTTTGTAGTTGTGGTGGTTGTGGGTGTTGTGTTTGTGGTACATGTGGGTGTACATTCAATAGTGTGTGTATGTTCTATGGGTGCTATGCTATATGTACAAAAAGGGGCATGACATTACCTACATATATTTTTAAACCACACACAACCTAAAAGCGTAGTGACACATTATAAAAGTGGTACATACCAATCTCCACTCCACCAGGGACTCACTCTGCCAGGAAACAACAGCTAGGACAACAGCAGCACAAAGGGGAAATCTAAATCAGCGCAGCGCAAACCTGCCGGCTTGATGGTGACTGAGTACTGTTAGCCAGCAATGGAGTCCGCTGGGTTGACGAAGGTGCGCCGCTTACACTAAACAGTCTGTCGATGTGGACGGCAGTTTAGCCAGCACACATTTGAATATGGCGGGCGAGACTCCATCAGCCCGATGGAGTACTTGTAACCGCCACCACGGAGGGACAACGGGAGTCCCGCCAAGATCTAAATCGGGCCCTTAGTATTTGGTCTCCCTTGGCAGGAGCTTTAAAATTGCTCCCACCAGGTGAGAGCAAACACAGGTTTCTCTTCTCGCACCAGTCAGGCAGGGAAACCACTATGTCCTGGGGGTGGGAACCCCAGGACATAGCTGGAGCTGGCCCTAGTGGTAGGAGTCACCAGGGCCATTAATGGCTCTGGGAGGGGGGCTGCGCAGCCCCCCTCCCCTATGCTTTTACAGCGAAGAGATGGGATTCCCAGGGCTGAAATCAGCCCGGGGAAGGGGGCCGTGTGCTCCTCTTCCCTGTGTTTTTTACTTTGACTAGGCCTGGGGTCCACTGGGCCTAAATCAGCCCAGGAAGAAGGGCTGCGTGCCCCCTGCCCCCATTTTTTACTTTAGCCAGCCTTGGGGGGGTTGGGGTTCCCAGGGCCGAAATTGACCCAGGGAGCAGGGCCCTGTGTGTCCCCCTCCTCCATTAGATTTATTAATCTCCCCCCAGGATCTGGCCTATCTGGGGGCCTAAACAAAACAAGCGCAAGGGCCTGCTCTTGATTTTTTTTAAAAGTTGACAGCAGATTCAAATGCACTGCAGAATGTAAAAAAACGTTTTTGGCTGGCAGCGGTGTCCCTATGTGACCCCATCCATAGGCCTAGGGGGTCAGGGTATTCTTACCCTTCCTCTTTTAGGTTTTCTTTGCATTTTTTTGGGACTCAGTCCCGAGTCCCAAGATGGCTGCAAACACTTCCTGGTTGAAGTGTTGGCAGCCAATGAGTTCTCACCATAAGATCTGTCGGAACTGGGGAGGATTCGCATCCCTAGATATCTATAATTCTTTTTTCTTTAATAACTCCAAAACTGCTGAATGGATTTGCACCAAATTACAAAAAGCACTCTTTCTAGACCAAGATGTAGCTTCGTTCATCGTTTCGGGCTGCAGTTGTGTTGAAAATCCCTATGTGAAACTGCAAGTGGAAAACGTGTTTTGCCCCCCCCTCCCCTCATTTTCTCAACCCCCGCTTGATGAATCACCTGGAAACTTTCTCAGACAGCAGCTGAAGTGATTGGCGCACTTGTTATGAAAATTTTGTGAAGGTTTGTCAAACGGCATCAAAGCTATTAGCAAGACAAAGACTTCTTTGCCTATGGAAACTAGGTCCTAACAATAACTACCCACTGGCGACCACCAGTAGGTAATATATATGTGTTTGTGTGTATATATATATATATGTATATATATACATACAGATATTATATATATACATATATATTTATATATATATAAAATATGTAATGTAATGTAAAGAAAACTTATATAGCACAATTATCCAAGGGTGTCTTGGCGCTAGCGTTCCAAAAAGAAAAACCACCAGAGCCTAAATCACAGCTGATAATATTATTTATATATTTGGGAGAAAAGACAGGCTTTTAGCATTTTCCTGAACTGCCACAAAGTTGGTTGAGATCTTAAGTTTAACTGCAGAGTATTCCAGAGTTTGCTAGCACAAAAGGAAAAAGTCCTGCTGCCCCATCTTGCTTTATTTATTCTGGGGACAGAAACTAGTCTAGCAGAACTTGATCTGAGCACACGACCAGGTGAGTGCCAGAAAAAGATTTTTTGAAAGTATTCTGGTCCTGTCAGGTTAAGAACTTTATGCACCAAACATAGTGCTTTGAAATTAATCCTTTCCCTAACTGGTAGCCAGTGGAGACTCTGGAAGGACTGAGAAATAGAGGTATATTTTGGAATTTTCAAAAGCAGCCGGGCAGCTGCGTTTTGAAGAGATTGAAGTTTTTTCACCAAATGCTTCTGAGAACCCATATACAAGGCATTACAATAATCGAACCTTGTAATGACAAGTGCCACAATGACCGATTTTTGTAATTCTAAAGGTATGAAAGGAAAAATCTTCTTTAGAATCCTAAGCAGGAAGAAACAAGAGGAGGTGGTTTGATTTATTTGGTCTGAAAAACATAGTTTTTGTGTAAAATACGACTCCCAGATTTTCGGCCTAATGGACTGGACGGCCACCATAAAAAGAGTTCCATAATGTGGAATCATTCCCAAAGAGCAGTACCTCAGTTTTTTCTGAGTTTAATTTCAGACAGTTTCTTTGCATCCAGCTCACAATGTGAGCCATGCAGTTGCAAAAAAGTTTAGCCACCCCTTCAGCTTCCGATGAGATCAACAGCACAATTTGTGTGTCGTCTGCATAGGAGACTACTGCAAAACCGTAGCTGCGGATAAGATTGGCCAGAGGGGGGGGGGGGAATTTGAGGGGGGGGTGACATAAATATAAAAAAAAGTGTGGGGCTAAGGGAGGACCCTTGACGCACCCCACACAGTAGGGAAAAAGGATCAGAGAGGAAGTCTGCAAGAGCCACCATCTGCTCCCTATCACACAAAAAGAGCTAATCAAGGACAATGCTGAGTTCCTGAAGCCGATCATTTTGAGCCGGTTGATGAGAAGTGAGTGGCTGACCATGTCGAAGGTGGTGAATAGATCTAATAAAATCAACACCGCCTTCTCACCCTTGTCATCCACCATATTATTTCTTCAGTTGTGCCAACAGGGCCGACTCCGTGCAGTGATTTACTCTAAAGCCATACTGTGAGGAATTAAGAAGATGATTTAAATCCAAAAAAGATAACATTTCCTCATTCATAGCCCTTTCCAGCACCTAAGCTAGCAAGGTGAGGCGAGATATAGGCCTATAGCTTTTCACATCCTGGGGATCTAATGAGGACTTTTTTACCAAAGGGAGCCTTTAGGCTTTTTCCAGAGAACTGGAAACTGTCCTGCAGTCAAAATTGCATTTAGTGGTTCCGCAAGATAGGCAGACACTGCCCTGGAAACTTCTTGTAAAACATGAGGGGGGCAGGGGTCAGAAGGAGCCCCCGACTTTGTGGAGTTAATAAGATTGATTACTTTCTCCACAGAGAAGGGTACTCTTATCAAACCTATTTTGATCAGTACTAGTATTGGTTTCCTGAATGTCTACCACGGTGGAGGTGGAGTTAAGTCCATCAGCACAAGAGGTATTATGATTGGAGGTGAAATCCTGAAAAATAAGTTTCACCTTGGCTTGAAAATACTCCGTCAATTTGTTGCAGAAGGATTGATCAGGTTTAAAAGTGCTGCCATTCCTCAGGTTAGACAGAGATTTGACTGTTTTAAATAGCTCTCTAGTAGAGACTTAGGCTTGGCTTATTTTATCACTGAAGTATTTAGTTTTTGATGCAATAATTAGCGCTTTATACTCATTAAGAATCGATTTATGCTTGTTCTTTTCTTCCGAATGATATTCTTTCCTCCACCTGTGCTCTTGATATCTACATTTGTGTTTTAATTCTTTTAGTTCCTGTGAGTACCAGGGGGCTGAAAAACTCTTCCTGTGACAAGTTTGTTTTTTCAGGGGCTAGCAACGACACTGCAGAGTCTAACCAATTAGCATAACCTGCTGCTGCAGTTTCAATATTATTGTCTAAAGCAGGACTAGAGTTTGAAAGAATGTCCTTTAGTTCCCCAGGATTAAGGTTTTTCCAAGGGCGGATTTTAAACGTACTGGGAAAGTTGAAACTGGAGCCATTAGTAGACGGAACTTTAAGTTTTACGAAAAATGGCCTTATGATCTGTCCATACCAGAGGCAGGACTTTTTCCAGACTTAGGTATATATTTAAAGCATAGAAAATGTGTGCGCATGTGTAATGCAATTTATTGGCAACATGCTGTTCCGTTCATCATCCATTACCTCTGATCTATGTTACCATTCCACAGTCTATGATCTAATGTTAATGTACCGCCTTGTTACTAGGTAATGTTTTTCTCATAGAAAACTTTGATTACAAATCTATGTGAATATTTATAGAACCCTTAGTACCCTGGACAGAAATTACATAGGTGTCAGAGGTGATCTCTCTATTCCGTTTGGTGTACTTTTCAAATGGAGACTGTATTGTAGAGTGGTCTTGCTGCTTGCTAGTCTGATGTGGTACTGGAATCCTTGTCTTCTGATATTTATCAATTATGTTGTACTGATGTAAAATCCCTTTTGCAGGTGGTATATCATTGGTCAATGGTAAAGATCACCTCCCCAAGAGTATAAGGCATGCCTAACATCCCCTTATTCAAAAATAAGACACCAATTTAGAATTCATGTGACAAATGTAAACCAGTCTCATTGTTAAGTGGGAATCCTAAGAATTTTATATCTGTTGCAAGACAAAAAATTACCAAGGTGATCCATGGATATATTAAAGCAAGCCAGTCTAGTTTTATAAATGGCAGAGAAGGTAATAACAAAGTAGGAGAATTGTTGCTTTAATGCATATTTCCAAAACCAAGGGCATGCCAGCTGCATTGTTATCAATCGATGCGTAGAAGGCATTTGATCTGGTGGAGTGTTCTTCGTTAAAAGCTATTTTGCATCACTTGAGCTTTTCAGATCGCTGCATTAAGATGTAAACATACTAACATTGTATTTTTGCGTTAATATGAACGGTCTGATGTAATCTCTGTTTAGTGGGGAAATGGGAATGAAAGTTTGATGCCTTCTCTCCACTGTTATTTGTGATTTTAAACCTTTGGTGGAAGCCATTCACAGAAATCAAGGAATAAGAGGTGTTAGTTATAATGGCATGGATTATTTGTGTATGCATGTATAAGATACTTTAGTTTGTTTCTGAACCAGAGACCTCTATAACCAGTGTTGAGGGATATGATTAGCAGCACTGGATTTTTGTTAGGGTGTATAACTAATGTATGGAAGTGTTAGATAATTGGAATTTTTCAGGGCCAAAATATCACTCAAACAAATGCTCAGATGCTCCGCACTCTACACCACACCAACTTTCCAGATGTCTTCAAAATCAGAAAGACATTTCACAATAATGCTGCATTAGAACGGTAATTATTAAGTACTCAGTTTGCCTGGATGCTCTTTATAGTGTGAGTAATAGAGTGTTGTAAATTCACTCACCTGTCTTACCTCTCCCACAGAGACACTGACACAGACCATGCTACCTTTCACGCCTGCCCTCAAACTCCCACAGAGACACTGACACAGATCATGCTACCTTTCACACCTGCCCTCAAACTCCCACAGAGACACTGACACAGATCATGCCCCCTTACAGCTACCCTCAAACCCCACAGAGACACTGACTCAGACCATGCCACCTTACACCTACCTTCAAACTCCACAGGAGACACTGACTCAGATCATTTCACCTTACACCTACCCTCAAACTCCACAGGAGACACTGACTCAGATCCACCTTACACACCTATCCTCAAAAAGCCATATTCCGCCCATTTCTAATCTAGGCAGACACCTCTTCCTCCCCATATATGTACAAATTCTCATTCTGTCTTTCGCTTGTGCTTTCATTTGCAAATGAATCACACACACTAATTTTCTCTTCCAAACAGCACATATTCTGTCCCTCTCCAGCACTCAGCTACTCCCAACTGCACAGCTCTTTTTGGGAGGTACCAATTCCCACTGCCTTGAGAGACAGTCCTGCACACTGTACACCTCACTGGAGTGGGCACACCATAGGTTAGGAGAAATCCCTGGTATTGGAATAATGAGGTATGGCTTGGGTTGGAGTGCAGCTTGGGGTAGGGGGTTACTAGCTTCCATTACTAATGGGATGGATAGGATGGAAGACGAGTGCGCCTGAGTGCATGGCCAGGACCGTAGGTATTCCAGGACAGCGGACACCACTCCAATGTCTTCTGCTCATCACCTGGACACAGGGCATCATTTTTATTATTTTTATTTCATGTAATCAGCATCCCCCCTGTCCCGCCTCCCTTTCTACCCTTCTCAGGACAAGTCCCTCTCGGCGGCCGTCCCATACAGATAGGGGTCCTTGCCCTGATCCTGGATAAACTCCTCCTTCTTGTCCCACTCAGCTGGCCAGCCGCCATTCTGGAAGCTGGTGCTCTTGGTAGCACCGTAGCTACCATAGCCTCCACGCCCATGTGGTAGATCCTCAGACTCTTCCTCCAGCTCGTCCTCATGGATGAAGCCGCACTTCTCCTCACTTGTTTCTTCTGGCTCGGCCCATGGCTGCTTTTCTCCTGAGGCAAAGATGCCATAGAAGATCACCCCACCGTAGTGGACGAGTGCTGCGATGAGGAAAACATACTGCCACTCCTCCCGGGTCTGTGGGTGGGACGTGTGCGACAACGGAGGGAAAAAAGGGTGAGATAAAAGAGGGTTATGTCTGAGGAGTTGACGATACATTCTATAGGACTAAGGAGGGTCCTCAAAGAGGAATTAACGGAAATAGCAAAACATGCAGTTTCTGTCTTAGTACTGAAACAAGCTACAAGCAAAGGGTGTTGACTGCCACCATGCACAGCGATGACAAGGGCTATCATACACCGACACAAGCTCTGCTGATAGCTCTATCACTCAGCAGAGAACATAATAACACACAGCAATGAAAGCCCAAACAAACATTACTGAGTGGGAGCATGAACTACTAATGGTGACATTACATGATGGTAAGCAGAAAATGAAAAGAAGCACTGTTTGAGGCAGAAAAATTGGTCACCAACCACGGGAGATTGTACAAACACACGGCGGCAATGGGGTAAATGCAGGTTACACAGATTGTGGTTATGTAGCAGACACAATAACAGTCAATTGATCATCGTCATTTGGAGGAGGCAACTAGAGGCACAGGGAGAATTTCCAACAGGCTAACGCCTCTGAAAGACTTGTCTGGCTAGAGAAAAGTCATTCATCAATCAAGTGGTGTTAATACGCAGGGGTGTGTATGTAAGTATGTGTTGGTATTTGTAGAGTGCGACCCTATCTCAAGGGCAACGAGTACTGAACAGGGGGCGTAGGCCCCAGGAAGGTACAATAATTTGGTAGAAGGTCAAGGGTGGTGTTAGTGGTAGAAAGTCAGACAACCTAGACTGGGTCCTTGGAAGGTAAGAGGGAGGAATAATGAGACTACTGATTGCCAGATATCTAAATATATGGCGAGGTGGTAGTAATAGAGTTTGAAGTCAGATACTCAGTAGGGTTTTGGGATGTTGAAAGGATAGGAGCAACCACCAGTTGAAGTCTATGGATTGTTAAGTAGCAGGAGATTAAAGACCAGATTAGATTGTTTTCAACAGGCAAAATGACTGGGTGAAATGCTCCCGACCTTCTGTGTTTCTGCAGGACCCAATCACGACTCAAACAAGGACTCCTGTTACCAGCCGTATCTGAATTTCTACCTGACTCGTGATGTATGTATGGATGTATGTATGTATGTGATATTTCTATTGTGTGAACCTAGCCACAAGACGGGGTAGCGCTGTACATGGATAGAGACCTTAGTTAAAAACTGTCAAACCAAGCTGCATGCCTAACAAGGCATGGTACCAATACATGGACAGAGAAGTCCTGTGATATACTGGCGGCACAGTGAAAATCTGGTTTTCTTCCAGAAATGCGTGGTGTCACCAGAGCCTGAGATCCTGTCAAAGAACCACTGCGCTTACCCGCCAACGGCCCTGCACTGCTTTTGTTATGATTTTACTTGGGGACTGCTGTTATAAACGCCTAGTGCAATGTTTTGGGCATACACTTTGCCCTTCTACTGACTAAAATGGCTGCCGATCGCTTACCTTGTGCTTTGTCATGGCTCCTACGATCAAGGGACACACCATGCCTGACAGTGTTCCCACACCGTTAGAAATGCCCATCAGGATGCTAGCGTAGCGCGGGGCAATATCCAGGTGATTCACGTTGAAACCTTTAGGCAAAAAAAGAGCAATAGACCGTTGTTAAAAAAGTCATATTTTCTTTTAAGTTACAGTACCACTAGGTGTATAGTTATCAGGGTCGGACTGGCGTATAGGGCAATCAGGCAGAGCCTGATCGGCTGGTCTGACAGAACAGTGTGTGAGTTGGTTTTTAGGAGTTTGTGTGCTGTTATTTAGTGTTGATTTCTCAGAAATTACAACAATCATTGCCTGCTGCGGGCACAATTGCATGCAGTCTCCCATACATTTCAAAATGCCCATACAGCGTGTCTTTACAAGTTCAAAACTGCCCTAATTTGCAAATGTGGGCTACTTTTTTAGTTATATGGTTTGCTAATGGGGGCCACTTTTATTCTGGCGCCAGTCCGACCCTGGCAGTTATATAATTAAACTATAACGATTGCATTTGGTTTCTAATTCTGAATATGAGGTTTCTGACCAGTAGGAATTTATCGAGAAAGGAGCAGCTAAACGGTCTGATTCTAAAAAAAATACAAGACAAGAGCAAATCTACAACAGGTTAATGACCTCAGATTTGGTCATTTTTAGAATTCAGCAAAGTTTACTAGGTTATGCCTGGAAATCAGTCTCAGGTTTGCAAGAGCTCTACTGAAAATCTTTGTGAATCCCATTTTCTCATGCGCGTGTGCCAGTGTATTATTTGCTCATGGGAAAATCTGCAGAGCACGTGTAAATGCGCTTTCCTTTTATACTTTCATTTCAAAATATTGTGTCCAAGGACGAAACCCCTTTCAACCCACCTGCACTAATCCTCAAGCTGTTTCCTTCCCTTTCAGGAAAAGGGTTTACTTGCGCCATTGTTGACAGTAAATTTTCAACCTTTTCCAGGGTGCAGTCGAAATGAGCAGTGTAATTTGTAAAAAAAAAAAAAAGAACAAAATGAGTGCAAGTGTCTACATTTTTTTCCGGATGCAACCATCTGCTCCCACCATGACCTTGACTGGGAAAGAACTGGGGCCCCGTGTGCAGGATAATTCAGCCCTGACAGGGAATAGACAATAACATATAAAGATACACCTGGGCAAGGTGGATAACATTTTTTGCGGACAAAACAATAACAGAAATGATAACAGTGAGTATTTCAAATCTTATCAAAAGGATGTTTATTTTACAGAGTTTTTTTTAAATAAATAGGAAATATAAAATTCTAGTTAATCAAAGTGATACATGATTTTCAAGAAACATGCTTGTAGTTAAATAAATGTTTTTCCTTTTTTTTTTAATATAAACAATCAATATTACATTCATTCAGCGTAGTCATAACAATAATAGATGATACTTGATTTAATGTACAGAGGTCTGTATAGCATGATTCATTTCAGCAGACAATACCATGATAAAATCCTAAATCGACTAATGACAATATAACAGTTGGTGGACATGATGTTCAGAAACTGGCGGTATGTTGTTGCACTACGCGCGTTTCGGCAATGCCTTCATCAGGGCTCCGTCACACAAAGTCACTGGATGAAATATATAACAATGTTAAGCACTGAAATCGGAATGTCCGCTAATTACATTTTGTACAAAAGATTGTTTTACATAATGAGACAAATGGTAACAACATTGATGTCAGTGAGGAATTGTTGCTTCTCCTGTTGATGTTTACAACATTCTGATGGCAGACCATACACCATAAATTGTGTGCAAAGTCATGCACCAATGTGAAGATACCAGAAGTGGATAGAAGACGTGTGTTCAACATGCATCCGAAAGTGTGAATTCTTATATACATGATAGGTTCAAGGGCCTCGTATACTTCTCTCATTCCGGGTGTTCATTCATACATCAAAGGTGTGCAATAGTGATTATTAATACTCATCATATCTGTTGTTGAATGGAATCTTTGTATAGTAAAAAGTATAGGCAGCCGGGGTTTTTTTTTGGGAAGTCACTCTCTTGCAGAAAAACTCTTGCAAGGATACGCAGGGACGCTTGTCCTAAACGTAGAAAGTGTCGAAAAGATACATCGATAATCACAAACTGCGTGTTAATGGAACTACACGCTAACAGAAGAGTATATCAATAAATCAAAAAAATACCTCTCTTTTAACAGGGTTGCAAGAATATGTGCAGACGGTCTGTGTCCTCTTTCCAAATAACTCGATGGGTAACAGTGGCGTGTAATTCTCACCTTGGTTTAACTGAAAGAGGACAGATTGTAATATGAGCGAGTCTGATCCTATTATGGGGTCGGTGAAAAGCGCTTATTTTAAAGAGGATACAACAATTCTCTGTGTGTCTATAAAGTACCTTTCAGATCTGTAAGCCGGGGGGCGTGGTTCCGACGTAATTTTTAGTTGAACGTGGCTAACTACAAGATACCTTTGCCACTGTATAGTAGAGAATAAAGCTGTATGACATATCTAACTATGGTATCTACCTATGGTATAAGCAGATGCAACTCTGGAGTTGCGATAATTCATGATTTTACCTGATCTGCAGCACGTCGATATAGTTGTCCGTATATATATCTCTAATCCACGTCAAACGCGTTCATTACCGGGGTATCGATGTTACAGTCTGTTAGACACAAATAGCAAGTCGGGATGAAGGATGTTAATTCTCTGTTATGCTAGTTTAAAGAAAAACCCGATTCCAAAGATAGAATCTCAGGGCCATAGTACTGACCTGAAACTACAATGTGTATGAGGAGTATTCAACAGAGGTTCGTCAGAGATGCGCGTTCCCTCTTTATCTCCGGGGGATATCGCCTGTTCCCATCTGGCTTAAATAATAAAAAATGTGTAAACGGAACAGAAAATAAATCTAAATCTACACTACAGTCCTTAAACAACCTGCGTGCTCACCTTTAGCCGTTATACAATCCGGATCCCTCCATGCTGACAAGGACAGCCGTTATGCTAGTTGGCTTTTAAACAAAACGCTTACCCGCCAACCCGATCGGGTGATCATTTCTGGTTCCGGGTCAAAGTGCCATGGTGGTAAAAACCGGACTGGAGTGCATGGCGCCATATAGGAATGGCTAATGGAAAGTATAAATCAGAATGTAAATGGTACAATATATGCTTATAGTACACTATATGCTAAATCTTACTGGCCAAAAGTTTAATATGGTTATGATTGACATTTATGTCATCGGTATCTTGAATCTATATCGAAGTAACTAGGGACCTTGCTGTAGGAGGGTGATGTATTATCCATTGCTCTGTTCGGCAGTCGCTTGCGGACCACAAATATATATATCTTCACATGATATCTGAATTATACACCCCTTCTTCAATTATAACCATATTAAACTTTTGGCCAGTAAGATATAGCATATAGTGTACTATAAGCATATATTGTACCATTTACATTCTGATTTATACTTTCCATTAGCCATTCCTATATGGCGCCATGCACTCCAGTCCGTTTTTTACCACCATGGCACTTTGACCCGGAACCAGAAATGATCACCCGATCGGGTTGGCGGGTCAGCGTTTTGTTTAAAAGCCAACTAGCATAACAGCTGTCCTTGTCAGCATGGAGGGATCCGGATTGCATAACGGCTAAAGGTGAGCACGCAGGTTGTTTAAGGACTGTAGTGTAGATTTAGATTTATTTTCTGTTCCGTTTACAAATTTTTTATTATTTAAGCCAGATGGGAACAGGCGATATCCCCCGGAGTTAAAGAGGGAACGCGCGTCTCTGACGAACTTCTGTTGAATACCCCTCATACACATTGTAGTTTCAGGTCAGTACTATGACCCTGAGATTCTATCTTTGGAATTGGGTTTTTCTTTAAACTAGCATAACAGAGAATTAACATCCTTCATCCCGACTTGCTATTTGTGTCTAACAGACTGTAACATCGATACCCCGGTAATGAACGCGTTTGACGTGGATTAGAGATATATATACGGACAACTATATCGACGTCCTGCAGATCAGGTAAAATCATGAATTATCGCAACTCCAGAGTTGCATCTGCTTATACCATAGGTAGATACCATAGTTAGATATGTCATACAGCTTTATTCTCTACTATACAGCGGCAAAGGTATCCTGTATTTTGCCACGTTCAACTAAAAATTACGTCGGAACCACGTCCCCCGGCTTACAGATCTGAAAGGTACTTTATAGACACATAGAGAATTGTTGTGTCCTCTTTAAAATAAGCGCCTTTCACCGACCCCATAATAGGATCAGACTCGCTTGTATTACAATCTGTCCTCTTTCAGTTAAACCGAGGTGAGAATTACACGCCACTGTTACCCATCGAGTTATTTGGAAAGGGGACACAGACCGTCTGCACATATTCCTGCAACCCTGTTAAAAGAGAGGTATTTTTTTGATTTATTGATATACTCTTCTGTTAGCGTGTAGTTCCATTAACACGCAGTTTGTGATTATCGATGTATCTTTTCGACACTTTCTACGTTTAGGACAAGCGTCCCTGCGTATCCTTGCAAGAGTTTTTCTGCAAGAGAGTGACTTCCCAAAAAAAACCCCGGCTGCCTATAATTTTTACAACACAAAGATTCCATTCAACAACAGGTATGATGAGTATTAATAATCACTATTGCACACCTTTGATGTATGAATGAACACCCGGAATGAGAGAAGTATACGAGGCCCTTGAACCTATCATGTATATAAGAATTCACACTTTCGGATGCATGTTGAACACACGTCTTCTATCCACTTCTGGTATCTTCACATTGGTGCATGACTTTTTGCACACAATTTATGGTGTATGGTCTGCCATCAGAATGTTGTAAACATCAACAGGAGAAGCAACAATTCCTCACTGACATCAATGTTGTTACCATTTGTCTCATTATGTAAAACAATCTTTTGTACAAAATGTAATTAGCGGACATTCCGATTTCAGTGTTTAACATTGTTATATATTTCATTCAGTGACTTTGTGTGACGGAGCCCTGATGAAGGCATTGCCGAAACGCGCGTAGTGCAACAACATACCGCCAGTTTCTGAACATCATGTCCACCCACTGTTATATTGTCATTAGTCGATTTAGGATTTTATCATGGTATTGTCTGCTGAAATGAATCATGCTATACAGACCTCTGTACATTAAATCAAGTATCATCTATTATTGTTATGACTACGCTGAATGAATGTAATATTGATTGTTTATATTTAAAAAAAAAAGGAAAAACATTTATTTAACTACAAGCATGTTTCTTGAAAATCATGTATCACTTTGATTAACTAGAATTTTATATTTTATATTTATTTTAAAAAAACTCTATAAAATAAACATCCTTTTGATAAGATTTGAAATACTCACTGGTATCATTTCTGTTATTGTTTTATCCGCAACAAATGTTATCCACCTTGCCCAGGTGTATCTTTATATGTTATTACCCACCATGACCTTGACCATAACCCTGGTCCCCTTTCACCCCTGGCATCGAATATATCCATATTGTTTTGCATTCCCCTCACCCATCCATCCAATCTACCTGTTTGATCATCCTCTTTATTTCACCCTGATGCCTCTGCACTTGGTTTGCTGAACATACTCTTCCACCTATCCATGTTTTATCTCTGCTCTCTCATCTGCATGGACATCAATTCAGCAAAATGCCAGGGCTAGCTGAAGTGACAACACATGCCCTCTGACACCAATGACAACACAGGATGTGACATCACACATCCTTCAACCTGTAGACATCCCAGGCATTACTTCATGTGACCTTTGTCCCTGTTGGCATCACAGAAGTGGCATACCTTACAAAATCCTACAATAAATACAAGAGCAATAACATATTAAATAGCAAAAAAGCCCCATTAAAAGAGGCAAAATACTAGTTTAGCTCCCACTTGAAAATTACGCAGGGAGCAGCAAAGACGTAGTAGGAGTACATGAATAATCAAGCGGGCTCAGATGTAAAATGTTAGAAAATGATCATGTGCCTGAGAGGAAACTTAAACACCTGATTAGAACTTGACACACCAAAGCAAAATAGCAAATACCCGGAACTAGCTGTGATATGCCTAGTGACAGCCTCAGATGTAGAGGTTTTCCAAGTACAATCTGCAAATGTGAGACAATACACAGAATGGCCAGAAACGCCCAGGCACAACTGTTATATGCCCAGACACAATCACTTGGATTTACATCATGGATTCACAGTATTGAGACGTTCATAGAGTATTTATAATGCAACACTATTTAAATCAATCCTTCTATTGAGATAACAAGAGAATTCCCACAATGCACCTCAATCCTAACATATGTGACGCATTAGTTCACCAATGCCAAGACATCTACAGAGTATTGCAATCCACTCGTCTAGGTGTACATTGTGCCGGAGTCTCCAAAAGGTCAACCCCGATGACTTCTTCCCCCTCTATTGAGGACCTCACAGTAGAGGTGTAAGTATACATTTATATCAAATAAATTAGATCTTGTTAGATCTCTCACAGTGCACCTGTAATCTGATTTGCAGGACACCCTGAAATAACAGGACCAAACCAAGCAGAGTGATTCAATCTTGATTTGCATCATGCACAACTATAGCAGTACTGAGAGATCCAGGCACGTATCTGTCCTAAACTTTTATCAAAGCACTTTCAACTTCGTAACTTGTAGGTTTCCTGATATGCAGGTACTGGCACATTCACAGAGTGTTCCTAAACATTTAGTTTACTTGTGTATCCTGCAGTGCAGAGGCTTTAACACCAGCAGGATTGCTGGGAGGGTTAATGCATTTGCAGGATACAATTTTGTGAGTGTGAATATATGTGATCACTATAAGATTAGGATGAGGGAATGGAAAAGGGAAAAAGTAAGATTATAACAAGTCGTTTATCTGTTAGCATAGCTAGCATACCATACCAGGTGGGTTAGGGCACCCTGAATGCATGTTTGGATCTTAGGGTAAGCTTTCATTTACAGTTGTGTGAAATATGAGTACCTATGTTTTACATCACTGATTTTATTTAAGGAAACTCATTTAAAGTATGTCTCCCCATTAAAGCATATCTTCCATGTAAATGACATTTCTGTTTCCAAATATCATCTTCCTCTCCCATTTAAAGCACTAGTCTCCCTCAAAACAAACCTTTCCCTCAAAGTGTTTAGATTTATTATTTTTAACATACTTTCTCTTTACAGAATGGCCTTCTTCAAAGCACATGATCTCTTTATATCACATCTATTCTATAAAGCACCAATCTCTTGTGAAGCATCTTTCTCTGGCAAAGCACCTCTGTGTTCTAAAACACACTTCTGCTGCAATGCTTCTGCAGAGGACCTCTGCCCTGTAAACTACCTCTGTCCTATAAAGTTTCTCTCTGCTTTAAAGTACCCCTCTCCTCTAAAACTCCTCTCTCCCCTTGAAGCACGCCTTGTCTGCAGAGCACCTCTCTCTCTAAAGTGCATCCCTCCTCTAGAGCATCCCTCTAGTAAAGTCTCCCTCTCCTCTAATGCACCGCACTCCTGTAAGACATATAATTTCTGTAAAGTACACCTACGGTAAAGCACACATCCTGTAAGCACCTTTCCTGTAAACAACCTCTCTTCTGTACTGGACCTGTGTCCAGTAAAACATATGTCCTGCAAAGTACATCTGTCCTGTAAAGCACCTCTTATCTAAAATACCACTCACCTGCACAGCAACTCTCTCCTGTAAAGCACTTCTGCCAAGTAAAGCATATTTCCTGTATTAGAGCATTGAAATGTTCAGCGCTCCATTGAAGACAATAGAGTGCCTTCGGCTCGGGCCTTTAAAGCTGGAGCGGGCCTTTAATGGCTGGTAGAGCCCGCTACTGTGGGCTCTAAAGCTATAAAAGACTTGTCTCCGGTGGAGCTCCTGCTCTTTGAAGAGCCTGCACCACTCTTTCTGTAAAGCACATTTCTTGTAATATGCCTCCCTCCTGTAATACCCCCACTACAAAGCACCTCTTCTATGATATACCTCTCCTCTTTAATGTACCCCTCTACTGTAAAGCATCTGTGCATGTAAGACACTTTTGTCCTCTAAAACGCTTCTTGCTTTTCTCTTTGTACCACATCTATGTTTCCCTCTTGCTTAGCAGGATGCGACTGAATAAACAAATACAAATATCAATCCTAGTCTCTGATGTGAGTAAATTCAGCTATAAACTTTAGAAGCTCAATAAGGAAACATGGGCAGTCAGTCTCCCAGTTTTCTGACAGGTGTGTCACCGTAATCAGGCCATACAACATTAAACCACAAAGATTCCAAGCCACACCGAGGCAGTCACCTCCTAACATACCCCTTTGTTTACCTCAGTTCCTGTCTAGAGTCCAAGGAGATAATTCTACATTACCAAGTTGTTGAAGGTGGTTAGGGAAATTGGTTCATTGGACTCCCAACAGCAAATGTCAGTCCATTCTATTCCAGCACTGACTGTGAACAGGGCTCCAGGCCCTGTTTCTCTTCTGTATATAGTGTGCTGCCTCTACTTCCTCTGAGGCCAGGGGTCGCAAAGGCAGTGCCAGGGGTTGCTAGGGGCAAAGGGTTGCAGCTGCGACACCTGGCGACTCCTAAATGAAGTCCATGCTTCTCTGCCATGTTTATTACTCATTGTATTAAACTCAAAGAAATGATTAGCCAAGCTTCAAACTTCAGGTTACTAGTTGGCTGTGGTTACTTTCACTGAGCACTGCACATGCGCACTGAAAGTAAAAAGTTCATAAGAGCTGTATCCCTTAGTTCTATCAATGGAGACAGAAACTTGCCTCCATTCTTCTGGTTCTCGGATGACTAGTGTGACCTTTTAGATGCCACTTGAAAAAAAAACATAATTTGCTTCTTTCACACCGATACCTCTGGATCAGGGTGAAGCCTTAATGTTCTCTTTTAAATTTGACAATAAAACAGCTTTTAATGGGCTTCTAATTTACCGCCCCCCTGGCCCCAGGAATGTGTTTGTGACAAAGCTACTGGCCATCCTGAAATCATGTTTGGAATTTCAGAACTTCACGGTACTTGGGGATTTAAATTTCCATCTAGAACAGGCTGTTAATTGAGAAAACGAGTTTCTGATTGACTGTTGTAGTAGCTTTGGCCTTAAACAAATTGTCAATTTACCTACTCACAATGCCAATCATATTTTGGATGGTATTTTTACCAACAACCTAGGGTTGAAATTTGATAAGGTGCTGCCTCTGATTTGGAAAGACCACAAAGCAGTCATGCAATGGTCCTACCCACATCAAAGGATCCACCCTAGACTTAATCATTGCGAAACACAACGTTATTCAAGTAGACGCCATCTCTCCCTCTGACTGGTCGTATCACTACCTAATTTCTTTCAACATCTTGGAAAGAGTGGCGCTCAGGCAAGGTTAACCTCGTAAGGCCAAACAATGGTCAAGAGACTTGAGAAACATCAATTTGAATGAGCTAACTAGCATCAGTAATAAACTACTTCTCCCGCCTCCCAGCCTGATAAATCTTGAGGACCTCACCAATCACTACACTCATTCCATTGCTAATATTATTGACTCAATTGCTCCTAAACAAATCAAAAGAATTCCCAATAAATTATCCAAACCCTGGTTCAATTGCTCCCTTTATGATGAAAGACGCAAGTTAAGGATGGAGGGGAGAACCTGGAGAAACTTGCCTTCTGCTACAAACCTCAAACAACTGCAGATAACAAGAAGCACATACAACAAGCACATCAGTAGTGCCAAGACCGACCACTTTAGAGCACAACTCGACCTCGCCAAAAACAGGCCGAAAAAATTATTCGATATCATCAAACAGCAAGCCAATCATTCAATTGACCAACAATCTACACTCAATGACTTAACCCCAAATAGCAAGGAATTCTCTGCACACTTCTTGGAAAAGACAAGAAAGATTGAGTTAGAATTACTACGCATCACTACGAATACACAGGGTGTATCCCAATCCACTACCTCTACCTCACCCCTGTCAATTGCCCCTCTTTCCGATTCACTGTATTGCTCTCCAAAAAACCAAGCACTGTGGAATACCTTCAGTCTTCCAGACGACGTTGAGTTATTTAACACTATTTCTTCATTAAAACCCTCAAACCATTTCAATGATCTTCTTCCCGCCAATCTCTTCAAAGATCTTTTATGCTCAGTGCTACCACTCTGGTCGAAAATTGTCCATGAATCTCTCCTGCAAGGGTTGATTCCTGACTGCCTCAAAATGGGTTAAGTTACCCCATCCCAAAAAAACCTAATGCAGACCTAACGGATCCCAACAACTTCAGACCAATTTCCAACATAATGACTTTAGCCAAACTACTTGAGAAGTGTGTGCACACAAAACTATGTAATCACATTGAACGATTTCAACTCCTCGACCTTCACCAATCAGGATTCAAATCGGGTCACAGCACTGAAACTGCGCTGATCCACATCGTGGACGACACCTTGAGACTTCTGGACCAGAATGAAAGCTGCCTTCTTATACTTCTAGATCTTTCCTCGGCGTTTGACACGGTCAAACTTGACCACTTGATTGCTCTGCTGGAAAAAAGAATGGGGTTAGCAGGCCCAGTCCTAAATTGTTTTTCCTCATTCCTGCACAATAGAACTCAAAGAATCAAAATCAACCATTCCCTTTCTAACAGTTCCCAAGTCTCTATGCCTAAAGGTTCAGCACTATCTCCCACGTTCTTCAACCTATTCATGGAACCTCTCACTGAAATTCTGAATCATTCAAACATACATTACCACATGTACGCAGACGATACTCAACTGAAAATCTCTACTCCGGAGGACATCAAAACACTTAACGCTGCCCTTGCGAAAAAGCAAAATTGGTTAACCCACAATCATCTCATGCTAAATACTATGAAAACAGAATACATCCTGATCTCCCCTCGCAATCACTTGACCCCCTCACATTCATGACTGTCTCAAACAACTAACGGCCCTCAAATGCACCCCTCATATTGTGGACTCAACTAGATCTTTAGGCATAATACTGGATAAACACCTAAATATGCAAGACCACATCAGGGCAACAACCAGAGGAACTAATCACAAATTTAACACCTTAAGGAAAATCAAACCCTTCCTTCCTACCGCGGACATGAAACTGGCAGACCAATCACTAGTTATCTCTTGCCTAGATTATGGAATTGTGAGCCTAGCGGGACTACCCAAAGCCAACCTGGCCCCTTTAAAGGCTATGCTGAACTCTGCTGTCAGACTCATTACTGGTAAGCCTGGGCAGAGTCTGCGTAGAACTCCGTGAAGTGAAAAACCCACTCAGCAGTGCTGCGCGGAGTTCCACTAGCAGGCAGAGTTACATAGCATTCATGCACACCACTCGGCAGTGCTCCTCTGCTGATTGCCTTGGCAGCTCTGAGGTCGCAGTGACCCCCACCGGCACCATTTTCAATTGCTTGACTTCAGCGTCCCCCGCCCAGCTCAATACTGGCGCAGGCACTCACCTTTGCATCGTCAAGATGTCAGGGGCCAGGCGCTCTCGCATTAACCCTGAACCCGCAACACGCACAATTTCTTTGCCACTCACCACTGCTCTTCATGGAGCGGATTGACCTTGGTTGTGGCGGTATCCTCAGTTGTGGCCTGCACCGCTGTCCCTCTCCTGCCCAGGCCCTCTCAGTGCTTCACGCAGCCACAGGGCCCGGGCCCGGGCCCGATCTCACCACAGGTCTGCTTGGACCCCTCAGGCTCTTCTTGCCGCGCGGCTCCGATCCTTCCTGAGTCCTTCACCGGAGATGATGTGAGTCACCTGACCTGGTGGGACCGGAAGTGGTTGTCCTCTGCCGGTGCCCGGTTTGTTTCCTTGGCAACGGCGATCAATGGTGGACGGTGGTAAAAAAAAACTCCGCTATGTAGCGGAGTTGGAGTTTTGCCAAAACTCTACGCCATAAACGGAGGCGCGGAGTGGTAAAATTCCGCTAACTCCATCCGCGGAGCGGAGTTTGACGCTCACACTTAATTACTGGTTCAAGAAAATATGAACATATCACACCAGACTTTATTCAACTCAAGTGGCTCCCCTTAGAAGCAAGGATTCGTTTCAAGATTGTCTGCTTGACACATAAAGCGCTTCACTATAACACTCCGGTTTACTTGGCAAACAAACTTGAACTATCCGGCTTGAATCGACCCCTTAGAAGTTCTATGAATCTACTGCTGAAACCACAAAAATACAATAAGAAAAAAACCTACAACCAAGCCTTCTCTTGTTTGGCGCCGAGAATCTGGAATGCTCTTCCTTCCGAAATCAGATTCAACCCTTCGATTACCACATTAAAAAAAGAAGTCAAAGGCCTGCTCCTGAACAGCTACTTGCATAAATCGACATGAAACCATCGGAACTGAAACTAATTTGTCAGGTTCTTCAGTACTCTTAATCGATTGATCAACGTTGCATTTGTTTTGCTTTATATCTCCTATTCCTAGGCCACTTTTCTCTCATGTTTTTAGTTAACTGTCTGCTTATTTGTTTACATTGCTACCCTTCCTGTTCATATTGCTTGTTTTTGTGTACAGAACTCTGATACCTGGACGGGTCATGTTTGCGCTTTACAAAACTTTTCAGAAGCATCTAACTTCCTCCTCCACTCCTGATCACCTCACCCTCCTACATTCTCTTCCTTCTTCTGTCTTCCCTCTATCCCTCTCAGCTTCCTGTCACCCTGTCTTGTTGCACCTCCAAAGCAAACACAAGGAGATGATGGACGGAGCACTGAAACTTTTCAGACACTCACCCCCAGTCACAGATCTTGGTTGAATCCATCATCGTTCTTTAGCTCACTTCGCCACCCCAGTTCAGAGTTGTTGCACCTCCATCCATCCGCTTTCCCTCCTTCATGTCTTTCGCTCACCCTTACATCCAGGACTCTCCCTCTTTAAATTGAGACCTTGCTTCCTGCTTGGGCATGGAATGGTGTGCTCAGAGACCAGTGATGAGAGTACAGCGACCACAACTGTCAAGGCCTACTCACTCTTGTGATGGTAGAGTGACACGCGACTCCATAAATTAATGAAGACAAGTCACGGCGGGTGGATCACATGAAGCCACTGACACAGAGTTACCTTGGCCAGCCCGAAAGGCCAGGCCAGGCACTTAAACCCACGGACACAAAAAGTGTCCTGGTTGTGACAAATAAGTGTCATTAGTGCCCACTGATAATCATCACCACTCATTGAGCACTGGAAAGCAGTTTGTGATCAAAAGGCTTTATCTGGAAGGCCCTTTGTTGACATTTTGTTTCTTATTAATGAAGGTGCTTCTGTTATCTGCTTCCCACTGGATTTGGGCTTTGCACCAAGATGTAAAGATATAAATGTTAGGAGACCTGATCCACAAACACCCACTTAATCACTTAAAGTGCATTTTGAATTTTATTTTTTCGTAGTTTTATATAGCGCGAACTTGATCCAAAGGTATCAGAGCGCTTTACATGAGCACCAGTTGTGTTACACAAGGACACATTCATTTTTTGTAGGCACGGGAGATTAAGTGATTTGCCCAGAATCACAAGATGTTGAGCGTCATTGCCAAGACTCGAACCCGGTTCCCCAGATTGGAGATCAACCGCCCTACCGGTTAGGCTACATCCTTCCCCCAATTTCTTATGCTCTTTAACGTTCAATTGTTCAAGGGCTATTAAAAATGATTTTTATTGGTGGAGTGCTAATTTTATATGCATATGCTCCAGTCCAGTTGCATATGCCCAAGAAGGCAAGCAAACTTTACATGGGCTGATAGGATTGAGCATCAAGCTAAAAGAAAAAAGCAATAGGCTGTAAAAAGGCATACCAGCCATGTTCAATTCAAGGAATTGCTCAGGCCCTTTTGTACCCGTGTGAATTGGTGCATCATACGATGGTGATAATGTACTGATACATGCATTATGTCTAGCTACATTTTGTTCATGAAATTAGAAAATATTGTCTTCTACTTCTGACATTGTTTAGCTAATGAGGTGAGAGTCCTTTGTAAGCTACACTCACACTAGGTGGCACCACTTTGGTACCTTCTACAACATGGAATAGAAAAACGCAATATATTCAGGATGCATTTTTTTCATTGGGAAAAGAATATGGGAAGAAATCTTCATGTGCAAGAGAGAGCATTTGCATAGTAATGGTGTATTTTAAATTAAGTACATTAAGTACATAATAGTACTACTCATAACTCAGTAGTAGTAATTTGAAGATTAAGCAATGGATCAACTGAAACGTACATATGTCTTATACTGTCAGTACCAACTAGCATGCATCAGGAGTACCATTCACCATTTGATAAGACATTTTCGAGAACATCTATGTGGTATCCTGAATGCAGATTATAAACATCCTCTAACTGAGCACTACTTCAAATCACATAATAAAAGCAGAATGTTCACCTTTCAGTGAACTGAATACATCCAACGAACAGACAAATGCTCCTCAGAAAACATGTGAAAGGATATTAAGACTGGATACAGCACAACAAGGATTAAACAAAGAGAGAGAATTACAGACATTAGTATTATAAACAAAGACATGCAATTATGACAATCAAAAAAGTAACCTGTACAATACAGTCCTTTCTGATATTGCTCATATAAGCTAACATTGAAGACTGATTTTGTTTTTGGCAGATGGCCCACCATCCATCAGGGAAATGCAGGTATTTCTACTGTACAGAGGTAAGACTCCCACCTGCCATATTTCTAGTCTCTGCTTGCATGGACAGGCTATAATTCATGGCAAAGGCACCCATGTAGCAATTGGGACTAGCATGTTAGAGCAGCCCAATGAGAAATTTTTCATCTAGAATGTTAACCTTAATTTTAGGTCTGGACATATACTGTAAATTAAGAGTGTAGAATTCTGTGATTAAATTCAACATGATGCTTTGGTCTTCCTCGTACAAAAAGACACATAGGCAGTTTGTAGCGCTAGTGCTTTTGAGAGATAATACTCACACATGTAGTATACACATAAAATATATAGTTCTTCTTTTATTTTCACACAAGAAGATCCTACTTTGAACATTATGAGGACTTTCCTGATGCTCACACACTTAAAATGGTTCTTACTACATAGCTCGCTCGATTAAACACAGGACAGATGCAGCCAAAACACACAACCCAAGACTTGACCAGTAAAAAATTGCCTCTGCAATCAACATACGTTTCATAGACCCATCTGCTATTAGAAATGAATGAGATTCCTGACACATTGTGCTGTTGTTATTTACTTTGCCACTTTATGTTCACTTGAAGTGGAGACTAATATACAATGACTTAGCCGCCAGAGACAACAGCAAATGTACTGAAAGAAATGCACGTGGGGTAACAGAAAAAAACCTTTAATGTTAGCAAAATAGGCTAACCTCAAGCTCCTACTAATGTAAGGGCACTATCATTCTGTACTTATTTTCAAAATGATCATTACTCTGCAAATGCACCCCCATTCAGGACAATTTATTCCCACATTCCTTTACTACCAAAAACAAAATATTAATTAAAGGAATAGGATATTTTCCGATCCCACATTGTAGTGGTACCACCAAAAGTGAGTTTAGCTTATCGAGCGCACTCATTGCATCACCTAAACAATGTCATAGAACACTACATACAGTAAATACTGAAACAATAAAATAATACGTTTATCATTTCATTCAAAGAATGTAACTAAACACAATGAAAACTATATAATGCACCAATTCATAGTGGTTTAAAGTGGTCAGTTTTGTTTAGCATGGAGTGGGCAACGTGCACTCAGCACATAAAAGTTGAAGAGTCTATAATGTGGTCAGAGCAAATCCTTGAATTTGACACAACTGGTATGTCTTTTTCATTCTTATTTCTTTCTTTTGTTATTCCAATTCACATTGTTATCAATCTTGAAAAAGACTGCTTGCTAAATCAGACATGAGCGAAACATGTGTCAGGTGTCATATGTATATAACTTTAGAAATATAATTTCAAAAAATGCTGTAACTGTCCTTAGACAATTGCACTTTAAAGAGTTTGAACTTAAATGACCTTGGGATGGTTTCCCTGCCAAATTTCTTTCCACCAACAGAGTTTGCAAATACCCTAATGGGTGAAAGTTTGTGAGTGTGCATATTCTTTAATATGCTATATGCATAGGGGTCACCTATGTATTGATAGAGCTGAGATAACTTTCAAGGTCATTGCTAGTTATATATTTGACTGCTTTCATTTATTCATCAGGAATGCTTTCAGGTCAGGTCTCAGACAGACTACCAGTTATTCTATCTGAGTACTGCTAGGCATTTTGTTAGTGTGCATAACCATGCAATACATATATAAGCAATTTTCGAGCATGTAGTACAAACTCAATCCTTAGCAAAAGTGTAAAGGTCTGCTCCTTTATCTCCCCCAAACACTTTACACCTGTTTTCGACTGGAAGACTTTGGTGTTGTGACTCTAACAATGAAGTACAACATTTTGTTTTCACTAATGCTATAAGCTACCGGTCCTACGTGGGCATCTACCAGTAAAGTGAACTCACCTGATATAGCAAAGCCGCTGAAGCCAACAGCCAGGACAAGGAAGGAGATGGCCACCCCTCTGGTGTGAGAGTAGCCCACGACGAGCAGAAGGGTCGCTTCCATGCCAAAGCCTAAAAGGATCAGCAGGAGAAAGAGAACAAGGTCACAAGTATTAACATGTCATTAAGTTTAAATAAAAGACTTTACAAGAAGAAATTTGTGTTTTTGTCGTTAGCAAGATATTTTATATTAGTAGGGCTTTGTTGCTCTGCCAGCTGCTCCAGGCATTTCTGATGTTTCCATCACAGATTACAGTCTGCATGATGTTGCTGCTACGTGTTTGGGTATTTTGTTGTGTTAAGTGTCAAGTGCAATGACTTATCCTGTAAACGGTGGGAGTATGACTTTGATGTCATAGATGTGCGGCTGGACATGTATCTATCTACCAACAGCCGAGTTGTCGTCGACTACTATTTCACAGCCCAGTGTTGAAGGACCCTTAAGAGGTGTGATTGACTTACATCATGAAAGCCCAACCCAGAGAAACTATTCACCAGGTCAGGCCTTGACAAAAAAACCTGTACAGCAATTGCTTTCACAATAAGCAAGGCTAGCCTGAGACACTGCCATCAGCCTTAAAGTAGTAGGTGGTAGTCTGGTATTTCCTGTCTGGCCAGGCTCTGCGTATTTTCATATTCTAATTCCAAAAAAGGCAAAGTGCGGATCATATGTTTTTAGTGGGACGGGTCAGTAGGACAGGTCCAAGTGCAACAGAATTACTAAGGCTGATTCTGACACTTCAACTAGCCTTAAGTGATAGTGAATAGTTTGATTTTTCCTCCCTGGCAGGGCTCGGCATACTTTCATCTACAAATGATGAGAGGAGGCTGATTGTGGGCCATATCTCTGCAGTAGGAAGGGTCAGTTGGATTGGACCATGTTCCCAGGAATCAGCAAGGCTAGCCTGAGACATTACAACCAGCCTTAAAGTAGTAAGGAGTAATTTCATTTTTCCCTAAAATGTGCCTAATCTACATCTGTTCCTTTAAGATTACCTATAAAGATAAGATATTCACCTTTGTGAATCGTGGAAAGCTTCAAGACTTTATCTTTTGTCACAAACTAGGAGAAGGCATGGGAATAAGAAGTGGGGATCTATAAACTGATTTATACCTATGACTCTTTTGCCAAATTTTGTTTTAACTCCTTCTTGTCACTTGTATGTTGAAATCTGAAGGTCTGTATACCCTTTTTTATTAAACTTGTTTTCTTTTACACTCTATAGGCCTCCATCCCTCAAGTGGATTCCCATCTGCTACTGACTGTACCTCTACATTTGAAGAAGTCAGTTCCAATGTCCTATTCCCTTTCTTCCTCCTCGCTGTTCACCCTAATGTTGCTTATGGGTAGGTTGATATATGTCCTGTATATATTTATTTTTTCCTGTCATATTGTTGACTGTTGTCTTTGTTGCACTGCTTATTTCTTTTCTTTATCAGCCTATAATTTCTTAATTTTCATTAATTTGTTATATTTTTTTGTATTTTACTAAATCTGTTCCAACTTTTGTAGGTCAGTTGGAACACCTTTTTGCCCATCTTCTATTTAGGTGTTCCACCACCCTCTAAAGTTTGGGGAATTCTCTTTGGTTTGTGTCTCATTCTGCATCTGGGATCTTTGCTTCCCTTGTCGTCTTTTCAAAATATAAAATGGTACTTCCATGAAATATCCCCTGCTTTCTCTTTAGTTGCTTCTGTTGTGCATGTTAATGTTGCTTTGTTCCTTATTTTCCATTTTTATTTATTTTTAGAATGTACTGCTATATACTGTATTTGAGAAAGATGTTATTTGTTTACATTATATCCAAGATTAAAACATATTATTAAATATTTTTAAAAGACTATGGGTCTTATTTACAAGCCCCTTGCGCCACCCGTACGTCACTTTTCCCATGTTAAAAATGACGCAAAAGTGGCGTAAGGGGCTTGTAAATAAGCCCCTAAAAGTTTTACTTGCCAAGCTAAAGAGCGATCTTGTTACAAGAAACACATTTGTTTGCTGAAGACATTTGCAATACATAAAGAGTTGGAGAACTGTTTATCTCACCTGCACATGAAAATAAGAACAGGGCTGCTATTTTTCACAAGAATGTTAAATTGTCTGATATTTCTCATTAATGTGATGAATATGGTGATGGGATGGGTTTTGGCATAACTTAGAATTAAAGACGTGTCCGTGTGTTTGAATATTTATTGCGCTAATCATATCAGTACTTCTTTTTGGGATAGCTTTTCATCTATAATGCTAATGTTTTCCAAATATATGTTCATCATGGGTGGAGACTGCAATCAACTTATGAATCCCTTTCTTTACAGGAATTTGACTGTCAGTTAGACATGATTAAATCTTTCAAAAGAGCTATTTCCAAAGAGGCATGGAGAATCATTAACCCTGACCTTAAAGAATGCTCTATTTCACAGTACATGAATCCCAAACCAGTATAACTTATATACTCCTAAGTAAGCACATGGTCCAACATTTGGCTAATGCAGAGATTGGAGCTATTCTAATAGCAGACTATGCCCCTGTTTGGATATTTCACTGTTGCATATTCAAAATAATAGTTGGCGTTTTAAAAATGTTTTGTTACAAGATAAAAATTGTTGTTGGGTTATAAAAAGTTAGAGGATTTTTTTTTACTTTAACACAATCAAATATTCATCTTTCCATTGTATTTGGGATCCATTTAAGGCATATTATTACCTAGGTCACTCCTAAAAAGTAGAAAGCTGTAATGGAAGCCTATGCTATTTTAGATAACATTAAACATCTGATAACATATCTCTAGGGATATCAAAACATGTTTCATCAATGAACTGGTTGCAGTAAAGATTGACTTTAACAAAGCCTCAACAGATAGGGCTTGCTTACTAAAATGAATGTCAGAAATTATGTGTGAAAAACAAAACACGTTCTCTCTTGGCTAACTATCATAAATTTAGAAGTCTATAGTTATTTGCATTCACAATGATCTAGGGATGAAATTGCCTAAAAATCTTGATATAGCAAATTGCTTTGCTAAGCTCTTGGAAAGTCTGTTCCTGAAAATATACCAACAGAAGATTCTTTAGTTTCATATTTCAAAAATATCCCAAAAAGCAATTCAGATTGAAATTTGTCTCCCTTATATAAAAGAGATACATGGTGCTATTAATGAACTACCAAAAGGGAAAGCAAATGGGCTGATGGATTTGCAGCATAGTTTTATTTGTATTCTTGTACTCTTAATTCCTAAAGTTTTATGTTTAACTCAGTACTTATTTTCAATATGTAGCTATGATTCATATTCTTAAAAAAAAACAAGATCTACCATTGTATAAAGTTACCAACCCATTTCTTAAATTAACACTGACTGCAAAAATGTGCATATGTCTTGGCTTGAAGGTTGGAAAATGTTCTCCCATAACTTATAGGCTGGAAACAATCGGGCTTTGTGAAAGGCAGGGTGATTGCTGCCAATTCCGGGACTTTTTTTAAATGTCATTTTCAAACCCTCAAATGTGAAGAAGTCAGTTGCTTCAATCATCTAAGATGCAGAAAAAGCTTTTGATAGAATACACTGCCAATTCTTAACAAAATATTTAAAATGGCATGGTATTGGCCCAAACATTTTCAAATGTGTTTCTTTATTACATTCCTCTCCATAATTCTCAGTGCTAGCTAATGGGATTCAACGCTCTTATTTTCCTTTACGTAAAGACACTATTCAAGGTTGTCCCTGTTACCCCTCCCCTACTGTTTATCCTTGTCTTGGAACCTTTACTATACAGGCTTAGGAGATTTGTTAATTTTACTGGTTTCACTTCTAATGACCTAAATATCAAAATTACAGCTTATGTGGATGACATTCTGCTATTCATTTCTAAACCCGATGAAGCCTTGCCTATTTTCTAATGACTTTTCTTCTTTTTTTGGAAACTTCATGGGCTATAAGCGGAATGGTGATAAGTCTGAAGTATTGCCACTAAATAAATTCTACGTTAAGGAAGCTTTTCAGAGATTTGGTTTATTCTGGATTTCTACCAAAGTTATATGCAGATGAGTTTGGTAATGTAATTCATTAAGGGATACATTAAATACCAACCTTATGGAATAGAACTTAAATCAGATAGAAAAATGATCCCTTTTATATTTTACATTATCAGTTTTCCTCTTCTTGTATTACCTATTATAATACAAAAAAATTGATGGTAGGGCCCCTAATTTCTTATGACATAATAAGAAATCGCGAATTTCACTTAGTGAACTCAAAAAGACCAAAATCAAATGGAAATTTCAACTTTCCAAAACAAGCTGCTTTTGGTTCTACACAAATATTGTCTTATATTATTGATTGAGATTTAATTAAAACTAAATTGAGGTTTCTTTTAGAACACTTTAATTTCCACATTCCTAAACACATTCTATGTATGTCTCAATGCCCTAAGTTTTAGATAGCACCAACACTTAAGCACTCTCGTTCCTTACTTAGAACATATTTTGTTGATGGCATCTCTTCATTAGAATAATTTAGATAGGGTCCTATGAAGTAAAACAATGGTTCGGAATCAAAGGCAACGTGATCCATCAAAAAAATGGACATCAAAGGGAATCTTGTTAGTTGTCCAGCTTATGAAAGATGATTAGGTAATTTCTTTAACAGCCCATTACAAGTATAAGCACCCTAAAAAATATTTTATTCAGTATACAAAGTTATTTGCTCCCTCAAAGAAACATTAACAATTTTTAACACTAAGTTTAATCACGATGTATCATTCTTTATTCGGAATCCTTCAAAATCTTCTTACATATATATATATATTTGTAGAAGAAGCTGTCTCTAATTGTGTTAAATCTGTGATTGAGACACTGGTGGAATCTGACATGAACTCATCTTGCCATACACCAACCTGGGATAGAATCTGGTTCAAAGTTCACTCTACTTCAAGGTCTGCTACCATGATTCAATCCTTCTCTCCTTCTACAACAGGCTGTATTATGCATATTATGCATTCACATAGGATGAAAATTGTGAAACATAACAACTCCTGGTTTTGTGAATCACAAAGAGGTACTTATCTTCATATATTTTTTACATGTCCTATTTGTCTATTTTGGAAAGACTTTTGGAATAAGATTATTTTAATATGTGATTCATCAATTCCTTTCTCAGTTGTTAATCTCTTTCGTGGTGAGACTCTAGCTATTTTAATCATAATTCTTCACCGAGTATGTTCAATGATATTGTTATTGCTCTTGCCATGCAAGTTATAACTTCCAATTGGAAGTTAATTGATCGTATTACACTAAAACTTTGGTGAAATTCAGCTTCTTTGTCCTTAGACTGGATAGCTATAACTTTAATTCTTTGATATTTTCTGTTAAACAAGGGAAAATGTGGTCTCCTTTGACAAAGTATTTATTTAAGTATGCTGCTACTTCATTCACAAATGTCACAAAAGTATATACATTTCTTTAATTTATTACGTTAAACAGAACTCAATTGCTAATTGTTTTTGTTTCTTACCTTTTATTCTCATCCTTCCTTGTAGCTTTACAACTAGTACCCTATTCTTTTTATTATCATAACCTTTCTTTTATCTTAGAATACATAGTATGTGCTTTTTTTCTTTCTTTTTCCTTTTTCAATATTTCTCTTTTTCGTCCCTTTTCCTTTAATTTTCACATTTTACTTTCTTCCTACCCTTTAATTTTGTCTTGTAAATTAAAAATTTACTTCATTCTTTTCGTAATATTTTGCTTGTCTCTATGAACAAATTTACTTTGTTGATCTATGTATCAGATATATTATTAATTACAATTAATGTTTAATGTTTCTTGTATTAATCCTGTGTATTATTATAGTTCACATACAACTGAATGACTCATCCACTTTTTGTACAGGCGTGTGTTAATATATTTGTATTATATTAATAAAAACTATTAATTTGAAAGAAAAGTCAGGCTTATTAAAGCTCTCTTCTAAGCAGACAGCACAAGCCTTTGTAAGAACAGACTGCTTAGAAGCCAGTCTCTACTCACACTCACTGTATGTTTCTTCTTGTTTTTACAACAGCAAGAAGATGCAAAGCACTGATAAGAAAGTTGGTTTTACAGTCTACTCTATATAAATATACACCCATACACTCAAATTATCTTTATAAAGTTTAAATCTAATCCAAGATGTGATATATTTCAGAGTCTTGTCCCCTTTGCAGTTTTGCCATATGTGGGACAACTCTGTGTACTATGCCTACATATGGCCCTTTCCTGTCAACCTCATTTACTCAGTAATGCACGCATTATGGTGAGTAATTCAAGGCTTCTAATAGATTAAAATCCCCATAGATGTCACTGAATGGAGTGAAGCACTGCCAAACTTACCGCCACAGTTCATCATCTTGCGGACATTTGTGGTTGTCATGATCCTTTTGGTACGCAGGAAGTCTGCAATTTGGCCTCCAATGGGCACTATGATTGTCATCACCAAGTGCGGGAGTGCAGAGAGGAGGCCCACCTATTCGGGAGATACAGATGTGTTAGTATAGAAGTTGTATGCAAGTCAATTAATGAAAGTACTTTCAATTTATGGCAGAATTTAGAATGCTTTCTGAATGCTATTGTGGGGCCATGTGGTGTGTCACCACACTGGTAGTGAAAAAGCTGCGGCATTTAGGACCGAAACACAAAGTCATCTGCTCTTGTAAGTTGAACCTTCACGTGTAAATGTCTACACGTATGAGAGCAAATTGATTTTTGTACTATAAATGTATAAATACATTAACGTTTGGATGATATCTCAGCATAATGTAATATTATGACTGATTAAATCTCCTACCATGGCATTGAAATCAATTATGTATGCAGAACTGCCTACAGATGCAAGTAATTGGGAATTCATAAAATCTTTCCAGGAGTGCTATTGGAAACTTATTGACTTGTAAAAATATTTCAATTTACGCCTAAGCGAGAAAGCAAACCTCTGTACTCAGATTTATACAGGTTTTAAAGAATGGGGCACCATTATGGTGGCAGAGTTGTTTCCATCAAACTATATGCCTCCGTCATGTAAGATGCCGCTTTGGGAGAGGTGAGGTTCTGGAAGAAATATCTCCTTTACTCCAGTGGAATGCTGAAACAGATCAGGACATTAGACCACACTCTAAGTGAGTGCCTATTGTCAGAAGGCGCATATCTTGTCTCCTTTATATGCTGGGGAGGGTTGTTTCCAAATGTATGTTAGGCTTAAAGGCACTGACTCACAAAACATATGTTTACTACCAATAGAAACTTTTCTATGACTGCTTGTCTTGCCTTGAAAGTTGGAGATCACCCACAAACATGTATATTTGTGGACTTTACTAAACTCATCTCCATCCCCTTTCCAACCTAGAAGTGGTCAGAAATGTACCTCAGGAAACGGCTGAAGTAACTCCTTTTCCAGGATGGGAAGTGGAGCCAATCACACTCGCATTTGGTGTGGTTGTAGAGGAAGGACCTTCACACAGGCAAAAATGTTTTTTCTTTTCCACTCTCTACTAAATCAGGCCCTTAGAGGCTAGCTTTCCCTGATAAAGTCTTGTTTTTGCCCACAATATATAAAAATGAAGGACAGATATCTAACTATCCGAATAATGTCTCTTAGGACCTGGTTTTGAGTTTGCCTGATTGAAAGTGTTATTTATCACACCCGATAAAATCCAGTATTCCAGGGTTTGGATATTATCGGATGCATTAAATAACGACTATTCTAAGTTTTCACAGAATGACATGCGGATTTTGGTGCTTACCACACCAGAATCTCCATGTGTTGGTATATACCTTATTGTTTTCTCCTTCTAAATTTCAGCAGGTTTGACCATCAACACGGAAAGCAATGCTATGGAGTCATCTCCCACCTCATTCAGAAGACACTCACTTTGCTGATCTCAAAGCCAAAGACCTCCTCGAAGTATGCCGGCTGGCTAATGAGCAGCAGGTAGAAGGTCCAACTGCGGCAGAAGTTGGCAACAATGATGGCGTAGACAGGCATGGATGTGAAGAACTTCCGCCAGGGGGCCTTGAATTTCTGCAACAGGAGGAATTAAAGCTTGGTTAATCGCCCAGGTTAGGTTAACTAAATGTCCATCTTCTCTTCATCCCACTTCATCTTTTTTCCTCTTTATACATGCTCGCCTTCCTTCGGTTGTCACTCTCACATAAAGAAAACAAACCTGGACCCGCTTAACCCAGACAACTATAGCTCAATTTCAAATTGACCTTTTCTGGGCAAACTGATAGAGCAGCATTCGCCCAGCTGTCACAATTCCTTGAAGATAATTCCATACTTTCAGACTTCCGAACAGGATTCCGTCCAGGAAGAAGCACAGAATCTGCCCTCGTTGCCATCTGGGATGACCTTCAGAAAACAGTTGACCGGAATGAGGTTGCTGCACTACTTCCCTTGGACCTCTCGGCTGCCTTTGACACGGTTGACCATGACACTAATACAAAGACACTACGAAGCCGGCATAGAGGGGACTGCTCTAAACTGGATCACATCCTACCTTCACAACAGAGCTAATGTGATCCATGCCCCCTTTTCTCATCCAAGCTGTACTTCACAAAAGCAGTAATCCCTCAAGGCCCTATCATCTCACCCATGCTTTTCAACATTTACAAGAAGTCATTACCGGCACTGATCAGTCAATTTCACCTCACATGCTATAACTATGCAGATGACACACAAATACTCCTTAAACTGGAAAGCCCAAAGACATTGGACACACAAATTTTCAGTTGTCTCAGAGTCATGGATCAGTGGATGACATGGAGCCATCTCAAATTGAATGCTTCAAAAACAGAAATACTCATGTGTGGCGATTGAAAGAATTATGACCCACTCGCCACATGGCCTGATGACCTGGGAATATCGCCTAAAGTATCAACGGAAGTAAGAAACCTCGGAATTACGATGGACTCCAAGCTATCAATGAATGCCCAAGTGGACAAACTAGCAAGATCAAGTTTAGCCACTATAGACAATGTATCTGCACTCGCACTGTCAGCCACCGGCCATGCTGATGCTGCTAAACATGGGATTTATCAATAGACTGAACAAACACTTAATTGGTCTTAGTGACCTTTAGGCCTGGATATAAAATGGGGGCTATCAGATTGCAAAGATATTGGTGACCATTCAATGGGGTACATTGGTGTTGAACACAGGCTGTCCTTGCTAACTGTAATTCATGCGACAGAGGCTATTGTTCTGATGATTGTATGTATCTGTTATCTGTAACATTCAAAGGAAAATAAAAAATATTTAAAAAAACGTTTTGTCACTATCAAAACCCTGCGACGCATCTCCCCCTACCTGGGATTTCCACACAAGGTCCAGGCTACTATTTCTATTGTCCTGTCTAAACTTGATTACGCCAACAGCCTCTGCCATGGGTCATCTTTAACAACTATGAAAAGACTACACATGATTCAGAACTCTGCTGCCAGACTACTCGTACATATAAAGCCACAAGCCTACATCTCCCCGGCCTTGAAAGCCCTACATTGATTACCGTTTGCCAGAAGATCCACATTCAAGCTGCTTTGTTTCACCCACAAAGTGATACATGGAACAGGACCGTTCTTCATGAGTAATAAAATCACACAATACTTTCAACAAAGGAACCTCTGCTCTAGATTGGCACCTCGCCTCAAAATCCCACCATACAAGAAAAAAAAACGTAGTTGGCACATCCTTCTGCATTCAAGCAGCCAAAATATGGAACTCTACCCCCAAACATAAGATCCATGGATGACTACCTTATCTTCAGAAGACTACTCAAGAGTTGGCTCTTCGCCACATAACCACCATACTCAACATAAATATACAGCACATCCCTCTGTATATAAGCATTTATTTGGACTATCGAAGTGTACCTACATATGTGTATTGCTTTGTATAAACATGTATAACAAATATGTTTTTAAATATATAGTTATTCGTTAGTTCTACTTAACAAATGCTCATATTACTTATGGTTATATTATTCTATGTTTAACATATATATAGGTGACTGCATAAATAAATCTTTTATCATATCATAGCTATTTATCTACAATCGATTCACTATTGAATTTAAAAAAAATTAAAATAAAAACCAATAAATTACATTTAAATACAGCAACACTTGAAAGTCTGAGTTTATTAAATACAATTTAAATCCACATATATTTCCTTCCTTATGCATATATACCATCCTTGGACTTGTGTATCTTTATATGTATTACTTTGCATCTCCAATGCACTACCCTATATTTCACCCTATACCTCTCACAATATATCCTCTACCTCCACTCTGACTCATCTCTAACCTCATTCTACTACTCTCTCCAATGCTCTATCCTATTTCTCACCCTATACCTCTCTCAATATATCCTCTACCTCCACCCTCTTACTCATCCCAAACCCCATTCTACTACTACGATCCACAAAATAACCCTTTCTAGACTCTTCCCTCCTCTACCCCTCCATGCATCACCTCAAACCTCTTTTACTATTCAGATCTCCCAAACAAGCCTTTCTTAACCCTTCCCTCTGACTTTTCCCCTCCTACTGCTATGAGCTAAAAAAACATTCTAAATCCTTCCCTCTTCTATCCCTCCACTATCCTTTTCAATCCAAATAACAGACTAACATGTCCACCACTCAAATTAATTTCATATTTCACTATACTAATTCCCCACTAATCCTGTTTGGGTTCTGGAGTAAAGTGCTACCTGCGGAAAAGGGCTTTGACACCTCATCAGGGTAGCAAGGGCTATGTAAATGCAAACCCTTCCCTCTTCTATCCCTCCACTATCCTTTTCAATCCAAATAACAAACTAACATGTCCACCACTCAAATTAATTTCATATTTCACTATACTAATTCCCCACTAATCCTGTTTGGGTTCTGGAGTAAAGTGCTACCTGCGGAAAAGGGCTTTGACACCTCATCAGGGTAGCAAGGGCTATGTAAATGCAAACCCTTCCCTCTTCTATCCCTCCACTATCCTTTTCAATCCAAATAACAAACTAACATGTTCACCGCTCAAATTAATTTCATATTCCCCTATACTAATCTCCCCACTAATACTGCTTGGGTTCTGGAGTAGCGCTTCAACGCCTGGTCAGGGGTAGTAAGCGCTATATAAATACAATTACAATCCTTTATTCTTCATAAAAAGCTGTATGACTTTGGTGACCCATATACATGATATACACGTTGTAGCTAAGTAATACAGTATATGATAAACTCAACTGGAACTTGGGTATGAACAATATTTTATATTGTAGCCTTCGTCTTGGTAAAGATTATAGTGCTAAATATAGCTAGTAGTGTTAGACAGTGTGTAAGTATCTGGGCTGACAAGAAAAACATGCAAGAGAAAGAAAAGAGTAAAGCTAATAGCCTTTGTGTCTGAAAATTCAGTGTAAAACGAAAACATAACCCCAGTTAACATTTTACAATGAGGCACAACTTTTCAGAGATGAAAGATAATTGAGGAAGCAGATTTCAATAGGTGGGACTTGGTCCTTTTAGGTTTGCCTGTGGAGTCCCACAGGGATCTGCTCTGAATACTCTGTTAATCAACATTTTCTTGAGCCTGGCCTAAACACACCTTAGAGTTGGCATTTAAGCATCTCCAAACATTACACAAATCTTCAAGTGCTCTGCGTTTGAACACTCCCAAAAGAGCTTCCAACTAGAGGTCTCGACTGCAGTCAGTTGTGGCCTTGGATGCAATCCAACTTCTTAAAATTGAAGGTTGAAAAGATGGAAGCCTTTGTATGTGGTGACCACTCTCTTGATCTTTGAGTTCTGACGATACACATTGAGAGTTATCTGTGTGCATCTGCACCAGTCATATGACATATGGAGTAGTGAACTCCTGTCACTTAAATTTAAAAATTGATCAATAATATACTAAATACTTCATATCCTAACTAAATCATTGACATTTGTTTTCAGTCACACAAGACTTCTTTCTTTCCTTTCTTTCTTTTCTCCTGTCAACACATTTGTCATGCTCGAATCTACAGAACAGTTCTCAGACTAGCTTATACTAGTTTGAAAATTTAGCTCTAAAATTATTTTCGGAGAGGAGTTCTTTGCTCCATAATGCTGTTTTTTCCTTACAGATGCAACTTAAATACTGACCACAAGTGGATTCATGAACTGAGTGCTCTCTCCTATACTCTCTTCAATGTATTTTCGTTCTTCATCTGAAATGGATGGGTGCTGTGCCGGACTCTCGTAGGATACCAGGATCCAAAACATGTACCAGAATATTCCAAAACTTCCTGAAATCAAAGAAGAGAATCCCAATTAGAGTCCCCATCTTGAAGCGAGGATATACTTCATCCGTGTACCCATCAGGACCTCCTCAACCCTGCTGAATTTTAGGAAAGAGCTGAAGATACACCTCTTTATGTTTAAATGTCTTCATTGATTTTTATAACAGAACGTAATTAGTTTTAATACCAATACAGTAAATATGTGTAATTCTATTATCAATCTTGTAGGTATTAAATGGCTTATAAGTGTAAATAATACGATTAAACCCCCCTCCAAGCCAAATTAATTGAAAACAAGAATCAAGAACCAACAAAGATCAAAAAGATCCTCCCCCCGCTTTTGTCTTTCTGTGGGGGCCCGCACGTCAGTCTGGTATGTGTGTATGGGTATAGTTGTTCATGGAGCTGGTGGTGCAGGCTCAGCGAGGCGTAGTAGACGTAGATATTTAGGGCATGTGAGCTCCCGGAATTCAGAGGTGAGTAGTGTTAGGAAAGGTTTCTAGAGGTCGTGGAACGAGGTTTCTTGATGAGTAAGGGACAGGGATATCTTCTCCATCCCAAATATGTACCATAGACGATGTAGCCACTCCACGTGGGTTGGGATTGTTTCTTTCTTTGTTAAGATATTCTGTAGGGCGGCCCCTAGCACCAGAGCAATCCTTTTGCCTCCGAGCGATTTAAGTGGAAAAGTGAGGTCATTCGGCACTCCTAGTAGGATCTATGCGGGAAAGCGAGGGAGCTGGGTGTCAAAATGAGCATCTACATCGTCTAATACTTGCGACCAGTATCCAGAAACTCGAGGGCACTCCCATAAAAGATGGGTAAGTGTGCCTGGTAAGCCACAGGCTCTCTAACACAGGGGGCTTCAGTCTGGGTTGCCTCTATGGAGTCTTTGCAGGGTCAAGTACCAGTAAGTGGAGATTTTTGTGGCGGTCTCTATACTGGCCATGTTGCTCGCATTGTGGTGAGCCCTGTAGTATATGTCTTCCCACTCCTTGGCTGATAATACTCTTCCTATTTATCCCTCCCATCTCTGTTGGCCCGGGTATTTATCTGCCTTGGGGGGACGCCTAAGCAGGGAGTAAAGCTCAGATATTAAGTGAGAGTCCGAGTGTTTAGTCAGCAACCATTTTTCGAACGGGGTGAGGTGCCTCTCTGCTTTGTCGCGGTCCCCTGCTTGCAATACCCAGTATCTAATTTGGTGGTAGCGAAAGCGCTCAGTCTCAGGGAGATTCTGTTGTGTACGAAAATCGTCATAGGTCAGGGGGCCACTCTCGTCGAAGAAGTGGCCGATAGACCTGCGTCCCTCCCGTGTCCACTGATTGTACGTCCCTGTGACCATCCCTGGTGTAAATTCTGGGTTATTGACTATGGGGGTCAGCGGCGAGGGGAATGTCGTTAGTGCTCTAGTCGTGGCCACCTTATCCCAGACCTTCAGGGGGGTGCGTGTGATGAATGAAAGATAAAGGTTGGCTGGGCGCATTCCTTTACGGAGGAAAGGGATCCCCCACAGTGCCTGGTTCGCTAAGGCTCTGTCCATAAAAAGCAAGTGCTTTTCGGATTCTGGACGTGACTATTCGACCAGCGCTCTTAGCTGCACCGCCCAATAATACTCCTGCAGGTTTGGGACAGCTAGTCCACCCTCCCTTGATGTTCTGTAACATAGTTCTCTGTGTAGTCTGGGCTTCTTATCCCGCCATATAAAGTGCTCGATGTCTCGTTACATGGAATGAATCATTCCTGGGGGGTGTTCTAACGGAAGGGCCTGAAATAGAAACATTATCTTGGGTAAGATTGTCATTTTGATCGCTGCTATGCGACCTAACCAAGATAATGTGTGTGGCCTCCATCTCCTTAGGCATTCTCGTATGTGCTGAAGTAATGCCATGTAGTTCAGTGAAGTAGTGTGTTGTATGTTTGCCGTGAGTTGGATACCTAAGTAGGGTATAGCTTCTTGGGACCATTGTATTTGGTAGTCACGCTTCCGTTCCGCTTCTGTGGCTTTTGTGAGAGACGGGTTAAGGGCTCGGGATTTGTGAACATTGATTTTGAATTCCGCTGCTTGTGAAAAGTGGTCCAGCTCTGCCATAAAGGCAGGTAGAGAGACTTTGGGATTTTCCAGGGTTGCCACTACGTCATCTGCATACAAGCTCATCTTGTGCTCCTCCCCTCCAAACCTCACCCCTGTTATCAGAGGGTTGCTGCGGACTTTATGGGCCATGGGCTCCATGTAGAGAGCGAAGAGAAGTGGGGAAAGGGGGCATCCCTGCCTCGTACCCTGCTGAATGAGAAAGGGAGAGGATGTTTACCCATTCACCCGGACCGACGCTCTTGGTTTAGTGTAGCTGCTTAGCACCCAGCCCAGAAACCTCTCTGGGATACCGAAGAGTCTCATTGTTGCCTGTAGATGGGGCCAGTGTACTCTGTCGAATGCTTTTTCAGCGTCGATGGACAGAATCATACACTTGGTGCTAAAGCGCTGGGCTTTATCAATGAGGTGTAGGAGGCGATTTGTGTTATCTGCGCATTGTCGGTTGGGTACAAATCCTGCTTGGTCCGGGTCAATCAGTCCTGACAGCAGGGGAGAGAGGCGGTGCGCTAGAATCCCTGTGAATAGCTCGAAATCGACATTGAGGAGGGATATTGGCCTGTAAGACGCTCACTGTTATTTGTCCTTGCCAGGCTTGTGTATCACCACTATCGATGCCTCTAGCATCGTTGATGGAAGAGGGAAGAGATCCTGATTGCATTGTACAGCCTCGTGAGTATCGGAGCCAGGGTACAGCAAAAGGTTTTATAAAAAAGGGATGGGAAGCCGTCTGGGCCTGGGGACTTAAGCATTTTATGTCTGGCGATGTCAGAGATCACTTCCTCCAGCGTAATTGAGGATTCGAGAGACTCTGCCTGTTCAGATGTTATTTTAGTGGTGGTCATGTTTTGCAGGTATTGGGCTGGGCCGTCTGGGCGTAGGCCTTGTGACCCATATAGCTCTGCATAATATTGGTGGAAGGCCTCAGCAATACCCTGGTCTGTGTGCTGCTCTTGCCCTTGCGGGTTGACCACTGATGAGATGCTGGAGGTTTGCCTCTGCGCCCTAAGTCTGTTAGCTAATAATCTCCCACATCTATCTCCTCCCGGGTAAAAGGTGTGCCTCAAACACAGCGCTGTGTATTCCGCCCTGTCTAGATCTAATCCTGCCAGCTGAGCTCGAGCCGCCTCCAGCTGTCACCAGATCCTGGGGGTGCCCGTTCTCTGGTGTATTCGCTCTAGCTCCTGTACTGCCTGTGAGAGCTGGTCTCTCTTTTCTTTACAGTTTTTGTTATCTGCTGCGGCAATGGCTATCAGCTCCCCCCTAATGACCGTCCAAGAGGATTGCTATTGGGGTTTCTGGAGTGTCGTTTACTTCTAGGTAATTTATTATTGCTTTTGTTATTTGCTGCACCACTTCTGAGCGATGGAGCATTGTTTCTCTCAGGCGCCAGGTGTGGGGCAGGGGACGGTTGTCGGGAAGGGTTAGTGTCAAGCTAAGTGCTGAGTGGTCCGATAATGAACGAGCTAGTATATCGATTTGACGAACCAGAGTTATGAGTGCTGCGGAGGCAAGAAAGTAATCTATCCTGGCATAGGTCTTATGGGAATGAGAGTAAAACGTGTACTCCCTGTCTGTAGGATGAAATGTCCTCCAAACATCTGTCAGTCCTGCCTCTTCCAATGCAAAGATACACCTCTTTAAAGAACACTACAGCATGACGCAGTGACAGTCCACTTCCGTTCTCAGAACCCAGCTACCCTTCCAATCCCTTGCTGGCTATCTTTTTTGCCTTTGACCCTTATAGTGCAGCACTGGCTTTTGGCTGGGCTCCCGCTATACAGATTCCACGGACATACAACATACAGATGGAGTGGGACTTGATCTAGTGGGAACTAGCAGTTGTAAGTGAATAGGGGCCTGAAGCAATACCATTTCAATGGCTCCCAAGTACAACCTAATGTAGACATGGACAAGCAAGCAGTGTGATGTTATAAGATTGTATATGTATAGATTAGTATTTTGCTCATTGTAATTGTTATAATGGAATCTCCCACTAACAATATCCTACTGAGCTCTATTGTATAGCCCTGTATTAGGGGTAATTGTAGAACAACATGCATGTCACCACAAAAATTGAGCCAGAAATATTTATCATTCACCAGAAAACAGAATGTGACTGTAAGTGTACCCTATCAAATTCACCCAGACATGAATTTCCTTCTGAAGTATGTGGTCTGGGAACAGAAGTGGCATTTGGAACAGGTAGAAACCTAGGGTACTTAAATTGTATATTTTTATGCCTTGGAGGACAGGATCTAATAAAAAGAGCCACCAAAGCATTGCCCATGCTCTTATACCTGAAAATCAATTCAACCACGTCATAGTTGGAGTTAATTGTGGACTTCCTCTTCGTGCTGATGATATCTGCGCGGATTACAGAGCGACAACCCCTGATGTGTCTGATCCAACGGGTCACTTTATTTTTGAGGGAATCTTCCCCTTCGGGCACAGTGTTGGGGAATAATTTAGAAACATTAACAATCATTATAGACATAGCAAAATTATCTTGCTTGTTGATGGATGGCAAGGAGAACCTAGATTCTTAGCCTGGATGAACCCTCTGGTTGAACTTGCGGGCTATTGTAGTCCGAAAAGAGTAAGCATTGGGAGAAAAGAATTTAGTAGGCTAGCCTTTTGGGCTGTTCAGTCTAATATTAGCTGTACTTTTTGCATATGTATAACTGAATTCCTAGATGGGGTCTGTCCTTTTTTCTGATGTTGCTGCAAATAATCTGGTCTCAAGAGTCGAATGGGAAAAGGATCGGGTTGAGGTGTTGCCGGTGAGCAAGAGGAGGATTGATCAGTGGGCATTTTAGAATTAGTCCCGTTTTGAGCTACAAGTTGGTTCCAAGTAACAGACATTAAATCAGTGATCAATGATATGCAATGTGCCTGATCAACATGGGGAGAAGAGCACAGAATATGTATTTGGTCAATATGGGAGTGACCATCAGAGGGGTACGAAACCTCTGCGGGGCCTGACAAAGGTGCGAAGCAATTGCTACAGGGTAGGGGATCATCGGGAAGAGAGGAACAATGGTTCACTGATAGAATCTCGATGTAACAAACATCGATGTTAAAAATATCGAGGAAAAAATATTGACTACAAAAATATCAACTCCCATACCTAAATATCGACTCAAAAATATTGAGGTAAAAAATATAGATGTAAAAAATATCAATTTAAAAATATATATAAAATAAAATAATATATAATAAATATATTAAATACTAACATTGTTTTCAACAAAAGAAATTACATTTAATATACATTTTAACTCAATATAACAAATAAACTTAATTAAAAAAATATAAACACACAAACATAATTTATACATATACATATATTTACTTAAAATTAATTTATTAACTATTATCTTTATTTCATTTTTAAACTTTAAAATTATATAAAAATAAAATATATACATATATATATATATCAATAATTTAAAATAAAAAAACATTCTATAATAAATTAAAACATGAAACTATTAAAAAGATTTAAACTAACATTTCCCAATACAATAAGTTAAACAGTAGGGAAAGTGTTGGATAGTAAAATAATTAAATTTACTATTCCAACTCCAGTGAGTGCAACAGTAGGGAAAGTGTTGGATAGTGGAGGGGTAAAAATTACTATTCCCACTCCAGTGATAGCAACAGTCGGGAAAGTGCTGGATAGCGGAGGGGGAAAATTACTAATAACACTTAAACAGTTGGAAAAAACAAAAAATATTACAATATTTAACAAATCATAAAAATAAAAAAACAATATTTAAAAAGTATAAAGTTAAATATATTAAACATATAAAAAGAACACATATTATAATATTAGTTACATATAAATAAACCTACAAATAATATATTAAATGAATTAATAAATACATTTATAAACAATAATTATTTAAAAGTAACAAATATTAACAAACAAAAAAATTATTTAAACAAAAATATCTTTATTTTATTTCATACCCTACAACGGTGGTTCCCAAACTTTTTTGACCCGTGGCTCCCTTGACCTAATTGGCAGTTGGCCGTGGCTCCCCACTATTTTTTTACCGGAAGCCAAAACTTGCTGCTGTGTGTATTTTGTGCATATTTTTATATCCGTCCTCTTCAATCCTTCCACTATCCTTTTTCAATCCAAATTAAAATCTCACATGTCCACCCCGCAATTTAATTTCATATCTCCCAATACTAATTCACCACTAATCCTCCTTGGATGCGTGCTACTCGCTGAAATAGTGCTTCGACAAGTGTAGTAAGCGCTAAATAAATGCAACTACAATATAGACATCGATTGTTGTTACCGCAAAATAGCACTGACCGTAATCGTTCTGAATTCACCGGGAAACCCAATATAGTAGTTTCACACCCGATAGACACTGCAGAAATCGGAACTTCTGAACGCGAAATGACCTTTGTATTTTCATATTTCCTTCTGCTTCTTCCCTCGTCGCCCAGCCAGTCCTTATACCCCATCCCAGTACTGCCCCATCCTCTTCCTGCAGCCTCATAACTTCCCAACCTGCTTGCTCATCTTAAAAAATTACTCGGGATACGGATTTGGGAGGCGCAGGAAGGGGGCTGCACTCAAGTCACACCCGGTTGTCAAGTGAAAGTGGGGCACGGGGTGTACCCGGGAGCCGGGATGAGGGCCAGTTCCACTCTGGGTGGCTCTTGTGTGAGAAGACCCCGGAGGCAGGGAGCCAGGGTGTGCACCGTGACGTTCATCCGGAAGGACCTGCCTGGCTTGTCTGCAGTGTCAGTCAGGACTGAGCCCTGATATCGCCGACTCCTTCCTCTGACTCGTCAAGTTGTGAGTACCACACCGGGGCGGCTCTTTAGGGATGTGGCATTTCAACCCCGCCCCCCCCCCCGCAAACAATCAGCAGGCCAGAAAGAAATCCTTACCCCCCAGGAATGAATTGCAGGATCGGCATGCAGACGAAAAAATAGGTACTTTAATGTAAATATTAAACACATTCAAGTTTAAAGTTTAAGTTTTACACTTAAATGAAACCCTTGAAGCAAATGCGAACCATGGGGGGGCTCCCAGCGTTGCTTGTGACTTCAATTTACCCTGGACAAGCAAAGTTGTCTCTGTCCAAGGCGGGTTGGAGACACGAGCAAAACACACAATGAAGAACAAATGATCCGATGCTGCTCGAGCCGAGGCTCCTAGCGCGGTGACACCTTAGATAGCGCGTGCAGATGCACAGTGACACATTGGGCAATAAATCAGGGCCGAATGTCGACGCTGCACGAACCGAAGCTCCCAACGCGTAGGGCAGTGGTTCCCAAACTGTGTGCTTGGTGCGCGGCGCCCCTGGCTAGTTTTGACGGCGCACCGGGGTGCCACGGCGCACAGATTGGGAACCACTGCCCTACAACACCACACCAATAACAAAACACTTCAACATCTTAAATTACATTTATTTCATTATTAACATAATTAATAATCAATTAAAAAATGTCTTATTAATAAAAAAATAAACATTAATTGAGTACACAAGCTTTAACACTCTAATATCCACAACACACACCTAAATTAAACTATAAAATAATAAAACACAATTATATATTATTTTTAAAAGAAAAACTATTACTATTAACAACCAATAATTAAATAACAAAATTTTATTTAATACCCACCCTTTACCCCTTTAAAAGTAAAAACAAAACACAAAAAATAAACATTTACTCAAAATAAATATAGAGTAATTAACATTAATTAACAACTATATATTAATTAATTAAACACAAATTACTTCCCACCCTTTACTCCTATAAACACCACAACACACATAAAATTAATTACACAAGTACCATAATTAAAAACCAATTAATTAATTAAAATCAATTAACAACTAATGATCAATTCATCAATTAAAAATAATTTACTTCCCACCCTTACCAGCACTTACACCTATAAAAACTACCACACACAAATATAATTAATTACATCATTACCAAAATCAATTACAAATTAATGAATTAAAATGTATTAACAACCAATTATTAATTCATAAATTAAAAATACATTTCTTCCCACCATTTACACCTATAAACACCACAACACACACCTAAAATTAATTACACAATTACCATAATTAATTTCCAATTAATTAATTAAAATTAATTAACAACCAATTATTAATCAATTAATAATAAATTACTTTACACATTTAACACTATAACATCTCAATTAAACAAATATTAATAAATAAAAAATAATCTATAAATTAAATATAATTAAATTACTTCCCACCCTATTACCCTATAAACCCACAACCCGCTACGGAAATAAAAATGCAAAAATATAATTTAAAAAAATTAATACATTTAATATAATTAAATTACTTCCCACCCTATTCCCCTATAAACCCACAACCTGCTACAGAACTAAAAACGCAAAATTCAAATAAAAAAAATTACAAAAATTATATAATTTAATTACTTCCCACCCTATTCCCCTATAAACCCACAACCCGCTACGGAACTAAAAGCGCCAAATTCAAATAAAATATTTTTATGACTATTAAAAATTTAACACATATATTAAAAATACAAACAAATCTTATACAAAAAAACATACATCACATACATATAAAATATATACTAAAATACATAACAATAATAAAAAACGATATTTTTAACAACTATATTTTTGCAAACGATATTAAACACCGATATTTTTAAAATCGATATTACTTACCTTAAGTCGATATTCTTGACCACGATATTCTTGCTGTCGATATTCCTGACCCACGATATTAATGACTCGATATTTGTGCAACTCAATATTTTGTACTCGATATACTGTCTCTGCACCAGGAACAATGCAGCCGGCTACAACAGATTCACAGTTAAAATCTTCGGGACAAAATAAAATCGATTTGGGAATTTGGGGTTGGGATTTTTTAAACATCCCTGAGATTTGTTTTTCCTTAAGAAAAGGATCTGTGTTAGAGGAACCGGAGTTAGATGCGTCTAATGGGGGGATGGATGAAGTTGGACCACGTATTTTCTCACATTCTGAAAGCAAATCATCATTGCGATCAATGGCACAATTATCGCCAATCATTTTATTAGCTTTTTTGATTTTGGTTTTAGATGGCCCAAGCCTCCCTCCGTGGCCTTTTTTTTGCCCATCGAGAACACTTTGGAAAAAGCACTTGCAAAAATAATTCAAGAACCCTCCCGCCTAAGGTCACCACTGTGACTGGACTTACAAAAGAACAAATATTAAGAAAAAGAACATGCAATGCAAAGCCAATGAGACAAAATTATACAGTGAGTCCACCTAAACAAAGACTTGACAGGCAAAGGAAGGAGTGACAAAGTGCTCTATAAAATATAGTAGCTGTAAAGAGTCACAATTTGAAATACTTAAAAAAAACAAGGGCCACATGTATCATTATTACAAGTAGCGATTACCTAATTGCGATTTTCTCCAAATCGCAATTAGGTTATCGCTAATCCTAATGTATGAAACTGTTTTCCGTTTCATTAGCGATTCTTAATGGGTCGCAAATAGACCTACTTCATGCATATTAATGAGGTAGGTCGCAATTTGCGAGCCATTAGGAATCTATGCCATCACAGGGATGGTGGCCTGCTGAGGTCAGCAGACCCCATGTCTGTGATTGCTTTTAAATAAAGCAGTCTTTTTTGTTTTTAAATGCTGCCCGTTTTCCTTAAAAAAAAACGGGATGCATTTAAAAAGAAAAAATGAAACTTTGCAGTTTCATTTTTTAAGAGTAGGCAATGGTCTGTGGTACACCTGCCTGCTCTTAAAAATGTTTTTACAATCAATCACAAAGGGGAAGGGGTCCCTTACCACCTACTTGAAGTAGGTGGTAATATGAGAATGTTTTGCGTCCCATTCACAGTCACAAAACATTCATGCATACCGTTAGGATTCGGTATTTGGAAGGGACGCCCTAAACACGCCCCTTCCAATTACCGAATTGCAAGCCCATTTTGCGATTCGGTAACAGGTTACTGAATTGCAAATTAGGGTTTGCTACATCTAAAAAGCATTTTTGGCGTTCGCAAATGGGCCGATTCTGGGAATCGGCCCGTTGGCAAAGGCAATAATGCTGGATGATTGTGCCCCTATGTCCGCAAAAAAATCCAGCAAAATGTCCACAAAGTTGACAATACCTTGAAGAGAAATGTTAGAGGGGTGGCCCAGCCCAGCCTCCTACAGACACCGACGGGCGTGGAAAGGCCAGGGCTTGGCCCGGGCACGGCCCGTGCAGCGAGGCTTTTGAAGGCCTTTAATAGAGTTGATCCGGTGCAGGTGTGGGGCCAGGAGGAATTCTGGGACAGGTAGTCCCCAGCAGTCGCGGTGGCTCTCCCCCAAAGCCTGGCAGCTGTACAGTAAGTACTCCCCCCTCAGTGATCAAGGGTCTGGGCGAAGTGATAGAGAACGCCCCAACAGCGCCCCAGGAGCTAGGGGCCAGGGTAATGCAGAGCACATCTTCCAGGGCAGCGGGGCTTCTGTGGGTCTTCAATAGCATTGATCTGCTGCAGGTGTGGGGCCAGGAGGAATTCTGGGACAGGTAGGCCCCAACGGTCACGGTCCTGCGGCGGCTCTCCCCCGTGCTTGGCAGCTGTACAGTAAGTACTCCCCCTCAGTGATCAGTGATCAAGGGTCCTGGCGAAGTGATAGAAAACGCCCCAACAACGCCACAGGAGCTAGGAGCCACGGTAATGCAGAGTACGTCTTCCCTATCATTTTCTAGAATTTTGCTTCTAAAAAACTATGGGGATCAAAATATAGACCCCCAAATGTAATATAACATTTCAAACTACTATTTCTATAACATATTGTACATGCCAGGCTGACCTTCCAATTGATATCATACTGCTAAGTGTACTCTTTCTGTGATCTACCAATTCAGTATTCCTGTTTACAGTCAATCATATGTGAACAAGCATGGTCACTCAAATCCCACATCAGTTAGGCTAATCCAATAATAACATCAATATTGGTACTGCGTTGGAGGTTGGTGTCAGTGCTATGCTTCCATTCATGGATAGAATCTCGATGGATGCGCCTTTCAGCCACGTGCCATTTCTAATTAGGTCAAGATTATTGCATAAAGGGGGCAAAGAAGGTGATCTGGTGTGTGATGTTCCATTGGCATGCCTCATCTGGAGACAGGCCAAAGGACCAATGCACAACTGCATTTGTTTCAAATTTTTCAAAATATAAGATAAACAACTTTTTGTAAATTGGCATATGGGCAGAGGTTCGTCATTTTTATATATATATATATACCCTTTCAGGCTTAGAGTGCCGCATAACTAATGCAAAAATGAAGCAGGGAACTCTGGGTAGTTCCCAAGTTTAGGTGGAGAGCACCCCTATATAGAGTCATCCACACCAGGCTTTGGAATCCAAAGTTGTAATACTGTGCCTGGAGTGGTAAAAGGCTTTTGTCATTTTACAGCTCGGCATGGATGGCACTAGCAAATCTTATGCTTAAAGACTGTGTACTATGAATGGAAAAATACTTTGTCCCTTTCTAGCTCAGCATGGATGGCACTGTGCTAATCCTATGCTTAAAAACTTTGCTAGAAAAACAGATATTTGAAGTGGGCAGATTTTAGAGCGTCGCTGGTGTTGTAGGGTGCGCCATATAGGAGCTGCTCTCCAATCACAAATGCCAACTGTGTTCATCTATCCCTCTCTTGCTACAGGCGGACAGTGGTATCACGCAGAAAAAATCTGGGAGGTCTAGCTACTTACCATAGACATAAAAGACAGAACTCCACCCAGAATACTGGACCAGCACCCCAGCCAATGGCATGGCGACCACTGCACCAGCGTAGGAGCCTGCAGAGGAACAGAGGGCCAAGTTACAGAATACCAAAAACAAACAACCAGGAAGGGAAGGTGAGACAACAGCCAAAGGGGAGGAATGCTTTCTGTCTTAGGTGAACACTGCTTTGCGTTGTAAAGCTTACGATGAAAGGAGAATGTTTTTACCGCAGAAAGCTGTGGTGGCGAGTCTGCTGCGCTCCAGCGGCGGGGCCCACTTACTCCAGATACCATGGCACGCGGGGTATGTTACCCCCTTGCCGAAAGCATGAGGGAAGGGAGAGAAAGTACAATACAAAGAAAAAGTGGATGGAGCGGGTGGACATAAGGAGTAAAGGTGGAACAGAAGAAAAGGAACCAAGAGGTGGGGATACAGAGTGGCAAAAGGAGAGGGAAAAAGGAGGAAGAAAGAGGAAAATTGAAATGACGGGAAGGCAGAGAGAAAAAGGAGAGGAGAAAGGAGACGTGGCAGAGGGGGAAAAGAGAAAGAACATAATAATGGGGCAGAGAGATAGTGAAGAGCAGAAGTAGCATGAGGGTCAATGAGAGATCAAATCGTAATGAGAAGACAGTCAGACGGATAGATAGATAGATAGATAGATAGATAGATAGACAGATTGCAAGGGAGCATGGGAAAAAACAATGACAGATATGTGAGGCCGAAAGATGGAACCATGTAGATAGAGAAAGAGAGGGAGAAATAAAGGAGGGTAATAAACAGAAAAGAGCGGAGAGAGAAACAAGACAAGAAAAGAAAAGCGAGTGAGTAATTTTCAGAGACACTCCACATTCTGAAACCATGAAAACACCTCCACCCCAGGGCTGGGAAATTTCCCAAAACATATTTTAACGATTGTGTTCCCTTTCTGCTTACACAAATCCCTTTCTGCTTACACAAATGAAGCAATTGTATTTTGCACCGCAACCGCTGCTTTTCAGAGATGCCAACCACATAGCTCAGTGTGCATTTGTGTAAAACGCTTCTTTCGCATGGGACACACTGCTGAAAGGATGAAGAAGAGCGCCTTCTACATTTCTGCTGTGTAAATGTCTAAGGCAAATGACTTGGCCTTTGATGACAGTGTTAGATCTAGGCCGGCCATCTTGGCTAGTTTTCTTTTCATGCATCATTTACTAATGTAGATACATTATTTGTTGAACAGACTACCGAGACTACTGGAAGGCTTTGAAAAGCCCGTCACATAGGAGCCAGTAAGTATAGGCGCAAAGCAAATGAATAAGGCCCTACCTACCGCCTCTGTATTAGTCTTTCTTCCACCTCCCCTCCTTCACTCATGTAGTCCTCTGCTGCACTGTCAACACAAACAACTCTCTCATTGTTGCAGTCATAGCTGCTCCTTTTAGGTAGTATTTCATAAACTGTCCGACCCCCTCCAAACAATAGGCAAAACATACTTATGTTGGGTGGCCTAATGCAGCGGATTGGCAGACCTTAATCAAAGCAAGTCTCTGACTGAATTGGAAATATGCAGGCCTTAGGTTTCCCTCACTCAGTGCTTGCACCAACCCATGGAGCTGTCCACACTAGCCTTCATCACTCTGTAGATACCAATGACAGGCCACTTCTCTTTCCCCCTCAACCTGAGAAAACTGCTTACTGACCCCCACCCACCCCCGACAATATTTGTGCCTTCACCAGACCATGCAACCAATCACAGCCCTTTAAAAACACCAAGGCACTTCAAAACAAAAGCATTGAGGAATCTGAAGCAACCTACATCTCAGCCAAGCAAACCAGCAAACTGAGTGATTCTGATCACGAAGCTTTGATGGAAAACATCCATGTCACCATTCACCTGAGCCTGCTGGCTCCTCTGCGAACCACAAAGCCAAAGAGCTGCTTTAAATCAACAAACATATGGTCCGTGGTGAGCTAAGTGAGCTCAATCACACCGGCCATAACCTGGAAGGCCAAAGCCAGAAACAAATTCAAGTAAAGAAGATAGGCTCTGCTGCAAAAGGGGCAGAAGGAGCTGCCACAAAGTCATTAAGAATACCAAAAAGGCCTGCCTTGGTGAATGCACCAGTGAGGCCACAAATCAAACTAGGGGGCTCCATAGTATCTTTCTTGAGATGCCAAGACTGGAAGCCTCCAAAAAAAAAATTGCGACTTGGCATCGGTGGGAAGTTCATCTATTTCCTTCCTTCCACTGATTGACCAAAGAAAAGTATTAAGGGTGGCACAAAGGAGGAAAGTCTTCAACATCCTGTGGAGCTGGGCATAGTGGCGTGCATAAACCAGTTCCGCCTTTCACTCAAGGCAGAGCTTGCGCATGTGATCAGTGCATTCTGCCTGAATGAAGTCAAGACGGATATCCATTCGCTATTATTTGAGAGGCCTGAAAACATAGGAGCAACCTCCTTGCACCCTGAACGTTAGGAATCTGGTTTTTAGAGCTGATCCTGATCTCTCATTCATTCCCTCGGTCAACATAGCGGTTACCGGCATCCACTTGTAGCTCTCGCTCCTCAGGAGAATCCTCCCACTCCGAGAAATGGCCGCTGGGCAGTGGAGCTGTGAGCCCATGTGATGCCTGCTTAGGCTCTTGTAACATTGTTAACATTGGACCCTTAGTGAAACTATTCACCAGACTTTAGAGGTACAAGGCCAAAATGCAAGAATCAGGGGTGCAGCTTCAGGGGGGGGGGTTGTTTGGGGTGTTACACCCCCCTAATAAATATATTTTCTGGTAAATAGTTGGGTACAGCTGCTTTCACTCGGGTATGGTGAGGTGTCTGTCGGAATTCACCAGGAATTTTTCCATACACACAGATAAAAATGCACAACACTCTCTCCCTCTCTCTGTTTTGAAAGCCTTCAAAGATGTTGGTTATTTTACAAAATATTGTGTTTACTCACACTTAGTACCCCAACCAATCTGTGTTTCTCTCCCTTGCCACTGCCACTTAAGCCCCCCAGCTCTGCAGCAGCACAGCTACAGAATGGCTTGAAAGCAAGTAGTGGCTTCCATTAGACTGATAAATAACATTCAGAGTTCTTGGTACCACCGACAAGGCCAACTATGGCAAAGGTCCCCGTCACCTCTGAGCTCACTAAGTGCCCAAGAGAAATCTATGCGCAGCAACAGAAAGCCTTATCTCCCAACAAGCCTTGCACAAACGTGAAGGCAGGTGTCTGGGAGTCAAGACGCCGTTATTATGGAATCCATTGACCCAAAGTCCGAGGGTAGAACCGAATTACAACCTTTTCACAAAAGGCTGCAAATAGAGCTGTTGCAGTACTTGTTCCAGTGACAGAAGACTGCCGGACTGTGACCCTCCTCTCACTTACTGGACTCCAAATTATCCACTCTGTATCTCATCTAGTGCTCTGAAGTAACCGAAGTGAGCCTCGTATTGCTTTGCAAAAATTCAAAATAACTAGATTTGGTCCATCCTATATCTTTTTTCTGTCTAATTCTCTCTGCAGTGGTTTAAAAGACTCCTTTACCTCACTACTTGTCTGCGCTGTTGTCCGTAGCAACGCTTTTGCTGTTTATCCCTCTGACCTCCACCTCCTGTACTTGTAACTTTCATTCACATTGAATATTTAAACTCTGATGTGTCACATGGTACATGCTTTAATTGACCGATCTTGATAATCTTGCTTAATGCTAACATGTTGACTATTCGTCCCATTTTTATCTCTACCTCTGAATTGGTTAGTTCCTGAAGACTTTGTACAGTATGTTACAACTTAATGTGCCTGTGAAGCACTTGACTACCTTTCGCAGGCTTGGTCAGTTTAATAAACTACATAAGTACATACATCTGTGTAAATCATTCCCATTGCCTCTATATATGGTGAAGAAGTGAAAATGAGTGCGGATGATAGACCTTCCACTGTGTTTAATACAAGTCTGGTGTATTAGGTGTGCATGGCTGAGGTGCTACAAATAACATGCAGCTTGTTTTAGTGCTGTCAATAATCCCCCAATCTAAGACATCACTATGGATTTTGCAAATTGGATTAATCCTAATGTCATTCAACCCTCAAATGTTTGTCACTGAAATGAGCAGCAGACTATTCAAATTGTTTAGAGCAGAACCCTATATCCATAAAACTCATGTGACATAACATGACATGTGCATTTGTAAATCACAGGTTGAACCCAAGAGGCATCTGTGTGCAGAATAAACAATGTTTATTGTGAGATGTTTAGGCCTGGCTTGACAGCTTAAACCGGCTGCTAGACATTTTGTATGCAATATAAAGAGAGTCAGCTTTTGATCAAGCACCTTCAGTTACTGGCTTGTTTGGGTCAGCCCACTTCAGCCACTGGTAGAAATACTGTCAATCACATCTTGGATCAGCCCAAAGAAGTGTTTCTAAATTACCATCATGCTACTAACAACTGGGCGTATCATTCCTCCTCTTAGAGTGTGCCTTTGTTGCAAAATGTGAGTTACATTGATTTCAGAATGTCGAAGGGACTATTTGGTGAACACAGAAGCCGTATTGAAAAGAAGGTTTCCGCCTCTGAAAGCAATACATTCTCACTCAAAGTATAATCTATGTGTCATTTGTTACTTTTAATGAAAATCAATTTTGATTTGAAAAAAAGCTATATAAAAGTGATTTTCTTTAAAAAATGACACATGGCAAACACTCTTTTTACATACTTTTCTGGTGATTGGTGTCATTGCTTTAGTCTAGCTTCAGATTCATTGCAGAGGTCTTGTCCGGTTGTGTTTCTGATAGAGGCGGCTGCTGCATGTGTTTGTTTCTTGGGCTGCGCCCTGCTGCAGCTTTTCCAGTCGGAGGACTATTACGGGTGTTGTTGTGTAGCCATAAGTCATGAAGATGTGCAGCAGCCATTATGAATTGTGATCACGGTGGGTCTGCACTATGTATTCGTGCCAGACCTCACTGTCACCATTTCCTGCACTCATGTTGAAAAAAGTTAAGCCAATGGTGTGGCCATATTGCAATAGTGTGGATTTCTTTAAAGCTGAGCAAGATTTTTAAAACCAAACTACGGGGAAAAACCACGTAGCTTTGTACTACGAAAGACTGTGTATGACTAAATATATCATGAATTCTGAACTTTTACATTTTTTTTTATATATGACAGTATGCTGGATGAAATAGCACTGTTTTTGATAGCATGCTCAGCAGTTCATAAAAAGGAACTCTGCAGTATATAATTCAGCTCTCCTTGTCATGACAGTGGCACCAGATCTGTGCCTTTTGATCTGTCCAATTTACATGTTGGAGAAATGTTTGAAATTTCCAATCTCAGGGGGGCTGATTCACAGAACTAATCTGAGATAAAATCCTAAACTTACTACTTTTGGTATTCACAGAAGGCATTTAGTAGTAGTAAAGTTAGGACTCCTAACTTTACTACTACTAAACTGAGATAAAATCCTAAACTTACTACTTTTGGTATTCACAGAAGGCATTTAGTAGTAGTAAAGTTAGGGCTCCTAACTTTACTACTACTAAACTGAGATAAAATCCTAAACTTACTACTTTTGGTATTCACAGAAGGCATTTAGTAGTAGTAAAGTTAGGACTCCTAACTTACTACTACTAAACTGAGATAAAATCCTAAACTTACTACTTTTGGTATTCACAGAAGGCATTTAGTAGTAGTAAAGTTAGGACTCCTAACTTACTACTACTAAATGCCTTTGTGAATACTGAAAGTCGTAAAGTTAGGATTTTATCTCAGATTAGTTCTGGGAATCGGCCCCTTTATGTTTATCTGACTTGCACTCCACTCTCCAGGTCTCAACAAATCAGAAGCTAAGTTGGAGAAACTACACTAGAAGGGTCAGACTGGCCTGTGGGGCAGTGGGCTGGCCTGATAGGTCATTGAGTGGGCCATTTTCTGCTGTTTGTGGGCCTGCTTTATGGTCTGTTGAGCCGGTTTTTACTTTTAATGTCCTTGAAATTTAAACAAACATTGCCTACAGCAAGCTCCAATCCATGCCTATGTAGCATGTCTTTAGAAGTTCGAAACTGTCACAATTTGCAAATGTAAACCACTTTTTTTAGCTACCTAATTCACTATTGGGCAGGGGCGGCTGGTGGAATTTGAAACTGGTGCGGGATATGCAGAACGAATCAACGTATGCGAGTGAGCGCAGCGAGCGAGCCCGATGGCAATAAGGGGGTTTCGGGGGGGGTTCTCCCCCCGTGAAGAAATTCTTTAAAAATTGGCATCTTTTGGTGCGATTTTCAGCACTATTTCTGTGATAAATGGACTAAAAATTCAGTTCTTCTAGGCATTCATAAAAGAAAACTCATACATTATTTCAGAGAATTTCTGGGTTGCCAAGCAAGTCTGACTTCTGTAGAGGGCTAGGGTACTAAGCAAGACTGCTTTGGCTCTACCCTTTCCAATAGAAAGCACTAGTTAGCGATGTGAACAAGTTCAATGGACAAATCTGGGGTCTACTCTAGGGAGAGTCCCTCTCCTGAGAAATAAATTAAAAAAAGATTGCAAATGGTGCATTTTAAAGCAAATGAATGCAGCGATAAAGCAAGGCTTATTACTAAGCAGTGGGAACGTATAGTCTTGAAATATTAAACACATTAAAAACTGCCCCAGACCACTAAAGTTGAGCAGCACGCACCATGATAACAAACCCCCCATCTCCCACAATCACCCACCCACAAGTTTACAATATTGTACCTCCCCCACCCTTCTCTGACAATCTGCCTTAACACCCCCAAAAACATTCACAACTAAACTTGTAATTTTTGTAAAACGCTGAAAATGTGCATTACTGACCTAAGCAGTGGATCAGCAGACTGACCTTTTCCCTTGTGACCATAGTAACGGACTAAACCAAAAGCACCCAGGGTAGAGGGGTGGGAGGAGAAGGAAGTTGAGAAGATTTAAAGTTTGGGATTTCAGTATTTCATAGTGCTGCTAATTAGGGGCATGTGTGGTGCATGTAGAGGGTAGCTTGTGGTATTTAATGTCAGACGTTTTCCGTTTTGTGGCTTTGTGCGAAAATAACAATAACTTTTTTGCAGCTTCCTACTTGAAAGCTAATGAGCTGTCCCATATAGAAGGTGTGTCTGCACCTTTAAGACCACTGTGACTGGCCAAAAACAACACCCTCTGCCTCCTTCTAAAGAAGTGTATAAATCGCAGGAGTATGCCTTACGTCTGTCATTCGCTGCGTTACAAAGACGGGTCTAAAGCAGGAGGCGCTACATAAAAACAATAGTTGGTTAACAGCGAACCAAACAGGCAGGCCACACAAAGCTTCAATGAGAGGGGCTCTATCTTCACAACTTAACTGAGACTGCCTTCACATCGAGCAAAAATAAGACATGTGGCCTCTTCACATGCAAGAGCTACTAATTAATTTCAGCACCAGGTTACACATTTCTTTCATGATAGGTAAACAATGCCTCTGACAAGTGCTGCTCTCCGCCAGAAACAGCACCGAAATTACACCCAAATGCTGAAGAATGTTTTAAGCAAGATTCATGACCATAAGCACTGAGAATGAAGTACAAGCGCGCGGGGCGCATCTATCTGCAAGCAGCGCTCGGCTTAAGCGGCTTTCCATCCGTCTGAAGCCAGAGCGCGGTAACACAATATCTGCGGCTCCAATTTTCGCAGGCTTCCTTCTGATTGGAAGGTGCACTTAAACATGGGTTAAAGGACACATATAAAACTGCAATCAACATACAAAGCACCCAGGTGAGACATACACTAGTCGGAGGTGCACAATCGCACGTAGCTCAGCGCTTGGACGCATGTTTTTCACAAGGCGACATTAATTCAACATTACCTCGCGGAGTGACAATGGCCTTGTGCGCAGACGTAGCGTTAGCGCCATTTCATTAATGCATTCACACTCCACGCTCAGGTTCATCGCGATCTGTCGCGACCTGACCCATGCCGCCCACGGAATCGACTAGTCCATCCTTACAAGTATCTGTTCTCCAAACTTCAATGGAAACCCCTACAGCACGCGCTCGTGTGCGAGGAAGAAACATGCGCACGATTACTCGCACACAAATATAACAGGTGTATTTACAGGGCACTCGCCCCCTCCCCCACACACACGCACATATACGTTTTTTTGCGCTAGTGACAGACAGCTGGTGCTTCTTTCACAAACACACGCGCTTTCACCAGCACCCTGTCCCCCGACGCACAGGCGAACGTAGAAACACAAACTGATGCAATACACTAATTCACACGCTGTCACAGACAGATGCATACTTAAGGAGACACAGAGCTGTATCACTCATACACAATATCCATTATTTCACCAGCACTCTGTCCCCCAATACCCTGGTGAACACAAAAAACACAAACCGATGCAATACACTAATGCACACGCTGTCACTCTCACAGACAGATGCACACACACACAAGGAGTCACACAGAGCTGTACTCACACATACAAAACACACATGCTTTCGCGAGCACTCTCTCCCCCGACACGCAGGTTAACGCACTCACATATTGATGCGATGCACACACTATTCCTCTCACAGACAGATGCACAAGGACACACAAAAAGACACGTTCAGAACACACATTTGCACTCACACTCCCCGTGCTCGTTTTCAGCAGGTGCTTACGATAAATAAAAAAGGTATATACATTAGCTTAAAAAAGAAGAAATGTTCGTGTGCAGAAATAACCAGTGTAAATCCCTGACAAACATAATGTGCACTGCATTGTGAAGTAGTGGGCGGGGAGATCGCAAGAGCTCACACTTGTCCGAGTCTCTCGGACGTCATTACCCTCTGCCTTGTTCTAAATGGCCGAACAGCCCATTAGTTGAACAAAGTGCGTGCTTAAAGCAGCTGTGCTCTGCGTCACTTCTAAGGTGTCTACCTCACAACGGTCGAATCGGGCATGGTTTGTTCCCTGTAAAACAGTCGCGGCTCGCAATACGCACGGGGGGGTCGCGCGAGGGTGGGGGGCCGGGGGGGTTTAAAAATAAAGTTTAATAAATAAAAAAAAACGTGAAAACTTACCTGACCGCCGGGTCCGCGCCGCCTCTGCTGTGTGTTCCTGTGCCGGGGTCCGCCGCCGCGTTGGCGCCTTCGTGAGTGGCTGATGCACCGTGGCAACCCTCTCAGCCAATCCAGACGCTGCTCCAGCAGCGCCAGGATTGGCTAGGGGATGGACTGTCCCCGCCCATAGGAGAGCGGGGGCTGCGGCCCCTGGCCAGTAGCAGCCCTCGCCCTCGCTCGCTCTCATAATGCAGGGCACTGCAGGCTATACTAGTGCGCATGTTCGGGCTGGGCACAAAAATGACCATCCCAAACCTGAACATGCGCACTGGGTCTGCCCTGCTGCTGCTGTCACTCAGTCTGTGTCTGTGAACAACAAACCCAACCCTCTAGTGCTGCCCCACAACCTTCAGCAACACGTCCTCCTGACTGACTCCGGCCGGACGGATTTAGAGTCAGGACGCCAGCGGTGAAGACGTCAATCTTCCTCCGTGTCCATGTGGTTAGTGGGGCAACGCCCCAACGCCCCAATGGACGCACCGCCACTGCTATTGGGAGCCACATTTTTATTTTGGTGCCTATGCTGATTTTCTGTCCCAGTGTGACCCTGCTTATAGATGTATAAATAATTTGATATTAATGATGATGCCATGCAGCTGTTCCTTCAGGGCGTACATCATCAGGTCAAACTGGCAGAAGTCATCAAAGAAAGTTGGGCAGAAGGCCTCTGGCACAGGAGGGTTGGCTAAATGCATGTCTTTGGTACCAGCAGGCATGGTCGTCCAGGGGAGTCTCTGAGAGTGGCTGGACTGGAATCTTGATATGTATTTGAACACAAAACCAGACATGAAAACAACAACTCCATATTTGTAGCTTTGTGCCACTGGGTGCATGCTCCTCTTGAGAACAATCTGTCAGCCTAAAGAAGTTCTGAAGAACAAAGGGTCTGTGTCTGAGTGGTTCCTAAGGTTATGTCCACCTGGACATGCAGTCAGTCAGTCAAGAATACTTTATTCGACTCTAAAAGAGCCATAAAAGATTGCACATACATAGTTTCATTTAAAAAGCCTACAAGTCCACATACACAAAATTTACAGATTACGAACAATAATTAATATTTGCTGTGAATCTTAAAAACAGTAAAAAGATAGTTTAAAATACAATATATGATTTTGGTTGTTCCAAGGGAGAGTAGATATTCCATTGCCAGTTTGTAGTTTCTAATCCCTGCCTTAAGTAAAAGTGGGTGAATGAACTGTTTCCTCTGGGGGGTATAAAAACTGAAGAATAAAATAAAGTGCGTAGTGCTTTGGGAAGAACGACTATCACAAGGACATACAAGGAGTGAGGCAAACCCTGAACCTTGAATAGGGAATGCAACTAAGTAATGTATTGTTTTTAGGCACAGCCTAGTCAGCAAAAATGTCCACCTTTCGTTTAAATCAATTTGTAAGTAAAAGGCGGGTTCTCTTTGTGGCTGGAAAAAGGGCTCTGAGTGACCGGTCAAATTACATATAGTATCTGCCTGCTCATGATTTCGGTAGAAAAGTAATTTAATAGAGGCAGACGAAACATTCTTTAGGGTGTCGGGGTTTGTGTAATATTCTATGACACCCATTTTAACAAAGCTCATTTTGGACATGCCAAAAAGAAATAGGTGAAAAATCTGAAAACAGTAAGAATGGCATGACGGAAGAGTTAAGATAAACGCTATGGAAATTAGACCCTACAGCTGCTACGGACGATATAAAAATATGGAATATTACACATTGAGCATTCACTAAAGATTCGATGAACTATAAATACAAGCCATCCCCATGCTATTCCTGGCAGAATTGGGTGCCTCCCTTTTTAAAATATCCCAGGTATCCCTGAATAGAGACAGAAGAGTGTGAAAGGGTGACATAGGCCAAAAATATAGTTTACCGAGAACTAACATTTTCTTTTAATGGCTTACCACATTTGGATTGTTTTGACTACTGTAAACTGAGAATTTGAAGAAACGGGGAATAGGATTCTGACGTAAATATGTATAGTTTACTTTGTCATTCATTGAACTATTCTAGAGATACAGGCTCCTTAATGCATACAATCAATGCTTCTTTTAGGTATTCTAATGGAGTATTCTAAAAGTATATGTTGGCATCTGTTCGCTGATCCCCATACCACCACAAAGGTCAGTATTTTCTGCTTATTCAGACATTTTTATTTGGCTAATAAACACTGACGTTCAGACTAGGCAATTTAAAACGAGCTCTAGTCATGTTTATTAGCACATTCTGTAATGCAGGACCACATGTGGTAAGATATGTTGGCTCTTTACAGTACATTACAAGTATATTTAAAGTTCTTGTACATAAACGTGAATGAGGTCAAATGCTGAGTTCCTTTATAAGATCATGGAATTCTGAGGTGACTTGCAATATTTTTTAAAGGTACGGTAAGGTGTATTTTATTCCTTATAATCAGGGCCGGACTGGGAAACGAAACCGGCCCTGGCAAACTGCTCGGCCTGCCCCCCTGGGGGGAGGGAGGTGAGGGGGGGTGCGGCCGAGCTGTTTGCTAGGGCCGGTTTCGGCCGATTTTGTTACAGGGGGCCAGCATTGCCGGCCCCTGGTAGCAAAAACGGCCCCCCAGGGGCCCAAAACCAGCCCCCGCCCTGGCGGCCCACCGGGGAAACGCCCGGTGCCCGCTATGGCCAGTCCGGCCCTGCTTATAATACATTGTTACACCTTCACATTAACTCCCTTTTAATTCCTAGGCCTTTTGCTCTTTCCGATGAAAGAGTTCTGTCACCAGTAACTAAACTGCACAATAAGGATAATCACACCAATTTGCAGCTTTAAATTTGTCTCAAAAATGTTTAAACATTTTGCTAATAAAACATACTTTGCAGTTTTGGAATGTGTGGTAACATTCACATTTATTTCTACACTATTTAAAGTGCCATATTTGCCTGATCAGTCACCGACTCTTCTTTTTTTGGGGGGGAAAAAAATGAAAAGTTGATGAAAAGCTTCCCTTTCTTTTAACTGTTTATATGTCAACAGTGTTTTCGGGAGGCTGCTCCTCCCTGTGTCTGCTGCACTTGGTAGAGGCATCGTGCCATCGTTTAATGTCACAGTTCAACTAAAATAAATGATAGCAGAGGAATCGTGATGCCACTTTCTTAATGCATGCGAGTAGTGAGAACACCATTCACCTGTGTTAAGGCAGTTTGCAGGCTTTCATCCCTGGATTACTGTTTGGGGTAATTTATTCAACTGGGTCTGGCTGTAATGGATTCAAACGCAGGCAGAAAGCAATCCAAATTGAAGTTTATTGAATCCAGGTTAAAACACACACGACCAGGAGCGTCCGGCATCCGCAGATCTCAGCCGCAACTGAATAGTTGCTGGAAGACCTGCAGTTGCCGTTCCCCTGCCCGAGCATGGAACCACACTTGAACGACAACAAAAGCTTCTACATTAACAACATCGGTCTTGAGGAGACCGCTTGCGCCTCCCTCACGAGGAGCAAGGCAACATTTCCCCCCTCAACAAACATAAAGAAGGAGAAAGAACAAAACAAAAAAAACAAATTAAAATTGTTATGCAAAACAGAGATTTGTACAATAAAACATTGAGTATGGAGATGAACAAACTTTGTCTTGCAACCTACGAAGTAAATGTAAAGGGTTATTCCAATATATAATCTTTAAATTTGCAAGGTAATTTCCTAGAGCAAACATTCTCTCTGTTTACTGTCACCTCACCCAAAGAAGTCACAGGAGACAAAACATCTTGGGGTGTCCTGGAATCACCTTCAGACATTGTGGAAGTCACAGGGGACAAAACATCTTGGGGTGTCCTGGAGTCACCTTCAGACATTGTGGTACCAGCAACAGAATTAGAAATTACAGGATCTTGCAACCAGTTATAAGATTGACTCTGATCCACATTAAAAGCAGAACGTGCCTGGATGATGTCTGCTTGTGAACCAGTAAGTAGGACCAAACTCCTCATGTTCCACCAACCCCTGTTTTCTACCAAGGCAGAACCTTTGCTCACCTGAACGACTAGTGCAGGGGAAGAGTACCTACAGGTTCCTTTCATAACTCTTTTGGGATTTCTGATCAGAACCCAATCAGCTACCTTTAAAGACTCATCTTTAAAATGCTTACCAGAGTCAAAATGAGACTTCATGAGATTTTGTTTAACCTCAACTCTGGATTTAATAGAATCCAGAGATTCAATTTCTTGACCACTTTTGCTAACAAGCCAATTAGGACACAAATTGGAGTGAACTTTCCTTACTCTGAGCAAAGTAAACAGTGCAACCCCGGTGGTACTGTGAGGCGTGATGTTGTATGACCAAATCTTGTTCTTTACGAATTCTTGAACATCTAAACCTGAAGACTATGCAGTCTGCACACCCTCCTTGACCATTCTGTTCTCCCTTTAAACCAGGCATTGGAGGAGGGTGAGTACAGAGCCACTTTAAGATGTTGGACTTCATTGTGCTCTAAAAACGTACACATCTGTTGTGAAATGAAATGGGTCCTTTTGTCTGTGAAAATTGTTTTGGGTGGTCCATCCTATTTGAAAACGTGTTCTAAAAAATGTTATGGCATTATCAGTAGTGGGACCATCACAAAACCAGTAAAACATCCATTTTGAAATTAATCCACTATTAGAATTAGGTATTTGTTCTCAAGAGGCAACACCTCATAAGGACCAGAAAAGTCAAGACCAACTTTTTCCATAGAACCTTTAGGAAATGGTACAGGATATAGGGGTGTGTTAATGGTTTTCGAACGCTTGTCAGAGAGCAGGCATTCCGCACAACTTTCAATGGTTGATCTAGCTTGACTCTCCAGAGTAGGCCACCAATAGTATTGTTTAAGGCGCTGACATGTTTTGGTGACCCCCCAAATGACTATGATGGGCTTCTGAATGATTTCTTTGTGCAAACTTTCTGAAGGAATGAAAAGATCATGACGCATCACCATGTCACCAACAATCGAAAGTTCAGGCGCCACAAAAGAGAAAAGTTTAATTTCACCAGAAAGAGTTCTGCTCTCTGGCCACCCTTTAATAATGGAGGTTGGGGTCTTTGGAATAAGCCTCTCTCCAGGTCCCTTCATAAATGGGGGCACACTACAGAACAGCATCCACTGCTGCAACAACACACTCTGTATCATTTGTTTCATTCTCTTCACACTCAAGAGACATATAGGATAAGCAGTCTGCTCTAAAGTTCTTCCCACCAGGTAGGTGTTTGATGACAAAATGATACTCTTGTAACATGGAGTGTCAACGCACAAACCTGGTGGATGCCTTGTGGGTTCCTCCACCATTGAGAATGTACATTAGTGGTTTGTGATCTGTAAATACTTCAAATTCACGACCCCAAATGTATGACCTGAACTTGTGTGTTGTCCAAACACATGCAAGTGCTTCTAGTTCGATTGTACTGAATCGAGTTTCAGCAGGTTGTAGTGACCTGGAAGCAAATGCAACAATGTGTTCCTTGCCACCTACCCATTGCCCAAGTACAGCACCCAGTCCTGACAAACTTGCATCTACATTAAAAAAACATTTGCATTCATCCTCAAAGGGTTTCAAGGCTAGTGCCTGTTCAATGATGAGTTTGACCTTGTCACATGTGTTGTGTAATTCTTTGCTCCATGTGAATTTAGCACCTTTTCTAAGTAGTGCTCTCAAAGGTTCTACTATTTGAGCATAGCCATGCACAAATCGAGCATAATATTCGGTCAACCCTAAAAATGAGCGTAAAGCATCCTTATCTCTAGGTGGGGCAGCTTAACGTATTGCTTTGATTAAAGAAAATGTTGGTTTGATACCTTCTGGAGACAAGATGTGTCCTAAATAGTCAAGTTCTTGAACACCAAACTTGCATTTTTCGTGTCCAATGGTCATCCCAGCACTGCAATATTTTGAGAGAACGTTGGACAATGTGTCATTGTGGGCCTCACGACTGATAGCGTAAACCAGAATATCATCCTGATAAGCTTGGACTCCAGGAATGTCCTCCAAAAGAGAATCCATGAGCCTCTGGAAAACGCTAGCAGATGAGGCCAAACCAAATAGCAGTCTGAGGTCCTTAAATGCACCAAATGGAGTAACAAAGGTTGTAAGTTCCTGAGACTCAACACTAAGGGAATTTGGTGGTAGGCTGACCGCAAATCTGGTAAAGGAAAAAATTTGGAGCCCCCCAGACCAGCCAAAAGTTCATGAATTCTGAGATGGGGATGACAATCCACGAGAATATTGCTATTTAGGGAGTGCAAGTCATCACAAAGTCTCACCTCCCAAGATTTTTTCTGTACAACTACAATGGGAGATGCCCAGGAGGAAGACTCGGATGGAACAGTAATTCCTTCTGAACAAAGATTCTTCAACACTTTTTTTAAACCGTCACTGAAATTCATAGTCAAAGGTCGAACCTTATATACCACAGGTTGAGCATTTGCTTTTAAATGAATTTGGTGTTCAAAACCTAGCACAGTACCTATTTTTCCAGAAAAAACTGTGGGAAATTGGTTAATGATGATTTGAATGCCTGGAAAGGTACCTGCAAAAGAAAGTTCGCTGGAATCTACAATAACATCTACAGCACACATATCATCTTCTATATAACTTTCTGAAAGCTCACCTAGCTCAACAGGATTATCTAACCCCGGTTTTAAGTAAATTCCCATTTCCGCTAGATCTTGCCAGCCTAAAATGTTCTTTCCTTTAATGGCTACGTATACTTTAGTAATGGTATGTCGGCCTACACATAATACCTTTGATTTAAAATAACCAAGCATGTCAATTTCAGTTTCCCCAAAGGCTTTGGGATTAACATCAGACTGAGAAAGCATTATAGAACCTTTACAATTCTCCTGAAAAGTAGTATCAGATAAATTTGTAATTGACGAACCAGAGTCGGCCATAACTTGAAGTGGTATTCCCCCAATTATGGCATCACACCATAGCCCCTTTGCATTACATACTCCACTTATTGTGTTACATTCAATTGTCAAAACCACATTACTAAGTTTTTCAGAACAAATGTGGGTATCCTCAGTGACGTCAATGCTGTTTATCTTGGTTGATCTTTTAGAACTCTTGCAAACAGCTTGAAAATGTCCCATTTTTTTGCATGACATGTGCCATTTTCCAATGACAGGGCAGTTAGGAGAATTGCCAATATGGGATTTTGACCCAAATCCGAAACATATTAAAGAATTCTTGAATGGTTGTTTTCCAGGATTGTTGCCAGCAGAAATAGAACTGATGGTATCTTCACTGTGTAAATTGACTGAGTTAATCGATTGCCCTTCATAAATGGCTCTAGATAAAATCATTGAACGTTCTATTCCCTTTGGCAAATCAATTGTTTCAGATAAAGTGGGATTCCTACAACTTAGAAGTCTTTCTTTAATTTTTTTTTAATAACATGCAAAGACAAATTAATCTTGTTTGGAAATATCCACACTTGCTCCAAACTTACAAGTAGAGGCTAGGATCCTTAGGGCTGTTACATATTCCTCAACAGTTTCATCAGCGCTTTCTTTCCTTTTAAAAGAATTGTGACGTTAAAGCATAATGCTTGGTTGTTCATCATATTGCTTGCCCATTTGTGCCAAAGCTTACTTGTAAGGATCCCAGTCATCTCCTGATCCCCCTAGCGGTCTGAATTGTGGCAAGTTGTCAAAAACTTGCTGAGCTGCTAATCCAATGCAACTGTATAGGACTGCTGCTTTGCGTGCAGGAGAAAAACGTGTAGCATCAATTGCCACCAAGTAGTTCTCAAATATTCTTACCCATTGGCGCCATGTAATAATTGGCTTACCAGGTGATTGTAGGAAAGGTGGTGGCAATGCAATTTGTTGTGGTGAGGCCAATGTTACAGGTAAATATTAACCTCAATTGAGGAAAGTGCAAGGTGATGCTGAATAGCAACAGAGTAATAGTAGGCAGAATTATCGTCAGTGAACAATGTCATGAATAATAAATAAGAAAGGAAAATAAAACAATATAATTTTAAAAAGGCCCAACTGATTAGTAAATTTTGACTCTGAGCCCAAGAAGTTTCCAGCGTATTGCAGGGAAAAATAAAACAAACAAAAATAACTGTAAAGTACCTGTATTCCTTGAAAACGACTTGTGAGGAGGACAAGTGCTTGTAGAGGCCTAGGACCAGCGCGTGTCGCTGCGTGGCCTAGGCTAAAAGAAAAGGACGCCACACAGTGTGCTGGTTAAACTCGCGTGGTCCCGACTGCCGCCGCGGGCCACGCCTCCTTTATTTATATTTGCGTTGGCGTCGTACGCCAACGCCAGTGCGTGCACTACGGGCGCGGGAGCACTAGACATTACATTCCTTCTAACCTTTAAATAAAACACAACCAAACAACAAACAGTCGATCTGTTACCAGTTCCTGGTTCGGGGTCTCACGTCCACCACCTGGCACCCCTATTTCGATCAGCTGGGCATTCACTGTTCCTTATACCAGAAACCCGGCCAACCGGGATGATGGGGCAGGATTGCCCCGTAGGCCGTAACCACAGCCGGCTCCACGTGTCATTGGCAAAACGACACCTCCCCTCGGTGAGCCTCTGTCCAGTGTACCACTCTCCCTGGGACAACGCCGTCGACCCTCCGGTGTTCCGGCCGGCGACAGCTGGCCATCACTCGCTCAAGCTCCCCCAGCCGCTGGTTCCTCCTCTGGAATGGTTTCTCCCACATCATCCTCCTCGGGTGCAGCTCCAGGGGTCCCTGTTTGGACTTTCTTGAACAATGAGATATTTCTAGTGAGTTTCTCTGCTCCATTTCGGGCGGTCACCATCGTGCCTGTCCGGCGGGTCACCGTCCAGGGCTGGCACTCGTAGGGGAGACGGAATTTGCTCCCCGGATATCGGTCTTTCACAAACACCTGATCCCTCTCCTGGATGTTCGCCGGGCATGCTCTCCGGTCCCGGCTAGACCGGTCGTTGGTGGTGGCCCTCTTCGCCAGAATCCTGGGGCCATCAATGGGGTTTGGGATCCACGTCGGGTGATGGGGAAGAGTGTCCCATACCAATCTGCCCAGACAGGCGGGGCCTGGTGCCCTTTCCGTCATTGAGTGTGGTGTCATCCTGTATTCCCTCAGGAAACTGTAAATGGCTCTCTCCAGGGGGGCATTCTCAGCATGCGCTATCCGGATCACCCTATTGAGCGTGCGCATGAATCTCTCTACTTCCCCATTTGCTTGGGGCCAGCGCGGGTGACTTTGCGGTGTAGTATCCCCCAGGACTTTAGGTAGTCGGCAAACTCTTGCCCTTGAAAAGGGGGCCATTGTCCGTTTTGACCATCTCGAAGATCCCATGGGTTGCGATGATCTTCTCAATCTTCGTAATGACCTCCGTGGCGGTCTGGCTTGCCACCACCTCTACCTCTGGATACTTCGTGTGGTCGTCAATGACTACAAGGGCATGTCGCCCATCTGGCAGGTGCCCAAAGTCCATGCTGACCCGCTCCCATGGTCTCCGGGGATTATCCTCTGTGATGACTGGGTGAGGGCGGTCTGGTTGGCCCGAGACCTGGCACCACTGGCAGGTGCGAACAGTTTGTTCAACCAGGTGATCCATCCCCGGGAACCACACTTTTACTCTTAGACGTCCTTTGGTCTTCACGATCCCCTGGTGACCTCTATGGGCAAGGTCTACGGCTTGTTGGGCCAAACCTGATGGAATTACCAGCCGAGGGCCTCTTAGTACACATCCGCAGTTGTCAACAGACAGTTCGTCCTTCACTCTGTGCAGCGACTCCAACGCCACCTTGGCTTGGGGCGTCCTCCGGGACAGTGTGGTCAGGATGGCCCGCCAGTCATTGGCCCTGACTGCCGCTTTAGCCAGCTGTAGGCACTCGTCCTTTTGGGTGGCCTCCACAATGGCTTCCAAACTGATGGGTAGTGGTCGGGACCTTTCCGCTATGAATCGGACATACTCCTCTGTGTCATTTGCTTCGTCTTCCTCGGCTCTTGTGGCCGCTCTTGGGTGCCTAGACAGGTAGTCCGCCGGGTTGGACGACCCTGGCTTGTACTCCACCTTGTAGTCGTACTCCTGCAGCTGGAGAATCCATTTTTCGATCCTCGGTGGCGGCTTGGACACCGAACCCTGGAATAGTGGCACTAGGGGTTTGTGGTCTGTCGTGACGGTGAACGGTTTGCCGTACACGTAAATGTGAAAATAGCGGCACGCCCAGTGGATGGCAATCGCTTCCCGTTCTATCTGGGAATAGCGTTGTTCAGTCTCCGTCAGCGACCTGCTCGCATACGCAATGGGGATCCACTCCCCGCTGGACCCCTGCTGTGTGAGCACGGCCCCTAGCCCGTGCGGGCTGGCGTTCACGGCCACGTTGGTGGGACGAGCCGGATTAAAGTATGCCAAAGTGGTGTTGGCGGATAGCGCTGCCTTTGTGTCCTGAAAGGCTTGCTCCTGGTCAGGACCCCACTGCCATACGGTGGTAGACTTGGTCAGTTCCCGGAGGGGCTTGGTGACGTTCATTAGGCCTGGCATGAAACATCCACAGAAATTGACCATTCCAAGGAAGCTCCGGACTTCCGAGATGTTGGAGGGCGCTGGAGCTTCTCTGATGTCCCTCACCTTGTCTGGAGCCACTCCTTGGTCAGAAAAGGTGTAGCCAAAAAAACTGATCTTCTTTCTCAGAAATTGGCACTTCTCTTTGTGGAGCGTCAAACCTGAATCCCTGATCCTCTGCAGGACGTTGCGTAGCCTCTGGTGATGATCATCCAGCGAGGTAGCATACACCAACAGGTCATCACTCACGTTCAGGACCCCCGGGAGCCCGCTGAGGACTTCTCGGATGGTGTTTTGGAACACCTCCGCGGCGCTCGATATCCTGAAGCTGAGGCGTTTGTACCTCCGGAGGCCCACATGCGTTGAGAATGTGGTGATGTACCGTGAGTCCGGGTGTAAGGGAAGCTGATGATACCCTGACCAGAGGTCCATCTTTGAAAACCATTTTGCTCCGTTGAGCTCCCCGAGTATATCGTCTATGGTAGGCGTTAGGTGACGCTCTCTTTTATCGCGGCATTGGGGAGTCGCATGTCGACACATATGCGAACCTGGCCAGGCTGCTTCGGCTTCCTAGCCACTACTATAGGGGACACCCATGGGGTCGGTCCGTCAACTTTCTCAATGACCCCTTGTTCTTCCAACGCTTCAAGTTCTGCCTCCACTTTCTGCCTCAGGTGGAAGGCTATGCGCCTGTGCCTCAACGCCACCGGTTGGACCGATGGATCAATGTGGAGGGCGACTTCCTTTCCTTTGAGGCACCCGATTCCTGTGAAGATGTCACCGAACTCGTCCATGATGGTAGACAACTCCTCCTCTTGTACCGCTAGTGCAAATGATATGAGCCGTAGCTCCTCAGCCGTCTGGCCGCTCACCAGTTGCCCTCTTTCGTGACGTACACGGTGGTAGGGGTCTCTTGCTCCTCATGTTTGATTTTCGTCGGGAAGCATCCCAGCAGTGGGATGGGCGTCTTCTGGCCATATGCGAATACGCGAATCTTCGCTTCGCGCAGTGATGGATGGGGGTCCAGCCGGTTGAATACATCCTCCGCCATCAGCTCAATGGATGCTCCCGTGTCTATGGTGGCCTGTACTTCCTGGCGGTGGACCATTACCCTGCACTTCGGCAGCCGACGTCTCTTCGGTATTGGTTGATTTGCTGCGAACACGTAATGGACTGGGTAGCTACCCTCGTCGTCGTCGTCCATGTCTTCGGGCTCGTGGGCCTCTTCTACCGTCTGAGCCAGCTCTTTTTTGTGTCCTGTAGACCTGCAGACTGCTGCAAAATGATTAACCTTGCCACATGCTGAGCATCTCCGTCCTTTCGCCGGGCATTCCTGCATGCGGTGTGGTGTTCCTCCACAATAGCCACATTGCCTCTTTCTGTCCGGTGCGCGCTTCCCTGGGTGCGGGCGCGGCTTCGCTTGGGCCATATTCACTTGTTCCATCTTGATGGGACAATGAAGGGCTGCCTCCATATGGGACGCTCTCACTCGCGCCAACTCTTTGGATCTCCCCATCGTGAGGATGTCCGCGAGGGGCTTCCCCGACTCCTGGAGGATGTGTTCACGGAGTTTGGAGGAGAAACACCCTTGGATAATTTGGGCCCGGATCTCTTCCTGCTCATCGGTGAACCCACACGTGGTGGCTAACTCCTTCAACCGCCCATGAAAGGCGTCCAATGACTCCTCCGCCTCCTGCTTTGCCTGACGAAAGATACATCTTTCGTAGTCTCTGTTAGCCATGGGCTCAAATTGTGCGTTAAGGGCATTGAGCAGTGTAGTGTAGGTCTTGGGGGTGGCCTCTACCAGTGTTTTGTAGATCCGGTGAATGTCCTTCCCACCCAGATGAAGGAGCAGCGCCCTGCGCCTCTCACGGGAGATGCCCGCCCCCTCGAAGTAGAATTGGAGCCTCTCCGTCCAGTCTTTCCACCTTGGGGCCAAAGCAGAGGGAGCGCCATCGACTACAAAAGGCTCCATGGCCGGGATTGCCGCCATTTTGGGGTAATTAATGGTCCTCCTCGCGGCACGTGCACTGTCCCTCTCTCTGGAATGGGGAACAGCCGCCTGGCCGAGGGCACTAAGGCTGAGATGACCCTGTGCGCTGCGTGGGGCGATGGGGGCTCAGAATCCAGGTCACTGCCCCTTACCTTCACTCTCTGGGAGCACTGGAGCAGCCTGCCCAATGCCTGCCGGTGATGATGGGCAGCAGGCCTGTCTGGTTGCTGTGTGCCTCTCCTTCAGGGCGCCTGATGCTCAGGGCCAACAGCAGCTGGACCACCTTGTGAGGAGGCCTGTTGGCAGGCCTTCCCTGCAGCGTGCCTCGTGGCAGAGATCGGCCTGCAGGGTGCAGTACCGCTGTTCGCCACCAGGGGACCCACACGGCGCCCTCAATGACTTTTGCTGCGGCGCGGGCCGTCACCCGCCTCGTCGCCAGTGTAGAGGCCTAGGACCAGCGCATGTCGCTTGCGTGGCCTAGGCTAAAAGAAAAGGACGCCACACGGTGTGCTGGTTAAACTCGTGTGGTCCCGACTGCCGCCGCGGGCCACGCCTCCTTTATTTATATTCGTGTTGGCGTCGTACGCCAACGCCAGTGCGTGCACTACGGGCGCGGGAGCACTAGACTGCTACCCGGCCCCTTTAAACATTACAGTGCTGTCAGTGGCTTCGCGTCTGAGTAGGATGAGAGAGGGACGCCGATGCATAGAAGACAAACACAAGCAGGCTGTGCAGTACTCGTGTGAATTAAGGAAGGGGCATGCGCTGACGTTAAGCGTGCTGCAGGGAGACCGACGCCAGGAGGCCGCGCTGCACTCGCGTGAGTTAAGCAGCCTCCTGCAGCACGCTTATCGTCAGCACGTGCCTCACGTGACCTGGCCTGCCAGGCGTTGATCAGTAGAGGAGCGCCTCGCTGTTCCAAAGTGAGAGGAACCAGGCTCCATGAAGAAAGCGAAATCTTCGTGTCTGGAGTGCAGCGGAGACCGGCAAAGATGAGACAGGTGATGACTCCGGCGAGGTAGGGGACCGTTGAAGACAGCGTGGTCCAGTAAAAAGTAGAAAGGGTAGGTCGGTGGGTGCAAAGAATCTGCCAAATTGTCCCCAATATGTTACTGGATTTAAACGCAGGCAGAAGTGAATCCAAACTGAAGTTTATTGATCCAGGTGAAAACACCCATGACCGGGAGTGTTCAGCATCCGCAGATCTCAGCCGCAACTGAATAGTTGGTGGGAGACCCGCTGTCGCTGCCCGAGCGTGGAACCACACTTGAACAACAAGCTTCTACATTAATAACATTGGTCTCGAGGAGACCGCATGCGCTTCCCTCACGAGGAGCAAGGCAACTCATACCACACTGGCCATCTGAAAGCTGACTTCTCATTGCTTTTATAAAAAGTGGGAGAGGTCAGTTAAAGTGACTTTTCCATACTTCCAAAGATTTGCCTTTTCGATGTCTGGCATTGCTTGTCACATTATATGTGCTGTATTAATTTTGGCCCCATGTGGGATGACAAGCAAGACATGAAGATCTTCTGGCATGACTGATTTTGTCCCACTTCCATCTCCTGGACTTTCAGAGGCACCGGCCTGTCTTACCTGAGTCTCTGTGGCTCTGACCTCATGTCTGGCAATGGCAAGCTCTGTATCCTTGTGCGAGTTCACCTAGTTGTTGTCCTTGAGTGGCAGACAGTATCTATAGGTCCTAGACAATATCTATATGCCAATTAAGTAAACCTTTAGGTATTGATATCGTTTTATAGCGCAGGCAAATGCCCAAATGCGTCTTGGCGCTAGCATCTGTTACTGAGCCAAAAGGGAGGTCTATTAGGGCAGAGCACAAGAATACAACCAGGATTTGGAGCATTTTTCTAAATTGCATCATATTGGGATGAGCTTTAGGGTACCTAGGGTGACCAACCGTCCGTAAATTTCACGGACCGTCCGTAATTTGGACCTCACGTCCGTTGTCCGTGAGGATCCCTTTTACGGACGCTTTTTGTCCGTAATTTTAGGCATTCCAGGGAACATCACTGTTCCCTGCATGAAGCCTCAGCACCCTAATGGGGCCACCTCGCACTCTTCCTGGGAGCACAAGAGCAGCCTCACCCGCCCATTGTCATTCTGTATGCGGCTGATTGCCACATACAGAATGACAATGGGCCAGTTTGGAGTGTTACTACATGTGGTGGCCTCCTCCTGCCAAGGTCTAGGGCAGGGCATTCTGTCAGATGGAAGAAATGTGCTAAAACGCCAATGCTGCTAGGTGAGAATCCAGTTCATTCAAAGAAGCTGGTGAAACAAGTTAAAAAGAAGGGGCTAGAGTTCTTTCAGTCTCATCATTTTAGAAAAGTGCACTTTCAATATTATATTCAACGAAGCCATGGTTGCTGCATTTTTATTTTATGCAACTAACAACCATTGACAAAGCCAATAGTTCTGGCTTGTTGTAGGTGTAACGTTACTTGTTGTGTTATATATCTGGATGCAATGACAGAAGAGGCAAAATACCAGTCCGGTGGCACACTATGCAAAGCACAGATTTTTAGCTTAGGTGTTTTAAGCCACGCCCTTAATTATATCAAACACCCCCTTTGGAGAGACCCCCCCCCCCCCTTTTTTCATCCCGCTTAAAGCCCTGGAAACAACACCATGTCACAGTCACCTCATGGCATGGCACTGTGCATCATGCATGACTCATGACTTCCACTTTTTCAGACTGCCTATGAGCAGGGGCATAGTGAACCCTACCCCCACCCCACCCCTTGCTTTAGGAACTACAGCAAGGGTAAAATTCTTGATGGGCCTCTTCTGTATGCAACTCTGCAGACAGAGGCTCAGCTCATAATTAATATGAAAAGGTGGGCGAGTGAGTGAGTGAAGGGATGGGTGGATGGCTGGATGGATTAGTGAAAGGGTGAATGGATTAATGAAAGGGTGAATGGATGGATAATGAACGAAAGGATGGATGGATGAGTGAAAGGGTGGATGATGGGCGAGTGAATGGGTGGATGGATGAGTGAAAGGATGGATGAGTGATAGGGTCAATGGATGGATTCATGAGTGGATGAGTAGAAGGATGGGTGGATGGGTGGAAGGAAGGATGGCTAAGTGAAAGGGTCAATGGAGAGAGAAAGGGAGGATGGATGGATGACTGAAAAGGTGAATGGGTGGAAGGATGAGTGACTGGGTTGATGGATGAGTAAGTGAAAGGATGGCTGGATGGGTGAAAGGGTAAATGGCTGGATGGATGAGTGGATGGATGGGTGGAAGAGTGGATGGATGAGTGTACGGATGGATTGGGTGAAGGGTGGATGGATGGATGAGTGAAAGTGTGGATGGAGGGTTGGATGAGTGAAATGATGGATGGAAGGATACATGATGGATAGGTTTGCCATTGGATGAATATGTTTGGATATAGATGGGATTACTTATATACTTTTGTGCGACCTCCTCTGATGTGTCTGTAAAACGTACCTTTTGTCCCGAAGTTTTGTCCTGAATTTTGACCTCATGTCCTGAATTTGTGTCCTGAATTTTGACCCTTTGTCCTGAATTTTTACACTCAACGTCCTGAATTTGCACCCATGCCAGTTGGTCACCCTAAGGGTACCAAGGCAGCGAGTTCCACATTCTGCAGGTGGAAGAGATGAAACTTCTACCACCCTAGGATGATTAGTTGATTTTAGGCATCACAACCGTTTTAGCGGAGGAAGAGCGAAGCTTTCTCCTGAGGGTTGTACCATTGGAATTTCCTTCTATGATATTCCGGGTCGGTGTCATGGTGGGCTTTGTGAGCTCGACAGAGCGCCTTGAAGGTGACTCGTTTTTTAACAGGTAGCCAGCGTAACCCTACACTGGCTTGAGAAACTGAATTAAATTTAGGTATCCTCATAAGAGCCGCTGCATTCTGTAGCACCTTCAATTCATTCAACAGCCACTGTTGGATGCCCACATAAAGGGCATTACTGTAATCTATCCTTGATAGTACCGAAGCAGTGATTACTGTCTTTTGGAGCTCAAACAGAATAAAAGGAAATACCTTTCTCAATGTTCTCAAGAGGAAAGAACAGAAAGATGTAGCTTGATTGATCTGATCAGCAAAGGTAAGTTTTCCGTCAAAGAATACTTGCAAATTCTTAATCTTTCTTCCAGGGGATGGAGCTCGTCTGTGGAGTTCTGCAGCTCTGAGCCATTATGCCGTTGAGGTCACAGATTCTGTATCTCTCAGTGTTATCATATCCTTAAGATGATACACATGTGCAATCATATGTCTGAGGTGACAGACTGTGTATTGTGTCTGTTTCTGTAGCTTTGCACCTCATGTTCCTGAGGTGACAGACTTTGCATCCCTGTGTCTCTGTATTCTTGTGCAATCATGTCACTGGGATGACAGACTGTGTTATTCTGTCTGTTTCTGTAGCTCTGTGACCGCTGGTGCTTGAGGTGACAGACTCTGTATGCCTGTGTCTCTGTAAGCCTGTTGTATCAGGTCTTGGAGGTGACAGAACCTCTATTCATGTACCTCTCTTTCTGTGTGCCAACATGTCTTTGAAGTGACAGACTGTGTTTTTGAATCAGTCTCTGTATCTCTATCATGTTCTTGAGGTGACAGACTCTGTATCCCTGTGACTGTGTGCCATCATGTCTTTGAAGTGACAGATTCTGTGTTCTTAAGCCAGTCCCTGTATCTCTGTGCGTCATGTTCCTGAGGTGACAGACTCTAAATCCCTGTGACTCTGTGCGCCTGTCCTATCAGGTCTTGGAGGTGATAGACTCTATATCCCAGTGTCTCTGTAACCATGTGCCATCATGTCCTGGAGGTGACAGACTCTGCACCCCTCTGTGTCTGTGTGCCATCATGTCTTTGAAGTCACAGACTCTGTGTTCTTGAGCCAGTCTCTGTATCTCTGTCATGTTCTTGAGGTGACAGACTCTGTATCTCTGTGTCTGTGTGCCATCATGTCTTTGAAGTGACAGATTCTGTGTTCTTAAGCCAGTCCCTGTATCTCTGTGCGTCATGTTCCTGAGGTGACAGACTCTAAATCCCTGTGACTCTGTGCACCTGTCCTATCAGGTCTTGGAGGTGATAGACTCTGTATCCCAGTGTCTCTGTAACCATGTGCCATCACGTCCTGGAGGGGACAGACTCTGCACCCCTCTGTATTTCTGTGTCTGTGTGCCATCATGTCTTTGAAGTGACAGACTCTGTGTTTTTGAATCAGTCTCTGTATCTCAGTCATGTTTTTGAGGTGACAGACTATGTATCCATGTGACTCTGTGCGCCTGTCCTATCAGGTCTTGGAGGTGATAGACTCTATATCCCAGTGTCTCTGTAACCATGTGCCATCATGTCCTGGAGGGGACAGACTCTGCACCCCTCTGGACCCCTCTATACCTCTGTGTCTGTGTGCCATCATGTCTTTGAAGTGACAGACTCTGTGTTTTTGAATCAGTCTCTGTATCTCAGTCATGTTTTTGAGGTGACAGACTATGTATCCATGTGACTCTGTGCGCCTGTCCTATCAGGTCTTGGAGGTGATAGACTCTATATCCCAGTGTCTCTGTAACCATGTGCCATCATGTCCTGGAGGGGACAGACTCTGCACCCCTCTGGACCCCTCTATACCTCTGTGTCTGTGTGCCATCATGTCTTTGAAGTGACAGACTCTGTGTTTTTGAATCAGTCTCTGTATCTCTGTCATGTTCTTGAGGTGACAGACTCTGTATCCCTGTGACTCCGTGCGCCTGTCCTATCAGGTCTTCGAGGTGATAGACTCTGTATCCCAGTGTCTCTGTAACCATGTGCCATCATGTCCTGGAGGGGACAGACTCTGCACCCCTCTGTATCCCTGTATCTCTGTGTGCCATTATGTCTTTGAAGTGACAGACTGTGGGGCAGATTTACAAGCCCCTTGCGACAACTTTATGCCGCTGTTGCGTCACTTCTGTGACGCAGCAGCGTCGTAAACAATGCGCCAAGTTGCGACATATTTACAACGTGACGCATCTAGGGAGATGCGTCATGCTGTAAAGCCCTGCGCTACATTATACCTGCGTCAGGTATAATGTATGCAGGGTGGGTGTTCCGACGCAAGAAAGCCTCGTAAAAGTGACGCAGTGAAATCTACAAGATTTCACTGAGTCACTTTTACGACGCCACTGCGTCAAAACATTGCGCCTGCTTGAAGCAGGCGTAAGGAGTGACGCAACATGATAGGAATAGGCATTCCTGACCATTGCTGGAGTTGCGTCGTGCTTGCGACACGACTCCAGCAATGCGCTGCCCTTACGCCAAAAGATGCGTCACGCATCTGTCTATCCTTGCGCCACGGTGCGCCGCATTGTAAATGCGACGCATCCATGGTGGCGCAAGGGTTATTTTACGTGTCGCAAATTAACTAGTGCATCTCTGCTAATATGCAGAGATGCGCCCTTTCTTGTAAATCTGCCCCTATGTGTTTTTGAATCCGCATCTGTATCTCTGTCATGTTCTTGAGGTGATAGACTCTGTATCCCTGTGACTCCGTGCACCGATCCTATCAAGTCTTAGAGGTGATAGACTCTGTATCCCAGTGTCTCTGTAACCATGTGCCATCATGTCCTGGAGGGGACAGACTCTGCACCCCTCTGTATCTCTGTGTCTGTGTGCCATCATGTCTTTGAAGTGACAGGCTATGTGTTCTTAAGCCAGTCTCTGTATCTCTGTGCTATATGTTCTTGAGGTGACGGAATCTGTATCCCTGTGACTCTGTGCACCTGTCCTATCAGGTCTTGGAGCTGATAGACTCTGTATCCCAGTGTCTCTGTAGCCATGCGCCATCATGTCTTGGAGGGGACAGACTCTGCACCCCCCTGTATCTCTGTGTCTGTGTGCCATCATGTCTTTGATGTGGCAGACTCTGTGTTCTTGAGCCGGTCTCTGTATCTCTGTGCCTTCATGTTCCTGAGGTGACTGACTCTATATCCCTGTGTCTCCGTGCGCCTGTCGTATTAGGTCTTGGAGGTGCCAGATTCTATCTCCCAGGGTCTCTGTACGCCTGTCATATCAGGTCTTGGGGGTGACAGATTCTATCTCCCAGGGTCTCTGTACGCCTGTCCTATCAGGTCTTGGAGGTGACAGACTCTGTCTCCCTATGTCTCCGTGCACCTGTCCTATCAGGTCTTGGAGGTGACAGACTCTGTATGCCTGTGTCTCCGTACGCCTGTCCTGTCAGGTCTTGGAGATGACAGACTCTGTCTCCCAGGGTCTCTGTACGCCTGTCCTATCAGGTCTTGGAGGTGACAGACTCTGTCTCCCTGTGTCTCCGTGCACCTGCCCTATCAGATCTTGGAGTTGATAGACTCTGTCTCCCAGGGTCTCTGTGCACCTGTCCTATCAGGTCTTGGAGGTGACAGACTCTGTCTCCCTGTGTCTCCGTGCACCTGTCCTATCAGGTCTTGGAGGTGACAGACTCTGTATGCCTGTGTCTCCGTACGCCTGTCCTGTCAGGTCTTGGAGTTGATAGACTCTCTATCCCTGTGTCTCCGTACGCCTGTCCTATCAGGTATTGGAGGTGACAGACTCTGTTTCCCAGGGTCTCTGTAACCCTCTTCTATCAGGTCTTGGAGGCAACAGACTCTCTATCCCTGTGTCGCTGTAAACCTTTTCTATCAGGTATTGGAGGTGACAGACTCTGTATCCCAGCGTTTCTGTACCCCAGTGCGATCAAGTCCTGGAGGGGACAGACTCTGCAGAACTGTCCCCGTGTCTCTGAGTGGTCAGTCCTGGATGTGGCAGGATCTGTACCCCAGGGCCAGTTCTATCAACAGTTCCATTCTCCAGTGTATTTCCAACAGCATCCTGCCCACTTCTAGGGTCAAATGTCAGTATTCACGTAGTAGTTCCATAGGGACCACCACAGGTCATTCTATCTTTGAGGTGAACAGGCCTGTGCATGTCCCTGAGTCCTCCAGTCCTAGAGATGATCAGAGAAAGACCTCGGGGCCAAGTACAAGCAGCACAGTCAGTGCCGGGAGGCCGGAAGTACCAAGGCTAGAATCACTGACATCAGTTCAGTCGATTATTGCCCCCCACTCCCTCCCAAACCTTGTGCTATTCCGAGTTCCTGTGTCCAGAATGGGTATTAAAATGCACGAACCAGAATTAACAGCTTCTTTTTCGCACGCGGAGCCCCATTTCTACGGAGACAGAGGGGAGCAGATAATGTGTGTGGGGGCCCCACACCCGGTGCAGTAGGAATCCGGTGTGGCTCTGGAGACACCGCTTCACCTAACTCGAAATAAACCCCAGTGAAGTACAGAGCATTCAGTTCATCCAGACTGGGGCCTTTGCACCCTGCAACCAGACACTGAGCTACTCATTCCCTGAGACGGAGAGGGGACAGGTCTACACCGTCTACATCACCCCTGTGTACCCTGGTGACCCGCAGGTGAAAGGCCTTGCACCCCTGCCTGGGAGCTGACAGAGAGCGGCTTCTTGTTTTCACAGCCTGTCCTTAGCTGTGTGTGCTCAGCTCGTCCTCGCTTGTCTCGTGCGTCTGCACAGAAGGTGATAGAGAGTGAATGGGCTTTGCAATGGTCTCTCTTGACTAAAGCCATTGTGTGTCAGAGGAGAGCACTGCACTGGAAAGAGAAGGAAGGCCTGGAAAAGGAGTTTAAAATCAATTATATATTCCACTGAGTGAGCTGACTGTGAAGGAGGCCAGCCCTCTCCAACAGGGCTCGGGGTGGGAAAAAGAACAAAACTGTACAATTCAGCACTACTTTCAACACATCTTGGCTAAAAAGTCATAGGTTGCGCATCCATTTCTGAAGGAGATCTTATGAAATGTACAGGACTCCACCCTCCACACCAGCAAAACGGTGTCTGCGACTTTACGGCCACTGTGTGTCCCGCCGAGCACCCTGGATAGACAGCAGACCAGTATCTCTGCCCCAGGAGAAGCAGTGCCTCGCTGAGCTAATGTAGCCAACTAAAGTATGGCCATCAAAAATCCTGTCAGGAGAAACCTCTTTTTAAATACCAACCTTGCCAGATCTAACGCTGGTCGATGTGTCATTTAATTGCCTGAGACGTCCGTGCCAGAAAATAAAACTCCGTCAGAATGAATGCTGTCTTGTGCTCGGCCAGGATGCGGCCGTCACTAGAATTAATGCTGCCTTATGCTCGCCCGGGATGCTGCTATCACGTGCCAAGACACTTCCGGTATTTATCTGCTGGTAAAATAATGATTGCAGGGTACTGCAAATTAAACTATAAATTGATGAAAAATATGTGCTCGTGTGTAATCCAATACACCAGAGAGAAGAAAGGGTTTCTATGCACGTACTGACCCCTGAGGCACGAAGCACAGGGATACGGGGGGCTTTCGTTGTCCTGTACCCTGCCCCTGTGCCAGTCCTAAAAGACATCGGCCCTCATTAGGAGCTCCAGGGATTCAGTTTGGGAACCGAGGGCTGGAATCTCGGATTCCCCCCGCAGACCTGCATCTAAACGCGGGGATTACAAGTCATATTTCCTAGAATGGGGAATATCACGTAGAGTGGGTGGTACGTGTGGCATGGGGACCATGCGGAGGGCAGGGCAGCTGAGGGGGGCTGCAGGGAGTGTCTGCTGCTCCTGCTGTTGTACAGGAGAGGGGAGGCGGGAGCGGGGCACTGCAGCTCACCTCACCCTCACAGCTCTGGGTCCAGTGTCTCTGGGCATGGAATTACCAGGGCCGGTATTTGCAGACCCGGCAAATGGAGGCCCAAAGGCACCAGGCTAGTGTGAATGGCTCAGAGACCACTTGGAAGAAAGGCCACAGCCATAAAGGTGAAAGGGTCTGTATCTACTGGGTCGCTGAAAATGAAGACTGTAAACCAGAGACTTCCAGCCCTCTCTGGCTAAAAACATTCTGACTAAAAAGGGCAGTGAATATGGTATGTGATGGGTGTTATTTGTCTTATACCAGGTTATACTGTAAGGGAGGACTCACTGTTTGTGAGCAAGTTTTGTTTTGATGGAGATTGTTTGTGAGAAAGTACTGTTTTCAATGTAATTTAATTTCATTTTTTATAACGAAATTTTATTGATTTTGTATAAAACAAAACAATAAAAGCAATAGAGACAGTGCTCTTACATAGATGCATACCATCCCACAACCATATACCAAGAGTCAGTGCTTATTTGAGCCAGTGGTTTCCGGTGCTCAGCACCGGCACTTAAACAACACGGCGCTTTTCATGAGCACCAGTTAAGGACACATTAATTTATGGGGAGATTAAGTGATTTGCCCAGAATCATACGATGTTGAACCTACGCAGAGACTCGAATCTCGTTTCCCAGCTCCGATGTCTGCAGCTCTGCCCATTATGCCATATCCTCTCCCTACTTTCATGGGTAGCAGTTGGTTCTGTTTTAGGCAGTGCTAACAGAAGAAATGGGCTGTTGCAAGCTGCCTACTGGCGAGAGCCCCAGCACTTATTTTTTTACAAATTAACCGCTGGCAAGGATCATGTCTGTGACACCACAAAGTTTTTAGCCCATCCGTCCATAATACTCCCACCATTTCCCCCAACTTCTGCGGTGCTTTTGCAGACAGCCTCTTGCTGTGTAGATGGATACTTCCTGTTTTGCTTACCAGTCCATAGCTGTACACCATTTGGAAAAGGGAGGAGGGGTTGCAGAGTTCTGGTATCTAGCGATATCCTGCTTGGCAATCAAGGTTCCCATCACAAATTTGATTTAAAATGTATAGCGTGCTCGATTACTCTGCAAGCTTCCTGGTGCTAAATTACTAATACCAAACAGGAAGTTAACCAGTGTAGAAAAATAGCTAAGTCTTGAAGTATGTGCAAAACATTAAGGGGCTCATTACGATGAAGTCCATCCGCCATCATTGCGCCTGTAAGGCGGCCGTCCCGCACATGAAATTACGATGCAACCGCCACCGTGGCGGTCGCATCGTGTATCTCTAACATTGCGGCGGGTGCTGCTGGTTGCAGCACCCGCCGCAATTTTCGAAATGCACTGTTTGCATTTCCCTGCACTACGTGGCAGGCACCACGTGGTGCCTGCCACCTGGTGCAGGGAAATGTCGGGGGTACCATAGGTGCCCCCCCAGTGCAAAAGTGAAGTCCCCCGGCACAAGGGGGGGCCCGCAACGGGCCCCCAAAGAACATCCCCGCCAGCCTGTGAATGGCGGTTGAACCGCCATACACAGGCTGGCGGGGATGCAGCATCATAATATGTTGGACGGTGCCTGCTAGGAGGCGCCACCATTTTGTAGATGCGGGGTGGGTCCGCCAGGCAATCATAACAATTGCCTGGTTCGGACCCGTGGCGGACGGACTTTCCGTCCGCCATGCACACTGCCTGCCATCGTAATCTGGCGGGCGGAAAAGTGCTTTGCGATGGCGGTGAATCTGCCACCGGCAGGCTGCCGGTGGCGGGTCCACCGCCATCGTAATGACCCCTTAAGTGTTTTTCATGGTGTAAATCAAGGGAATTAGGTCCCTGTATCCACTAAGCATTCTGCTCTAGCTCTGTGGATATGGGAGAAGATGAAGATCGCAGGGAGCTAGGTAGACGGAAAGGGTAACATTTTTCTTGAAGATTAATGGGTCACTTTTGAGCAATTGCCTGTTCAATATTAGGCATTACGAGACAATGAAGGTCAAACCAGATGAAGGGTTGCGTAAGTACCCTAACAAAGCCCTAAAATTAGATGTACTGTTGAATTTTGGGCTATCTGCAACCTAACAAAAATATATGTTACTGCACCGAGATACTGCAAGTTGCCATAGTCAAGACGACAAAGGATTGGATTTTATGGCTACTTACCTTTAAACAATGTTTATAAGTGTATTCACTATTTCTATTCCCTCTATTAAATCAATATTAGGACCTTAACTACTGCTTTTTAGAAGGAAAGTGTTAGACCTGGCATCCTTGGTGTGGTTCCCCCTGTCTTTTTGCCTCTAACCCCTGTATTTTTGACTGTGTGCTGGACTTCGTTTTTGCTGGTTTAGGTGCTCTGGGCACTTTATCACTGCTGATCAGTGCTGAAGTGCAAGTGCTTCCTGTGTAAAACATGATTATGATTGATTCTCCATGATTGGCATATTTGATTTACTGGTAAGTCCCTATAAAGTGCACTGAGTGTGCCCAGAGCTGTAGATCAAATGCTACTAGTGGAACTGCAGCACTGATTGTGACCCCCCCCACACAAGTAGGCTTTCAAGTGTGACTTAGACCTGCCACTGCAGTTTCTGCGCGCACAGGTCTAAACTGCCCTGTCGACCTGGCAAGTGCACCCACATGCCAGGCCCTACCCTTTCCTTTTGCTACATGTAAGTCACCCCTAAGGTAAGCCCAAGGTACCCCCATGGGCAGGGTGCAGTGTATGTGAAAGGTAGGACGTGCACTGATGTGTTTTACATGTCCTGATAGTGAAATACTGCCAATTTCGTTTTTCACTATTGAAAGGCTATCCCTCCCACAGGTTATCATTGGAGCTGCCATGTAACATCTTACGAGTGTAACTTTCAATTGAGAAGTGATAGAGAATTAGAGTTTAGGTTCCCTGGACTCAGAATTTAAAGATACATCTTTTAGTGACGGTAGTTTTTAAATTATGTGTTTGAAAATGCCACTGCCTGCCTGTGGAATCAACATCTGGTTTTTAGCTGACAGGGGCTGGTTTGTGCATTCACTCTAGAAAGTCACACAAAGGGAGCTGAGATGTGTCCTGCATATTCTGATGGGTCTTCTTGAGCTAGAGTGGTGGTAGGAATTGTCACTAACGCCTGAATAGGATGTGGCTGCCTTTCACAATGCTGTCTCCACCTCCTGTGGTGCCACTGGACCAGGGAGGACAGAACTGGTTCTTGTGTGCAAGAGAAACTTTCTTTGAAGTGTACCAACTTCAAAGGCCAGAAGGGCCAAATTGGACATAAAACTCCAGACTTTTAGAACACTTTTGGACTAAGAGGACCCTGCCAAGAAGAAGAGCTGACAGGAGGTGTACTGCCCCTTTTGTTATGTATTGCTGTGCTGGGGTTCTCCTGCAGTTGCTGCTTCTGTCTGTGGACAGTGGAAAGGAATGGACTTTTACTTCACTGTATTCTGCTTTAGAAGATTCTCCAAGGGCTTGATGTGGAGCTGGCCCCTTGTTATGAAGTCTCAGGGGCAAAAAGACTTCACCTGCAGCATCCTTGAACACCACTGCTGGGAATTCTGACCTGCCTTGTGGTGCCAATTCTAGTTCTGAGCCCTTGGAGGTTGTTTTGCTGCTCCTGTTGCTGAAAAGCCATGCATTGCCCTTCCAGCACCTTTTTTTCCAACGCACCACTGTTGTGCGGGAACAATTTCCACACACCGCTGCCGTGCGGCTGAAAATATCAACTCCGTGCCTGTTTGCGGCCCGAAGAACCGCCCAGCCGAGTCCCGAGCACCGAGTCTCTGAAGTCCGAGGCACCTGCTCCGACTCCGACGCAGGCTCTGCTGTGCGCCTGGAAGAATCGACACATCATCTGTCTGTGTCTGCAGAGATCGACACAGTGCCTGGATCACCACAGCATCGACACGCATCGCACCTGTGCGCCAAATCTTCATCAACGAAGCTCTGCAGTAAGGAACCGAGGTCAAGTGGCTCGATTTCGAGGCATCACCTCTCCTCGCGGTAAGAAACCGATGCTTCAGCAATACTGGGCAGGAATAGCTGGGGTGATGTCTGAGGTTACGGGCCTACACATACAACTAGACGCACGGTGGCGCCTGTTCGGAGTCACAGGAGAGGTCAAGTGGCCTACACATACTAAAATCTTGCTCATGTTGGCCTCAGTGGTGGTAAAACGAAACATAGCAAGGTCATGGGGGGCGCCGGCCCGCCGAGACTTATCAACTGGAAACAGGATTTAGATTGGTGCTGACAGGTAGAAAGAGTTGTGTATAAAAGTAGAGGCTGACCCAAAAAATGGGGAAAAATCTGGAGCCTGTGGCAGAAGTACAGGACCTGACCAGGCAGGGGTGGAAGGGGAAGATCAACGGGAAAGTGCCTCTAGGTGCATAGGATGTTGTATCAACGACCCGGACATATGTATGAAATATTGTATACCTGCTCCTGTAATTGCTAAAGCAGGTTTGATTGTTGCTTATTGACTGTATTGGTGGACCAAGTATATGTTTCAATAAAAAGAATTTTAAAAAAAGAAACAGCTGCATCACCTCCTCTCACAGTAAGGAACCGATGCATCACCTCCCCTGCGAGCAAGGAACTGACACATCACCTTCCCTGAGAGTAAGGAACCGACGTGTTGCTGTGTTTCCAACGCCTCACCTCCCCGTGTGTGTTTTTCATCAGTAATTTAGACGCATCCCAAGTACTTTGCAACAAAAGTGACGCATCATATGTTTTTATGAACTGAACTGATTTACACCTATTTTTAATGATATCTTGATGTCTGTATGTTGGAGTTTTTGTCGTTTTGGTCTTGTTTTGAGTACATTAATATTTGCTATTTTTCTAAACTGGTGTGGAGTCTTTTTGTGGTGTCTTCACTGTGTTACTGTATGTGTGCACAAATGCTTTACACATTACCTCTGTAGTTTAGCCTGACTGCTCTGTGCCAAACTACCAGAGGGTGAGCACAGGCAAACTTAGGTGTGTACTTTATTCATCCTGATTAGAAGGAAGGATCCCTGCTTGGACTGGGTGTATACCACTGCCAACTAGAAACCCCCAATTCTAACAGAAAGTGAAAGAGGCTGACATTTGTTAAGGAGCAATTGAAACATTATAATGAAGTAGTAACATATAGATGCAAATTTGTTGACTTGAATGAAGAGTACTGTTTTGGATGGAGCACTGTTTGAAAAACACTGTTTGTCAGGAAGTATGTTTGGTGAATTCCTGTTTATGACTAAGCACCATTTGATGAGTACTTTTGGGGGAGTACCATTTGATGAATACTGTTTTTGAGGGTGTAGGCTGGGAATATAGAATCACGAATATCAAAGGGATAGAATATCTTTACAGCAATATCACAGGACCACATATCAAAAGGTAAGTTTCTATACATTTTCTATCCCAAACTCCATATATCAATATATGTGTGTGTATTTATATATATATGATATATATCTTCAAGGTATGTATATGTGGAGTTAAAAAAATCGTACCTCCCTCTGTGCACTTACATTTCAATATTTTGTCCCTCAATATTGTTGCAATGAAATTCTATGCCGTCGATATTAGGGATTCGATATTCCCAGGCACAATCCTTTTTGAGGAAGTACTTTTTGATGTTTTTGATGGATGCCATTTATGCTTACCCCCAACTCGACTCCCAATTGTGTTTGGTGCGTTTCAAGTTAATCAGTGGGTGGATACCAGGTCTTTAATGAGATTCTAAAACAGCCCTAAAAATAGGCAATACCAACCTTGAATTGCACAGAGTAAGGCAGCTCCATCCTTTGCAAGTGATGAGGGAGGATAAGAGGACTTTTGGCTCAAGTAAATTTTAGAACCAATTGGAATATAAAGTGCATTTTACGTAGGATGACGCAGGCCCACCTGTGATACCTGTGCCTATTCCAGTTCTAGTGAGAGAATCCAAGCAACTAACCTAGTGAGATTCTCCAATCATCCTATATACTTCAGATCTCTGACAATCTCCTGTGCAAGTGTTTATGACAATGAAGAGCAAGACTGTGGGACTCCTCAGTCTCTTTGATATATAGATCTCTGGAGGTAGGCTCTGGGTATGGTACATGGTGATCTTAGAGCTGACAACAATTGCAAATGAGGATCTCAACCTCATTCCTTGGCAGAGGGTCAGTCAGAAGTATGGCACCCTCAGAGAAAGGGCTTCAGGCAATACAAGAGGCCCACTCATGTGTATGTGGCCCATGCTCTATGTGTTACGAAGATACCATAAATATGTTTATTTCCCTACAGGGGAGTCTGACAACATCCTTAAATAACGTGAAATAATTATTAAATGATTATGATGATGGATGTGTCTCAAACAGCGGCTAGAGCACTTATGTCTGACCCTCCGCTGAACCCCATGCGCACTTACCTCCACTAGGCCTTGCAGTATCCGTACGCAGATCACGCACCCATAATGCACCTTGGCAGCTGAGGGGATCAGCATATTTAACACCGACGTGGACACTATGGCGAAGCCAAAGACCCTGTCAAGCAGCAAGAAAAAGCAGACGGTAAGCATGCATGGAGGGTACAATGAGGACTTATGAGCGGTAAAGTAACAACAGACGTTTGGCTCCTGGGTCGGCTGATCCCAGCACGCATATCATGCAGTACTGTAGCTCAGTACTCAGTGGCCAACTAGCCAAGGGAACAAGTGGGAGAGTGCACCTATGTTGGGCACGCTCTGTCGGTTTTCCTGTTTTGCTTAGGCTGTCCTACTAGCCGTGTGAAGATCATATGACATTCCTTGTATTTTTATAAAAAAATCTGTGAGGACCTATTCAGCTACATCAGAATATTAACTATACCATTTACCGTTTCTTATTATCTCATTATGGCACCCAACAACCTTTAAGACGATGGAAAGGAACATGGTCTTGGAGCAAGCAATCAAAAGGAAAGCATTAAAGTGCCTTTTTAGCCGTATCCAGATTCTTAAGGCAAGAAAGTCCTAACAACATTAGCTACTGAAAGTGAGGACATTTTAAACTCTCTCTTCTTAAAGGGCTGGTTTCTGATTATCAGAGACAGATGATTATTACCCCCCTCTTAAACAAATTCACACCTCGCCCTTAAATCCTACCCGACCATATACGGATCGCAAACTTTCCACCGAAGCCTCATCAACATGTGAAAAATCACAATTTACTCCACAACAACCAATCAGGATCTTCTCATCATATTGTGTAATATTTAGGGGTATGTGAACCAGGGAAGTCAAACATTTTGCAACCTTTCAAAATGTTTTGCAAAATGTTGCCAGCTTTGCGAAGTGAAAAAATTCTTAGGTTGAGCCTAATAGGCAGCTCATGTGCTGTTTGTTAGAGGCATATGGTAGCTTACCAAGAACATAGAGTGACTTGGAGCCCTACCATTGTTTACTATTGGTTGATTTTCCTTGTAACTCTCATTTGCCTGCTTCTTATTCGTGCCCCAACTGTCAGTCTTGTGTTGACATGATATGTGTCCTACATATGGAACATTGCCTCTTTACAATCTCTATGATTGTCCGGCATTGCTGCTTCCAATGCTTGCTTTCCAATCACTACTTTTTTCTTTTGTGTGAAGCACTCAACTAGAGTGCATGTGTTTTCGAGCTATCTCTCGTGTGCATATCTCCCACTGCAGTTCATGTTGCTCTCTGTTGCCAAATGCTACTCCATGCCCTCGTCTCTCTTGCCCTCGCCTATGTGATTCTCCACATTGCTTTCTCCCACCTGCACCCTTCATGTTGTTTCCCCCAATGCTGTACTGTTTTCGCTTCTTCTCTCCCCCTGATGCTTTCTATTGTTTTATAACAAATTTTATTGGCATTTAACACTTAATACGGTACAGCCATAAAAATGTACTTGGTCCTATTCCCAGAAAGCAGATTTGAGTAACGAGAATAGAAAGGAGGAAGTGATTCATAAGGCGCATCGCTACAGAACAGATACCAGTAAGATCACGTGGCACCCATCCCTCTCCCCACACTGTAGGTTTCTCATCGCCTCGAGCCCTCCCTCCCCTGTTGCTTTCGTGTCACCTCGGTGTTGCTTCGGTGTTAAACCCCCCCCCTCCATCTTGTTGCTTCGCCATTCGCCCCCACCCACCCCGTGTTGCTTCATGGTTTCCCTCCAACCTCCCCTGTGTTAATTTTACTCCCTCCCTTAGCCGTTTCTCCCCCACCCTCACAGGCGCTGTGCAGAATGTTTAAATAAGCAAGAAGCATTAATGAAGGCCTAGGTACAAAGAGTGGCTGTACCATAATCTTGAATTAACAAAGTAGTCATGGGAGACACCAGGGCAAATGCACTGTTTAAAGGAGCAAAACTGCAGCTAGTTGTGTTGAGCAAAAAAATCCTATGACTCCCCGGACTTGACCAATGCATGGAGTTGACAAAATGCTACTCATGACTCCGCTGAACCATCACCCACACTGATATTCCTAAAAGGTTAACATACTGGCTGCAACAAGGCTGTCAGATGGAAATACAACCGGTAACAGAATGGTCACTTTGACCTGTACTTGAAACACTCCACTGTCTCCCAATGGAAGCAATTGTCAAAGTCAAAGCAATCTTCACCCATGCATATGGTGCCATACGGTATTTTGGAAAAAAGGACAGAAACTCACCCCTGCTACATGCCCACCAGAACACTCTTGGCAGACAACTCTAAAATAGTACACCAAAACAAATACAAGTAGACCGGATTAGAGGGTGGCCCAAAAAATTAAGGATACCAGTATTTAGAAAATGATCAGTCCATTTCCAGAACACAACTGACCTACCTCCTTCTCAGAAAACTGCTGACAACTGAACTCTTCAAGAACACTTTTGCATGGCTAGAACAATAGCATGCATTGAATGTATGGAGTGCTTTAGTGGACAGACTTGTACTCCAGGACCATAAATTGAAATATTGCTGAAGTGAATAAATTAAGGATTTTTTTCTGGAATTTATGTTTTCTCTTTTCCCAAATTTAACTTGCTATGTTCCTGGAAGCCTCGTGGACTGAGGATTTATAGTCTCCTTAACTCTCGGCCTGAGGAGCACAGAAAGGTCATCAGGGAGCACTTTAAAACATTTGGTACAGTTTCACTTAACTTAGGTAATGAGATAAGTTTTACTTTGATTGAGGTTTAGTTTCCTCTAGTCTAGCTCTATTGAGGATTAGAAAATGAAAATAAATCTGTTAAGCTAAAATGGTCTTAAGTTTGGAGATTTTAATAGCAATTTAGTAATTGATGTAAACTGTTTCTATTATGTTGGCGGATGGTACAATTCAAAGGAGGTAAGTGATACCACAATATATGTCCTAAGTTCCCTTTCTCAGGGGTGAAATAATTAGAGAACGTTTGTTAAGGGAATTTTTAATTATATTAAATGGAGCCCTTGTGGCTGATATTTTTTGGCTAAAGTTTTTTTATCTGCCTATGTGGCCATCACTGATTGAATAGTGTTCTGATAATTCTTTATTATAGAGTTATGTGATTGCATTTAAGATCAACGCATCTGAATAAAGTAGTGATAATCTTAATTTTGTACAATTGGATTTTTCAGATAGGAACGAGCTTAGATTGGATTAATCTAATAATTCTGTTATTAGGTTATAATGGACTCATAGATCATAGATATCTGCTTTTTAATATTACACACCCAAATGGAATATTTGGAAAATATATTCTCTAAGGGTCGATTATTGATGGTGACATCAGTAGTAGACACTCACAATGTCCTTTATAATGTTGAATGTTCCTCATAAGATTGGCAGAAATAGCCCCGGACTAGGGAGGAAGTTGGTTTGATATGAATGTCATTCTGTTAAACTTGACCAATGTCGTTTGTGTCGATATTGTATGTGTTGATAATAGGTGATATGGTGGGCTTGATGAAAGAAAAAAGTAGGAGTTCTATAAGCTTGTTGGCCTGCAAAAAACAGAGGTATTTTGAATTTCACTTGTCATTTATGACCAACATAATGGAAACTGGACACCAAATCCTTTTGCATATTATTGAAAAATGGGACCAGTAAGGAAAGAATGGAAAAGTGTTTCGAAAGTAAAATATTTTTTCTTCCTTATAAAACCACTTTTGAGTCAATAATGAGAGCAGTGGGGTGATGGACAAACTACATTAAACGAAATTGAGGAATGTTTACCTGGCTTGAAATAGAATAATGCTCTGTTCCTGATGGGATCATAATTTCTTTGTAAAATGTGATGTTAAATTGTGTTCCAGTTTTCTTTTCAAGACATTTGATGATTGTTACATCCCAATTTCTTACCACGTATTTGGTTGGGAGCAACCAGGGTATAAATTCTGCATTAATGATCAGCCTGGCTGATTGCAATACAGTAGATTCGGAGTTGGATTATTACAAAGATATAATCCATGGTGTTCAAGCAGGCTTTTGAAAGTATTATTCAATCTATGATTAAGTTTATATTAAGTATCATGTCTGGGATAAATACTATAGTCTACGGAACGATAAATTAGATGTGGCCTTTGTAGATCTCTGAAATGCCAAAATAGATGTTGTGGCAAAGGTAGAGAATTTGGGTGTTTCAAAGGGAATTCAGATGCATATTCAGAAGTCGTGTTTGGACATCTGGCCGACTGTAGAGCGGACCATGACAGAGGCTCACCTAGATTAACAATAAATTAAGGTTTGCAGGAGGGCTGTGTTTTCCTTTCTTTCTTTCTTTCTTTTATTTATTTATTTACTTAGTGGCATTTAACAAAGCATTTCAATAAAAAATGCTGTATATAGAACCAGCATCTCAAGGGACATTAGCAAGTGTTGGCGAACTATGAAGAGAAACAATATGATTGGGTGGATGGAGTTTGAACAGTAAAAGGACAATACATACATTTATCATACATACAGAATTGTAGTGGTAGATTAGGGTTGAGACGAGATTAACTAAGGCTGTTCCTATTGGATAAGATGTTCCTTGAGAGAACGGTGTCTGGGGGAATGGATGGGGCAGGCGAGAGAGGCAAGTGACTGGATATTAGATTAATTTCATTTTTGAAGAATTCAACATAGGAGAGCAGATGGCTATCAGGCAGTTAGAGATCCCTGCCTGGAGATGGGGAGTGACAGCAGGAAATAATAGAACAAATGTAATATTACCTACATAAAAATGATTGGAAAAGTAGAAAGAAGAGATATTACCAAAGCAAGATGTGTTGAGTGAGTAGAGTAGAGGGCCCAGCACTGAGCCTTGCTGGACTCCAACCAAATTGGCATGGAAGTGGAAAGTGAGAAGCAGAAAAGCACTGCGAAAGGACGGTCACAGGGGTAGGATGAACACCAGAGATGATCGAGTCTGTGAAATCCGACATTTGCTAGGGTAGGTAGTAGAGCGAGATGATTGAGCATAACAGATGTCGCAGAAAGGTTGAGAATTATGAGAATGGAAGAGAAGTGACAGTGGTTGGCAAGGATTATAAAGCTGAATACATGCGTCAGTGCAATTTCTGTGACATGAAGGGCCCTAAAACCAAAGTGAATTGAGCCAAGTAGGTTGTGTGCAGTGAGGAAAGAGGTTAGATGTTGTTGGCATTTCAAGATTTTAGAAAAGAATAGAAGTGGATGAAGAATCAGCAGTGTTTCTTAATAGGCAGAACAACTGCAGATCTGAAGCAAGGGAATAGATCAGTGAGTTGAAAGATTGACTAATGGGAGAGATTGGGTAGGACAGCACATGAGAGGAGAGGGATGATGGCTTGATGATTCGGTAGATGAACGGATCGGATGGAGCACATGGCTGGTTATTATTATTATTATTTGCCATTTGTAAAGCGCGTAGCTACCCATTGGGTTTCCCGGCGCTAAGCACTACAGAGGCATTACTGAAGACACTACCATTAAAACAGCCATGTTTTTAAAAATGTGTGGAACTGCATTAGTGAGGTACAATTCCTCATATACTGCGGCAAGGCATTCCACAGTTTTGGTCCTAGATATGCAAAAGAGCGAACACCTTATCGTACCCGATGTATTCTCGGTACACAGTATTGTCCCTGGTTAGCGGATCTCAAGTTTTGAGAAGGAATATACAAGGAGACCAGCTCTTGTATATATTTGGGGCCAAGCCCTGCCTTAGCTTTAAACATAAAGCAGAGGGCTTTGAATTGTATTCTTTTTTCGATCGGTAACCAATGTTTAACTCCCGCAGAATGGGGACAGCCGCGGTCCTTCTTGAAGAGCAAGTGAGAAGCCTAGCCGCGGCGTTCTGTACCACTTGAAGGCGACGGATAGCTGCCTTGTCCGCACCCAGGTACAAAACATTACCATAGTCCAATCTGGAAAGAATGAGAGCCTGAATTAACGCCCTCATTGCTAAATGAGGAATGATCTTTTCACCCACTTCATGACTGCAGAGCAGGATGATGCCACTATAGCCGCTTGGGGACGCATAGATAGATCTTCATCTAGCCAACAGCCCAGGCTTTTTACTTTTGGAGAAGGGGTGGGAACAGAGCCTAAAGAGGCCGGCCAGTGCTCCGGACCCATAGTTGTAGATTTCTTCCCATGATCAAAACCTCAGTTTTGTCCCCGTTCAGTTTAAGCAGATTGCCATCCATCCATGCGGCAATCTGCTTGAGATAATAGTTAATTGACTCAACGTGGTGTTTCTGATGGCAAGTCAATGAGAAAGTAATTTGTGTGTCATCGGCATACGAATAGAGTGTGAGACCATAACTCTCCACCACATTTGCCAATGGATGCACATAAAAGTTAAATAACGAGATTTAGTGCAGAACCCTGAGGAACTCCTGAAAGGAGGGTATGGGTGTCTGATCGAGAATCTGCCAAAAATACTTGGAAAGATCTTGTTTTTAAAAAAGAGACTAACCGTTCAAAAGCAGTGTCCTTCAGGCCGATTGATCTCAATCTATCCAGCAGAATGGGGTGGGACACTGTATCAAAAGCTGCACTCAAGTCCATGCAATATCAAGGCTACAGTATTACCCTCATCCAGCAGACGTTTTAAATGCTGTTTCAGAATAGGAATTAATTTTGTCGGAGATGCATGGGAGAAGATTTAGAGCATCCTGGAAAGAGTGAGAAGTGTGGGTGAAATGTTGGTTGAGGCACTTGAGAAGAGTGCTGCCCAGTTTGTTGTGATATATGGTAAGATTATCTCTTGAGTTTGGAGATAGTCCACCTGTGCATACCAACTGTGCAGCTGCAATTGACAAGACAGACCTTCAACTCAGTTAAACACTGCACATACTTATAAAAGGAACAGCCATCTTACTGTCAATACTACTAAAACAAAGGTTATGGTCCTGGGATGGTGACAGGGAACTATGGGGCATATTTACAGCAGAACAGAGAAGCGTGACGTTAAGCAAACATTGCTAACGCCAAGCTTCTCCATTCTAAAAACGCAGGGATGTGCCATATTCACACGAATGCGGCGCACCCCTGCGTTTCCCCCAGCTCTAGCACTGAGTTCAGCTGCCTAGCACCAACGCAGGCACCCTTGCACCATAGTGCAAGGGTGTCTGCGTTGGGGGGGAAATTGTTTACGTGCAGGAAGGTCCCCCTTCCTGCACATAAACAATCTTTAAATGCCATTTTGTAACTTCTGTGTGTGCTGCTTAATGCAGCACACATAGAAGTTGCAAAATGGCATTTTTTCAAAATGATTGTTTATGTGAAGGAAGGGGGACCTTCCTGCACGTAAACAATGATAAGCAATTTGTTGTTTCTATGTGTGCTGCCCAAGGGTGCCTTATTTACAAGGCAGTGTTAAGCCACGTTAAGTGGCTTAACGCTGCCTTGTAAATAAGGCGAGGCCCCTATCGCCACCACAATGTCACTATAAGTGACGTTGTGGTGGCGAGAGGGGCTTATAAATATGCCCCTTAGTTTGTTGTGTAACAGGACGATCAGTGAAACAATAAATGTGTTTAGGTGTCTGAGTTACTGGTCATGTGAATTAGGAAACGTCTGCCATCTTAGACCAGTGCCATGCATGAGGGTGACAACTATGAAGATGCCTACTAATGCCTATCATGCATATGTTTACTCTTCTATTGCAGCAGTTGTCATGACCTGCATCGGAAAGGTGATTTTCCATGTAAAATTTGGGGCAGAATTATAGTTTGAGCACCCCAGCCTAATTACTTACAAAACTGAGGAGAAAATGTGGCTTGGGGCGCTCTCATTACTCCCAACAACCCCAATGAAGGCTCTAGATAGATAACTTGCTATGTCACCTCTTTCATCTTATGTGATAAAAAAAACCTTAGGTAGCACGGTATTAATAGGGGCTGCTGTATAAAACGCTCTGTTCACAGTTCCCCATTTTTAATTCAGAATTTTGGCACTTCATACCTGCCAAAATTTACTGCGGGGAAAATGCCCGGTAAATAGCAGTACAGATTTTGCTGCTTAAGGCCCTAAAATCCCGGTGTTATGCCCCATTTTAAACGTCACAACTTGTAAAAGGTGATCATAATTTCACCTTTCAAATTCCGATCTTCGTGGTATCAGACTTTTAAAGGGGCAATAATGATCACATATTCTACCGGGCCGCTCATAATGACGGCCTTTGTATTTGTGGAAATAGCCGGTGCCCATATTACCTTTCAGTGGGAGACATTTACAAATCTTAGGGAGACATGCTTAACAGAGCTGCTCATCTCATCTGTACTTATGGTCATCATGACACACATACTTTATTATTATATGCCACTTTTACTGAGTTCGTTTTTAATCTTTTTAATATAATTTGGTTGAAATATAACAATAAGTTTAAAAGCATCGTATTTATGTGAAGTATGTAGATATATGTTATTATAAAGTTATGACACTTATGCAATAAAGATATTGAACGGAATTATTCTGCAGGTGAGGCACAGTGGGCCAACCATGCTTTTAATTACCGAGATGTACTTGATCTGAAAGGAGACCGGCCCTGGAGTGAGCAGACATCGGTTCCTGGACTCCACTAATGTGTCCAGATCACCATATCCGAAAAACAAATGTGTTACTAACACTGCACATTTGTTCCGTTTAAATGTGATCCAGAGCGACTCTGCGAGGTGCTTTAACAAACATTGGCAAAGCCAATAATTCTAACGTTGGCTGCCAACGTTTGGCTTTGGTCAATGTTTGTGAATGTTTTTTGTAAAACTGCACAAGGGCACCGTTTTTATGTTTAAATTCACATTGTGTAAGACCGGAATGACTTTACATAGAGGTAAGTCAGTGGCTGAATGCGTTGGTGGGCCGAACAAAAATGTGAATGACACACTGACAGACCAATGGATGAAGATAGCTGGCTGAAAACCTCTATAAGTAAGCATTTTGGGTATAGATATTTTTTTAGATCAAAAGGTGATGGCTAAAGCCAGACCCAAAAATCGAGCCTTGTAGTTCACAGTAAAATGCTTTTCTGACAAGACCTAGAGATACTATGCTTCTATGAAGTGTGTTAGTCAATATCTTTCAGATATTCATCTGTTTCTTTGGTATGTCTCACATGTGCCTGGCTCTACCCCAGCCCTCCCTGCCACTCATGGTACCCTCACTCGACAGCCCCTCCCTCGTCCCACAAAGTGACAGCAAGCCAAAACTGCAGTCTCACATGTTTGGATCTGTTACCCATTTACCAGTGGCGTAGATAGACATTTTGCCGCCCAGGGCGATCCCAGAGTTTGCCGCCCAGGGGCGGCCGGTGGATGTAAGAGATGGGGGGAGGAGGGGTGGTGACAGACGACGACGAGTGAGGGAGAGAAAACTAACATTGCGCTTGCCGCCCTCACCCAAAAAAAACGTGCCGCCCGGGGGGGACCAACCCCCTCCTCGACCACCCTAGCTACGCCACTGACGCTTACGAGTGAGCAGTTACGCCACAAGTGGCTGGCACCTCAGTATAAACTGCACAGGGGCACAATTATTTTTTTATGATGGCACCCGCCACAGAGCTGCCGAGGGACCGCAGCTCAGGTGTAACACCCCCAGCCAGTCCTGACTTTTTATCCATCAGTCCTTGGCATGCTGGGATTCTGAGACTGTATTCCCAGTCCTAAAAGTGAAACTGCAGGTTCCAGAATGCAGCATTCTGCTCACTGTGTCCAGCCAGACAACGGGCTGCCTAGCCTCTCAAGACCTGACTTCCTTTCAGGCCTCTGGGCAGAGTCCGAGACAGGAGCTGGGATTCGCTCTGAAATGATCATTTGCTCCTTTTCTGGTCCTCTCCGGGGGTCTGCGGACAAGTGTGAAAAACTGTATGTAATAGGGGTCTCTCAAAGGGGCGTAGCCGATGTAATTAAGGGCGTGGCTTAAAAACACATAAGCTAAAAATCTGTGCTTAGCATAGTGTGCCGCCCGACTTGTATTTTTCTGTTTCCGTCATTGCATCCAGACATATGATACAACAAGTAACATCATACCTACAGCAAGTCAGGACTATTGGCTTTGTCAATGGTTGTTAGTTGCATACGATAAATAAGCAGCAACTATGGCTTGTTGTAAATAATATTGAAAAAGCTTCCACTTAAAGCCCTGGTGACACCACGACAATGTTGCTGCTCCTGAGTTTCAAAAAGAGAAGAGAAACCCAGAGAGAAAATGACTTTCTTTAAAGGATTTCCCTTCCCCTACAATTCTCACCTGGCATGACGTCATGCCGTAACTTCTCCACTAGTGAGAAGTGAGCAGTGTGAGCAGCGCACATCGACCTGCCTGCTGTCACTGCAGTCCGGAAATTAACGGACCGCCTGTGCCAGGGCACAAAACAGAGCCAGATAGAGACCCGTTTCGAGGCCCCCTTTAAAAAACTGCCGGTGCTCAGCACTGGTGAGACCCGGTCCACTTAAAGCCCTGATATAATGTATGCATGTAAGTGGTGTTTCTATAGCATGAACGTACCCAAAAGGCTAGTGAGGGCTGCATACTTCATGTTGGGCCATGATGTGGCAAGACCTTCTCTCTGTCTCTTCGTAGGGGCCTGCTCAGGACACCTAAAAATAAACCTGGAATAGGGGAATTGGTGTGAAACCGTTCACTATCCACCCTGGGACTCACACCAGACCTCTCCCCACTCTCTGCATCTCACTCTCCCCTCTCCGTTACTCCCACCTTCCCCAACACTTTCTCCTTCTCCAGCTCTTCTTAACTTCCTCACGTCCTTCTAATTTCATAATTCTCTCCTTTAACCCTCTAATTTTCTCTCCTTATACCCATTACTCTTTTCTTCCGTCATTCACTCCTTCTCCCCTTCACTCACTTCTCCCCTTCACTCTGCCCTTGTCCCCGTCACTTTCTTCTTCCGGCCGCCCTGTCTTTTCCGTCGGTGCTTCTTAACCCCCCACTTCCTCCTCGTGCCCCCCACCAGTCTCTCCTTTAACCAGCTCAGTTCGTCTCCTACCTATCACTCTCTCCTTCTCCAGTTCTTAACTCCCCACTTCCTCCTAACACTCCCACCACTCTCTCATTTAACCATATCATTGCCTCTCCTTTTACCTATCACTTTTTTCTCCCGTTCACTCTTCCCTTGTCCCCATCACTCTCTTCTCAGCATGAGTTTCGCCCTCTCTTTCCCCAGCAGTCTCTCTTTCGTCAGCTCTTCTTGACCCCTTACTTCCTCCCTCCTCGTGCTCCCAGCAGTATCTCCTTTAAGCAGCTCAGTTATCCCCCACCTATCACTCTCTCTTCTGTCAGTCTCCTTACCTCCCTCTCATGCTTCCAATTCTTGTCTGTCACACTGGCTTTGCTTCACTCCCCATCCATCACTCTTTCTCCCCATCGCTATCTCCTTCTCCAGCTTTGCAGAACTCCTTCCCCATCACTTTCTCCTCAAAACTCATCACCCATCACACTCTGCCCTGCCTTCACCTCTTCTTTTCACATCTCCATATCTTCTTTCTTACCTTCACTCTCAGGGCTTTAAGTGGGCTACGTGCTCACATTGCTTACTTCTCACCAGTGGAGAAGTTACGGCATGACGTCATGCCAGGTGAGGGTTGTAGGGAATGGAAATCCTTTAGAGAGAGTAATTTTCTCTCTGGATTTCCCTTCTCTTTTTGAAACTCAGAAGCAGCAACATTGCTGTGGTGTCACCAGGGCTTTAAGTGGAAGCTTTTTCAATATTATATACAAGCCATAGTTGCTGCTTATTTAGCTTATGCAACTAACAACCATTGACAAAGCCAATAGTCCTGACTTGTTGTAGGTATGATGTTACTTGTTGTATCATACATCTGGATGCAATGACAGAAACAGCAAAATACAAGTCGGGCGGCACACTATGCTAAGCACAGATTTTTAGCTTACGTGTTTGTAAGCCACGCCCTTAATTACATTGGCCACGCGCCTTTGAGACCCCCCCCCCCAGTTGTTTCCTCCCACTTAAAGCCCTGTCCACTCTCTTTTTCTTCCATCTTAGTATCTCCTTTTCTTTTGCACCTCACTGTGTAATCCGGCTTCCATTAATTTAATCTTTGTCTTGCTCGCTCCTTTCTTTTACTCTTTGCTTCTCCCCTCATTCGGTACCACTCCGACACTCTGTCTTCTCCGCTCACTCTTTCCTTAAGCTCTCCTTTATTTTAATATTGTATATATCTCTGCTACCACTTGCGTTTTCTCTCCTTTTCACTTCTTTCCCTCCTCTCCTCCCTTCAGTCCTTCTACCCTCTATCCGTGGATTCCCTTAACTTTACATTCTCTCCTCACTCTCGTCTCTTCCCACCATCTGTCCTCTTAACACTGCTTTCTAAACTTTCTCTTGCTTTCTTTACTCTTTCCTTCTCCCTGGCTCTCTGCCCTTCCCAACTTTATCTTCACTTACACTCTTTCGCTTATCTTGCCCTCACACCTGTCTACCTTTACTCACTCATTACTTCTCCTCTTGCCATCCACTCTATGTTCTCCCCTCCATATCTTTTTCTGCTTCACCCTCTCCTCCCTATTCTTTGCCATTTCACTAGTCTATCTCAGTCTGTTTGCTCAAATTTAACATTTTCTCTTTCTTCTCCTCATGTTCTTTTTTTATATTTCCCTTTCTTCTCTCTTTCCTCAATCTTCTTGCTGTGCATTTTCACTGCTAACCCTTCACTCTGTCTTCACTCTCACTCTCTGTCTTCACTCACTCTCTCCTCCCATTAACTATCTCCATTTCCTTTCACTCCGCCACATCCCGTCTCTCATTCTCTCTTCCCTCAGTGCCTATCCTTCTCCCATCCTTAGCCCTCCCCTCACTCTTTCTTTTCACCTCATTCTTTCTTTTCCCATCACACTCTTCTTACTCCTCTCACTGTACATTTCTCCCTCACTACATTCACCCTCTCTCCTTAGTTCCGCTCTGTTCCCTTTCTCCCTTTCCCTTCACTCTCCCCTTTTCCATTCCCTTCTCTCTTTCTCTAATCTCCTCTGTCTTTCCTTCTCATCTCACTCTTTGCCATCTCCACATTCCAGTTTCTCACTATTCCTTTTCCCTGCACACCCTCCTCCATCATCTCACTGTCTTGCCAACCTCTTAACTCCTCTCCTTTGACACTAATACCTGCTTCTCCCCTCTCTCTTTATTGTCCTGTGGGGCACTGCCAGGCCTCCCTGACCCACCATCGGAAACACTGAGTGTTGCTGTTCAGTACCAGGCAGTGCCCTAGAGAGGCAGCTGCAGAGCCCCTTCTTGGTGCAATTAGGGTACTTCTCTAGGCTGGAACAGAGTGACATCTAGAGCCCTGGGGCTGAGGAAAGCTCCCGGAGGAGCTCATTAGTTGCAGGAGAGAGGCAGAAACGTTCATGCAGTTGTACCTTGTCTGCTGCCTGCAGCAGTGATGTGCACATCTCCCAGAGACTAATTACAATCCGGTCACCTGTGGATTGGGTGCGGAAGCCAGTGTGAACCAGGTGGCACTGGGGCATGTGCAACTCGGGGAATAACTAATCTTTATGCCCTTACTGTGTGGACAAGTCCACTTTATTGGAAGCAAAGAGAGCTCACAATATCTGACAACCTTGTGTTTTAGCTGCACACACTAAGGGCCTAATTACGATGTCGGTCGGAAAGCCTCAGAATCGCAGTCGGATTCCCCTAGACTGTGTAGGAACCCATCATAATCGGTCAGTCGGAATTGTTTCCGACCGACCGATTACGAAGTCCGCGGTCAGAAGGTGAACCGTTCGGTCATTCCGAATCGGTTACGAACGGTATTCGTAAAATCCGAGTCAGTCGGAGCCGATTCGTACAGCTCTACGGACAGCGTTTCTGACTGACCAATTGCGATGTAGGATTCCAACAGCCTTTCCAACTCGGTCTGTCAGGCACGAAAAGGCTGTGGGAAACTGACTTTGGAGCCGCTAGCAGGCCCCCCTTCATCCTGAGGCCTCCAGTTTAGGGTCAAGGGGGTAACCAAGGGACCCCCTGTAAAACCCTGCACAGTGTGGCAGGCACCATGGAGTGCCCGCGTCAGGGTGCAAGGTTTTCCGCAGACACCCATTTTCACTATAGGTGTTCAGAAGCATCATAATCAGTCGGGAGGAACCGCCAACCGCAAGTTGGTCGGAACCGAATCCGACAAGGAGTCGGGCGGTTTAGTTTCCGACCGACATAGTAATCAGGCTCATAATGTTCCTAACCAATGTTCTAACGCATTAACCCATACCTCATTCCTAAACATTATCAGCCCATTAAGGCTAAAAAGCCTGCCCCCCACCACCACCTAATACCAAACTCTTTCAACATGTTTTACTGTTAATACTGTTAAAACGGTGTAAAGAAAAAGAGGCCCCCCTGCTAATAGAATAAAAGTTCCTTAAGGCAGGGATCAATGAATCAGTGCAAAGACTTAAGGCAACTAACTACTATTGAACAGCACAATATTTGCAACATGCAATGAAAGAACCAAAGGATACTTTTTTTATCCAAAAATACAAACCATGATTTTATTAATACTCGTCAATACATATTACACTGAAAAACTCACTCATACCAACTCACTCATGTCCACATGCATACCTCACATCAAAACATTCTTTTAAAAACACAATATACAGGAACAATCACAAGGTAGGTGATATATTTTTTGACAGGAGCTACTCTATTTTACTCAGACAATAATTGAATATTTTATTACAGATTCAAATGAGAGTTAAACATTCCCAAAGAGGTTTTCTTAGCATTAAGACAAACAGTGTGGCACAAACTCAGTTGACATTCGATGATTTCTACACGCGTTTCGGCACCAAGCGTGCCTTCGTCAGGAAAGGCCACACCTTTGACACTTGTTATCCTTTGTTCTGCCACGATCAATGTGAACGATGCTTGGTATCGATCTTTTATCAGTGGGAATAATACGTACAGCGTCTGTACTCTTAACTAATGAGTTGGAGGATACAGTACACAAACTTGTCTGGTCAGGTACCGTCAGGTAAATACAGCGAAAGTCGCTGATACTACACTGTGTAAGGGTAATGTTCCAATTGAAATCACAAACGTGTGGATGATTAAAAAGTCTCTTGGATCAAGAACTAATCAGATTCTTCGAACAGGACAAGCGCAACAGCCAAAACACATGATAATGCACTACTTCAATTCTATGTTGGATGTCTGGAGACGATGCTGTGCACCCAGGGCAGAGTCAATGTTCGACCAAAGGGATGAGTCCGTATGTTTATGATATAGCTCGAACCCGCCTGATCATGGATACCTCCTTCTGAAATGACAAGGTCACTGAATACTGTTAAAACGTCCTGTCTCTTATCCCTTTATCCTGAAACCTCGTCAACTTTCTTTCCACCCTGCTGTAAGAAGCTGGCTCTTTATATAGTGGACCAAAAAGAGGTACACTGTGTAAAGACTCCTGGCAAACCCTGAAGGAATTACAGAGACACAAATTACTCCCCAAATGCTATGGAGGGGGGGCATGTACTGCATTCAGGCACTTCACTGCGACTTACGGGACTATTCTCCAGGGCGTAAGGTGAGTATAGGGCAAGGTCCAAGGCCACACCAACAAGTCACCTCGGGAGGCTCTGTGGCGTCCAGGTGCAGAGATGTGTTAAGGCATTGGGTGTCCAATCCACTTCAATGGGGAACGGTCTGGTCAAAAAGAGGTTGCAAGCTGGGACTGGGGGGGTTCAGTCCTGGGGAACCAACAGGGGGATTTGACCCTTGAGCTCCTCTGGCACACAGGGACACCCTTGGTCCACTTCTTCTTGGGTTGTGGGGCTCGGTGCCGTGGTGTCTTTTGGCATTTCAGATCTTGCGCTGGAGTCTCTTGTGGTTAGAGGGGGCCTGCAGAAAGAGGCGGTAACTGGAAGTCCTGTCTTGGCAAACCCAAGGTCGGGCTTAGCCTTTGATGGTCTGAGGACCCCGTTGGCACCATCACCTCTTCCGGACTTGGGCTGTGGGGCACAGGTGCAGAGGTGCTTTGAGGCATTGGGCGGCCACAGTCGCAGACTCACTCTTTGTCTTGGTTTCTGCTGCAGAGGGGCAAACAGGACAGCTGGGCCACTCTCGATTTGGGTCTCACTGTCCCTAAAGTCCCTCAATGTGCAGGTCAGTTTTCCTTGGCATTGGTGTCCGAACTGGGCACATCAAACCTTGGCTGCTGCTAGGGGTAGAGTACTCCAGGTATTGGTGTTGTGCGGCTCCGGTCGGTCCTTGCGTCCCAACACTTGGAGGGAGGATGGATCTGACCTGTAGGAACTCGGCTACCTCTTCATGGGTGGCTGCTGCATTGGTAGACTCCATGGGCAGCAGGTCGGTGTACCGGGTCTTGCTTCTTTGGTGCCTGCGGCTGCAGGGGAGTAGCTCCTCTACTCCAAGGGAGTTCCTTTGGTAAATTGCAAAGCACTGGCAGCCCTCCAGGTTTCTTGAGGTCTGCACAGCAGCGGGACGAGTCAGTTGCTCCAAGAGGATTGGGTGCAGCAGGCAGGCTGGCAAGGTTGGTGCCAAGTCAGGCCTGCTCCTGAGTTCTCTGGCCAGAAGTCTTCTTTGTCACTCTTTCTTTTGTGTTCAATGAAATCTGAAGTCCTGTTATCAGGGGGTGTCCTAAATACTCAATTTAGGGACATTAAGGGGAGTGAGGGGTAGTGGGTAGTGGTCAATGGGCTACTTACCCCAGGGTTCACTACACCCCCTAGATGACCACTTCCTTTGGGGAGTGGGCATCACCCTGTCCCAGAGTTCCTAATTCCACCACACACAAGATGTTGGAATCTCTGAATTCGAGTTCACTTAAGGCTTGGTCACCCTAGAGGTGTGTCCAGCCTGGCAGTGGGGGCTAGCAGTACATACATATGGTGGGGCGCGATGGCACACAACTCACCATAAATGCTGCTTCTGCCCAGTCCAGCACTTCTCTCCCAGTAATGGTGGTGTCCACGAGCAGGATGGTGGTGTCCACAAGCATGAAAGCAGATCCAGGATTGGTTGGAGCAGGCTAGTCCAGCGCCCATGTTGAGGCTGGGGCCATGTGCCAGTAATCCCCTGGTTGTTTCACAGCCCTGGGATTGCTGGGTCTACAGTACACGTCGGGCTGGCCGTCGCAAGACAGCCAGCCAATTGGACATGGGCACTGTAGGACCCAGCAGTCATCCTGTAATCGCAGGATTCAGCCCACCGCCTGCCCTTACACGTGCAATCCGGACTGGTGGCAAAATAAAATGGCATTACAATGTAATTTCATTTATTTGTTTTTTGCCTGCTGCACTCGAGGCAGGTGGGGAGACGCTCCTTCGCCCTTTAGTAGGAACCGCTCCTGCAGTTTGGCAGTGCAACACACCTCCGGCATAGCTAATTTTCCCACTTGTCCTGGTGCCAGATGGCCCAGGGCAGGGGGTAGCATTTCCCCTGTCGAGGGAAGCTTTGGGTTGCATATTAAAGGCGGCAGAGACCTTTGAAGCCTCTTGCCTTGGCATTCTGATTTATCAGCCTTCTTTGGGGTGGAGGTGATAACCCCTCTCCCCAGAGCAGGCACTGTTTCTGTCCTCTTAGAGCAGAGCTCTCAACTCGTAGGGGGTCAGAAACTTGTCTGTGGTGGCAGGCTGGACCGGACCAGTCAACCAGCACAGTAGAAGGCTAGTAGGCTTCAGGTGGTACCTCTAAGGTACCCTCAGGGAGTATGTATTAATAAATACCCCACTGGAATCAGTGTGGGTTTATTAATACGAGGTGTTTGATACCAAACACCATATGTTTCAATTAAGCTATTATGTAGCTGGGGAACTCGTTTTGACCAGTGCCCAGTACATATATTAAGATGGCTTCCCTGTTCACTTGTCAGTACCGGGGCATATCTGCTCATGCAGAGATGTCCTTGCATGTAATATCATGCACCCTGCCTTAGGGCTGTAAGGCCTGTTGTAGGGGTGACTCATAAATATTACATTTTTTGTTTTATATAAGGAACAGTGGTCCCTAGGAATTCTACAGTTGCAAGGTGTTTAATAAAAATAAAAATATAGACCCAATCAGTACTATATTGGTAAGTGACGTGTCCAGCCGGACAGATGTGAGAAGTTGGCCTGGTATATGCTGTTCACTAATTAAAGTGGACACCTTGCACCAGGGCAAATCGACTCTTATGGTAGATAGGTTTAAGACAACCTTTTAAAGAAAGCTATCCTAGTGGTAGCTGTGGAGAGCAGCCTTCAGGCTAAGTCTCGGAGGAATGTAAAGCAGCTTGTTTTACCATATAATCTCTTGAATCACCAAATGAAAAGACACCACACAGGTATATATATCAAATATATATGTATTTATTTCTAAATAACTCTCTACTAATCTCTTTATGAGATTAGAAGACAAACATATGCACAAATCAACGTTTCACAATAAGTTAAGCACAAAATATGGCTGGGGCCCTAGGGGCGTACCAGACCATATACTAAGTAAGAGACTTAGACACAACGACTTGCAGGGAGACAAGGCCTAGGGCCTTCAGAAGTGCTGGGGCCTCACGAAACCACCCAAGGCAGGTAAGTAAAGGACCCACGGGGGACGCGTGCAGTGTGGATACACAGGCGCGAATCGCCGTTAACTTCAATGGGGCAAGTCGCGGTTGGAAATAAAGAGTTTTAGGATACTTCGGGAGAACCTACAAGCAAGTCACTTACAGGGTAAGTAGTTCTAGGGCCCACACCCACAGGAGCACCGTAGTGCTGGAGTTACCTCACCCAGGGAAGCCGGGTGCACAGGTGTCCTTTGGTGTCGGGTCGCGGCGTCGTTTTCAATGGCGAACAAAGAAGACTTGCTGCTTGCGGGAGCTGGAGAAGTGTCCGGTGGAATCCAAGCCTGGATTCTGAAGAAGGATGACCTGAAAGCAGAGGGGACAGTGTTCAAAGTCACTTGGCAGTGACCCGGGGCAAGGAAGATGGATGCCCACCGTCGTCGGTCGCTTCAGGTCGGTTGCAGGTGCCTTGACTCTTCAGCCACGTGGTCCAGGAGGCGTCGACGACGACCAGGAGCTGGATTCGGTGTGTCCCTCGACGTCTGCAGCTGACTGCGGTGTCGGCAACTCGATCGGAGCCAACAAGCCTTGGCAGCCGCAAGTCTCGGGGAGATGAAGAAAAGTCGATGGCGCAGACCAGCAAGGTCTGTGGAACTCACCCAGCGAGGGTAAGTCAGGGCAGGCCTGGAGCAACCAGGGGAGCCCTTCGGTTTCTTTAAGAAGTCTTCTGGGGACCCACAAGCCAGCGGGCAAGGGATCGCGAAGACACCTCGGGCGGAATCACTCAACAGGGGCCCACGGTCACTCGGGACGGTGTAGGCCTCTGATCTTCGGAGGGATTCCTGCTGGAGGTCGGGACCACACGTGGTCCAAAGCACAAGTTCGTAGAACGTTGTGAAGGGGTTGCACTCGACAATAGTGCACGGTACCCAGGGGTCGCGGTTCCTCGTTACTCGTGGGGTCCACTTGCCTCAGCTTCGCTGGGGACTCACGATGGCCTGGGAGAGGTCAGGAAATCCACTTCTTGGGCTGCAGGGACCTCGGACTCCGGCGGGAGCGGCGTAGTTTGCGACCGTCGTTGTCGTTTTTGGTGCCTGCCAAGCAGGGGAGTCACTCCTTGACTCCAAGGGAGATTCTTCTGTCTTCCAAAGGTAGTGGAACGTCGAAGGGCCAGGATTCTTCTGTAGAGCGTCGTCCAGGGGTTATCTGCTTTGCAATGGCAAGGTTCCCCCTCTTATACTAAAAGAGGGGATGGACTAGCTCTATGACCCCACCTATGGGAGGGTCAAGGGAGGGGGTGGCTACACCCACTTCCCTTTGTCCAGTTTCGCGCCAGAGCAGGGGCAGGTAGCCCCTGAGCTGGTTTGAACTGGCATATGCACAGAGGAGCCTTCTGCTCCCCCAGTGCAGGACTTCAAAGCACTCTAAGAGTGCACCCACCCAGCCCCAATACACTAAACCCTGTCTGGGAGGTGGTTACACCTCCCTGTGACAGGATGCCTATTGTTGGGCTTCCTCCACTGTGAGTTTCGGTCATCAGCAGGAGGGCAGCCCAGTGTCTGTGACTGGTGGCATCCATTTTGTGATGCCAGGGCTCTTTAGGATTCTACCGCGTTTCCACAGCAGGTACATGTCTTATCCCTCTAGAAGGGTGGAATGCTACCCCCGCCGCCAAGATTGGCGGGGGGTAGTATTCCAAGATGTTTGACACCAAACACGACATGTTTTGATGCAGCCATTCCAAAGTTAGCATTTACCGCGAGGATATAATGCACTTAAGAGTATATGGTTTAACCGCATCCACAAACAGCACCAGAGAATGGACTCTGAGAACTGCAGAGGGGCCCTGCTCATGCAGAGGCACCCCCTCACATAGAAGCCAAGCACCCTGCCCTCAGGATTGATAGGGCCTGCCATAGGGGTGACTGATAGGTTTATATGTGTGTGCAGGAGAGATATAGGAAACCTATATCTCAGTGAGGGGTGCTAGCACCACCTCACCCAGGCTGCAGTAGCAGGCCTGTGGTGTCAGATTTAGTCTGCTTCCCAGGGGTGGCATAATACATGCTGCAGCCCCTGGTAGGCCTGTGAAGTACCTATGCCCTTGGCACCTAAGGTACCATATACTAGGGACTCATAAGGCACCACAGTAACCAATCACTAGTGCACCTAGAGTGCACTCCATGTCATTTAGAGAGAGCAGATAGACTGGGGCCCTGAATAGCAGGATCCCAGTCCAACTAAGTCATAAACCAGCAAAACACCATAAAAAAGTGGGGGCAACCATATAGTCAGATTCCACCTTCCTACATAACCCCCCCCAAACGAAAGGAGATAAGGCTAACCTTGACCAGTTGAGCCTATATTGACTAAGTGGCCATATAAGGAAGCACCTGCACTAGCATGGTTGCCCCCTATGTTATGGTCCACTAAGCAATCCCTCGCCCTAAGGGTAAGAGAGGGTCTCCACCATGGGGAATCACTACCTCTGGTGTGCTTAGGTAAAGTACAAGGCCGGTGAGGTGTCTGAGTAGGGAAGTGAGGCCCTAGGAATGTTGGCCTCAGCTTCCTCAGATCACTGGTCACCATGTATGCCTGTCTTTCCATGACTGAGTTGCACTTTGCTCTAAGGGTCAACCTTTGGCTGCCTACAGCTGGGGGTTGGGTCCCTTTGGATGGAACACTGGAGGGACATGGCAGGTTTGGAACCTTCTGGTCCCAGGTTTGCCCTTGCCTACCAGAGTCCTTCTGGGGGAGGTCCCTACATAAAGGTATGGGGGATCCCTCAGTGTGTAGAGGAATTTTCACCTGGCTAGGGCTACTAGACTGGGTGCCCCTAATCTGCTGATGGGGGCTTCCTCTGGACAGGGGGCCCGGGGGGTCCACTGACCTCCCTGACCTCTGCAGCCCTGGGCTGACTGAGGCAGGGTAGAGAGGGGCAGGTTACCTGCTCCAGACTGGGTACCACCTTGGAAGGGTCCTCTGCCATCAGGGGTGTGGCCAGGCCAGGCCTGACTACCTCTGTGGCAGTTCCTTCACTAGGGGTAGGGTCAGTTCCCTGAGGAGGCTGACCCTTACCTACTGTCTGGGGGAAGAAGACTTTTCTTCAACCCTTGTGCTCTCTTTTGGGGGAGAGTGGGCCATTCTTTCAGGCTCCATCTCTCCAAATTCTTGGGCTGGGGCTGTGGCCATCACAGCCCCACTAACCTTGCAGGGACGCCCAACATCCTAAGATGGGTTTGGTGTTCAACTTCAGCCCAGGCTGAAATTTCCAAATCATTGCCCATCAGGCAATCTACAGGTAGGGTTGGGGACACTGCCACTCTTTTTGGGCCTGTGACCCCCTCCCAGCTGAGATTGACTATGGCCATGGGGTGATCTGTTCTGACACCATCAATGTTGGTCACCTGGTATTTAAACTCAGGTAAAAGCTGGTGAGGGGGGACTAGTTTCCCTGCCACCATGGTGACACTAGCCCCTGTGTCCCTAAATGCCACAGCTTTCTGACCATTAATCATTGGCTCCAGTCTGTACCTGCCCAATGCTATGGGACCCATGGTAAAGGTGGCAAATCCTATACCACCATCATAGTCAGAGGAGTCTGTTGAGGGGTCCCTGTCTAAACTAGGGCCCACCTCTGTTCCTCTTGCAAAAGCACCTAACTTTTTGGGTGCACTACTCCCAACTGGAGGATTACTACTGGTAGTACCAGGAGGGGTGGTAGTAGTTGTGGGAGGAACATTTTCTTTATTGCCAATCCTGGGGCAACTGGGATCAGTTTTCCAGTGCCCAGGCTTTTTACAGACATGGCAATATGGTTTCTTTTCAGGAGAGGAAGGAGTTTGGGACCCACCCCCAGAAGAGGAATTTTGGGGCCCTGTAGTGGACTTATCCTTAGATTTATCCCCACCTTTCTCTTGGGACTTGGTAGAATCTTTCTTGTGGTCACCACCCTGATTCTTAGGCCTTACCCTGGTTCTGACCCATTTGTCTGCCTTCTTTCCCAATTCTTGGGGAGAGGTCAGATCAGAGTCCACCAGGTACTGGTGTAAAAGCTGGTTTTGACAATTATTAAGGATCTGTTCTCTCATCATTAGATTATAAAATCCTTTGAAATCAGTAACCCTACTGCCAACCAGCCAACCCTCCAGAGCCTTGGATGCACAATCTACAAAGTCTGTCCAGTCCTGAGTCTGTGCCTTCTGGGTATCTCTGAACTTCAACCTGTACTCTTCAGTGGTTAAGCCAAACCCATCTATCAGTGCACTCTTCAGGACCTCATAATCATCAGCATCCTCCTCTCTAACAGTGAGGAGCTTGTCTCTTCCTTTATCTGAAAAGGAGAGCCACAAGATTGCTGCCCACTGCTTTTGGGGGACCTGCTGTACTCTACAGGCCCTCTCCATAGCAGTTATCCATTTGTGGATATCATCCCCACTCTGGTAGGGAGGAACAACCTTGCTCAGGTTCCTATGGTCAGGGACATATTCTCTGCCTCTAGGGACACTGTTGCTGCCACCAGGGGGTTCTAAACCCTCCCTTCTGGAAGCTCTCTGGATCTCCAGGGCTTCTCTATCCAGTGCCAACTGCTTGGTTCTGAGGGCCACTTTGGCTTCCTCATACTGGAGCAGTTTGCACCTTCTCTCAGAGGAGGTCTCTCTTAAGTTAAAGTATGAGCTCCTCTCTTGGACAAATTCTCTGCCAGAGTGATAAGAGTGCTCAGATTCCCTGGAAGGGGATCTGTGCCTCTCATCCACTCTGCCAGTTCTCTTAGGGAGAACTCCTCTGTCCTGTTCAGGCTCCTTGAAGCCTGGCCCTTCAACCACAGAGTCTTGGTCATTCGGATTGTCCTCATCTGACCCAGATACTATGATTGACCCACCCACTGATTCAGACCCCTTAGCTCCTAGAGCCAATCTAAGGTCATCTGCTGTCAGCAGATCTATCAGGTGTAGTGTTGAGGGACTCTGTCCTAGTCTCAGGTGTCTGTCAACACACATGGCTCTCAAGTCAGAGAAAGCCATGTCCTTATACTGAGGCTGAGTGGATCCACTGGGTCCACCCTTTAAGGACATTCTAGTGTTGTGCAGTGTTGTACTACCTACACTAGTTTGTGGCCTACTGATCCTAGCTTGAGCTGTGGAAAGGGTGTGCTATCCCTTGGAACACAGCTCTAAGTTCAGTAGAACTTATTGATACTAAGCTTGACTTTATATGTACCTTGAGTACCTATAATGGTTTTCAGTTAGTAATTCAAATAGAGATTTTCTGGTAAAACAATGGCAAGCTGGAATCCCACACGCTGCCCACCAATGTGAGAAGTTGGCCTGGTATATGCTGTTCACTAATTAAAGTGGACACCTTGCACCAGGGCAAATCGACTCTTATGGTAGATAGGTTTAAGACAACCTTTTAAAGAAAGCTATCCTAGTGGTAGCTGTGGAGAGCAGCCTTCAGGCTAAGTCTCGGAGGAATGTAAAGCAGCTTGTTTTACCATATAATCTCTTGAATCACCAAATGAAAAGACACCACACAGGTATATATATCAAATATATATGTATTTATTTCTAAATAACTCTCTACTAATCTCTTTATGAGATTAGAAGACAAACATATGCACAAATCAACGTTTCACAATAAGTTAAGCACAAAATATGGCTGGGGCCCTAGGGGCGTACCAGACCATATACTAAGTAAGAGACTTAGACACAACGACTTGCAGGGAGACAAGGCCTAGGGCCTTCAGAAGTGCTGGGGCCTCACGAAACCACCCAAGGCAGGTAAGTAAAGGACCCACGGGGGACGCGTGCAGTGTGGATACACAGGCGCGAATCGCCGTTAACTTCAATGGGGCAAGTCGCGGTTGGAAATAAAGAGTTTTAGGATACTTCGGGAGAACCTACAAGCAAGTCACTTACAGGGTAAGTAGTTCTAGGGCCCACACCCACAGGAGCACCGTAGTGCTGGAGTTACCTCACCCAGGGAAGCCGGGTGCACAGGTGTCCTTTGGTGTCGGGTCGCGGCGTCGTTTTCAATGGCGAACAAAGAAGACTTGCTGCTTGCGGGAGCTGGAGAAGTGTCCGGTGGAATCCAAGCCTGGATTCTGAAGAAGGATGACCTGAAAGCAGAGGGGACAGTGTTCAAAGTCACTTGGCAGTGACCCGGGGCAAGGAAGATGGATGCCCACCGTCGTCGGTCGCTTCAGGTCGGTTGCAGGTGCCTTGACTCTTCAGCCACGTGGTCCAGGAGGCGTCGACGACGACCAGGAGCTGGATTCGGTGTGTCCCTCGACGTCTGCAGCTGACTGCGGTGTCGGCAACTCGATCGGAGCCAACAAGCCTTGGCAGCCGCAAGTCTCGGGGAGATGAAGAAAAGTCGATGGCGCAGACCAGCAAGGTCTGTGGAACTCACCCAGCGAGGGTAAGTCAGGGCAGGCCTGGAGCAACCAGGGAGCCCTTCGGTTTCTTTAAGAAGTCTTCTGGGGACCCACAAGCCAGCGGGCAAGGGATCGCGAAGACACCTCGGGCGGAATCACTCAACAGGGGCCCACGGTCACTCGGGACGGTGTAGGCCTCTGATCTTCGGAGGGATTCCTGCTGGAGGTCGGGACCACACGTGGTCCAAAGCACAAGTTCGTAGAACGTTGTGAAGGGGTTGCACTCGACAATAGTGCACGGTACCCAGGGGTCGCGGTTCCTCGTTACTCGTGGGGTCCACTTGCCTCAGCTTCGCTGGGGACTCACGATGGCCTGGGAGAGGTCAGGAAATCCACTTCTTGGGCTGCAGGGACCTCGGACTCCGGCGGGAGCGGCGTAGTTTGCGACCGTCGTTGTCGTTTTTGGTGCCTGCCAAGCAGGGGAGTCACTCCTTGACTCCAAGGGAGATTCTTCTGTCTTCCAAAGGTAGTGGAACGTCGAAGGGCCAGGATTCTTCTGTAGAGCGTCGTCCAGGGGTTATCTGCTTTGCAATGGCAAGGTTCCCCCTCTTATACTAAAAAGAGGGGATGGACTAGCTCTATGACCCCACCTATGGGAGGGTCAAGGGAGGGGTGGCTACACCCACTTCCCTTTGTCCAGTTTCGCGCCAGAGCAGGGGCAGGTAGCCCCTGAGCTGGTTTGAACTGGCATATGCACAGAGGAGCCTTCTGCTCCCCCAGTGCAGGACTTCAAAGCACTCTAAGAGTGCACCCACCCAGCCCCAATACACTAAACCCTGTCTGGGAGGTGGTTACACCTCCCTGTGACAGGATGCCTATTGTTGGGCTTCCTCCACTGTGAGTTTCGGTCATCAGCAGGAGGGCAGCCCAGTGTCTGTGACTGGTGGCATCCATTTTGTGATGCCAGGGCTCTTTAGGATTCTACCGCGTTTCCACAGCAGGTACATGTCTTATCCCTCTAGAAGGGTGGAATGCTACCCCCGCCGCCAAGATTGGCGGGGGGTAGTATTCCAAGATGTTTGACACCAAACACGACATGTTTTGATGCAGCCATTCCAAAGTTAGCATTTACCGCGAGGATATAATGCACTTAAGAGTATATGGTTTAACCGCATCCACAAACAGCACCAGAGAATGGACTCTGAGAACTGCAGAGGGGCCCTGCTCATGCAGAGGCACCCCCTCACATAGAAGCCAAGCACCCTGCCCTCAGGATTGATAGGGCCTGACATAGGGGTGACTGATAGGTTTATATGTGTGCAGGAGAGATATAGGAAACCTATATCTCAGTGAGGGGTGCTAGCACCACCTCACCCAGGCTGCAGTAGCAGGCCTGTGGTGTCAGATTTAGTCTGCTTCCCAGGGGTGGCATAATACATGCTGCAGCCCCTGGTAGGCCTGTGAAGTACCTATGCCCTTGGCACCTAAGGTACCATATACTAGGGACTCATAAGGCACCACAGTAACCAATCACTAGTGCACCTAGAGTGCACTCCATGTCATTTAGAGAGAGCAGATAGACTGGGGCCCTGAATAGCAGGATCCCAGTCCAACTAAGTCATAAACCAGCAAAACACCATAAAAAAAGTGGGGGCAACCATATAGTCAGATTCCACCTTCCTACAACAGAGGTCCAATATTTAATGACAAAGCAATTTATTGGAATAATTCGTAACAATACAAGTAAGTGAGGCACAGGCCTGTGCCCTCACTACATAAACAACAAAAGAAGGAGTGGACAACATATACACTTTAACAACAAAGGAGCAGGTTCAGGCAGGGCTATTGATTTGTTAAATGTATAAGCAATGGAGCCAACAAATCATATTAGTGCACCTTAACACAACAGTAAACATTTCAAAGTAGTGTTTAAGGTGTTTTTGTGTCGACGACGTTTCGATCCATACATTAAATACACGGATCATCATCAGGACTAAAACATAAGCTAGCCTGAAAATAATGCCTGGATAAATAAAAATTGAGAAAGGAAGGAGAAAAGCGGGAAAAATATATTTTGGTTAGATATGCAGGTATGCAACACATGGAGTATATACATAGGATGCCGTTTTGTACAATCAGTGTCCTAAACACCTGTAATTAACAAGAGTGGTTGTTGACCTGTAGGAAAGGAAAAATAGTTCTGTGAAAATAACCAGAAGTGATACAATGGAACAAAAAAGGGGAAAATACAGAGAGTCAATCGAAGCCATGGTCCATCGCTGATAGAAGGAGTACTAGAAATGATAATAGCATAAAAAGGAATGGAGAGAAACAAGATTGGAGAAAAACGGGAGGAAGTAGAACGAATCCTTATTAAAGCGCTGAAGTGAAGATCTGCGGAAAGAGTGATGGCATACAATAGGAAAAACAATTAGCAACTTACCGGTCTCTCAAGAATGGGAGACCCGAGTTTCAAGCGCATGAAGCGCGTGTCTGAGCAGATAACGTGAAAGCTGCTGGGAAAATAAGGGAGAATTTAGATGAAACAGGAGTCGGGATAGGACAGAAAGGGAAGGATGCAAGGAAATTGAGCTTACCAATTGTAAGTATAAAGGTGTCCTATAGGTTGTGGGATCACATGTAGATAACCTAGACAGAAGGAGATAATGAGTGAAGGCAAGGAATGAAGGGTAGGAGAGATAGAAGATGCAGGGGGAAGGAGGCTCACCGGTGTCAGGGGAGCGCCGGACATGGGATACAGGTAGTGCCAGGTAAGCGCGGCGGTCCTAGAGTTACGGGATCCGCTCGGGAATTCCTGTCAAAGAAGCAATAGTTGAGAGAATCTCAGAGCGTGCGAGAACAGGTCGCTGGTTAGATATTGCGGCGTAAGGAAAGTAAGGGCGCTTACCTCAATGGGAGCTGATGCAGGTAAAGTCCCGGCTCTATGTGTGCGGCTCGATGTATGCGATAGAGTGAGTGGAGGAACATGCTTCTAATAGGTGAAGGAGAGGTCAGCTGACAATGTAAACAGAGAATAGACGTAATAACTTAGTAGGATTCTCTGTGGGATTCTCTGAAACCTCTGGGGACTCCACAGACAGCTCCGACGCAGGAGAGGGTAGTAGTACCACAACACGTAACTACAATACCCCGTCTTCTTTTTTTAGGACGAGGCCAACCAGACCCTCCAAAGAGAGGCCGTGTGAAACAACAGCAACGCTGGTACAATCCCCCAGGCGAACGCCAAACGCGCCAGAAACATTACCAATGGTGACCAGAACAATGACGAATGTTCAGTCTGAACCTACTCAGACCATTCCCATTTTCAATCTTTCTACGCACCAGCTTACTGACCATGAAATATCGGTACTGAGCAAAGGTCTTTCCTTTGTACCGACTACTTTCCCTGACTATCTTGATCTCCAGACTGAACTGTTACGATTTTTCCGTAAAATAATATTACATAGTTACTTTCTGGAAAACCCCTCTCCTCCCAAAACTTTTAATACCCCATTACGCCCTCCAGCTACCTTCTCTCCCTCTGCTAATATGATTCCCAATGAGATTCTCACATTTGAGAAACTGGTACTCAAAGAGATTGCCCACCTGGAAAATACACGTCGTTTCATTCCCTTTAACATTTCCCATGCAGAAAAGGTTGCTATCGCCAACTTGCGACAGAATGAAAAACTTGTTATTAAACCCGCCGACAAAGGTGGCGGAATTGTCCTACAGGAAATTGATGCTTACAAAAATGAAATTAACAAGCAACTAGCCAATACAGACCATTATTGCAGACTTCCCACTAATCCCACCAGGGAACTACAGAATCTTATCAAAGAAGTCACCACTGTAGCTTTAGAACAAGGCTTTCTTAGTAAGCATGAATATCAATTTCTGAATATCAAAACTCCGCGCACCCCTGTACTATACACTCTGCCTAAGGTGCATAAAAGAATGGATAACCCCCCGGGACGCCCCATAGTGTCCGGATGTGGCTCTATTTTAGAGCCCCTGGGTCATTATGTTGACTTTTTTATTAAAGACTTTGTGCCCCTCACTGACTGTTATATCCGGGACAGTATGTCCATGATCAACATCATTGAGAATCACTCTTTTGATCCAGAATCCGAATATTTGTGTACTTTGGATGTTGAATCCTTATACACAAATATTCCGCAAAATGCATCGTTGTTGGTGATGGAAACCATTCTCAACACCCGTCCACGTCCACACACGGTACCAACGCTGTTCATACTCCAGCTCTTAGAGATCTGCCTCACTAGGAACTTTTTCATATTTGATGAACAATTCTACCAGCAGGTGAAGGGGACTTCAATGGGGGCTGTTTTTGCCCCCGACTTAGCCATTCTCTACATGGACTCGCTAGAAAGGAACAGTATCCTTACCCCAAACAATCCATTTAATGATGGGATTGTCACATGGAAAAGATACATAGATGACATCTTTATTATTTGGGAAAACACTGAAAGTACTCTATACTCATTCTTGCATTGGCTAAATAATAATTGCGATGGCCTGAAATTCACACTTACACATAGTAAAGAATCTATTCCCTTCCTTGACCTCAATATCTGCCACAAAGAGGGTATACTTATTACAAGTTTGTTTCGCAAACCAACAGAGAGAAACACACTACTTAGATATGATAGTCACCATCCTCGTGCCCTGCGCGATTCATTGCCTTACTCTCAATTCCTCCATATCAGGAGGAACTGTTCGCTAAAAGAGGACTATTTCCGAGAGGCTAAAGTATTAAACAATAAGCTCACAAGCAGGGGCTACCCACGCAGACTAGTGCGCAATGCAATGAAAAGAGCATGGTACTGTCCTAGAGAAGTTCTACTTGAACCTAGAGAAAAATCCACCCTGAACCGACTTGTATGCGTTACCACTTTCTCTCCTGTCTCCAATATCGTCAGGAAAACCATTATAAGACACTGGGGTGTGCTGAATGCCGGTTCCCTCAATCTCGAACGCCCCTTGTTTGCATTCAAGAAGAATAAAAATATTAAAGATCATCTTGTCCGTGCAGCTCTTCCCACTAATAAACCTCCCACCAACCTTAATGACCACTGGGGACTTGCACCATTACTAGGTCATGCTAAATGTGGCAATTGCAGCGTATGTGTATACACGATTGAATGTAAAGAATTTGTGTTTGACAAAACTAAAATAACACTGCAGTCGTTTTCAAACTGCAATACACAAAATGTTATCTATGCCATTCTGTGCCCATGTAAGAAAATCTACATAGGACAAACTACTCAGAAAATACGCATGAGAATTTGCCAGCACCGCAGCAGAATAAGATGTAAAACACAAAACGCCCCGCTAGTGGATCATTTCACAGAAATTGGACATTCTGAGGACGAGATACGCTGGACTGTGATAAGCGTTATCAAATTACCACCCAGAGGAGGAGACATTTCCAAAATTCTAAACAAAGAAGAGCTTAAATGGATCCTGAAGACTAATAGCCTCCACACCGGATTGAATAGACTTGAAGATTGGACAACACTTGTATAAATATAGCCAGTCAAGAGTAACCCTTTGGTTATCATTCCATTTCTAAATGCTGTTCTTATTGCGAATGTTGCTTCCAGTCAAATGTTGATGGCCAAGTTCCCATCCTTCACTTCACTATTTCGCACTATGTATACTCTTTAATGGTCTTCCATAACTATTTATTTTTCCTTATTTATCTCCTTTCCTTTTCTGTTCTATTCAGCAATGCTCCAATATGTCTGCCACTCCTTTACTTTTAGTCCGCTCTCTCTTTTCACCAATTTCACCTACTCTCTGGCCCTTTTCTCTGTTTACATTGTCAGCTGACCTCTCCTTCACCTATTAGAAGCATGTTCCTCCACTCACTCTATCGCATACATCGAGCCGCACACATAGAGCCGGGACTTTACCTGCATCAGCTCCCATTGAGGTAAGCGCCCTTACTTTCCTTACGCCGCAATATCTAACCAGCGACCTGTTCTCGCACGCTCTGAGATTCTCTCAACTATTGCTTCATTGACAGGAATTCCCGAGCGGATCCCGTAACTCTAGGACCTCCGCGCTTACCTGGCACTACCTGTATCCCATGTCCGGCGCTCGCCTTCCCCTGACACCGGTGAGCCTCCTTCCCCCTGCATCTTCTATCTCTCCTACCCTTCATTCCTTGCCTTCACTCATTATCTCCTTCTGTCTAGGTTATCTACATGTGATCCCACAACCTATAGGACACCTTTATACTTACAATTGGTAAGCTCAATTTCCTTGCATCCTTCCCTTTCTGTCCTACCCCGACTCCTGTTTCATCTAAATTCTCCCTTATTTTCCCAGCAGCTTTCACGTTATCTGCTCAGACACGCGCTTCATGCACTTGAAACTCGGGTCTCCCATTCTTGAGAGACCGGTAAGTTGCTAATTGTTTTTCCTATTCTATGCCATCACTCTTTCCGCAGATCTTCACTTCAGCGCTTTAATAAGGATTCGTTCTACTTCCTCCCGTTTTTCTCCAATCTTGTTTCTCTCCATTCCTTTTTATGCTATTATCATTTCTAGTACTCCTTCTATCAGCGATGGACCATGGCTTCGATTGACTCTCTGTATTTTCCCTTTTTTGTTCCATAGTATCACTTCTGGTTATTTTCACAGCACTATTTTTCCTTTCCTACAGGTCACCAACCACTCTTGTTAATTACAGGTGTTTAGGACACTGATTGTACAAAACGGCATCCTATGTATATACTCCATATGTTGCATAACTGCATATCTAACCAAAATATATTTTTCCCGCTTTTCTCCTTCCTTTCTCAATTTTTGTTTATCCAGGCATTATTTTCAGGCTAGCTTATGTTTTAGTCCTGATGATGATCCGTGTATTTAATGTATGGATCGAAACGTCGTCGACACAAAAAACCCCTTAAACACTACTTTGAAATGTTTACTGTTGTGTTAAGGTGCACTAATATGATTTGTTGGCTCCATTGCTTATACATTTAACAAATCAATAGCCCTGCCTGAACCTGCACCTTTGTTGTTAAAGTGTATATGTTGTCCACTCCTTCTTTTGTTGTTTATGTAGTGAGGGCACAGGCCTGTGCCTCACTTACTTGTATTGTTACGAATTATTCCAATAAATTGCTTTGTCATTAAATATTGGACCTCTGTCTGGCTGGACTTACCAATATAGTACTGATTGGGTCTATATTTTTATTAAACACCTTGCAACTGTAGAATTCCTAGGGACCACTGTTCCTTATAAAAGATAAGCACCCAAGGTCCCTGGCTGACTTGGATTGGGCCCCCTTGTTCCTTCTAATTCATAAATATTACAGGCAGTGTTTAGGGAACATGGCACACAAATGTGTGCCATGTCATGTTTTCACTTTTTAGAGAACCTTGCCGGAACGGAACTTGATGTCCACTCCTAACTTCCACTACCTTTACCAAGTACATCATGTTCGTTAGCAGAGATAAATGTACACCATCCTGACTGAGCAGCATTGGCCATTTGTACCCTATATTAACATATTAACACTGTTGTATATCTTGCAAAAGCCATACACCCTCCTTAAGTGCCCGATTGAGTGCTGCCAACTTTTGTGCTCTCTACCAAATACTCCTTGTTAACAGCCGAGTCCAGAAAATGTCTGTATGGTAATGTTTATTCCCAATCTCCTTCAAATCCCTTTTCATCATCTTCTACAGTTTTAATCCTGGTAGCTGTTTCCAGGTCATTTTTCCCCAGATGAATCAAAATCATGTCTGGTTTTAACCCATTCACACTCAGCTCCCAAAGCATCAATCAATCAGGTCACTTATAAAGCGCACTACATACCCGCGAGGGTCTCAAGGCGCTGGGGGAAGAGGGGGGGGGGTGCTGCTACTGATCGAAGAGCCAGGTCTTGAGGAGTCTTCTGAAGGCCAGTAGGTCTTGGGTCTGCCGAAGGTTGGTGGGGAGGGTGTTCCAGGTCTTGGCGGCGAGGTGGGAGAAGGATCTGCCGCCGCCGGTTGTTTTCCGGATGCGGGGGACTGTGGCGAGGGCGAGGCTGGTGGAGCGGAGCTGGCGGGTGGGGGTGTAGAAGCTGAGTTGTCTGTTGAGGTAGACTGGTCCGGAGTAGTGGAGTGCTTTGTGTGCGTGGGTGAGGAGCTTGAAGGTTATCCTCTTGTTCACAGGGAGCCAGTGCAGGTCTCTCAGGTGGGGTGTGATGTGGCTGCGGCGGGGGATGTTGAGGATAAGACGTGCAGAGGCGTTCTGGATGCGTTGCAGCCGTCTCAGGAGCTTAGCCGTCGTTCCTGCGTAGAGGGCGTTTCCGTAGTCCAGCCTGCTGGTGACGAGGGCCTGGGTGACTGTTTTTCTTGTTTCGGTGGGGATCCACTTGAAGATCCTGCGGAGCATTCGGAGGGTGTTGAAGCAGGATGAGGAAACGGCGTTGACCTGCTTAGTCATGGAGAGGGTGGGGTCGAGGATGGCCCCTAGGTTGCGTGCGTGGTCGGTGGGTGTCGGGGCTGTTCCCAGTGATGTCGGCCACCAGGAGTCGTCCCAGGCTGAAGGGTTGGAGCCAAGGATGAGGACCTCCGTCTTGTCCGAGTTCAGCTTCAGGCGGCTGGTCCTCATCCATTCGGCGACGGCCTTCATTCCTTCGTGGAGGTGGGTTTTGGCGGTGTGAGGGTCTTTGGTGAGGGAGAGGATCAGCTGGGTGTCGTCGGCGTAGGAGATGATGTTGAGGTTGTGCTGTCGTGCGACGTGGGCGAGGGGTGCCATGTAGATGTTGAACAGCGTCGGGCTGAGGGAGGAGCCTTGGGGTACGCCGCAGATGATCTTGGTGGCCTTGGATCGGAAGGGGGCGAGGCGGACGCTTGGAGTTCTGCCAGAAAGGAAGGATGTGGTCCAGTCCAGGGCCTTCTCTTGGATCCCGGCGTTGTGAAGGCGTGTTCGTAGTGTGTGGTGGCAGACCGTGTCGAAGGCGGCTGATAGGTCCAGGAGGATGAGGGCTGCTGTTTCTCCGTTGTCTAGCAGGGTCCTGATGTCATCGGTGGCGGCGATGAGGGCGGTTTCGGTGATGTGGTTGCTGCGGAAGCCGGACTGGGTAGGGTCCAGGATGTTGTTCTCCTCGAGGTAGCGGGTCAGTTGTTTGTTGACGATTTTCTCGGTGACCTTCGCGGGGAACGGGAGCAGAGAGATGGGTCGGAAGTTCTTGAGGTCCTTGGGGTCTGCCTTGGGTTTCTTGAGTAAGGCGGTGATCTCGGCGTGCTTCCAGCTTTCCGGGAAGGTTGCTGTCTCGAAGGAGATGTTGATTATTTTCCGGAGATTGGGCGCGATGGCTGTTCTGGCTTTGTTGAAGACGTGGTGAGGGCACGGGTCTAGCGGTGAACCGGAGTGGTTGGTGTTCATGATCTCGCTGGTGTCCTCGTCGTTGATGTTGGTCCAGGAGAGCAGGCGGTTGGTGGTCGTGGGGACAGTGGTCTTGGTGGTTGCCGGGGCGGTCGTGGTGTTGAAGCTGTCGTGGATGTCGGCGATTTTGCGGTGGAAGTAGGTGGCCAGTGAGTCGCACAGGTCTCGCGACGGCGGGATGTCGTTGGTGTTGGAGCTGGGGTTGGAGAGTTCCTTCACGATGTTGAAGAGCTCTTTGCTGTTGTGTGCGTTGTTGTCTAGGAGGTCTTTGAGTGAGGCCCTTTTGGCGGATCTGGTGAGGTGATGGTGACTGCGGGTGGCGCTCTTGTGGGCCGTTCGTGGAGCCAGATCTTCTCCAGTTTTTGGCATGTTCGTTTGGAGGCCTGGAGGTCTTCGGTGAACCAGGTGGCTTTCTTGCTGGTGTGGCTGTTGGGCGGATTCTTGAGCGGGGCGAGGGTGTTGGCGCAGTCGTCGATCCACTGTCTGAGGTTGCGGGCGGCGGTGTCGGAGGGTTTGGCGGGTGGGCTCAGGGCGAGGGTGGTGGTTAGCTGGTCTTCGGTGACTCTGCTCCAGCAGCGGCGAGGCATTTGTTGGGTGCGGTGGTGCGTGGTGGGCTTCCTGTAATTGTAATTGTAATTTGCATTTATCAAGCGCGTTATCACCAGCAGGTCTCTAAGCGCTACCAGAGGGACATATAACCTAGTGAGTGGTGAAATGGCAGGGGTTAGATGATGCCCCCGGCTTCTAAGAAAAGTACTGTCTTCAGCTTCTTTCTAAAAGGGAGTAGGTACAGTTCCTTGCGTAAGTTTACCGGGAGACTATTCCACAGCCGAGGTATTGATGCTGAGTAGGCTCTTCCTCCAACTGAGGACAAGTTAAAACGAGGGCAAACCATTAGGCAGGCCTCAGCTGACCGAAGCACCCTACTAGGAACATAGTTAGCGAGACGGTCTTTAATATAGCTAGGGGCTTGGCCATACATGGCCTTGTGGGCAATGCAGAGACCTTTGAACTTTATTCTCTGCCTGACCGGGAGCCAATGTAGCTCGTGTAGTAGAATAGTGGCATGGACTCGCCTTGGCTTTCTGAAAATTAATCTAGCCGCGTCGTTCAAAACAACCTGAAGTCTAGCCAACAGTTGTTGCGGCAGACCAATATACAGAGAATTGCCATAGTCCAGGCGCGACAGTATCATGTAGGTGAAGTGGATGCAGTGGTGGTCGGTCCAGTGGGGTTCGGAGGTGTGGTTGAAGGAGACGTGTGGGCTTGCGAAAAAGATGGAGTCTAGCGTGTGGCCGGCGGCGTGGGTGGGTGTTGTCACGAGCTGTCTGAGTCCGAGGGTGGCGAGGTTGTCGATCAGGGTGGTGGAGTTGGTGTCCTTGTTGTTCTCGAGGTGGAAGTTCAGGTCCCCGAGGAGGATGTAGTCCGTGGAGGCGATGGCGTGTGTGCTGATGAAGTCAGCGATGAAATCGCTGAACTGTGGTCGGGGTCCGGGGGTCTGTAGATGAGGGTTCCTCTGAGGGTGGTGTTGGGATCGGTGTGGATCTGGAAGTGCATGTGTTCGGCGGTGCTGAGGGTGTCGTCGGTGTTGGTTGAGACTCTGAGGGTGTTCCTGTGGATGATGGCGATGCCTCCTCCGACTCCGTTGGTGCGGTCCCTGCGGGTGATCTTGTAGCCGTCCGGGATGGCAATGGCGATGTCGGGGGCTGAAGCGGGGTTCAGCCAGGTCTCCGTCAGGAAGGCGACGTCTGGGGAGGTTGAGTCGAGAAGGTCCCAGAGTTCGATGGCGTGTTTGCGGGCGGAACGGGTGTTGAGGAGGATGCATCTGAGGTAGTTGGGTTCTTTCCTGGGCGGTGGTTTGGCGGGGCGGGTGCTGGCGAAGCTGCAGTTCCGGCAGGTGAAGGGCCCCTTGGGTGCGCTTCGGGGTGCCCCGGTAGCAGGCGTGATCTTTTCCGGGGTTGAGTGCGTGGAGGGTGCTGGCGTCGTATCGGCGTCTGTTGATGTGGCGGGCGCGGGGGATGCACGGACCAGGGGTTCTGGCGCTGGGCGCGGACGGGCGCAGACGGGCTTGCCTTAGGCGCGCCTTCGGCGCTGCGCACGTCCGCTGCGCGGCCACGCAGCGGCCGCCATAAATGGGGAGGAGCAGGGAATGGGGCAGCGAATGGGCAGTGAGGGGGCGGGGCCGCAGGGGCGCAGCGGCGGGAAACAGGCACAGAGGAAAACGAGCACAATCAGGGGCAGCAAGGGGGAACAGAGGAAAAAAACGAGCACAATCAGGGGCAGCAAGGGGGCACAGAGGAAAAAACAGGCACAATCGGGCAGCAAGGGGGCACAGAGGAAAAAACGAGCACAATCAGGGGCAGCAAGGGGGCACAGAGGAAAAAACGGGCACAATCAGGGGCAGCAAGGGGGCACAGAGCAAAAACGAACACAATCAGGGGCAGCAGCAGGGCACAGAGGAAAAAAACGAGCACAATCAGGGGCAGCAAGGGGGCACAGAGGAAAAAACGGGCACAATCAGGGGCAGCAAGGGGGCACAGAGGAAAAAACGAGCACAATCAGGGGCAGCAGCAGGGCACAGAGGAAAAAACAGGCACAATCAGGGGCAGCAGCAGGGCACAGAGGAAAAAAAATGAGCACAATCAGCTGGCAGCAGCAGGGCACACAGACGGAGCTGTGTGGTGGGGGAGCGACCTACCAGTCAAGGTCAGGGGTCATGGGAAGCAATTGGCCCCAAGCTATCACCTGAACCATGCCAAACCATTGTCACCTGCCCCTAGTCCAGGCCCACCTGCTGGTTGAACAACTATCTCTTCATGTGTTCACCAGCCCACTTCACAATGGGGAGTCCGCATATCCATATGTCTTTCCACTGTGCTCCTTCTTCACCCTCCTCCCCATTGAAAACAAAGACGACTCATTGTTTATAACATGTTCCAAGTGGCTCCTTAGATCTCACATAACCCCACACTTTACTAGACTTCCACCTACCGAGTCTTCTCATACGGCACTCCCCCCCAGTCTATGAGCCTCTAGCGCTGCATCAAATTCTAAAAGAGTCTAAATGTTGCAAACATTTCTGCAAAAAGCCCCAAACCTATGTCTGTTAACCTGCTGCTATCCTCCTAGGTGAAAGAACATGGCCTCTGTCTCCTGACCTCTAAGTACTCTCTGTATGCCTCTACCGAGCATTGCCCTTTCCACCCAGACATTATCGTCCGAGTCATCTGCATCCCCTTCTCCTCTGGTTGTTATTGCTCTTATTTATCGTAATCGGAAGCCTTCCAATATTAGGTCCTTCTCTGCCATACTTCTATACCCGTCACAAACCACCACTTCCAATATCCTAAAGGGATTCCATTAGATCCAGCTGCTTTAACATTTCTAAGATTATTAGTAATATCTTTAATCCCATTTGCAGCTTTTTCACCTTACTCTTGCAGACTAATAATTTCAGGCTTTGTCGTTACAGTCTCAATTGTCATCTTGTTGTGAAATTATTTCTGGTAGTGCTTTTTCATACGACGACGCGGTGTATCTTATCTGGGCTGTTCTTAAGTCTTCCAGGTATCATTTTTGTAGCTTTGGCATATTGTCCCTTTCTAGTAGATTCTGCTAAATCATGATTGCATTTAGCAGTTTCTTTTGCTACTCTTGTCCCTGAGGACATCTCCTAGCAAAACAATTTTTTTTTTTTATTCCTCTCAAATTATGAGTTGAATTCAAATTCTGTTGGAAGAATTCCTGTGCCATCATTTTTATACATGATACGAACTCTGATCTTGCAAAAGGTTATATTTAATTACCACATTCTGTTTTATTTGTGAGCATTGCACTTCCCATAACAGTTGGTGACAGCTTTGAATGATCAGATCAGTGACATGATGCTATATTTTATTTGTGAGCATTGCACTTCCCATAACAGTTGGTGACAGCTTTGAATGATAGATCAGTGACATGATGCTATATCTATTTTATTGACATTATCCAGGACGTCTTTTGATATTTAAAAATGTTGATCTTTAATGATGATGTGTATAGTAGAAAGTGTGCCCGAGTACCGACAGCTTTTTATCTTTCTGAAAAATCTGTTAGTTGCAGATTTGTAATCAAAATCTGTATCGCCATTTTAAGTTTGTTCGGAGAGTTTCCATCGCTTTTAGATGATCTGTCTATCTGGTTAAGAGCAATATTATAGTCTCCACCAAATATTTATTGTGGAGGTATTCCAGCTAATCCCACCACCATATCTATAAACACAAAGGGGTTGTCTGAGTTTGGACCATATAAACTGGCCACTAAAAAGATGTCCTCTCCAATCTTTAGTGATGCTGCTGCCCATTGGCTTGAGGTTTCCACTTTTGCATCCATTATTTCAAAAATCAATTCCATCCCGCAACATAATGGTCGTGCCTCTGATGCCGGTATCTTGCTGAGATATTGAAGCCAACACTGCCCATTTTTTATTTTTTTATGAAGTTGCTGGATTTTGATTATTGAGATATGTCTCTAAAGCTTTGCTAAATCTGCTCCTGAATCTTGCAAAAGCTGACTAGTTGCTTTTCACTTTCTTTTATTACAAGATAACTGGTTCACACTATATTCATTGTTTTGTATTTATTTTTGTGTTATTAATCTAAAACAGGTTTTTGCATTCTTTTCAATGTACGCATTTATCGGTTTCCTTTTCCCATTTGGCACACCCTCATAAAAAAATACATAACAAACAATTTTCTCCATCCTGTGACCATTCCCATCCTTTGTTATGCATTGGGAACCCCCTAAAGCATTCTATGCCCTGAACCTCTTCTGAGACTGTACTGGTGCAGTATATCGTTACTATTACCTTTTAATTAAACTAGTGTTATCATCCAGAACTAGTTTGCTTTCATCTTAAATTAGGCTACTTAACTTGGCTCGGTCTTTCTTGCTGTTTCATTATTTTACCTTTTTTGTTGCCACCCGTGATTTCTACAAGTAAGTTTTGTCAAACGTCTCTCTGTTTCTTCACTTGTAAATATATATTTGAGTTTCTCGTCCACCACTATCTGGAGCTTTTTTTTTTTAATTCAAAAATGCATCATAGAAAACGTTTTAAATTTGGTAATGTACTGCTGCAGCATCCATTGCTCCTGGTCAAGCCATTAAGACATATCTGGCTCTACATAAATCGAGTAACTATTATAGCTGACTGTTTTGCCAAGAGTTTAAATTTTTTTTCCCACACCTGAATATGTCAGAATACTTACCAAGGGTTTACGTGGTCTTGTAGGATCCCTATATGGTTGTCTATATATTTGTTGTATTTTTCTCAAGATCAATTGAAGGGTCTAGATATTTGAAATTATGTTTTAATATCAAAAGAAGCATGTAGCATAATATTCTCTGGCATCCCTATCAATGTAAAATGGTTCCATCTTGAAAATTTGGCAGTCTCTCAACATTAGTCTCTAGAATCTCATTTTTTTCTGGATACATTGAAATTCAATATCACGAGTTTGCAAGTTTATTTGCAAATATTTTACTTTCATGGTTATTTGCTCAACGTATGTTTTAATATCCACTATTTTTGAGTCTTATTGCTAGATTTGATTTTGTTTCATATACCTGCAAGTTGAAATCTTATCGACGCCTTGACAGCCCCTGCTTTACAAGGCGTGCTATCTATAGTTGCCTGAATACTAGTCAAAGTTTGTACTAACTGAGCTAATGTTGGGCCTTTTTCCATAGATGATCTTGTTAGTGTCTTGGCAGTTTCTTGGGCACCTTGGTAACTTTCCGTTATTGCATGAGTCTCCAATAAACCATAGTCTGCATATTTACGGTATCTTCAGTTGTAGCTTCAGGAGGAGAGCATTTGTACCTGCATATGCTTTGACATGCAATAGTGGTCGACATGTTTCAGCCTAATACCCTCAAAAGAGGTGTAGGAGCCTGCATAAGGACCTTGTGAGGTGTTACTGCAAATACAGGGACCCACTGGTCAGGATTGCCTGCAAAAGTCAGGCAACTAGCCCCACCTTAACCTTGGTGCAAATCTGAAGCAAGCACCAATTCCTTATTCCCTTGGTGTCAGGCAGCACAGCTTGCGCTGCAAGTCCACCACTGGTTTTGTATTTATTCATATTACATTTTCATTGTCGCAAGGTCCTGATGAAGGCCGCTCCACCTCTTTTGAGGGTATTAGGCTGAAACATGTCGACCACTATTGCACTCTATGAGGGATCTAATTCTTCTCTGTCTTAGCTTGTTTTTAATCCTGGTCGGGGGACGCCTGAATAAAACTATTTGCGTACTTCTGAACCAGTTTTAACCCACACATTTATTTTTACCATATTTCACTTCCTTCACCACACCCTATTCACGTAAGGTATTTATTATACCTCTCTCAAACATCCCTGAGCTCCTTCCTCTCAGAGAGGGGGTCATAGCCCGCACTATGACTACGTTCATAGCAGTGCCGGCTTTAACGCTGGTGGCGCCCGGTGCAACAATCATTTTTGGCGCCCCATACCCCATGACCGACTCCTCGGATTCTCTCACTACCACAGGGCAAAAGTGCCCCTCATCTCTCTAATAATAAGTTATTGCTAAACACAGTGGCCCCCCTGAGGTCAGCGCCCCCACTGCAGGTCAGCGCCCAGTGCGGCCGCACCGGTCGCACTGCCCTAAAGCCGGCCCTGGTTCATAGTACAAGGAGGTTACCTTCGGGTGGGTGAGGGAAACCGTCTCATAAAAGGGACACCCTCCTTTTGTGCAGAAGCATTCTTCCTGCTTTACAGACCCAGGGTTCCTTTATGTGTTTTTTTTATTCTGATTTGGGGTAACACCCCGTCTTGGTCTTTAAACTCCCTTTGGCCCTCTTCTAGTGTTTTGTTGTTTTCATGGTCATGAAGTGGCCAATACAACTGAGAAGAGGCATAGGGATTAGAAGCACTTAAAAACATGAAATTATTTGCTCTGAGCACTTAGTCCTCCAGAGGTAAGCCCTATGCCAATTTTTAGGTTGAACTGCTGTAAAATGTTATAGCCCTCTGGCAAAAGGATATCAGATTAAGGGGACGAAGAGTCTGCAAACCAAGTTATCTGCAAACCAAGTTATGACGCGCAGTGGATAAAGCCCGCCAGGCACACTTCTCTGGCACCAACATCATGCACCTGCAGTTTAGCGTATACAATAATGCCACCAACTCGAGGAACCAACCAGACACAACATCCAATACTCATCTTCACAAGTAGAATCAGACCTGCGTCTGCAATGCAAACATGCCCAAAGGTATTTCAGAAGGAAGCTCTAATGCCAGGAAGGGTGCCATGAAAAAGGAGAATACCATTACATAACTTAGAACTTAATAGTTGAAGAGAGAGCTGAAACAGCAATAACAAGCAAACATTTAACTGTAGATAATTTGTCTTCTGGGTCTGAGGAGCAATTGAGTTTCACGTGAATACATTTTTCAGGGTCATGACCCGGCCGTGGTTATTTGAGATCCCAATGTGACAAGATAGACTTTTCTTAATTTGCATGGTTTTTGTCAGGGGCTCGGATAGGCACATCTTGGAGAGGGCAGGCTTGTTTCTCAGAAGGAAAGAGGGCGGAGGAGGGCGATTGTAGAGCCAATTAGAGCCTGCCAACTGCACCACCTCTGGGCGTGACCCTGGGGTGAATATCCGGATGGAAGACTGACAGGACCTGACAATGAGCGAGGACCCCTCTCTGACAGAGACTCGCACATGGCAACACTTGGGAATAGCAAAGGGGGCATACTGCCACAAAATACGGACACTACTATTTCCTCTTGGCTTGCGCAGAAGAATATATTTTCCCCCTTCCCCCCCACCCTCCCCCGAATGCACTGCTCCACATGGGTGAGGGATAGGCTGAAATAGCTGGGATATTTTTCCCTGTTGTAAACACAGGGACGAGTGAAATGTCAAGGCATGTACCCACAGAGACTGAAACGGCAGATCAAATCCCACGGTGGAGAGGGAGGAAAGATGTGAGAGATGTTCACAGTTAGAACAGTAAATGGGACAGACGAAGCCGCCTGCTGCTGGTGATAATTGAACTGAAAGCACTGGGTTCAGCCTCGCTGGAAAATAAATCATCTAAAATATTTAGGGGCTGAATTTTGCCTGCAAAATTCACACTCCTCCCACGGTCCTGGTGGGCGCCGCGCGAGCTGTGACAAACCGTGCGAGATGTTCAGGCAGCAGCTCGGACAGCTTGTCTTCAAATTAGTCAGTGCCGCGTGCTGTCAGCGAGCGGCAGGGAGGGCGCGCGCCAAAGTGTGAGGTGTTTTAATGAAGTGACGCGGCCGTGACTCACCTTCCCGTTGTCTCTCAAGCTCACCTGTCGGTTGTGGCATGCTGGTAACAGTCACACCTCATTCCCATTATGGAAGTTCATCCGCACCGCAACACACAGTGAGAATCGACATCGTTGTTACTCAGCGGCTTCTAGTCCCCCCAAATGCGACATTCTGCCACGGCAAAGTGCACCAGCTCTGCCTATGCTTACTTCTAGGCAGGGATTTAGAGAGCGTCCTTAGACCCAGTATTAGTATAGTGTTTCCTACAGTCACAGCCCAGCGTTTGCCTGTGTGCTCACTTGGACGGAGGCCTGTAAGAGACAGCAGGCATTGGCATTGACTATTGAGCACATGACAGATGTTGAGGTCAAAGTATATCCAGGGCCACTGGAATCATGAGGCAGGGGAGGGCCAAATTATGCGGAAGGGTTGAGTAAATTATGCAGAAAGAAAAGGCAAATTGTGCAGCGTGATGTAGCACATTTTGTGATAGTATTACCTAATTGTTTTGTCATTTATGCACTTGTTAACACTGTATGTGCATAGGTCACACCTTATTAGTATCTGTTTAACACTCAAATCTAGCAACGATCAACAAAAAGATGACAAGCCAAGCTGTGCAAAGGGCTTTCCACTGCGCGGCAACACGCGTTGCGTTTTTAGTATCTTTTAAACTGTTTGAGCTAGAAACAATTTGTTTTGTTAAAATCTGCAGATTAAGCAGCAGATGATGGATTATGTGGCAAATGCAGCAAATCTATAATTATGCTGAAAAACACAGCGGCCACACAATCGCATAGTTCCAGTGACCCTGAGTATATATCATGTGTTATTAGAGCCCTAGCACATGCTAAATATATGAGTGCCCTACATCTTATACCAATTTATGATGCGCAGAAGGATCTTTCCGCTACCGCTTTACTAGCTTAACCAGGACCATGGTGCTAGTTGGCTTGCATTATAGCAGCATGTCTTACACAGGGGGCTCAAAGAAATTGATCCAGAAGGTACAAAATTGCAAAACCAAGCTGTCCGGCTCTGTTTGAACCTCAAAAATCTCCATAGCACCCCAGTCCTGAACGAGCTGCACTGGCTTCAAGTGATGTAAAGAATTGCATTCAAAATGCTTTGCACTTGGGACACTTGGTACAAAATATATCCACAAACTGCACCCCCACTCATCCCTGGTGTAACCTCATGCCAGACAATGCATAATCTGATTCCTCAGACCAGATTTAACTGGAGCAAGCATAAGGCCAGACCGTTATGGTGTTTCAGCCTCAATTCTGAACATACTTGGGGAAGCAACTGAACCAACCAACCTCAAAGGAGCTTTAAGGGCTAGCCTGCTCAAAGAACCCAATAACACATCCCACATCAATACCGGGATTGCCTCTGAATGAAAGGATTGGGCACCAACAGCAAATGCATTCATGGTCCTGCATAAGAGATGAGACAAAGCCTGACAACAAAATGTCCACACCACCTGTGGGTGGAGACTATTTTCAACGTTGCTTCTAAACCTGTAATTGTTTTATGCATAATTAAAAATGGGGGCCATGTGAGAATTATCAGTCACACTTGAGTAGTGCCCTCGGGAGCTCACTTGCAGTCATTGGCAAACTACTATTGGCTATTGCCATTCTTAGGTAAATTTCGATAGGCCAATGTCTCTTAGGATAACCTTGAATCAGTGCTGATACAAAACTTAACACCGTTAGTGACCAGAGCTCGCTCACCATGCCTTACATCCCTGGGTTAATGTATGTAACTTACAGTTAGAAGATGAGATTTCTGGACTATTCCACTAGCAAACTGCCATGCATAGCTAAGTAACCACTCCATGACAAAAGTACCAGTACAACTTTAAGTACCGGTATAGACCTACCACTTGTGAACATTCTGTATGTATGCAGTGCTAGTACAATATTACCTACATTTAGAGACAAGCGTATTTGTATCATTCTTCACAACCAATATTCATTCAATAATCACAGTCAATAAGGGGCACATTAGTTCAATGTTATCTACACCCAGGGCCATGCCACCTGAGGTATTCCTCAGTGCCATTGCCAAGTTACCTACTGTCAGAGATTAGCCTCCCTGAACCTTCCTAAAAGTCACTGTAAACACAGTGTTGATGTAAAACCAAAGGGGAGTACTGGTGCATTATTTCTCACATCAGTGGTAGTACAATCTCAAGAGCAGCCAGGGACATAGATGCTTGACCATCCACGCAGCCATCTTTAATACAATGGTGCCTACAGTCAGAGGTCAAGCCTCCTGATGCAGTACTAATGGCAGTTTTTGTAAGATCCAAATAACCATAACAACAATTCCCCACAATTCAGCAATTGTACAATATTACAAATTTATCTTAGAATGAAGAATACATTTTTGAAAAAATACCATTATGAGGAACCCTCTAAAGAGAATCAATAACAACCAGAATTCAGTTAGATGAAATGCAATAATGTCAGCTGACTTCCTGTTCTGTTATAGAAAGGAACCGACAAGTCATCAACGTGAACTATTCATACTAGTTTGCAAGCTGTCAAAGCAAAGCCAATGACCAGACTTACAACTCACTCTCCTTATTTTATTTTGATATTATAATATAGATGACACTGTGTCCGGACACTGCAGAAAACTAAATCATGTCGTTGAGGGATGTGTGGAATAAACAGATTCGGGCAACCAACAGAAACAGGTCAAATTACGCCCTGTCACGGCACAGAGACATTCCACCCTGATATAAAAAAGTAAAGATATCACACATTATAACTGTTCATGTCTTTTGACCATCCAGCATGCAAGAGAAAGGGTTCAGGCAAACACAAAATGAATCTACTAAGGCAATCAATCAGCAGCAGTCTGCAATCTAAGATGTAATCACATCATACAGACAAGCTCTAACTTACAATTATCACTCTAGCCTCCAACCAGTCACAGCCCCACAGTAAACCAAGCCTACCATTTGGATGCTCTAACAACACTACAAGTATGCTAGCGGATAGCCGATCACAAGACAATCTAGGACTACAAGCAGAAAAAAGAACTTGATAGACCCACGAATACAGCAACTGTAATTGCACAAGCAATCCTTACAGACCAGACAATGACATCCCACTCAAACCCATTAAGAACCAAAGACCACAAACCCTTCTCATCAACGCAAGTTGTAGATAAAAAAGAAAAAAGAAACATGAAATGATCAAGGAGATATAAACCAACTATTTATAACTGAAACATGGCTAGCAGAAGATGCAGACAGCATTGCTTTGTGCACAATGGTATCAGGTCATAAGATTACCATTAAAAAAGCACTGAACAAAAGGGCTGGATTAGTTTCTATCATCCATAAAGAATCCTTAAACACATAGCAACTACACAACTGCTCTGCACCAGAATGCAAATCACTTTTAATCAAACACCACTCAGACCACAACGGCTCAATTTACTTATTGTTGATCTATCGTCCACAACCAGAGTGCACCTCATGCGTAACTAATTCCTTTGATTCTGAAGTTGGCCTCAGTTAATTCCACCAAACCTCATTCTTCATTTGTGTGACTCAAGAAACCAAATCGATCCAGTACTTAGAACATGGGGCAACCATCTTGCCATCCCTTCCAATATCACAATAACAGATTAACTTGCAATTCCAAAAGGCAAATTCAGCCAAGAACTCTTGAATACGCATGGAAAAAAAGAAATTGGACATGTTGGAAACTCGTTACAACCATGAAACCATAAGGCACATGGTGCATAAATTAAAAAAATTGATGAATGGCTGTTCCTATGACACAACCATCCCACTGAACAAAAGTCACACTCACAAAATGTCAGCAAAATAGTTTACCAAGGTGTTCATAACACTCAACCCACAGTGCACTAGAACATAAATGAAGGAAAACCCTAGACTAGGACAGCAGAAACTGATACACTAGGCAATCTCACATAATTTCACATATAAAGAGCAACAGTTAGTAAAGAAAAAAAAGGACTATTACTCTTTAAGCCTCACCTTGCATCATGGGCTGTATAATGAAGTGTCCATAATCTTCTCTTAATTTAACGACCATACAGGTTACTATAACAATTATGTTCCCTCTGAAATGCCCTGTAATGCTCTCAGCACTCATTTTGCAGAAAAATCCAAAGACGTATACGACCTCCTCAGCGCAAAGGTACCAAGAAATAGCACACATCACAAACAAGTAGCACATGTATCTGAAAGAAGCATTTCACCCTGATATTTTAAAAAAAGCCTAGTATAAATGTAAATCCGTATTTGTAAAGCGCAAACTACTCACCCTTACGGGTCTCAAGGCGCTGGGGGCCGTCGTGGAAATTAAGTGAGCTATTGCCCAGAGTCACATGGTGCTGAGCTGAGCTGCCGCCGGAGCCAGGGATTGAACCGTGAGCTCTGTGCTCCGAAGTCAGCTGCCCTGGCCGCTGCACCACACCTCTCCACTCACACAGCAAAACATCTGGATCACCAGCTGACCCAAACTTCCAGCTTTCTTGAAGGAAATCTGCAAAATTGCTTATTATGGATACCATGCTGAAAAGCTCAAATGCCCATCTGTTAACCCATTTCTAAAGAAACCTGACCTGATTGCAAATAGCCTCCTAATTACAGACCACTGTAAAACAGAAGATACTTGGCTAAGCTAACTGAATTCAGTGAAAAGATAAATGATTTCTGCTTCACAGCCTGGCTTCCATCATTCCATAGAGACAGAATCTATCCTAGTCGCTAGAATGTACAAACTAAGAAAACAGGGGAATGGTATTGGAGTGATTGCCCATGACCTACTAGACCTCTCCACTGTTTTCGACACAGCCCAAATACTGCTGACCAGAATGGAGGTTGAAGGCCTTGGATTGGATTGCCTCCTTCCTATCCAACCGGAACAAAATCATCTCACTACCATCTTTCACCTCCAAACCCTACCTACTGAATTCTGACCTCCCCAAAGGCTCAACCATCTCTCTCTTTTAAACATCTGACTCTGCCCTTTGACTATAGTGATTCAGTCCTTTGGCCCTTCTTGTTAAACCTATGCTGGTAACACACAGAATATGTTCACATTTAAGTACCTCAATTGCACCAGGTCATCCATATTAGCACCATAACTGACTGCATTGAAAGAGTGGATAATGGATTGTTATCTTAAACTGAACATAGACAAAACCAAAATCCTTAAATGTGGAAAATGATCAACTGCCTTAGAGATACCGACCTGGACTGCAGTTAGAGAAGAAGCAACCCACAAACAAACAGAATGAAAAGCCTAGAAGTCATCCTACATGCAGGTATTACTCTAGAACTACAACACCATAATAAAATCACCAACACATACGCCAAAAGTTTTTAGACAGCTGTTTCACTATCTTGGCTTCCCTTACAGAATTTAAGCCACAGCCTCGGTTGTGCTCTCTCGCCTGTACTGCTTGAATGGTCTATACCAAGGTGTCCAGAAATTCCTTTTAAACAAAGTACAACAGGTGCAAAATTTAGCAGCCAGGCTACTTCTACAGCATGGTATCAAATCACACCACCATTGGTTGTGTTGCCTTGGCTCACCAGATTGCATTCAAAAGCACTGTCCATAGCATAGCATATATAGAACTGTACGGAATAGGGGCAACATTTCTGCAGCAAAAATATCAGGCGAAAGGCCTGAAGAGAAGCCTTCGATCCAACACGCGTCTACAGCTGAAGGTCCCATGCTTCAAGAAACTTCAAAACAGATGGCAGTCATTCCCATTCCAATCCAGCAAGATGTACAAACCCCTAACCCAGCCAGCTTAGGAAACTAGAAAAAGACCTTGCCCTCAAGAAGCCTGGAAAAAGATGGCTTTTGACATTTCAACCAAGAGACCAATGTGCCACAATACAAAAGAGGACACTATATCTTCCAGAAAAGATCTCAACATATCTAATGTGAGAAGTTGGCCTGGTATATGATGTCCACTAATCAAAGTGGGCACCTTGCACCAGTCCAAACAACCCTTATGGTGATTTAAGAGGTCAAAGATAACCTTAGAAAGCTATCCAAGTGGTAGCTGTGGAGAGCAGCCTTCAGGCTTAGTCTTGAAGGAATGTTAAGCAGCTTGATTTACCAGAAGGCAATTTTATTGTATTGGTTAAACAAAAGGAGAACCACACAGTAGTTATAAAAATATGTATTTATTGTTATAACACACCTTAAATACCTCACAGTATCTGCTACACGCAGATAAACACAAAGCACACAATACTGTAGCACAGAAACAAACGTAAGTAGCAGTAATACACAGTTGGCTCCCGGGGGAGACCAAACCATATACTAAAATAGTGGTTTAAGAACCACGACTCGAGTCAAGACAGTGTCTAGAGGATGTGGAATCGTTAGCACCCCAAGGTACCACCCAAGGTGAGTAAGTAGAGACCCCACGGAGGACGGGTGCAGTGTGAGAACACAACCGCGTGCTACATACAATTCAATGGGAGAGTTGCTGTTGCAGTTTTAAAGTTTAAGGACCTTTCCCAGTTGATTACGAGGAAACACTTTGGAACTTAGAAGGTTGGAGAGCCACCCCACCCGTGGATACCAAAGTACCAGAGTTACCTATCCCAGGGAAGCCGGGTGCATAGGGCTGAAGTGGCGTCGGAAACCGCCGTCGTTCTCAATGGAAGTCTTCAAAGAAATGCCACTGCTGGAAAGAAGAAAAGTGTCCGGTGGAATCCACAGGTGGATTCTTGATGGAAGGAACCTGAAAGCAGAGGGGACAGAGTCTGGGACACTCAGGAGTGACCAGGGGCTCGGTAGACGAATGACCACCGATGTCGGGTGCTCTAGGTGTGAAGAAGAAGACCATGACTCTACAGCTGCAGAGACCAGGAGACATCGAGGACAACCAGGAGCCGGATATGAGCTGTCCCACGCAGGATTTCGAGTGCTGAGGGGTCGGTGTCCAGCGGGAGCACCAACACGCCTTGGCAGCGGCAACCCACGAAGAAGGTCAAGAAAAGTTACGGTCTGGCCCAGCAAGGACCAGGGGACTCACCACAGCAAGGGGAGTCAGTGCAGGCCTGGAGCAACCAGGGGAGCCCAAGAAAAGCAGTGTTGCCCCTCAAATGGACCCACAGGCCGAAGGCACAGGAGTCGCGAGGATACCTCTAGCAGTTTCACAATGTAACAGCTTGCAGGGCACAGAGTGTGAGGAGGCCAAAGTCCTTTGTACGAAATGTGCGCAGAGGTTGGGGCTATTAATAGCCCAATGCACTTAGTTGGGGAACGCCAATAAGCATATGCACTTGAAAAAGTACGCAGTGCACAGGGGTGCGGGTTATGCGGTCACCACGAGGGATACTGGCCTCAAACTTGGTGAGAGGGCAGCTCGACCTCAAGGAACGTAGGAACCCACCTCCTGTGTTGCTGGAGCCTTCGGAGTCCGCAGGAGCGCAGGATCAGCAGACCGGTCAGTTGTGTTACGATGCCTGCGAATGCAGGGGAGTGACTCCTTCACCCCAAGGGAGATACTTCAGTTGTCCTTGATGCTCCACAGGTCCTGCAAGGAGCCTGTATGGTGCACGGGCACAGACGATGCTTTGGACGGAGAGGGAGACGAAGTCGGGCCCAGTCGAAGTCCAGAGTGTCCAGACGGTCGAAGGTCAGTGGTTTCTTGATCAGAATCTTGTCCACGTCGAATCTAGGGTCCTACAGCCAGGTAAGCCCTTTTGTACCCACGGGAGAGGGTTGGACAGATTCAGGGGACCCTCCCAGAGGAGGGTTAGAATAGTGGGGAGGATACTCCCCTGTCCTTTGTCCAGTTTCGTGCCAGAGCAGGAGCCAACGGCTCCTAGGACCGGTTTCAACTGGACTATGCACAGGGACACCAAGTGTGCCCCTCGTGCAGACTTTCAGGCACTTTGGAAGTGCACCCACCCAGCTCCAATACACTAAATCCTGTCTGGGAGGTGGTCACACCTCCCTGTGACAGGATGCCTATTGTGCTGCCTTCCTCTGCTCGAGCTTGGCTCAGCAGCAGGAGGGCAGAAATGTGTCTCTGGTCGGCAGCAACCATTTTGTGCTGTCCGGGTCAAGAAGGCTGGTACCGGGAAGACCAGGGACCCCACAAAGCTTGCTTCTGAAGGGTGGAATCATACCTCCCACACCGATTACCGGTGTAGAGGTATGATTCCAAGGTGTTTGATACCCAACACAACATGGTTTGTTGCAGCCGTTTTCGAGATAGCATTTTACGCGAGCATGTAATGCACCTCTACCTATATGTCGGGCTGCATCACCGACAACCTGGGAGAATGGTCTCCGAAGGCTGCAGGGGTGCTCTGCTCATGCAGGGGCACCTTCTCATGTACAACCCAGCACCCTGCCTTCAGGATTGTCAAGGCCTGCTATAGGGGTGACTTATAGTTTTTTTTTTAAATAACATACTTTATTGATTTTAACTTGTCAGAATCAGATCTACATTTGCATACGTTCCATTGCAAATAAAACAATTATCAATAAACTTTAAAGTGCACAGTGATTTAGTCCATCATTACATGACTATGGTCCCCCCTTTTTGACATTTCCATTTCCACCGTTGGACTTATAGGTTTTAAGTGTAGTGACCTATAGATATAGTAAACCTATATCTAAAGTAAGTGGTGCATGCACCATCTTACACAGGCTGCAATGGCAGGCCTGTAGTTCCATTTTGCATGGCCTCTCATGGGTGGCATAATACATGCTTCAGCCCATGGGAGGCCTCTGGGGTACCTATGCCCTGGGTACATGTGTACCACATACTAGGGGCTGACAAGGGTACCCCAGTATCCAATCTGGAGTGAACCTAAGTACATGACATAACATTTTAGGGAGAAAGCAGATAGACTGGGGTCCTGATTAGCAGGATCCCAGTCAGACTAGTCAAAAACGGTGTAACATCAAGCAAAAAGTTGGGGTAACCATAAGAAGCAGATCCTACTTTCCTACATCTAAGTTAAACCTAAAGCTGCATTTAGCACAATCTATCTTTCTTGCATACCCTTCAAACATGAGCACATCTATAAGCAGTGCCACTTGTTGTGACATGACAAGACTACGTCAGGACCTCATCCACATCGCCACAACTCTTCCCACATGGGAAACATCGGTTACATCGTGGTGTTTACACCGCAATTCCTTTACAACGCGGGTATTACAACGCAAGTCATTACAATGACTTGCGCTGGATGGCGCTCTAAGCTAAGGAATAGTATGATTTACTATTCCAACACCTTCCGTACTGTAACGTAGGCTGGAGTTGGAATAGTAAATCATACTATTCCTAAGTCCAGCGCCCTCCAACGCAAGTCGTTGTAACGACTTGCGTTGTAATGCCTGCGTTGTAAAGGTATCGTACACCGGGATGTAACGTCGTATATTCTCCCACATAGGTCATATGACAACCATACACTTCTAAACCAAACATGCAAGTTTGCCTATAATCGTGACACAGTTAGAGTGCCACGATGTCATACTAGTGGTTAGTGCATGCTATACAAGTGCCATATAACATAAAGTGTAACAGTCCCCTTTTAATTAAAACAAAAAGTTGATTCCAAACCCTTCCACCCAAAATGACTCTCCATAGAAGCCCCAATACTCACTCCAACCATGACCCTAAATCTTAAAAGTATTTCAGCACCTTGCGATAACATTAACCCTAGCTCTTACCTTAAGCCTAGGCTTGACTCCTACCTTATCTCTGTCTTCCCCTATTACTAACACTTATCATAATCCTTTAAATGTCTCTTGCCTCTTAACTTATATGCTAGCTTTTAACACAAAAATACGTTTTCAAATAATAATTTTATATAGCGCTTCATTCCTCAATTCTGTTGTTCATAAGTGCTGTAAATAGGACACGTTACTACTACCAAATTTAATGGCACTCAAGTTCCCAATCTTGAAAGGATGGAAAGATGAATTCGGGATGCCAGAATTTTAACTTGGGACCTACAGATCACATAAGCTGCCCACAGCACATATGTTTTTCATAAAAGGTTCTCCATAATGATATAGCCCTTAATGTTATTCGTAATCATGAACCACTTACCCCAGACCAATCCTCACTACCAGTGACAAAATAAATGTGCCTACAGTCAGTGACCTATACTCCTGCATTACATATCACAGCGGGTGATAGTACAATTTCACCTAAAGCAAGGTAGCAGTGTGGATCTGATGGTTTTGCTTCCAACATTGGCCTCTGGAGGTCCCTTTTCTTTGATTGCCATAAATGCTCTGTACAGTTAGCATCCAACAAGCATCCGAGGACGTAGAACCCATCTTTGCCATTGGATGCGCCAAGGTCCTGTTAGGCGATCTTTTCACTTACAGTAACTGAAAATTACTCTCATCACCAGCATCAGCCACAATTCCCAGTTCCACCTACTTCAAGAGATCCGAGGCAACCTCAAAAACCCAAAAGAAAATAAATTCACAGTCTGGCCTGCACATTAATCACCATCCCACTAAAACAACCAACTTGGATGCTTTTTGAATTGCTTATACATAAATTTGATTCATTTCACTTTGGTTAAATTGAAACCCCCACTCACTTTCAGTAAAATTAATTTAGTTTATTTTTATTGCTTATATTCTGAGTTTCACTCCAAGCCTTTTTGTGGATTTTAATATATTTATTCAGTTTTCTTAAAAAGACTTATCTTTGTACCTTACATGTTTTTACCTTTTACAATTTATAAAGTGCAAACCTAGCTGATAGCCACCACAGCTTTACTCATATAAGAGTTGGGCACGGACACTCTCTGGCTTCATCTCAAAGAGCCACTTCTGATACAGTGTTTGTTTGGAGCGGCTGATGATGAGGATGCATTTGGTTTTGCTGGAAGTCCAGGTCTGGGAGAGGATGAGGCAAGTCCTGAATCAGTCGTTGTCTGTGATCAAAGAGAATTTTAAATAGAGTTTATTGAAAGGACTATTGATGGACGATGATGCCATGGGTGGCAAGAGGGCTGTCCATATAAAGATTGAAGACCACTGCAAGGGGCACGGATTTTTGGGGAACCCCACAGGTCAGGTCATCACTCGCATCTGTAGCGTGCCCAATGAACAGGTTAATGTAGATAGAAGATGAATGAGGATACTCTGTGAAGTACAGAATTAGTGAATCCGATACATATTGATAGGATGTTCAGCAGGGCCTGATGATTGACGATAACCATGAGGTTGGGCAGGACTGGAAGACATCAATCACAATTCAGTGTCTCAGAAAGATGTCATTCACAACTTGGATTGTTGCTGTTTCAGTGTTGTAGTTGTGTGTGCAGCCAGGGTGGTATCAGTGAAGAAGGATATTGATTAAGGCTGGGCGTAGTTCGCGAAGTAATGCTTCGCGAAGCTACGCAAAGTGCAGTTCGCACTACGCAAGCTTCGCGTAGCACTACGCGAACTGCGTTGCGCACTGTTCGCAATGATTGCACAGTGCCGGATGCTTGTCCGCACTGTGCAATCATTGAAAACGGCAACTTGCACAGTGCGAGCTGTCTTTTACTGCCGCTCGAGTAGATTTTTACTCGAGCGGCAGCTTTCTCAACGCGGACTGGTAGTTTCTCATCGCGAGCGGTCGCGAGCATACGCGACCACTCGCAATGAGAAACCTGACCTCCCGCGTTGAGAATCTCGCCGGGAGGTTTATTTTCCACGCTCGCGATCGGCAACTTGATGTTGCTGATCGCGAACGAGAAAAAGTCTCGCCGGGATGTCATTTTGCTTGCTCGCGGTCGCCAACTTGACGTTGAGGACCGCGAGCAAGCAAAAAATGACCGCGGCACTACGCTACGCGTGTTTGCACTGTGCTACGTGCAATTCGCGTTGTGCGAAGTAGCGCAAACTTCGCAAACTACGCGAGCGTAGCGTAGCACTTCGCCCAGGGTTAATATTGATTCAGATTTGTAATTGGGTGGTAATTGCTTTCCCAATGATCACTCTTATGAAGGGTAGGTGAGTTATTAGGTGTGTGATAAGGGCAGGGGTGCAACTAGACCCAAACTTCGGAGGGGGCTAACACTCCCAGCTAGGGCTGGCCCTAGCACTGGTCGCACACGGTGCAAAATGTTTTTTGGGCGGCTTCTCCCCCATTTCCTCTTTTTTCAATTAATTCCCTCAGTACCACTCACCAACAATGCACCTCATCTCTCTATAGCACCTTTCTGACAAACATTTAATTTTTGATAGCGCTACTCCTAGTACACTCACACATTTCTGTGATCTGCTTGGTACACGTTCTTTGTAGCAGGCACATTAATCCTCTGCACTGTGTGGGTGGCAAGAGTGTCCATGTGAGTGCATGGTGAGCGATGCAACAGTGTGAGAGTAGGGTAAGAGGAGTGACTGCAGGGTGAGTGAGGTGACTATATGGTGCGGATGTAAGTGCAGAGTGGGATGAATGGATGCATGGTTAGTGATGGGCTTGCTTGAGAGATTGCAGATTGAGCAGTGAGGGGGACAGGTGGGTGAAGTATCACATGAGTGCAGGTGAGTAGTGTGTTCGTGTGACTACAGGGTGATGTACAGGGGGAACAGTGCAACTGCATTGTGAGTGCAAAGTGATCGCTGTGAGTGCAGGGTGAGCGGGTGAATGGTGTGAGTGCATGGTGATCAGTGTGAGTGCATTGTGATCGCTGTGAATGCAGGGTGGGCGTGAAAGTGAACGGCAAGAATGAGGAGTGAGTTGTCTGAATACAGGGTGCATTCCCAGACACTTGAAGTAACTCAGCATGCTATTGACGGCGGCATAGAGTTTCAGATATGTTAAACTATTGCTATTATGCAGGGCTTTAAGTGGGATGAAAAAACTGGGGAGTGTAGGAAGCTGGGTTTCTGTTGCAGTAACCCCCACCCCCTTTTTGCTAGATTTCTGATGCACTTTGACTTGATGTGCCCTGGGTCACTGCCAATCAGGTTCCCAGGGCCTGTGTTCTTTCACAAAACTGTACCTTTGTACCCCCAATTGGCACCTCTCTGGCCACATGCAAGTCCCTTGTAAAAGGTACAATGGGTACCAAGGGCACTGTGACCAGGGAAGACCTCTAAGGGCTGCAGCACATATTGTGTCACCCTTATAGGTCCTGTACCTTAACACACACACATTGCCATTGCAGGCTGCGTGTTTTGGTGCAGAGAAAAAGTGAAGAGTCAACATGGCACACATTGTGCCATGCCTGCAACCCACTGCCTATGGTATAGGTAAGACACCCCTCTAGCTGGGTGCACAATACCACTGGTGAGGGTACAGTTGATGAGCAATGTACCCCTACAGTGTCCAAGTCCATTTTTAGACATTGTAAATGCAGTAAAGCCATAAAGAGTATATGGTCTGGGAGTTTGTCGTTTTCGAACTCCACAGCACCATAATGGCATTACTGAATTCTGGGAAGTTTGGTAGCAAACTTCTCAGCATAATAAACCCACACTGATGCCAGTGTGGGATTTAATGAAAAATGCACTCAGAGGGCATTTTAGAGATGCCCCCTGAAAAACGACCAGCCTCTGGTGGGTTCTCTGACTGGTACACACCAGCCTGCCACCACGAGACATGTTTCTGGACCCCAGGGGTGGGAGCCTTCGCTCCCTGAGCCCAGAAACAAAGGCTTTCCTGGGCGGAGGTGGTCACACCTCCCCCAGGCCAGGAAGAGCCATCTGTGGCAGGGGAGCTTCAAAAGCCTTGCGCCTTTGTAATATGACCCCCAGCCTCTCCAGCTATCAGGAGCAAGCCCCCTTCCTGTCTCCCCTCCTTTTCGGCAGGAAGACAGGTGGGAAAATTTAGCACAGCCCAGAAGGTGTGCCCACCTCTGCCAATCCCACCCCTCAGGTGGGGGAGGTGAGGTGAAGCCCACTCTTCATTGCTTGCCATCTTACAGATGGCAGGCACTCTCCAATCAGGATTAGGGATTGTGCCCACTCCCCCACGTGGGGTGAACACACCAAGGGTGTAGTCACCCTAAGGTCAGTAGCCCATTGGCTTCTGACCCCGAGACCCCTAAAACGTCCCCTAAATTCAGCATTTAGGGGGCAGCCCTGAACAAAGAAGGCAGATTCCCGCAACCTAAGAAGAAGAAGGACAAAAGAAGACGCCCAGCAGAGGAGACTGCAGAGAAGAACTGACTTGGCCCCAGCCCTCCCGGCCCGTCTGCAGTTTCCAGTCATCTTGTCCTGCAGCCAGTGACCTCCAGAACTCTTGGGAGGACTGACTGCCTTCAACAAAGACCAGATCTCCTGTGAACAGCAGCTCTGTTCAAAAGAAACTCCGAAGACAGACTCTGAGCCTGCTGAGGACAAAGAAACCCAACGCCTGAAACCACCACTGCACCCGACGCCTCCGGCCCGAATCTGGGTGGCCCACCAGTCCCAGCGAGGTCCCCCAGCGCTCCAGAGTCCGAGTCCACTATGGGTTGACCCCTCCAGGACTCTCCGACATCGCCTCCAGCCTCTGCATGGAGACCTCCCAACCGTGAGTGGCCCGGTAAGGTGAAATCTGAACTCCAAAGACATCCCTGCATCCAGCCGCCCTGCGCCCTGGAGAAGAGAACACGAGGTGCACCTACATCCCCGAACACTCCAACTTACCTGCCCAGCTGTTGGTTCCTCCCGGAAGTCTTCCTGGATCGAGCCTGCAGCCAAAAACCAAAACCGGCAATCCCCATTGAAAATAACTGGGCACCTGACGCCAAAACAGAACCCATACGCCCCTGTGCCGCTGTGGGTACACCTTGTGTGATAACTCGGATCCTCCTTTGCCCTGAGCCTAACACCAGGAGCTTTGCTCCCACAACCTTGTGGCCTGCTTGTGAGCAGCCACCAACTGGAGGCCCCCTATCCCCCATTGGATAACATTGGGCCTCAGCACTCTGCACCTTGCCGCCCTAGTGCCGCTGAGGGAGTTCTGAGAGTGCATCCTCAACCCTGGGGGAACCCTGGTTCTAACCCTAGAATACCAACTCCCACAAATCCGTACTTACCTGCAAACCGATAACTTAATTTCCTCCCATAGGATTGCATTGACTGCTTTTCCTTGAACATTCTTCTAAGTGTGGAGTTGATTTGTATGAAACATTAAAGAAACTGCATATGTGTAAAAACTGAATTACTTACCTTTTGTCTAGGAAATGTCTCAGTGTGATATCTACATTAGTGGTGGTGAGATGCACTCCAGATTATTCTTTTTTATACCATGCTTGACTGCTTCATTTTAAACATATGTAGGCGTGCTCGCTGGAAACGCGCTCCGTCCTCCTGCGTGAGCAATATAAAACGAACACACGGGCGACCTATTATGATCCCACTTCAGCTGCACAGCCGTATCTACTGCCAAATGAATCCAATAAACCAATTCTATATTCCACTCTTCATTTTATCCATGTTTTAAACGCGATTCTCTTTTTCTTTATCCATTTTTTATCGATTTATTATATCCATTTCTGTTTTTTGTTCAAGAATATTCATAAACAGGAGATGTTTCCGTAAAACACGACTTTATTTAGAATTCACCCGATGCATTTCGGTATAAAACCTTCGTCAGGGTGTCTATAAAAAATTAATACATCCATCAGCTTAAACATACATCATTAGTTGCAATGCACAGGTTTTATACCGAAATGCATCGGGTGAATTCTAAATAAAGTCGTGTTTTACGGAAACATCTCCTGTTTATGAATATTCTTGAACGAAAAACAGAAATGGATATAATAAATCGATAAAAAATGGATAAAGAAAAAGAGAATCGCGTTTAAAACATGGATAAAATGAAGAGTGGAATATAGAATTGGTTTATTGGATTCATTTGGCAGTAGATACGGCTGTGCAGCTGGAGTGGGATCATAATAGGTCGCCCGTGTGTTCGTTTCAGTGTGATATCTAGGCATATCACACTGATTAGCAAAAGTAACTTAAAAAGTAATCTAAAACGTAACGTGCACAGTAATCTGTAAAGTAACTGAAAAGTAATTTTGAACTGTTGACTTACCTGTAAATCAACCAACTGTATTTGAACCTGCATTCAACTGTCAATCACTGCATAAGATTTTGCAAAGTATTATTTCAATTACCTGCACCAGGTCTGGCTTGGTTTTAGAAATAAAATAACTAAATAATATTTTTATACAAACAAATTGGTCGGAGTTCAGTCTTTGAGTGTGTGACATAATTTCTTGCCCGAGTGTGTACAATAAATGCTTAACACTACCCTCTGATAAAGCCTTACTGCTCGCCCACACTACCACAAATAGAGAGTAAGGTGCTATCTACATTTAACTCTGCTTACCTTTGGGGTTCCACTGGACTCTGTGCACACTATACCTCATTTTGGTATAGTATATAAAGAGCCAGCATCCTACAGGGGGTCTCTCAAAGGGGCGATATAATTAAGGGCGTGGCTTAAAACATTTATGCTAAAAATCTGTGCTCAGCATAATGTGCTGCCCGACTGGTATTTTGCTGCTTCTGTTATTGCCTCCACATAAGTAACATTACACCTACAACAGGCCAGGACTATTGGCTTTGTCAAAGGTTGTAAGTTGCATAAGATAAATATAATACATACATGCATACATTACAACTATGGCTTCGTTGTATATAATATTGAAAATGCTTTAATTCTTGTGCAAGAGGTTGTGACGTAATGGTTAGAGCTGCCAACTTTGGAGCTGAGGAAGCAGGTTTGAGTCTCGCCGTCGGCTCAACATCCTGTGTTTCTGGGCAAATCACTTAATCGTCTGTGCCTACCAAAAAATAAATGAAGATATCCTTGTTGGTGCCCATGTAAAGCACTTCAAGTTTAGCAATACAGAACTGCAAAGAAATAAAAGTTACCTCAAAACAGTGAACTGCTGCAGAGTTAAGTTTTTTTTTCCATTCTGAGTGTGTGGGTGAAAATGGACAGCCCGATAGGGACCTGTCTCGGTGCCTGCTTTACGTACTGCTGGTGCTGAGTACCAGCAGGACCCGGCCCACTTAAAGCCCTGCTATATTGGCTTTAATCAGGGATCGAGGGTGAGGAAATAAATGATGTGCTGAACACGCAACAAACTTCCAGTCTTATGATTAGGGTTGACAGCTTATTAGTTTGATGTCCCAGACGGTACAAAAATAAGCAGTCACCTAAAGCCGAATTTTCAGCACTTATCTGTGCATACTTCGAACAGCAAATATAAATAGAAAGCACTTTTAATTGTGTTCTATGGCTGCCTGAATGATCCATGACTAATAATTAAAGGGAACAAAGAAAGAGAAGTCGCATTACAAATGAATACATACTTTTTTATTTATAACCCTATTTAGTGTCAAGACAAGGTTTTTGCAGGCTCTTTAAACAACTCATGGCTGGCATTTTTCTTTTGGCAACCCTTCTTCACATTCCTTTTCATGAAATGCATTCTCACACTACGGCAGTAAATGTAAAATACAACGTAAGGAATAGGCAGAGTGGGGGCCCAGGGGTACTAGGGTACTGGAACCAGAAAAAAAAACTAAGCCTCGGTAACCAGTTTACTAAAGTATGTAAATATGCAATGGTCTTAAAAGAACTGTGAAAAACTTGGGCGTGCCGGAGATAAGACTGCACAGCCGAGCCCCGAGCAGCCCGGGCTGAGAGACACAACGGGGGGGCTGCATCCCATTCAGCCCAATGGGCGTTGCGCGCCTGGATAAGGGATATATAGGCTGTATTGTAATTGTACTTGTTAAGTTCTGCATCACCCGGTGCCTCTGGCGGAGGTAAGTATTCCTCTGCTACTATATTGGGCTAAGGGTACATGATGGAGGCCTCTGGTCAGACTCTGTAGCAAATTGAGCAAATATGGTGCAGTACCACAGTCATTACTGTTGTAGGTCATTGATAGATCATGATTGGCCATAGGCCAGCAACTTCAAACCCATTGTTTGTAAGGCATTGGTCAACATTACATTTTTGTAACTTTATTGAAATACTAAGCCAAGCTAGTAGAGTCTGGGGAAGTTATGAAAAAAGATCTGGAGAAGTTATGAAAAGAGATTACATTTAAATCTTAACAATTACACATTTTGTTACCTACTTTTGCAAGGCAAGGAAGGCCATGAATGTCCATGAATGTGAAGATAGTTCCTGAGGTTGGTATTGTGGAGGCGGAGTGGGTTATTGAAATGTCTGCCTACCCAGAAGGGGATTGGGGTGATTTGGGGTTGCAGTCAGCTGAATTTTCAGGTTGCTGGTTATGGCTTCTGTTATGATGCTCTTATGGGCTTTTGATTTGGCTGATGCATCCAAGTAGATCCCCAATGTAAGATGAAGTCACTTGAAAGATATTGTGTGGGCGGCTTGATAGGCAGCTGGCGGTGAAATCTGCAGAATATTTGTGGAAGGAAGGGTGTGAAGAGGGAGCTAACAAATCAAATGCACGTAGGCAGTGATTTGGGGAGGTGAGAAAAAGCAGGCTGCTGCATTTCAAGGAGAAAAAGAAATCTACTGATGTAGGACAGGCGACTCTTAAAGAGGAGATGCATTCAGTTTAAAATGTAATATGTTGTTCCATACTACTCGTGTTTTAATCTCTGATGGATTTCCTATTTAAAAAAGTTGGTATTTATCGAATTTTAAGGGGTGTTCGGGAAGAGATTTCTCCAAGCAGAAAAATGATTTCCCCGTGGAGAAAACAAAACAAAAATGCATGCATTTGCACAGGGGGCTCAATTCCCTTCGCGCAGACCTCTATGCTATGTAGAATCCATCCACACAGCAGAAATAGGAGTCCATGGAACTGTCACATGACATTCTCAGTAATCCACCTGAAAACCTGCCACAGACACAACTTTCCTACCATACTACTGGGAATGTTGTTGAATACCAAAAAAATATATGCTCTCTATTGCGAGCCGTGCTTGTATGGGATTTTTTTGTGTGAGTAGGGCCAAGGAAGTGGAAAGTAGATCCAGTGGAAATAAAATAACATTCAGCCTGATAATTTACACCTTTGCTGCTGTAATCCGTCTATGGACAACATTTCCTGTCCTGCTGTAAATTCACTTACCTTTACACAATGTGAAGGCAGTGCACAATATCCATGATAACATGTGTAAAAGAAAAGCTTACAAAGTAAAAAGAAATAGATGGATGGAAATAAATTTTGAAGATGAACTTTAATACTAAGATGACGACGCAAAATAGGGGAGAAAGAGTGGAAGGGACAGGTCAGATTAAAACAAACATTAAGAAAATCGACTCCTCTAGTTTCCTTCTACTATTTTTGGAGTATATATACAATTTGTCAGTACATTTACAAAGGTTTCCAGGAATTCTTGTGTAAAGCTATGATAGTCCCAGTTTTCTAGGCACACTTTTGAAATTCTTTTGTGAATTCCATTTTCACGTGAGCAAACATATCTATGTGTGTTTGCTCACGTCAAATCTCTCAGCAGCACACTTATTAACATTTTTTTTTCTCCAAAGGAAAAATAAATTTGTTGTACTTGGAGAAACACTCCTTTAAAACACCACAAATTTCCGAGGTGTTTGTTCTCTGTGCATTCTCAACCTAGAAAGGTATTTACTCCTGCCTTTCAGTAGATCTCGAATTGTTTCTAGCGTAGAATTAGGTCGGGTAACGTTTGTATGCTTGTAGAAATGCACAAACTCTCTTCGAACACCCAGCCCCAACGCAGGGTGTATATTTAAGGACACCACATTTTTTCCAATCGCAAATCTTATAAAATCATCGTTTGTAAACTTCAAATTATGTTTTTCACTCGTCTGAATTGAACATTTAGGCTAAATTTACCAATGAAAAAAGGTTTGCCTGCCTATAGCGGGTGATACCATTGGAGAAGTGAGACAGAAAAGCAGGGCCTAGAGGTATTTTTGAGTGATTCATGTGTAAGAGGTAAATTGGAATCGTTGAATTGGTTAAAATGGGTTTGTGTATGTAGTCAAAGAAATTTGGGTAGGGGTGAGTTCCCCCCCTATGAAGCAATCTGAACATAAAGAGAAGTGGGCACAGGCAGCGTATTTGGTGGCATGGGTGACAGGCACAGGCCCAACATGACTAGGGCTATGTGGTTCAGAGCTGACACTGGAGTCCTGAGATGGGGTGGGTAAGAGAAGGTGGCTATGCCTAATGCTTCCTGGTACTGACTGTGTAGGAAGCAGCCGCGGCCGCTGCAGGTAAGAGTGGTGGGGCGGATTTGGGGGGGGGGCGGATTTGGGAGGGGGGCGGGGTGGTTTGAGAGACGACCACGAGGGAAAATTAATTATTTATTTAATTTTCCCTCGTGGTCGTCTCTCGAAAATCCCCCCTACCCGGCCTCACCGCTCTTACCAGCAGCGGCCGCGGCTGGTAGGAAGGGTAGACAATACTGAATGCCTTTTGTTGACGAAGGAGGGCAGCTCTGCCTCGTGATATCAGGAGCAGAGGAAGGAGAAGTTAGGTAGAAGAGGCTTATAGTCTGGGATTAGATTTAGGCTGCTGAAACTACACAAGAAGCCTCTAAGACGTTTGAACATCCTCACAGCCTATCACAGCACAGTGTTACTTACAGTCAGTGGTAGGCACTGCTTCGTACTTTCCTCACAGCCTATAGCAGCACAGTGTTACAGTCAGTAGTAGGCACTCCTTGGTACATTCCTCACAGCCTATCACAGCTCAGTGTTACTTACAGTCACTGGTAGGCACTGCTTGGTACATTCCTCACGACTAATAACAGCACAGTGTAGCTTACAATCAGTGGTAGGCACTACTTGGCACATTCCTCACAGTCTATCACAGCCCAGTGTCATGGGCAGGCACTCTTTGGAACAATCTTCACATTCAATAATATTACATTAATACCGACAGTCAAAGGCTGGCTCTTCTGTGTCATTCTTCACATCTACCACACTCCTACAGTGTGACCCGGTTTTTGACTAAATCTTCCAAGGCATCTACTCAAGAGGCCAACTACAACGCAGCATTTGTAGCAATACCTCTTGTTACCAGTGGCGACTCCTCTGCTAAGGTGGAGGAGCGTCGCCCCACTGCTTTCCTCAGTGGAAATAAAGGAAAAATAAAATGATAATAACTCGTTGTTATTATTATTTTATTTGTTCCTGCTGCATCAGCTCGGCGGGGTGGGCTGCTCTGCTCTCAGAGCAGGGGGAGGAGTGGTGGGCCCTCTGTAAAGTGCGCATAAATGTTTGGCCAGCCGTCTCGGGCTGGCCATACAGTCAGGTGCACTTTGCATGTTCTCCACCCAGGCTCCATTACAGCCTGGGTGGAGAATATGCCCAGGCTCCCATTCCCTGGCTGAGCTCCGAACCACGGTGCTCAGACCAATCACAACGCTGCGTAGAGGAGCCTAGGTGCTTCCTGTTCCGGCCGGAGCGGAGGGACAACGACGAGGGACAGCGAGGAGAGACACTGGGAAGAGGTAAACTTTATTTTGTTTTCTTTACCCCCATTCCGCCCTGTGCCCTGCCACCCCCAATCCATGACAGCCGCCACTGCTTGTTACACACAGAGCTTTGCCAAGGCCGCCCTCAACATTTGGAACAGATACAGAACCAAGGCTGGCATTGCACAGTGCTTGATGCATGTGAATTTAAAAACCTTTCAAAGAGTTTGGAACCTTTGTGCCTGTATAGAGTGCAGTTACTTGGGCTGTGTCTGGACAGTTCCACCTACTACTCTGCAGTTACTTCTCAATAAGTGGAAAACCAAAGAAACAACACAAAGTCCAGCAATTGGTGAATAGCCCCAAACTTTCATTTGACTCCATTTTCACTACTGAATATCAAGGATTCATCTTGAAATCACTGCTGCATTGATTTAAGCCTAGAGTCCTACATAGGATTGTCTCTTCAGACCCTATTAGCAGGGCCTCTAAGTTCATTTTGCCTAATTCGGATTACAGCTTTGTTTTCACCAGCTGTGTGAGGAGGACAAGAAAGGAGGATTTGAAAGAGGGAAGGTAATGTGAAAAAGAGTAGCATTTAATTGAGAGGTGTAACTCTGACAGAGAATGGGATGGTAAGAGGAGCGTGTGAAACAGAAAAGAGGATCTTTGAGAGAAGGGTGTGAGAAGAAGCTGGGACTAGAATATATATGCAAAAAAAAAGAATTGATAGACAGAATGCAGAACAATGTCATACATTCACTCCAGTACAGAGATTTGGGCTTAAATCCATCGTTGTTTTGCTCTCCATGCCATTCCAGTTTGAACCCAGCCATATGCAAATCAGTCTTGACCCTGCGCCCAATGGGAACAGTTCAGCCCGAACTGCCAGGCCAGGTCCTCCCTGGACTGGAAACAAGCTCATCAGCCAGGATAGCTTGACTACTGTGGCATGGAGAGCACGGGATCGACGTCTGGGCATACCCGTCTCACTCGGGGTGACAAATGCAAAAAGAAGAATTGATGGACAGAATGCAGAACAATGTCATACATTCACCCCAGTACAGCGATCTGGGCCTAAATCTATCGTTGTTTTGCTCCCCATGCCATTCCAGTTTGAACCCAGCCATATGAAAATCAGTCTTGACCCTGCGCCCAATGGGAACAGTCCAGCCCGAACTGCCAGGCCAGGTCCTCCCTGGACTGGAAACAAGCATCCTAGGACCGGTTTCGGGGTTTCACCCCTTATCAGCCAGGATAGCTTGACTCCAGTGGCAAGGAGAGACCGGGACCCACGTCTGGGCATACCCGTCCCACTCGGGGTGACAAATGCAAAAAGAAGAATTGATGAACAGAATGCAGAACAATGTCATACATTCACCCCAGTACAGCGATCTGGGCCAAAATCTATCGTTGTTTTTCTCCCCATGCCATTCCAGTTTGAACCCAGCCATATGCAAATCAGTCTTGACCCTGCGCCCAATGGGAACAGTCCATCCCGAACTGCCAGGCCAGGTCCTCCCTGGACAGGAAACAAGCATCCTAGGACCGGTTTCGGGGTTTCTCCCGTCATCAGCCAGGATAGCTTGACTCTAGTGGCATGGAGAGCACGGGACACACATCTGGGCATACCCGGGTGTGGAGAGCAAAAGAATGGTGGATTTAACCCAGATCCTTGTGACTGGGGGTGAATGTTTACATTATCCAGCATTCCGTCATCAATTGTTTCTTTTGCATATGTCACCCTAAGTGGGAAGGGTATGCCCAGACGTGGGTCCCGTGCTCACTACTCCACTGTATTCAAGCTAGCCTGGCTGATGAAGGGTGATGCCCTGAAACCGGTCCCAGGATGCATGTTTCCGGTCCATGGAGGACCTGGCTTGGCAGTTCGGGCTGGACTGTTCCCGCAAGGAACAGGGTCAAGACTGATTTGCATATGGCTGGGTCCAAACTGGAGTGGTGTGCTGAGCAAAAGAATGATGGATTTAACTCAGATCCTTGTGACTGGGGGTGAATGTTTGCATTGTCCAGCATTACGTCCATCAATTGTTTCTTTTGCACTAGAATATATGTGAACAAGGCTGGACTGGCCGTACCTGGCTTCAGGCATTTTCCCAGGACGCTAGAAGAGTGGGGGCTGGTTTTGTTACTGGGGGGGCACTTTTGTTACTAGGGGAGGGGGGTGCAATGTTGGCCCCCAGTAACAAGATCTGCAGGCTAGCATAATCCACTCAGCACTCACATTCGTTTCCAGCCTCCCTGTGTTTTGAAATATGATATAGTTTTAAAAGCACCCGCTGAGGAGTTTCCTTGTATATACAGCACTTTTCAGCAACAATAAAAATGTCAAAATCTCTCAGGTGATTAATCTTACTGCTGGAGAGAGCTGGAGTTTTGTCTAGTAGCAGTTTTGACTCATCTAAGGTAGCACAGAGGGTTAATATGCCTGCTGCAAAGAATGTGTACCATGCAGATCACAGAAGTGAATTTTATGTGCATAGCTCTGTGGGTTCCTGCTTTTGTCACAGAGATCCTTTTATTACTTGCAGTTCATAAGTTACAAAAGTAATCTAGCACACTGAGCTATGAACTTCCACCAAAAAGCTGCTTGCAAACTGCATGGTAAAGGTTAAAAAGTTATGTTTTTCCAGTCTTTCATTATCCTAATGTTGTAAAAAGGGTTTGCTTGGGTAGAAAGAAATTCTTCTTAATAAATGTAACCCTAACCACTGTGTTATGTTTTGAATCCTGAGTTTGTGCTTTTCTAGCCCAAGCACTCTTAAACAAGCATTTGCAATGCAATAGGTCTCGCATTTACGCGAGTTTGAACTATTGGCATTGTAAATGACAATGCCTTTTATTTATGTTTTGGTTTTGTTTTTAAAACATAAATAAAAGGCATTGTCATTTACAATGCCAATAGATTAAACTCTCGCAAATGCGAGACCTATTGCATTACAAATGCTTCTTCCATTTCACATCACGTACCTTTCCAATGGTGTGAGTGAGTGTGCACTTTGCACACCCTCGTGTCAACACTCGGAGTTCACTGCCTCAGGACCCGTGATGCTAGCGCTGATGCACGATCCCTCTCAATATTATACTCGAAAGAAGATATGCCCAAAATATACAACGAACAGAAGTCATAAATGTGCACATTAGCTGTACAAAAATACAATTCTTAAATCAATATTTTAATAATCAAATATTGCCTTATTATCCAGGATACATAAAATAAGCAGCAAAGTTAATTAAAATAATTTGAACCATTTGCAGTACCTGTGAGCGCATTCCATTTCGTCATTTTTATTTCCTTTGGTGATATTGCAGCCAAACCCACCATAAGTGTTCTCAACAGCCACACTCCAAGTGAAATCATTGTGAAATTTCGGCAAAAATATCCTGACATTACCTGTAATTACGTGAAATGCAAATCCATCCTTTTGCGCTATATTTTTGATGCAAGGGTAGTTTTCTCACTAAAAAATGCAAAAAAGTAAAATGACAGCAAACAACCACTGCTCCCATTCTATTGTTTCTATGTGTTTGTGATAAATTTTTACCACGAATGGCGTGCTAGGGGTTAATTTTTATCCTGAATGGCACGGAATTCAAGAGCGACTGCCTTCCCCTCCCCCCGTCCGTCCCCTACTTCTGTTCACACTTCTTTTCACACAAACAGATGTACCAACGGAGCATCTTCCATTGAACAATAGAAAAACCTGTTATTTACAGAGCTTAGAAATGGCAAAACTGTGGTGCAACGCACAATAGAAAAAATACATCATTATTATCAATAAAACGTTGCCAGTCACATGAACCTGCCAAAGCCTGTTACCCCCATAAAGCACATTAGCAGGAGCTATACATTCAGATCCCAGCAGACCGCACACAGGCATTTGATCGTAGACACGCCGCCTCTAAGAGCAGCCTTCCGCTGGAGTAATTTACAGGCCCTGCATGGGCTTCGCGGTAACAATTAAAATACATGTCACCTAAAATACACATCAGTGGGGTGTCAAAGGGAGGAACCCACAGGCACGCGCAGGTTGTAATCTACCAAGATCAGGGACACGTCTCTTATCTAGCATCGATCCCCATAGATTCAGTGGCCCGAGTAATCGTTTGAGATCCCAGCTGCCTGCGCACACACTGTAATCTTGGACACAGAGCTTCTGGTGCGGGCAAGTGTGCAGTAAAACCCACCTGGTGACAGAAATCTATGACTGAAAGGTTTCGGGAACACGTCATTAGCTGCATGTGACATACATTAACCCCTACAACTGCCCCTTGTGTCAGTGTAGGACATGTCCTCGCGGGGGTGGAGCTTTCCGACAGCGCTGCCTGTGTGTCTCCTGAATGAAGGAAGACAGGAAAAACAAAAAAACGGAGCGCGGTGTAAATAAATAAAGTGAGCGCGGTGTCCCTAGCGGACGCCGCGCTCATTAAAGTAATAAAAAGCATACAGTTTTGAGCGCATAGCGCTGCAGCCGCCATTGTCCCCATCTGTGTCCATTTTAAAAATAGTGCTCACCCACCAGATAAAGCCCACCGTGTAACGCCGCAAGTAAACGATCCAGTCCGGATGGGAGGTCCCAAAAGGAGACAGGGTGGTAACAAAGAAGCCTCATTTTCAATCAGAAGCCAGCGTTTACCATAAACGATGATGCCAGCCAATGAAAAATAGGGGCGGGGCTTCCACCCCACTTCTAAAACATACCCTACTACAATATGCCTCGCAGAGCGAGCAGCGCATGCACGCTGCAACGCTAGGTCTGCAAGACCTAAAAAAATGCCTAGACCTCGTAGTGCCCCTTATCTTATGTAACATTTTCTATACTCTGGCACACTTTTATATTTCATTGTCTCAAAGTGTGTGTGATGTAAAGTGCTCCGAAACCATAATCTGGTATGAGAGGTACTATAAAACAGATACAATACATGTGAGAGAGGGGCTATGGAGAGATGAGGGGCACTGTTCGAGGGCGATAGTAGGGGAACCATGGAAGGCCCCAATAAAGATTGTTGTATCCTAGTGCACTCTAAGCCCATCATTTACTATGCTTTAAAACCTAAAACAATTGAATACATACTGAAAAATGTGTTCTAGAATGCACCATTTCTGCCATTTCCCCCCAAATCTTCTTGGGGGGGGGGGGGAGAACCTCTACAAACCCTCCTTGTAGTGGGCGGGCTCGCTCACGAATTGCGCTCGCTCGCTACAGGGGCTGGTCAGTCAAACTTTGCCAGGGCTGCTTTGGGTTCTGAGTCCAGCCCTGTATGTGAAAGGAAGATGTGATAAAGGAATGTATCAGATACAATAGTGAGACGGCGGTAAGAGCAGAGTGCATAAGGTCAGTTTAAGGGAAGTGAGAAGTTTAGAGAGTAGGGTATCAGAGGATGGACAAAAATTAGTGTATGAATTGAAAGAGTGAGAGGTGTCAGAGAGTGTGGTATGTGAGATAGAGAAATTGGATGGTAGGGGTGAAAGGGAAAGTGTGAGATTCATGTGTTTAAGAAGAGGGAGAAGGATGAATGATAAAAAGAATTCAAGAGAGTAGCTGTCAGAAGAGAGGATGGTGTGAGACACAGCAAAGAGACAGGACAATTTTTGGGTTTGGGGATACAAGGAAGATTCCTAGGCTGCAACCAGCTGAGGTAGTCATATTACCAGTACCAGCAGCAAGTGGACAGAGTCAGTGGTACAGAGAAATGCACCTTCAACGAGGGTGGGAAAAATCCTTGTGCTGGTCCTACACAAAGAGCAGCTGTGTAACCAGGGTTGTATAGAGGTGAGAGGACATTACCTAAAGTCTGCAGTTTCTGCTGGAGGAGATGAAGGCCTGCCTAGAACCTAGAAGCCTGCCTGCTGAGAGAGGGAAAGAATGTGTCTAACCCTGCAGGAAAAAAAACTGCTAAAGAGCAGAGGCCCAGAGTGTTCTTTTGTGCGTTGGAGCAGCCATAGAAAGTAGGCACTATCAGAGAGAAAAGCCAGGAGCAACCTGCATCATGAGGGGCCTCTTTGGTCACTTTATGTGGTTCCTACATGAGAACAGTCCCAAAGACTTTATCAACCAGGTGTGGCCAAATTCACTGTTTATTGCATCTTTAACTCTATATGGTTGCCACTGCACCTCGCCATCGTGAACCTGGAAGGCATCAAATTTCACTTTGCCATGCTGTAAGACTGACTGGCCTGGAAGGCTGTAAATGAATCGCATCTCTGAGAACATGATTGGTCTATACCTGTACATCACCACTAGATACATTATCAGCGTAGGAGGCGATAGCTGCATGTCACCACTGTCTTTCTGAAGAGGCTGCTTTCAGGAGCGAGGCCAGGATGTAACTCCCTCACCTGTACTGAATCTACCAAGTGACGTCGATTGAAAGAGCGGCTGCGCCCATCTCATAGCTTTACCTGCAAGGACAGGCACACAGGCATCGCAGAGCTTCCCCTGTGATTGGAGCACACAGGCTGAGACATGCTCAAAGAAAGACAAGCACATAGACATGAGACTTTCTACCCAAAGTAAACCAAGGGTAAGGTGGAGAGAATGAGTTGCACTTCTAAGCCCCACCGGGATAACAAAGATAATCTACACCTGTACCTAATTTGTGCTTCTGCCACTAGAAAATGGGCACTATAACACCTAGATGTCACCTGGATGGGGAGAGGACATTAGAGCATAAGGGTATAGGGCTGCCTATAGAGCGGGCCTAGGGATTCAACCTTGTATTGTGAGTATAATTGGATTGCGCAGTACTAAGTTCTGTTTTGTAAATAAAATAATTGCTTTTACTAAAAGACAAACACTGGGCTGGGTAATCAAAATATTATGTCTGTTGGTTGATAGTTGGGTTCTGAGCTCTTGTCCTCTGCACTACCTCTCTGAGAAGCCTTTGACTGCTCCCCCTTGCTACCCTGAGAGTCGAGTGTGTAAAAGTCTGTACTTGGCCAAGTTTCCAAAGTCATAGTAGGACGGACCCCAGGACACCAGTGGCAAACAGTTAGGGCCCAGTAACCCTTGTCTGCCCTGTGGTCCCCCACACAGGGTCTGAAACATGGCCTATGAACTAGAGACTGTTTCACAAAATCTGATGTGAGATAGCAAGACCTATAACCCTGAGGAAGGCGCATGATCCTGTAGGGGCAATATTTGAGCACCAAAACATGTCAATGAAAAATGAAGCAAGGTCTATTGTGCGACACTCCTGTTTTTAATCTTGTGGTAGGGAAACATAAGTAAAATACATTTTTAGCTCCCCCATACACTATAGGTATGACCGTTTAACAATGGGAGAACGAAACTGTCATGATTTAAGGGAGATAACCTCACTCAAACTAGGGACCCCCACAGCTAGGAGAGTGTACAACTTGTGAATAGTAGTACTCTCAGATGCTTACCAGTGCTTGATGTGGGACCCATTAGTGAAGCATACCGCACTGCGTAGGTGAGGGTTCACCATTCTATGTGAGTACATAAGTGCGTGAACGCTCATTTTCGGCCTGCTTTATGTACATGAAAATGCTAGAGCTAGTTGTCTAATGCACTTTACACATAGCAGCCACCGTTGCGGATTTCTGCCCTTTTAGGGCTGACTGGGCATGGTTCCTAATAAACAGAATGCCGCAGAGTCATCTGTCTGCAGTGGGACTGCTGAAAGTCAAGCTGGGGGACGCTCCAAGGGTGCTGTCAACTGACTTAATTAAGTGCTGGTGGCACATTCCAGAATCCATCACCTTCCAATTACTCACCTTAACAATACCCCCCCTCACCTCCCACGCTCCTTCTGTCAGCCTCAGAGACTTAAATACCTCCTCGCCCATCCCACAGGCCTTTATTTCATTATCCCCTCCTGTCTCTGAGAATTTTACGATTTTGTTTCTTGGTTTAGTATGGCTCAAACTAGACCCAAACACAAGGGTGACAAAGCACTTTTTATGAAGACACTCCTTTGTACAGAGGTGAGAGCAAAAAATTGCATGCAAGAGAAAGAATAAAACAAAGCAAAAACACAGAATTAATAAGGTAAATCAATGTGTCATTGCTACAATGAATCAATTGTATTCACTTTCGAAAAAAGGTTGTTTTGTTGACCTTTTTCATGATGGGTAAAGGTGGAACCAGTTTGAGCTGGTTGGGCAGTGCATGCTAGACCTAAGGGGCGTGTCCACAAAAGGACTGTTTGAGAGTGGAATCTCTTGAAGTTTGAGACATAACAGGGTTTTCTTTCTGGGAACCCTAGTAGCACCAGATCTTTTGATTATCTGCACAAGGTAGTTCGGGTTGGTGAGGTGGATTGCTTTATAGGTTATGCACACAGAGGTGTAAGTGCTGAAACATTAAGGATTCTGACAATACCTTATTTGCCAGGTCAACCATTCGGTATACCAATACAATATTTACCCTAGGATTATTTGAGGTCCTTATGAGTTTCATGATCACACCTGATATCACTTCTCCTCCACAAAAGTCACCATAAAAAAGCTCAAGTAGCATTTTTATCTTTATTATTCCCAAGTGAAAACATCACACCCTTCGCATCTAACAGTCCCCAGGTATTCCTTTTATAACCGAACGTCAGCAAAGCTGAGAGGTGGTGACTCTGAAAGGAATTCATCCAGGGTCACAAATTTATTGGGAAATCTCTTGGTTTTCCAACTGGCCATTATGTCTCCACCATACAGTGGACATGTGCACTAGGGTTATAGTAGCGGCAGGCAGGAGAGCAGGTGATGCTCTGCCTGATGTTGGTAGGACTTCTGACATTCACTGATACTACATGTTGTCCCTCAGAAGCCCACCAGATGTATCATGAGATCCCTCATTAGGAGCTTAGGTGATCAGCAAGGTGAAAGTCTTCATGTTCCAGGTTTTGTGCTGGCCCACACATGGGTATGGTGTGAAGAAGGTTTGCTTGTCCTTGCACCAGGTCCATGCGTAGTCTGACGTAGAACCTCTCTTCGTTTCCTTGTCTGTGGTTTGAAACTCATTTACAGGTCATTGAAGGAGGCCTTCCTGGGACATGTCTAATCCGCAGCCACGGTGGTAAGCAGCGCATCTTCACTATGGAAGATTATGATACAAGATGCCCAGACTCTGGGCTTAAATATGACTCAGAATGTAATATGGATAAATCCCCAGTGTCAATAGTTTTCTCATTAGGATCCCCCAAATAAATTGTCTCTTCTGTTAACAAGGGGTCTGATGAGCATACTTTAAATGTGTATGGTGTACATAAGCTTTCAACCTCTTCTACAGACCAACAGTTGGTGTGAGAGCTTGATAATTCATGATGAAGAGATTTATATCCCACAAAATTAGACACCAACCAACCCTTTGCATAGTGTATAAAATGTGCTCCTTTATGAGCCGGATTGAGCTACAGGGCCTTGGACATCCGCAGAGAACCATGGCAGGCTTCATCTCTTAAAATGTACACCATTATCTCATGTATGAGGAACATCTGAGATAAAGCCAGTGAGTTCAATAGTCGATTAGGTGTATCTTGCATCAAAATGGTTCTGTACGATCCACACTACTTCGACAACTTTTAAATGATGTGGAGGAAGTACAAGCACTGGTGCTGCGGCATAGAGACATAATGCAAGTAACTAGCTTCACCTGGCCCTTACTTGGTGGCCACTGAGAATATGAGGTGAGCAGTGACAGACTTGCCAGTAAAGTTTCAAGACACTATGAATGTAATGGTGAGGGTTTAAGGCACATCACTGACAGGTTAAATAATCACTGGAAATGTATTGAAGAGGTGAGGTCACAGAAACCTCTCCCAATAGCTCATCCGTTTGTAAATTGAGGTCGCTCAGTTCTGTCTGTCTTTCAAACATGATCTGCAAATGATTTGGTTTAGGCTCGGGTGATGACATATAATAAATACTCTGAATAGTGATGGGGGTGCAATTTCCTCCATAAGTCTAATTTCCGCCAGAGTATCGTCCACCACAGAAAATACCATTGTTCTATCACTGTTTTAGTGATAATTCCTGTACAAAAATCCTTCAGCTGGACAAACACTCCTGTAGGAAATTACATTAATAATGTGTTTCAAAAGATTGTACTTTACCATCCTTAAACCTAAATCGGAACCCAAGACCCCCTTCACAGAAACTTCTATAACCTTAGAGGCTGTTACTATCCATGAATGAGATCGAGGAGATAGTAGTCTCAGTAGGCATTAAGTTTCATCTCCAATAGTTGTAGACACTGAAAATATCATTTACAGTTTGACGGAACAAGAGTCCTGCTGCAAATCGGCAAGAATCCGGCTACCCCAAGCTCCTGGTTAATCAGGTGGGAAACGGCCTTTACCACGATGTCGGAACCCCATAAGCTTTTTACCACACAGGCTTAACCATACAGGTAACACTACCACGCAAGTCTTTACCACGCAGGATTTTACAACAAATATGCCTTTACCACGCATGCCATTACAACAAATTTCATTGTAAAGGCATGAATGGTTAAGGCATATTCGTTGTAAAAGTTTTAAAGGTAAATAGATGTAAGTATTAATGGTTTTAAGTTTTAAGTGCATATATATATATATATATATATATATATATATATATATATAGTTTTAAGTGCATATATATATATATATCTGTAGATATATATCTAGATGTCTATATATATCTATAGATATATATAGATAGATTTATTATGGAAAGCTTTTTTTAGGGTGTATAGGTTTTTGGGTTGTAGGAATTTTTATGGTTTAGGGTGGATTTGGGGTTTTGGATGGTAGGGGGTATGGGTTTTTGGGTGCTAAGACGTTTTTAGGGTTTAGTGTGGGTATGGGTTTTGCGGTGGCAAGGGTAATTTTAAGGATTGGGGTGGGTGTGTTTTTGGGTGGCAAGGGTATTTTTGGGGTTTAGGGTGGGTATGGGTTTTTGGGTGGCAAGGGAATTTTTAGATTTTTGGGTCGGTATGAGTTTTTGGATGGTAATGGTTTTTTAGGGTTTAGGGTAGGTATGGGTCTTTGGGTGACAAGAGAAGTTTTTATGATTTAGGGTTAGGATGGGTATGGGTTTTTTGGTGGTAACTGGTGTTAGGGTGGGAATGGGTTTTTGGTTGGTAAGGGATGTTTAGGGTTTAGGGTGGTTATGGGTTTTGGGGTGGCAAGGGAAGTTTTTAGGGTGGGTAGGAGTTTTTGGGTGGTAAGGGTATTTTTAGGGTTTAAGGCAGGTATGAGTTTTTGGGTGGTAAGGGTCTTTTTAGTGTTTAGGATGGGTATGGGTTTTGGGGTGGCAAGGGTGTATGCATGTGTGTGTGTATATATAGTTATTTAAAAATATATATTCATTAAAAATAATTATTTATATATACATATATATGTAAATATATATACTTACAAATATAGAGATATTTATACATATTTATATAACCCAGAATGGTAGTATTCATTGTCGTAAACAGTATTGCACTAAAGTACACACGAATTCCATTCAGGGCAAGTAAGTTAACTGACGAAAAAACCACATTATTTAATGAAATGACAATGAGACTCAAGAAAGAGGAGGCCAAAATCATGGAAAGGAAGGCATTTAAATTCCAGAGGGATCGCAATGATTGAGCTGGGGCAAATTTTCACGTTTGCTAAAAAATACGACGCCCTACGAGTCTCCAAACACAGGGCCACTGAAAATCCGAAGGTCCACAACAGGAATACGAACACTGTGGAAACATCTCAGTCCGACATGAGTTCAATGGGGGGCAGTGACTCTGATTCTGAACTACGCAATATGGGAGAAAGTGGCCGAATAACCAAACCATCACCCGGGGACGAGATTAATTTTTTATGCCACGAAAGAAGACAAACTCTCCGCCCCAGACCACAAAGAAATTACAGCGAAAGTATGCCAACTACAAGCGCAGGCAGAATAGCAAGGCAAGTAGGAGGCGCTCCAAATCACAACAGAAAGAGGGGAAGGGGACAGTGGACAAAGAAATAAGGATTGAATCTGGTACGAACAGAACTGTCATAAACCTAACACAAGTGAAATTAACTCAAGATGAATAAAATATTCTTAAATTAGGTTTATCGTTTGCCCCTGAAACTGACTTTGATTACGCTTCCACCAGACTGGACATCTACAAAGCGGTTAGAAAATTGAAATTGATGAAATTCCATGCGCTTAACAAAACATCCACGGAAATTAGAGACATGGACAATGTTAGTGGTCTAACACAATCTGATGCCCCTATTCTTCTGGAGATGCAGGAATTATGGGAAACAGAAGGGGCCGGATATGATGAATTCAACCAGCAATACAGTATGACAGGTGGGGACACCATATATCCACAACAGAGAATACAATCGACACCATACAAGCCAGCGTCCACATTCAACCCCATAATGCCTTGTGATTCTATGGACGTCTTCCATGAGAATGTTACAGCACAAATCAAAAAATTGCATAAAGAAACTGTAATCAAGCAGCGCAAATATAACAAACAGAATCAACAATATGAGGCCCTCATTCTCAAATTAAAATCGGAGAAGAACGTGATCATCAGAAGTAGTGACAAAGGAGGCAACATTGTACTATTGACGTGTGAGGAATATGATAAGGAAGCGTACTCACAACTCAATGACAGGGAATGCTATCTACGAAATACCCCTGCGGCTATGAAGGAGGCACACAAGGAATATTACAAGAAATTGATGACATGGAAAAACAAACAATTGATTACCGAAGACGAATACAAATATTTGAAAAAAGATAATCCGGTAACCCCGTCCATATACTTTATTCCCAAAATCCATAAGGACATCAACAAACCTCCTGGCAGACCAATTATATCTGCTAGGGATGGGATTTTAGAAAAAACATCAGTGTACATAGATTATTTTTTACAAGGCTTTGTGAAATCATTACCATCATATGTACAGGACACTGGGGATTTTCTGCGTAAGATCAAACAAGTGGTTTGGAGGGAGGGTTACTGGATGATGGCACTGGACGTAACATCTCTCTATACCAGCATCAGGCATAATGACGGTATACGAGCGGTCCAGCATTACCTTTCCCGGAGGCCACTTCAATATAAAGACCACAATGATATGCTACTTGAAATGTTGGAGCATTGCCTTAAGAACAACAATTTCATGTTTAATAATCTCATCTATCAACAGATAAGGGGTGTAGCTATGGGGGCCAGTTTCTCCCCTAGCTATGCTTGTCTCCATATGGGCAGCTGGGAGGAACTGGTCCTCAAGCGCGATTTTGGAAAAGTATTGGACAATAATGTGATTGTTTGGCTGCGATACATTGATGACCTTTTTGTATTGTGGGATGGCACCAAACAGCAGGCAGAGGAATTTATAAGTGGTATCAATGCAAATGACCTTAATCTCCACTTCACTGTAACAATGAGCCAAACATCAATCACGTTTCTAGACACTGAAGTATATATACACAATAATACAATGGAGACTAGGCTCTACAGAAAGGAAACTTCCGGTAATTCCACTTTACATGCCAGTAGCGCACACCCGGCACACCTCATTAACAGTATCCCATATGGGGAGATGCTACGCCTTAGAAGAATATGTAGCAATGAATTGGATTTGAAGGAGGCACAGGAACATAGTAAATGGAGGTTTCAAGACAGGGGATACTCTGAGAAAATTATTAACAACGCAATGATGAAATCCATGGGGCACAGCAGAGATGAGCTCCTGATAGACAAAAGGAAGGAGGCCCACACTGTATCTCAGGTTGGGTCGACGAACAGAGGAGGAGCTAGTGGCGAGACCAACCAGATGAGAATCATTATGGGCTACAGTAGACAGCATACCAGTCTCCATAGAATAATCAACAAAAATTGGCCTATAGTGCTCAGTGATCCAGTGGTTGGACCCATATTACCATCCAGGGTGTCCATCACACATAGGAGGGGGCCCTCCATGAGGGATAAGTTGGTTAATACTAGTCCGGAATCAATGGAAAAAACCACTTGGCTGCAGACCAACAGTGGGTTTTTCAAATGTAAGACTTGTAAAGCTTGCCTACACGGTATTAACACCAAAACATATAAAAACCCCTTTAGCGATAAGGAACATAAGATTCGTAAACTCCTTACATGCAAAACAGAATATGCCATATACGTATTGAAATGTCCATGTGGGCACTACGCTACCTGTACACAAACGCATTTTGCAATATCTTCGTGCCATATCCAACCAAGATAACACATATCCGGTGGCACGACATTTCAGGGAGTTTCATAATAGTAACAACGAGGGGCTCAAATACTTTGTGGTAGATGCAATTTCACCCAGCAGAAGAGGTGGTGACAGGGAATCCAAACTGCGCAAACTCGAGACAAGATTTATTCTCCAGTTCGATTCCAAAACCCCAGGGGGGCTTAATGCCACGGAGGACTTGCACACATGCTTAGGATAGAATTACATCAGGGGGTTGAAATCGAGCATCTAAGGGCATTTACACATTGACTGACTATGTCATTTGAACTTTTTTATCTTCCTTTTTAACATTGATGAGGATTTATGAACTGGTTTTTATGGGCACTTTTATATTTATATATTTATCTATATATTTTTTTATATATATTTATTTATATATTTATATTTATATTGGGGGGAAGTTTATCACAACCTTGTACCCTGGTACATGCTTCATGACTAGGATTCACACCTTGGGAGGAGGTATGAAACAACGGAATGTCGGTTTTAGTGTGGGGGGGTTTACATGTAAATTCATATAATATACTATATACAAATGTTTTAATAATGAACACCCAACCCGCCTGGCATTTAAGACATCACATTTCTGGAGGCCTTCTGTTAACAAGACATTGTAACCGATATCGGTTCTCGCTAGCTCTTACACTGCAATTGTGCCAATGTTAAAATGGTAACTGTCGAAGATGGATGTTTTAATGTATTTATTTTTAACAGTCACAGGTTTTAGGTTCAATCCATCACAACTATAATATTCGTACACGCACAGGCAGCCGCTACATAGGCATAGACTACAGAATTTCGAGAAGCAGAGTACTGTTGATAAGGGGATCTAACCCAGAATGGTATTATTCATTGTCGTAAACAGTATTGCACTAAAGTACACACGAATTCCACCAAGGGCAAGTAAGTTAACTGACCCTAATAAAAGAGTGTCACGGAATGGGAGCATTATGCCGATATTCATTTTAGACAAGGGTAACATCAGATTAATAATGTATTTACACATTCATTCTCTGTTTGTAAGAAGCAATCAAAAAAAAATTTTAACATCAAAAAACTTTTTTTAGCATATTGATTTTCTCTTTTTTCATAATGTCAATTATATGGATTTTAGTGTGTTTTTTACCTGCAAATTGATTTGATGTCAAAATGATATTGTATGGTGAACAACTTAATCTGAAGTTATATGTCTTTTATGTCTATGAGCACTCCGCTCACGTGATTGTTTGTAATTTGCACTGTCACTTTAAATTTGGGTGCTCAACATGAGTACAATGTCATGTGAACAAGGCTCGGACGAGCCGAAACGTTATGGCGGCATCAGAGGAGAAATAAATATTTGCACTTACTTTTGGTCCGTGTCCGTGGTTCGTGGTCGTTAGGAGTATTCCTGCATACCTAACGCGGAAAGAAGTTATATGTATATCATTATTATGTGATCAAGGCCCTTTTTGGGTCGAAACGCGTCATGGCGGTGCGTGGTGCCGATATGGAATATAATAAATAACCTTTTTTGCACTAAGCTATTTGGGTCCGTGTTCGTCTTTCCTGACAATCTGGATGCTGTTGGACGGAGTTCTTTGTATATATATGTATATACATATATTTATATATATATATTTAATTTGGGGTTACACCTACCTGGTAAGTTTTTACCACGCATATGCCCTTACCATACATGCCTTAACAATGCAAATTTCATTGTAAAGGCATGCGTGGTAAAGGCTTAAGTGCGGTTAAAACTTATGTGGTAGTGTTGCGGCCGTTGTAATGACCGTGTTGCAAAGCCATGCGCGGTAATGGCATCCTAATCCGGTCCCACCTACGTGAGAAATCTGACAACATACTTGTACCAACATACATCTGTGCCTGTCTTCAGTGTCCAAGGCTTCTACACCATACCCTGGACAAGTTCAGTCTCCCAAAGAACCTGTCCCAGCACTCAGGTGCGAAAATTAGAGGAGTGCAGCTGCTCCCAAGTCAAATGTGTTGCCAAAGTTATGGCTTACATTTATTAACCATGGATAACCATGGGTTGGACATGAACATAAAATCAGGGCTTCCATCTCTAATTAGGTTCTTGTTTTTAAATTTGAAAGCCAATTTGTAGTATTCCTCTTTGATTACTTGTGTTTGTTCCCTTCTGTATTTGACTTTATGGGCCTGATTCACAAAGGAAAACGTACACTTTTGTGTAAGTTTACGACTGTATGCTACTCACAAAGGTATTTCACTAATAGTAGCTTAACGACTGCGGAGTCTCTGCACATATAAGACATGAAAAGATAGGATAGTCCTAACTTTTTATGTGTGGAGACTCTGCATACATAAAGATACTACTTGTCAATCAATCAAACAGCATTAGTAAAGCGCAGCACTGTCACACCCAGGGGTATCTGGGCACTGTGCCTCCGTTGAAGAGCCAGGTCTTGAGTCTCTTTCTGAAGTCTGCCAGTGTAAAATACCTTTGTGAATAGCAATCAATTCCAAACTTACACAAAAGTGTACGTTTACCTTTTTGAATCAGGCCCTTTGTCTGTAACTTAGTCAGTTTTCTCTGTCTCATGTTTGTGCACACATTTGTGTACTTGTATCTTTTCCAGTATCTGTGGTGTTGTCGGTGATCGTTTCTCTATCTCTGTGCCTTTGTGTTAGAGTTGTCCTCTGTGTGTTTTGGTGCCGGTGGGTTTGGAGTGTTGTTGTTTTTGCACGTGGGTCCTGTGTCAGTTTCCAGTTTGGGTTTGTTGTCAGTTCTTTGTATCTCAGTTATTCTTTCAGTGAGATCCTACTGCCAATCCGAAACTATCAACTACACACCTCAAACGCATACAGCAGACTACACTTCCCCGGCTGATACAAGATCACCCGTACAGCCAGTAGTAATGCAAATGTTACCATCAAAACCACCACTTAAACACCTACAGCCAATAGATATTCTTTACTTGTACCACTTCTATAATATCCTATAAATGAATGCACACTTCTTCACGGGCAGTGCTGTCCCATCAGTGCTGCCCTTGGCTAGCTCTTTACCATAGACTACAAGTTGAACACAACGAAGCACATTGCTAAACTCACGAAGAGAGCATCACTCAATCCCACCTGCTCAGAACACCCAAAGCCGTCATTCCACCCTCGAATGTCAAGATACCAGTGTATATTTACTCACACGGCTCGATGGAGGCAAGGTGCCGGCCTGCACCGCTCCAAGTCACACTGCATGAAAGCAAGCCAAGTGGAAATGGGCACTAAGAAATCTGACCACATCACCGCTATCCTGTAAGAACTTCAGCGACTCACCCTGGAGGCAAAAAATACACTTAAAGTGGCTTTCATAGCTCACGAAGCTCATTGCTTCGGTTTATCAGCGTACTTAATGGACAAACTGCCCACCACAAGAGAGGTAAGCAGTCATATGAGAAACAACACCCATCTACTGCTGGAAATCCCTAAAAACAAAATAAGCACAATGCTAAACCACCTTCCGGATCACGCAAAGGGGAGGAAATTCAGGGTCAATCAGCTTTCAAGAGCTACAATGTCTTACCACTAGTTAAATCCACTTGGCGCCATGGAACAAGGCTGTGTGTGACTCAGCTGCTTTTTTAGCACCTCTGATGCTGATGACATCATCTGCAGGCGACTCACTTTAAATCTGGTGCCTGTCCTTGGTGCAACAAACCACTGCAGTTTTTCACGCAGCGCACCGGTGCCTGAAGGATACCTAAGCCAGGCTAAACCATTCTCCTACATAGCTCCAGATAGTATCCTGGACTATATCAGGCTCAAATTGGGGCATTTTATTATTCCGGAACGCCCATCTTTTCAGAATATATTGGCAGTCCAATTCTCTCATATTATTACCCCATCCAACAGTCAGGCAATTTTCTGTACCGTCCATACTACGGAATTATCCTACAGCCAACAGCCAGGCAGGTTTATGTGCCGTTAATGCTACGACATTATCCTCTAGCCAACAGCCAGGTAGATTTCTGCACCGTCAATGATATGAAATTATCCTATAGCCAATAGCCAGGCACTTTTCTGTACCGTTAATGCTACGACATTATCCTATAGCCAATAGCCAGGCAGTTTTCTGTACCGTCAATGCTACAACATTATCCTAACGCCAATAGCCAGGCAGTTTTTTGTACCATCGATGCTACAACATTATCCTATTGCCAATAGCCAAGCAGCTTTCTGTACCGTCAATGCGACAACATTATCCTAAAGCCAATAGCCAGGCAGTTTTTTGACCCATCGATGCTACGACATTATCCTATTGCCAATAGCCAGGCAGTTTTCTGTACCGTCAATGCTACAACATTATCCTAAAGCCAATAGCCAGGCAGTTTTTTGTACCGTCAATGCTACAACATTATCTCATCCAGGCTAATGATCTGCAGTCCTATTCCATGAGGGTTTGAACACCATCACCACAGTGACTGCTCCTTTAGACTTTCCGAAGACCATCATCCAAGTACCACAACATGTTAGTAAACCTCTAAATCAGTGATACTCAAAGTACGGCCCGGGGGCCACATGCGGTCCTCCTGGCCTTTATATACGGCCCCCTGGGCATCAGCAGCACTGGGCTGCCGTTTACTCGACTCAGCATTAACATGAAAAAAAAGTTAAATATACAGCAAGCACTTATTTAAAGGTTAATTGCAGTTAGGGAAAGGAAGTAACTAGGCCCTTAACTTTAGGAACAGCTTAATTTTTAGGTCTCGCCTAGCGTTGGAGCGCGCATGCGCTCCTCGCTCTGCGAGGCGTCTTGTAATCGATAAGATTTCTTAAGGGGACTTGAAGCCCCGCCCATCATTTTCATTGGCTGGCATCATCATTTATGCTAAACGCTGGCCTCCGATTGAAAATGAGGCTTCTTTGTTACCGCCCTGTCTCCTTTTGGCCCCGCCCATCCCGACTGGATCGTTTCCTTGCGGCGTTACACGGTGGGCTATATCTGGTGGGTGAGCACTATTTTTTTTTAAATGGACACTGATGGGGACAATGGCGGCTGCAGTGCTATGCGCTCTAAATTGTATGTTATTTATTACTTTATTTCTGAAAGGACTGTCTCCTTCCTACCTGATGTGCGCCTGTTTTGTTCTGTGCACTTCCTTCCCGCCACCACCCTGCATGCATTATCAGCGCGGCGCCTTTATATTCAGCTTTGGCAAAGGCAGCCGCATGTTTATTTTTGTATCGCGCTTTCACTTTAACTGCTATTGTTAAAGTGAAAGCGCGATGCAAAAATAAACACTCGGCTGCGTTCGCACATTGGTGACAGCTTGTTTTAGAAGGTTTATCTTGGTTTCCCTCACCGAGTCACCCACCCTTAACCCCTTCCTCCCTTTTGCTTCCCTGAGCTCCCGGGAAGTGGGCTCCCTTCATTACACAAACGTGTACAACAAGCGCGTTCACTTTAAATTTAAAGAGCCTCACGTCGAGTCTCTTTTCCAGAGCCCCTCCCTGCTAGTTTTTTTCACCAGCGTGCCATGCCGAGCATTAACTATGGCGGCGGCCCTTGTTCCCCCCGTCTTGGCTACAGCTGCTTAGGTCACGCTTTATATTTACAAAAAGCGCTTCGAAAACCCGCTTCCACTGGGCTGTCCTTAATTATCCTTACAACAGCCGATCTATATTTACTTGAACGAAGGCCCTCCACCCGCCGATATCTTGCTCAATGCAGCACATTATAAACATTGTGCCCCGAGTGGTTGCCTTTATTGCTCCATTGCTGTGTCTGAAAACAAGCGCCCAGACGCCCTATGCAATGCAATAGGTTTTGCTTTACTGAAGTAAGAGCTATTGGCGTTGCATTATTATGTGCAACGCTAATAGCTCAAACTTACAGTAATGCCCCAGTGGACAAAGAAGACATCCGGAGCGGAGCGCGGGTTCGGCAAGTGTTTGTTTATTTTGTCTCTTGTATTGCCCCAGTGGACAAAGAAGACATCCGGAGCGGAGCGAGTGTTCAGCAAGTGTTTACTTGTTTATTTTGTCTCTTGTATTGCCCCAGTGGACAAAGAAGACATCCGGAGCGGAGCGAGGGTTCGGCAAGTGTTTATTTTGTAATGTTATTTGCAAGCCCCCTCCTAGATGCCCACGACCCCTGAATCAGGCCCATAGGCCGACAATCTACCTTCCTCGCTGCTGTTTCTCCTTCGTTACTTGCTTTAGGCGAAGCTGCATATTTCACGAAGGCGACCGTTACTGGATGCCCATAAAAATTCACATGAAACGCATGCAGCCATCGATGAGCTTATCTGTGACGATCTGGGTACAATGTGAAAATAATAAATCAACAGCTCCTGAACAGCAAAAAGGTTCCATTTTCTGGCATGTCTCTTGAGACTTAATTTCCGTACTAATGAGAATTCTCTGCAAGTCAAGAGTTTGTGTCACGTTCAGCCTTGGGATTGTTATCAGCCTTATGCTGATTTATTCTGTAACTCCTGGGAGAAGTATAACATGTCTGAGCTCGGGTGACGGCGCAGCTCCCCATAAGTCACACGATGTGTGGTTAGTACGGCCCGGCCTAGGGATTAGGTATTTTCCACAAAAAGTTGAGAGATGTTTCCCTCTCCCTCCCCAAGTTTATTCTTTTATCTTGCATATGATTGTGTGTGAGTATATTGTGGTTGTATAAATGGGTGAATGCACGAATGAGTCAGTGGGTGGATGAATGGACGCATGAGTGCTGAGTGGCAGAGTGCATGTATGGTGACTTATTGAATGCCTAAGCCCCTTGTTGACTGCGGAGGCACTTCCCTTTAAAAGTCAGACCAATTGGCATTGACAATGCTTGTTATGGAATGTTTTCATTTGGTCTGTTTCCTTCCAAAACTTTCTGATGTTTACAAATGTTCAAGGACAAAAATCCAACGCCTACAATGCATGTCAAGCCGGCCTGCTACGCGCCACTACACCCTGCGAGCACCATTAAAGGAATGTGTGAGGCACACACATCCAAAAACATATAACAGAGCAGCAAAAATACACACAGTATTTGAAATCACACGATGTGTGGTTAGTACGGCCCGGCCTGGGGATTAGGTATTTCCACAAAAAGTTGAGAGATGTTTCCCTCTCCCTCCCCAAGTCCAGCTAGGGTGCTGCCCCATCTGAGCATAACCGAAGTGCTCAGGAAAAGCTAAACGGGTGAATTTTAATTAGCGCGGGAAAGATATACCTGCTGTGTCCCTGTATGCTGGGAATACTCCTCAGGGCATCATACACATTTTAAACAAGCATACAGTAATGTTTGCAAAACGGGAAGACAGAAGCAGCCAGGCCTGCGGGATAATAAAGAGAAGGCAGGCAAACAGGGCTGGCTTAGTTACTGAACTGGTACGACAATGTTTGCTGCCCTGCTCCCGTCCAAAAATCTTTTTTTCCACGAATTCCAGCTAATAATACATTGGTAATATTAATAATAAGATAATTATGGCGGCTAATGCACTTGCTGAAGAGATGTGTCTTTTGCCTACATAGTCACAGTTTTAAATCAAAATACCTTAAAGGGTTAATGTGCCTGTGGGCATTTTGCTGACTGCCTACTTAGGTACGATTCTCATTAGAGTAAGGTCCCCCCCTGCAGTATGGTTTTGAGCCATACCTCCACAAGATCTAGCTTGCGCTCCAGGATTTAAGTGTGCCAGGTCCCTCTGTGTCCAAGAGCAATTAGAAATAAAACAAGCATTTGCAATGCAATAGGTCTCGCATTTACGCGAGTTTAAGCTACTGGCATTGTAAATCACAATGCCTTTTATTTATGTTTTAAAAACGAAAACAAAAATAAAAGGCATTGTCATTTGCAATGTCAATAGCTCAAAATCGCGTAAATGCGAGACCTATTGCATTGCAAATGCTTGTTAAAGACAGCCACTAGATATTAATGCTTTGCTTCCCCTACACCCACTTTACAGCCCCCGCTGGCATCAGTGCAGCCGTCGGTCACACCATAGACCAAACTTTGCGGCCCCCAGGAAAATGTTTGTGAGTACCCATGATCTAAATAGACAGTTCCCCCCAAAAATGAAGAAATGCAAAGAAACAACTGATGCTGTCAGCAGAAATCACAGTGCGTCATGGGAGTACATGCTCGGTTTGTGGGGTATCAAAAAAGACAGTCCTGTCATTGTTTTCACTGCTTATTATATGCACGTATTACATCTTTCGCCATCACCTACTAATACATACCTGTTGGCTGCAAATTTCTGGCAAATGAAGCCCCCAGGAATCTGCGTGACAATGTAGCCCCAAAAAAAGGATCCGTGGATCATCCCCACAGTTTCAGGGTCCCAGGTGAACTTGGCTTTCTGAAAAACAAAGACAACCGGGGGATTTATACCAAAAGTGGGAATAAGACTATTTTCACAGCCTGCATATATCCCTTCTTCACAAGTTATGAGAGATCCATGTTATGCACCTGAAAATTAAAAGACGGGCATGTATGTGTGCCAATCCGTAGGCAAATGTGAAAACTGGATCTGTCACATGTGGTTTTAACACAACATGATGCACAATTTCATATCTTGCTATTGGATGTTCCTATTCAAAGGGCCTCAAACAATGATAAGCTGTTGAAGGAGCCGCATCATGCACAATAGTATGTTACAGCTTGTAGACTATGTAGAGCTGGGCTTTCACCCATACCCAAGTGCACCTTGGCCCTTCATAGATGGCATTGGTGGATCCCAAATCATGTGACATTGGACGATTAATTACATATACACTGTGTTCCCTTTGTATCCGCTGTTGTTGGCATGTAGATCACTTAGTGTGGGATATCTATCAACATGTGGTGATCTCGTTCTCCCTTATCAGCAGTCTTGTTGATTCTGCAAACTACAAATTGGGCCAGTAAGCCATATGATAAGCCAGTTAATTGGTTGTTCTGTCTTAATATGTGCGGTTTTTAGGTGCTGTGTGGTATGTATTGGTGGGCGGTGCTGTTGTGTGAAAAGAGAAAGAGAGGAGATTCAAAGAGAAGGCTGCTATACTTGGAAGGAAAGAGGAAAGGTGTGACATTGCAGATTAGGTACATTGCAGCAAGAGGAGTGTTACAATGGCAACTCTGTGTATGTGAGCGATGCAGGGCCTATTTTAGCATACCTACATATGGGTTTGTGCTCTGAGATTTTTTTTCTAGCTACACGGATTTAACTCCCTGTGCATTGATGTGGCGTGGGGTGTTGCTCATAAATATAGCCCTGGTGTTGTGTGTGAGTGCTGAAATGTGAGCTTGTTATGGGGTTCTGGATAAAGGGAGCTGGAGAGAGAAGCAGCTGGAAGGAGGTGGGATCAGTGGTGCCTGCACTGTGCTTTCCCCACATCTCTTTAGTATTTCTGCTCCCACAGAGGTGGTGTCCGAGGGTGACTAGCTAAATCGGATGTCTGTCATCACCCATGGAAGAAGGGTGCTGGACAGGCTTCAAATGAGGGAGAGGCTGCTGTTTTCGGTGTTGTTTTGGTGCATGAATGATTTTTGACATCTGTGCATATTTGAAGACCCTATGGCAGGTGGCCTGGGAAGTAGTCGTCGCATATTTTTGCTTGTGCACCTGACTACGTCTATATGGTCACGCACAGTGGGAGGCATGAGTGGCCTTTATTTTGAAGTCAGGCACTAAAGGCGGTAGCCGGCAACTGTTAGATGTGAAGGCAGTGATGGAAAGGTTGAGCTGCTCAGAAAACAGACGCCTACAAGAGAAGAGAATGTTCAGCTGAAACTGGGGACAGTCAACATCCTGGAAAAAATGAAAATGACAAACGGCATCATCCCAGCAGGCTGACAGTGGACGTAAAACTTAGCCAGAAGGAGAACAGTTCATCTCAGAAAAACTAAAAACAGACCTTGGCACTCAAGAAACACTTGTGTTTGTATCTTATTTTCTTTATGTTACGTGTAGTGTCTTGCACGTTAACAATGATGGAACACTTTTAGCTCCCAATGAACTCCGTAGAGATATGATGTAATGAATAGAGTGTAATGCAGTGAATGTTGCTTTAGAATGTTGAGTTTGCAATTACATGAAGACAAATAAGGACATGTATTACTAAGCTCCATGTGTGGTGTAGTCATTGACAGGTACCCTGGCTGGGAAGACGCTACATTAAGTTTTTTGGGGGGCTCATTTTGGTCCAAGGTCACCTGTCAATTTAAGAGCATTATAAAAGGAAGACAGTCTCCAACCTGTTATCCTTTACACTTTGTTTAAGGATATGTTTGAGGTTTATATCGATGCAAATGATGGATGGACTTTCCACCCCATATGAAACTGTCATTATTGCAACATTGTTTTGGAGAGGAAAGACTAAGAATCGGATTTTGAGGTGGACAATAAGAGGACAGCCATCATGAACTGGTGGGTGTGTCATCATTCCATCTCCTTGCACCCCTGCCTCAGTTAGAGGTCATAGTAAGGTGGCTTCCCCGACAGTGGAGCCACAACCAGCCCAGCCATTAGAAACCCATCATCGCTGAGCAACCATTGATGGATATGGCATCTGAAGGCCAGAAGCTAAATAGGGCATGCCATCCAACATGACGCCATATCCGCCTTTTATTTCCTGTTTGGCTCTGCCATGTACACTATGGTGGGTGGTACTCAACAGGTTGCATGGAAAAATGACCAAACAATGTGAGAATGCCAGGGATGTTGTTTTTTATTTCTGAAGCAAAAACCCACATTTGAGTGGGCTGGTCTGTCTATGGAAAAATGAATTGCCAACATGCTAGCCTTGCTGTGGTGCACAGAGGACCTGATTCCATGTAATTGTTTCACAAAAGTGGCTCCCTCCATGGAGGTGGGAGCAGCTTCAGGGGAAAAAAACTATCAACAAGGTGGAAAACTTAAAATATTGTGGGCAGGCCATGTCTGGGCCTGCAAAGGCAGTGCTTCCACCACCCCTATCATTTGGATGCCGGCCTACCAAACTCAAACATTTCGAATAGTTAGAGAAAGTAAAAACAAATAGTCACTATTGAGGTGAAAGTAAAAAAAAATAGTCACTATTGAGGTGTAAGTATATGCATGAATCACATGGAAGAACATAATAATGAAAACACCCCTATAATTCTCAAACAACATGCATTTCATTTCAGGGCACAAGGGTTAAATAAGAGAATACATTCATATTTACTTGTCATCTGTGTTATACGTGTTAACTGCTATGAATATACATATATCATTCTATCAAAGCAACTTCATAATGAAAATGTATCTACTATGAAGATGTACACAAATGATGTGAACACTGGACATTATATTGTCAACATGGATAAAATCTTAGAGAACATGTGTGCAAAGATTGTTTTTGAAGCAATAGGACTTTTCTGTGTGGTCACACCAAGCAATGCTGCACATGAAGGTTTAGCCTTGCATCACAAAATGATATGACGATTAGAGCAACAATTATGAAAGGATCAATAGTTTCAAAGGGATAGATAGGCAATAATTTAATATGCTTACGGGTTTAAACACTTCATTGCCTGAAGACTAACATGATCACTTAACCCTAGCAGATGGTCTGCCAGCCCGCCAGAGAGATGAAGGGGCCAAGGTCTTCATCACGCTGGCGATAGACTGTGTGCCCTGCTCTGTCTGGCAATGATCCCAAAGCAGGGGTTTGTTTTCTCAATACAAAAAACAAATGGCCTTACATTCTGGTAGGTTTCGTCATGCTTATGGTGGACAGTCTACATTTGCCCTGGCTGTATTCACCATTCTCTACATAGTAGACACTGGCAGGAAAAATGATTGACAGTTGTCCTGCTCTCACTAGAGCAGGACGACCGTCATTGTGACCTGGCGACCACTTGGAGGACAGGACGCCGGCAGGGTCAGTGGAGACTTGGCTGCTGTAGGATAGTGCTTCTCCTATCTCTAAATAGAGTGTGGCTTGGCAGAACTCCTCCGATGTACAGTGATGCTCCTGTACCACCAACCTGAAATGGGGCCCTTAGCCTCTTTGGTGTGACATAAGTGTCAAAACGTACCACTGTCATAGACACGGATGCCAAGTGAAATTCTGGAAGACCTGAAACAACAGGGTAGTTGAGTATGGTTTAACAAAAAACTGTGGTTTTATACCATTCCCAAGCAAATAGCCAAGTCGAAGGTACTAATAATGAAGTTGTCTGAGAGGTTGCAATGCTTTGGAAAAGTTGAGCTCAGTATGCACTAATGCTTACTGTAATGAGTCTTTTGAGTTTTTGAGGGGGCACACTGCTGTGACACAGCTATGATCCACAGAGTTGCAAGGAAGACGATACACTGTAGGGAAGAAAGATGTCGGTCAAATGAAAGATGTTGAAGGTGTAACATCAAAGAATTTTGGGGACTGAAAGAAATCTAATAGGCAAAGTAAGGTGACAGAGTCAGAGTGAAGGTGAGGATGTCAGAGTGTGGACTGGGAAAAGAATACTAATGTGTGCTAGCAGTGCTACCAGCTGTAAAGGAGGTGGTGATTGTTTTGGTCTGGTAGGTAACCCATATGCCATTGTACTATTTATGCCAGATGGTACTGCCAGTGTAATATGCAAGGATTCTGCAGATGAGGATAGTTCTTGCAACAATAACCGGCAACGTGAACTGGGCAGGGCTACTTGTTTGAGGACAAAGGTGACAGAAATGTAGCTGTAGTCGTAGAATAAGAGTCTACTTGTGTGTGTGTGTGTGCTTGTGCGCCTCCGTGTGTGTGTTTATTCTTGTTGAAAACAGTGGAGATTAGTGTTATTGTTCTTATTAGGTTCTTAGGACCGAGAGCATTTCTGCAAATGTTAGCATATGTGACTGTGAAAATGCTCGAGAGTTCTGAATATGAGAAGTTAGGGGGGAGAAGAGGGGGTGAAAGCAGATGGAAGCAGACGGGACCGCACTGTGCTCTGCCAATTTAAGATGGCACTTACCTCATGGATTCCTCACAGTTTTTCCACTCCCACAGAGAACAGAGAAGAGAGGAAAAGCTAATAGGAAGAAGCTGGAAAGTACATAATTTCAGTTTTCAATGGCTTTGGATGGAGTGAGTAAAGTGACATCTATCAGGTATTGATAAGTCATGTTGTTTTAATTGATGTGGAATTATATTGATGTGTGTTATGTCGCCACTGTAATGTATCATTATACTGTAGAATTTTTATAGTTCCGTACACTTATTTGGCGAGCGGAAGGTTATTTCTGGATGGGTGACACACTACACCGTGTGGGAATGTGTGGTTGGCAGAGCGTTGTGGTATTTTGTTGTGAATCTATGTGGGAAGCACATTGGTGATGTGTATGAGTGACTAGAGAGGTGCTCTTCGTGGGGCGCAGTGTCTGGCAGTGTCATGAGGAGAAGCTGCGTGACACAGGAGGTATAGTTAGGACTAAAACAGGAAGCAATGCATACATAGCAAAAAAATAAAAAGGGAGAATTATCAGAGAAGACCAAGCAATTAAAACGGCAACATGCACAAGGCAGAGATGTTGTCAAATGAGTAAAATGCTATAAAATGGGCAGGCACAGGAGTTAGTGACATGAACAGTTGTCATGCACAAAGACACGGATGCAGCATACCAGAAATACTCTTCATAAATAAGGAAAGAACTGGGAGAGGAATCAAGCTTGGTAGCTTGAGCTGAAAATACGCAGGGGCATGTTTACAAGGAGTTAACGCCACCAGAAAGTCACTTTTTCCGACATTCTGGTGGCGTTAACTCCTTCGCCTTATTTACAAAGCGGCTTAACGCCGCCTTGTAAATAATGCCCCTATTCATGCAGCACTTAGTGTGAAAGGGGCGTGCAATGGGTGTTGCATTGGGCGTTCCGCCGCAATACCCAATGCTTTTTGACGCTGCCTCATATTTACAAGGTATGGGGCGTTGCCAAAAATATCACCAGGGAATACCTGGTCTTAAGCAGGCGAGGCAAGGAGAAATGTATTCTCCTTGTATTTTGCTCTTCCACATGCGCTGCATTCTGCAGCACTCATAGATAGAGCAAATCACTGGCAAAGATTGTTTATGTGCAGGAAGCTATCCCTTCCTGCACATAAACAATTGCCCCTGCAGCGCAGGCACCCTAGCAAAGTGGTGCTAGGGTGCCTGCACTGGTATTAGGCAGCTTTTTTAGCGCTAGCGCTCCTCAGGGGTGCGCCGCATTCTTGTGAGTACGGCACAGCTCTGCATTACCAATTTTGGCGTAACACCGCGCTCCACCAGTTTCTTGTAATTATGCCCCACAGTTTTTAAAGGCCTAGATTTCACTTTCTGCTGGTAGGCCGACAGAGGGCAAGCTATTAAGTACAGCATTTGCATCTCAAATCCCTCTCATAATCCTGAATGCTCCCAAAGGCGGATGGACACCAGTCAGGTGAGCCCTACTAGTGTCTTGGTTCACAGCCTAGCCAGACTGGCACTGTGCACATGCAAGGCTGAGAGACGAAATGCTTGGTAGGTTGCTACACAAAAGAACGAATGGACCAAAAAGAACTGCCCTTCTGTCTTCACCCTTGCACGTCCTATACTTTAAAAAAAAATCCAAAAACCCTTACTCTTTGAATCTGAAATGATCTGGGGATGCCAGATGATGGGAGAGGAAGTGGCGCAGCGAGCAGAGCTGCCGACTCAGGAGATGGGGATCCGTGTTCGAGTCTCGGCGTCTGCGCAACTTCCTGTGATTTGGGGCAAATCACTTAATCTCCCCATGCTCATGGACAGCGCATGGATACCCTCACAGGTGATAAGCTGCGCTATATAAATCTACAGACTGTTTACCATTGCAATGTTGTGAATGACTGAACAACTCCCTTGGGGAGAGGAGTTGGCCTAACGGCTAGGGCGGTCGACCTCGAATCTGGGGAACTGGGTTCGAGTCTCGGGAATGACGCTGAACATCCTGTGATTCTGGGCAAATCACTTAATCTCCCCGTGCCTAACAAAAATGAATGTGTCCTCATGTAACGCAACTGGTGCTATGTAAAGCGCTCTGATACCCGATACCTTCGGGTCAAGTTCGCGCTATATAAAACTCCGTAAAATAATAAAAAAATGTAAAAAATGAGTGCTATGATAATGAATTGTTATTTTGAGTAGGAAACGCCCTAATTGCGAACTGCTACAAGCATCCAACTGAAGGGGTTGTGTGGGAACCACGGACGCTGTGTGATATTGTTCAGTCATAAGTTGAAAGAGTTTGCACGTAGGGTGGTGTTTTAAGTGATGATAGCTCTGTTTATAGCTGCTGCTCTCAAGCCCCAGGTTCTCGGTCTGCAGTGGGTTTTAGCATATGCTTTATTCTCTTTGTAATAAGATCAGCAATAGTGAGTGAATATTTCAGTTTCTTTTCTAGGACTCTGGTATTAGTGCAAAGTACCTCCTTATAATGCAGTACATTTAATTTTGGAGTTAACTGGTTTGCTGCGTGGGGGGTGTGGCCGAGCCGTGCAGCAAGATGGCCGCTTAGCTAAGGGGCTCTGCCGGCCGAGCAAGATATCCGTTCAAAATCCTGCAGTAAAATTACCTCATCCTGGCTCCAAAGTAAGGAGCGTCAACGCGGAAGACGGAGCTGCGTCCATCGCTGTGACCGGTGTCCCAAAATTCGGTCGCCAACTGCCGAAATCGCTGCTGCGACCCTGAGGCCCTGCTCTGGCGGTGCGGAGCCGAGGCCCGGACTGGGAAGGCTCCTGGGACAATCTGCACGGCCGGCTGGAGCCGGGTGCGGGCTCCCCGGTAATCGGACAGGAAGCGGCATGCCGGAGAGGAGCACCACAGCAGGAATAAACAGCGAAACGGTGAGGGGGGGCCTCCGGGGTGCGCGCCGGCCCAGGAAGACGACACTGCTACGGCGGGGCCCGAGGGACAGAGCCGCGACTGCGGGTAGGCCGCACACAACGACTGCAACGTGGGCCGGCTCGGGCTCGTGGCGGGGGTCGGATAGCGCCTTTCACACCTACCTCTTGCGGCGCTCCCCCATCGCCCCCTCTCCCGCTGGGGACACAAGGCGGCGACGATACATTGCCCGAGGGGCTGCGGCCGAGGCTCACATAGGGCGCTGACAAACCAGAATGATAACGCCTCCGGAGGGCAGCGACATATACCACGGGGCCACCTCACACGGCACAGAAGTTTGAGACTGCATCCCGCGGGGGGAGAGGTGGCGGGGCTCTGCGGTGGGCCTTTGATCGCTGCTGACGGACATCGAGCCGGGCCAAGCCCGGAGGTGCACACGGACCTCGGCGCGACGGCCGCTGCATGCCTACTGGACTTAGCTGCTGATCCTCTGAGAGGGGGGCGAGTCCTATCCTGCACAATTTCCACAAAAAGTACCGGCACCTCACCGATTCAGTCATCAGGCTGCGGGATGGTGCTGGCCAGGAAGGAGAGAGGCACCCCCGTGTGGGCCCAGTCCACGATTGCTGCTCGCTGAGGCCATTCCCATCAGCCACACCTCGCGACACAAGCCGTGTGAGGCCGGCGTGCTGAGAGCTGGAACTCATTGGGGTGAAGGACTCTCGAGGGAACAAACAGGGAGTAAGCTGACGTAGGTCAGCCCGGACCGAACCTCCGCAGTGTTTTGCGGTGCACGGAGGGACGCTGTTCAGACAAGTGGGTGGGCGGGCAATGCTGTGAAGAAGGAGAGGCCTGGTGATATATTGGACGAGATATTGCAGAGGGTCCCTTTGGCGCTCTCCTCGTGCTTCTCCTACGGAACGGCTCAGTCGTACTAGCGGGTAGTGCTTCAAAGACATCAAGGTTGCCGGTTCCCTGGCCTGGCCCGCTCGGAAGTGGACGACGCGAGTTGGCATTTCAGATGGTATTGCCGCAACGAAAAAGTGTAATGGGTAAGACGGACAACAAACAATCGAAAATTTCTTTTGACAAACGCACCACCAGGCAAGCGGAAAGCGAGCTAATGTCGCAAACTACTGTACCCGAAACGCAGCTGGAACCAGAGTAGGAAGAGGACATAAAGACAATGCTACGCGATGTAAAAGTTTGCCTTAAAGAAATAGATACCAAGATCGACTCTCTTGTTGCCCGAATGGACCAGGTGTCACACAGAGTGGATAAGCACGAAACCCGACTGAATACACTGGAAACGAGAGTTTCGGACACAGATGATCGCCAGGTGGAAGCGCAAGGGCATCTTCTCCGTATGGACAAGGTCCTGGAGGTCATCAAGGCACGCAACGAGGACCTTGAAGCCCGCTCGAGGAGGAACAACGTCCGCATAACGGGAGTTCCTGAGTCCACAAATATATCCAACATGGAGAAGTACGTCGAGGGCCTCTTTCAAGAACTCTTTGGGACTAAACTGTCCGCCATGTTTCTGGTGGAACGTGCCCACCGCACACTTGGTCCCCGCCCGCCGCCGGGTGCCCTACCACGGCCAATATTGGCTCGGCTGCTCAACTATAGGGATCCAGACACTGTGCTTCGCCTGGCCTGGGAATGCAGGGAGTTACAATATCAGAATAACGTTCTCATTGTACCCGGATTTCACGCAGGCGGTCCAGGCGGCCAGACGTGAGTTCCTTCCAGCAAAGAAACTGCTACAGAAAACGGGAATCAAGTACGCAATGTTATACCCCGCCAAACTCCGAGTACATGCTAACGGCAAACCGCTGTTCTTCATGGAGGCGAGCGCTGCACTGAAATTCGCCAAGCAACACGCACGACAGCAGCGAGATAAGACCTGTGACAAAGACGGCTCATCGCAGAGTCAGCTGAGTGACAATGACTGAACAGTGTTCCCGCTTAGGATTGATCCTACAGGGGATCCGGGATAGCGATCGAATCGGTGTCACACTGGGAGCGTAAACTATTATTAATCCCTAAGCTCTTAGTCATATTCATGTATTCAGGTAGTTTCATTATAGCTTGGCCACCCTGTTGCGTTGTGACAGGGCAGTATGCCGGCGACCTCACGCCCCCACTGGGATGATTCCCTACAGTCTATTCAATATTGGGGTTGTGTTAATAATGGGGGGGGGTTAGTTTTGTCACAGTAGGACTGCAACTGAGATGTTTGATGTTTATGGGGTGGGCAGTTCTAGTCTCTCAACCTGATTGGGGGGTTGGAGTGGGTGGTGGGTGGGCGGGATGTCTTATTGTTTGTTTGTTATGTACCGCAGTGCAAATAGTTTTATATCCTGGATACCTTGCAATTTGGAAATACCAGACAAAGATCAGATTTTATCACCGCAAAGTGGGCGGGACGAGACAGTGGGCCACGGTAGACGCACACATGGTTAGGGTCTTTAGACGTTGCGGAGGCATATCTACAACACCAGGGACCTGACTAGCTTAACATGCATCACTTGGAATGTACGTGGTCTCAATGACCACAGGAAGACACGATGGGTGCAATCCTATCTTGTTAGATATTCAGTGGAGGTGTGCCTGTTACAGGAGACCCATCTCAGAAGTACTGCATGTGACAGATTGAAGTCTAGTAGGTGGGGCGAGATATACACTTCTTGTTATTCTAATTATTCCAGAGGGGTGGCGATATTGATCAAAAGAGGCGTCCCATGGAAATCCACTAAAGTAGTCAGTGACCCGGAAGGGCGATACCTGTTGGTGTTGGGCACATTGTATAATCAGCAGGTCATAATAGCCAATGTATATGGGCCCAACGTTGATGATCCCGGGTTTTTCCAACAGGTGTGGCACAATATTCAATAAATGGGAGAAGCTGCATTAATCTGGGGGGGGGGTGATTTTAACACGATCTTATCACTGGCGGAGGACAGGGTAGGCGCATCGCGCTCACATCACCCACAGGCAGCCACTGTAATACGGGAACTGATGGCGGATTACAAACTGATCGATTCCTGGAGGGCCCTTCATCCCGACACTCGGGAGGGTACTTGTATCACACAGCAACATAACGCATGGTCACGTTTAGATTTTTGGCTCACCTCCCCAGACCTACACTCTTGGGTGCTGAAGGTGTCACATAACGCACGGACTCTATCGGACCACTCACCAGTCGCCTTGACCCTACGCATACCCCAACCCTATAGACAACCCTTCACGTGGCGATTACCACCTAATGCTCTTCTGGATACGGTGTTCCGGGAAGAGCTACATACACACATCATGGAATACTTTGACCACAATACGGGTTCGGTGGAGACTGAGGGGATGCTGTGGGAAGCCTTCAAGGTGGTCGTTCGTGGCCACTGTATAGCGGGTCAAACTGAAGTGCTCCGGGATATCCGCGGCACACTAGGCTGCCTCGATGCGGAATTACATGCTCTGGAACAACAGTATTTCACGACACCCTCAGCCGCGACAATTGGCACTATTCGTAGTGAGTATCAGGAGGAGGCTGAAAGGGAAGTTAAGTTCCTACACAAGCATGCCACGGCGCTCCGCTATGGAGAGGGGGACAGACCGGGCAAGACGCTCGCGAATCTTCTGCGCCCGCCTAGGGGCTCCATCTTCATTACTGCACTCACCACCACCATTGACGGCTTGGTACACTCCCCATCCGATATACTTGCTACTATGCGGGATTTCTACGCACAGTTATACACATCACAAGTAACTCCATCTCAATCGGTGCTAGACGATTACTTTGATTCCATAGAACTACTCTGGCTCAGCAGAGCACACCGCGAATATTTAGATGTACCGTTCACCGTTGAAGAGATCCGGCGAGTTACTGGAGGTATGCGGGCTGATAAGGCGCCGGGGGCTGACGGCCTCACTGCGCAATTTTATAAAGAGTACTCGGAGCTGCTTGCCCCCCGCCTCCTGGCGGTCTATCAGGAGGCATTACAGGACGGGACTCTTCCTGGCTCAATACGCGAGGCTATCATAATCACTCTCCTAAAACCAGACAAGGACCCACAACAATGCGATTCATACCGCCCGCTCTCACTAATCAACCTAGATGCCAAAATGTTTGCCAAACTGCTGGCCACCAGACGCCAGCCATTGTTACCGCTGATGGTCCGGCCGGACCAATCTGGGTTTGTGCCCGGCAGATCCACATCCCATAATCTTCGAACGCTGTTTGGATTAATGCATTACCTTGCCCCACATGTGTCTGCGATAGCGGCGCTTTTAGATGCCACGAAGGCGTTTGACTCCCTTGAATGGGGGTTCCTGTTCCCACTCCTCAGTCGGATGGGTCTGAGCCCAGTCTTCATCCGTCAAATACAGCTTCTATATACAAGTCCCACGGCGCGACTCAGGGTGAACGGGCTCATTTCGGAGCCGCTGGCGATCACCCGAGGTACCAGACAGGGCTGTCCTTTATCGCCCCTCTTATTTGCGATCGCGACAGAACCCTTGGCTGCGCGTCTTCGACAACACCACACAAACAGAGCGATTGGCTTTACAACTAGGGCACTGACCGTATCTATGTATGCGGATGATATCACGCTATACATGGTGAACCCCAAAGAAAACCTGTCGCCCATGACACGTGAAGTAGTGAGATATGGCGGACTGTCGGGTGTAAACATCAATTGGAGTAAGTCGGTGCTTCTACCGCTCACTTCAGGAACTCAGGCCTTTGAAACGGATTACCCGCTGATCTGGGCGTCGGGCCCCATTCGGTATCTGGGCATCTGGTTCAGTAATAACATGCAGGAATTATGGACCGAGAATTATGGTAGGGTGGTGGCCTGGATTGAAGACAGGGTAGGACGATGGAAGACCCTCCCCCTCTCTCTGGCGGGCCGCATAGCAGTGGCTAAGATGATTATACTACCGAAACTATTATATCTCTTTGTCAACATCCCTATACCACTCCCAATGTACTTTTTTAACCGTATCCGGTCGCTCATGATCGAATTGGTGTGGGCTGGGAGACAGCCGAGGATAGCCTGGGAGATACTGATGCTGCCACAGGAGCAGGGGGGAATGGCGGCTCCGGACATTGTTCTTTGCGCATACAGTGCACAGGCACAATTCCTGCACTACTGGGCACACCCAACACCATTTCAGCCTCACGTGACAATAGAAGTAGCCAGGGTGGCACCACTCCCGCTGTCCACGGCCTTATTTCAACCATACAAACGTCCCCGTGATGAAATAGACACGGTACAAGCGATGAGGTGGGCATGGGAGGGCCTCCGCAAACGGGCAGGCTTGGACACATTGTACGCCCCGACTATGCCACTTCTCCACAACCCGCAGTATCCCCCCCCCCTCATGGACCGCAAAGTGCGGGATCGCGCTTCTAGCCATCACCTACAAGTGGGTGGAGACCTATACCCTGGGGGAAATTTCCTTACACTACAGCAGATGTGCGACCCAGAAACATCCACAGCGCTAGATATGCTCATATACTATCAGCTCCGGGCATCCTGTAAGAGTAAATTCACCACATTCCCAGACCCGCCGCCGACAATCTCGAAAACTTGTTGGCGGTTGAATCGGGGCGGAAACTCATCTCACGCATCTACAAAATTACACAAAAGACATCCCCGATCACTAGCCCAACTGCGAGTAGAGCCTGGGAGGAGGAGTTGGGGATGGCCCTTACAGATGAGCAGTGGAGTCTTGGTTGTAAGCAGTTGGAGCGCCTATCGCCCAATTACCGTCTCCGGCTCATACATTTCAAATATTTGCATCGCCTCTATCGCACCCCCCTACAGCTGCATAAAATGGGGCTTCGGGACGATGATTGCTGTTGGCGGTGTGGTGTTCCTCGAGCGACCTTTTTGCACATGGCGTGGGAGTGTAGACCTATAGCCAACTTCTGGCTCACCATACTGCGCCACATAAAAGATATTAATGGGCAGGATCTCCCCCACACACCACTGACGTCTATGCTGGGTGTCCTTGAGTCAGTTCCACCTAAAGCTCGTAAACTTCCAGAATTACTACTTCTAATGGCCAAGAGACAAGTAGCCCTACAATGGGGGGTGGTCAGGCCTCCAACGGCCCGGGAGTGGGCTAGGAATGTGACGTTCTGTAGAGAACAGTTGACCAACTACTGGGAGCTTATGCCGGCCAGATCACGTTCGAAAGATATATGGGAGCCTTATGTGATATGGCTTAACTCTGCTGTCATAGACGACTGAGATAACGACACGGTTGCTCCGCATGTGTCTAGAAATGATTTTTAAAATTGTGAAATACTGTGTTTCCCCCATAATGCATATGGTTATAACGTCTTTCTCCATGTACTGGTTATGTTATGTTATGTTAACTGAGTTTATATAGCGCACAGCTGCCCCAGCAAAGAGGCGTCCCGGCGCTGCCAGCGTCAGAAGGAACAGGGCTAAGAACAGAGCAGGTAGGCGTAAGGAATATGCAGAAGGACAAGAAGGACTAAGCAGAGGGAAAGAGGAAAGTTTTGATTGCTTTCCTAAAGTCCAGCATGCGATCCAGGCTGCGGGTCTGAGGAAGCAAAGAATTCCATAGCTTGGCAGCCAAGTAACGGAAGGATCGACCCCCGGCCCGAAGGCGCTTCACACGGGGGACAATTACCAAATGCTGCCCCAGGGAGCGCAGCTGGCGAGTGGGGGCGTACGGGGCTAGTAAGTTAGCCAGGAGGCTGGGCGAAGCAAGTTTCAAGATCTTAAAAGATAAGCAGAGAGCCTTAAATTGGATCCGCTTGGCCACTGGAAGCCAGTGTAACCTCCGGATGGCACCAGTAGAGGGACAGTTACGTGGGAGCCCCAACAGGGCTCTGGCGGCAGCGTTTTGAACACGCTGCAGTCGCATTACCTTAGCCCCCAAAAGGAGCGAACTAGCATAGTCTAGTCTGGATAGAATGGCTGATTGAACAATCAGCTGGCGCGTAGGTGGGTCAAAGAACCTCAACAGAGGCCTAAGTCCCCGCAGGAGGCCAAAGCAAGTAGCCGCAACTTTTTTGGTATGCTCTTGAAATCTAAGGGTAGAATCCATCCATACCCCCAGGTTCTTGACCACCAACTTAGGGGTGGGGGTACTACCAAGTACGTTAGGCCACCATTGCTCACTCCAGAGGCTCCTGTCCTTCCCCACCAGCAGTACCTCTGTTTTAGTAGCGTTCAACTGGAGGCAGTTTAAGGTCATCCACTCTGCAACGGCGGCCAGGCCGCTCCTAAACCTAGAAGCATCCTGAGTGGAACCATCGGAAAGGGCCACCACCAGCTGTGTATCATCTGCATACGAGACCATGGTGAGGCCCATATTCCTAGCCACCGTTGCAAGAGGCTGAACATATAGATTGAACAGTACGGGGCTCAGTGCAGAGCCCTGGGGTACCCCCTGACCGATGGAATGAGCCTGGGAAAGAAACGGGGGGGGCCGACACTCGAAAAGATCTCTCTCTCAGGAATGATCTGAACCATTCTAGTGCTAGGCCCACAACCCCGGTGAGTTAACATTTTGCATCCCACTAACAGGGTGTGTATTTACGATAGATGGTAAATGCAATGGTACTCTGTTTCATCCAGCAGATTAATTTATGAGAACTGCACTGCAATTTTGATTTTTGTTGTACATGTTATTAAAATGCAAATAAAAAGAAATTAAAAAAAAAAAAACTGGTTTGCTGCATACTTGCTTTAAGCTGCTGAGTTTTCTCAGCCTGGCTCAGGGATGGTGTGTGTGTATGTCTGTGTGTGTGTGTTGGTGCATATTTTTCATATATCATATACTTGCAGCATTGAAAGGGAGGAGTTTTGTTTATATTTGAGAGCAGCGGTTCTTAACCTTTTGACGTCTGTGGACCCTCACTGAATTATTAAGTAGTGGTGATGTTGCGGGGATTCTGCACATATACAGAGCTATGCACAGAATAATAGGACCTCGGTGTATAGTGGTGAACCAACCATGCACCTTAGTACCCACAATCCCAATCCGACTAGCTTTAGCGTCTCATTCGTTCTCCGTACTACAGCGAAGCTACCAATGATTAGACAACCCAGAACACGGTCTCTCTCTCTCAGGACTCGTGGGAGCAAGAACACTCTTTCATCACTCACTCATACTTGTCCACAACGTGCGTAATAAGAGACAGTATAGTTTAAAATGTTTATTTCAACTATCGTGCTCTAAGATAAAGTACTATCAGCATAATGCATAATGATAAAATAATAAGCATGGTTACAATTCCATAGAATACAAACCGGGACAGCATTTTAGAAAGAAAGTGGATTTAGGGCTAAATTGCCTTACCACCCTCCCCGTGCTAGTAACTAACATATAAGACCTCTGGGCTTTGTCAGGCGGACCCCTATACCTCAATATCTAGATGCAAGGTTTACATCATCAGACAAGCACAGCTCTTCTCCCTGGAAAGGTTTTTCTCCAAGTGCCACCAACAGGGAGATCACAATATTAAAAGCACACAAATTTCTCCAATGCAGCTGTACTGCGTGTTATGTCTAAGTGCGAGGGGCTGACCAGATCAGCAATAACAAGGGACGCTGTTTTTCGACCTTGTACATGGTGTGCAGACGAAACCCACAGGGAACATGAGAAAAGGTGAAAGGCAAAAAGGCAGACAGTTCTAATATAGCCGGGCACAAGCAGAGCCTGGAAAAACAAAGTCACAGAGTAACGTGTGCAAGAAAAGGCATCAGGGCAGCCAGGCCTAATCTAACTTAGCAATGTAGACAATGAGGCCACAAACCACACTACACCCTCCCCTGGTCAGTCCATAGGCCAAGACATAGGACTAAAACAGAGTTCAAATAGATGGAGCAGAATGTAAACGTCTATTTATGAAAAGTCCCCATGAAGGACAGTGAATGGAAAAAAAGTTCAGGATAAAAAAATTCCAGATAGGGCCAGAAATCAGGGCACTAAGAAAATAATCCAGAAATGCAGTTTGCCGAAAGCGAAGGCCCCTAATCCAATAGAGTGTAAGTGCAGAAAACTGCCACACCTTCCAAGAGGACATCATTGGTATCGTCTGAAAAAAGAGATGCCATCCAGTTCAACAAATCAAAACTGCATGCATGTTCCTCATAATAGGGAGCAGTGATCAGCAATGCGGGACAACTTGCGTGATACTCAATATAACTTTGTTGTTGGAGATTCTGAGCAGCCGCCCAGATATCCCATTGCGCCAAAACTCCAAGCGCAGCCGCACGCGCCATCAATCCAGCGCCGGAACAGTCCCGTTCATGGGCCACTAAGGGGCCCATCAACTGGCCAAAATCCGGGTCCGACTGAGACGTATTGGAGAGGCAAATATCCAAGGACCAAGAGAAAGGACATCGTAAGCAAGACATCACAGGTTGCACGCAAGTGAAATACGCAAAGCGAAAAGAAAGTTTGTAGGACACACCGAGTGTCGCCAATGGTAGGATGCCGAAGCTGAGGAGCATGTGTTCATGGAGTATCCGGAGTCGACCGTGGTCGAGCAGGCCCCCAGGAAGTGCAGCCATTGCGCAGAAAACAAATTAAGAGAAATATTCCTGCAGCTAAGGCTAGGAGCAATGGGAAGCCGCCAAAGACGCTGGAAAAAATAGAATGAATAAAAGCCGGAATTACTCCAAATATAGTTTGAAAGGAGGTAACAAGGCCAGAGCCCACAACTTTAAAAAAGTGCACAAGACCTTCGGTATTAGAAGCATTGAAAACGCGGTGAATCAGTTCACCGAACTGTTGTGGGAGGTTTGTGTTCAAAAGAGCCTGTATCTCCCTGTGGGTACTAGCCAACTGGAGGACGAAGGTCTCCCGTGCGGATGTGAGCATAACCTCCTGGTTCAATAATAGCGCCTTTATTCTGCTCAATTTATTGAAATCCGCCTTCAAAGTGGGTATGGAAGGCCAAATGGAACTATCTATCATGTCGTGCGGGGGTGGAAAAAACAAATTTTTGCAGCACACAACACGGTGGGAAACTGTTACAATGCAGGGGATGCCGGCCTGCATTCCACAGCAGTCCTGATTATTCAGAAGGAGATAGCTACCATTTGCAAGCACAGTGAAAGTAGGTGATATAACAGGAGCCGGAATGCCCTTTAAAACACAAGCAAGATTCGGAGCTGAAACATTACAAGCCCCGTGCAATTTAATGTCCTTACAAATTAGGGAATGACCCACTGTAGAATCGCAAGACTCTCCTGTGAGAAAAACCTCCTTTCCGTCCCTAAGGCATCTGTACATGAAAGGCAGGGACCAAAGTTCATGCAAGAAGGCACTGCCTAAGGGCTGAAAACGTCCAACAGGATAATGTTTCATGCCTGAACTGAACTCAAATAAAGAAAAAGGCAAAGCGATAACCCCGTGAACTAGCCACACTGCAGAGTCCAACTCCGCCACAGAGAATGGTAACGGCTCTATCTTTTCGATATGTAAGAGAGTGTATGTTGCATCTTTCATGGACATGAATTGCTGTTTTTCAGTTAAATTAAACGGCAAGAATAAGGCAGACGTGTTTAAAAAATGCCAAGGAACTTTACCCATTTTCAGTGTTTGCAAAGTCCATGCAAACTGCATTACTGAACGCAATTGATTCTGACCATGATATAACACAGACACATCACCTTGTACAATATCAACAACAGATGAAACAATATTCTCTAATGTGTAAATGCGGGAAGACAGGGTATTAATACTATTGTCAACAACAGCAAGCACTTTTTCTAGATTTGCCTGATCGATTTCCCGTAAACGGGAAGCAGCTTCAATTTGCGAAAGCTTCCAGAGTTCATTGTAAGTCTCATAAATGAACCTTTTAGGTCGAGGACCACGAGGCCCTAGAACAAAATCGGACAGATCAATGTTGTTTTACAGAATCTAATGAAGAGTGCTGCAACCACTGTTTACACAATTTACCAACAGAATATGTTGTAACAGTACGAGAGTCTGAAAACCGTGGATCTGGCCTATCCTGTTTATAACCAGGAGCTGAGTTATGAAAACGCAGTTGGCAGGCATTTGATGCTACGGGCCAAGCCAACCAGGGTGACTGAACAAACGTAGAAATATTAAAGGAATTATTTTGATACAAAGCTTGCAAAGTTGAAAGGGAAATATTGGAAAGCAAGCTCTCGTTGGGAGTGGAAGACAACATGGGAATGGAGGGTGCATTCAATTGTTTGGAAGTAGCCAAACCCCAAAACGTTGTTTGAAAGATCGTACTATTTAAAAATAAAATCTGGGCCGGGATTAGGCAAGCACGGTGCAAGGCTTCCGTACCGCGTACCTGCCATGATTTGGTGCCCCAAATAGATTTTAAGTCAATGGTGTCCAGCCAGTGCTCATAACCACCCACGGCTAATTCGTTCAAAAAGGAACTCGAATATAGCAATTTGGTGTGGGTCAACATGACCTTTTGAGTGGACGAAGTGTTCAATTTAAAATAATAGGACCCAGGGTTTGATCTATCAAAGTCCGTAAAATAAGTAAATTTACTTTTAAGTGTTTGGGAGCTACCGGGCAAAGGGGCCGGACAATGTTCCCATTGGGTGTAATTAAAAGTACCCCGAAGCGTACTTGGTTTATGGAGAAAATGGTTGCCCCAATGCTGGTAACAATATAAATCAGCATAACTTGCAGAATTTAAGTACAAATCCTCAGCATTAAAAGCAGCATAATATTTCAAATCAGAGAATAACGATTCAACGGCATGCACATCCCAATCGTCAGAAAGAATATTACTTTTCACCACATCACCCATAGAAACACGGAGGACATTCGGTACATTAATAATCTCGGTTGGTCCATGAAGTTGGAAATTTACAGCATCCCATACGATGCCATCAGCGACTGGGAAGGCGGAAATGTTCACAAATGTGTGGTCACGCTTCATGATGTGAGATGAAGAATGCGGAGCCAAAGTTCCAGCGACATAGTCAACTGCAGAGCGTTCAGGTAAATAATGACCATTAATGAGCAAGAAAAAAACTGTCACAAAGCCAATGGACATGAACAGAAAAATCAGGAACAGCACCAATCAGATGTATGTCCATGGTGGGACCAAAAAATTGTCTCTGAACCAGGAGATAAAAACACTGAAGCTGGACGGGATAAGTGATGAGGTGGAAGCCGAATCAAAGGAAAAACGGGTTGGGCTCAGTGGTGTGGTAGGTAAATGAGCCACCGACTCGGTGGCGGGGTATGCATACTCGGTCTCCTCGTTGCAGGAGGAAGCCGGGAAGTTGAGCAGGCAATCAGGCAAATCTACCATCTCAATGGCAACATCAGTGTCTGTGTAAGATGGAGGGCCACAAACAGGAGTCCTTGAAATGGCTGGACATGATACCGAAGGTGTCACGCTATTCGGCCAGATGTTGTAGCTTGCCATTGTCCACTGAGATGTATCTGTTCTCTTTGCGACCAGGAAGCGGTGGTAAGATGACTGTACGAGTACCCTTCAAGCCAAGAACTGGAACCGGTGCACGATAAGAGGGGCCAAATTCTTTTTTGTTCTCCACCTTCTCTCGGACCAGATCTCCAACCTTCGGAAGCCAGCCGGCAACCGGAATCTGCAACGCAGCGTCAGTGGCTGAAGGCAAGTGTTCGTTTGCAAGTTTGTCACGGGTCTCTTGTAAGTCCTGCAACATAGTAGAATGATTATCTACGTCAAAGATTGCGGCATTCGCCACCATGTCTAGACCATCAAGGTCTGGCACAAACATTTGTATGCCAAAGAGCATTTCGTATGGGGTCCGCACACCCAGAGATCTTCTAGGGAGATTATTAAGTGCACGTTGCACGCCATACAAGTGGGCCAGCCAGTTCCTGCCAGTACCTATGACCCTAGCTGTCAAGGATTGCTTTAAGTCACGGTTCATTCGCTCCACAATCGAATTGCCCTCAGGCCTATATGGAGACGAAAATTGCACCCGCACCCCCAGTGACCTCATAGCGTCCTTGTACGCCTTAGAGGCGAACGCTGGACCTTGGTCAGAATGGAAGGTGCCGCAGGCAAAAATTCCCACAAAGACACGCAAATCCCTGATGACATTTCGAGCATCAGCACTGCGTTGTGGCCAGACCCAGATGAAACGTGTGCACGAGTCGACTGCAACTAAGATGTATTTATATGCAGTGTCAGAAGAAAATGGACCGCAGTGATCCAGGTAAACACACCCAAAAGGTTTGTTAGAAATGCAGAGCTGTGTTTGTGGTGGTCGTGTAACCGTTGAAGGCTTAATTTGCTGACAAACGTCACAAGAAAGCACATAAGTACGGGTCTGTTTAAATAAACCTCGCCACCAGTAACGCTGCTGCAAGATGGAAACAGTCGCAGATACGCCAGCATGGGCCGAAGCCAAGCCTTCGTGTGCGGCCGTTATCAAGGAAGGTCTGCGGTCCGCGTTGGGAATCAGCCGATCACCAACGTCTGGAATTCTTACGTAAGGAACCTGTTCGGGACTTAAGTGATAAGAGTACTTGAAAGGGAAACCCCGTGGGTAATTAGCACCTTCCTTTGTTGCAGCGATAGCTGCCAAAATCTCATTATCTACTTTTGTCATGGATCTTGTAACTGCTGCTACTGAGCACGTGGCTACTGCTGATTTGGCAGCTTCATCTGCCAAACTGTTACCGACAGCGTGTGCGCCCACACGCTGGTGGCCAAGAGTGTGAATCACCTGTGTGAGAGGCAGACGTTGTTTAAGATCTGCCACTCGAACCCAAAGCATTTTATGCTTAATTGTGCTGCCTTTAGCATCTCGATAGTCGTTTTGAGACCAAAAGAACAAGTTGTCATTAAAGGATTGAACACAGTAGTAAGAATTGCATACAATAAGTGTCGTCACGTCTGCATTCGCGAACTCAAGTGCGAGCACCAAGGCACGCAGCTCGGCCAATTGTGCAGTACTGTCTCCTAGTGCCTGTGTGTGCACTACACTCGACTTGAACTCACCGTTCACCATAGTACCTGCAACAATAGCACAAGCTGCGGAATAAGCATGCTTAGAACCCGTGGCCGGTTGCGCCGAACCATCGGCAGCAAAGACAGAGGAGGATGAACAAATTCATACTGTAAGAACTCCTGTGTCTGAAGAGAGGAATCAAAGATAAAAGTGACATCAGGGGACGTCAGAGAGGTAGCCCATTGAATCCAAAGGGGGTGCAAAGCCTTAGAGTTAGGTACACTTGCCTTTGTCACTGCCTCAACGGCAGGATATGGTGTTTCCACCAATATGCGTTTACCCTGTGCCAGTGCGCGTTCCTTAAGAATCGCCATTTGCACTGCAGTCAAAACTTTTTCCACAGAGGAAAAGCGCAACTCCGCTGAAGTGTAAACATGCGACTTGTATGCAATAGGTACTGTGTCACCTTCGTTAAACGTTAAGTACGTAAAACCCACCACACCTGGCACAATTCTAATCACCAGGTTTGTGTGGTTATCACGTGTCGTCAAGAATTTAGATTCAAGTAGATCAGACTGCAAAGAGTGCAGTATAGTGGAATGCTCAGGAAGCCAGCATGACTTCGAAAAGTTAGGTTGTATCAAGGCATAAAGAGGCTTGATACGCTGGGCATATTCGGGAATGTAAGAACGCCTGAAGTTCAAAAATCCCAGTAAGGACTGAAGTTTCTTCAGGGTTGTTGGAGGGCGCAAAAGTGCGCACTTCTCCAGGAAATGGGGAGCTAAGCCCCTACCTTCATTGTTGAGCTCATAGCCCAAAAACAAAACAGTGTATTCTGCGATGTGAGATTTGGCAAAATTAAATTTGCATCCTAAGACCGCAAATTCAAGAATAATGCGGTCCACACGGGAAAGATGCGGCCATAATTCGTCGTCTGTCAGATAGATATCGTCGACGTACGAATACGCATCTGGGTCTATGCTGTCCAACAAAGAGACAACACGAGCGGCGAAGACTCCCGGGCTGTTCTTGTAGCCCATGGGCAAACGCCGAAATTTAAATTATTTTCCACCGGAAGTGAAAGCGCTCCATTGGCTGCACTCCTGGGACAAATTGTGCGTGTAAAATCCATTGGATAAGTCAAGTGTTGTTTTATATTTTTTGCGAACAAGACTGTCTACTAGCGCAGAACTGTGGGTATTTTGTACTGCAAAGGTCCGACAATGAGAGTTCAAATGTCGGTAATCCAAAACTAAACGGTATGACCCATCGGGTTTAGAAACCGCAAAAAGGGGATTATTCGTCGGTGATACGCATGTTTCAATTACTCCTTGATATTCTAACTGTGTCAGAATGTCAGAAACGGGACCTTTAGCTTCCCGCCGGAGGAGATATTGGGGTTGTGGCTGTGGCAGAGACCGCAAGGGTATATCATGGGGTGGAGAATCCTCATCCCAGCCCACGTGGTTACGGTATAGCGCCGGAGCCAGGGCCCCAGCCCATTCACCTGCGAGAGCCTCCGCTTTGTCCTTGGGGACATGACGAGAAAAGCTCGGAAGGATGACCTCCTCCCCTTTACGAGCAGCAAGTACAAATGGGGGCGGCCAATCCGCCTCCGCCAACAAAATGTCGTAAGAAGAGGTCAGATTTTCCCCAAAAATCCCTTTAATAACACGCTCAATGTCACCTTCAATTTGAATGACAGTATTAAATAGTCTGTCAGGGGGTGCCATTCGGGTGTCAACTGTCTCGACAGTAAAGAAAGTATCAGTTGCTGTCGCCTCCACATGAGGACGCAGTGCCTCCCGCACTATGGTAACTTCCGCGGCGCTGTCTAGCAGCGTCACTGCCCACGTCCAATTCAGGAGTCTCGTTCTCACCGTCTGTGGCATACCTCGCTGTTAATGCTGCAACTTTTTTCTTCTGAAACTGTGGGCGAGAACGTGGAAATTCTTCTGTTTTCCCTCGGCCTGGTTGTCGAGGTTGGTCTCGTCCTTGTGGGGCCTCACGACCCCTGCCTCTATCCTGGCGATCTCCTCCACCAGTCTGAGAGGACGATGGTGCCTGTGAAGAACGAGGAGAACGCGGGTCAGGGACCTGAAATCTCTCTGGAGATTTAATTCTCGCTCTGTCGCGCAAATCATAAGTGCGTTCAGAAGATATGGAAACCGGGGATGCGGCACGCGACCCTGGTTTTGATTGTTGCTTACCCTGTTTTTTCAACCTCCAGTTCTTTTAGTAAAGAACGGTTTCTCATCTTTCTCAGACTGAGTTTTTTGTTGTGGGTTTGATTGAGTTTGCGTTTTAGCAAAAGGCTTAACCCCCAAACTATTGCGGCCAATGGTTTTATAAGCCTGGGCAATAATCTTCGGTAATTCGCGTGGCTTGTCCGGCTCCGGGACTAAAGCCAAAGCATTAGCGACTTGAAAGTTGACGGCATCACCCTTTACGTTCGCAAGGATTAGATCAGCCACCACATCGAACACTCCTACCAGTCTCATCCCCAATTCCACAGCCGCTTCAGGGTCATGTTCATCCTGTACTCGTTTAATTACAGAGGGGAGAACTGTCATAGAAGGAGTGCCGAAACACTTCGCATACACTGCTGCGAATACCTTGCCCCAGTTGTTGCATTCTGCCAACTCGGGAATTAAGTCTTTCGGCAAGCTAATCGTCAAAATCCTGTGCTTGTCCACAGGAGAAGTGTTTGGAAAAACTGCCTCCAGCTGTTCAAATTTTTCTGCAAGCCAATAAGGCAAATCATCTTTATTTTGTGGGCGCTTGCCCATCACCGAATTAACCATGATGGGACTTATGGTTACACCGCCCGGTCCAGCTGGATGCACCGCAACTCCAGGAGGGGCTCCCTGAACAATGCCTGTAACATATTGTACCAAAGCTCTGTGCACGCGGATTAAAGACGCATTCAACGCGCGCAGTTCATCAACCACAATCGTCAAATAACGCGGATGTGGGGTACACCCGGCCAAAACTGGCCAAGTGGCCCCCTCTATTGACAAGGGGCCTAAACGAACCGGGCTGACCGGATGTGGGAGGTCGCCATTAAACCAAATACGGTGTTGCCATGCCGTAAGTGGTACTTCAAGAGCCTGATAAGGCCGATAAGCATTGGGTAGGGCAGTGGGAGCGTAAACATGAAACAAATTGTCAGCTCCATCCACCGCCGGAAAAGTGACCCAAGAATAAAACACCTCAAAGTGCTGAGCCGGATCGGCCTGCACCACAAAGATGAGAGCGACACCCGCGTCAGGCACTCCATAAGCCTGTAAATAAGCCCGGAGCGCAGCGCGGCTATGTGCCGGTATATTTACATTCGCCATTAAGACCAAGAATGTTCGACAACCTAGTATGAGGCAGCGCAATATAGGGTTAACATAAACACCTTTTAATAACTTCAATCTTGAAAGAACCTATAAAAACATCAATATAGGAGGTATCACCCTCACATACGTTTCCGGAAGCGTAAGCGAAGGTTATTGTGGACAAGCACAAGCACTACTCAAGCGTCTCGCAGATAAGAAGCCCAGCACGTTGGTGGCGCCATATTGCGGGGATTCTGCACATATACAGAGCTATGCACAGGATAATAGGACCTCGGTGTATAGTGGTGAACCAACCATGCACCTTAGTACCCACAATCCCAATCCGACTAGCTTTAGCGTCTCATTCGTTCTCCGTACTACAGCGAAGCTACCAATGATTAGACAACCCAGAACACGGTCTCTCTCTCTCAGGACTCGTGGGAGCAAGAACACTCTTTCATCACTCACTCATACTTGTCCACAACGTGCGTAATAAGAGACACAGTATAGTTTAAAATGTTTATTTCAACTATCGTGCTCTAAGATAAAGTACACGTGCCAGTACTATCAGCATAATGCATAATGATAAAATAATAAGCATGGTTACAATTCCATAGAATACAAACAGGGACAGCATTTTAGAAAGACAGTGGATATAGGGCTAAATTGCCTTACCACCCTCCCCGTGCTAGTAACTAGTTTATTATAAAAATAGAAGACCTCTGGGCTTTGTCAGGCGGACCCCCATACCTCAATATCTAGATGCAAGGTTTACATCATCAGACAAGCACAGCTCTTCTCCCTGGAAAGGTTTTTCTCCAAGTGCCACCAACAGGGAGATCACAATATTAAAAGCACACAAATTTCTCCAATGCAGCTGTACTGCGTGTTATGTCTAAGTGCGAGGGGCTGACCAGATCCGCAATAACAAGGGACGTTGTTTTTCGACCTTGTACATGGTGTGCAGACGAAACCCACAGGGTACATGAGAAAAGGTGAAAGGCAAAAAGGCAGACAGTTCTAATATAGCCGGGCACAAGCAGAGTCTGGAAAAACAAAGTCACAGAGTAACGTGTGCAAAAAAAGGCATCATGGCAGCCAGGCCTAAGCTAACTTAGCAATGTAGACAATGAGGCCACAAACCACACTACAGTGAGTCACGTCAAAGTGAAAACAGTAAATGCTTTATAAACAGAATGTACCAGATCACATCTGCAATACGAATTCCATTTTGAAGCACATTATAGCTGCAAATGCAATTTGCAATGCAGAGGTGATCGGGCACAGTTAATTTAAAAAGCATTTAATGTTAATTAAACTGGCGCTAAGCCGTTTGCACCTTGTAAGCACCTTGTAAGCTTTAGTCGCGGGATGGAGAGAAGACAGCACATTGAGGGCAAGACAAGGCGCTTTGAAGAAAGGCAACTTGCCATTGGAAGCCAAACAGCTAACGTACTCCGCTGCTTCCAGACCTGTTAGCAGGGTTCTCTCCCTAAGACTGTTTAACAAGGATAAAACAAAGAAATGAAAGGTGGTGGCAGCTGGCCAAACGATTGAGCCTTAAAAACATATTTATTTAATAAAGTTTAAGACGTACCTTGGACATGCGCTATCCCCAGCTAGCCTCCTATGCATAGACCCACATTTCAAAATGGCACTGAGAATAAGCCTGAAGCTTCCCAGCCAATGTAAGCACTGCTCTCATGCTGTCTATAATACAAAACAGCATAGGAGTAGTGCCAGGATTGGCTGGGTGAGGCAAGCACAACGCTCCATCGGAGACCGATGGGGCTGTGTGTCTGCTATTACAGCTCACTCATAGCATTGGTTCTGGAAGCCTGAACTGTGCATTTCAGTCTGGCCATGGAGAAAACACCGGCCAATTTGACATGCGCAGTCCAGTTTCCATAACATCAGCTGGTCCTGGTCGTCCATCAGCGAGAAATCTGAAGCCCCGCTCCAGTAGAAAATAACGAGTGACAGAATGGGTATGTTTTTTTCAGAAGGGAGACTAGTTTAATCATGAGTCTCTCTGAGTGTAGGGGCTCCCAGTAAGGGGTCAATGCCTCCACGCTCCAATAGAGGAACCGCCCCTGCCTGGGACCCTCACTGAGTCATTATTGGAAACTGGGGACGCACGGCCAAAGCAATTTCTATGATTTAAACCTCAAAACAATGTGCAAAATACAGGAACAAGTATATATCAAATAAGTACACACATATTGAATTTTTTTATTTAATTCACAACCAAATCTAGAAAAAACGAGATTTTATATTTAATGGGAAGGCTGGAGGTTTTTTATATTTTTTTTATTTTTAAAGACGAAGAGATATGCTAAACTCTTGCATATCACTGTGTCTTTTTCACTCTTAATGCATGCTCTCTTTTTGTTGGCGCTTCAATTGAGGCCACCCATCATCTATACCATATTCTGGTTCCTGTACTTGTGAGCCTTCAATTTCAAATTCCTCCACATTTACAGAACATTTTTAAAAAATTAATTTTAAATTTAGCTTCTTTACTTATACACTTTATTAATCTTACTTTTTAGTTTTCAATGCAGTCGCGGACCCACTGAGTAAGCGTCATGGACCCCCAGTGGTCCGCAGATCCTAGGATAAGAACCACTGTTTTAGAGTATTCCTGGACTTTGACAAATCCAGTTTTTTGTTAAACCCAACCCGTTCTTCCTTCCATGGAGAACCACATCACTGACTTTTATTTGTCTTATCAGGTTTTTTCTACATCTGCAGGGAAACATTTGTAGGGGCCAGAATGGGAACGTTGTGAAGTACCTGGGAAAAAGAAGAGTTTGACAAAGATTTCATCAGATTCCTAAGAAGACAGCTCTAAGTAAGAGAGGGTAGCGGGTAGGTTAGTTATTTGAAAGAAGAAAAGGGAGCATATGACTGAGCTTTAAATGGCCCTCTAGCAAAATGTGAGACGGGGTGCAAAAACTGCCAGAACAAGACATTGATACCTTCATTGCAAGGGGCCCACTAATATCAATGGGGCAAATAACTGGACTTACCGTCCCCATTGCAATTATAGGTGTAGGGTGAATATCGAAGCTTTGTGGAATTTTAGCCAGAGATTTCACCTGCTGGGGAAAACATGGGAGAATTGGCATAGTGGGTCAGGTTCCTGTATGGTATTCTCCAAAATCACAGAATTCCCATTAATCCCATCCCACTCCCGGAATAACTGAGACCCTGGTACCTGTAATTCCATGAAGGGATCACAACCGAGAAACAGGGCCACTCACAAAGAGGGACTGAGGTGGGTCTGATGCACAAATAGAAGGAAGAAACAAAGATCAGGCTTAGTGATCCCATGAATGGAAAGTGAGTGCAAGAGAATGCAGATTTTCCACAGTTTTAATGGGTAGAAAATCAAGATATTATTAAAGACACGGAGGCTAATATTATGCATCATCCCTTTAGTGCCCTCATACACAGCAGCAACAAAAGAATCAGAATTAAAACCTTAAACATCCTGGAACTTAAATAGAACATGCATATAACACCGGAACCCGCAGCCATCTTCCTTCTTTTTAATGCAAAATAATTCAAAGTCCAATCCAAACTGTAAACCAAAAAAGGATTCTTCTTCTGCTGCTATCCATAAAATTCCTCCATAATATCCATAATTTTCTCTCCTTAGACGCCTTCTTAATTTGTCCTCAAAAACAAAATGTAAACACATCAATAGGGTTGGAAAGACATGGGAGGGATAATATTAGCCTCCATGTTTTTAATAATATCTTGATTTTCTAGCCATTAAAACTGTGGAAAATCTGCATTTTATCGCAAGGCATGGAGGCCAATGTCATGCATGTTCAAAGCCCATCCATAATATTGTCTACAGCATGCTCCACAGGTTTAAATTAAATCTTTTGTATCATTAGACCAATCCACTCCCTTTATAATACTACTAAGATTATTGCCTGCCATATAGGCCATTACACACAATCACCTCTCTTGCAGAATGTGCACCAAGCTCACTCACATCAACTACTGATTTTCTCATTACTTCTTTAACTCATCTAGCCAAAGTAGGCATCGACACTGCACAATAAGGAGGTCTAAAAGATATCAACAACTGAGTACATCCCTTTGATCCCAAACCCACCGTCCTCTTCTCATACTCCTTCAAACATCTTACCGCACATACATTTAAAAAAAATCATCTTTGACATTATCTTTGTTCGCTTTCCTACTTCAAAAAAATACACCCTCTGGCTGAATACTTCTTGAAGAAAACTTCCAATGCCCTTATATCCGAAACACTCCTAAAAAAACAAAACAAAGTTAAACAGCCATCTTCCACGATAACTGTTTCAAAGAAAGCAGCTGGTTACTCCCCCAGCTTTCAACCTCCTTTAACACTGGTGTCACATCCCATAATGAAGTACACCTTGCTGCTGGTGGAACCTCCATTTGAACACTTTCAACTATCCTTCTCACCAACACATGTTGTCCGACCGGCACTCCATCTACTAATATATGAACTGATGAAATTGCAGACTACTCAAATTTACCGAACTAATGAAAAACCTTCCTTAAATACCTCTGTCAAATAATTGGCTACCTTCACTACAGGTGCTGAAATGGAATCCAAATCCCTTGCAGCGCACAAACCATGCCAACTACTCCATGCTGTCCTGTATGCCTTCATTGTACCTGGTGCCCAAGACTTTTTGATAAGCTCTGAAGCCTCCTCCAATAAGACTGATATCCGCCATACTCTCCTGAAATCATCCATCCCATCAGCACTAGCTGTCCTGACTCTACCAACTCGTGGCATCCTCCCTGAAGATCCTCTAGCAATTGTGGAAAACAAGGTAACAACACTGGGTCGTCTATCAGCAGACTCATTATGTCCAGGAACCGTACCTGTAACTGCCAAAACGGTGTTATTAACACCAACACTGCTCTCTCTCTCTCCAGACCTTCATCAGTACCCTCTGAATCATTGCGAAAGGAGGAAACGCATGTAGCCTTCCCTCCCCCCAATTCTGAAGAAAAGTATCCACTGCTCTCGCCTCTGGATCTGGTCTCCAACTGTAAAACATCAGAAGCTGAGCATTCAACCTGTTCGCAAATAGGACCATCTTCAAAGGACCCCATCTTCTGTGCAAATGTAACATAAGTCCCTGTCCAAATTCCAGTCGCTCCAATCCCTTAGGTTCCTTGAGTTGCAATCTACTTCCACATTGTTCTTTCCTGAAATATACTGTGCTTGAACCATGATCTCCCTGTTTGGACAGTAACTCCAAAACTCTTTTGCCATTTCCGCTAGCACACTCGATCGAGGTCCCCCCAACTTGTTGACATACTTCACTGCCGAAACATTGTCCATCCTTAACACTTCACCTGATCCCTCACAAAACTCTTCACTGCGAACAATCCTGCCAACAACTCTAGGCAATCATATGCATTTCACCTTCGTTGACTGACCAGCGTCCTCCTATTGTCACTGAACCACACCTGGCTCCCCAAAGACTTGCATCTGACTTGATCAACACTTCTGGTACCTCTCCAAACATTGCGCTGCCATTCCATGCTTCCATATTCATCAACCATCAATTCACCTTCTGCACTGCTTCCTGACTCAAACTCACTTTCTGTGAATATTTTGCCCCCAGATGCAAATGATATCCTTTGAACCTCTGTGGCGCTCTGTAATGCAGGGGTGTTGGACAAATCACCTGAATTGACACCAAAGCAAGCCTAACAACCTTGCTCACTTGCCATAAGGAAATGCATTCACTCGCTCCACTCGCTTCAATTCTTTGTGAATCTTTTTCACCTTATCCATAGGCAGTTTCAGCACAGCCTCCAAGGTCTGTATCCGAAAACCTAGAAAACTCATCTCCTGCCCTGGCATTAAACTTGTTCCTGTTTACTACAAACCCTAAATCCTCCAAAAGCCTCACAGCCAACTCCGTCTGATTCAGAACCAACTCTCTTCTCTCTGCCATACTTAGAATATCGTCCAGATAAACTATCAGATGCACTCCTCTCGACTTCAACCAAGCCTTTACGGGCCTCATGACCTTTGTAAAACACCATGGTGTCGAGGTCAAGCCGAACGGAAGGCTTTTGAACCTCCACCATTTTCCTTTCCAACAAAATTGAAGATAGTCCCTGTGTTCCACCCACATTGGAATCGTCAAGTATGCATCCTTCAAATCCAACTGCGTCATATAATCTCCTTTTCTCAGAAGATCCCTCAACATGTATATTACCTCCATTTTGAAGTGATTGTAACATACCCAATCATTCAACTCTCTCAGATTTATTACTGGCCTCATTCATTTGTCCTTCTTTCTTACTAGAAAGATGTTGCTCACAAAACACCAATTCTTTGCTCTCTCTATGGTCCCTTTCCTGTTTAGAGCCCTGACTTCCCGAGTCACCAACTCTTTATGTTCTCTTGAAAACCTTAACATCCTAGAATACCTGTCCTGCCGTGCCTATTAAATGTATCCAATACCTTTGCACCATCCTCAACACCCATGGATCTTTTGTAATTTCCACCATAGTGACACAAACTGAGCTAGTCTGCCACCCAGTTCTACATGGATAAATATAGGGTCTGTTTTAAACATACCTGCTCCTCCCCTTGATCTCCTCTCACTTCGACTCCCTTGTGACCTTCATCTCTGTCTTTGCAGGTAAAAGCCACTTTGATCTGCCCTATACCCGTAACCATATGGTCTAAATCCTCGTTTAAATGACCCACGAGTGATACCTTGTCCACGGCCGAGTAATTGATTTCACATTCTCTTGGCCCCACCAAAAACCTTCCTGATGTCTCTCTGAGCCTTTTTTAAGGAATGAAATATATCCACATACTTGGACATATCCCTCACAAATTCTTCTCCAAACATCATACCATTGCTCTTCTCACCAAATTCTTTAAAGGCAAATTCTGCCAACTTATGGTCGATCTTCATTAGTTTGCTTTTTTTCCGCTCCATACAGAGTGCGGCATTTGCATTGCCCAGCAAAAATATAGCCCTCTGGACCCATTGGTGCATTTCCACTACATCCACGCCAGTATTTCCTACATGAGCCTTCTCACACATATCAAAACCCTTTGTCAGCAGGTCTAGTAAGTCTAAGAGCCTATCTTGGTAACCCTTCAGATCCTTATCTAAACCCTTCCAAGGGTCACGGTCCGATTTATTAAAAAAACAACTCATTTTTGGATCCAATTCTGCCGTATGCGTCACCATTGAATTCAGGGTAGGCTTTGGACACTCATACCTCAACTGTTTCCGTATCTCCTTTGGTATTTCTCACCGTATCTAATAGGATATGTATTGAGCCACATGTTCTGCTGGCATCCACTGAGGTGACAGTGGATGTTGTATCAAAAGAGGGTCAAACATCTCCTCCCATAAGGGAACCACAAAATCATTAATTTTTATCATAATCTTTTTCCGTTCAACTTTGTTTCTTTGGCTCACATTCCTCTTCTGTTTCATCTAAATCTGATGAACAGGATAGTTCTACATCACCGCTACTTGACGTCCCGTCACATGCCACTACATTGTGACCATTTCCTTTAGCCTTTATTTCCCAACTCTGGAGCCTTACGCCCAGAACCGAACCCTTAACATTCCTTTTGAAATACACCTCAGCCTGCTTCCTTTTTTTTTTCTTTTTTCTGTCCAACCATACCTGAGCCACCTGCCGCAGGTTCAACGTCCTCCACAGACCAATACCTCTCCTCTTCCACCACATTTCTGCTTTTCTACACAGTCATACATTTTTTTAATCTAATCTCGCAGCCAGATGCCAAAAAACCTTTTCTGCATAACCCCTGACCTTTACATCAAGGGTTTGCTCCTCAATTAGCTCCGTAATATGTTTTCCTTCAAATTTTCCCAATCTAATATTTTCCTCAGAAACACTATACCCTTCTCTCTCCTGCGATGTCTGAAAACAGCTGATTGCCAGTTGTATATTAACTGTCTTCCTCACTGCTATCGGTTTATTCCCAAAACATGGTGCCTGAATATACCTGATTTACCTAAGACTTCTTCCCAATCTTCTAAAACAGAAGCAGCGCGCACGAGTATACGGCAGCCTCACAGGACCAAAATCTTCCCTCACGCTAGAAACACTGCAATCCACGGACCTTAATCTGGCTCGCGCCCCCTCCTGTGAACTCCTGACATGCCACGTGTGCTATCGCCCGCCCCCTGCCGAGACCGCCCATCTGCGTTGAAAAACACCTAAACTATGTTTATTTAAAATTCTTCCGTTAGACTGCGCCAGGCGCGCAACGCCCATTGGGCTCAAGGGCTTCAGCCTCCCCCCCGTCGTGTGTGGCAGCCCCGGCTGAGACAGCTTCCCGGGCACACACAGCCGCACCCGAGTACTTCACAGGTCTTTAAAAGACCATTTGCTTGTAAATGAGGCTCTGTTGTTTTTCACCCCTTTTTAGAGCCCCTGCATCCCCACTCAGCCTATTGCTGGAAGAGTCAGCCCCCCCCCCCCGAAATTTTTTCTTAGCCCTCCCCCCACCCCCCCGAAATGTGCCACTAGTTGCGCCTCTGGACTGCGCAACTCCGTGCCTCTGTAAAATCCCATAAGACTGATGTATTTTCAACAACCCTTTTCTGATAACAAATAACTGCGCTACTTCCAATACTGTTTTCAAACATAAAAACCAGCCTCCTCCTTAGTCTTTTCGCTTTGCATGCCGTGCTCAGGTCCCAACCACGCTCATAATCCGCCAATTTATAAAAACGTCCCACAGTGGTTTTTCCTTCATCACAAACCGTACATCCAGACCATGTTTTCCATACTTTCCAACAAGTTAAACTTAAATTTAACTATAAACCCTAAATACTTGCAGAGATAAAATCCCCAAGCTCTCAAAAAGGACTCATCCGTCACAACCTTCTTCAAATAATCTTTCATCTCAAAATATACATTTCTAAGTATCCATATACCCAAAAATATTCTAAATAAGCCGTTCTCATACAACTAAGCAACTTATCTGTGTATGAGCAGCAACAAAGAATGAGGATGGCTGTGGGTTCCAGTGTTGTATGCATGTTCAATTGAAGTTCCAGAATGTTTAAGGTTCTAATTCTTATTTTTCTGTTGCCGTTGTGTATGAGGGCAATGAAGGGATGATGCGTAATATTAGCTTCCATGCCTTGCCATAAAATATGGTGATCTACTGTGTCAACATCAGCTGATAGTTTTAAAAGGATATGTGTACCACAGTACTTTACTTTACATGCTGGAAGGATGTATAATAGTTACTAATAGAGAGTACCGAAGAGGAGCAAGTGAGAACTAAGGAGACTGGGATGGAGAGCCAGTAATACTTTAAGTGCTGGAAAAATGTAGGATAGTTACTAATAAAGAGAGTACTGAAGAGGCGAGAATGAGAATTGAGGAAAGTTGGATGGAGAGCCTTGAGTACTTTACGAGCTGGAAGAATGTATAATAGGGCAATGAAGAGGAGTGAGTGAGAATTGAGTGAGAAAGGAAAGAAGGGTGGAGAGCACAGTGACCTAAGAGTTACAAAACAAGAAACAAGATGGAGCATTGAGGTAGAACATAAAGGGACTGATAAATTGAAAGGTATTTTCAATAAGGAAAAAATGGAAGTAGGTTTTAAAACGTGAGGAAAGTGAGCAGATACGAAAGAGGTTTAACAAGGCAGTGGCGTAGTAAGGGGGGGCCGGACCGCCCCAGGTGGCACGGCTTTGGGGGCGGAGGCCGGCGGCCCCTCCCCCTGCTCTTACCTGCGGCTGTCGCGGGGCAGCGGCCGCAGGAATAACCAGCACCCCTCCCCCTCTTAGATTAGGCCGCCGCGGGCAGCAAACGCAGGGGCCGCACGGGCGGGCTAAGGCCTAGCTACGCCACTGTAACAAGGTGATGAATTATGGTAGGACTCGATAGTTAGAAGGGATGAACAGTAGGGCATGGGTGCAAGAGGCATTGTAGAGCTGGCATGTGACAGTATGGAGATTAACTCATATTCACAAATGGAGAAAATTGTAATTAAGTACATCACAAAGAAATGAAGGAAGGAAGTGGGAAAATGTATGAAAGGGTTAAGGAGGAACAGAAAGAGACAATTACAATCATAGAAATAACAGGGACTCAAAGGGTATATTGGGCAGAGGATGAGATGGATGGGGCTGCCAGCCCATATGGGCCCTGTCTCTCTTACATATAATTGTTTGACCTATATATTGAATAAACTGATATTTTGGTTCTGAGTAATATGTCTCCTTCTGAGACTGCTTTGTAAACCCCAGTGCATCACAACAGTAGGGTCTTCCTTGCATATGCCCTTATTCTCCCTTATTGACTGACATATAGAACACTACTTCATGTCAAGATCATCCGTTACCTCAATAAAGGTCATCATAGTTGAGCTTGTTATCTTTGCACTATGTGCCGTTGAATTCTTACCTCTATGTGGGCAATGTCTTTCTCGTAGACGGTGTTGTTATTGACCATGCTGACGATGGCCACGCCCAGGTTGCAGCGGATGCCAAAGGAAATGCAGAATCCTAGACCGCTCATGATGGCAATGATGTACCGGCGAGGGAGCCCGAAGCAGGTACAGTCCACGAGTGGCTCGCGCTTCTCCTCTGCAACCACGGGTCTCCCTTCCTCAGTGAGCTCGATGGTTTCTCCATGCTTTTGCCTTTTCTCAAGCACCCTAAAGAGAGCAGGAAAACAGAAGGATGGGGTTGGCTCTTAACTTTGACATGAAACACGATACAAACGTAGGGCACATTGTTTTCAATTACAGGTGCTCTAAGATTTTATACCTTTGTGCTTTTCACAATGAATAGTCAAGTAGCACACTGAGGCATGAGTACTAACACCAAGCTTCTTCTCAACCCCACAAGTGAGGAATCCAGAAAGATCAGTGGAAGGTAGTGATCAGAGATCAGCAGAAGGATGTGATCCAGTTGCCCAATAAGGGCAGATCAATCGAGTATAGTTCCTAACCAGCTTATCAATGTAGACATTGGAGGAAGCGTGGTTACAACACTATCGAACTTGGGTTGCTAAATAAAAAAGGGGTGTCAATGGAAACTTTGTGTGACTCTGGTCTAATGCAAGAAGAGGATTTCTTTAATAACTTTAATGTCGTTTGACGTATAAGCATTAAACTGTTAAGAAAAAAGAAAAAATTCATCCACTTTGGCTCCTTCATGAAACGTTTTGCCGATCCATTAACAACTTTGGTACTGCAGTACTACAGAAACAAAAAATTAATTGAAGAAAATGGTCTGGTCATTGATCAGACACTGAGGCCAACTACCATATGCAAGCTGTAGGCCGTGTGCAGTGGGAGGTTGGCTGCCTGCAGGGGGTTGGGGGTAGGGTGGATAGGTGCACGCCCCTGCAGAGACCCCTCTCTGCCACCTCTGCCCTGGTTCAAGCCTGCTGCTCATAGGAGCCTTATTTATTTATTTATTCACCTACTGCTCATAAATTCTAAGTTTTGGCCTGATTTGGTCTCCTTTTGTTTAATTTGGTTTAATTGCTTACTGGTACTGCATTGGTGTTCGGCTAGCTTGCTGGTGTCCCCCCCCCCTCCTATTCCCACCATTTCTTCCAGCTCCGATGCTGCTCCCACCCTCCACCCTCCCTCCCACGACTACTTATGAAGGCTGCTGCGGGACTCCAGTGAGTAGCCCTTGACCCCTAGTCACTGCGTTGCTCTCCCGTTGCCGCTCACAGTTCTCCCGAGCTTGCAACCGCACTCACAGCCACCTCTGCCCTGGTTCAAGCCTGTTGTTCGTAGGAGCCTTATTTATTTATTCATTCACCTACCGCTTGCAAATTCCAAGTTTTAACCTGATTTGGTCTCCTTTTGTTTAATTTGGTTTAATTGGTTAATGGGACTGCATCAGTGTTTTGGTTAGCTCGCTGGTGTCCCCCCTCTCATTCCAGCCGTTTCTTCCTGCTCTGACGTTGCTCCAAGCCCCCACCCTTCTGCCTCTCCGACAGCCCCTCCCACCTCCCAGGGCTACTTATGCAGGCTGCTGTGAATGCAGGATTGCCGCTGGTGCACCAAAGGCAAGCCTGTCTGTGCCGGTCCACACCTGGACTGCAGCCAGCACCAGGACCCCTGGTCCTCCCACCATCTGCCGCTACACCACCAAGGAGCTCCTTGCCCCTGAATCCTGGACGCCACAACATCCACTGCTTCACGTCCTCACAGCATTCCACCAAAGGACCCTTCACCTGCCACAGCTGCCTCTGCTCCTGCTACACAGGACCACAAGACCAGTAACAACCCGGAACCACTCCAGTGCATCCTGCTCAACACCCAATCCCTCAGCAAACACATCACAGAAATCTGGGACACCATCACCAACCTTGCCCCAGACATGGCCTTCATCACTGAGACATGGCTCAACCCCAACTCAAACCCCGACATCGCCACTGCCAAGCCCACGTGTACAAGGTGATACACCAAGACCACATCAACAAACATGGTGGGGTAATCGCCATAATCTTCAAGGAATCCATCCGATGCACCACCACAAAAGACTACCCAATGCCTCTCCTGGAACACCTCAACTTCTGACTAGAAATCAACGTCAAGACCACAATAAAAGGCACCCTCACATACAGACCCATGGGACCCGACTGGCCTTCTGTAACACCATCTCCAACCTCATCTCCCCCCTCGCCATCTACTCCCTCCACTACGTGCTGCTCGGCGATCTCAATGTTTTTTTTTTGTAAAATCTTTTTATTGGCATTTCGTTACTATGCAAGGTTCAAACATCGTAATAACATCATTTAAGGTATTCAGTACAGTTTCTACAAGCCATTCTGTTCCCGGGTGTGGTTATATTAGGTAGGAACATAAGTTTTAACACGTCAAACATCTGTGTTTCTATGGGCTGCGTGCTTATACAGCCCGTGTGAACATATGTTGTTCAATGTAGGGCGTACTGTTACTCCTGTGTTGACCTGCTGTGTCGGTGTTGGGTAACACCGCCTGTTGTGTTTTCTTTTAATAGGAAACATAACTCTTCAACATGGGGGATTAGAACTGGGATTCACTGTATAGGAGTTTTTGCTAATTAGTGAGGGCTAGTGGGCCAAATGGACGGCATCGGTCTCTAGGCTAGGTAGCACGGGGGTGTGGGATGTGAGTGACTATGTGGGGGGCGCCAGTTGCTTTTCGTGTTCAGGGTGGGGGTCGCATCTCTCTGAAAGTCTACTGTGGGGGGTGGTGTATGCTGTGCGCCCTCTCGGCGTGTCTCGTCTGCAGGAGGTGTGGTGGCCTGCCCGGATGGCTCAGCTGTTGCTGCCTGCTTGAAGGCATGGAGTAGAGTCGCCCATTGCATGGAAATGTGGTCTTTGCGGGTGCCTTGGATTTCTTCTGATCTATGCACCTCCTCTTCCGAGGCACCCCACTTACTAACCGCTCCCCTCCAAGCCTCAATCGATGGCCCTCCCGGTGCTCTCCAGTGCATGGCTATGCATCTCTTTGCTAAGAGGATCGCTAGGGAGACAAAGCGCGTCTCCACTTTTTGGTGCTTTCGGCGCCTGTCTTTGCCCAACGCGCAGACCTCCCATGTGTTGAGACCTGTGACCCCTGTTATGTCCATTAGGGTGGTGTGTATTGTGGTCCAGTATGCGTGAAGTGCCGGACAATCCCAGAACATATGGAGCAAGGAAGCGCCGGGCTCCGGGCATCTAGGACAGGTGAAGTGTGTGTTGGGGTAATAGTGCTGAAGCATTTCTGGGGTCAGATATGCGGGGTGCAGTATGTGATATTGTATGTTTTTGAAATGATAATTGCGGGACCCTTTTTCGGGAACTCAAGGGCATGTTCCCATTCTTTATCATGAAGGGGCCTTTGGAATTCTGCTTCCCATTTCTCGTGGAGAGGGGTAAGAGTAATCGCGCCTAGCGTCCGCACCGCTTTGTACAGTCATGTCACTAAATGTCGCCTTGGACCCATCTGCAGGATAGTATGGAGGACTGGGTGTGTAGGCGGTTCCGTGTCAATTGTGTGCCACATTCGGCAGCACTCTATCAACAGCTGTCTATGAGTGAGGAATTGCCCATTTGGAAGGTCTGTGTCGGCGGTGAGTTCGGCAAACGTCTGCAATTGCCCGTTAGCAAACAGGGTGCCCGTTTCTGTGATTGCGTGCTCAGTCCAAATGCGAAATGCGCATTCTGTGTAATGGGTTCGGCCTCTAGGAAAGCCCACGAGTGGCTGTATGGGGGAGTAGAAAAGGGCTAAGCGGCTCATTTTCTGTATGTGTTTCAGGCATGCTCGTGCCACTGCTATCTGGAGCGGACAATCTTGCAGAGGCTCAGCCCCTGGTAGCAGCATACGGTGTATAACTGGGGCTGTAACTGGCCCCGCCGTAGTGTGTGTTTCCGTCAGTGCGCGGCCTGCGGTCCACCGCGACACCCATTGCAGCTGCGCTGCCAAGAAGTACACCTCGAAGGAGGGAGCACCCAGTCCTCTCTGATCCATAGGCAGCTGTAGTTTGACAAGGGCTATTCTTCTACGGCCTGTTCCCCAGATAAGGGAAACCAGGAGGGTATCCAGCTCTCGGAAGAAGAGGCAGGGGGGACCACTGGCAGATTGGTAAAATAGTATAGCAGCCGTGGGACCAGTATCATCTTGGCCGCTGCAATTTTCCCTATGGGTGCCAGTGGGAGATCTTTCTAGAAATTCACTAAGGACCGAACCCCGGGTAGGGCCCTTCGGGGGTTTCCCTCGTACATGTCCTGCGGCGTGTGATATAGCCATATTCTTAGCTACTGAACTGCTTGGGCACTCCATGATATGTGTTGTCCGCCCAATAGTAGTTGTTGGGGAGGGAGGTCGTCTGAGAGTGGGTATATTGTGGACTTAGTCCAGTTGACTTTCAGTCCTGCCACCTGTTCAAAGTCTCGCAGGGTATCAGGTATAGGGGTGAGGTCTGATGTGATGTCACGGATGTAGATGAGGACATCGTCGGCGTACAATGACACTGCGTGGACTGTGCCCGCAATTGGTATGCCCCATTTTTCTCCCTCCCTGCGGAGGCGGATCGCGAGCGGCTCCATCGCTATCGCGAAGAGCAGGGGGGAGAGCTGGCATCCCTGCCTTATGCCCCTGAGAATTGGGAGTGATGGCGATAAGTAGGGTCCCAGTTTTACTCTGGAAGTCGGTTTAGTGTATATGAGCTTAGGGTATGCGAGCAGGCAACGTCCCACTCCCATCTGCCGCAGGACTCGGAAGAGATAGGGCCAGCTCAGGGTATCAAAGACCTTCTCAAGGTCCAGGACCAGACACGCCGCGTGCGGAAAATGATTGCGAGCCTGGTCCTGGACGTGAAAGAGGCGCCTAATGTTGTAGGAGGTGTTTCTCCCTGGCACAAACCCACACTGGCCTGGGTGTATTAGGGTTGGAAGGATTGTGGAATATCTCTCCGCTAGTATCTTCCTGAATATCTTGTAGTCTGCTGGCAGCAGGGCTATAGGTCGGTAGGATCCCACCAGGTGGGGGTCCCTGTCCGGTTTAAGGAAGGATACTATTACCGATTAGCACATGGATTGTGGTAGCTCTCCCTCATCTAAAGCCGACTGGTATAGTTTAACCAGCTGTGGCACCAACTGCGTAGAGAAGGTGCGGAAAAACTCCAGCGGGAGGCCGTCCAGGCCTGGTGCTTTGCAGGTAGCCAGGGCCTGCATTGCCTGCGTGACATCCGATGCTGTGATTTTCTCGTCTAATGCGCGTTGATCCGCTCGCGTTATACGATGCAGGGGGAGTATGCTTAGAAAACGGAAAAGTGCTTCCGAGTCTACTGCGGCAGGGGCCGCATATAGTTGTGTGTAGTATCGCTGAAAGACTTCTAGGATGGAGGCCTGTGAATCTGCCAAGGTACCGGCTGCATTACGGATCGTGGTGATCGGTGGGAGGGTAGTGTCTTGCTTCACCAGCCAGGCCAGCAGCGCGCCAGCTCGGTTACCTTCATTGTGCATCTTCATGGCATGTGCTCTAAAGTTATACCTACGGAGGTCTGCTAGCGCCTCAGCATATGCGGTTTTAGTGCCCGCTACTTGGGTCAGAGTGGCCTCCCCTCTATCCGCTGCCTGCGTCAGTGTGGCTAGTGCGTGCATCTTCTCCACTATGCTGCACTCTAGGGTTTTGCACACCCCTGAGAAGTGCTGTATGCATGTGCCTCTGATCACCACTTTGAACGCATTACATTCTATTGCGTGGGTGGTCGCTGTATGAGCATTCTCGCTGAAGTAAGCTCGTATATGTGCCGCTTGAGTTTGTCTAAATACTGGGTCTTCTAGGCATTCTTTGGGTAGGCGCCAAGTAGGGACCGGGAGCCTGGGTGGTCGCCACATTAAGGTGATCGTGTGTGAGTTATGGTCGGATGGGATCCTGCCTAGATATTCAGCCTCCTGTATCTTGGGCAAAATGGGGGGGAGCAGAGTAAACAGTCCAGACGAACCCTAAGATCGTGTGGGATGGAGTGGAACGAATAGAGTCGGAGGTCCGGATATTTGGAGCGCCATGCATCAGTCAGAGCCCAATGTGTTGCCCAGGCTGCGAAGGGTTTGGCCTGCGGCTGGTGCGGCGGGTAAGATCTGCCTAGGGAGGTATTTTGCACGCAATTATAGTCCCCCTCCTAATCTCCATGGGGCCTGGGTGTATGCACTCAAGGGGCGCGAGAGTTAGTCCCAGAATGTTCCCTGGTCTGTGTTCGGCGCATAAACACTTCCGAATACTACTGGCTGACCATCCAGCAGTCCGTGCAGGAGTGCATAATGGCCCTCCGGGTCTACTGTTCTGGATAGCTCCTGGAATGGGATCCCTGGGCGTATCCATATAAGGGTTCTCCCGCGAAGGCCGAATATGTCGTGGCGCAGAATATCCCTCGCCAGCGCTTGCGCAGTTTGTCTAATTCTTTCGCTATCAAGTGAGTTTCTTGTAGCAGCGCGATCTTGGCGTTATGTCTCTTTATATATGCATATGCTGCATACCGTTTGCGTGCTGTGTGCATACCTCGCACATTCAGGGTGAGAATGATGACATTGCCTTTATGTGCCATGTCGTGATGCGGGGAGTCCGGGGGGGAGGGTATTGAGGCGCTGTGCTGTATCGTGAACCATTTCCCTGGCTGAGCCTGATCCCGTAGTCTAAGTATGGATGTAGCACCTCAACCATGCGTGTACAGTGTTGGGGGAATAACTTCAAGTGGGTGGGCAACAGGGATGGGGAGCAATCCCAATACGGGGGACCTATCGCAAACGGCTATACATCCAAACACATTCTAGTGCTCGAAGAGAACTGCAAAATATTGGAGGGGTGGCGTCGTGCAGCTACTAGGTGGCTCTCGCTGGGGGCATTTGTAGGATCGTTGCATGCCTGGTGGCCTAGGGATAAGCAAGTTATCCCTGGCTGAGCAGTTCGGTGTGTAATATACCTCGTCCTACCTTGTGGTGTGTCTTACTGGGTTGCCCTGTGTACAGGCGCTGCTGGCTATTATTCATATCAGTGTATCGGCAGTCTGCGGTGTGACCAGCGGAGGAGTTATTGAGTCTACTCGGGAAAGCGTCCCTTCACTGCCCTCCTCCTCTCCTCACGAAAAGATGTGCGGGCCTCTGTCTGAATCTGTAGCTGATGAAGATGGTCGGAGTTCTGTGGCGGCTTGCACCGCCCTTCGCCTTTCCGTGAGATTTGTTCCGTGTCCGGGGATCCCAAGGACTGGGCACCTGTGTCGGGGATGACTCTGCTTCTTTGTCGTTTCGGGCGGCGTCTGTTGCCGCGTTGGGTTTTTGGACGCCTGTCAGTCTTTTCATTCACGCGGGGATGCTTCAGATAGTGTTGATCCGCCCAGTCCCGGGCCTCTTCCGTGTCTGTGAAAAATATGGTGGTCCCCTCGTGCATGATTTTGAGCCGGGCTGGGAACAATAAGGAGTATTGTATGCCCTCCAGCCGTAAGCAGCGTTTGACATCAAGTATGTGGCTCTTTGACGTTGCACCGCTCGGGAGTAGTCCGGGAAGAGCATTATTTGTTTCTTTTCGACTTGGATGGGGCCGTGCTGTCTGGCCACCCTGAGCACCGCATCACGATCTCTGAAATGAAGAAATTTCGCCAGCATCGGGCTAGGGGGGGACACCCGGCGGGGGTCTGCGCGCCGGTACTCTGTGGGCCCTTTCGACGGAGAAAAAAGCAGTCTGATCTGTGGCCGGCGTAAAGGACTTGGTCCATGTCTCCATGTAAGCAACAGGGTCCGCGTCTTCAATTCCCTCCGCGAGACCCAGGGCGCGGATGTTGCACCTCCTCGAACGACCTTCGAGGTAATCAATGCGTTCTTCCATGGTTCACATACGACCCAGTAGGGTCTGTAGAGACTCTTGGTGAGTTTTGATTGAGGGTTGCATGGAAGCTATCACTTTCTCGCCGTCTGACACTTTGTCCGCAAGTTTGCGATGGTCATCCCTGAGCAAGGTGATGTCTGTAGTTATGGTACCAAGCCTCTCCTCCATTGATACCCTTGAATGTTCTATGGCAGCCAGTACTTTGTCCATCTTTTCAGAGAGCGACAGTTCTTGTGGGGGTGCAGCTTCTTTTAGCGGTGGCCTGGCACTTGTAGCGGTGCCCTGCGTTTTCGCGGACGTCACTGGGCCTGCCGGGGCACTTTGCTTTCCCATGTTGTCGTGTTGTGTGTCGCGTTATCCAGCTGAGGAGTCGTGTCCCCTCTCTGGGGGGGGGGGGGAAATGGTCGCTGTGCAGTAAGATGCTGGACCGGACGGCGCGTTGTGTTTGCCTCTTGTGAGGTCGCCGACTCCCGCTATTTTCTCTGCGGCAGGCTCACTTTGCAGCCGGTGTGTTGTTTCAGGTGCCCCCTCTTGTCTCTCTCGGGGGTGGCAGCGTTCACCCCGGGAGTCAGCAATATCTTGTGATGGCCGTCGTCCACATGCCCGGTGTACCTGGTCACGGCCTATTGTGTGGGCTCCTGACGCTCACCGAGGCCTTGGTGTGGGCCTCACCTGCTCCGTGGTTCCTCTCTGGTTCGATTTGGTGCCTGCTCGCCTGCGCTGCGGACGATGGCAACAACGGAGGGGAGAGGGGTTTCGCGCAACAGAAGTGCGCCCAAGGTCCCTTGTGCGTTCTGTGCTATGCCTCCACCCGCACACTGCCCCCCAACGCCGGTCGATCTCTAGCGGAGTCGTGTCTTGCCTTGGGTATCCCATAAATGTCCTACGTCGTCCACTGGGGCGCACTCCAGATTCAGGGTTGTTGCTGCCACGCGGCGGCCACCATTTTGGCTCCTGGCTCTCCTGGGGCGCAGCGTACTGGGACCCCCCTAACGATGTCTCTTTGCCCGGGGGGGGGGGGAGAAACCCCCTCACAGCTCGCAGGGCCGTCGGCATGAACCGTCTGTGCTCTGAAGCGCCGCTATATTATTTTTGTCCTAATTGTGTCCCCGCAGGTTTCTATCGCGGGGGAGGGGCCGGAGCAACCACCTGGCCGCAGATCCTACCTTGTGGGCTGTCCCCACCGCTGGCGAAGTTGATGCTGGGCCCGACGTGGTGTTTGTGTTGCCACTGGGGTATTCCGCTGGGGCGTCAGTCGGCCCCGGGATCACCGTCGCTGCTCTGTGGCTGCCATTTTAACATCAGGCGTGCCTGGATACAGTGTGTGCGCCGCTTTCCCCAGTCGTGCTACCTGTCATGTACGGTCGCTCTGGCGTGGGCCGTTCGCGTTATGGGGCAGCACTATTTTCGTTATGGCAGGTCGCTGTTACGTGCCCACTAGCCTCCAACGTGGGGGAAGGGTCGGTGCCTTCGGCGGGCTCCGGTGGGCGATCACCATGGGGCTGACCACCTACACTCACTCCTCGCCTGTTTCCCCTCCGCAGTGGGGCAGTCTTCCTGTGAGGAGGTGTTCGTCGCGGGACCAGAGCCCAGTGAGCTGGCTTGTCGGGCGGGCGTCAGTCCCGGGGTCCGGCAGCCGCCATTTTGGAATCGGGGCCGCCGTGGCTCCGGGCTCGTTTTCTCAATTCCGTCCGATGTTTGGCCGGTGCAGAGCCCGGCGACGATCTCCCTTACTGCTCCGACAGATGCAGGCTTGATTTTTATGCAGCTAGGCGCGGCGTGGCAGGCGAGATTCGTGCCCGCTGGTGGAGCCTTAACCTAGCACGTCCGCCATCGCAGGCTGCTTGGCCACGCCCCCCTCGGCGATCTCAATGTTAACGTTGACGACCCAAAGAACGCCAACTCCACCTTGCTCCTGGAGAACCTCAACAACATTGGCCTCACCAAACTAGTCATTGAACCCACACGTAAAGCCGGACACACAGTCGATGCCATCTTCACCTCCGGCGACAGAATCAAATCCGCCCACGTCACAGAGCTCACCTGGACCAGCCACACCATCATCCACTTTACCATCTTCAGTGCCCAACACATCGTCACCAAGCAACACAGTGCCACCCACTGTAGCTGGGCCAAGGTAACCAAGACCCAGTGGACTCAGAGGCTCAGCTCCACACCACCCGAAACGTCAGCAGATCTTAACCAGGCTGTCCACAACTTCTCTGCCTGGATCAACAGATGCAGCGGCAGAGTCGCCCCACTGAAGCTTGCAAATACCAAATAAACCTCAAGACAAGCCGACTGGTACACCCCAGAGCTTAGAACCACCAAGCGAAACTGCTACCGACTCGAGAAGTGATGGCACATCACCAAGGACTCCTCTGACAGCCGCTCACAAGGCAGCCCTCAGCAACTACCAGCTGCACATCAAGGAAGCCAATAGAGTAGTCATCACTAACCGAATCGATACCGCGGTCAACCACACGAAGAAACTCTTCAAAATCGTCAAGGAATTCAGAGAACACCATCTACCCATCCCAACAACCCTGCGACACCCTCTCAGAATACTTCCACAGCAAGATTGCCACCGTCTACAACAACTTCAACCCCCAACCCACCACTCTCAGCCTCGACAACCTCAGCCAACCAGCGAACCCCAGCCAAACGATAACAACTTGCTCTCCACTCACCACTCAGATCACCAAGACCATCATGTCATCCATCCACTCCGGGGCTCCCACTGACCCCTGCCCCCACCATTTCCTCAACATTGTAGGCAACATAATCAGCACAGAACTTACCAGCACCCTCAACGCCTCCATCTCCACAGCGACCTTCCCAGATGGATGGAAACACGTAGAGGTCAGACCCCCCCCCAAAAAAAAGCCCTCTGCCGACCCCAGCGACCTAAAAATTATAGACTAATCTCCCTACTCCCATACCCAGTCAAAGTACTCGAGAAACCTACACTAGACTCCAACACTATCTTAGCATCCAATACATTTACACACTGGATAGAGTCCTCACTGGACACAGTCATTCCGGTAAAAAATTCCCATCGCAGGTTGAGAGAGAAAGTCTCTCCATGGTACTCACCTAAATTTAGATTGCTTAAACAGACCTGTAAAAGGATGGAGAGGAAATGGAGGAAGGACTATAGCGAGACTAGTAAAATGATATATAGAGAGTCCAAAAAATGTTACCAGGCGGAAATCAAAAATGCCCAGGCACGCTATTTAGAAGAAAAAATTAATTCAGCAGTCAACGCCCCCAAAGAAATCTTGCGTATCGCTAAGACTCTCCTGGACCGTCCTCCCCTCGATACTTTTATTGGTATATCCACCGATCGATGCAACGAATTTGCAGGATATTTCCAGGCAAAAATTCAAACTATATACAAACACATTCCCAGACTCTCCAGTGCCCAGTGATCTCCTTATCCCAATGACCAATGGCCTTATTAACATAAACAGGCAAGGGGATCATACTAAGTACACTCTGGAGGAATTTCCACTTTTGGACCTGGATACCCTATCTGTTATCTGCGTCCAAATAAAATCAGGATCACCCATGGATCCCGCCCCTCCTCACGTCTTGCCGAAGGTGAAAGAGGTGGTCTTACCGGCCTTACGGGATGTTCTAAATCTATCCATCGCCAATGGACTTGTTCCACCGGCCTGGAAACACGCCATGGTAAAAGCTTTATTGAAAAAGCCTAGCTCAAATCCGGATGTCCTGAGCAACTATCGTCCCATATCCCTGTTACCCATGGTTAGTAAGATTCTGGAAAAGCACATAAATTCCTCTCTGTCAACCTTCTTAGAAACTCATGAGCTCCTACACCTTTCCCAGACGGGCTTCCGCCCCCAACATGGAACAGAATCCGCACTTATCGCCGTGGTCGAAGAAGCAAAAAAGATAATCGATCTCAGAGGAACAGCGGCCATCATTCTCCTTGACCTCAGTGCCACCTTCGACATGGTCAACTTTAACATTCTCCTCGAAAGGCTTAGGAGGGCCGGGGTATCAGGGGTAGCCATCTCTTGGATCCAATCCTTCCTTAACGGCAGAACATTTCAGGTATTCGCGGGAGAATCTACCTCTAGGCCTTTGTCTCTCAGCTATGGAGTTCCTCAGGGATCTTCCCTGAGTCCTACACTGTTTAACGTGTATATGAGGCCACTGGAGGATGTCATCCAGCCATAAGGGATTAAAGTTGTCAGTTATGCTGATGACACTCAGCTGGTGATATCTCTAAATCACCCGCTGAATGCTCCATCTGACCTGGAATCCTGCCTGGAGAAAGTAGCCACCTGGATGCAACACTCATGTCTCAGACTCAATGGAGACAAAACCGAAATTATCTATCTAGGTAACACACCCTATAAGGATCTCAAACTGTCATGGCCATCCTGTCTGGGACCCCCCCGGTCCCAAAGCCCAAAATAAAAAGCTTGGGCGTGTCGCTTGATAAGCCACTTAAATTCGACCAGCAAGCAGTGGAAGTGTCAGGGATCTGTCACGGCATCCTTAGAATGCTGCGTAACGTCCTCCCCCTTCTTCCCATGGGGGCCAGGAGAATCATGGTCCAGGCTTTAGTCCTCTCGTGCCTGGACTACTGCAACTCACTGTGCCTAGGAGCACCCAAGTCCACCTTAAAGAAGCTACAGGTGGCACAGAACTGTGCCGCCCGACTACTGGCAGGTCTGCCCAGAACGCAGTCAGCCATGCCCAGTTTAAAGACCTTACACTGGCTGCCCATAGAGGAGAGGATTAAATTCAAAGCCTTGTGTATTGCCCATAAGACCCTCATGGGGAAAGGTCCTCTCATCAACCAGTCCCTCATCTCCGTATATCATCCGAGGAAACTCCTCCGTTCTGCGAGCCTTAATCTAGCCACTATCCCCAAAATCCAAAGGATGCGAAGTGGGGGTCGTTCCTTCTCATACAATGCAGCCAAGTTGTGGAACACCCTCCCCCTGCATCTGGGCTCTGAGACATCCCACCTCACCTTCCGGAAGTGTCTCAAAACCTGGCTATTCCAAAACTTCAACTGGTAGCCACCTCTCTTCGCCTGGTTTGCTGCCGCTAGCGCTGGGATGCCTCAGGGTAGCCATGCGCTTAAGAAGTGTTAATTAATAATAATCTTCAGATGGATCCCAATCAACACCAGAAAAACCATCACACAGGCCCTCGTCGCCAGCCGCCTCGACTTTGGAAACGCCCTCCACGCTCCTCAAAAACTTCAGATCATACAGAATACAGCAGCTAGACTCATCCTGGACCTCCCAAAATGGACCCATATCACCCCTCACCTTAGAGACCTCCACTGGCTACCCATCCAGAAGAGATGGCCTTTCAATATCCTCACACACACATACAAGGCTGTAGACAACCAAGGACTTTCCTACATCAACCATCGACAGAACTTCCACCTGCCTGCAAGACACCTGTCTCTGCCTCATTCGCCCTTGCACACACACCCGCATCCATCGCCGCCAGAACGGGGGCTGCTCCTTCTCCAATATCGCCACCAAGACCTAGAACAACCTGCCCCTCCACCTCCAAACAGCACTCTTCCAGGCGGTTTTCAGAATGTGACTCAAGACATGCTTCTTCGACGGAGACCCAGCACATTCAGCGCACAGATACCCCTAGGGGTGACAGTGTTGCACTATACAAATACTGATTGGCTGATTTATAATCCTCCTTAAAACCCTCTTTACTCCTCCCTAAACCCCTCCCATTTAGTAGTAAATATGTCCCCTTTTCCAAACATTACCCCGGTCCCTCTCACCTTTACTACCAAGAGGCCGATTATGATGTCGGACAGACCTGAGTCCGTCCGACATCGATCTGGAAGTGGGACCAAACGACCTCCTGTCGGCGGTCCCAAACCAGCAATTAGGATGCAACTGAACATTGTTCAGTCGCAATCCTATTCTTTACAATGGGAGCATGCATTCCGAACGGAATGCATGCTCTCATTGTAAAGAGCAGAGGTGCAGTTCATCCCTGCACCCCATGGCAGGCACCTCGAGGTGCCTGCCACCGGGTGCAGGGATCAACAGGCTGCGATTCGGAGGCCTTGCACCAAAGGGAGCCCTGCTGGGGGCCCCCAAAGTCAGATTCCCACAGCCTTTCTGTGTCAGAAAGGCCGGCACAGAAAGGCTGTGGAAAGAGCCGCCCTTGGGATAACAGGCCCCTTTCCGAATGGCAGACGGGCTCTCCGAGCCCATCGGAAGCCATTCAGAAAGCCCGTTCGGATTCCTTTCTGACCGACCACATCATAATTGGTCAGTCAGAAAGGAATCCGAACAGGACATTTCGATGTGGTCGGAACGGCTCTGACTGACAGTCGGAGCCGTTTCCGACCGCATCGAAATCGGCCCCTAAGTAGTAAACTTATACTTTGTTAGGATCTCTTCACAAAAAAGATAGGAGAGGTGAAGTGGAGAGTTACACGTGTAGGTTTATAAATTTAATTTTGTACGTACTACAAAACGCAGTTTGTGGATGGGCTCATTACATGAGCTGATCAACAGGAACATTGTGAGCTATCTACAATGAGGACAAAAACGAGATCCTTCTTTTGGGGAACTTCCCCCCTCAGTTCCGGAGGTCGTTCTGGCCAGACAAATCTCCCATGCCAACTTCCCAGGGCCAACCCACGAAAAATTTAGGGATCTGGTTTGACGAGAAACTGAGTTTCTCTACTCAGATTAAGAAGCTTACGGGTCTGTGCTTCGGTACTCTGAAATCCCTAAAAAAGTTCCTCCCTCTTCTCCCTATTTCGGCAAGGGAAACTGTCACCCGTGCGCTGGTATCCTCGCGCCTTGATTATGCCAACGCCTTATACGTAAGTCTGCCCGGCTATCTACTGAATAAACTGCAGGTGGTGCAGAATGCCGCGGCCAGAACACTTCTCAATATTCCCAGAAAGACCAGTGTGAGACAACACCTGCGTAACCTGCACTGGCTGCCTGTGATGGAAAGGGTGAAGTTTAAATCCTTGGCCCTGGTACATGCAGCTCTCTATGGTCATGGTCCTGCTTATTTGAGAAAGCGCTTCAGGTTCTATGTCCGCTACCAGACAAATGCATTCAGCCACGCAGCTTCTTGCCCATGTCCCAAGATTTCGCCTTAAGAGAGTTGGAGGGAGCTCTCTGGCCTTCAGGGCGGCTTCAGCCTGGAACCTTCTTCCTTTTGACCTACGCAGCATTCAGGATCCCAAGCTTTTTAGGAAAAGGCTTAAGACCTTCCTCTTTATTTAGCCGTTTCTCTCTGCCTTTCCTTCCACTAGGCTTGCGTCAGGACACTCTTTTGAGTAGCTGTGTGCGTTATAAATCCCCCATAAACATATACATAACGTTGTTCAGTGGGCCGGAATCTGGGAAAGTTTCCCTTCTATCCTGATCCCATATCAGAGCATTAAACCACTAAAGACTTCAGTAGACACTTGGGCGTCCATTCCAGCTCAGGTGAGTTGCTACCCAGTATGCAGATTTTGACGGCTTTCTGCAGCAGACTACTCTGGCTGAAGCACTTTCATTCTGCAGTTACAGCGGATCTCTTAATCCCCATGGGCCAATGGCTCTTGTTACTGGCCCAGTCGGGATTACTGGATCAACAGGAATGAGGTCCTTAGACATTTGTCTTGAAGATTTTTCGACCACAATAGAGTTTAATATCTCCAGTAATGAACCTCAATGTTATGATCTGAACAGTAAAATCCAGTAGCCTGATTAATCCAAGTCAGGCTATTATTGTGCAAATTCCATCCTGGTTTTTTCTCATGAAACATTGTTTTCATATGGGATTTTCCTCAGTCTGGATTGTGGTAATTCAATTTCTTCAGCATAAAGTCCTGTGAAGGAAATTACATGTATTGAAGAAATTATATTACCACTTCGTTTGGGGGTGGGAGGTGTTATATGTTATTACCTTTTTCTGAATAAAGTGGAATCTTCTTTATCACTGGAGTTGTTGTAAGTTGTGTATGTTGCGCCTTTTGATAATACCTCAAGGTTAGGACTCAATGAGAGGGACACCTTCCTGCACACAAAAAATCCAGACATGCGTTTTCCTCGTTCTATGTGTACTGCAGTTTGCAGCAATTATGGAAAGAGGAAATTTCTCCTCGTTATGCCTGCTCTGGGGAGGTGTAAGGTTTTGGCGTTGCCCCAGGTTTACGTGATTTTGTAAATCTGGGGCAGCGTCAAAATCCATGGGTGTTGTGTGAGGACACCCACGCCAATGGAACGCCTCCTTGACGCAGAGTAAGGCAAGGCAGTGCTTTGCGCTGCCTTGCCTTACTCCATATCTATGAGGCCATGCAAAGCCATGCAGGGTGGCTTTGCGCCACCTCATAGATACGATTGAGAGGCCTGCGCCGCCAGAGCGTCAAAAAGAGTGACGCTCCGGCGGCACAGGCCTCTTGTAAATGAGCCCCTGAGTGCATAAGTCACCTGTCTAATAGTAGGAAATGCCCTGTTGAAGTGTGACAATTATTAATGAGATCAAAAAGAAACTGCATCTGACCTGCTGAGGGACAGACACATTGCTCTCAAATTTCAGACAGGAGGTTCTGACTGCAATAAATGGGGGCCATGCATGCAGGTTCATATTACTGGATGTCTCGGTGGCCTTCGATACAGTTAACCACAGCACACTGACAGACCAGCAGGGCTACTGAGAGACAGCATGTCAAACACCCTGGTAAACAGAGGAATAACCCCAAAGAGGCTGTATTCATATCTCCAAGAACAAACTCGCAAAACTAGCCTGGACCCTTCCATTTCGAGAACTTACAGCATTAGCTGCAGCATACCCCAGGGTTCCCTGGTTGGTGGATCATCTTTAATAGTTAAATGGCTCCATGCCACTATGCCACTGGAATCCCCAACATCTATCTACATATTTATGCACATATCACACACCTTCAGATCACTCTAAAAGTGGGCTCTGGAGACGGGCTACAACTCACAGTCTATCTGTAGCACGTCCGACACTGGACACACAAAACTGGCTCTTGCTCAATGGCATAGTGATAGAAATCTTGCTTATGGGTCAGGCTGAAACAACACCAGTACACCATTGGTGCAAGAGCTGTTGTATCTACTTTCTACACGTAGAAGTTGAGACACAATACGTTTATTTAATTATAAACAAATCGTCGTACAAAAACCCCACTAGCAGCTAGATGTTAATGCAACTCAACCATTGTCTTAAAGACCTCTCTCATTCTTGCTGGAATACTCAATCACTCAGAAAACTGTGCAGCGAACAGTCCGTCTGTCACTCAGCCTACACATGTTTGCCACCCTCAAATAGCAAATACCACACACTTAGAAACCATAAGGTCACTTTGGGATTCTCTAAAACACTTGCTCAATAGGCTAGTAACCAAGAGATGACCTCTCCCTTGTGAATCGTGGTAAACAAAGAGACCAAAAACGCCTTCTAGCATCGTTGCGTGTTACAAGGGATTGTGCTACGCTTACAAAATGATCAGGCCGTTGAAGTGCTAAAAACTAGGCTGGACAACTGAAGCAAACTTTCTCTGGTAGTGCACAAAAAGACATTTCTGAATTGAGAAAGCTCAAACCCACCAAGCCTGGCTCATGTACTTCAATCATGTTTCTATGCTGGTTATCTGGGTCTCCAAAGTCAAATCAAGATTTCCTGTTTCCAATTTTTTATGCCACTTGCCTGTCAGATCTTTAAAGAAAATACAATTAGTTCAAAATTCTGCAGCCAGATTCATTTTTAATCTTAAGAAATTTGAGTCTGTGGCGGATTGCTTGGTGAAACTTCATTGGCTGCCAGTCACATTGGATGAAATTCAAAGCCTCATCCTTAGTTCATAAAGCTGCATATGATAGTAGATCACTCCTCTGTCGGACAGATTCTAGTTCTATAATCCTCAGCGCCATATGAGATCAGTGAAAGTCTGGAGATTTAATATCCCTTGTTTTAAATGATCCACACTTGCCAGAAGATCCTTTTCTGTGTCTGCAGCCACGCTGTGGAACATGCTGAAATTTAGGAAACAGTTAATAACATGGCTGTTTTCCACATCATAATTTTTATTGAATGTTGAAGTTTGTGGATTTAGAATCTTCAGATCTTCAGCGCCTTGATACTTCCGATGAGTGTATACTTTAAAACTCAGCCCCAAAAATATATACATAAATAAATTATTGTGCTGGCCTATGAACCCTCCAGTCTCGGTTCAACAAATGCCAATGAACTGTGGGTAATCCTCCCACAAAATAAAACGCAAGTCGTATGCGGACCAGGCACCAATGTTCAAATTAATATTTTGATATTCTCATGAAGTAAATTAAATTTAGTGAGAACTTTATTAGTTTGAAAAAATTCCAATCAGTTCCTTTTAATAAATTGTTGCAAAAGGGTTTATGAATTGTGTCTCAATGTATTTCAGCCATCTTGTCCTTCTTCAGAAGAAAAATCCACACTTATACTTCCTACTGTTTCAGATATTTGAACATGCCTTCTTTGCTTAAAAATGACTGAAATGTTCAATTTAATATTTTCCACTGAAAGTCTATCTTTTTTACCTCAAAAGACAAGGTAATTGATATCTGAGTTGCTGGAATGTCAGTGAAACCTTCAGACTTCAATAAAGGAGTGTCCTGTTTGACGTTTGATATGATAACTTCGGAAGTAGCTCAGACTTTTTCACCCTACGCTATTAGATATATTTGACTTTTTTTAAAGTGTTAAAAGTAAAGTTTATTAAGTAGGAAAAGAGGAAATAACAAACGGCAGGTTCACAATATAATATAATAACAAATTACTGAAAACATTTGAATAATAATAAGATAGAATAGGAAAATATTTGCAAATATATGTAGACATATTTGACATTCTTAGCAGAACATTTTCTCTCATTATTATGCTCACAGTTCTGAATGTAATCTTTGCGACCCCATGAATCTACTAGATTTAGTAGCCAGGGCAGAAGCACAGGTCAGTGTAGCCGCCACCCTAGTGGAAACTTCACGCTTGTGCATTTAAGGTCATGTACATTAATTTGGACCTAACTAGCAACAATCAATTTACAGTATTCTTATATATGTTTAAAGTAAATCTGTGTGTTTTAGTTTTTGAGTAAACCTCAGAATTCTGACTCCTTGATCACTGAGATGAAAAGTTTGTTCAGACCAGTCGTAAATCTGATCAGCTATATTTGTGATGAGTGTAACAGCAGTCACCTGTCCCTTACTGCCAGCACCATAGAATGATCTGTATTATATTGAATTGTAATTGGATTTATATAGAATGTAAGACTGCTGATGAGGCGATGAAGCACTTTATGGTGATTAGCACGCTACTCCAGAAGAACCCAAGGTTCGTGGTTATTGAATAATATTGGTTATCGGGATTAATCTTGTGCTTTCAAGGAAATCATTCGATGCGTTTGCTCCAGTTTCTCACTCTGGAGGCTCAAGCTCAGATTTATCAAGATTTGATGCAGCGCAATGCGTCAGGACAACTTGCTGCACTGTATCAAATGGAGAGGGCAGGAATGCGCCATATTTACTAACATACGGCGCATTCCTGCCCTCTCATTCTCTCTGCGCTGTCACACTTGTGGCTGCCAAATGCCAACACAGACACCCTTGTGCCATGGTGCAAGGGTGTCTGCATTACACCCAAGATAGTTTTTGTGCAGGAAGGGAGACCTTCCTGCACACATACAATCCAAAGAGGCGTTTTCCTCTTTCTAAGTATGCTGCATATTGCAGCACACTTAGAAAGACGAAAAAACGAGGTAAAATAAAGATATTTCTCCTCGTTGCGCCCCCATTGGGAAGGTGAACAATTTTGACGCATTCCCAGGTTTACTTGCCTTGGTAAGTCTGGGAATGTGCTCAAATACATGGGTGGATGCATGGGAACACCCACTCTCCACTCATGTAACTCCTTCCCTGCGCAGAGTAACGCCAGGCAGCAACTTGCACTGTCTTGCATTACTCCTGTTTTACAAAGCCTCAGAAGGCCATGCAAGGTGGCCTTGCGTGGCTTGGTAAATCTGCCTTATGGATTACGTTGCCCTTGCGTCACCCTGCCTGACACAAGGGTAATGCAATGCATTGAAAAATTCTCAGGTTGTGAGAGCCTGAAACAATTTAGTTGTAGAATCACTTTGAAGTCGCTGTTGATGCACGACATGCATCATTCATTCATTAAATCCAAGTGAACAGAATGCTTTCAATGTGTACATTTGAGGTTAGCCAGACATATGTTTATAACTGGCATGTCCATTCCATATTGCAAATATACCCCTTTTTTAATTCCTAGTATAAACCTTTAAAAAAGGATCTGAAATATCCCATTGAGTTCCCAACACTAACAAATCTCTGTCTGCTTGTTTGTCTTTCGAGTGAAGGTGTGGCACCAGAATATTGTTGTCACCCAATAGTTTGATATGAACATTGTGCCCTAAATCTTAGTTACAAAAATATTGCGTTATTGGAGTTAACGAAAACAAAATCTACACTGAATAGAATGACATATTTCTACAGAATATTGAAGACACAATCTTTATTTTAGATGATATTTCTGTATGCAATATCTTGACATAAAACCCTTTTGCAACAAACATCAGGATTGATGAAGAAACCTTATCTTTCCTCTAATTGTAATAATGACAATTCCTATAAATATGAAAATAGCAATGCTTCGTCCTGTGGTCTACAGTTCTCAGAATGCACTGGAAAGCACTCCAGAACTCCTGGGAATGCTATGCTTGGCTTGACATACCACAACTCACACAATTCCAAAGGTCTTTCTTTCTGAGGGTCACTGAAGGGAGAGAATTAACTGTCCCTCAGCCTGGCCATGTGCAGTCCTCTCATATCACCAAGAACCTTATGAACTGTTGTAAATAATGCGTGCATCGATCCCCATGCTGTCTTTTCAGAATCCATGAGTCTGCACCATCTTCCACTGGTTAATGAATGACTGCTGCTAAGTGCCATCTGCAGGCATCTATTCATGTCTTCGGAGGAGCTGTCTTAGCAGTTCCTAGGTAAGGCCTGTTCTGATCCTCTTTCGTCTCCTCTCCTTTGGCAGCCTCCAGACCTCTCCATCCAGGAATGCCCGGTTACTCACCGGTAATCTTCATTACCCCGAGTCCTGGTCTTCCCGTTCCACTCCTGCGCCCATCCCTCCCTCCCTGTTTTTGTTTCTGGTGATTGTTTTTTGGTTTTCTATGGTATTCTCAGGATGTGAGGGTGTCAGACTTCCCCCTTTATGCATACCGGGTAGGCAGTGCCATATTATGGGACGTATTTGACCTCTGCTAGGTAAAAGGATTCTGTGGAGCAGACAAGCTGCTCCTGGGTAAGGAATCGGACGGAAAGACGGACGAGGAGGTAAGAGTGCTCCCTCAGCACCATGCTCACCTCCCATCTGTTTTTAAGTCTTCAGCCTAAATCTTATGCTTGCTAGTCTAGGATATTTAGGACACTTTGTGAATGCCACGATTCCCTTGCTGTGGTTTAACTCTGCTTTCTATAACCTCTACCTAATATTTTTGTCAACGTACTGCAGTTCATGATTGTGTCAACTTACTGCCGTTCATGATTGTATTACCCGTTGTTTTTCCTTCTGTCTACTAACATAAGGGTGTGCAGGTGCAGAAGAGTAATAAGTTGTCCTTCTAAGGGAGATTCCATGTCTCTGAGATTGCTTTTACAACGATAAAAGTTCTTTAAAACACACTGGGTCTATGTGCTTTAAACCTGAGCATCTTCCCAGTCCTTAGTTATGCACTTCAGCTCATTTTCATTTTATAATGCCTTTAGTTATTGGCAAAGACTATACATTTCACCTTTCTATAGCTTTCAAATCCCTTCTACTTAAAATTGACGCTGCATGAGCAAAAAGGTTATTGTATGAGAGGGTGAGATTCCTATATCCGCTGAAAAAGGCTGGCTGTATTACTTCTTGATCGTTTATACAGGGTCAGAAATTAGTTAAAAGAAGACATATAAATGGAAGGATCTAAGCCCTTTTTATGTAACAGGTATTTATTCTTCGGGTAGACTCTGGAGTTGATTTCGGAATTCCCAACACAGACTGAAAGAATTTGTTTGGCAATCCCTTCACGTTTTTTCTCCCCTCATGCCCACATTTTTATCACCATACATTAAGAAAGAACTGGTATTAACTGATTGAACCCCTATATGATTGTCAAGGACCCTGGCTCCAAATTTATAATAGTGGCATTCAATTCCACTTATCCTGAGCTTTACAATCTTAACAATGTGACTAAGGTGCTTGCACTCAATTTCTAGGTAGGTGTAAGAGCTTAGTAGTGCAATGTACACCTTCTCTGACTTCCAGATAAATTTACTTTACCCCTCTGTAATACGAGCAGTCCTAATCTCAGATCAATGTCACCTCAATTGATGTCTCTCAGAATCTGGACAGACAAGAGACTTTTCTGTAATCTCTTAGGCATTGGTTCAAGCCCTGCAGTCATGTCCACATGTACTAAAGGTTTATGCATGCAGCCATGCAAAGATGGGGCAAAACTCATGTAAAAAGCAGCACTATCTACTTAGCTGGCTTTTTGGAAATGTTGGCAAAGTAGAAACTGGGAATACATGCTTCTAGAGGAATTGTGTGAACTAATATTATATGCTTCCTCCACAGAAGATTTTTATCAAATTGGCTGTAATTATTAGGAGGAAGATCTCAAAAAGTAAAACAAACATTCAGAAATAACAGGAATATGTGTGCAATGTATTTAGTAATATCAGTTTACAAAGTCAATCACTGTAGAGTTCCAATTATTATCTCCATATCATGTCAAACATTTCTTCTCTGAATTTATACAGTATTAAAGTCCATACATTGACGCTCGTTGTGTCAGATTTATTGTCTACACTGATTTTGTTTGTTCAAACTATATTGTCTTGTCATTAATGATGACTTTCAAAGTAAATTTTACTTGCATATAAATGTATTTTCCCTAATATTGTTTTCCTCATCCAGGACAAAACATATTTATCACATATCAGGTTGATCTTCTCAATAGGAGTAAACCAAAGATAAAAATTGGAGCATCATCGGAATAGAGTAACATGTCATATTCTATTCCTCCTACTGTAATACCATGTAGCTTCTGGTTAGATTTAATGCAGGTAATTGATTAACGAGCAATATTAAAAATTAGATACTGGAACAGCCTTGTTTTTTATTCGGAGATTAATTTGATATAGTTTTTGATAACGTTGAAGTTAGAAACTGGCATCTGCTTACAGATGCCCTGTTGAAATTATCAACACCTGCTGTCATGATCTGTGTCAAGGATGTAAGCTTACCTTTCTATGCTCGTCAAACAAACTAGCATAATACTTTGATCTCACAGGTATTCCACTGATCCCAAGAATGCTTAGAAAGCTGGTGCCACTTGGCAAACAGCTTCTGACTCTGGTGAGTGCACAACATATAGGTGCTTGAACACAAAATCAGACACTACATTGCCCATGAGCCCACTGAACTCTCACAGCATCATGGAAATGGCTGTGGCTATCTTGAAGATATTGAGTATAGGTTCTACATGATTTACAGCATCCTTGCTAGGCAATCAAGATGCTTTGTTGCTGCAGACAGTTACTGTTGCTATTTCCCAATGTATATATATATTTGTATGTTAGATAGTGGACCATGTTTGAAGACTGATTCATTAGTGTAATTATGATTTATACAGTTCTGATAAATGTTTGTTCATATTTCAGTTTTGAGAGACAACTCAATGAGAAAACCCAAGAAAATATTAATTGAGAACATAAGGTAGTGATATTACTAGAGAGAGACTATATCTGCAGCACAGTTTCTGTCAACCTTATAGGTATTGTTTATGTTGTAATACAAGAATAACCAGGCTTTATTAATATTCCAGAAAGCCTGCAAATTAAAAATACTATGAAGATATATCACATTTTAAAAGCACATTATGGGTGCGTATTAATCGAGACGTTGTATTAAAAGTGAATTCTTGTTCTTAGATGCTCCACCATGACCCAAGCAGATGACAATACCCAGCAGACTGACAAGTTAGAGTGGTGCTATCCAGTGTCTCTGTTTTCTCTCTTATCCCGTTCCCCAGTCCCTGGGTCTACTGCTAAGCTTCATATTCCTATTGTGAATGGTTGACCATGTATACAGAGAAGTGCACAACTATTTATTGCCCCCATTGGATCTGGATTCTAGGTTAGGGCTTTGACACCTACATATTAGAGTCCAGTGGAAACAACACTGGAGACATATACAACACCCAAAAACCAGAGAAACTAGCAATACCTGCACATTCAGGTCCTAAAGAAAATGGAAATACTCATATACCAGTGTTGTCTGAAACTGGCAGTGTCGGAATACTGGTCTACTCTAACAACAGTTGCCTGCTCAAAGGGACAGTGTGGAATGTGCTAACACCTACATACTGGGGTATGGTAGAAACCGGCAATAGCTGCATACTAGCAAAAGGTGGGCACTGGCCTATTTTATACCAAAGATCTATTAAACAGTCACTCCTGCATGTTGAGCTGCTAAGGAATCTGGCAATGACAGTTTGCTGGTTACTGTTGAAACAGACAATATCTCATTTTTGGGTAATGTGGAAGCTGGTCTTTCCTACTAACTACCCATTGGTAATTTTTGCTTGATGGACATTGCTGGGCAAGAAGTGGGAAACAGTGCTTTCTAGTTTTTGGGTATTGAGGAACTAGCAATGTCTTTTTATCTGGACGATGTGGAAAGTAGTAATATCTGTTTAGGTGCGTCTTATAGAAGCTAGTATTATCCACTTTCCTTGATTTTGAGAAATCTACCATAATCTACTTTTCATGGTCATTTACGTACTGGTAACACCTGCATACTGGCAAACTCTAAAACTGGGTACATCCGCATGCTGGGGCACTAAGGAAACTGGTAACGTTATCTTTCAAGTACATTGTAGAAACTTGCTATAGCTATATGACTGGGCACTGTGTAAACATGTAGTGCCTGCACACTGGAGTAAGGTTGCAATGTGCAGCACCTGCATATAGTTGCACTGTGGCAACTTCCAGTTCCATCCCACTGGGTTACAAAGAGAGCTGGCAGTGTCCACTTATCGGTCCTTGTGTGATTCGGCGACAACTCCGTACTGGATATTTTGGAAACTATTATCTGTATTGTATTGTTTTGTATTGTACTTGCATTTATATAGCACTTACTACCCCTGACGAGGCGTCAAAGCTGGGAAATCTGTGTTGTGGAATTCGTGAATATCTCCTGTTTTGGAAAATATGATTACTTGCAAAATCTGCCTTTTTATACTAGGGCACTGTGACATGGGCAGTGCCTTAAGATCAGACGAGGGATCTGTGGAAAAGTGCAATGCTCTTAATGCTCTTGTCAATATACCAGTAGGTATTTGCATCCTATTAATTTCATATTGTTCACCATTTGTTTATAAAAATATGTTTTAAATGTTTCAAGTTCCTGCGTGGCACCTTAATGAATGCAACTACACTGTCCAATAGTATTTCATTCTCATAATCAATATATAATACATGGGATTCTGAAATCCCCGCATAAATGCCAGTCTCTAATTTCTTTATAATCTGTAAATTGTGACGCACCCAGTCCCTGGTTATAAAGAAAAGACGTCAGAACTCCACTATTATAAGTTATTACAGTCGAGTTCTGACATCACAATGCTTGCTGTTGCTTTTCTTTCTGCTGCTCTATTTTTTTTAGCCACCAGTGACAAGCAGAGAGAACATGTTTATTTTTTCCACTCCTTAGATAGTTAGACAAAAGCCAGAATCTTTCTGCATGTTTGTACACATTCAAACTAGTGCCGCTTTTATTTTTTTTTAAACTGAGTTCTTTTAAACAGTTTCTAATATCTGTTTGCAACAGATATTTAACAGCTTTTGGTGTGTTTAATTTTGCACTAGATATTTTATTTTTATTCTTCATGTTTGCAAACATGCTCGCTCTTTCATATGAAGGAGCTACGCACCAAGGTTTTAAGTGGTTTGTGGGAAAGGTGACAGGCGGATGGAGTGTAATGTCGCTCCGTATATCTTGAAACTGCGTGAGCGCTGTTGGGTCACAACGCAGCACCTGTCAGCATGCACATTGTTAAAGTTTGAGTAAGATGGGTTTTCATACAAGGAGTGCATCCTGCCACACTTATATAAAGGTGATGGTGTGACCATGTAATATATGGAATAAAGTACCCCTTCCGTTCATTATAAGAATATTGCAACACGTCACTTTGGAGTTATATAACCTTATAAGGGAACTCGGCCTTTGGCCTCATTCCTCTATATGGTTATGCAACTCCTCTGTGGCTTGCAATATCCTTAAAATGTATGGCAGGGGGCACTTTATCCCTTATATAAACACAGAGTTATTCAAAATTCATAAAAATGAGATCCCATTATATATATGTCGGATTGACTAAGGCCTTTGCACAAACCAACCCTTTCATGGACGTCTCCTCCATTTCGTACTGCAATATACACACAAGAAAGTCAAAATGGATTCCCTCCTACTTCCATGTCAGGCATACCTACAGAATCCACAATCATTCTGCAACATACAAACAGCACACATACATCATTCACGTATAACAGACAGATAGAAGTGAAAGCCACTGGTCACGTGAAACTGGAAGGCCCTATTAAACAAAGGAAGTGGGTAAGCATATCCCTTTGAAAGAGGTAAGTAAAAAGGCATGTCCCTTTATTACGAATTATGCTGCAATCACCACCAGTCTCACAAAGCCCAGACAGAGAGAGAACAGTAGTCCACTAACAACTCTCTCGCATAGGGGTACTTTGGTGCTCCATCGACCTCCGGAGCCATGCTGAGGGCTCCTAGCCTATTTAGCATGGGGCCAACAGTGAGCATGCATGATAGTCAGGCTTATGGGTGAAGAACTAAAACTGATGGCAAAAGGCGAACTCTGAGGATGGAGGGGTAACAAAGAGTGTGAAGGGATAGCTAACAATGTTAAGGCTAGCTAAGAGTGTGGCGGGACAATTGAAGTGTAAAGATGTAAATTTGAATGGTGAGGGATAACTTAGGGGAGTAAGGAATAGCTGAAATTGTGGAGGGGAAACTGAAAGTGAGTAGAGATACATCAAAATGAGAGTGTTAAGGAATGACAGAGTGTGCAAGGATGAGTGTTAAGGAATGACAGAGTGTGGAAGGATATCTGAGGGGGGGCAGCTGAGAGTGGGCGGACAACTGAGAACAGTGCAGGAATGTCTGAATAACTCAGAGTGTGGATTGATAACTGAGGGGAAGAATGGAGGGCTACCTGAGACTTAGGGTAGAGGAAAACCTGAAAGTGCAGAGGGAGAACTGAGAGGTGGTGAGAGAAGAGTGTAAATGTATGTTGTATGCATGCTTGCAGGTGAGAGTGTGCTTATGTGAGAGAGAATATGTGTATATGAAATTGTGTGTGTATGTGTATACGTGTGTGTGAGTGAGCGTAAAGGTCAAATGGCGTGTGATGTCACTTCCGCTTCCTCTGGCTTCTGGTGAATTGATGTCCATGCTGGGAGTAAGGGGAGATAATTGAATATGGTGGGAAAATACATCTTCGGAGAACAACTGAGAGTGTGGAGGGTCTGACCGAGTGGAGGGACGTTGTACCACTGAAGGATCAGTAAGTTTGTAAATAAATTTAATGCATAGTTAATAAAAACCAGTGCATTAAAAACAGGCGGATTTAAAGGATACATAAGTTTAAAATGTACATGTTTAAAATAACAGTTAGGATGTCTTCATGCTTATTAGGTGATAAATGCTGTGCACACCAGTGAATATGTGCTACTAGTGAGCTTTTGGTCAGTGCTTGAGTAGGTGCAGTTTTCAAATGTCTCCACAATCGCTGTTTTAGTGTGCCTTCAGCTTGTGACCTGGCATTTTTTCTGGTCTGAGGCTGGTGGCATTTTTTCTTCAGCTAGCATAAGAAATCTTACCATTCTGCAGCAGTGCTTAATTTGAGCCGGTGCTTTACGGTGCTCAGCACCCGCACTTAATTGGTTTCCGGTGCTCGGCACCGGCACCTAAATATCAACACCATACTAAGAACAGTCTACCACATGGTGGCGCTGCTCATCTAATTTAGAGATCAGCAGAACAACAGTTGTTTAGGAATACAATATACACTAAAATTGCTAATACCTACCTCCCCAGCCATTCCTTTAGCTCTGGAATAATCTGAACTGTCGCATTTACATGCGAGAGAGATGGTTAGTAGTTGTTTTGGCAGCAATGACAAGGGCGATGGGTGCTGCAAGCCACTCTTTTTAATCTGTATGTGGCACCCCTAGCATCTGTGATCCACTCATTTGGATTGGAGGTGGTGTCATATGCAGATGACACACAGATTATGGTTACTCTCCCTAAAGGGCCAAGCGCGTTGTCAGAAAATATTCTTGGATGCATGACCAGTGTGGCAGAATGGATGTCGACTAACTTTTTGAAGCTTAATGGGGATAAAACCGAAGTGATGATATTCGGTTCAGGGTCATCCAAGTGGAATAGCAGCTGCTGGCCTCAGTCCCTGGGATGCTGTCCTACCCCGAGCGGAAAGGCTAAGAACCTTGGAGTCCTGCTGGATATTGAACTTAACTTTAATATCCAAATGAATCGCACCATCTCGACATGCTCCTGGCTTATAAGGATGTTAAAAAAAATCTTTTCTTTTATCCAACGACCAGTTCGGATCCAGGTTGCACTGGCCTTGGTAATGTCCAGACTTGATAATTGTAATGCATTATACCTGGCCGCTAACATGAACTTGCAGCACAAACTCCAGGTAATACAGAATGCATTGGCAAGGCTCATTTTGGACATTCCCAGGAAACAATCTGCCGGGAAGGGACTGGAGGTCCTGCACTGGCTCCCCATTGAACAACGCATTAGCTTCAAATCACTCTGTATGGTCCATAAATCGTTGCATGCTTCCTATCCGTCTAGGTTGAAGACGATGTTCAAGTGGCACTCTTCTATTAGACCATTGCGCTCTTCGCTTCAAATGCAACTGGTTGTACCAAGAACTAAGTAGAAGAAGTGGGGGGACAGAGCATTCTCGGTGGCAGCTAGTAAGCTCTGTAACTCCCTGCCCCTTGCTCTTAGATCCATCCCCCTTCTGCTCCCCTTTAGAAAGGCTCTTAAAACCTGGCTTTTCACGGTCTAGCATCTAGCGGGAGCTTTTGGCCCGCTCTAGATTCCTGGGTATGGACGGCTGATCTCTACCGCCTTGATGCCCTCGGGTGACTGCTGCGCTTTATAAATCCTCAAATCAAATCCTGGTCAGAGCCCTGGCACTGATTATTTTACAAATTAAGCACTGGTCTGCAGTGAAGGAGCAGTGAAAGTGGAGAGAAAATTCAGAGTGCGGATGGAGAAGGGAGGGAATAGAGAGAGAACTGGGAGAGTGGAAGGAAAACGTAGGGAGCAGAGAGAGCAGCGAAGGCATGGACAGAGAACTGAGAAAGTGGAGGGGAAACTCAGAGTGAGGAGGGCTAGTGAGGGCGCAGTGAGAGAACGGAGAGAATTCAGAGCGCGGTTGGAATACACATTTTCGAAGACGAGCTGAGGGCTGGGAAGGAGTGCTGGGGCTCTGAAGGGACTCCTTGGAAGATGAAGGAATCCCTCTGACAGCCGGGGGATCGCTGATGTCAAAGTTACAGGAGTAGCTCTTTGATGCCATGAAGAAAACCTGCCAGCAGAAGTTTGGAAAGAGCGAGCACTCTGCTGCCGGTTCTTTTCTATCTCCTGCCGACTGCTAATTAAGAGCTGTGATTTATTTCACTTTGGTGGTTACACTGGCACGGCGAGCTGTGAAGCTGCGCAGGATACTGCGAAGGAAGAAATTAACACTCCTCAAGTGTAAACCGCTTCAGCAGTTTAAGGGGCGCGAGGCTCGGGCGGGAGGAGGCGGGAAAGCACTTCCGGAGCGAGCGTCTCCACGCGCCTCGAGCTCCCTGTTCCTCTGCTTAGCCCTCGCTCCCACAGCCTTGGGCTGCTTTCACTGCTCTCCACAGCACTCATTGTATCAGCCCTTGAAGGATAAAAGTCTAATACCCAGTGCTTAAATGGGCAGCTACAGTCCGGTCATTTGAAAGGGAGAGTACCAGGGCCGGACTAGGAACTCAAAGCAGCCCTGGCAATTTTGTGGGACCGGGTGTATGTGTGAAGCACAGCTGCTTTTGTTACTGGAGGCCAATATTGCACCACCGCTGCAAAACCGGTCCCCAGTAACAAAACCGGCCCCCGTGCTTCCAGTGTCCCCGGGAAAAGTCCGATGCCCGGTACGGCCAGTCCGGCCCAGGAGAGTACCTGCTGTTCTCAGCCCTGCTGCAACATTTTAAAAGGTAAAGAACTGCAGCTTCTCAGGAGCAAACAGGCACTGTAAATAGTGAATAGTTTTCCTTCTATATTTTCGTTCAAACCATGGCTAATAACTTCATTACGAGCAGCCAGGTGTCTGGCCAATATAGACTGAATCCGACAAAATACGAATTTATCGGTCCAGCAAATACATCCCAATTACGATTCTGGCCCGGATAAGCGGGACTAAGTCTAACATGCATATTTTGGTGGCTATAACATCAAAATGCACATGTCCCTGTAATTAGCTGGCCTTTTTCCTCTGATTCACTCTGGCAAGTTGGAGCGGACAAAATTTATCGAGCAAAAAGAGTGGGAGTACTGCTATCCAGGAAATACCAAGGCCCTGATTTCGTGTATAGGTGCTATTTATTGTACCTTCTAAATAACGATACCACTGGGTACATTATCAGCTGTGATAAACAGGAGCAGTTACAAGTTTCTAGGGAATAACGTGGATTTTTGTGCTTACTGCACCAAACTCTGCATGATACAGTAAATACGGTACACTATTCCCCTATTACATTCAGGCAGGTTTGACCTGCCAACATTTAACAAAGCATGAGATATTTAGCTCAAACAGTAATTACTATATGTGGTAAGTACCACCCAATTCGTATTTCCAACCCCTCTGCAAACGGGTTTTCACAGGGGTCAGTAAACACTGACCCACTCCTAATCAGGGCCCTATTTGCAATATTTGCAGTGACAGAATGTACAGCACATATGGCAATTGCCCAGTCCACTCATAATGAGTGCCTAAGGGCCGCATGTTCCCTGCCAGAAATCTATTATGTTGTACCTCGCAAAATGTATGCAGGGAAATCTGTACTAATATCATACCAGCATTAAGACTGCCCTAGAAATGGTAATACTGCACATAGTAAATAAAGCTACCACGGGGTGCATTATTTATTGAGTACTGTAATACTTCAACATTCGGAGTTCGACGTTTAAACATTTGTAACAAGGTGTAATACAGTGTGTTTCCCTCTATTCTGAGGTGCAAAACTCAGAATGATGCATTTGCATCCAAATCGGGGTTAGGAGCCCCCAGAGAAGGAGGACCAGGGTTTGGCTCACTTGTAGCCAGTTCTTCTCGAGCTCTTAATCGCCATCTATTCCTCAGTGAGGATCTGTCAATCTTGGTTGATCAACCCAAACCATTTCTTTTCCAGTTTATTTATTCAGCCACTTTGACTTGAGCCTTTTGGGCCTTTAGAATACCAGCTTACAAAACACAAATTAAAATAATAAGAAAATAGCGGCAATGGCCAAAGTCGGTTCAGCAAAGGTTGAAGTGTTCATGCTCAAGTGTACTAGGCCTCATCAAGTGTCTTTAAATTGGAGACACTTATGAAGTGCCTTAAATGGCGACTGGAACTCTAAGCACAATTGTCTCTGTGTCTCTGACTACCAGTTTCCTTCTCTGTCGTTCTGCGCATCTGTTGCTGTCTGCCTCTTTCTCACTTTTTCTTTCATTCTCTCCAAAGTGGATATCTTTCTTACTGTCTTCCACTATGACTGAGACCACCTTTCTCTCGGTCTGTCTCTCTCTGTTTGTGGCCACCCCTCTCTCTGCTTATCCCTGTCCTTAGTTATCTGTTGCTGTCGGTCTCTTGCCTGCTCTCTCTGTGGCTGCCTGTCTCTCTCTCTCTCATTTGGTGCCTGCTATTCTTTCAGCCTGTGTGCATCTCTCTGTCTGTGGCTGACTTTCTCCATGACTGTCTCAGCCCGTGGCTGTCTTACTGTCTATGGGCCACTCTCTCACTAGCTACCTGTCTCTCTGCTGGTATCCGTGTTTCTGCCGTGGTTGTAAGTCTTTCCATCTCCCTTTCTATCTATGGTCAGGCCTGGTTCTAGCAGGTGGGCAAGGCCCACCCAAACAAGACCTTTGGCCCTCCCAGTTGGCAGAAGAGGCCATAGAGAACGCACTTGTGAAATGCTTCCTCCATGTAGACGGCCAAATCTTGTGATGTTTTTTCACATTGTTTACATTAATTATCAGTCTGGCGTCATTAAGGAACCTCTAGCATGCATTTTAAAGTGGATTGTTTTTATAAATACTGTTTCAAGGATGTACTGATAAGGGGGAAAAACGGCTTAAGGTGATATTCTTTATTTTTGTACTGACTGAGACATTAAAATACTGGTCATGCTGGAAAGAAACGGCCAGATGGCAACCCTACCTTGTATCTGAGGCAAGGTTCAGTTGGGCAGTGTGTATTGGAGGAGTAGGGACAGGATGTTACCTGCCACTGATGCAGCAGTTGCAGTGGCACCAGGGCCCAGGGCTGTGAGCATCCTTCTGCACCTCAATTATGTCTGTTTCTGTTTGGGGGTTCTGAGAGTGTTTATGTATTTTAGTCTGTGTATGATGCGTGCAGTAATATACTACCGGATGGGGCGTGCATTATACTATTCAGACAGTGGCAGTGCATGCCCATTAGATGAGCAGCTACAAGGGAATCATAAATGTATCACTATTATCTAAGAATGAATGTGGAATGACAATGCCTACTAGAATATGTGTGTCTGTCTAGTCTCTGTCAGATGCTGTGGTACAATAAATAAACATGCTATCGCATTTAAGATATTGTGCTGGGTTGAATTTATTCTTACCAGTACTGCAGGGTTACAAATGTGAGCATTTTATATTCTTATATGTCGTTACACTACATTGCACTTTCCCAGGTTATAGTCAGGGGCATTGGCATTAAGCAATTTTGCGGCTGTGGAGTTTTCTACATAATTATGGATTTGCCACATTTTCCACATCATCCATCATCTGCAGATTTTTTTTAAAATTGTTTTTATCCCAAAAAGATCAAAAGTGACTAAAAATGCTGTAACTCTTGTTGCCTCACAGTTGAAGGCCCTTTACAAAGGTAAACTGGTGGCGTTTTGTTGCTTATTGCTATACTTGGGTGTTAAACTTGTACTAATGAGATGCAACCTATGCCCAGACAGTGTTAACAAGTGTAAAAGAAATTGACAAAATAATGAAGTACTAATATCACAAAATGTGTCTTATTACGCCACATAATTTGCCTTTTCTTGTTGCACAATTTATTCAGCCCTGCCACATAATTTGTTCTTTCCCTACTGTATAATTTCAATGGCCCTGGTTATAGTGATCTTACTCTTTGTCTTATTGCATCTACTCACAATGGGACTGATCTTAATTCAGTTCAATAAAGGGCTACCATAGGTTATGCGATGTGGCATGATATACACACAGTGGAATTAATGCTAATTATCCAAACTTACCTCAGAGCTAAATAGTTCAATGCACATGTATATTTTAAAATGGATATCTCTAAAGTTTTGCCACAAATAAAATATGATTTTCAGCTAAATGGATAGCCTCTGTGTACATCATAGCACATACTTTATACAGCCATATTAAAACCAAATATGCACAATTTGTAAGACAAAATTTTATCTATTCTACTTGGTCACTTTTCCTAAATAGCATTTGTTTAGTTTTTCCATTTCACTGCATAGGACTAGCTTTGCTAAGGCACTCTGTTTCAATAAGAGGTCACACAGCTGATGACCCATGCACAGAAGCTGCAGAGCGTTTGGTCACTTGACCTTCAGGACCCAAAACTGCATCACATATACATTCAGAAAGTACATGCTGTCTGCGTGCCTCAAATAATTTATTGTGTCATTTTATCAATATAATTTTCCACAGCCTCCGGTTTAATGAACACAAAACACACCACAGAGAGGCACCCACCTCATGCATAAACATCATGTTAATACCCATACACATAGAACAGAAGCACACTCACACCAGGCTCAAACGAACGCTGCCCACGGATACACCCACAACTGAATGGACATGCCACACATGCATGCACAAAAACACCACAGGTGCACACTCACACTTATATACACTCACCCTCATGCAAACTGCAGATATATATATATAGACCCCACATACAAGAGATACACAAACTTTCACCATTCACAAACAGAATCTCGACACCTGCAAGCCCCACAAGCTCTTCATGCTTCTCTCCCCTTTGCTGTATCTGCCTAGAATATATATATCACAATGACCGATGAATGATGGATGGAGTCCAACTGCCTGAAATTGAGCACCAACAAGACTGAAGTCATGATCTTCGGGGTGAGCTCCTCTCTTTGTGACTTAACGTGGTGGCTGACAGAGCTAGAAATTACCATCACCCCCACCACTCATGCCAAGAACCTTAGTATCGTCATCAACTGCAAACTCGACATCAGAGCCCAAGTCAATGCTGTCAGCGCCTCATGCCTCCAATGCTTCCATACCCTGAAGATTCTGAGGAAAATTTTCAGATGGCTCTTAGTCAACACCCGGAAAACCGTCACACACACCTTCCTTACCAGCAAACAACAGTATAAGAACACCCTCTATGCTGGAATCAACAAGCATCTCATCAAGAGGCTGCAGAACATCAAGAACTTGGTGGCCAGAATCACTCTCAACCTCCAAACAACACTCATCTCACCTTACCTCACCTCAAGGAGCTTCACTGAAAAATGTTCATGTAATTGGGAAAATTGGGAATTTTTTACAAGACCTACTTTTAGTCTTAAAGCCTGCTAATACTATGTTTCAGACAAAGCAAACAATTTTGTCTTTTGAATGGGAAGATGTGCAATCCACACTTAGTACCCTGAAAAGAAAGAATGTCAAATGAAGCCACACCCGTTAACCATGTACCAAAAGGGGAAGGCCTCTCAGCTGCCAACTTGCGGATTCAGTGGCACTTTCAACAGCAGTACAATCTGCTCATGACAATGACACTTCCTTCTCACACCAGCAAGTGCTCATGAAACCCTTCTTGAACATTCTAGCCAGAGCAATAGCTGAAATGGAAACCAGATTCTCCCAGAAGAACATAGAACCTATTGAAGTCAGTTCTACCTTGGTTCTCACATCGTCTCTGATGTCAGCAGATGTGCACCCCTTCTAGACTTAAAGATTGTAGGCAAAGCTGCTCTTGTCGCAGAACAGTGGCAAAGTCACAGATACTGCATATTCAGCCCCAGATATTTTAGATGCCGTACCACAAGAGTATGCCATTTTAAGGCAAGATAGATCCAACCAAAGAGGGGGAGGGATCACAGTCATCTATAAACGCCACTTACAGTGTAGCTTTTCTGAATTAACGATAACCGGATGTGAAGCAGTGCTTTTTTCTTTGTCTTTATCTAGCTGCTGTATTCTAGCAAGCCTCTTAATTTATAGTTCGCCTGGCCCCGCTACGCAGTTTGCTACCGAATTGATAGACATGGTTTCCACTTATGCCCTACAACATTCAAACTTCGTGATTCTAGGGGATCTCGATCTTCACTTCGACTTTCAGTTGGTGCAAACTACTAGCCACCTATAACAAGCAGTATGTAATTATATGAAATATTAATACATTGTATTTGCCTGCAAGACTGAGATCAAAGGCAACCATATAGTGCCATTTAAGAGAGACGTATATTTTGTCTTGATAAAGATGGGTAAACAATAGAACCATCGAAACGCGTCGACGCTTTATTCAACACAATCCGTGGAAACAGCTCACCCTTTAGATAAGGATTATAGATTGTATCTAGGATTTGCACCTGAATTATTCCAATTGGATGTGTGTTTAATGACAAATTGCACTGTCTATATTTGTCTCTCTGTTTAATGTTTGTTGTCATATATTAGAGATCAAAACTTCTGTAAAAAGATTTTTCGTGTTGAACTACTGTATTGTATCATTAGTGTACTTCCATTTGCTCGGAATGTATGTAAACAAAGGATTTTAATAGGTATGTGAATTTGATGTCATTTTAAGTGTAATGTGTTTTATATGAAGTGATTAATTTTAAATAAAGTCAAGAATTTTTAAATATACCTTTCTTAGTTGTGTAGGAATATCTTCAACCTAGAATTCTCTAACATTTGGGCCACAATTTTTGTCCTGGGAATTTAGCGACCCAGTATTAATAGAATATATATTTCCACCAAGGGATTTCTCTCTTCTACTTGTCAATAGTACCCTATTCCCCTGGTTTGAGCAAGGGGCCCTCTCAAAAAAATTTTACCTCCAGAATTGACCAAAATTGGGCCCGCATTGGCCAACCCGAACTCACCCTTGGCCCATCCAGATACAAATTTCCTGAACTGGGCCCGTCTATAATTGCCTCTCTCTGTCTATACCAAGCTGTCTGTCATTATGCCTCTCTCTTTGTCTCTCTCCTGCTGTCCATCACTGTCTCTCTCCCTGTCTGTGCGTGTCTCGTTCTCTCAGTCTCCATCTCTCACTAGCCATCATTCTACGTCTGGTTGTGTGTTTGGCTTTATCTGGTGTATCTCTCTTCCTGCCTCTCCATAGGCTTTTTTTCACACCTGTGTCTTTCTCTCCATCACTCTGTCTCTCTATGGTGTGTTTGTCTCTCTCCGTCTCTTTTTATGTCTTCCTGCCTCTCCATCTGTTTTTTCGCACCTGTCTCTCTCTCTATCCATCACTCTGTCTCTCTATAGTTGCGTTTTTGTTTTCTCTCTCTCTGTCCATCACTCTGTCTCTCTATGGTTGTGTGTTTGGCTCTCTCCTTCTCTCTTTCTCTGTCTTCCTGCCTCTCTATTTGTTTCTTTCTCACACGTGTGTCTCTCTCTCTCTCTGTCCATCACTCTGTCTCTCTTCTATCTCTGTCGCTCTTTCTCTGTCTTCCTGGCTCTCTCTTTGTTTCTTTCGCACGTCTCTCTCTGTTGCTCCCTCTCTCTGTCTTATGTCACGTCTCTCTCTGTTGCTCTCTCTCTCTGTCTTGTGTGTCCCTGTCCTAGCAGCCTGTGTCTCTCGGTCCCTCCCACCTCCACACGGTTGGAGCCCTTGTGCGAGCGCACGTACGGCTTCTTTAACGATGGCTCATTAATTCTTGCCTGACAGTGGGGCCGTGACGCCGCTGGTGGAGCAGGAAGCTGCACCCCACCTCACAGGCTGGGGGAGGGGCTGACTCATCAAGCGCTCATGAAATATGCAGTACCGGAGCTGCCGAGGGCTCCTACAAATAGACTCTTTTGAGGTCATCCCTGCGGACGGCGCCGGCGGTTCTCAGCGCGCCCAGACGAGAGCTCCTCACCGGCAGGCGCACTTCGAAGGCTTCCTTCCACAGGAGGCCTCCACCGCGCCCTTCACCGAGGCAAAAACCTGGCAGAGACTGAGGCGACAGCAGGCCTCAACTTCCAGAGCATCATTAGTCAGGAGGCGCGGGGGCGATGAAGGGAGCACAGGGCCAGTGACAGCCCACCCCGAAATGTGGATGGGCCGACGTCAGGGGTGTGCAGAATGTTGATTTCGTCATCGGAATTCCGTGAAATTCTATATAATCGACTCGTCTTCTGTTTTTTTTGTTCAATTACGCATATGGCTTTTTTTGACCCAGCACAACTATTTTTGCTTGCAGTATCTCTGGGCAATTAGATTTGTAGATAAAATTGGCTTTTAAAGTGCGTGCTGTCTCTTTTTTTTACACCATTGATCTTGGCGGCTTAGTATACCGCCAATATCTACGCTACATAATAATACTTGCAGACTTTTTTTTACACGCAAACTAGTTTACAAACTCTGATTTTGCAGAGTTTTAATGTCACATTTAAATTTTAAAACATTTTAACAGGATTGCACAAAGTGTGCAGAAACGAGAGCCACAAATGTGCGTACGCCCAGCTGAACTACCGAATAGAATTAACGTTTAGGATAAGGGCCTGTTCGGAAGTCATTCGTTCATTCATGCTTTTAGCACAGCCTTTTAGTTGAAGTCTACAATACCACCATAAGTCAATCATGAGTAAATAATGTAGCTCAAATACTAGAGGTCCCAGACACACGACTCATTTTCAACAAACACTGATTTTTAAGTGTGGCCTGACAGCGTAGCTGCCTGCAAGACGTAATGTTACCACTTATTTAACATATACTCAGTGGGTATCAGCTTCGCCCAGAGGAATAACACATAATGCTAAGGCTATTTGGTGCATCCTCAGCGCCTCTTCCTATGTAAACTCCTGCAACCCCTACAAAGGTGACACCCCGGGCTTTAAGGGCCGGGGTCCTGTCGGCGCTCAGCACCCGCAGTTCTAAAAAGCAGGTGCTGAGGCAGGTCCCTATCGGGCTCCCCATTTTTGCCCTCACCCTCAGGGTGAAACAAAACCTTAACTCTGCAGCAGTGCCACCCTTCACTGCCTTTGAGGTAACTTCAGAGAGACTCGTTATAGTTCTTTCACAGCCTCATCATTTCAAAACTGAAGCATTTTCAATATTATATACAACAAAGCCATAGTTGTTGCTTATTTATCTTACGCCACTAAAAACCATTGACAAAGCCAATAACACTGGCTTGTTGTTAGTGTAATGTTACTTGTAATATATATCTGGATGCAATGACAGAAGCAGCACAATAGTTGGGCGGCACACTATGCTAAGCACAGTTTTTTAGCTTATGTGTTTTTAAGCCACGCCCTTAATTACATCGGCCACGCCCCTTTGGGAATCCCCCAAGTTTTTTCATTCCACTTAAAGCCCTGGTGACACCTTCTTATTTCATCACTACGTATTCTCTACGTTAGCTTTGGAATCATGCGTTCATCCTGGCAATAGCATGTCCTCTGTTTCCTCTCGAGCCAATGGAAATCATCTCTCCACAGCCCTAACTCTTTATTTAATCATTTGTCCTGGGGTTAGTAGAGCTAACCTCGTTCCTGACTTTATATGGGATGATACAGTCCAAGGTGGACGTGAGCACTGGATTAAAGGCTGGGAATATTGCATCTGGCTCATCTGTGGCCACATCCTGACTCAACTGTTCTAGGGAGGGAGTTGCATGCGGCCTGTCCCTTCAAGTCTGGGTTGGACCAGGCCTTAAGGTATGCCTGTTGTCCTTCTGCATTCTGCCCACATGCTCGCTGCATAGAATACACCCCAGCAAGTCAAAGAAGCAAGGAGACTGGAGAAGCTGGCCGGAGCATCACCAAGAGACCACTCACCAGGTCAGAGGGGATAACACCGCTATGCCCAGTAGCAGTGATTCTGCCTGGCAAATCATGCTCCCCGCACCACAAACTCCCCCTTGTAAGATTGTGAGGTCCTCCTGTACTCTCTCCGATACCCATCAGACACCATCCTGCATTACACCAGCATTGGGCCTCAGTGCCAAAAGAGTGCCCACAAGCAACACGAGGGATCCACCCTGCTGGGATGTGCTGAGGACTAGCAGTCTACTAGCCGCAGCTCTCCACATACTAAACTGGTAAGATAAGAATGTAAGGGTCATTCGAGTGAACTTCAGCCCAGGTGGAAATTCTCCCTGGCGCAAGGTGGGATTGTAAATTATGCTTGAAGATGAAACTAGGCCAACCCCATGCCATTGTAAAGTGGACATCGCCTAAATCTGGGACTGTTGACCTTCACTGGCTGTCACTAACAGGGTGGACGATATCAATTCCGGAGGCTAGAGTGTCCTAATCCTTATTCAGAAGACAGCCGGTTCCCCTTGCAGCATGAACCCATCGACATTTTCCAGCAGTGACCAGCGGTCCTAAGATAAGGCAAAGCATCCGTCACTTTAGAGGTCGCCTAACCCTATTGGGATGCTATTCAGTATTCCAGTGCATGGGAATTGAAATTGCTCACCCTCAGGCAGTAGATTCCAAGATATACAAAAAGACTTCAATATACCATGACACCAGCCTTAAGGTCGCAGGAAATAATAGCATCGTGGAGAAGCCTAATATTTCCATTAGGAATTGGGGTGACTCGACTTTTATTCAGCTTTGATTTGACTTGATTCAGACTGATTTATTTTGCAAAACAGCCCACCAAAGAGTAATGCCTTTGTGAACTCTGACCATTGTTCCTATTTGACTTTCAGACCTGTTAGTTGCCAGTCTTCTTTCCATAGTACCCCAGGGGCACCTAAGTCAATGTTAAAGATTTTCAGCATGATATAGGTCTTGTGTCGCCTATGAAACGCATTTCCCTAGAACCCAGCTGCACTCCCTACTAGTTATTATACTAGTGATATGGAACAAGGTCCATGCCTAAAAGTTACATTTGGGAATATATCTTAAGACGTTTGAATACACCTATTCCTCTCTGATTTGATTGTACTGAAATATTAAATCCTATATGGGGGTTGGTCCCAATGCAATTGAAAAGAGCCTCCTTTACCCCAACAGGTGTATTGCAGTGAGGGCCTTATGTCTGTGACCAAAAGAAGTTACTTTATTACTACCCATAAATGTTTTATAATATCTTTACCGCTATCAACTACAACATCTCTAGGATGCATCAAGGTAGTCAATGTTGTTGTAGTCCTTCTAGGTTTCGACAAGGGCTTATAATACTGCAACCATACAGAATTAATCTATATAGTATGAAGAAATCAAGACATCGGACAATGTAGCCCTAATGTGGCACTTCGTTGGAGCCTCTTCCATGCCCGCACTTTTCTTGAGGACTATCCCACGCAACAACTTCTCAGATCTAGCGGTGCCAGCACTGCTTAAACAGCAGAGAAGGAAACAGGTGAGTGGTGGGTTAAGGAGAGGATTTTTGGATATAAAATGTGGCACTAAGCATTCTCTATTTTGTCCACATAGGGCTGCTGTCTGTTTCCTGCATTGCAAACATGAAGTGATGATAGCAGAGTAAACAAATTTTGTGATTTAATAATTCTGAACTGACCTTTTTCTGTGTCAGAAAGGAGTGGGGTCTACCAGCCCCACTCAGGTAAAAGTTCAGTTTCCATATAGCACCCACACCCTTATGCTGACACTCCATGTGTGTGTCGAGTGCATTGCGTGTGTGGTACATACATGACAGGGAGTCTGTGTACAGTGTAAATATGTTTGCTGTGATCAGTGAGATGTTCTTTAGATGCCCCCTGGTTTAGCACCGCACAACACATAGGATGGATATAGCTTCCTCAGAAAGTGGAAGTTTATTGCTTTCATTCCTGAATCTGAAAGGCAAAGACCCAGATACTGAAGTGAGGGAGGATGGATGGAGACAGAACTACCCATAGAAGTTCTATCAAGGTCTTTTAGGGATTGCTGGTTATATTTTCCTGAGCTATGCCATTTGGTGGATGATAGAGGAGTGGGGGTGAGTCAGCAGTTTCTCTTGTTGAAGATGAGTAAATTTCTGGGCAATGGCTGTCCTTGTGTCATTCCCTGACTGCCACTTCAGGAAGACTGATGACAGCCAGATCTTCACATTTTATTGTGTCTATGTTTGTAGTCAGCATCATCACTTGCAGCTATGGGAGCAATTTTCATGCCCAAAGGTTTTGTCTACACTAAAGACATAGTATGAAATTTGAAAGAGAACCACCATAAACCAATCCCAGGATGTTAAACAGTGGATCAACATCCCCCATCTAGAAAATGAGCATGAAAGTGGAACCAAGGGGGCGTGGCCACGGAGCCGATGAGGGACGACGCCTGAGCTCGGAGCTCCGCGCCGACCCCATCATAATCCTGAGAAGCGGGCATGTAACCGAGCCCTCGAGCGAGCTGTAGACTGGTGGTAATAGCGTCAGCGCCCGGTGATAACGGCGAGCGGCGTCGAGGCCGGCATCGTCGCGAATAATGGGAGAGAAGTGCGGCGGCCCTGACGGACCCAAGATGGCGGCAGACGAGTAGCGCCGGAACGGGAGAACGAGCAGCTGAAGTCCGTGCGGCCCCTCTGAGCCTGCATTGGTGGAGCAGACTGCTGGTTGCTGGCGGCTGTGCCGGCGTGGCTGCGGATGGTGGAGACGGCGAGCGACGGTGAGGCAGGCGTCACTGCAGAAACGCAGTGTTGAGAGAGAGACGCGAGGGCACTGAAGGCCTCAAAATGGCAGCACAGGCGTAGCCCCGAAGCTGGGGAACAGGCTGTCAGAGCCTGCGCGGCTGCTTTGACCCTGAACTGGTGTGGTGGGCCGCCGGTGGCTGGCGGCCGCGCTGGAGCGCAGAGCGGTGCCTGCTCGCAGCGAGAGAGAGCACGGCAGCGAAGCACAGGGACTGCGGTGGAGCTGCGTGGCGGTACTGCGGCTCAGGAGGTAATCGAGGTGCCCGGCAAACAGGGAGGGCGCTGGCCGCACCGCTACTGAGGCCCTGGCTGACAGGCGACACCCGGAACCGGGCGAAGGAGCTCCCGCCACAGAGGTGATTGGATGGAGTCGCAGGGGGCCGGGGCATAGACCGGGGGAGCACCGGAGGGACACGGCGGCGGAGTGCCCTACGCGGACTCAGAGAGGCCACTTGCCCCCAGCTGTGCGTGGGTGAACTGATGACTGGCCCATCACGCTGCACTGTGAGGGGGTAGGCAGTGAGGGGCGAACACCTCCGGCAAGCTGTGCAGTCCCCTGGTGAGGGAAAGGGCACTACAGTGACTGAGTGAGCCCCTATTTCAACAGTAGAAGAAGCAGAGGGGAGACCTGAGCGGTAGCGAGGACTGCGGTGCTGCCCCAACGAGAGAGAGGTTGGAAGACGGTTACCTGGAGTAGCCTACCGGACTCCGGCCCTTGCAGCTGGGACGCAACCGTGAAGTGTATGGACCCCGGCCCGAGCGCGGGTTCTCAGAGATACTTGCAGTATGGCCGGTGGGGTGAGGCAGAGGGGCACCTGAAAGAACGGAGACACAGCTAAGGCAACTGGCACGGGCGAGGGAGACTGGACCGGCGCTAGTCTATGCAGGGAAGGCATGGATGGCGAGATTGTACCCCTAGCTACAACGTGGGACGTGATCTGGGCGGAGTAGGGGTTGCAGAGGAAACCTGAACGAGGAACCGCACAGAGGGTTCGCTGCACGGCGCCTGGAAGACCCCATTGGGTGCAGTGTGCGGACCGTAGAACTGTGTGCAGGGCTATCCAGAAGGGCGTGGAGAGAAGTAGGCACACCACCACGCGAACGCAGAGCGCTCTGATTGACCCTGTAGTGGACGCGATTCCTGGGACAGTGCTGGGTGTCTCCCTGGCACCGCATTCTTGCCACTCGCGCCATGGGGAAGCCAAAGGGGAAGACGGGCGGAGTGACCCCTGACCGTGACGAAGATGAAAGCGTACTGACCACCCAGGGGGAGCCAACGCACACTGCTGAGGGGATGCAGCAAAAGCAGGTGGATCAAATCCTGAAAGCCATAGCAGACTCCAAGGAGACCCTGCAGCAGGATATAGCGCATGTGGCGCAGGGATTGGGTCTGTTGAGAGCTGATCACGCTAAACTCGCAGATAGGGTGAAACAATCGGAAACCACATTGGAGACCCTGGTACCCACGCAAAAAGAGATGGCAGCCAACTTGGAGGATGTACAGCAGTGGTTGCGGACCTTAGAACGCAGGGCGGAAGATGCCGAAGGCCGGAACCGCAGGAACAATATTCGGGTGGTGGGATTGCCTGAAGGAATGGAAGGCGACAACATGGTGCACTACCTGGAGAACTGGCTGCGGCAAGAGGTAGCAACTGAGGGGCTGACGTCATTCTACACCTTGGAACGTGCACACAGAGTACCCTCGAGGCCGTTAACCCCCAGGCGCCCTCCCCGGCCGGTGGTGGCCAGGTTGCTCCACTATAAGGATAGAGACATACTGTTGAATAAGGCACGGACCATGGGCCCCTACACAGTGGGCAACAGCAAAGTAACGCTCTTCCCTGATTACACGCTTGAAGTGCAGCGCCGACGCACCTCGTTTTTAGAAGTTAAGAAAGCGCTGCGAGCTGAAAGTATACAATATTCACTAATGTTCCCGGTGCGCCTCAAAATAGTATTGGATGGAAGGACAATTTTCCATGACAACCCAGAAGAAGCCTGGACTTGGTTGGAGCTGTATAAGGCAGGAACGGGGGATACGGGCCGCGCCGTGAGGGAGCGGCGAGAGGACCCGCGACCACGCCGCTCTCGGAGGATCCGACGACGCCGATCAGCAGCACGGAAGCCGTCGGAGTCGCAAACTGAAAAGGAACGCATGGCTGCTCTGCGAGCGGTCACATCCATCTCACGAGAACAGACACAGACATCACTGGCGGCGACGGGATCTGAGAAGGGGTCGTCACGATCGGACTCCGAGGTGTCTGCGGCGGGCAGTGAGCAACTGCCGCACGTGACTGCTGGGACAGCAGATGAGATTGTGGACGCATAACGAGATGACACCCCGGAAACGAGAGACAGGTTTGGGGAGAAACTAGAGTGCCGGCTAATGGTGTTTCTCCTGCTGACACTGATGAGTGCACACGGGGGGAGGAAGGGGATTGTTTAATTGGGTCACTGATTGCCGAAATAGCCCTACTACATTGCAGCCCTGGAGGGAGCTGCCCATTTCAACTGGGGTCGGGCGCCTGGGAGGGAGAAGGATACTGAGTACCTCACTAGCAGACCCGGGCCGTCCCCCCTGCGTTTGCGTGGGTAACGCTCCCAGAGTTCGCTGTTAGAGCGGTTTGGTTACTGGTTTGGATGGGTACTAATGTTGTAGCGCCTGTTCTGGGGGAGGGTGCAAGGGGGGGGAGTTTGGAGCATGGGTAGGGTAGTTAGGGCCACCGGTGTATTAAGGAACGGGGGGACGGAAAGGAAAATCTTAGAATTGACCCATGGGGGGGTTGGATAACCTGAAATGTGTTACCTGGAATGTGAGGGGACTCCATACCATGCAGCGGCGCCACAAGGTGCACGCTTACTTAGTACGGAGGGGGACTCATATAGCACTACTCCAAGAGACGCACCTCACTAGGGAGGAGGGACTGGCGCTGAAGCGACGTTGGAGGGGGCAACTCTACTACACGACCTTCTCGGCGTTTGCCAGGGGAGCATTGATCTGGGTCAGGGCGGGGATCCCCTTCCAACTGCAGCAACACTTCACGGACCCAGACGGACGGTTTGTAGTGGTGAGGGGCCGCCTTAATGGGATAGACCTGACATTGAGTAGCGTATATGCCCCCAACGTGGATCAGGCCGCATTTCTAGACCGATTATCACAGACTATGGCGCCATACATATCGAGCTCAATGCTGATAGGGGGGGATTTCAACTCAATAGTGGATGTAGAGAAGGATAGGTCCCACCCGCCGCTTCCCGGCGCTGCTGCCCACAGACTTTCTAAAGCGCGTAGTGCATGGCAAACCAACTGGGGACTGGTGGATACCTGGCGGACCCATCACCCGGACGACCGGGACTACTCCTATTACTCTGGTCTTCACGACCTCCACGTGCGGCTTGACGCAGTGTTGTGCACCCCGGAGGTTCACGCTAAGGTAACCCATAGTGAGTACCTGTCCAGAACGATATCGGACCACAACCCGCTCTTAGTGCAGATGAGATGGGACTTGGAAAGGACGTCCATACCGACCTGGCGTTTACGACCGGAGGCGCTGGAGGATCCGGTATTCAAGGCGGACGTGGGAGAGTGTATAACACACTACTTCCAGGACAATGACGGAACGGCCACAACAAAGGCAGTAGAGTGGGATGCATTTAAGGTCGTGATTCGAGGAGCGTGCATTGCCAACCTGGTGGGGGTAAGGAAAACGCTACTCCAAGACATAGAAAAGGCAGACACCTGCCTGAGGCAGGCTGAGAGAGCCAGCCATGATGATACTGAACAGCAGGGGGCAGTCCTAGAGGCCAAAGAAGCGGTAGCGGAGCAAATGGAATGACTCAGGGCCTTTGATTATAAAAAGTACCAAGCGCGGGTGCATGCAGAGGGCGATAAGATGGGGCCGCTGCTGGCGTGGTTGGCCAGTCCTAACCCTAGGGGCTCGCCGATACTGGGGCTCAAGACACCGGCAGGTGACATGGTGCATACGCAACAGGGAATAAACGAGGTTTTCCGGGATTACTACACCGAACTCTACCGAAGTCACTCCCCTGGGGAGGACGCTGCGATAGGGGATTACCTAGCGGACTTAACACTCCCCAAGCTAGAGCAGGAGCAGGTGGACGACCTGGGGCGGGACATCACCCTAGGGGAAATCAGAGGTGCCATTAAGCATATGGCGCGGGGTAAAACACCTGGCGCAGACGGCATACCGATAGAATTTTATGCAGCGTATGTGGACTCTCTAGCCCCGCGGCTGCTGGAAGTGTACAGAGAAGCACGAACATTAAGTAGACTGCCAGTGACAACTCGAGAGGCCATTATAATCCCACTATTGAAGCCCGGAAGGGACGCATTGGAAAGGACGGCCTATCGCCCACTGTCCATGCTGACCACGGACTACAAAATATTAAGCAGGATCCTAGCGACTCGACTCCTGCCCCACATGACACATTTAGTGCATCCGGACCAGGCGGGATTCATCCCCAAACGGAATACGACGATTAATGTAAGGCGCTTGTTACGGGTCCTAGAGCAGGGAGATTGTTTGCCACGCACCGCAGCGATCCTCTCGATCGATATTGAGAAGGCCTTCGACAGCTTGGAATGGTCATTCTTGTTCCAAGTTATGCAGGTAATGGGGCTGGGGGACGCCTACATAGGATGGACCCAGATCCTATACACTATGGCAACAGCGCGGGTGCGAACTGGAAGGACAATCTCCGCTAGCTATGGGGTGGAGCGGGGAACGCGGCAGGGATGTTCGTTGTCCCCCCTGCTGTTCGCCCTAGCAATGGAGCCGCTGGCGGCGTATGCGAGATTGGGAGGGCACTACACGGGAATAGAGAGTTGTGGTGGCATGCAGTATATATCTTTATACGCGGATGATCTCCTTATGTTCCTGGCAGATACAGAGGGCGGCCTGCCGGGGGTACAGGCCTTGCTGCAGACTTTTGGGGTGATGTCGGGGCTCCAAGTGAACTGGGCAAAGACCTGCCTTTTCCCGGTGCAACGGTCAATGGAGTGCCCAGAATTGATGGGAGGTATACGATGGGAGCCCCGGTGTTTGTCCTACCTTGGGACTAAAATCTACCATATGCAAAAACAACCGTTGATGGACAGAATGCAGAACAATGTCATACATTCACCCCAGTACAGAGATCTGGGCCTAAATCCATCGTTTTTTTGCTCACCATGCCATTCCAGTTTGAACCCAGCCATATGCAAAACAGTCTTGACCCTGTGCCTCATGGGAACAGTCCAGCCCGAACTGCCAAGCCAGGTCCTCCCTGGACTGGAAACAAGCATCCTAGGACCGGTTTCAGGGTTTCACCCCTCTTCAGCCAGGATAGCTTGATTCCAGTGGCATGGAGAGCACGGGACCCACGTCTGGGCATACCCGTCCCACTCGGGGTGACAAATGCAAAAACAACAGTTGATGGACAGAATGCAGAACAATGTCATACATTCACCCCAGTACAGAGATCTGGGCCTAAATCCATTGTTTTTTGCTCACCATGCCATTCCAGTTTGAACCCAGCCATATGCAAATCAGTCTTGACCCTGTGCCTCATGGGAACAGTCCAGCCCGAACTGCCAAGCCAGGTCCTCCCTGGACTGGAAACAAGCATCCTAGGACAGGTTTCGGGGTTTCACCCCTCTTCAGCCAGGATAGCTTGATTCCAGTGGCATGGAGAGCACGGGCCTGGCAGTTCGGTCTGGACTGTTCCCATGGGGCACAGGGTCAAGACTGATTTGCATATGGCTGGGTCCAAACTGGGGTGGCGTAGTGGGCAAAAGAACAATGGATTTAACCCAGATCTTTTGACTGGGATAGAATGTTTGCATTGTCAGCATTCCGTCCATCATTTGTTTGCTGTAACACTAAAATCTACCATAGGCAGGAAGATCTGTTGGAGGGTAACATATGCCGGGCAATGAATGGGATCAAGGGGAGTATGGCCTTTTGGAGCACGCTGCCCTTATCGGTGGCTGGGCGTATAGCGTTACTGAAAATGGTTGTACTGCCTAGGCTTTTATACTACTTCCGCACATTGCCGATCTGGATTCCAGGCTGTGTTTAAAACCCTCCGCACTCTGATGGTGGGGTTTATATGGGGTGCTGGACGTCGGCGAGTGGCGCTGACCGCACTGATTCGTACACGAGCGGAGGGGGGCTGGGCAGTCCCAGACCTCGAGCTGTATTATTTGGCCGCACAGATGCAGTGGCTCACACAGGCGGTTGCCAGGGAATTCCGGGGACCGGACGGTCCACAGGATAGATGGCTACTGCGCCATGTCCTGTCGTTTATCATACTCAATCAGCGGTTGCGGCTTAGCACACTGACCCACGAAGAGCGGGCGCTCCGGCAGTGCTGGCTTCGCACCCAGAGGCAGGGAGGAATTGAGAGACCCTATGCCCCAGAGATCCCGTTGGGCATGTGTACTGCCCTGCCGCACGGGGGGATTGGACTGAATTGATTAAATGGGAAGACCTAGGAGTGCAGATGGTTGGGGATTTGTATGAAGACGGTGTCCTCCTCCCTTTTCGGGAACTACAGGAAAGGCATGGCCTCCCAAAGGGCCACTTTCTACTGCACACAGCCCTAGTGTCGGCCATACAGCGTTACTGGGGAAGAGGGCTGTCAGAGCCGCAGACTACGGCTACTTGCCAATATGTCGTAATGGCGGCGGGAACCTTCAAGGCTATAACGTGCCTGTACCGACGCCTGCTGGGCGAAGGAACTCAGCCGCTGAGTCGCTTGCAGAGGAAGTGGGCAGAGGACTTGGGCAGGGAAATTCCGTAGGCGGAGTGGACAAAAATAGTTGAACGAGCTTGGAAAAGTACACGCAATGCTAGATTTCAGTTAATCCATCACTACATACTGCATAGGGCGTATCTCACGCCTGAACCAGATCAATCGTTATTTTCAGACGGACTCAGCCGCGTGCCCTCGATGCCACTTTGAAGGGGCGGAACTCATGCACATGCTATGGAGCTGCCCTCAGCTGGGGTCATACTGGGAAGACGTGATGGAGGTGCTGAATGAGGTGACAGATAGGCACATTGAACCGGAAATGGGGGTCTGTATCCTACACTGGTTCCCGCACACGACCAAGACGAAAGTTACAAGTAAGTTTATTGATCTAGGCTTGTTATTAGCTAAGAGGGAACTGACCAGGCGATGGAAGGCTAGACAGGGACCGAATAAAGAGAACTGGAAACAGGAGTTCATTAAATGGGCAATTAGCGAGAGCACGGTCCGACTACAGCTGGCGAAAAGAGCAAATAATGACACAGCACTGGACACAGCCCGGGCATGGGAGGCATTGGTAGCACTGCTGCGGGGGCCAGTTGTGGAATCGGACGATACAGCACCACAGAGTCCGGCAGACCGGCCACCAACCATAGGGTGAAGACGGGGGGCGGCGGTACACCAGAGGCAAGCACCAGGGGTCCCCAGCAACACCAGGAATTACAAAAGATACCAGTATAGAGAGGAATCGGGCCTTCGGCCCGGACCCTCCATGGAGAAGGGTTACTTACTAAGGAGGAGAATGAGTCCGAAAGACGGACACACCGGTGGCCAGGGTTAGGGAGGGGGGAAATGATGGGAGGGCAGGGAGGGACGCATACAGAAATCAGGATGGGGAACGCCTAAGCCAAGGAATGGGAGGGGGAGTAGACTAATTGCCTCAGTATTGTATCTGTCTGAATTGCTCAATCTCCAGGCGAATCATGCCTGACAAGTGAATTAGAACGTAAAAGTGGCATTGGCGTCTCTCCGGACAGTGCGACCTGTACACGAACTAACTGGTAATGTTGCAGAGATAAATATTAACAAGTTAAGTATGTACAGATGTATGTATGTGGGAGAAAATCAATAAAATCTGTTTACAAAAAAAAAAAAATGAAAGTGGAACCAAACCACGCCTCTTTGTTCCAGTTTCAAATTATTCTTGTCCCAAGAAGGGAATGCTCAGCAGTGTACTTGAAGAGCTGTCGTGAGACCAGAGCTGAATGTAGGCAAGACAGCCAGTCTCCCAGAGATGTGGGGACATCCCCTGAGGTCTGCATAACTTGCTGGAGAAGTTTGGGGTCTGCCTAGCTGTTAGAAGCCTGCCTGCCTGGTCGGAAAGGAGAGAACCTGGCCCTGCAGAAAGAGAGACTGTCCAGGAGGAGATGTCCAGCTGTGTTCCCAGTGTGGAATACCCAGAGGAAGCTGACTACCAAGCAGGAGCATTGCTGCAACTGGCCCATGTCAAGAGAGGTTGACCAGTTTCCCATAGTGTGGAGCTCATGCTGAACTGCTTAAAAAATCTTTGAGCCAAGTAACAACATGCCATAAAACACCCCTGCAGCCAGAAAGACGGGTCCTTCCTCTGACTACATGAGGCACAACTTCGGAGGAGCTGCCACTGCCAAAGCAAGATATCTGTCCTGGCCCAGAGGCCTCAGATGCCAAAGAAGATGAGCACCCATCAGTCAGTTTGGCCCAGAGGCCACATCATGCCAAAGATGACAAGCATCCCCCAGTCTGGCATATCTCAATGGGAGTATCAACTGTCCAAGCAAAAGGAACGAGACCGCTGCCACCCACCAACCAAGCTGCATCTCTGCTAAGCAGGTAAACGCAAGGCACGGTCTCCAGAGACTGTAAGACCGTAATGTGAACAAAGATGAGCCCCAACAGGAAGACGTCCTTATCTATGAGACTCTTAGGACTAAGAACTGTTTGAACTGACGTACAAGTTGCCAATGTGGCGACCGCTTAACCTGGCCCTTGTCCCTAAACTTGCCTAAATGGAACTAGTAGGAGGGTCACCATAGGCATTGCTGGTCACCATAGAGCATGGGTACTCACAAACATTTGCCCAGGGGCCACAAAGTACGGTTTGTGGTGTGCCCGAGGGCCGCACTGATGCCAGCAGGGAGGCGGGAGGGGGCCCGGGTGGGTCATGGATTGTGTAAGGAGGTTCAAAAACATGTTAAATAAATGGGCAAACATTTATTTGCAGGTTAATAAATGCTTGCCCATTTATTTAACATCTTTTTCTAAATATTAGTGCTAGCACATAAACAGCAGATGGTGCTGCTGCTCACCAAGGGGGCCGCATTTAAAGGCCAAGAGGGCCGCAAGCGGCCCCCGGGCCGTACTTTGAGTATCCCTGCCATAGAGTATGAGAAGGGCACTGCAGGTGGCGTATTGCTTTGTAAAAAGCCTGTGATTGATATTGTTCAAACTTAAATTCATACCTCAATATAATTGTGTAGTATTCCACACTGCTGTGTTAAAGTACATGTACTAAAAAGACAAGCACAAGGCTGGGCAGTGATTTATTCTGTCTGTTGTTTGACTGCTGGGTGTTGAGTCTCTGCCCCCTCACTTACTCCCTGACAAGCCTGTGACTGCTCGCTTTCGCTACCATGAGCGCCAAGTGAAGAAAGGATGTACTTCGGTCAGTTTCCGGAACAATAGTAGGACGGACCCCAGGACACCAGTGGCAAATGACCCCAACCACCATGGTTGAAACCTAGTAGCCCCTCGCTGTCTGTGGCACCCTGACGAGTGCCCGACACTGTTGCAAAGATTTTTCACAGCATGTGTATGTGGTCTTGTCTGTTTAAAAGAAGTGTAAAATGTCACCAAATTGCTTAAATAGCATTTGGAATATAACAGGTAGCATAGATGTGTATTTACTTTTTACACCATAGACTTTCCATATTAACACAACTTGGTGGCAGTAATGGTAGTTGTACAAAATCTGCAGCACAGCTAGAACTTTTATTTAAAAAAATTTAAAGCAGATCCTTTAGGATTTTTTTGTAGCCTTTCATGACACTCCCTAAATTCTGCCTCCCTTAGTTCCTTTACTACTCTTTGCAGATAAGGCCATACTTCAAGCAGCAACAGCCAATGTTCTGCAGAAATATCTAAATGCACCAAGAGAACACATTCAAAACAAATCTAGACAAACGAAATGATGCAACTGGATCCACAAGGAAGAAGTCACTGTTATTAGATAGAGACAAAGGGGCATATTAGCAAGGGCACTATCGCCGCTTTAGCGGCACTTTTTGCCGCTAAAGCGGCGATATTCATATCGCCCTATCAGCAAACTGTCTCTAACAGCAGTTAGCGACAGTTTGCGGGCATTGGCGCCCGTTTTTACCGCTTTGCATGTCAGCGATATTTATCGCTAATGACATGCAAAGTGGGCGTTCCCGACGAACAAACCTGGGAAACACCCGCTAACAGGCCTATCGCCTATTAGCAAGGTGGCCATGGCCCCAGTTAGCGACGTGAAAAGTCGCGCTAACCGGGGTCATCGCCATTTATTTAACACCTGCAATTAGAAGGTGTTAGCCATACCTAACAAGGGGGTGGATTATGCTGATACGACCACAGGGTCGTATCAGCAAGGTGTTCTCCCTTCTCCATGCAACATCGCTGGTTTTTCAGCGATGTTGGCCCATTTCCCCGCTATCGCTGGAATATTCATCGCCATAGCGCTAATTGTTGCTAATACAGCGTTAGCGTGGCGATATATTCCAGCGATAGCCGGCGATAAAAAAAATCACGCTAAGCAGGGTTAGCGATGATTATTGCCTCTTCTTGCTAATATGCCCCAAAATGTTAAGTGTGCAAGACTTCACTCTGTCGGTCTCACAAAACGTAACTTGGAAAGCCCATGTATTCCTGGCAATACGGAACAGAGGACAGGGGCAGTAGCTGCTTTTGAGATACATTGGTAAGAGAATAGAACCAAAATGTTACACTTTTACAAAAGGAGAGGGGAAGGTGGCCTTTCCCACAAAGGGAAATTATCGGATGTGGAAATAATACTGTTGTGCCCAAGACAGAGCCGACTTAAAGAGGTACATTATCTAAAGCCACAACAGCGGCCCTCGTAGCAGCTCAGGAACAGGTTAGCGCTTCAGTCCAGTGTAAAACCAAAAGAAATAATGTAGTAAACAATGTTTCAAATGAAGAAAGACTCCTTAGAAACAAAATTAGAATAGAATTTAGAAAAAGCAATGAAAGAAACGAATTTTACTCTCATCTTCAAAGTAGCACGTGCTTGGAAAGGGCCTTGTGACCACGTGTGAAGAAACAATTCCGGCAAAACTTTTTTAAGGTATGTTGTTATGTTATGTGGGTTTCTCGCTCTACCACAGGCTCGCTTACTACCTGGTCTCCTAGCGCTTTGGTGCAAGTACTACCTAGGGTTGTAGATGCGCCCACGGAGCGTGGGTTCCATGGCAGCCTCTCCGTGGATGTCCTAGTTGTTGCTGAAATCCAAATGAGTTGCTTCAGAGCTTACCTGCCTGGCCTTTAAATACCCTAACACCATTTACCTTCAAGATTTTGACGTAATAGAGATAGCCACAGTGGTGACCAAGGTGAGACACAGAGATGCACTGCATGGGAAAAGCATCCTCAGCGGACTAAGGTGGTGACAGCAGGAGGGGGCGTGGCTTACCATCATGGCCTTGTAGTTGTGTTTTAACAGAGCTCCGCGCGGCGGCCCAATCTACGGCACAATCCTGAAGCATTCTGCTCCATTTATGCCCTACAAACGGTTTCCTTGGGACCCCACACAACTGTACGAGCAATCGCGACCTCCAAGAACCCTGCGACCGCTGAAACAAAGACCCGGCCTCAGAGGGGAGTCGCCGCCATCTTGATTGCCGGAGGCGCGACTAGGGCCGAAACGATCGGATACGTGACCCGCCCGGGGCCTGTCACTGAGGCAAAGACACTCCGTGGCCTCAGAAGAGAGCAGGCATTGGCCGTGTGCTGGTAGGAGGCCGAGCTGCAACCGTCGCGTGGTGCACGGCGCAATGCTCTGCCCCGTAACAGGGATCCGACCCTGGGACGCGGGGCCTCGGACGGAGAACTTTGGGGAAGGGGCTGCCCCTGGGACCTAATCGCCGCTGGAGGTGACCTGGGACTTGGGAGGCAGAGTGGGCTGTGACCGCCTCCCCCTCACATCAGTGGGGGGGCCACTTGCTTGCTGGCCTCCGGAGGGGGTGAGACACCTGAAAAGGAACCAGGCCACAAACGCTGCCTTGCACCAACGCGCCCGGGGTGAAAAAGAGGAATCCGCCCTGGTGATTGACCGTGACCTCAGGGGCTTGGAAGGCGAGATAAATTGAGAAGGTGACGCCTGGGCCCAAGGAAGCAGAGGTGAGAGCGCACGGGGCCCGGAGGAGTGCCCCTTGGGAGTCAAACGGGGGCTGCAGTGGGTCCAGCTTGAGCTGCACGTCCAGGGAACAGAGAGACCTCTGACAAGGGAATCGACTGCGCCCTATGGGACTTGCGAGGTGAGAAGAGCTGAGGGACAGTAGCCTGGGGCCAATACAGCAGGAATAAGAACACACGGGGATCAGAGAGGAAGCACCCCTGGTAGACAAGCGTGGGGGGTGGCAGTGGGACCGCTGCGAGACAGCGCGACGCAGTACCCAGTCAAATTCTGCCCTGAGGACCTAGTGATCCGGACCCCTCGTGGGGACCCATGGGAGGGGGCCACTCTGAAGAATCGTCCGGAAAGGCAGTGAGGCCCGGACTCAGGTGAGCTTAGAAGTAGACGGACCAAAGCTCCTGGGTACAGATCCCCTGGGTGAATCACCCACCTGGAGGTGTCCCACATGATAGTAGACGACACACTACGCCGGTAACCATGGGGAAGGATAAAGCAGCGAAACCGCAAACGAACAAAATTTCGAATTATGCTCAGCCCCTGTCCCACGGCCCTGATGCTGGGGAGGAGGACCCTGCGTGGGGGAAGGGGACTGTTGAACGGACCGTTGAGGACTCTCCTACACTAACGGATGTCATCCAAGCTATCCAATCAACGCAGTGGCCATAGATGTTAAATTATTGTGTTGCGATCTGCGGAAAGTCTCTGATAGAGTGACCGTCAATGAGAAAGAAATGGACGCTTTAAAGACAGAGGTGAAAAATCTTAGTGCCACAGTAGTGGAACTTAAGCGACAGGTTATAAAGCTGGATGACAGGACAGAGGATTCAGAAGGAAGGTCGAGGAGAGGGAACCTGAGTTTCGTTGGGTTCCCTGAAAAAGCTGAGGGTCCCTCCACAGAACTCTTCGTCGAAGAATGGATAACACACGAAATGGCCCCAAAAAAGTTGTCTAAGTTCTTCAGTATTGAAAGAGCGCACAGAGCAATGATGGCACCCCCTAGACCCAGAGCGCCTCCTCGAGCTATCATTGCGAAGCACTTCAATTTTATGGACAGAGATCACCTCCTTCAGCTCTCACGTAGTGGAAGACGTTTTTTCTTTGAGGGACATTCCATTTCGGTGTACCCCGATTACACCCAAAGAGTGCAGAAACAAAGGAAGACCTTCATTGCAGTCAAACGGAGACTGCGAGATCTAAACTTAAAATACAGCCTTATGTTCCCAGCTAAGCTCGGGGTGGAAAATGAAGGCTGCGCATTGTTTTTCTTCTCAGCGGAAGAGGCGAGTGACTGGCTAGATACCAGAGCTTCGGAGGGGAGACGTCTGGTGCCTTCCACGGCCTCCACTGGAGCAACAACAACAACAAAAACGCCACTACAGGGATGTAGGCATCCTACACGCCAGCCACAAACCAAGAGGACAACGAGCTTGGGTCGAATTACAGTCCTACAAGATGGCACGCTACAGGCCTCGGACACAGAGACAGACCCGGACTCCGTGGAGATGACGCCGAACCTAGAGGCTGGGTCTGGTGATCCAGGCAGCGGACACGAATAAACACTGAATGCTAAATGCCTGAGAGATAATCTGTACAGATAAGTTCAGTCAGTAACTATATCCTGGTGGGGTCCCTAAGAGCCTTGTAAGTGGGGATCGCATGAGTAGATTCCTTGGTCTCTTTTTAATCCTCTTCTGATTGTATATGTGGAATATCATGCTGATCATTATTCATAATAGGGGCATGGGCAACCGCAGGAGTAGCGATGCCCCCTAACAGAGTCCAGGCCTGCCTGGGAAGCTTGAGAGCAATCTTGCACCCTGGCGTAGCCAGTTCTCTAGCACAGCACTCGATAGATATCACTACTTGCTCATTAGACGAGGCCGGACTAGGTTCCGGCCCTTGGACAATTATGCCTAAGATGTTAAAATGTTTTCTGAGAGGGAAGGGGGGTGGAATGGGGTGGTATGTGCTGCTTTTTCTATGGGTCGCAAAATACACATTGGAATTCACACATCTGCCCATGGGGTGGGAAGTCAGTTGGGTTTGTTCAGTTTCAAAAGTTTTTTCAGTTTGTTGGGGAATCTTTAGGGTCGCGCTGGATTGCATTATGTCACACAAACTAACGGGTCGTAAGGTCGGACCTATAGGGGAAAGGGTGGAAGAATTAAGTCACACACAGGAAAACAACCATGCCAGTGCAAACACTGAAGATACTTAATTGGAATGTTCGGGGAATGGCCGGCCTACAAAAACGCCGCAAAGTGCACGCATTTCTAAAGCAGTATAGAACAGCAATTGCGGGGCTTCAAGAAATGCATATATGGGGGAATACCATATCTAGCATACGGAAAAGATGGCAGGTCAGCTGTACGCCACCTCGTACTGAGGCTTTGCACGAGGGGCACTAGTGTGGGTGGCACCGGGAGTCCCCTTCCAACACCTGCATCATGTCATGGACCCAGACGGGAGGTATGTCATTTTATTCAGGAGGTGGGAAGGCAGGGAGATTTGTATTGTTTATGCCCCTAATTCGGACTGCCGCGATTTGTTTTCCATCAATCCATAAGGCGGCGACACCATACATGAGTGCAGAACGTATTCTTTTTGGGGACTTTAATTGCATCTTCGATGTGGAATTAGACAGAGAACCCCCTAGAGATAATACCAAACCTCGCATGTCGAGATCACTTAATACCATTCTGCAGGGCATGCAACTCAGAGACGAATGGAGGGCGCGTAATCCAACCCAAAGAGAGTTTTCCTATAACACTCCAGCTTCTAACACATTTACTCGAATTGAATATTGCTGTCTCTCACCTGGCCTCTCCGCTACCACGGAGGGAATATCCTACTTACCACGATATCTTTCTGATCATGCACCACTACTTACTCTGAAAAGCGGACCGGGTCGGCCGGCCATTCCGCTCTAGCGACTTAGGGCTGAAGCACTTACAGACCCCCCATATGCACAGACAGTAATGGAGGCTTTACAACATTACTTTGAAGATAACTGGGGATCGACAGCTAATAGATCGACAGAGTAGGAGGCCATGAAGGTGGTCCTAAGGGGGGGTTTGCATGCGGACCACTTATGGGGTACAACACCAGCTCAGAAACGATATCACAACTCTAGTAACGCAGCTTAAGACTCTGGACGATACTCTATATAGGACGCCTACTGGTGCGGCCGAATGGACGCGGGTCCGCGGAGAGTTACTAGATGCCTGGACCAGACTAGAAAAACACAGGTATACTACCTATAGACAAAGATTGCACATGGAGGGGGGGACGTCCCGGGAGCGCTCCTAGCAAGATTGATTAGGACAGAGAAGGAGCATAAACCTATCCTACAACTCCGAAATGGTGAAGGGAACATAATATATACACAAGACGTGATTCTAAAGGAATTCGCGACCCATTTACAACACACATGTAAAACTGACATCCAGGTTAGACCACATGCACTGCAGGAATTTATTGATGGGCTGACGCTTCCCACTCTGGGAGAGGACGATGCCGAGGGTCTAGGGGCACCGATTTCCAGGGAGGAAGTGCTTGCATCGATTAAAAGGCTGAAACCAGAGAAGTGCTCCGGAAGTGATGGGCTCCCAGCGGAGTTCTATCAGAAATTTGCCCCGCATCTGGCTACCCACCTTCTTGAGGTTTAAACAACAGAGCACAGCACAACAAACAGTTCTAACTGACTATGTTGTCAGTAAAAAATTTAATTTTCAAAAATTGCAGTTATAGAACAAACAGTATGACAAAGTCTATATCATAAGTGGATCAGTTCTTGATATGTTGACACGTAGATGAGGCTTACATACAGCCGACACGTGTTTCGTCGTAAGACGATTTTCTCAAGGCTCAGTTTTAGTACAGATAGTGTCCAAATACGAGAACAAAATCAATTTGAACACCCTTTTCTTATAGTTCTAAGGGGTTTGGGGATGTCACTCCATTCCATAAGTATCCATGAAATGCAATGTTTATCGCCAAGTTATAAAGATAGTCACTCCTACCAGCAGGAGAGCTAGAAAACTCGTTATAGTAGACGAGAAGAGGCAGTGTATCGGGCCTCTAAGAAGACAAATGTCTTCCTTAACAGTCCATGTGCGTGTTACTTTATCAAATGAGAGCAGGGAGTAACGCGTTTAGGGTGGAGAGGTGTGGTGCAGCGGCCAGGGCAGCTGACTTCGGAGCACAGGGTTCACGGTTCGATCCCCGGCTCTGGCGGCAGCTCAGCTCAGCACCATGTGACTCTGGGCAATAGCTCACTTAATTTTCACTCCGGCCCCCAGCGCCTTGAGACCCGTAAGGGTGAGTAGCTGCGCTATATAAAAACGGACTTTTTTTATTCAGCAGGCCTTCGACTCTGTTGAATGGAGTTACATGTGGACAGTGCTCAGAATGATGGGACTAGGGGAAAAGTATATAGCATGGATGAAAATACTATACACTAGACCTACAGCTAGGGTGCGCCTACGGGGTCAGGTATCGGATAGCTTCGAACTACAGAGGGGTACCCGACAGGGGTGCCCCTTGTCTCCACTTCTATTCGCTCTCACGATGGAGTCCCTGGCGATTACTCTCAGAATTGGGATGGAGAGGTGGGGGATCCATTTGGGGAATGTTAAACACGTGGTGTCTATATACGCCAGCGACACGCTTGTATACCTTCGGCATCCTGAAGAGGCAGTACCAGTGCTTCTCAGGGAGCTGTCTAGATTCGAGGAGGTATCAGGAGTGCACCTCAATCCAGGGAAATCTAAGCTCTTCCCCATGGGACGCCTGGTCGATAAGGAAGAAAACGAACTACCCCAGGTGGGAATGCATTGGGTCAGAGATGAAGTAAGGTATCTGGGGATTGAGCTAGCGCATACACAGGCGGCCTACTTGGAGAGAAATGTGGGGAGGTGTGCGGAGGGCATCCAAAAATTTATTGTTTTCTGGAGGGAACTACCACTGTCACTGATGGGTAAAGTGGCACTGACAAAAATGGTAATTCTACCACGCTGTCTGTCGATTGTTTTCTGGAGGGAACTACCACTGTCACTGATGGGTAAAGTGGCACTGACAAAAATGGTAATTCTACCACGCTGTCTGTATGTCATGCAAAATTCACTTTACCAAATACCACAGGCGTATTTTTGACATCTGGAACGCCTACTGGTGGATCTACTGTGGGGATCCAAAAGGAAAAGAGTAAAATTAGACACCTTGCAGAGGAAATGGGATCGGGGGGGCTTGAGGTCCCTTGGCTGGAACTCTGTTATATGGCGGCGCAGCTCCAGCATGCGGTGCACTGGCTGGACGAGCATGATAATTGGGAGAAGCGGTTAGTGGTGGGCACGCATCGAGCGGGTCCCTGTCCCTGAGCTCCTCATGTTGGGGTCGGGGTGCCTGAACGGATCCCATACATTGTTTGACATGTGGCCACAATTTGGGAAGTTGCAGTCAAAACTGTGGTGAAAAGGGCACCTTATGCCCCGGAAGCCCCGCTGTGGGCCGTGCTACCATTTAAACGGATAGGTCAAATTATGTCAATAACTAAATGGACAGACGGGGGCTGCAGCACAATGGGAGATCTATATGCCGCCCAACGATTCCTTACTAGGGAGGAGGCGGAGTCCACGTTTGAGCTAGGCAAGGGGCAATATCTTCAATACGCAAAGATCTCGGCGGTGGCCTGTGAATTGTGGTCGGCATTTCCACAAGAGCCACCCACAACGGCAACCCTACAGTCAATTTCCACTCTGGTGGAAGGACGTAGACTGATTTCACACATTTATAAAGCGCTTAGAAGGGACCTCCCTGTTGGCCCCCTTCCAGTTCACACTAAATGGGACACTATACTAGATGAACCCTTAACAGAGACAGAGTGGAGGAGGGTGCATGAGGGGGTCAAACAAATTCGCTCCAACGCTAGATTTAAACTTACACAATATAACATTGTACATGAAACCTACTTGACCCAGCGGGTGCTACACAAAATATACCTGGACTGCCCTGCCCACTGTCCTAAATGTAGGTATACCGACGCCCATTTATGCACATGACATGGGATTGCCCGGAGCTGACATCTTATTGGGGGAAGGTGATAGACTGCTTACAAAAAAGTTACGGGATGGACGATACCACACTCCGTTTTGGAGGTACTATTGAGACTCCTTCCTAAACCCAAAGCTAAAAAACTTACAAGGAAATTTCTCCAGTTGGGGCTAGTATTAGCCAAACGAAGAATAGCAATTAGATGCATGAGTTTGGAACCCCCCACGGTAGAAAGTTGGGCCAAAGATTTGAGGGAATGGGCAACAGCGGAGCTAATCCGAATGAAAAGAGTCGGAAGAGATAAAAAACTAGAAGACGATGCGAGGGCCTGGTACACCATGATAACAGACATCCCAATGAGAGGGGTCCTTCTTTCAGAGGAGACGGAGGGGTCACAGACCGCTCTAGATGGTTCAGGGATAGCAGTAATACACGGAAGTCCCCAGGTGCCCTGGAATGAAGTAGACACACAAAACCTATAAGAAGAGGTCCGACTCTTAGGACCCGGAACTGATAAGGTACGCCTAACACGGCCCTGGGGGGGTCAGGGGGGATACGATAAGGGTTAAGATTTGTATATTCAGGAAAATGTTGCCTACATCCAGGATCTGCAATGCGCTCTAACATTGTAAGGTTGATATTGTGAATAAGTCCTGCTTTCGGAAGGAATGTACTGCAATTATTGTTATAATTGTTTGAGATGTATAACCTCTGTTATGATCTTTCTGCGATTTTTGGAAATGTTAATGAATAAAATAAAAATTAAAAAAAGGTGGTGACAGCAGGAGATAGCCTGATGGCTGAAGACTTCAAGGAGAAACGCTAGGCAGGTCTCGGGTAAGGATGCCTCCCCTCCTAGACACAGGCAGAGGAGTGTGTAGCAGCTTTAGGAGCTGTAGTGTACAAATCAGCACACTTGGGGGGTTGTTGAAGTACAGTGCGGCAGAGTCTGCCGGATTTGGATATGGAGGGCCTACTTTTCCCCATGTATGTGCATTGGATGGCCACCATCTTGAAATCAAATAGAATGGACATACAGTTCATATAAAGACATGGTAAGGACTCTGGAACAATGAGAAAACCTTAGTGTCACATCATCAAAGCATGAGGTGAAGAGGTCGGGGGGGGATAAGAGCGTGCGGGCAACCTAAAGATCTATCTCTACTCCAGTACCCAGGAAGAATTATGAGCTACCAACATCTAATACCTATTTCGTAATATACCTTGGAGCATACAGGAACTCCTTCCAAGAAGACACAATATCCATGAAGCAATACTGGGATCACAGAAGCCTAACATTCTTCAAACCTAGGGAAGAGCATGCTCTAGAGATAACTTCTGTAAAAGGTTTCCACATCACACTTTACTTAGCATAGTGATGGGAGTGGATGTGTTCCAAAAGATTGTGCAGTTGCCTACTGGAGTAAATGGGAACCTGAATAAGTTAAATTAAGGAGTTTCGAATCTGGATGCCAAGTGGAACAGTTGGAGAGCAGAATTACGCTCTTGAAAATAGTCATCGGCTAGGGTAGAGGTTGTGTAATAAGAGTACAACCATACAGCATTGATGGCACAACATCAGCCTGTTGCAACATTAAGACCACGAGATTGTGAGCCACAGCATCATGGTGACAACTAGCTTATGGACTACAACATTGTCTAAAGGAAATAGCAAAAATTAATGAAGGGAATTAAATTAAGAGCGAGTAAGGGTTAATTTGAAATAATTAAGTGATTAAAAAAAACTAAGTGTAACTCATTTAAATAAAAGAAAACGTGATAGTGCAAAAGAGTAGAAGGGATGGCAGGGGGAGTTCCTCTGCAAGATGTAAAGGTTAATTAAAAGAAATTGGCTATTTTTTTTAATCAAATACTACCTTTTGTAATACAATTAAATGTACGGTTGTAGGGGAATCTCTCACCCCATGAAGAAATATTATTTGGATATTCTATTTTTTAACAGGTCATTCAGTTTCCTTTAAAAAATGTAAAATAACTAATAGTCTGAATACACTGGAAAAATGTGAATATTTACCGAACTAAATAAAATAATAATTAAAGAATTGAATGTTAATAATCAGTGTAGGATTCAAATTAGTATAAAAATAAAGTATGTTACACTAAAGTCACTTAGGTTTAGACTTAGTATTATGGTTATGTTAAAGACAATTAATAAATTGAAATGAAGTAGAAAAAGCAAGTGAAAGAGTTAATGCAAGGGGTAGTGTGAGAAGTTGGCCTGGTATATGCTGTCCACTAGTTAAAGTGGACACCTTGCACCAGTACAATTCGACTCTTATGGTAGATAGGTTTAAGACAACCTTTTAAAGAAAGCTATCCTAGTGGTAGCTGTGGAGAGCAGCCTTCAGGCTAAGTCTTGGAGGAATGTAAAGCAGCTTGTTTTACCACACAATCTCTTGAATCACCAAATGAAAAGACACCACACCGGTATATATATCAAATATATATGTATTTATTAATAAACACTCTATACTAATCTCTTGTGAGATTAGAAGTCAGGAACATATGCACAAATCAACGTTTCACAACAAATTGAGCACAAATATGGCTGGGGCCCTAGGGGCGTACCAGACCATATACTAAAAAAGAGACTTAAGAACAACGACTTGCAAAGGGACAAGGCCCAGGGCCTTCAGAAGTGCTGGGGCCTCGCGAAACCACCCAAGGCAGGTAAGTAAAGGACCCACGGGGGACGCGTGCAGTGAGGGAACACAGGCGCGGGTCGCCGTAGACTTCAATGGGGCAAGTCGCGGTTGGAAATTAAGAGTTTAAGGGCACTTCGGGAGTAGCTACAAGCAAGTCCCTTACAGGGTAAGTAGTTCTAGGGCCAACACCGACAGGAGCACCGTAGTGCTGGAGTTACCTCACCCAGGGAAGCCGGGTGCATAGGTGTCCTTTGGTGTCGGGTCGCGGCGTCGTTTTCAATGGGAGCCAATGAAGACTTGCTGCTTGTGAAGCCAGAAGAAGTGTCCGGTGGAATCCAAGCCTGGATTCGAAAGGAGGAAGACTTGAAAGCAGAGGGGACAGTGTTCAAAGTCACTTGGCAGTGACCCGGGGCAAGGAAGATGAATGCCCACCGTCGTTGACAGATTCAGGTCGTTCACGGGTGTCTTGACTCTTCGGCCACGAGGTCCAGGAGGCGTCGAGGACGACCAAGAGCTGGATTCAGCGTGTCCCACGAAGTCTGCAGCTGACTGCGGTGTCGGCGACCCGATTGGAGCCAACAAGCCTTGGTAGCAGCAAGTCTCGTGGAAAGAACAAAAAGTCAATGGTGCAGACCAGCAAGGTCTGGGGGACTCACCCAGCGAGGGTAAGTCAGGGCGAGCCTGGAGCAACCAGGGGAGCCCTTTGGATTTGTAGAAAAATCTTCAGGGGACCCACAAGCCGGCTGACAAGGGATCGCAAAGACGCCTTGGGAGGATTCCTTCAACAGGGGCCCACGGTCACTCGGGACGGGGTAGGCCTCTGATCTTGGGAGGGATCTCTGCTAGAGGCTGGGACCACACGTGGTCCAAAGCACAGGTTCGTAGAATGTCGTGAAGGGGTTGCACTCGAAAATAGTGCACGGTACCCAGGGACTGCGGTTCCTCGTCACTCGTGGGGTCCACTTGCCTCAGCTTCGCTGGGGACTCACGATGGCCTTGGAGAAGTCAGGAAATCCTCTTCCTGGGCTGCAGGGACTTCGGGCTCCGGCGGGAGCGGCGTAGTTTGCGACCGTCGTTGCAGTTTTTGGTGCCTGCCAAGCAGGGGAGTCACTCCTTGACTCCAAGGGAGATTCTTCAGTCTTCCAGAGGTAGTGGAACGTCGAAGGTCCGGGATTCTTCTTTAGAGCGTCGTCCAGGGATATCTAGTTTGCAATGGCAAGGGTTCCCTATCTTATACTAAAAGAAAGGGAGGGACTAGCTCTATGACCCCACCTATGGGAGGGTCAGGGGAGTAGGTGGCTACACCCACTTCCCTTTGTCCAGTTTCGCGCCAGAGCAGGGGCAGGTAGCCCCTGAGCTGATTTGAACTGGCATATGCACAGAGGAGCCTTCTGCTCCCCCAGTGCAGGACTTCAAAGCACTCTAGGAGTGCACCCACCCAGCCCCAATACACTAAACCCTGTCTGGGAGGTGGTCACACCTCCCTGTGACAGGATACCTATTGTTGGGCCTCCTCCACTGCGAGTTTCGTTCATCAGCAGGAGGGCAGCCAAGTGTCTGTGACTGGTGGCATCCATTTTGTGATGCCAGGGCTCTTCAGGATTCTACCGCGTTTCCACAGTAGGTACATGTCTATCCCTCTCGAAGGGTGGGATCATACTCCCACACCAGTTACTGGTGTGGGGGTATGATTCCAAAGTGTTTGACACCAAACACGACATGTTTTGATGCAGCCATTCCAAAGTTAGGATTAACCGCGAGGTTATAATGCACTTAAGAGTATATGGTTTGACCGCATTCACAAACAGCCCCAGAGAATGGACTCTGAGAGCTGCAGAGGGGCCCTGCTCAGGCAGAGGCACCCTCTCACATAGAAACTAAGCACCCTGCCCTCAGGATTGATAGGGCCTGCCTTAGGGGTGACTGATAGGTTTAAATGTGTGTGCAGGGGAGATATAGGGAACCTATATCTCAGTGAGGGGTGCTAGCACCTCCTCACCCAGGCTGCAGTAGCAGGCCTGTGGTGTCAGATTTAGTCTGCTTCCCAGGGGTGGCATAATACATGCTTCAGCCCCTGGTAGGCCTGTGAAGTACCTATGCCCTTGGTACCTAAGGTACCATATACTAGGGACTCATAAGGTACCACAGTATCCAATCACTAGTGCACCTAGAGTGCACTCCAAGTCGTTTAGAGAGAACAGAGAGGCTGGGGCCCTGATTGGCAGGGTCCCAGCCAGACTATAGCCAGAAACCAGTGTAAACATCAGAAAAAAAGTGGGGGCAACATAAGAGGCAGATCCTACTCTCCTACAGGTAGGTTAAGATTGAATAATAATTTACTCTAATAAAAATACAATCAATAAATAGTTAAATTTAGGGTTAGGATTTTAGATAGAATAAGGACAATAAATGAAATAAAAAAACGCAATCATAATAAATTTAACATGAAAGTAAATATAGGGCTAGGTAAAGGATAATAAATGAATAAACTAATATTTAACATACAAAGACGAAAAGGGTTAAAATTATACTTAGGAAACAAGCATCTAAAAATTATAATAATAAAAAAACTCATTCAAATAAGTTGAAGTAGATGTAGGATCAGTGTATTAGGGTCGAGGTTGTGATTAAATGCATACAGAGGACTTGTTTCGCATCAAACGGAAACATAAAGTGGTGCTGCAAAACCAACTCAAACCAAATGAATATCTTATGAGAGAAAACTCCTGTTTCCTTTGTTTTTCTGCTCATCATGTTTATGTTCTCTTGCAGTGTATGTACTTTCTGAGTATTCCACAATAAAAAGTCCTATTCACTATGTGAGACCAGAACCTCTGCTGGGAAGATGTTTCTAGTTCTGCCTCCCAAATTTTAAAAATCATTTTCCAGTGGTTGAAAGGTCTTGCTTTGCTGTCCTTTCTCTGGCTGAGGTCTAGGAATAGCTGGGCTCTGGAGTCTAGATTAGAAGCCCCGTTTATCTACCTTTCTTTTCTTCATGACTGCTGCCAAGACCCGCTTCCCTCTCCGGTTCATCTTTTAAGCAGGTCATACGTCCTTTGGAGGGTGTCAAGGGAACTTGTAGGTTGTCCCTCATTCTGCAGTGGTGAGGAGCTCTAACAGGAGCTCTGCTCCCCTATATTCAAAGTGTCCTAAATACCTGGCTATGCAAAGGCCAATTGTATTTATTTATTTAACAGTTTTGTATAAACATTGGGGTGTCCTTTCTGATCCCCGAAGGGGATGCCACGATTGAAATGTTCCTAGACGTTAGGTGGGAGATGACTTACGTATAGCAGTGTAAGCTGCAACTACCATAAACATATAATGCACCAGTACTTAATTTGAGCCGGTGGTTGTTGGTATGACCCATCGGCACAAATTTTTGGGTAGCAGCACTTATTTTTCCTTAACAGACTTTGATCCAGAGCAAGAGAAAGAAAAACACAAAATGGGGGAAGAAGGAAGACAGAAAAGCAGTGACTAAGGGAGAAAGCAAGGATGAAAAAGAACGTGCATATAACAGACAGTAAACCCTGGGCACCACAAGTAGATGGTTGGATGTTGAAAGATGACCGCTGTGATACTTCTTTACATGTTTTTCTTATGAAATAACAAAACATTTATTTAAAACACGAAAGAAAAATGTTGGAAGTCAAGATTTATTTGCTTCATTAATTTCTGATGACGTGTTAGCCATGTGTATAAATATACTTCTTTAGTTCTGTCTTTTCTGAAGCACCGCTGGATGCCTTGCAGCCACTTCACAGCACTTGAAAGCCTTTGGGTGAAATAGGTGAAGGTAGTATTTCCAGCAGGGCGTTGGCTGCTAACCTATCAGGGTGGACGGATGGGGAAGAGGCGTCCTTTCTTCATTGTAGGGTTACTTGGAATCCAATATGTGAATGGGGGTAGGTGGTCTAGTCCCTTTGTGACTGGGTTGGTAGGTGTGGTGGTCCCGAAAGTGGCTTGATAGCAAGGGTGCACCTTTTAAAGATGCCTAATTTCAGGGCTTTCTTCAAATCTCAGAATTGAGGTTGCTTACTCGGGAGTGGGTTCAGGGCTTTCCAGAATGATGAGCCTAGTGGTCATATTGGTCGTCCTCCTACTTCTTTCAACTTAATCTGGCCTGGGAGAAGAGATTCACGTTCCCGACCTGAGGCTGCGTTCTGAGATGCATCAGGGTAACAATTTCCGCAATAACCTTGGTCTATGGTCTGCGCAGGGTATAGGGGCAGTGACTGTGACTAGGCCTGGGCGGTGAACTTTGCTCCGTTCGCTGAGTTTGCAGAGTTTTCTGCACTCCACGGAGCTCGCGGAGTGCAGAAAACTCAGCTTCGCAATGTGCAGCAGAGTTTTTTCCCCGCTCGCGATCGCGAACGGTAAGTTTGCGAGCGCGAGCTGCTGCTCGGTAGAATTTCTACCTGAGCGGCAGGAATACCAGCAAAAACTGCAGTTCGCACTGCACTCCGCTACTTGTGGAACTTGGCGGAGTTCCGCGTAGCAAAACTCCGTGAACTACGCCCAGGCCTAACTGTGACCCAAAGAAGACTTAAGTTAGTTGGCATGCAAAGGGCCGGAATCGAAAGTGCCATCTGTGATTAGTTCAAGGAATTACAGTACTCTAGGGGAGCTTTCTGCTGTTGGAGTGCCTGTTTGTCACCTAGTAGAAAAGGTTATTTTTAGAGTGTTTCTTGTAATTGGCATCACTTAGTGGTGGCACTCTAAAGGGCCTGATTTAGACCTTGCCGGGCGGACTACCGTCAGTCAGGACATCCACCACCCTGATGGGCGGTAGCCAATCCTATTTAGAAATGACCACTGGCCCAGCAGCCATCTCTGTATGTTGAAGGGACCCACCATCACAGCAGTTCCCTCCAAGGTACAAAAAGGTTGGTGAAATAGTATCCATCGGTTTGGAAGGGAGTCCAACAAACTTTTAAAAAATGTAGTTCTTAAAAAATGTAACTCCCAAAGTGAGAGTTTGTTATAGAAAAACAAAAATGAATGTTTTCTACACTCTGAGAGTTTTGTTCCAGGGCGAGGGGGGCATTATTTATTCTTCTGTGTGTCCTGGCGGTGACAGCAGAAAAAAAAACATCAGACTGTCCACTCTAAGTAGAGTGGGCAGTGTGATGGCTTTACTCTGACAGCCCCTACTCCATCAGTCCAACGTAGATGGTTTCCGTCAATGGAGTCCAAAGGGGCTCTGTCGATGGAAAGCTGACAGGAATCGTCTGCCAAATTCTAAATCACTCCCTAAGTCATTAACCTAGCCTTATCCTTGGGAAGTGGCCACATTATGCCATCCATATTACTTGAAACATTTTTGACACAGCGAGTGGAATGTAGAACTTAGCGTATGTAAGCACATGTAGGTACCACTTTTGTGTATTTTACCTTACACCTCAACAGCACTGGCATTCCATCTTTTGGAGGACAAGATCATGATAACACTGATGAAGTATTCATGGTTTACTAGTTCATAAACCTCTGGAGTATTTGCAATTGGAATTACATTTCTCATATTGAATGCATATTGGTTGTCTTTCTCTAAATATTTTTCTCGAAACTTACAAATCCTCCATCAAGAGCAAGGTATTTGTTCAATGGGACTGTTCTATTATTTATGGATCTCTTTTGTGAAAAATTTATAGCAGTTTTGCTAATACGGCATGATCAGAGGGTTCAGCAATTGTAGCAGCTGGAATCTTTACAGGGTCTTCGAAGAGCTATAGGTCCCACAGTTCTAATGAATCCAGGTCAGACACAACAGTTGTACCCATCAGGATGCACAGGACTTGCAATCTCAGGGTGTAACATGGGCCCTACAGTCTGACTGTGCAGATCTGAGGGTCTCTGTGCTTGCAGCAGAGCAATCCCAAGATCAGATCACGCATGATCGGTCATGACTTGATAGCACAGATCTGCCATGCAGAGCCTTGACAGGATCAGACTTCCGGAACAAATCTATCATGTCATACAAGTGTTATACCCTTAACCTTAAGAGGAAAGCTATGTCTTAGGGTGCAGAGATCTTACAGGCTCAGGCCGAGAGCAGCAGGTGTATCCCTCAGGCTGTGCAGATTATAAATGCTCAAACCCGAAATGGCAGCTATTTCCCTCAGGTTACACAGATCATACAGATGCAGACACCATGTTGTAAACCATTACACTGATCTGATAGGCTCTGGGCGTCAACCACTGAGTTATTCTACATGCTTAACCTCAGACGACAGAATTAGCCTTGGATAACACAGACTTTGCGTTCTACAACCTTGAGAGCATCCAACAGGCTCAGACCTTGCAGGCATCAGGTTATACGGGCTTTAGAAACTACTTCCTGGAAAGGAGAACTATCCTTGGGGTCTACAGATCCTACAGACTCGGGTTTTGAACGGTAGGTTTAACCTTCATGTAGATTTGAAAGGCTTGAGTCTAAAATTAGACAGATCTAGGCTAATCCCAGAGACAACAGAACTAGCCCACAAGTAACCCAGATCTTGCATTCTGAAGCCTTGACAGCATTTTAGAAGTCAGAATATAGATTTTACACACTAAAGTCTCTAGAAGCGAGTCATTTCTTAGGCTACACGAATCTTACAGGCTCAGATGTCAGACCGCAGAGCTATCCCTCAGGGTACACAGATCCTACATGCTCAGACCATGAAAAGTAGGTCTATACTTCAGGTTCTACAAATTTTAAAGGCTCAGAACTGAGACAGGAGAGATGACCCAAGAATTATCAAACTGCACCCTAAAACTCAGATATTAACTGTTTCATTGGCTGATATCATATTGTATTCTGTCCTTATATTCGATGTGAAGCGCGTTAATTCCGACATACTGCAGTGACACTATAGAAAATCCTTATGTAAAATAAAATGAATGTCACTCAGGTTATAGAAATTGGTCCTAGGCGGCAGCACTCTCTATCAGGCTACATAAGGCCATATGTATCAAAGAATTTTACCCATTCTGTGTCTTTGTGAAAATGCTTTATTGCGTATGGTCCATAGTTTTACATGCTACGATCTCAAACAGCAGAGAAGTTCCACTGGCTATAGATTGAACATATTGAGATTTTAGGTAATAGAGAAGTCCTTCAGCTTCCGCATATATTTCAGGTTCAGCACCTGGACTGCAGAGCTATCTATCAGGTTACAGAGATCCTACAGGCTGAGGTCTCAGACAGTAAGTGAGACAGCAAGTGAGACAGCTCTTCAAACTCAGAACTTGGGCAGCTCCCACTCTGGTTATAGATCTCACCGGTGCAGACCAGAAGACAGGGCTATCTTTCATAAGGTTAAGATGAGACAGACCTGTCCAGCCTTGCAATTAGTGTGACACACTTAAAAAGAGTTTCTTTTCTTTTTGACAGTGTAATTAATCTTGATAGAAACGCGCGTCTTTTCCGGGAACGTGTTTATTCTCATGAGGTGTGGGGGCGATTCTGGAAACAACTGAAGGCAACAACTTATCTAGGAATAGTCCCCCCTATGTGTGAACATACCCAGCAGTGACAGAGCACGTGTATCCTTGGGAAGTGCCCACATTCTGCCATCTCACGAGATGTCACTCGCGACAGTCATATCATGACTGCTTTCCCAGAAGGGGGCATACTGCCTGACGGGAGCAAAGAAAGCCGGGTTTGGGATGTCTTCGGGGGGGAGATGGAGACGGAGAGAGAGAGGGGGGTGAGAGAGAGAGACAAAGAGAGAGACAAAGAAAAAGAGACTCATTTTGTAAGGTTCTGCAAAGAGGGCGGGAGGTGAATGAATCCTGACCTTTCACACCTGTGTTCTGAGACCAAACACAGGAGCTCTAAGAGAAACAGTCAAAGTTTTTTCTGATGTGCAATTTTGGGGGCCAAATTATTTTTGCGAATTGCTAATTTTAATGATGCATATGACTGTAACCGATGAATTCAAATGATATGATTATCTCATATAGAAGTGTGACAAATAATGTAGTATAGTTGTGCCACATTTTCTTGTGCGACAATTATTTTTAAAATGGATGCAGCTTGTGGGGTTTAGCTCATCGTGCTCCTTCTCATACCCTCTCCCAATCAGTTACCTGCGGAAAGTTTTTTCAGAGCACGGGTAGTAATGACTTCAGCGTTCTGTAGTGTTAGAAAGCATGTGTAGTGAATGCAACTTTTCATTGTGTACCTAATGGATCATTTAGAATGATCTCAGCTGTTAGTTCCGATGTAGATGTGTAGAAGAACCTAATTCTATGACCTATTGTTAAGAAAGTGTTTCCTATTGAGTTGTACACCTCCGAAGCGCAGTTGCTGAGGAAGCAAGCAGAACATTTCTCTTACCTTAAAAAATGGACTAGTGCTAAGAGCCTTATGAACTGATGAAAATGTTTTTGATTTGCTAATGCAACATAACCATGATCATGGCATGCTGAGTTTGCAGATTTATTAATTAATATGCATACATTGTGTAAAAAAACCTTTGGTTGTGAAGGATAGGGAGCAACTTTCTATTTTCTTCCTAAAATTCAGTCCAAATATTTAGAGATTTTCCTTACTTAGGATGTTGTCAGTATTCCTTGTGAGTTTGGCACTTAGAAATTAGGTTGACTAAGTAGGGTTTCTGTTATGATCCCTGATTCTGTACTGTGTATCTGAGCCTTCATAGCAGAATATGCAAATTTCTTTGTAATGCTCATTTTGCATTTTAAGCTTACTTTTGATCTAAAAGTCAGTTTTTGAATGGTCCCAGTTACTAATTATGATTTTACTCTGCGAAGTTTGTGTATTAATGAGGAGGGTAGTCTCTTGCCGCTAAATGAATGAGAATGTTCGTGGAGCTGTACTGCCTTAGGTAAATTCTGTGGTTCATTCGATATTGTGGTTTATTAGATTATTGGGGTTCGGTTCCCACACCCTGTGATCTGAAAAAGCAGTGGGAGCTGCCAAGAGAGTGACATGAGGATCCTGCCACATTTTGTAAACCTGCACCGGGCATCATACAATAGTCTGTAAATCTGCATGTGCAGGAGCTGAACATAAAGTAATAGGAGAACCCTGTACTTGTTTGTAATTCATCTACACCTGCAGAAACTGCACATAAGAATTCTGAACAATCATTTAAACCTGAACCAGCAAGAGCTGCATACACAGTAATAGGAAGATCCTGCAATATTCTTTAAATCTTCACATGCTGACCTTCACACGCAGCAGTAGTAGAATCCTGCAAAATGATGTGACCTTGATGGACTTGTACAGAAGGATGTTGGGACGGGCATGTCCCCTGCATGGTGAATTGGTGAGTTCCCCTGCACTCAGTGCCCAAATGCATGTGAAACTGGTATCCTGACTTTTATTTTAGCCCTGGCTTCATATTGTAAAAATATCCATTCCATTTGTTCATTCATCTCCAAATCACGTGGCGTGTTTTTACATTCCATAGTAAAAAAGAATCCACTATGGAAAGGAAGCTGTGCAGGCCTAGCTTTGTGTTAGTTTCAGACGAGGTGCCAGCGCAAGTCCTTGTAAGAAGTCCTGCAGAGATCATTTAATAAGTACAGGCCGAAACACATCAACTGTAATTTAAGAGGAGTGCATTGAAGCCTGAAAGTAATATAAGAGGAGTTTTGGCTTTTTGGGACTTTGACCAGGAGAACGCATATTGTTACCTGAATCTTTCATTACCTCAAGGTGGAAAGATAAGATGCCAGAGGAAATGCGCCCATAGAATGAACATTTTTACAAGGACTATTTAGATATTTGGAATCATGGGACTCAGAGTCATATGGTTTGACCTGATTCAATGTATTTAGGTGACAATTATGTTTTTCAATTAATATAATAATTATATTGTCTTGCGTGAGATATTGGCATATGGCTGACCTGGTTATACCATGTATACATCCACTGAAAGATAGATACGTTTTACTAGTGAAGGATAAAACAAGCAAAAACTATTTACAAACAATAATACTGAAAACAGTGGCTGCGTTATTATCCTAATGTAATGTTTTTGAATAATCCCTATGGAAATATTTGTGTTTACAGTTTACATAATAGCCCAGATTCACACAGCGTTATAGGGCAATACCCACTGCACAATGTGTCATTTTTGGAATGCAGCATTCGGCAACCCTGTTGTCGTACACATTGAGCATAAAGATAAGCACTGGCCTGGATATTACCTTAGTGCATCTGTTGGTTGACCATTGAGTGATGAGCACTTGCCCTCCACGTTATCTCCGTAAGGATCCTGTGACTGCACCCCCTTACTTCCCTGAGAGTGAAGTGTGGAACTGTTACTGCTTACCCTTGCTACCCTGAGAGTCTGGTGTGGACAGGGCCATCTTGCCCTGATTTGCAGAGCCATTGTAGGATAAGTCCTTAGAAACCAGCTTCAAATGACCTCAACCGCTATGATTGGGCCCAGTAGCCCCTGTCTGCCCTGTCCTCGCACACCCAAATGGGTTCCGACAGGGGAACTGGGGATTCATTGTAAACCTGCACCTGCAGAGTAGCAACAGAATTCTACAAATGCAATATACCTGAACCTGCATGAGCTGCCCACAGAGTAAGAGGAGACTTTTGCAATATTCTTGAAATATGCACCTGCAGAGCTAGGAACAGAGCAACACAGTGCTTAATTTGAGCCAGCGGTTTCTGGTGCTCGGCATCGGCACTTAATTGTCATCACCACACTTATGACACTCTGCCACATGGTGTCACTGCTCATCTAATTTAGGGATGAGCAGAACAACGGTTGTTTATGAATACAATATACATAACAAAATGGTAATACCTGCCTCCCCAGCCATTCTTTTAGCTTTGGGGACCTGGAATAATTTGAACTGTCGCAGTGGCGGTGGGGTGGGGGAGGGGCAGGGTGGGGGGGTAGTGAACTCGGACTTATGACGGACAGAACTCCCTCTGAGTTCTGTCCGTCGTATGTCCGAGTTCACTACCCCCTGCCTCACCGCCCGCACCACTCCCTCGGCGAGCCGCCGCTGAACTGTCGTACTTGCAGGCAAGAGAGATGGTTAGTAGTTGTTTTGGAGACCGTCACTGGCAGCGATGATGGGGCAATGGGTGGTGCAAGCTGCAGTGGCGTCCTGGTCAGGGTCAAGGCAAATTGAGCACTGGAGCAATGGGACAAAACTGCAGGATGAGAAGGATAGGAAAAAAATAGGAGGAGGAGGAAACAAAACTGGGCTGCCTTGATATTTGGCAACTCTGGCACTCGGAAGAGCTAGTGGTGGGCTACTAAGAATAGTGTCAGGCCCCTGCACTCATGTTTCTTAACAAATTAAGCACTAGTGGCCAGCACACAGAGCAACAGGACAGTAGGAATGGGCGAACTCCGTGAAGTGCCGAAAAAACTCCGCCGTGCTCTATTGAGTTCCGCGGGCAGTGGAGCGTGGTAAGTTGCACAGCTCGCACTGATTTTTAGCTCCGGGAGTTTGTCCTGCGCTGTAAAATCACCGCAAATGGCACTATGCGTCGCGCCAGAGGACGCTGCTTCTTTCTGCCGCTCGAGTAGACATTCTACTCGAGCAGCAACTTCCTCAACGCGAGCAGCAGATTTCTCAACTCGAGCGGTTGCGACCTGCCACGACAGCCCGCTTTGAAAAATCCCTCCAGAAGGAGGTCTAGCATGCGATTTTTCTTGCTCGTGCTCACCAACTTAACGCTGGCAAGCCAGGCGAGAGATAAAACTCCGCTCCGCGTCACTTCACGGAGCTTTGCAGAACTCCATGCTCCGCTGGAGTGGTCAAAACTCCGCTGGTGGATCGGAATTCTTCGCCCACCCCCACAGGAGAGTCCTTCAATATCCTGTAAATCTGCACCTGTTGGAACTCTACACAGATTAACGAGAGGATCCAGTAAACTTCCGTAAACCTGGACCTGCAGGAGTTTCACGTAAAGTAAGAGGAGAATCCTGCACTAGTCCGTAAATCTGTCCCTACAGAGGATGCACACAGAGTAATATTTTTTTACATCTACACCTGTAGAGGCTGCAGGCAATGCTCCACGAAAACCAGAGTGATGGGAATCTTTCGGGGTTAAGTAAACCCATGCTTCCAGAGAAACTTGTATGATGGCGTATTTAGAGCTTCGGGGGGGAGGGGGTCACACACTCAGTCAAGTTGATCACGACGTCCGACGTGTGATGGTAGCAGCTCTATTGATGCGCTGTAGCTGATCTCAGGGTTTACGGCTCCTGGGTTGTTAATCCTTTCACAGACACAGAGGCACACATTTTGCCAGGCGTGCAGAGCACATGGGATTTCAAATGTAGGCTCAGTTTAAGGTGTAGTGTGAGGGAGAGTGCATGTTTTTCATTGCTATGAGTGAACATGTCAGGGGCGGGTGCGAGGGACGCACAGAAAAGCCAGCCTCCTGCGGACACATTATCTCCCCTTGGTGGTGACAGGTAGGTGCTCAGGTGGGACTATGAGCTCATAAATGCACAGAACTTTGGCCTGGTGCTGCCTACAACCAGACGTTTTAGAACCACAATTTCCACATCCCTCTTAACATCACATAAGTATACATAGTGTATTTGCCACCACCCCTTTACAAAAGCCAAATCTAACACCACCTATCTATTAGTGCTTATATTTCAAAATCTACCTTGGGTGCAGCGGAGCTGCTGGGCATTAAGGGGGTGTTGAGTGACTATACAGATTATGTAAATCAGGTGGTATTGACCTTTTTAAATTACATAATTATATTACACTTCACAAACTATTTTCACAGATTTATATTTTAGCCAAAGGGAAAGTAAGGGCCTGATTTAGAGTTTGGCGGACAGGGTACTCCGTCAAAAACGCCCTGTCCGCCAAACTCTAAGTATGCCCACCCTACTGTATGTCAGGAGGACCCCCAGCTTTCCATTAGCAGTGCCCCTGTTGGCTCCATCAACAGAAAGCTTACTCCGACACCTGACATATTGCTGAGCATCAGAGGGAAGGGCAAGAGACTGCCTGCCCTGGTTCGCAGAGAGGGTTTGATGTCCTTTTTAGGTTGAAGCCTACCAGGCAGCAGAGCTGTCTGGTTTGCTAAAGACATCTTGAGTATATTTAGAAAGCTTCCCTGGGAATGCGTTCCGTCCATTCCTGACCATTGGCTTTGTGGTCTAAAGCTCACATTCGCTGGCTTTATCTATTTTAGGCTGTCCAGAGTGAGTTCGTCCCTCCCAAGGAGCAAAGTCTTTTCACACTACCGCTCCTTGTATTATTCAACAATTGCTCCTTTCTGCAAAACAAGCCTGTAAATCTTGTTCTTGTCACATTTGCTGTGCATTCAAAGACAGAGGTCAACTGTCAGGCTCTGTCTTCTGAGGGAGCTTGGTGTTTTCAATTGAAAGTGTGCTGTCCGTAATGGCAGTGTGCTCCAATACATGCATACTCCACTCTATGCCACTCAACTCTACTCTGCCTCACTCCATGCCACTGCACTCTGCGCCACTGCACTTTACTCCACTCTGCACCTCTCCACTCTACACCACTTCACTCTATGCCTCTCTATTCTGCACCACTCTACTCTACGCCAATGCACTATACGCCACTCAACTCTACACCACTGCACTCTTCACCAATGTACTCTGCACCACTCCAGTCTAGGCCACTCCACTCTACTCTGCACATCTCCACTCCACTCTGCAACTCTGCACTCTACACCACTGCACTCTATGCCAAAACACTCTATGCAAATGTACTCTACTCTGTACCACTCAACTCTATGCCCCTGCACTATACTCTGTACCACTCAACTCTACATCCCGGCACTCTATGCCAATCCACTGTACGCCCCTCTAATCTACTCTGCACCACTGCACTGTACACTACTTTACTCTACGCCATTGCGCTCTGTGCCACTCTACTCTAAACCACTGCACTCTACACTACTGCACTCTACACTGGATCACTGACAGAATATCGAGGAGAAGAATATCGACCTGCCACAATATCGAGGTAAAAATATCGAGTGACAGAATAACGACTTCCCATCTACAAACAGGTAAGTACAAAAATATCGAATCCTAAATATCGTTGTTAATAATATAGGGGCCCATTACGATGGCGGGCGGAAGCACAACCGCCGTGCTGGCGGATGCAAAAACCACCAGTTACCGCCGGCACGCAGCAGTCCACACGCCCGCCCAATTACGATGCGAAAAGTAGGCCAAACACCGCCGGCAAGCCAGCAACACCGTCCGCCATCAAAGTGCGCCCGTACACGTAGCGGCGCAGCACAACTGACACACACCGTCCGACGAAACACGTACCGCCCGGCGCATAAATTACGATGCCGCAAACAAACGGCTCCCACGGCCAAGAGATACCGTACGACAAACCGAAGCGGTAACACGGACGCCGAGCACGGACAACGAAGAAGCGGCTCCCCCGAGCATGAATCCAGCACTGCAGGCCCTCCCCATGCTCCTGCTGATGCACCACCAAGGACGCAACGTACCGCGGAGACGCAGGTAGGCACACACACAACAAGTGCACGCAAACAGCGCACACAGTGCAAGGGCGGAAAAAGCGGACAACCACCACCAGCGCGTGTACACTACACATCCACCATTGCATCCACATATGACACACAGGCCAAATCGTAACATCGCGTAACACATGTGTACACACCACCTGGGACTAGGAACCAACCACCCCGTCACGGCCCCAAAGCGGCGATGACGCCGCCACACATGCGCACAACGCAGAGGCCAACCGCAGCGCCATGCATGCGTCGCACACAGACACAGGGACACAACCAAGCAGCACACACATCAGCCCCACCCCGAACGCACATGACACGTGACAGGCCTGCCACAGACATGTCCCCAACGCCCAATTCACGGACAACACCCAACGCCACACAACCGACGCACACATGTCAGTGAAGACACGCAACTGCAGGACACACCCCAGTGTAACAAACATGGCGTAGAACACAGCGGCGGCAACACCAACTAGGAGAAGCAGGGCCCCTTCGGGAAGAGGAACGCCAGTACCACACTGAAACACCCATACCACCCTGCACATATGAACAAGACATATAAAACGGAACACCAAAGAGCCCGGGGACCGACAACAGGTGGCCCAAGAATAACATTCACACACAAGGCCCAACGCAGAGCGGAAAGGCAGCCTGCCGCCCACACAAGGGAGAGCAGACAGCACTGAATGACCTTCCATTCCAACTCCGAAACCACAGCCCCTACGACAGAAGCCGGTGAATACAGCCATTGTCCAAGAATAGACCAACACAGGCATGCCGAGGAGACCGACCACAGGGCAGATAGCGCATATCACAGAAGCACACAACGGACGGGGAAGAAAGAAGAAAACACTCCCCCATGTCGGCCACATGCAAGTTAATTGGAAGGAGTCACACATCACTGACCTTGAACTGTCTGAGAAGCATGTGGGAAGAGGGCCCGTGTCCTCCAAACAAGCCAACAGAACACAAGTCCTGTCTCCCTACGACTACACAGAGCTCACAGCAACCTCGGAGCGTGCACATTGCAGACTGCACACACAGCCGGAGCACGCCACCACAACGCACCGCTGCGAAATGGCAACCGCAACACACCTACCCAACTACGCCGAACAGCTCAAGCTGTACAAAACCAACCTGTTTCATACATTGGGATGCGATCTCCTGTCCCTGCTGAACGTAAGTTACCGACTGACTTACCGCATCACATTGTTCAGCTGCGTCATGCCCGTCTTCTACTGTCGGAGGTGTCCCTACCAGCATCCCGTGGAGATATGCCTCTCCAACCCGGCATGTCTGAAGGCGGACCTGCTACCACTACTCCTCCCTCTGGACGCACACGACAGGGCCTGCTCTGCCTATGGGGGCATGGCGTATGTGGCCAACATCGCACCCGCACTGAAATGGGACCACTGTGCCTCCACACGACGGATCATCGAGAACAGCTACATCGAATGTCACTCAGCATGCCCCATCATGGTCCTCCAAGGGACAACTTACGAACAACACCTTGACAGCCACCATCCGCTACATTGGCTGGCAAACATGTACACCACCAATGACATGGAAGCCCTGCTGGACGGCATCGCATACCTGACAACCTGTAAATTCGTCGGACCACAACGCAGGTTCCCCGATTGACCTATGATGTCCAACCCCGCACCCATGCTTAGCTTCCGCACGGACTGGCCAGTCACCACCACAACAGCCATACCAAACGACCGGCAACTGTAACCACACCATCAACGACATCGCCATGACATCGGATATGACCGGGACATGCACACTGTTCCCCATCACATCCAGGAACACCGCATGCATCGTGGGAGGCAGTGGCATGGGCTCTGTGTATCGCACCCACATGGACGGAACTGCACGAACAACCAGGACACGACATGGATCCAGCGCCCATGGACACACACACCGCTCAGTGGACATGAATAGGTCGCCTGGAGTCTGTGGGTGCTGCACCCTCCCACCCCCGCCCCGGGAATCCCATACCAGGACCTTTGCATGGACGACAAGTGCATACAACAACAACACGACCCCAGTGACTGTGACATGTCCAGTAACCACCACAGTGCAACAACAAGTGGCACGCCGCTGCATGCACGCAAGCACATGCCCTGATGTCATCTCACATGCACGCGTGCATGAGGAACAACCGCAGCAAACCTGTCACATGGAACTGAGATGGACTGTGCCCATGATGCCAAGCGGTCTGGTAGGCTACATGTATACCGTCTGTGTCAAAGTCCGCAGCTCCGCAGCTATACGTAAATGTACATTAGCACAGCCTTGGCCAAGCAGATGTCACTCTGAAGCCCACATCCCACATGCAACAGCCAATCACATGTAACCCCACACCCTATCCCATTTGCAATCATGCTCAGTATATCCTCAACATGTATTCCGCTGCCAGTAGTGTCCACTATACTGCATCACAGAGGACAGAAGACTCAATATAATGTTTGAAACCAAAACTGTCTCCGCTGACTCATTTCACAAGTACGAATGAGAGAGGATGAGAGTATGTGAAGTACACGGCAGTCGTGACATGACCATGTAGTCCACTGGTATTGGATGTCAACGCAAATGAGTAGCACTACTGTGGAAGACACACATGTGTCGTGTGAAGTCGTATGGACGCAGTGCTCAGGTGGGTGGGTGCGACGGGTAGATGCGCACATGCCAAGTTGGAGCACGCCGTGTTGGGAGGGGTCATGAACAGTACACCACCGCTTCCCTGGGCATTGTGAGAGGACACCTGTCGGGGGGAGTGAACACGTGTGTGCACAGCAGCCGGGCACACGTACAAAGCGGTACCAGGCGCACCTCAGCCCACCCTCTGTGGACAAGCTGGATCCTGTTGTGCGCCCGCCATGCCCCTTGACAAGGCACACACAGCCCCAGTCGACCAGGTGTAACCCCAACATAGTCAATCCGCACAGGCGATACAGGGCACGGGATGGCAGTGGAGCATGGTGTGTGAGAGGTCTCCTCGCGCTCCTCCTGGTCATATCACGCAGGCAATAGAACCTCAACGTCTAGCATGGCACAAGTCAAATGGAAGTGTAGGGGACGCACCACAGCACGAGCAGCACTGACGTCACGGGAGGTGGCTCGCACCATCCCATCCATTGCCCATCATACCAACCACGCCACATGCCATTGCGACTAAGTGCAAGCGCGTGCGCCACCACCCCCGAGCCCTCCCCAGAGAGGCCAAAGAGTGAATGTGTGGGCCATCAGCCACAGACGGACGCGGCCTGGCCGCAAGGGCAGCCACAGCCACTGGGTGTCGCAGGTGGCGGATCCGGAAGGCGAAGACTGTGATGCATAGTCCATGCAGGCCGGGTCTCCATTTGGGGCACCACGCAGGTGGACGGCGTCCCGCCACACATCATACCCTGAGACAGCCCACTCGTGCAACTGGACCCACACATACACTCCTTGCCCTCTCTGGTGCGAGCTTGGGGCTGCCTGTGCAGGCGCTAGCCTCGCAGGTGAGCATGCATATTGGGGGAGCGAGGGGAGGACATGAGGGCTGGGGCGAAGATGACTGTATCACTGTCAGTAAGTACAAGGGATGACCCAGATGTGGAAAGGAAGAGACGTGTCCCGTGTGCACTGCAACTAGTCGCCAATCCAACTACCCCCCATGTCCGGAATGTAAGCCCGCACCTAGGCCCGCCCATCCGCCACATCGAACATACCACCAGCACGACAACCTTCCCATTCGAAACACTGACTGGGGGTGGCGACCAGTGTACAATCATGTGTAGCCTACCCACGCGTACATGTGGGCCCTCCATGATCCATGTCACCTGCGGCAAAGTCATGACATGCGCAATGAGGGAAGTGAGGAGAGCTGTCCGCCCCACGCGCAGAAGGTGCATCAGCTCCACAGACCCAGCAGCGAGTCCAGCAGGGGTCACATGTGCAGGGGCAGCTGTGCCTGGTGTGAAGGCACATGCATATAGACAGCACATCGACCAATGTGTAGTCTGCCCACATCTACAGTCCATCATCATGCGGACATAGGAATTGAACACAGGGCAACACATCTTCAGTTGGTGCACCCACCGTGACCAACAATGCGCAATCATCGACGTACCCGCCCTGTGCATGGCCCCCCACCCAACGGAGGCACATCCAGTGCCACCATCCCACACACACAAGCCTTCCACGGAACATGCTGTGTCCAATGGTCAGTACAGAGTCAGCGCCCATCTGGTGGATCCTGAACAGGAGACACATGCACACACATGCCAGCTCCCACTATGTACGTCTGCCACCTGGCACGTGCAATGTAACCTCTCACCTGTGACGTGTGACTGCAAGCACACAGCCGTCTTGGCATGGGGCTGTCAATGTGGACACCTGTCAATGTTTCGGGAGGTGTGATCCGTACAGTGCTGTACATAGGGTGCAGTGCTGACACCTACTACTGTCTCATATCCCCTCGTGCCACAGGTCCCACTTGTTTTGGCCGCTCAGCCTGTGCCCACATCGTCGTCGTCGTGTGCCATACTCATCCAGCCGCGGAAGCAGTTCCATGCTCAGCAGACATTCATGTTGCCGTGGCGTTGCCGCTTGACGGATATGCAGTCAGTCCCCATCAGCACGCCCCGCAAGTCATTGGGGCCTAGATCCCCATGTGCATGCACATGGCAGTGGTTTGTATCACTAGCCATTGCCATTGTTGGGAGACCTGTGTAAGTGTATTGTGGCCGTGCCGTCCCAGCTTGACAGCTGGGCTGTGGCTCATGTGCTTGCTCAGTCATGTCAGTGATGTGTATGCGAAATTGCTATGTGTCGTGTTGCTTTGACATGTGTCCTCTGCCATTGTCCCTAGGCGGAGACCGAACATTGACCGCCCATACCAATTGCTGGCGGACATGGACGATACAGAGGTTATTAGGACGTTTCGGCTGGACAGGCCAACCCTGCATCGACTGTGTGCCATGTTAGAACCCCATCTCCGTCCCCGCAGGGTGTATCCGACTGCTGTCACCCCCACGGCTAAGGTGATGGCCGCCATGCATTTCTTCGCCACTGGGTCATTCCAGCACACAGTGGGCATTGGAGGAGGGATGTCCCAGCCCATGTTCAGCAAGGTGCTGAGGGATGTACTGGCAGCCATGATGCTGTACCGAAACAGGTACATCCGCTTCCCCAGGGCTCGTGAATTGGCGGCAGTGAAGGGTGCATTCTATGCCCTTGGCAGAATCCCACACGTCGTTGGAGCCATTGACTGCACACATGTCGGCCTTGTTCCACCACAGGCCACTGAGCACCTGTACCGCAACAGGAAGCACACGCACTCCCTGAATGTGCAAGTGGTGTGCCTTGCGGACATGGTGATCACCCACGTGTGTGCAAAGTTCCCAGGCTCGGCCCATGACGCACACATAATGCGCAACAGCATCTTGCCACGACTGATGTCCAATATGCAACAGGATCGTGCCTGTATTGTCGGTGAGTATGTGGAGTGGTGTAGCGTGCTGGTTGTGCGATGCTGTCCCCTGTCCAGTTGGAATTGCAACGGTTCTCTGTGTCCCTCACACCCAGGTGACTCTGCGTACCCGAATGGGGCATGGCTGCTCAGTCCATTGAGGAATCCTCGCACCCCAGCAGACGATCGCTACAATGAGGCACATGGGAGGACCAGACGTGTGGTCGAGCGTACCTTTGGCCTCCTCAAGTCCAGGTTCAGGTGCCTGGACCGCACCGGGGTGCGCTGGCGTACTCCCCACAGAAGGTGTGCTGGATAGTGGTGGCGTGCTGCATGCTGCACAATCTGGCCATTCGGAAGCAGATCCCCCTCATCGTGGATGACGGAGATCAACCAGGGCCCCAGCCCGCAGACCAGGACAGCTCGAGTGAGGAGGACAGCGGAGAGGAGGAAGCTGGTAATGTGCGGCAGCAGCTCATCGCCCGCTACTTCACTTGACGGTGAGTGTCCATGTACGACGGCTGATGTGGCTGTATCTGTGCAGGTGTGTGTGTGCTGTGTCAGGGTGGCCGTTTGTTCACTGCGTGCTGTGTGTCAACGCTCCATGGCCAGGGTAGTATGCCACTGTTGGTGGCTGTGGCATTGTGCCCTATTGCTCTGTGCGATGTGTGTACATTGCTTGTAGTTGTTGACATGTACTGTGTGATGGGTGTGTGACACACTCATTGAATGTGCTCCTGTTCTGTCTCCCACCCCTAGGTCCCTACAGGCCCTCCGGATTCAATTGCCATGCCACGCATCAGGTGCCTTTCCGCCCAAGGTGGCCGTTGTATTCCGTACAAATAAAACACAGGGCACAAACAGCAGTTAGTGTAAAAGGTGCATTTATTACAAACTGTGACATGTGATTGTGTGTAAGGTGATGACAAAAGTGGTGCGTGCAGTGACAATGAGCTGTCGGTCATGGCTGCGTGATGCTCAGGGTGTACCCACTGGTTCTATGTCCATAGTCCAACACACACATGCCATCCAGATGGCTGTGTGGAGTGGGATCGTAGTCCAAGTCAATGCAGTGGCTGGTCAAGGAAGGCTGGCGGAAGGCTGGCTGGCTGCCTCACTTGCGTTTGGAGCGTGCGAAGTCCTCCCGGGAGATCTGTTTCCACTTCGGACGGCCCCTTCCACGTTTGCGAGGGGGTGCCTGCTTGCGACATGCTGATGGTTGAGGTGTGCTCACTGGCTGTGGACGCAGGGGAACTGGACACTGCTGCTCCACCCTGCGCCCCGGCAGGTGGTGGCGGAGGGGGAGCTGCTGTCCCTGGCTGTGACCTCACCGCCACCACCAGCTGGCCCATGAGGTCCACGATTTGGCCCATACGGGCGTCCATGGACCTCAGCACCCCCAGCACCTCACGCGTGTCTGAAGCAGACCGGACCCATTGTCCTTGGGCCTCTTCATAGGCCCCAAGGACTCTGGCCATTTGAGGCAGGGCATGGCTCCCAGGGGAGGCTGGCGTTTCCCTGACCCTGCTCCTCCTACCAGTCCTGCTGCCACCGGCCTGCCCACTAGCCACATTGCTCACCACGGTCCTCGCTGTGGCTCCCAGGGTGGATCCAGTCGGCCGGGCCACCACCTGCGCTGGGGCTGGTGCCAGCGAAGACGTGGTGGTGGTGGCGGCGGTGGTGGTCGGTGCGGCGATGGTGGCGGTTGCGGCAGTGGTAGTGGCCACAATGACCGTGGGTGTGGCCGCAACGACAGTGGCAGCAGGGGGCTGGGAATGTTCAGCAGCCCTGGATGATGGGTTGGTGGGTAGGAGGGGTCCTGGGGAGCGGCTGGGCCCTGCCACACCAGATGGGCCTGCTTGGTGGTCCGTGTCCGAAGAGGAGGACAGATCCTCCAGATCCGTGTGTCCTCGTTGGGGGCTTGTAGGCTGGCTGTGCTGGCTGCTGGCTCCATCCCCAGCATCCAGCAGTTCGTCACCTGTGGAGAGAATGAGATTTGTTATTGTGTTGCACCTGGCGAAGTATGTATTTGTCGTCTGACATTAACAGTTCGTGCAATCTCGTACATGGGTTTCCCGGAGGCGTGTGTGTGGCTGTAGCATCTGTAGTTGTGTGTGCTTGGCAATGGGACTGTGTGCTGTGCACATGTGGCATGGGACGGATTGGCCATGCCGATGGGTGTGTTGCTGTGCCCCTACTTATTGTGACTCTGGTGTATGCGGGCTCCTGGCCCTTCCTGGGTCTGGTTTGTACTTTGCTTTTGGTGTTCAGATGGGACGCTTAGGAACGCATATGGCAACATGGGGGCCATGCCCCAGATTCGCATTTGGGAGGGAATATGCTTTTGGGGTTCAAATGGAACGCTTAGGAACGCATATGGCAACATGGGGGCCATGCCCCAGATTCGCATTTGGGAGGGAATATGCTTTTGGGGTTCAAATGGAACGCTTAGGAACGCATATGGCAACATGGGGGCCATGCCCCAGATTCGCATTTGGGAGGGGATATGCTTTTGGGGTACATGCTGTGAGCCATGGGTGCCGAACGTGACATGTGTTGTGGCAGCATGACAGTGCATGGTTTGAGGTGTGTGCATGCTTGACATGGCCTGCATATTTGCTGTCTGTTGTGATTACTGGACATGGCATTGGACGCATCGTTATGAGTGAGTGATGGTTGTGTGCCAGCCAACGTATTGCAGTTGTCCCATCTCCTTGGTGTGCGTGCTGCCCTGTGCCATGTGCATCACTGCAGTGCTCGGGGGGGTGTGGCCCATGTTGTGTGTTGTTGCTCACAGTGTGTCGTGCGCTTCATTGACTTCTGGCACATGGTTGGTCATGGGCATGTATCTTAGCGTGACTGCTGTATGTGTGGCAGCTGTGCGGATGACATGCCTTTCATGAGACTGGGGCTGACGGATGGGATGGATGGTATGTTGTATGTGCATGGTGTGTCTGTGTGTTTGATGGGTTCAGTGGTGTTCGTGTGCATTTATGTTGTTCCGCTCTGTTGCGTCTAGTGTTGTTTGTCTTACATAGGCGTAGTTGTGGGGTGTGTGGTTGACAGGCAGTAGGGGCTACATGGACAGGACTTCAATGGTGTTTCGGTTGTGTGTGATGAGTTGCACAGTGGCTGCCGTGTGGTACTATATTCAGTGTGGCTTGTGCATGCAGACGTGGCTCCTTGGGTGTTGCTATGTCTGTGATGGGTCATGTGGGGTGTGAGTCTGTTGTTCATGTCCGTGTGCACATTGTTCACTTGTTCGTGACGGTGGGCGGTGCTGCTTGTTCGTCTGCTACGTGACATGTCCCATGTGTTGGTCGTGTTATGGTCCTCATGCCTCCAGTAATCCAGCCCTGTCCAGTTTCCCACCTGCAAGTTGTTCGTGCGTGCACTGTACTGGATGCCACATGGCTCTAAGCGGGGGTGCTCCATGTTGCAGGTCTGTGGGGGTGAGGGGGTGTTGTGGGTCGTGGGGTGGCTGGACACCCACTGACACCGATTGCTGTGGACCGTGATGTCTGCCTTTCGGCTGTCGTTGTGCACTGCGGTGGCTGACACGTGGCTGTGGGGTGTGGGGGATGCTCCTCCTTGCTGTGCTGTGGGACTAGGGGCCTGGTGTGTGTTGTACTTGGGCTGTCCACCGTCCCACCCACTGCACTTTGTGTTCCTGCCACTTACCTGTTACTTGTCGGTTAGTGCAGCTGTGGCGGACACATGGGTGTGGTGGGTGCTCGTTGTGGCGCTTCTGGCATATTTGGGGACCTGTTGGTGGTTACGTGGCTGGCTGAGTGTACACATGTCCCCACGTATGTTACAGTTGTTCGGTTTGGGCTGTGTGTGGTGGTGTCTGTTGCATGTGTGTGTGATGTGTTGTGTATTGTGTGCTGGACATGGGGGTGTTTGTCCCTGGGAGCTGTGGCATGGTGGTAGTGCATGTGAGTACATAGCGGTGTGCTGGTATACATTAGTTTGTACTTACCAGCCTCCACTCCCCTGCTAATCCGGCGAGGATCTCCGGATGTATTATGACTCGCACCTTCTCCTCCCACGCTTTGAAGGTCTTGAAGAGCGCGGGATTCCCTCCGCCAGTGACGGCAGCCAGCTCTCTGTTTTTGCCCTCCTTCTTCTTGACCATGCTCTTTACGTCATTCCAACGTTTGTTTATTTCTCCTCTGTTCCTGGGCAGGGTCCCGACTGCATTGACCTGGTCTACGATCCGGTTCCACATTCTGTTTCTGGTGTCTAGTGGTGTGTGCTGGACCATGTTCCCATAGATTTGTGGGTACACCTTGATGATCTCGTCGACCATGACCGTCAGCTCAATGGGCGTGTACTTGGGCATCCTTTGTGGTGCCATGGTGTTTGTGGTGCTGGTGCGGTGTGTGTTGTGTAATGTGCAGGGGGTTTGTGGTGCAGGTGTTTGGTGGTGGTGGTGGTGGTGGTGGTGGTTGTGATGTGTGCGTTTCTGTGGTGTGCTGCTGTCCTTGCTGTGTCACTGTGTCCTCTCCTCTCCTCTCTGGTTTGCAATGTAGCAAGGGGTTGTGGTCTGTGGGAGTGCTGCTTTTGTACTCACCTATGTGGGTGTGTCCTCATGGTCTGTTGTTTTCAGGTGTGTTGTGTCTGGGGTTCTGGCCTTTGTATTTTTTGTTTGTCCGGGGGTGTTTTCGGGATGTGTACTGTGCTTGTGTATTTGTGCGTGCCTTGCTGTGTGGACTTGTTGGCCATGTTGTGTGCTATTGGTTTTGTGAGCGGATGGTTTCTGTGCAGGTACGTGGGCGCCATGGCTTCTGCCGTGTCGATTCTCATCGGCGTTGTTTGCGCTAGCGGGCGGTATATTTGTGGTTTTTCCGCGCTCATGGCGGTGCGATCGTAATTTCACGTGCGGTGTGTCGGCCGTGAGGGCGGGCGGTTTTGTGTTGTCGTGCGTGTTTCCGTCCGTGGCGGGCGGTTTGACTCCGACTCGGACGTTGGCGGGCGGTATTTTGTGTGATTTTCCGCCGATGGCGGTTTTCGGTTTGTGTAATCGTAATGGCGTGGTCGGTGTTCAGACGGTGTGTGCGGGCGGATTTTTGCCGCTTCCATGCCTGGCGGATTTTTTTACGCCGGGTATTGTAATGGGCCCCTAATTAATAAAAAAATTACACATTAAACATAATTACCAATAATTTATTAATTATTATTAATCAATTTATAATTCATTAATAATTAATTAATTAACACAATTGACAAAATAAATTATTAAATACAAAATGATTAATTAATTAATGTATTAATTAATTAATTTAAATTAAATTACTTCCCACCCTATCCGCCTATAAACCCACAACCCGCTACAGAGAAAAATTACACAAAAATTAATTAACATATAAGTAATTAATTAAAAAAAAATCCTAATTAATATATTATAATTAAATTACTTCCCACCCTATTCCCCTATAAACCCATAACCCGCTACGGAACTAAAATACGCAAAAATAATTTAACATAAAAATCATTACTTTTAAAAAATTCCAACATACATTACAAACATAATATATACTTCTAACACATATACTAACACTTAAAACACTAAAAAAAAATCGATATTTTTTACAACTATATTATAAAAAACGATATTTCTTACCTGCATTTCGATATTCTGCACCACTATATTTTTGTAAGTCGATATTTTGGCAACTCGATATTTAAAATTCGATATTTTGGCAACTCGATATTTAAAATTCGATATTTAGACTGTTTACCCTCTACAGCAATGCATTCTACGCCAATCTACATCACTGTACTCTACAACACTCTACTTTGCAACACTGCACTCTATGCCACTGAACTCTACGCCACTCTACTATGCACTACTGCATTCTATGCCAACGCATTCAACAACACTGCACTCAACGCCACTCTACTCTGCAACACTCCACTCTACGCCACTGCACTCTGCAGCACTCCACTCTATGCCACTGCACTCTGCATCACTCTACGCCAATGCACTCTCTGCCACTCGATTCTATGTCATTCTACTCTACGCCACTCTGCTCTACTCTACACCACTGGACTCTATGCCAGTCTACTCTGCACCACTCTACTTTGCACCACTGCACTCTATGCCACTGCACTCTAAACCAATGCATTCAACGCCACTCTACACCACTGTACTATACAACACTCTACTCTGCAACACTGCACTCTATGCCACGGAACTCTACGCTACTCTACTATGCACTACTGCATTCTATGCCAATGCACTCAATGCCACTGCACTCTACACCACTCTACTCTGCAACACTCCACTCTACGCCACTGCACTCTGCAGCAGTCCACTCTACGCCAATGCACTCTCTGCCACTCTACTATATGCCACTCTGCTCTACTCTACACCACTGCACTCTACATCACTGCACTCTATGCCAGTCTACTCTGTACCAATCTAATCGACACCACTGCATTCTACAACGCTGCTGAATTCTATGACACTGCACTCTATGTCACTGCACTCTGAGCCACTATACTCTGCAACACTCTACACCAATGCACTCTACTCCACGCCACTGTTCTCTGTACCACTGCACTCTATGCCACTGCACTCTATGCCACTCTACTCTGCACCACTCCACGCCACTGCACTCTACACCACTGCACGCTATTATGCACCACTCTAATCTATGCCACTGCATTCTACCACGCTGCATTGTACACTGCTGCATTCTATGCTGCGCACTCTATGCCATTATACTCTACAGCACTATATGCCAATGCGCTATTTACAAGTCCACTCTACTCTACTCTGCACCACTCTACTCTACTCTGCACCATTCTACACCACTCTACGGCACTCTATGCCAATGCACTCTGCACAAGTCCACTCTACTCTACACCACTGTACTCTATGCCACTGTACTCTACGCCGCTCTTCTCAACACCACTCTACTGTACGCCAATGCCCTCTATGCCAATGCACTCTACACCACACTACCTCACTGCACTAACAACACTCTACTCTGCAACACTGCACTCTATGCCACTGAACTCTACACCACTCTACTCTACTGCATTCTATTCCAAAGCACTCTACGCCACTCTACACTGTATCACTCCACTATAAGCCACAGCACTCTGCAATACTCCACTCTATTCCACTGCACTCTATGGCACTATAATCTGCACCACTCTACGCCCCTGCACTCTGTGCCACTCTACTCCACTGCACTCTATGCCACTGCACTCTACTATGCACCACTCTAATCTACACCACTACATTCTATGACACTGCATTGTACGCCGCTGAATTCTATGCCGCTGCACTCTATGCCACTGAACTCTATACCACTCTACGCCAATGCACTCTATACCAGACCATTCTACTCTATGCCCCTTGACTGTATGCTACTCTACGCGAATCTACTTTCTGCCACTCCAATCCACAACACTCAGTGCCACTCCACTCTACGACACTCTAACACTCTATTCCACTCTTCGCCATTCCACTCTGACATTCCATGCCACTCTCCTTCATGCCATTAACTTCTAGCCATGCTGAACAGCAGCCACGCTGGTGTACAACATGGCTAAAACACATTGGCAAAGCCATTAGCTCTTGCATAGACAAGACCTATTTGCTTTGCCAATGCTTTTTTCTGTCTGTCACCACCAGAGAAAACATGAAAGTGACGAACAGAAAAAATAAAATAATGACACTCACGTCCAGGGAAAAAACTCTCTGGGTGTGGGGATCATTAATTATTTGTTTTTCAAAAACAAACCACCACTTTGAAAAACAAAATTTAAATGGACGACCATCAAAATCCACAGCGGCAGTCCACTTAATCTTTGGTCCGTTCAGGGGGAGGTACATAGATTACAGCTGGGCCAATGAGGTCTTTGACTATGACAGTCCTCTGTCCGTCAGGGTGGCAGATATAATGTCCTCCGCCACCCTGACAGACACAGTAAATACCAACAAGCCCTAACTCAGGCCTTACGTGATTTGCTTAGATTCCACGATTTTAGGTCAGGTGCCAATGCTAGATTTGAAAGGCCCCAGGTTCCATAGTCAGCAGCTTATCCAGTAGACAATGTCCCTCCACGTTATACAACCCCAAGCGCAAGACCTTCTTAAAACTCCAAACCAACTCCATCTTACACTCCCAAATCAACACTATCTTACACCCCCAAATCAACACCATCTTACACTCCCAAATCAACACTATCTTACACCCCCAAATCAACACCATTTTACCGCCTCAACTGAATAGTAGCTTACCAATCCAAATGAAATTTCACTGAAGGATCGTTGGTCTAATTTGCACACTAGAGAGCTATTGTTGTCTAACAACTCTGATCTTATACTGCCCATATTATCTGTTGGGTGGTCCTTTTTCTCTTCTGGTATTAGGAACTCCATATATATTTAGTTGTTTTGCAGATGTCTGGCTTGGGGGCTTGAATATATTCAGTTCCAGTCCAAATCAGCTTCCAATGCGTCCACCTTAGGAGAATATCTGTGTAGCAGTTCTTTCTCTTGTGAGGATGGTTGCCAGAAAATATATATCGCTCTTGCCTGTTGCCGGACCCTTGTCCAGCTCTCCCATGAGCTAAATAAATACTGTAGTCCTTGGTTCATTACTTGGAAGAGCTTGGACTGACGTGTGTATCTACTTACGGAACAGTTGCCTGACGGATCAGAAGCCATCCCTGCAAGAAGAAATAGTGACCTATCCAGGACCATCTTTCCACTCTACCACACAGACCATGGATGCAACATCAAGAGTGAAGGCCAGTGACAGTGAAGGGGCAAATCCACCCAGCCAGAACAAAGATGACAAGTATTGACTGAACAGCTAGACCTCATATATTACGCAGTCCATGATGGCAAATAAAAATATGGTTCCATAAAGATTTTTTAAAATAAAAGTGCCTTTTTGGTGCCTTATACCTTCGACCGATTTACTCCTTGGTTTCATTGACTTGGTCCAGCCTACGTTAAAGCACATATCCTTGTTCCAAGACCCCTACTACACTGCTCACCAGAGTGTTGTTTGGTGCTGGACCCCTAGGGAGTTTGTACATTGGCCCGATACTGATGCAGTAGTTTATTTCCGGGCCATGCAACCACTTCCGGTTTTTGACACAGTGGATGAAAGTAATGCATCTAAGCAACTTGCTTCACTGCCATTCTCTCTATCCATAAGTCTATTTAAACGTTGCTTCAAATGTCTTACAGTCTTGATATCTATACTAATACTCTTTCTGCACATTGTGCTACCCAGGCATTGCCACCCCTTGGAGCAATATCCATGTGGGCTTCTCTTCTCCCATCTGTCCTCAGGCTCTGCTCATTCTGTACAACCTGTCAGTGCACAGAATAGGAAGTGACCTAACCGGGCTATCTGAAACAGAGCCATGTGCTGACGAGCTAGAAACAGTTTAGGAATGTACACACTGTCTTTGCAGAGTGCAGGAAGTTATTGGATACAGTCACCCTGTGCTGATGGGCTCATCGTAGTACAAGCAATCTGTGTCTCTAGTGTACACTGCCAGAGCACAATCAGTGCAGGATGTGACCCGACAGAGGCTTGCTCCAGTGCGAGGGATGTGCGCAGTGCACATCCTGTATATAATTTCAGTACACTAAGTGATCACACAAGGTCACCCTGTGCTGACGGGCTTCCCTAGTGCAACAGATCTGATCAACCCTGTCCACAGTCAGGGCCATATTTATGAAATTGTTGCGTTGCTCTTGCACCACACAACAGGGTGCGTGTGCGATTCAACACATAAATGCGATTTATCAAACCACGCAAGACCACCTTGCGTGGCCCTGAACGGTTGATTAATCCAGAGTGATGCAACACAGCACAAATTGCTGCGTTGTGATACTCTGACCCATTGAGGCGTTCCATGGTTGGTGCGTGGGTGTTTCCACGCAAAGCCCATGGATTTTGATGCATTCCCAGATTTACCATAAGTGGTAGATCTGGGAATGTGCCAAAACTGCTAAACCTCCCCAGGTAAGGCGTAACGAGGAAAAATATCTTTATATCTTATTGTTTTTTTCCTCTTTCTACCTGTACTGCATTCTGCAGCACACACAGAGGAAAATACCTCAGGGGATTGTTTTTCCTGCACAAAAACAATCCTGCTTACAATGCAGACACCCTTGCACCATGGTGCAAGAGTGCCTGTGTTGGCACTAGGCAGCACATTGTGCGCCAGTGCTAGAAAAAGGCAGGAATGCACTGTATTCAGCAGCAGTTTCTCCACAAGGGCGGGAGAACATTGCCCCCTCTGCCCGCTGTGAGCCATGTGTAAAAAACCAAAATGGCAATGAAATTATTTCAGTGCCATTTTATTTTTTCCAATGTGTGCGCCGCAGTGCCGCCGAGAGGCATGCGGGCATGTACTCTGCTGCTGATTGGTTAGCATGGAGGACTGGAGCAGTAGCTGGCCAGACGCTCCAAAGTGCACATGTCAGTTTGGCCGGCTGTCTTGCGACACCCAGCCTAATATGCGCACTTTTAAGCTCTACATCCCGAGCTGTCTAGACAGCAGGGTGGAGAGCAAGCACGGGCCTCTAGGGCCTGAAAAAGCGTCCGGCCAACCTGCTCCATCCAATCCTAGCGCTTCTCTCATGCGTCTGGATTGGTTAGGCGAGCTTTACGCAGACTGCAGATCCAGAACACAGGGAGGATGTGCAGCAGTGTGTAAGTACCATTTATTTTCATTTTATTTATTTTAAATGTTAGTGTAGTTGTTTAATTTCGGGCTTCAGGAGGGAGGGATAGTTTTATTATGGGCTTTTGGAGAGAGGGGATGTTTTATTTTGGGCTTTTGGAGGGAAGTGGTGGGGCACTTTGCTTGCCCCACCACTTTCAAAGGTTACCTGCCGCCCCTGGCCATATTATGTAAAATACAGCATATTTCTGCCCTTTCCCTGTCACGCAGCGCAGCAAGGTGACTGGCTGCGCTGTGTGACATATTGGTAAATATGTCCCTCAGTGCAGAGTACAGGAAGTAATCAGACAGGGTCACCTAGTGTTGATGGGCTTGTCCCAGTGCAACGTATCTGCTGATCTTGCGCACACTGCCAGAGCACAGTCAGTGCAGGATGTGAACAAACGAGGTCATCGGGTGTTGACGGGCTCGTCCCAGGGCAACAGGTCTGCTCACCCTGGACACAGTCCGTGCAGAGTACAGGAAGCCATCAGACGTGATATTGACAGGCTCATCCCAGTGCAAGGAATCTGTCATTCTGTGCACGCTGTCAGCACAAAATACAGGAAGTGATGAAACAGTTCTGTGATTATTAGCTCCTTGCAATGAAAAGGATCTGCTCATCCTGTGCAAACTTTCAGTGCAACTCAGTACAGGAAGTGCCCTAACAGGGTCAGTCATCTAATGGATGTATTTATCCAAGTGCAAGGGATCTGCTTACCCTGTGCTCACTATAAGTGCACGGTACAGAAAGTGCATGGACGTCGATTCATCAAAATGCCAAGGTTAGCGGAAGTGACATCACATGCCATGTGACCCCCGCCTGATGTCACAGGAAGTGTCATCACACAAACTTTGACCTGGTGACAACACAGGAAGTGACATCACCTGCCCTTTGACTCACCCGATGATGTCACAAGAAGTGACGCACAAGGCATTTGACTTGACACATCACAGGAAGCGACATCATATGACCTTTGGACCCCTTGAAATCAAAGGTAGTGACATTGCATGGCCTTTGGTTTGGTGCTATCAAAGGAAGTGATGCGTCCAACTTTTGATTACTTACATCACACACACAGGCTGGAAAATCTCCACAGATACAAAAGAAGTACCCTATAAACAGACATACTTCAAATCCTATTGAAAATGCAGCTACTTACATTGTTCCAGGTAGTATCTTCAAATATACCGTAGCATTGGTTAAAAGCCTATCAAATAGTGTACAACAATGGAAAATACGTTAGTCAAGTTGAAATCAGCCATTATCAATATCAAATAACTTATAAAATGGGAAGGTTGATGGGCCTATAATGTTCAAAACAAGTTCACTTTATCATTTGTTTTAGAAACTAAGATTACCATGTAATCAAATCCAAGTCTTGGAAAGTAGATAACAGTGCTTTTTAATTCCAGTCAAGTTCTCCCAGTAACCTTCCTTTTCATGACATGGTATACATAATTCTAAACCTGTGGAGCCATTGAACTTTTCCAGGTTTACTATCATTAATTTATTCTACAGAAAACAGGCACATCACTGGTTCACTCCACCAACACATGTACCAAGCAAAGCCGCTCCTAGAGGTGGACGAGCCAACAAATTAACAGGGCGAGCTGAGCCAGAGCCGAGTCAAGGGTCCGGCTTGGCTCTTAGAACCCATGATGCCAGCCCCCCCCCCTCCACCTCGCGCATTGTGGAAGAAGCGCGCGCTACCGCGAGTGAAGAGCGGAGCACTCACACTGCCGGTAAGATCGCGAGTGGCGGCCAAAGCACTGGCACGGCAAGCGAGTGAAAGGCACCCACCCCCAAGAACTCAGAGAAGTCGGGGGTTGAATAAAACCTGGATTAAGTCTGAGGAAAGTGCCCAGTGAAGACAGCAGGCAGAGGTTCCTACGGCGGCCATCTTGAAGTCAGGCGCCCCATTGACCAAGCCTACTCCCCAGTACGGCGGCCATCTTGAAGTCAGGCGATCATCAAAAAGTTATCCAGAGCCCGCTGAAAGCAGAACTGAGGCCCGCAGACGCGATTGCGGCCTACTGAAGCACAGAGTGACACTCCACGCGCCTCATCATGTCGACACCACCAGATTCTTCGCAACAGGTGATGCCCGGTCCTGCGCACGTCGCCCCACAGCCTGGGCCGATGCTCATGGGAGTATCATTCCTACGTCCTTCCGAGCCCTTAATACTGACGTCTGGAAACAGTATGGGCCCCAAGTGGAAGAGCTGGCTCGAGGATTTTGAAGATTTCATGAAGGGGTCACAAGTCCGGGACACTGACCAACAACTCATCGCCCTCCGAAATTTAGTAGGCAGAGACGTTGGACAAATCATTAAAGAGCTACCCCCCGTCAATGCTGCGTCTTATGGAGATGTGAGGGACGCCCTGAACCGGAAGTTCCTTCACAAGAGGAACCCAGACTACGAGCGCTACACGTTCAACCTCGCATCACAAGATCGTGATGAGCCCATGGGCAATTTTATCTCCCGCCTCAAGCGTCTGGCTCGATATTACGAATTTGACAATTTCAACAGGGAAGACGCACTTTGCCTACGCATTATCGAAGGGTGTCAATCAGAATCGCTACGTCGTCGACTACTAAAAAAGCACTACTCTCTCGACGACATAGAAGAACTCACCTGAATAAATGATCAAGCAGAAGAGCACGCGAAAAAGATGGAAGCCAGTAAAACAGAAAAGAGAGACCAAGCCCTCCGAGTACAATCTCACACCGAACCGAGACGTCGTCTGGACCATCAGAGATCCGGAAAGTCCCTGAGATCACCTCGCGCAAGGTCTCCTCGCAGAGGAAACAAGAGCAATCACTCCCGAAGACAACCGCCACAGTGCTATCGGTGTGGCCAAGACTACCCTCACACGGGTCCGTGTCCAGCCATCGGCCAACAGTGTCACCGATGTGGGAAAGACAACCACTTCGAAGCTGCCTGCCAAACCCGTCGCAAGGAAACAGGACTGGTCAAGCGAAGCACGGGATCACGTCACCACGTCAGGGCTGTACAAGGGAGAAGAGACCGATCAACGCGCTCGTCGAGGTCTAGTACCCAGTCACACAGCTCATACCGATCTCAGCAATCGACATCCATAGAGTCGTCCGCACTTACCCCGATATCACAAGACAGTGACGAGTATGTGTGCATGGTGGCGGATCCAGACACGCTGAAGAAGTACCCGCGGCTACACATGCAAATGGGAAGTCACTCTGCCAAGTTCATTCTAGACACAGGCGCGTCACTTAACTACATTTGTGCCACTGAGTACCAAAGAATGACCCCGAAACCGAAACTGGAGCTGGCCGCAGTACGAGTGTACACATGGATGTCCAAAGAACCATTGCCATGTCTGGGACAGTTTCGCACAACGCTGACCTACAAAGACAGGACAGTTCATGCGCACATTCACGTGATTGAAGGCCCTGAATCGGCTGACTGCCTTCTCAGCCTGCCAACAGCGGAGCATTGGAAGCTGGTAGAGATTCTGTACAGAGTGGATGACTCGCCGGACATCGTCAGCAAGTTCCCAAAACTGTTCAGTGGTTTAGGGAAACTAGCCCATTTCAAGGTCAAGCTGCATATTAATGAGCAAGTGACACCAGTGGCACAGCATCACAGGAAAATGCCATTCCACCTACAGCAAGCGGTGGATGACGAACTCCAAGACTTACTAAGGGCAGACATCATAGAACGATCAACGGGGCCCACCCCATGGGTGTCACCCGTGGTAGTTGTGCCCAAGAGAGGACAAGACTACAAGGTACGCCTGTGTGTTGACATGCGAGCTCCAAACACAGCCATCGAAAGGGAGCGGCATCCAGGACCCCATATCAGCGACATGATCACCCGCCTGAATGGGGCAACTGTCTTCTCAAAACTAGATCTCAACAAGGGGTACCACCAACTTGATTTACACGACAAATCGAGATACATTACCACGTTTACCACACATCAAGGACTTTTCAGATACAAGTGTCTCAACTTCGGGATCTCGTCAGCGGCCGAGATCTTTCAGGAGGCCGTCCGGCGAGTAATCCAACACATCCCGAACGCTTTCAACTACAGTGACGATATTTTGGTGTTCGGAGAGACCCGGAAAGATCATGACAAGGCACTGGACCGGGTGTGCCACGCCCTCAACGCCAACCTCACACTTAACCAAGGCAAATGTGAGTTTCATAAATCGACTCTCAAATTCTACAGTCACATCTTCTCAAAGGAGGGCATGAGACCAGACCCCGAGAAAGTATCAGCACTATCCGACACCCCCAACCACAAGATGTCAGCGACATCCGCTCGTTCCTGGGCATGGCCAGTTACTGCGCCCGTTACATCAAGGACTATGCAACCATCAGCTACCCACTACGAGAACTGACACGTCAAGGGCAGAGATTTCACTGGTCAGCCAAATGCGAACAAGCATTCAACGAAATCAAGACTGCTGTAAGCTCAGCTATCAACCTGGCGTATTTCAATCCCAAACGGAAGACGGAAATCACGGTGGACGCTAGTCCCATCGGGCTAGGTGCAATTCTGGCACAATACGATGATGAAGAAGACCAACGCCACATTGTCGCATACGCCAGCCGCAGCCTTACCGACACGGAAAAGGCATATTCCCAACCGGAAAAAGAAAGTCTGGCAGTCGTGTGGGCGTGTGAGCATTTTCACCTCTTTGTATATGGCAAGCACTTCACGCTCATCACCGATCACCAGGCTCTGACAACTATCTTTGGAAACCCCCGGGTGAAGATGCCTCCGCGGATCGAACGGTGGGGAATCCGTCTGCAAGACTACACCTATACCATCATCCACAAACCCGGGAAGGCGGAGAACCCGGCAGACTACATATCACGGCATCCCCAAGCCTTGACGCGAGTGCGACCCTCTGTAGAAGAAGAATATCTTCATTTCGTCATTGACCAGGCATGATCACCTGCCGTTCCACTAGAGGCCATTATAGAAGCTTCTTAAAAAGATGCCACACTACAAAACATCATGCACCGTGTCCACACTAATTCATGGAGACACCTGGTAGAGCCACAAACAAATAACGCCATTAACACACAAGAACTCATGGCATTCAAACATATCAAGGACGACCTCTCCATCAGCGCCAGCGGTCTGCTACTAAGAGACAGGAGGATCGTAATCCCCCGCCAGTTGAGACAAGGCACCGTCAACTTGGCACACGAAGGACATAGAGGAGTAGTAGCCACGAAGAAGGCGCTGCGAGAACGCGTCTGGTTTCCTTCCCTCGACCAGATGGTAGAGATCACATTACAAGACTGCCCGCACTGTCAATTGGTAGGGCGAGAAGAACCACATGCCCCCCTACAGATGTCAGACCTCCCAGACAGCGTATGGCAGCAAGTGGCTATTGACTTCTTCGGCCCACTGAAGTCAGGAAAGTACATCATTGTCATCATGGACGAGTACTCTCGCTTCCCCATCGCTCACCAAATTTCCTCCACCAAAGCGGCCACTGTCATACCAGTCATTGATGAAGCATTTGCGGTGTGGGGAATCCCTGCGGTGGTGAAGACAGATAATGGACCTCCTTTTAACGGACAGGATTTCGCAGAATTTTCAAGACACCTGAATTTCAAGCACCGGAAAATCACGCCTTTGTGGCCCCAGGCCAATGGGATGGTTGAACGCTTTATGGCCACCATAAAGAAGACAATGCAACAAGCCGAACTAGCTCATCGTGACCTTCAGCCAGCATTGAATGAAGTGCTAAGGGCATACAGGACCACGCCGCACAGCCTACCAACCAATGTCCGGCCACTCTAATGCTTGGGCGAATTCCACGCACCCGGATACCGGCAGCTGGCGCTGGCTCACAGCCCCGAATCACGACGGCGGACCATGAAACCCTGGTAGAGCTGTATCGGACCAAGAAAGCAAAGATGAAAGAATATGCTGATCATCGCAGACATGCCAGAACGTCCGACATCCGAGAAGGAGACTGGGTGCTGGCGAGGCAGGAAAGGAAAACCAAAGCGGACAGTCGATACTGCGCTCAGCCGTTACGGGTGACCAGAAAGAAAGGGACCATAATTACAGCTGAGTCCGGAACCAAGAGAACAACCAGAAATGTGTCACACTTCAAGAAGTGCAACACGGCTGCATACACTCGGGCTCGAGAACCTGACTGGGACACTGATGTATCAAGCCAAGAGGAGAACGGCCATGAAGAACCCCAACTAGAGTCGGAGACAAGTGACAGTAGAGAGAAGCGTCTCACCAGCCGACCACGGAGAACTGTTCAAAAACCCACTCGACTCATCGAAGAGCTTTAAAAGAGACTGTTGAACATTCAAAATACAAAAGGGGGAGATGTCATGTCGCCATGCCTGTCCTGTCTGTAACCCAGGGTCAGGCATGGCAGGAATGGGAAGGGGAGGAGGCTAAGGGTAAAGCGGCAGTTCGCGCCTGGACACGCTGCAATAATGACGTGTGTAAGGCAGCTGGTGTCGGGCCTCGTTATTGCTGTGTGGTGAACACGAAAGAGACAATCCTTGAAACTGTTAGCTTTGAATATTATTCAACAGCACCAGTTGGTGACATTCTGCCCTGCCACAGGCTGCCTTTTGAAAGAGTCAATAGTGAATTAACATTGACTGTGGAGGGACTCACCTACACCCAAGGAGACTTCTGAAGCCCTCGAGCTATCCGCGTGCAGTGCTTAGCTCCGTGTCTGGGTGAAGCAACACTGTCTTCAGAGTACCTGCCAGGCTAAGACACACGTCGCCACACTGCCAGGGCTATGCCTGAGTACCACAGATCGTGGTGTTCTCTTAACTTTGCTAGTCAATGACAACGGCCTAGGGGAGCTCCGAGCTCACTTAAGTGTATCGCTGAAGAAGCTCCCAATGCAAACCCGCCTTGCCATGCCCTAGCACGTAAATGTGCAGAAGTCAAGTGCATGGTGAAAGTACTGCCATGCCCTGCTATGACATCACCAGTGCTGTCTTGTTCATTAACCCCTTCGATGCGCGTGACGAGCTCAGCTTGTCATGCTGCGCGGTAGCGCTGTGCACATGACGAGCTGAGCTCGTCACGACCACACCCGCGATCGGAATGTCCAGCATACGAGCGGAATTCCGGTCGCGGTCAAGGGGTTAATGAAGTCTGGAACCGGTCCGTAACTATAAGCATTCAATATTTCTGTTCTAAACGCTAAACAGAATCTATTTGATTTTATGTAAGGACCTTCCATAATGTAATTGCTGTGTCCTGACAAACAGGAAAGCCAGGGGTCGCAAGCAAGGTGGCAGGGGTCGCAACGGGTGACATAGGGGTCACAGTTGCAACCCCTAATTGACATCCATGAGAAAGGGATCAGTGTGTAAACCTGGGCTGACGGGCTCATAGCAGTGCGGAATCCGCTCATCTTACTCACACAGCCAGTCAGGGCCGGACTGGCCGCAGCGGGCATCGGGCATTTTCCCCGAGAGGCTGGAAGGGTGGGGGGGGGGGTCTGTTTTGCAGCAGTGGTGGACATTTTTTTTGTTACTGGGGGCCGGTTTGGCAGCGGTGTTGCAATATCGGCCTCCAGTAACAAAAGCAGCGGTGCTTCACTTTTGCCGCCCCCACCCTCACAGGGGCTGGTCCCACAAAACTGCCAGGGCTGCTTGGAGTTCCCAGTCCGGCCCTGCAGCCAGTGCACAGTATAGGAAGTGATCAGACAGGGTCACCCTGTCGTGGGCTCACCATCATGGAAGGAAAGACACCGCCCCCCCCCCCGCCTCCCGGAATACAGAATCGATCCGATCTGTTCCTGCGCGCTCCGTGACGGCAGAACATGACCCCAGCACTGAATATACCTGCACGTGCGTACACGGAAGAGCTCTGACGGACTAGGAACCGAAGTGCGGGGCCTGTGCCCCCGCCAAGCACAGCCCCGCCCATCGGCTTCTCAGGGAGTAATTCCGAGTGGATGACACACTCCCCAGCGGATTACCCGCAGCGCATCAGATGGTGTAATCCGCACAAGAGCACGGACGGCAGCGGAAATTAACATTTCTCATGTTTGCAAACTGCTGTCAGCGTGATTAGGGGCCGCTCTGCGTGCCTGGAGGAGGGGGAGGAAAGACCCCATCACACCCACGGTGACCCCGCTGCTGCGGCATCATGCGAATATGAAGGAACCATAACGGAACAATAACCAGGAGCCCAAAAATAAAAACAAAAAAAATGACACGTTGAAGAAAAGTAACAATGAAACAAAAATAAAGAAAGGTAATATAGTCTTTCTAACTGAATAATAAAAAAAACTTGTCAATCAAACAATGTTTTGAATGAAATTAGCTATAGGGTGGGGTTAACAATAAGCTTAAAATATGGGTTACATTTGGAGTGAAGGTTTGGGAAAGAGTAAGGGTTGGTTTTAGGGTTATGGTATGGGTTAACATTAGGATTAGGGCAAAGGTGAGTGTAAGGGTTATGGTTTGCGTTAGTGGCTATGGTAGGGTTAAGGTAAAGGGGAAAAGGTGAGGTTTATGGTCGATCCAGCAAATGCATAGATCAAGCTAAACCAGAGCCGAGCCAGGGATCTGACCTGACTCCAAGATCCTTAACACGAGCCGAGCCAGGGGTCTGACCTGACTCCAAGATCCTTAACACGAGCCGAGCCAGGGGTCTGACCTGACTCTAAGATCCTTAACACCAGCCGAGCCATACATTTTTTTTGCATGGTGAAACCACACAACAAATGACATGTAAAAATATGATATAGGCTCTTCAAATTTAAAAATGGTTATTTATTTAACATTAGTGTCTCGTTTTGAGGGATATTTATTGGAAGTAATTGTTTCTGAATATGTATTTAGACGCATTCAAGAAATCCCCAGTACCCTACCGTCATTCAAATGAGTCAACCAAGGTTTGTGGGTGGACTATGAATGGCCGATGTCGTTACTTATGAAGCAATATTATTGCCTATGAAACCATATATAAATGGGGCTTGTTTGTAAAGCGCTCATTCTTAACTGAAAGGTGCTTTCTAATTGGTCAAAACGAAAATGAGACAATAAAAAAAAATCTGTTCGTAGGATCACACATCTTGGGCAAGTCGGGAAGCTGAGGTTTGAGCACTGGTTGCATTGTAATTCCTTGTGCAATTTAGCCTCTAGACAGACTACTGGGTGGATTTTCAAAATTATGGCGCTGGGTTAGCGTAAAAAAAAGTGACACTAACCAGCACAAAATCTTTTTTTACCAATTTACTTTCCAGCGCAAAACTTGTTTTGCGTTGGAAAGTACCCTACAAGTAACACAGAGCATTGCTTTGCGTTACTTAGCACCAAGGGGGCGTTACATGGGTGTTACATGGGCATTCCCATGCAACCACCCATGTCTTTTGACGCAAAACCCTATCTACGAACAATTGTAGACAGGGTTTAGGGCCAAAAGTTAACACCATCTGAAAGGAGGCGTTAATGAGGAGAAATATTTTTATTTCTCCTTTCTTTTCCTACTTTGCATGCGCGCTGCACTGTGCAGCACACATACAAAGTCGGAAAAGTGTTTGAACTTGTCTAGGAATAGTATTTTGTACAGAAAGGGTACCATTCCTGTACAAAACCTATGCTAGACTCAGGCACGCACCTTAGCGCTATGGCTCTAAGGTGTGTGCCTGGCGGACGGAAGCTGAAATCAGTGCCAGCGCTAGGGAGAGGGAAGGAGAGAGCCATATCTCTGTAGATATGGCGCTCCCCTGGTCCTCCTGTGTCACACAGCACAGCATTTTTGGCTGCTGCGCTGCGTTGCGTGACTTCTTTGAAAATCTGCCCCTATGACTTCAAATTCCTATTTAACAACAAAGAGCATTTTTGTGTTCAGTTCTATCATGAGCACAATTAGTTCACTATGTTCAATAAATATTCTGCTCACAGGCTCAGGAAGCAGGGGTGCAGGCAGAGACGTTTTATGGCATGGGCAGAGTGGGCTCTGGCCTGGGGCCCCAGCCTTTCAGGGGGCCCCCCAGCTCTGTTCTGCAGAGAGACGTGCCCTGATGACCTTGAATAATTCTTAAACAGATTGTTTTAAATACCGTTTGGTTTGAATTTATTTTTAATGTGGGTGACCTGTGAGAGTCTATTACAGACCTTTTTTCAGAGATATGTGTTCATGTTTCATGCAACATCCATAAAAAGGTTTCTTTTAGTTAAAAACAGGACCTCACATTTGAGAAATGGGAGGGTGTGACAGTGACTATTTACAGTAATATTAGTGAGCTGCTGCTGTGTTGCAATATTTTTTTTAAAAATCCCTATCCCTGAATATTAGATGTAAACACATTTAAATTTGGACCAGTGCCACTGTATACTGTCAGTAACCTGGTCTAAGAGGGTATGAAAGAGCTGAAATTGGATCATAAATTAAAAGCTGTTCTGAACAGGGGCCCCCAAAATATATTTGGCCCTGGGCCCCCAAAATCTTTAAGATGTCCCTGGGTGCAGGGTGCAGGAACAACTTCACTTTTGCTGCACCATCCTGCAAGGAGCAAATTTCTCTCAGCTTGCTTGTAGCCTGTGGTAGCAAAGTGCCGCTGTGCGTAGGAAAAGGGGATACATTGGACAGATGTTGAGAGAGTTTTTAGAAAGTCCTCCTGCCACCGGGTGGTGCTGTGGCCTCTAGCAGCATCTGAGCCCTTTTGCGCTTCTAGTTTCTGGTATTCGGACACACTAACAGCAGCAAACCTTGGCTCTACTGTGCTATAGGAAGAGGTGGCTTTGCTGTGCCGATGGCTGTGGTATGAGCTTTTACAATGAGAAGGCAAGGCCAAGATCAGCCATGGGTTTGTCCAGATCGTGCCTTAACTTACTGTTGCACCACCTTGTACGATGCCTCCTCGGATTATCGAGGTTAGTACCACGACCTGTTATCGGTGCTGAGCTGAGTTAACTCTGGTCATCAGCTCCATCAATCAATCAATCAAGCAATCAAATCAGCAACACTGTCACCCCTAGGGGTATCTGGGCTCCGTGTCTACGTCGAAGAGCCAGGTCTTGAGTCTCTTTCTGAAGTCTGCCAGCGAGGTGGCTGTACGGAGCTGGGGGGGGAAGGTCTTTCCGGGTCTTGGCAGCTGATGACCTCACACTAGAGCTTCACTACAAGCCCTATGTTGTCATTCCAGGAAGAGAAGTGATTCCCAGGCGATGATGTGATGCCCAGAGATAGCTGAAGCAGCCTGTGGAAATCCAATCCTCTTATAGCTGGTAAGAAGCAGAGTGTGGACTCAGGGTGCAGGAGTATTGCTTTCAATGTTAGTTTCACTGTGTACATGATGTCCGCACAGGAGTGTGACATTATTAAAAGGTTTGCTTCAGCTTGCCTTGGATTTTCAAAATATGTATTTGCAATGGACAGTACCAATTTTAAAGAAAATGGTTTCAGATTTCCATTGGCTTTTTAATATATATACCGGTTATCTTTGGGCTGCTGATCGGAATATTTAAAAACCTAGTTTCTAATGCTGCCTTGAAAATGCATGGCAAAATGTATGTGCGTATTGTGAATATTAGAGGCAAACCAAAATTAGCAGTGTGAACATCTATTCGATCCAGAAGCAAGGCTTTTTCCTATACATCAAAGCTCAACTGCAGACCCTTCTTGTGAAAATTCAAGCCGAAACCTTCTTAAGTGCTGCATTTGTTAACTTGAAATGTTTTATTTAGCACAACATAAGGAAGAATGCGCTGTCTACAATAAGATCAACGTCCCCCCCAAGCACACCTGGAGAAATGTAAATCACTTCAAACACTTTCGTGGTTTGTAAATACTGTACTTACAAACCACGAACGAGTTTGAAGTGATTTGCATTTCTCCAGGTGTGCTTGGGGGGGATGTTGATCTTATTTTAGACAGCGCATTCTTCCCTATTTTCTCAATTAATGCCCAGGATCAGAGGGCTATACCCACCAGCACCCCAAACCAGGTCTACCTTCCAGTATCTGAATTAAGTTTATCTACCAAGGAGTGCCACAATCTACTAAATTCATTTTATTTAGCACAACAGACATTGTTCTGAAAATCCACTTGGTGCGGGTCAATATTTAAAGGCCTAAAGAATCGAGGCAATACCCAGAGCAGAGCAAGTCTAAAATATATCCAGATCATTGTGGATCTGTGGTGTGCACCCTGAATATCGACATCAGAATATCAATGGGACACAATATAGAGGGCAAATATTGAAAATGAAATATAGACAGGTAAATAAGTCTAGATTTTCTATACCTAACTCCACATATGTAGCTTGGCACTATAGCTTCAAAGTACGTAGATGTGGAGTTAAAAATAGTAAATCTATACTTCCCTATATGCACTTACCTTTCGTTATTTTGTCCCACGATATTCTGTCCTTGATATTCATGTACCACGATATTCTGGGGGTCCATATTCAGCAGTACAGCTTGGATCTTTGTACTCTCCAGGGCACAGTTGGGTCTTGGACCCACACAGAGAGGAGCATAAAACCCAGAGTAGAGCGTGTGTGGGCTGCTCAGCATCATGTGACTCTGGGCAATAGCTCACAATCTCCCCGACTGACCCCAGGGTTAAAGGTTCGCGCTACACAAACGTGGAATTATTATTATTTATTATTAGTGGGCTTGGTGTCCCCCCAGTGCAGCGTGGGACCTGCTGCTGACCACAGAAGGAATAGTCTGGACCCTCGCTAGAAAGGAGTTGGGGTGCATGCTGTCCAGAGCGGAGAGTATTTGGGTCCTTGGGTGATGTCTAGAGCAACATAGGTCTTGGCGGGTTCCAGATCAGAGGAAGGCTGGGCATTAATTTGAACAATGCAAGTCTGGAGAACAGAGCAGAATGAGTCTGACCAATAACCAGATCAGAGTGTCTATGGCTCTTGTCGAAGCAGAGTGGGTCTGGACACCTTCCAGAAGAGAGTGAGTCCAGGTTCTTTCCAGAGCATGTTGAATCTAGACAATATTCAGAGCAGAAAGGAAATGGGCAGTATCATGCGCTACGCTAGCCATTGCAATGCAAGTTCCTCATAGTGTAGCTATTAGTAGTAGATGAGCTAGCTCCGACAGTATCCATCCATTGGGAAGAGTTAATAGACTGGGTAATCAGGGAGACTTTGGATATTAATAAGAGTGGGCCTTATCCCGAGTTGAGTAAGTTTGGCTGGCTCAGTGGCCAAACAATGACTGTATGCGTAAGTTTTATCCAGAAGGGAACTTGTGAGCTTGTGCATTATTTTACGAAGGCTGGGCCTTGTCAAGATATGAGATGGGGTTATGCTAAGTGGCAGTGTGGTACCAAAAGTACTGAGCCACCACCTAAGACTAATTCACCTTTTCAAGTCACATAGACGTAGTATGTAATTTCCTGTGATGTCATTAGATGAAGTCATATAACGCACTTATATAAATAGCTTTGTTTTCAGGTGCCATGTTATGCCATCTGCTATGATGCTACTAACCATGGTAATGTAACATTAAGAACTGATTACTGGAAAACCTTCAGCAAAATCAAGTGTGGAACTTGGAATCACTAATTCTGTGGTTCCAGAGCAGAGGGGGTTGTCCTCATATCTGAACTAAAATGTATGTTCCTGCTGTATGCCTAGCCTAGTTCAGTGATGCAAACCTGTCAGTGGTGAGCCAAAGCACTGTGTCTATAGCTTACATTTACTGCCCCTCTCAGGTATCCATGAGTTATATCAATTGCCTATTTTAACTAGCAATCTCTTGCATCCATTGTGCCTCCTGTCTGCCCATTACTTGTCTAAATTGACCCACTCATTCTCAGATGAAATTAAGTGGATGGCCAAATCCATCTTAGAAAAATGTTGGCACATTATCAGTACTCGTTCTTTCACCATAGCGCTTTGTGAACCCACGTGGTGATGTTTTTTTGTTTTTTTTATTTAACTGTTTTTATTGATAACAAAATGCAGCAGTGCAAGGCATTATACAGTCATCTTCGGCAAGGCAACACAAGATCTCAACAGTGTTTCACAACATTTTCAGGATCAGGAATACATAAAGCCGCTATCTCCAGAGGGTGTCCCTTCCTCTATAGTTACAACAGTGTACCAGGGTCAAAAATATGAGAAAACCAGCAACTGGTCCATTTGCTATAGCATCTTATTCTCGGCTGCCCAGTGTGGGGGCTACCATAGTCTCACCCAATCTATCCAACAGTGTTCGTCTCTCCCTCCTCAATTCCACCGTAGGAGAAATGCAAATGTCTCCCCTATATTTGTTCCACTTTCCCCATTTGTGGTCCCATTTTCGGGGGCATCCGCTCCCCTTAAACACCGTTTTATCGGCAATCATGGCATAGTCCATATCATTCGCCCAGTCCCTTACTCATGGCGTCGTGTCCGCCCCCCACATTTGGGCAATATTGGGTTTGGTGATAGCCCAACCCATCGTGGCCCACGACTGCTCCGCCTGTGAGAGGTTGGTAACCTCCCAGATATTGAGAAGGCAAAGTCTGGGGGACGGTTGAATGGGTTTGTCACATGTCCTGGCCAGTTGTCGAGTAACGTCTTTCAATACTGCTGTATGTGAGGGCAGTCCCAGAGAATATGTGTGAATGTGCCAGTCTGGTTGCATCGTCGGAGGCAGAGCGGATCAGGTCTCCTACCCAACCTAAATAACAATTTGGCGTCAAAATAGACCCTGTGGAGAACCTTGAGCTGGACCAGCCGAAGTCGCATAGGAATCGCCACCTCTCGGGGAGAGGCGAGTGCATCTCTCCAGTCTTCATCGTCTATCTCCCCTAGATCAGTTTCCCAGCTCGCCCGTAGTTTCAGCATTGGGTCAATTCGGTTGTTCACTAATTTCTTATATGTGAGGGAAATGGCTTTGCGATCCATTGTGTCTAATAATAGTCTGTCCTCCAACGGGGAGGAATCCGGAAGGGGGGTACCCTTCGGATGGGCCGAATCAATGGCATGGCTAATTTGGAGATATCGAAAAGTCTCCGAAGATGCAAGTTGATACTTAGTTTGAAGATCAGCAAATGTGGCCTTCTTCCCTTTCACCCACATGTCCCCCACTGTAGAAATCCCAATCGTGTCCCATTTATCAAAACCTGGACAGGTACTGAGGCGACCCAAGATGTCAGGTTCCCACAAAGGAGTTGCCTTTGTCAGGCGCCTATGCCACCCCAGCTTATGCTGGATTCCATGCCACACTTCTACCGTACGAGCCGTGGGGCCAGTCAATTGTAGCTTCCGATAGTTTGTATATAGTGCCCTATTGTAGCCCCCCTTCCCCATAAGCCAATGGTCCGTGCAAAAATTAGGATCATCATGTGGTCCGAACACCCATCTGTTAATGGCCGTCAACTGCGATGCCTGATAGTAGAGGCACATGTCTGGCAACCCTATACCTCCGTCATACCATCCCATGGTAAGTTTGTTTATGGCAATTCGCGGAGGTCGGCCCTCCCACAACAATCCCCGCACCACCCCTTCAATTTGCGAAAAGTAGGAATCCGGAACAGGATTGGGAGCGTTTTGCAGAGCGAGCATTTTAAACAGGGATGCACGGCCCAAGAGAGTAAGGGGCAGCGATCGCCAATGCGTGACATCCGATCTCAACCGCTGTAGGGGCATCAGCAGATTCAGTTCGTAGGAGAGTGTAACGTCGGATGTAATAAAAATGCCCAGATACCGAAAACCCTGTCTCGCTACTGGAATATCATAGCCCCGGGGACTATATGGGGGCTCTCCCCAGAGTGCGTACATCTGGGACTTGGACCAATTTATCTGGTACCCCGAATGCGCGCCAAATATATGAAAGATGTGCAACACCCGTCGTAATGAGCGTGCTGGAGAGGCCAGATAGAGCAAGATATCGTCCATGTAGAGCGATATTCGGTCCTCATGGTCAGTCGTCCATTTGATGCCCCTAATGCCCGGATCTCCCCTGATCCAAACAGCAAGCGGCTCCAGCACCTGGGCAAAGAGGAGCGGTGATAGCGGGCAACCTTGCCTCGTGCCACGACAGAGGGGAAAAGAGACGGAGCGATGGTTGTTTACCGTGACGTGCGCCTTGGGCTGCGTATATAATAGCCTGATCCACCTAATCAGTTTGGGTCCAAACCCCATACGAGCCAGAACAGCAAACAGATACTCCCATTCTATAGTATCAAATGCCATAGTGGCATCAAGCGACAGCAAGACCACTTCCTCCTCTAGGGTGTCTATTCGCCCCAGTGCTCCATGTACGCGTTGCAGATTCCGAGCCGTATTTCTACCCGGCATGAAGCCCGATTGGTCTGGATGAATCAGATCATTAAGATACGGGAGTAGTCGGTTGGCCAGGAGTTTGGCCAGGATTTTTGCTTCCACCGCAAGCAGCGAAATAGGGCGATACGATTTGCAATCCTCCGCTGGCTTACCAGGTTTGTGAATAACTACAATGGCAGCAGTGCGAATATCCGCCGGGAGAAGCCCTGATTCATAACATTCGTTATATAAGTTCAACAAGTGGGGCGCTAACTTCGCTGCCATCGGTTTAAGAAGCTCGATGGGAAGTCCATTAGGACCCATCGCTTTGCCGGACCGAACATCCTGTATTGCCTTTTGGACCTCTGTTGCAGAGATGTCCGCCTCCAATGCTTCTCTATCCTGATGGGGGATGCATACTACCTCTATTGTGGCCAGGAGATCTGCTGCCATTGAGGCTTGTGAAGCCTGTGGGACTCTATACACTTCCTCAAAATGAGACGCAAAGGCATCAGCAATTCCCTGAGGGTCAGTTATCAATACATCGTCAGGGCCCTTTACTGCTCGCACCCATCTCGCTGCCTGTGCCCTGCGTTCCAGCCACGCCAGAAGTTTACCCGTACGCCTACCTTGTTCATAAATCCGGTGACGAGTAGCGAGGGAGCGCATAGTGGCGTCCTCCAGAACGAGCTGTCTGTAATCCTGTCTTTTTATTTTTAAGACTGTGTTGAATGTCGGGGTCAGGGGCCTGAGAGACGGTCTCCTCCATTTGCAAAATGTCCCTTTCCAGTTCGACCACGCTCCGGTTACGCTCGGTTCTGTGGCTCACCATCAGAGACAATGCCCTACCCTTAATCACCGCCCCATATGCCCCCCAAATTGTCACTGCCGACTTGACCGATCCCACATTTTCGGCAAAATATTAGTCTGTATCTTGCCGAAGGTTTTCCTTAATGTGAGGTATCTTCAATGCCCACGGCTGTATCATGATTGGGCCGGGACGCCTAGTGCGTTGTGTGCCAAAGACCGTCAAAACGAGGGAGTGATCTGATATTCCTCGTGCCAAGCAGGTTGAGTCAGTGAATGCGTTTATGTCTTGGGCATGAGTAAACAGATAGTCGATACGTGATTGACTACCATGTACACCTGACTGAAACGTAAAGTGCGTGTAGTGTGGGTGCGACCACCTCCATACATCTACCATCCCCAGAGCATTGGTGAACTCTTGGAGTTGTGAGCCTTGTGCCGGGTCCTGTCTAGGCGGAAGCCGGTCATGTAGGCCGTCCATGGTCAAATTGAAGTCGCCCCCCAATACTAGCGATCCCATGGGCAAGTCCAACATCAGCGCCCCCACATCCTTCAATGTTAGACACTGTAATCCCGGTGGGGCGTACACTGAAACCACATTAATGACCCTTCCCTCCCACGTACCTGTGCATGCTGCGTATCTACCCTGTGCATCTGTCCAGGTGTTATGTACCACATGGGGCAACCTTTGCGTAGGAGAACCCCAACCCCTCTAGAACCCGTGGTAAAACCCGAGTGTACTATCATGCGGTATCCCTTCCTGTTCAGGGCCATGCACGAGTTCCCTATTAAATGGGTCTCCTGTAACAGTATTATGTCAAGCGCATGCCGATGTATATATTGTAGGACAATGCCCCTTTTAATTTTGTCCCCCAGCCCATTTACATTCCAGGTGGACACTCTAAGTCCTTGAACAGGCGCCATCAGAATATGTCAACAGTGCAACTACTTCATCGGATAGTCCGTCACAACCTGTCACCCCCGAGTCTCCTTTCAGAGCGAAACCCAGGCTGCCAATTTGCATTACAAAGCCGTGAAATACAATGCCAATATTAAAGACTTTGATGCCATATGAGGTGCTAACTGTCCAATAATCATCACTCACCGATGCAAAAAAACAACAAAAAAAACCCCAACAGATCAAACCCACTCCATCCACCCCCAATTGAAATCCCGCCCCCCTCCCTGCCTCCCTGCACAACGGGACTAGAACCGCCCGCCACCCCCAACATGCAGAGTGCCTGTCGCCCACCCTTAAACAACTTCAGGGAACGTGAGCAACCCCACTCCCAATGACAATTGTATACAATACACATTCTCCACCTCGGCCCCACCACTCCCCGAGGTCAAACACAGATCGATGGCCCCTCTGGGCCTACCCATCGACTATATGGCAGTTGTCTCGAACAATCACTTGCACCCCGTGGCCCACCCAGCTAAAATATAAGCTCTAGGTCAAATTCAAGTGAAAAACAGTACAATTGTCATGACATTAAATTACCCATAAGGGCACTGGGCCTACACATCAAATTTGAGCCCAAATCTTTGAACAAACACCGGGGACCCTTTGGCTCACCCAGCTAAAACACGAGCCCTTGGACAAAGTCAAATGAAGAACAGTACTTGTGCCATGGCACTAAATTACTCGAGAGGGCCTCCATAGTCCGGAGTGTGTCCGACATAGTCTTACCAGACCTCGAATTCAGCGCCCCCCTGTGTGTCCCTGGGAATCGGAATCAGAATGCGGAGGAGAGCGTCTCTGCCGGCGCCAGTCTTCAGCTCCATCGGCAGCGGAGGAGACTTTTTGCGATTTCTTTCCGACCGTGCGCCAGCCTTCTAGCCAGTCCCAGGCATCCTCCGGCCTAGTGAAATACCACAGCTTGCCATTGGCTTCCACCCTCAATTTGGCAGGGAACATCATAGCGTATTTAATCTCTTGGTCCCGGAGGGCCAGTTTTACCTCCAGGAAATTGCAGCGTTGTTTCTGCACCCTCAAAGTAAAGTCCGGAAAGAACGTGATCTTACTGTTCTCGAAGTTAAGTGGGGGGGGCCGCTCTCGCAGTCTGGAGGATAACATCGCGGTCTCGGAAGTTAAACACCTGGGCCAGGAGCGGCCGCGGGGGCGCATCCGGCTTCGGACGGCCCCCTGGCACACGATGAGCCCATTCAATGGAAAAGCATTTGGAAAGGCCTCGTGGTTGCAGATGCTTAAGAACTAGTTCCTCCATGAAAAGATCAGCGGCCTGCCCCTCTGCGCGTTCCGGCACGCCAAGAATGCGGACATTGTTGCGCCACATTCTTCCTTCGTAGTCATCCAGCTGCAGAGCCATTGCCTCATGAGATGTATGCAATTCGGTCACCTGTCTTTTAAGAAGGGCGGTATCTGTGACGAGTTCCTTGGCGGTACTCTCCACTGTACCCAGTCGCTCCGCCATTTTCCTCATATCTTCCCGAATCAGAGCCACCTCTGTTGCCACTGTATCTATCCGCACCTCGAGGGAGGTCCTTACTGTCGTGATTGCCTCGAGGATATCTTTGTTCGTGGGTTCCATGGCCTCGTTCGGGGCTACCGACTCCCCCCGATCCTCACTCTGTTGCTTTTGCCATGTAAATTTGTCCAATTTGGCCTGTGTCACCGTACGGCCGCTGCATCCAGACGCCATGTTATATTCGTCCCGGTGGTCGTCACACAGTGTGGGGGTGCGACCGTTACTCCCCGCCGCCTGCAGTGGACTCTTCCACTCGGCCTGTCGGTTTTGGCGCGGGGCACCCCGTCCGCAGGACACTGGCTCCACTTCACTGCGACCACCACCTCTCAAAGGAACCCACACTGTCCAGATCCGCCCTTTCCTTTACTGCCCCCAGGCTTAGCAGCACTACTTGAACCAGGTGATGCCTCCGATCCGTCCAGCTGCCAAGGCACCTCAACCGCCCGCTCCACCAGCAGCGCCTCACTCAGCCTGGCCGCCTGGCGGGGGGGTCAGGATTCCCGACAAAGCTGCGAGGTCACACCCGCTCCACAAACCAGCTATGTATACAGTGGTGGCAGTAACACTCCTTCCCTCCATGCAGTGTGCGAGCGCCGTTCTCGCCTTTCTCGCTGTCTCCAATCAGACCACACACCCCACCAGGCTCCTGCAGCGAAACACCTCCGGGCCCCGGCACTCAATTGGGAGCAATACAGCGCAGTAGTGACTACGCCGGGCACCCAGGGCCGTACAAGGGGCGGCTCGCCCCCGGCTAAGGCGGTCCCAAGGAAGTCCAAGGCCACTATCGCCCACGGCCTCCACGGTCCCCTGGGTAGTACCCTGTCCAATTATGGAGCCTGTAGGGTCAAAGTAACTTCAGGCACCAGGGCTGTGGGGCGGCTCCCATCCGGGTGTGTTTACTCACGGTGGTGTAGACATACGGCAGCGCCGTGGGGCCTCCCAGATCAGTGTCGCCACTCCGGCACCTCCGTCTCTTCAAGGCTGTTTATTTCTCCCCACTAACAGGATTCAGGGCGGTGGGGCGCAGTCCTGGCGACGGGCTTTGCACGAATTATATTTCGGGCCTCCACACAGTCCAGGCCTCAGCAGCGGTCTTGCGTAGCACGCCCCCGCCGCCTGGCCGCACCTCCGCCAGCGAAGTCATCTCCTGTGGATCCGGTGCGTAGAGCGCTCCCCGGATCACAGCCTCGATCGGCCCCAGATTTCGCCCATACCTCGCACGGCAGCCACAGCTTACAGGGAGTCCCTCGGGGCGAGGATTCGGCCGGGGGATTTCAGTTTAAACGGATGGTTTGGGAGTGGCGCTCCGGAGCTTAGCTACCGAGCGGCCATTCCCGTCGGCGGTTAGCCACGCCCCCCCACGTGGTGATGTTGTGTCATTATTTACCAGATATTTAATTCACTGTTTTATGTGTAACCATAAAAAGCTGTGCTACCCTTATGTACTGACTTTCTACTATGATTCTGATGCACATTTTTGTTCAAAATAGTCCCAAATCTCAATAAAATCATACAGAATGGTTGCTCAGAATCCCTCTGATATTCGAGAGTAGTTACTGTTGCCCAGCACAATTGTTTGTCAACATACTGGGGGTTAACAAGATTGACGTACAAAAATAATGTATCCTCAATATCAACTACAAGTATATTGTCAAGCTAAGTGTATGTATAGGCAAGTATACATATACTGCTCTTATCTCTACATCTGTTTACTTTGACAATATAGTGGTAGTTGATATCATTGTTGGAATATTTTTAGCATGCAATATGTCAATGTGATCTAGTGATCTCCAACCCCATCAAACACCAATCAATAAATTGTTCCAGCATTACTGGGCATGTGTAAATTAATTTAACAGTAGACATGTTTAACAAATTGGGTTACTGGTTGAGGGGGCGAAAGCCTTCTCAAGCAGCAACCACAATATTTATCAGGGTGAAACACAAGCAAACCCCAAATTAACCTCCTAACGCTATGGTAGTTTGGCACAAAAGCAGTCAGGCTTAATTTAGAGCAAATGTGTAAAGTATTTATACAGCACTTCAAACAGTAAAAAAAATTGAAAACCCAACAAAACAAAAATCCCACACTGATTTTAAAAAACAGAGTAAAAGGTAATGAATTACTTGACACCAAAATGACAAAAATCCAATCAGTAGAACTGGAGATACACAATTTTAAACATTTAAGTGAAAATAGTGCCAAAAGGCACATAGTGCCAACTGTGATTATCTGGTCATACCGGACCGGGACAAAGTCATATGTTCAGGTCAACCACGATGGAGCGCGTACCAGCTACTGGGACCCAGTTAGGCCAGCTGAACAAGAGTACCTTAATTCATGGCTGTGGAGCATTGCAAGATCCCACGTCGAGGATGCGTCATGCAACAGAAGCAATGTGAGGTCCAGGTACGGAGATGCATTGCACAGCAGTGGTTCTGATGAGCTGCGAGGCTGCGATGCAAGGTCCTGCATCGCTGTCAAGGATGCCGTCAATGGGGAGCTTACAATGCAAAGTCCTGTATCGAAGATGCATCGCTCACCGGCTGGTTCTGAAGAAGATGTGGGGCTTGCAAGGTGGAGTGCTGTGTCGTCGTCAAGGATGCTGTTGGCAAGGGCCTTGTAATGCGAAGGCCTGCTTCGAGGAGGCATTGCACAGCGATGGTTCCTGGGTGGCGGCAATGTGAAGTCCTGCACCAGACATGCGTCACGAAGCAGTTACGATGCGGAGTTCCTGGGATGCGATGCATCACAATGCGTTGGTTCTGCTGCGACCACAGTTGGGCTGGCAAAGCACCTTCAGGCCCACTTATAAGGGTCCAAGACTGGGATGGAGCCACTTGGGAGGGTAGGACTCACAGCAGACAGAATCCAGGTGCTTGGTTCAGGGTGGTTGGAGCCTTCTGTCCCTGAAGATTTGTTCAGGAGGTCAGCCAACTAGCCCTTGGAGTCACTCTGGTGGACCCAGGTTCAAAATGCAGGTCACGTCCTTCACTCAAGCAGGAGGGCAGCACAGCAGGATAGCAGAGCAGCAGTCCTTCTTGCAGTAAAGCAGCCCAGCAATCCTTCTTCTGAGTCTTCCACAGGTCCAGATGTGTACTGAAGAGTTGGGGTCTGAGGTCCAATATTTAAACCTGGTGCCCACTTTGAAGTAGGAGACGTTTCTAGAGGCTTCCACACCCCTGAGTTGTCAGGCATCCCCTTCCTCTCTGCACAGGCCCCAGCTTGTCTGAGGACACAAAAAAGACATGGGACAAACCTTCTGTGAGGGTGTTCAGGCAGAGCCGTTGTGATGTGCAAGTGTGGCAAGTGCAGCTCCTCCCCCTCGTTAAGTAATCCGGCCAACACCCAGCTTCCCTTTGAATCACTGTCTGGAAGCAATCCACAAAAACCAACTGCCGGCTACACCAAGTCATAAGACCCAGGAACAGGCTGCAGGCACCAAATGGTTGGGAGAAGAAAATGCCAGCTTCCTAAAAGTGTTATGCAAACAAATGATGGACGGAATGCTGAATAAATCATACATTCACCCCAGTCAAGAGATCTGGGTTAAATCCATTGTTCTTTTGCTCACCATGCTACCCCAGTTTAGACCCAGCCATATGCAAATCAGTCTTGACCCTGTGCCTCATGGGAACAGTCCAGACCGAACTGCCAAGCCAGGTCCTCCCTGGACCGGAAGCAAGCATCCTGGGACCGGTTTCTGGGTATTATCCTTCATCAGCCAAGCTAGCTTGAATCCAGTGGCACAGTGAGCAAGGGACCCACGTCTGGGCATACCCATCCCACTTAGGGTGAAAAGTGCTATGCAAACCGGTCCTAGGATGCTTGTTTCCAGTCCAGGGAGGACCTGGCTTGGCAGTTCGGGCTGGACTGTTCCCATGAGGTTTTTTGAAGGTCAGCCTCTTAGAGAGAATACTAATAAATCGGGTCTTAAACCAAGATCTACCTTTACCCCCACACTCTCCATGGTTGGAAATAACTTGGAGGTTTTTGAAAAAGCAGTGGAGAGTGGTATACAGAATATCCTGATGGAAAACCCCAGATATTATACAGAAAATATGAGTAGAGATGAAAGGTTAGCTCTTAAGTCTCTAAAAGAAGATCTGCATTTGACTATTAAACCTGCAGACAAAGGGGGAGGGGTGGTTGTTTTTAATACTAATGATTATGTGCACAAAATGCAGGAGATGTTATTGGTTAGTGAGCATTATGAATTAGTTTCAAAGAGTAAATTAGTGACTCTATCTAAAGACTGTCTAGCTTTACTTACTGAAGCGAAAGAAAAAAGTTGGATATGTGAGGATGAATTTAAATTTTTGAACAATGTAGAACCTAGGATACCGGCTCTATACGGCTTACCTAAAATACATAAGAGCTGTGAGAAACCCCCGATGAGGCCAATTGTTAGTAGTATTGACTCACTTACAGAGCCTCTAAGTAAATATGTTGACCACTTTTTACGCCCGATAGTGATGGGCCTAAAATCATATGTTAGAGATTCATCCCACATTATTTCCATGTTGGAAGGAAAAGCATTCTGTGGGGAGACTCAATGTCTAGTTACCCTGGACATTGAGTCTCTCTACACGAACATTCCGCAAGAAGCTACAGTGGAGGTTGTTCGTAGGGCGATGGAGGATGTGAATTTGGAAGGTGTGGATAAAGGATTTATTGTAGAGTGCACCAGGATGGTTCTGACGAACAACAACTTTTTGTTTAAGGATCAACTTTATAAACAAAAGAAAGGGACCAGCCTCTACGTGGGTGAATTTGAAAATAAACATATTTATAATGAACTTGCCCCTTTTTATGAGAATATTGCGGGTTGGTACCGCTTTATTGATGATATTTTTTTCATTTGGGAAGGTGGAGAAGATCAGTTTAAAGAGTTTTTACTTTGGCTTAATTTAGGAGATCCAAATTTGAAGTTTACATGTCAGTATAGTAGGTCTAGAGTGGATTTTCTGGATATCACTATTAAAGAAGAAGAAGGGGTTTTAGCAGTGGAACTTTACACCAAACCTATGGCAAAGAATACCTTGCTGCATTATACAAGTTTCCACCCGAAATCCCAAAGAGACAATATTCCCTTTAGCCAATTTCTCCGTCTACGGAGAAATTGTTCTGATATAACTGACTTCTATAAACATGCAGAGACCCTTAAAAAGAAACTTAGAGATAGAGGTTATCCAAAAAAATTAATCTCACATTCCTGTAAACGAGCAAGATTCTATGATAGGGAGGCCATGCTTCATAAGACTCGACAAAATGAAAAGGATTTAGAAAAGATAGTGTTTGTTAGTAACTTCTCGCACATTAGTAATCGGATTAAAAATGTCATCAACAGCAATTGGCATATTGTAAATAATGATGAAGAGAAGAAACTAGACAGGCCTATATTTGCTTTTAAAAAAAACTGAAATTTGAAAAATGAGTTGGTCCATACTTACAGAGAAGGTCAAGGAAGAACCCAAAGTACGCTAGATAGAAGGCCAGCCATTGGGAATGTAAAGTGTGGTACTTGCAATGTCTTTGCTTTATGCATTGAATCAAAAAGCCTGACATATAATGGGTGTCATGTCTATTCCAGGTCTTTAAATAACTGAAGGAGTAAGAATATAGTGTATTTTTTAAGGTGCCCATGTGGTAAGGGCTACATAGGGGAAACAAGTAGAGAATTACGAACTAGATTGCAAGAACATCGTTCAGCCATCAGAACTAAAAAAGTCAATGCATCTCTGGTGTCACATTTTTTAGAAAAAGAACATAAAGATTCAGAAATAGAATGGTTCATCTTGGAAAAAATATGGATGGGGGCACGAGGTGGTAATGTGGTATTAAAAAGAAAAGCCAGAGAACAATGGTTTATCTCACGGTTCAATACAGTTCGGAACGGTCTCAACTCCAAGGAGGAATGGGAGCGTCTGATTGGGAACATTTAGTTGATGCCAACTCAGTTTGGAACGGTCTCAACTCCAAGGAGGAATGGGAGCGTCCAATTGGGAATATTTAGTGTATGCCCACACAGTTTATGCCTAGAGTGGGACTACTCTATTTATTTTTCTATGTGAGTAGAATCATCTTTAATATTACCACTAAGTTAAGACCTATAAATAGGTTGACGTAATAACGTGGTCCGAATGAATGATAGCAAGAATCAGTAGCACTGACATTTTAATTAGTGACCTATATAAACTTCTAATTGCCAGTAGGAAGGCTGTGATTACAGCTAGGAATCAGCGTGAGAGGAGCAGTCCCGGCTTGAAAGGTAGGAAATTGAAGGGTTATGTAATCCGTGAGGATTGTCTTATACTGAATCGGTGACTGATACTCCATGGATATTATTTTAACAGTGAAGGAACATGAAGGCTAATGTCGTTACTTAAATCCTCATAAGAATGAACTATATTACCATATGGGTGATGGCTTTTTTATCAGGATTATGGCTTCTAAATTAGTTTTTTGTTAGAGGAACAAGAGCCGATTTTGTAGTTATATTTATAGGGACTGTGCAGGAATGAAATTGAATGGAATCACTATACCTAAGAGCACTCCAAGATGGCCGCCGTAATTACGAGGTGGTTTTGATGTATAAAGTAGGCTCAGTTGTCCCTCTTCGATTGTATTGGTCACATGGGCTAATTGAGGTGGGTTTAAATACGGTGTGTAAATGGGTAGTGAGACGGACTGCTTTACGGAGGCATTAGTCGGATCCCGCAGGGGGCTGATACGCTGGTTCAGGAGGTAAGAACTAGAAATGTTAGCATAGCGGGTAGAGTGCCGTTCCTATATTTGAAGGACGGATGTTCTGATTCTGTGCGGGAGCATGCTACTCTAATACATTCTTATGTAGCATTAGTCGTGCTATTAGTTGGCGTCCTAGAAAGAAGTTGGAAGGATGGGACTAATAGATCTGGGTCTTAAAAGACAAACATACATTTTAACCATGATAAGAATGTTCTGTATCTCGGAACACTCTATATTTCGGTGTACCTAAGGATGTTAATATGACGTTTTTTTAATCCAATTTGTTTATATTTAGTTTATTAGTTGTAGGATGATTTTCTAAGAATGCTGCTAGAGATAGAGGAATCGTACAGTAAAGCAATGGAATTGAACTGCCATCTATTGCGATAATCAATGGTATTTTCAAGATGGCCGCTATGTTTTTGGGGGGTTTACTTAACAAGTTGGTGAGAGCTAAATTAGAGGCCCCATCCCGGCTATATGGGGCATATGGACGAGTCGAGGTGGTCTTTTACCCTGTGTGGATATGGAAAAACATGAATAAGTCCTATTTGGAGATATATGCTAATCAACGCAGGCTAAGAAATTAGAAACACTGCAAATATGAGTGTAGCAGGTAGTAGTTCGTCCATATATCTGAAGGACGAACATTTAAACTGGATGTGGGAGTATGTTATTTTACCATATCTGCACGCAGTTTCAATCAGTTGTACTGTTGATGTTCTAAGCAATAAGGAAGGTCACTGTTAGACTGGGGTTTTACAGAGAATACTTGAGCTCCCCTTTTTTTGCCTTCTACAATTTGTGAGATATTTGGGATGGTATTCTTGTAGATTGATTTGTTTGAATCATCACTATAAGTAAAGTGGTGGGGGTTTGTGTTTCAGAACTAACGCGAGTGGTCTGGAAGAAATGAAAATAGTAAACTGATGATAGATACCCCATAGACGATGTGTTCCGCATTCGTTCTATAAGGTAATAAAGTTTTTCAAAAAAAAGGTTTCTTTCCAAATTGTTTTGAATTAAATATAATTTTAGAACAGTTCTAAGAATAATATCCGTTTGCTTTTTATTTTTAGAGGTGCATAGCTGTTTGCAAACGTAATTTGTGAGGTGATAACAGTGGAAAATAGAAAGGTAAATAAATGGTTAGGTTTTGCATGCTGGGAATGAGAGACATTATTAATGGCCACTAAGTAATAAGGGTCCTGTTTTATTCCTTTTTTGCTTTCGTTTTAGAAACTGTTGTTTGTTCTTCTTAATTGAAGATAATACACTGAGAGATCTAACAATCCTCAATTCCAAGTTTGCAAGGACTAGCTCCTGCAGGTTACATTGGATGAATCAGAAGATTTGTCTACAGGTAGACTATGCCATAAAAGAAGGCTTTTAATTATGTGTATGGATATACTGCAATGATTAGGGTGAATGAACGTTTTTGTTTTTATGAATAACATCAGTGGGTCCTTAATAGATACCTTTTATTTTTTGAATTGTCTGAAGAACGAAGGATCAATGTAGTCTCCAATCATAGCCATGTGGAGTGTGTGCTTTTAAGATATGGTATGTGTGGATGTATCACCAGGATATTAATACTGCTTTCTGTAATTTGAAAATAGTTTTATCTCTCGGAGGCTAACTGTTGTTTTTTTATATGTATTTGATTATGTAGAGATTCAAGACTTCGTGTGGGAGACATTATTTTCGTGTCCTGAGGAAGGTGGCGTCTTAGTAGTGACACCCACCGAAACGCGTCGACGCAATTATTGGAAGGCATACTGTAGATTGTGAAGACAAATTCCAAACAATTTTTAAATCTTTTTATATTGAAAGGTTTTCTTGTGTAATTCGGATATGTTGAATTACAGATCTTGATCTAATGTATTTGCCTTCTTTTTCTTGATTGGAAACCATCTTTTCCTGCAGGTTCTCCCTTGATGGTGTTTTTTGGTGTATAACATTTTAAATTTGTATTTATGTGTATATATATATATTTTTTAATTGCATTACAACTGAATGTACTGGACCACATGTTTGGTTATTTTTAAATAAATGATGTTATAATTGTGAACACTTGGCCTTTGAGGGTGGTGGTGTTTCTGTCCTGGTGATATATTAGTTGTGCTGAGTGTGCGTGCCGTGTTATATTAAGTTGCCCAAAGGGGATTTAATTTTGACTGCTGTTCCCATGAGGCACAGGGTCAAGACTGATTTGCATATGGCTGGGTTCAAACTGGAATGGCATGGTGAACAAAAAAACGATGGATGTAGGCCCAGATCTCTGTACTGGTGTGAATGTATGACATTGTTCTGCATTCTGTCCATCAACTGTTGTTTTTGCAGCTTTCTAAAAGTGGCATTTTCAGAACTCTGACTTAAAAATCCGACCATCATAGAGAGCTTTAAATTACAATACTTTAGACACCAAACCCAGCTTGTCCACCTACTCCCAACTGAAAGTTATCAGTTATGAAATGTAAATAGGAAACCCAATGTTATCCTATGGGAGAAGTAAGCCTTGCGGTAGTGAAAAACAAACTTAAGAGTTAACCACCACCAGGACATTTAAAACTTAAAAGTACATGTCCCACTTTCTAAATACACTGCACCCTGCACTATGGGCTGTTTAGGGCCTACCCTAGGGGTGACTTATATGTATTAAAAAGGATGGTTTAGAATTGGCAAAAGGTTTATTTTGCCAGGTAAAAATGGCAGTTTTAAAACTGCACATACAGGCTTCAGTGGCAGCCCTGAGACATGTATAAAGGGACTACTTAAGTTAGTGGCACGATGTGTGCTTCAGGCCCACTAGTAGCATTTAATTTACAGGCCTTGGGTACGTGTAGTACCACTTTACTAGGGACTTACAGGTAAATTAGATATGTCAATAGGGGTATAAGCCAATATGACCATTTTTAAAGAAGAGAGAACAAGCACTTTAGCACTGGTTAGCAGTGGTAAAGTGTACAGAGCCCTAAAGTCAGCAAACACGAAGTCAGTAAAAACAAGAAGCTGGAAGGCAAAAAGTTGGGTGAAAACCACGCCAAGGATGTCAGGCCCAACAGCGTGTAATAATTGTTTCTAGAAAGAAGCACAATGTGCACAATGTGAAGCATAAGGGAAGTCAGTGGCTTTATTGATCATCATTAGGAGCTGCTCAAAAGTTTAGCAAAAGAAAGCAGCCCACAGAGATCACAGGTCTCCGTCAAGCACATGCATAGTACAGCTCAGCTGGCCATTCGAAGACAATCATTCACATGTACTACAATGGATGGCCACACTTTAACACTTACAATGAATGGCCTGAATCAACAGCAGGCATGCCTCCCGTCTGCTCTAACACCACTATCTAACCCATCTCTGCACACTTCCAGTGTTACAAAAAGTACTAGTGGGGCACTAGGCGCTGTGAGTGACACCCAGAGACTAAGCAGTGATTGCTTGTACAACAAGTGCAACCTTCATTTGCTGCAGCTGGACCAACTGCACCGGAAACCCATACCAGAGGGGAAAAGGGTATCCACCCTAGAGCAGAGTCTGATAGCTAACATTTGACAGAACATGTCTGTAAGAGTCACAGTTTGCAGTGTTTTATGATATTCCATCTGAACTGCCACCCCGCCCCCCGAAAAGGAGGGGCGGAACAATGCATTGAGAGAGTGAGGGGAGACATGCGAGGCTCAAGCGAGAACCCACATGAAAGCTCGCCTTTCGAGGGTCCAAGAGAGGTGGGCTCAAGCCTTCAGTGGCTCGCCCACCTCTATGAGCAAGTGATAGGGTTAGCGTGATGCTAATGGCAAAGTGTGAGGGGTAAGATCATGGTGGAAGTTAGGGTTAGCATTATGCAGTGTATAATCAGCTGGTTGGGGACCACTGGCATTATTATTGGGCACCGGGCTTTACTTTGCATTATCAAGTGTTGATCCAGAGCAAAGAAAAAGAGAAAAGAGAGCAAGAAGGAGGAAGAGAAATATATGAAAACCGTAACAAAAGTAGAAAGCAGAGGTGGAGAGGTGTGGTGCAGCGGCCAGGGCAGCTGACTTCGGAGCACAGGGTTCATGGTTCGATCCCCGGCGGCAGCTCAGCTCAGCACCATGTGACTCTGGGCAATAGCTCACTTAATTTCCACGACGGCCCCCAGCGCCTTGAGACCCGTAAGGGTGAGTAGCTGCGCTATATAAAAACGGACTTACATTTAAAGCAGGGACGAAAATTAACCTGGAAGAGTGAATTAAAGAGAGGGTAAATGTGGGCTGGTGGAAGAGTGAAAGGAATGAACTGATTTTGAAAAAAATCATACCTTCACTAGGCCAACATCTATTTTAGCATGCATGCTTCAGGAGAACATGGTTCTCCAGTGAGTTCTCTTTCAGTGGCCGCATATGTTTACTTTTCATGGAAGAGATGCCTGTTCTGCACTTTCTATTTCTGCGCAGTGCTGATGCAGCCATCACTTCCCTCTCTGTCCTCTCCTTGACTTGAAGGTCAACCTCTCAGCATGATCTCAAAGTGACTCAACAAACTGCTGCCTTATTGGGATAGGATCCTAGTTACCACCCCTTCAGCTGAGGTACCCTCAGAGGTAGCTACCTATCTCTAAGCAGCAGATAATGCCAGGTGGATATCTCAGTACTTGTCCATGGAGAATGCATGGGGATTTTGTGTTTTCAGTCCCCCCTTTTTTCTGCCGCATTTTACACCCCTTGTCTTCTCAGTAGCTCTCTGACCCCTAAGCTGCTGCTCAGGGGCGTAACGAAAGTTGAGGGGGGCCCCCCTGCAAAGTACATGGAGGGACCCCCTCCGGACTCACTCAGGAGCTCTCAGGCCAGGGGACTGAGCTGAGGGGGCCACCAGGAGCTCGGGGGCTGCGGGGCCTTTGTTATGCCACTGCTGCTGCAATCCTTAGGAAGTTGGGTTTAAAAACTCGAAGATTATGGACATGAACCAACTGCTCATTTTTTCTATCGGGCATTTCCCTGGTGGGCTGGTGCCTTTGGAGGCTGTTTTTTTAAGGTAGGCACCGCTGGCACCTCTGCTGCTTTCACCAGCTCCCAGGACAAAATTTTTGTTATACTAGCATAATTTTGCTTTTATTGTGTTACACTTGTGACACAAAATTTCTGAAACTACACCATTGCACCAAGCCACATTAAAAGCCTGTTCAGGTAAAAATGTTATTGTGGGAGCACAGGCACAACTCGAACAGACAGAATGCGAGTGGCAATGTTCACGGCACTTGTATTTTTCATGGGATTTTTGTAATGCAAATTGCATCTTTGTGTCCAAAATGAATGCATGGATGCATTTCACGCTAAAATATAGCATTAAACGCCAGATTTGCATTTCACAAACTTGCATTTTTTGTCTGGAATTTCATGTAATTATGCAAAAGGGATTTCACACACCCCATCTATTCACAGCTCCTGCCTCATCTGGTCTCAAGTTTGAGCAAGACCAGGCCAAGCTTCAGCATTCTTATCTTTTCCAGCCGTCTGCATTTCCATCCTCTCCATGCTTCAAGGTCATGTACAGGCACTACCAGCCCTCTGAGGGGCTACCTGCGCCTGGCGCTGCTGTTGTCTGCGTACTGAGCCATCTTCCATAATTCTGGTCCTGAATGAATCAAACGACTCTTCCAACAGTACATCCGCACCAAACAGCTGCGGTCTGCCAATAAAAATTGGCTGGTAGTCCCCAGGTTTAGGAGGACTAGGTGGGGGGGGGAGCCTTGGCTGTCGCCGCTTCTAAGCTTTGGAACACTTTCCTTCTAATGATCTCTTGCCAAGAGTCACATCTTCTCTTTCGCAAGTCTGTAAAGACATGGCTTTTCGCACTTTAATATCTGAAATTCCTATTTCTACTACTCCCGGCTGCTGGTCACTATCCCTAGCGCCTTGAGGCCCCTGGACAAAGTTTGCGCTCTACAAGATGATCATTCATTCATTCATTCATCTTTGACCCATGGCATTCCTCAATGGGACTAGGAGACAAGGTGCCCTGCTATGAATGCGACCTTTGAGCCCTCTTTCCATCTGGAGGTTCAGAACTATTATAGAATCCGGGTCAGCTCCTTAAACAGATCCATACGGGTCTCCTACCGAATGAACTGAAAACTGCCCCGTGTACAGAGTAGTCATGCCCCGGTGTTTAAAATCAGCACTCTGACGGACCACGAGGCGCGGGTGCCGAGTGTACTGAAGAGCGTCACTTTCTACGGATCAGTAAGGGCCCGATGTTTAAAATCAGCACTCTGTGAGTAATTGGTGCTGAATATGAGTGCCTTCGACCCAATCAACAGCGGCCGGTGCTGGAGGGCCTTTACAACCGTACCTTGGACTGCACTGTGAGACTGTGTAACTCAGTGCCTTGAATTCTGCCCCTTGGACAGATCTCGCAGGTTCTGGAACTGAATGAACCACACATCAGCACCTTGTACAGCATTGTGAGCAACTGAGGCACGAGATCAGTGCCATGGACAGAAAATATCACACAGAAAGTACCATGGTACAGAAAGAACACGCCAGCATCTTGACCAAAACTCTGAGGGTCTAGTAACGAAAGAACTACACATCAGCACCTTGGACAGATCTGCGAGGTGCTAGTAACGAAAGAACTATACACCAGCTCTTTCCACAGAACTGCGAGGTTCTATTAATGAAAGAATTATGTATCAGCACCTTAGGCAGAAATATAAGGTTCTAGTAATGAAAGAACTACACATCATGGGCCCGATTCACAGAACTAACTTACGACAAAATCCTAAACTTACTACCATTTTGGTATTCACAGAATGAACTTACTCATTTTGGTATTCACAGAATGAACTTACTCATTTTGGTATTCACAGAAGGCACTTACTCATTTTGGTATTCACAGACGGCACTTACACATTTTGTGTAATTTACACATTTTGTGTAACTTACTCATTTTGTGTAACTTACTCATTTTGTGTAACTTACTCATTTTGTGTAACTTACACATTTTGAGTATTCACAGAAGGCACTTACTCATTGATGAGTAAGTGCCTTCTGTGAATACCAAAATGAGTAAGTTCATTCTGTGAATACCAAAATGGTAGTAAGTTCATTCTGTGAATACCAAAATGAGTAAGTTCATTCTGTGAATACCAAAATGAGTAAGTTCATTCTGTGAATAACAAAATGAGTAAGTTAATTCTGTGAATACCAAAATGGTAGTAAGTTCATTCTGTGAATACCAAAATGAGTAAGTTCATTCTGTGAATACCAAAATGGTAGTAAGTTTAGGATTTTGTCGTAAGTTAGTTCTGTGAATTGGGCCCCACGTCTTTCCGCAGAACTGCAAGGTTCCAGGAATGAAGGAACTACACACCCGCTCTTTCCACAGAACTGCGAGGTTCTAGTAATGAAGGAACTAAACCTCAGCTCTTTCCACAGATCTATGAGGTTCTAGTACATGCCTCAAGAAATCTACCCGCCCACTCACTATGCCGAATAAGAATTTATCAGGAGGACAATTTTTAGGGTGTAGTAGCCTATCTGGCGAGCTGACACAGAACAGGTGTTCTGTTCACTTATTAAGTGAATGAGCAATAAACAGGCCTTTAAATCTTGTTTTTATCTTGTCACATTTGCTCCTTGTTCAGAGACAGAGGTCAAATCTCAGCTTCTGTCTTCTTACAATTTGCTGTTTCTGTTATCCTGGAGGTTGGTGTTTACTTTTATTTCTCTGAGTGCAGAGGTATAGGATTTTGTAAAGTGAACTGCCTGACAATCCTGCTGTACAAAAAGTGTGAAATGAAAGGCTGTAGGATGCGGGGATTCTTTTCTAACCCACAACATTTAAAAAGCTTGTAAATGAATTGTATAAACATTTCAAAATATAAATCAGTAGTAATGAAAAAAATTTCTTTGTAATTCTGTGCTATAAAAAGATTATTTGGATGAAAACATATCAGAACACTTTACTTGGTGATGTGCAAAAGACATATTTTTGCTGAAGCACAATTTCCACAGATTATTGTTTACACACTGTATAGTTTTATCAGTGACACTGCATGTTAGTGGGAAAGTTTGTGGCCAATTCAATGGAAAATGTGCTCTTTGTAAATGACAGTGTGCTCTCACATCAGCTTTAGTAATATATTTATTAAAAGACAGTTTTGAAACACAGACTGAGAAACATTGCTGCCCCTGCCCTGATGAAAATGCTATTAGTGAACTAAGGGACAAGTAAGGGATCATGTGTACCCTATACGTGGGCTAGATTCCGATTATACATGGAGCAAACGTTTAGTATATTAAATTAAACAAAAAAAAATTGTACAGCAAATGTGCTTAACTTGCATATTTGAAGGTACTCTCATATGTGATAATGGAGAAAAAAGCGACTCTCTAAAATAAAATATTTGCCTAGGATCACACAATTTGAGATCAGTTAATGGGTCAAGTGCATTACAGTGAGGTCAAGTAGATTATTCAAGTCACTAGACCTGGAGGTCTGGTAACATTTCTATGATTTTTCAAGGCCTGTAGTAATGAAACAATGACATATAAGCACCTTGGACAGCACTATCAGGTTCTAGTAATGAAAGAATTGCACATCAACTCTTTCGACAGATACATGAAGTTCTAGTAATGAAAGAACTACAATTCATGCTTTTCCACATAACTGTGAGGTTCTAGTAATGAAAGAACTACGCATTAGCTCTTTCCACAGAACTGTGAGGTTCTAGTAATGAAAGAACCACATTAAAGCTCATTCAAGAGAACTTCGAGATTCCATTAATAAAGGAATTACAAATCAGCACCGTGGACAGAACAGTGAGGTTTTAATGATGAAATAACTGCACATCAGCAACTTGGACAGAATTATCAGGTTCAGTAATGAAAGAACTACACATCAGCACTCTGTACAGATATGCGAGGTTCTAATAATGGAAGAGCTACACATGAGCAACTTAGACAGAACTGAGAGGTTCTAGTAATGGAAGAACTACACATCAGCACCCTGAATAGATCTGCAAGATTCTAGTGATGGAAGAACTACACATGAGCTCCTAAGACAGAACTGAGAGGTTATAGTAATGGAAGAACTACACATCAGCACCATGGACAGATCTTCGAGGTTCTACGAATGTAAGAAGTTCAATTCAACACTTTGTACAGATCTGCGAGGTTCTAGTAATGGAAGAAGTTCACATCAGCACTTTATACAGATCTGCCAGGTTCTAGTAATGGAAGAAGTTCACATCAGCACTTTGTACAGATCTGCGAGGTTCTAGTAATGGAAGAAGTTCACATCAGCACTTTATACAGATCTGCGAGGTTCTAGTAATGGAAGAAGTTCACATCAGCACTTTGTACAGATCTGCGAGGTTCTAGTAATGGAAGAAGTTCACATCAGCACTTTGTACAGATCTGCGAGGTTCTAGTAATGGAAGAAGTTCACATCAGCACTTTATACAGATCTGCGAGGTTCTAGTAATGGAAGAAGTTCACATCAGCACTTTGTACAGATCTGCGAGGTTCTAGTAATGGAAGAAGTTCACATCAGCACTTTGTACAGATCTTCGAGGTTCTACGAATGTAAGAAGTTCACATCAGCACTTTGTACAGATCTGCGAGGTTCTAGTAATGGAAGAAGTTCACATCAGCACTTTATACAGATCTGCCAGGTTCTAGTAATGGAAGAAGTTCACACCCGCGCCCTGGACAGAGGCGCTGACCACGGTGCTGATGTGCACGTTCCGCTTCATGCGAAGTTGGAAAACTTCGCGCATTTAATGGAAGCAAAGGTTCGCTACTATACCCGAGTTACCACTTACTACTAGGGCAGCGTAGGTGGAGTTTTGTCCATTCGATTTTATTTTATTATTATTAATATTTTGACGTTTTTTATAGCGTGAACTAGGACCCAGGTCATTGGAGCCCGTCACATGAGCGACAGCTTACATTGAGAAAGTTCAAATTCATTTTTCAAGGCACGGGGAGATTATGTGATTTGCCCAGGACCACAGGATGTTGAGACGATGACGTTGGGACTTGAACATATTTCCACTGTTCCAAAGACGGCAGCTCTGGCCATAGGTCACATCTCCTCCCGGAATTAGTAATATTGCAGGTACTCCTGTACGTGTTTTTTTTTTTTTTTTAATTTACGTGAAGCAGGCCAGCACGGCTCTTATCTAGAGGCCTTTCCATGTTTCTCATGCACAGCCGTGGCTTCCTGGGATCCCGCCTGGTGCTGAGGTCATCAGAACTGGATGACAACATGCAGTTCATCCTTTACTTACCCAACAGTGTACAAAGTTGTGAATGTTTTCCTCTGCAAACGTCATCATCTCTTTAAAGTTCATGAAGGCGGTAATTATTTTTAGAAACCTGGGAAATAATGTTGCAAAAGTAGGTATTGCAGGGAAAGCCAACTTTAGTGAGGGAATTATCTCGCAAAAATGCCTTTGATGGAAAATTCTTAAGCAAAAACATTTTTTTAGGAAACATATTTATCTGCAGGTTGAAGGTTTGTAGCCTTCATGAAGTGCAAAGTTTGTCAACCGTACAAATATTTCTGAACATGCTCATACTTGCCCGGATAGGTTCTTGGGAGGGGGGTGTTGACAAGGATTCGTGGTTTGGCTCCACACACACATATGTGGTGAAATGCAAACGTTGATATTGTATTGATCAGTGTAAGCTTTGAACACACAACCCATGCGACCTCAGAGGCAGAAAAAAACGATAAACCTGATTGTGTGTCAAAGAGGATATCAAGGAAGGATAAAAATGCAAATCCCTCTCTCTCTGAGTCTTAATCCCACTGGCTTCAGAGAGACGCGGGTCAGATAAAGGTCTTTTGTGTTGTGTGGATTCATCATTAATGTAGAGAGAGTTTGGAAGTCTAACTCGATTCTGCATGACACCCTGATGAAACTGGCATTAAATACAGCACCTGGATACCCTCACGGGTGATTTCAACGCCCAAATACCCTCAAAGGTGATTAGCCGCGCTCTACAAATTCACATAACATAACATACAGCACACAGGGGCACGAGCTGGTTGGACTGTGTGCTCTATAAATGTTATATCTCCTCTGTTATGAAGAACTAGACACTGTGGACGTGACGAGTCGTGCTGGTTCACCCTGTGGAGAGATTACAACGACCATTATAGTTGGATAGAAATCACTGCTTCATTTTAAATCAGTTGTTCTTGGTTAGGTTATATAATGTGGTATAATTCCACCGGTGAACTTCTGCTAATGTGACAAAAAACGAAAATTCACCAAGCTGCTGTTTGTCAGCCTAGCAGTTCTTCACCTGCAGGCGAAATTTCCCTCAAAAAAGGTTTTTGGAGTAGATTTTGCCCACAAATACTTTTCCGACTCATAAACTCTCCACTGAAAACGTGGTTTTGTAGATTTTGTTCTTGCAAAACACCTACTATTTTTTAAAAGAATTACAATTATAAAAACCACACCAGCCATTTTGACCGAAAGTAGTGGTTAGTTTGCAAATTAATAAGTGACAGTGACCCGTGGGTGGCGCTATAGAAGGTCAGAGTGCCAAATACCAAGTGTGAGAAGTTGGCCTGGTATATGCTGTTCACTAATTAAAGTGGACACCTTGCACCAGTACAATTCGACTCTTATGGTAGATAGGTTTAAGACAACCTTTAAAGAAAGCTATCCTAGTGGTAGCTGTGGAGAGCAGCCTTCAGGCTAAGTCTTGAAGGAATGTAAAGCAGCTTGTTTTACCACACAATCTCTTGAATCACCAAATGAAAAGACACCACACAGGTATATATATCAAATATATATGTATTTATTACTAACAACTCTCTACTAATCTCTTTATGAGATTAGAAGTCAAGGACATATGCACAAATCAACGTTTCACAATAAATTAAGCACAAATATGGCTGGGGCCCTAGGGGCGTACCAGACCATATACTAAAAAAGAGACTTAGAAACAACGACTTGCAAAGAGACATGGCCTAGGGCCTTCAGAAGTGCTGGGGCCTCACAAAACCACCCAAGGCAGGTAAGTAAAGGACCCATGGGGGACGCGTGCAGTGTGGATACACAGGCGCGAATCGCCGTTGACTTCAATGGGGCAAGTCGCGGTTGGAAATTAAGAGTTTTAGGATACTTCGGGAGAACCTACAAGCAAGTCACTTACAGGGTAAGTAGTTCTAGGGCCAACACCCACAGGAGCACTGTAGTGCTGGAGTTACCTCACCCAGGGAAGCCGGGTGCATAGGTGTCCTTTGGTGTCGGGTCGCGGCGTCGTTTTCAATGGAGGACAATGAAGACTTGCTGCTTGTGAAGCCCGAAGAAGTGTCCGGTGGAATCCAAGCCTGGATTCAGAAGATGGAAGACCTGAAAGCAGAGGGGACAGTGTTCAAAGTCACTTGGCAGTGACTCGGGGCAAGGAAGATGGATGCCCACCGTCGTCGCAAGATTCAGGTCATTCATGGGTGCCTTGACTCTTCAGCCACGAGGTCCAGGAGGCGTCGACGACTACCAGGAGCTGGATTCGGCGTGTACCACGATGTCTGCAGCTTACTGCAGTGTTGGCGACTCGATTGGAGCCAACAAGCCTTGGTAACAGCTAGTCTCGGGGAAAGTGTAAAAAGGCAATGGCGCAGACCAGCAAGGTCTGAGGGACTCACCCAGCAAGGGTAAGTCAGGGCAGGCCTGGAGCAACCAAGGGAGCCCTTTGGTTCTGTAGGAAAGCCTTCAGGGGACCCACAAGTCGGCTGGCAAGGGATCGCAAAGACGCCTTGGGAGGATTCGCTCAACAGGGGACCACGGTAACTCGGATGTGGTAGGCCTCTGATCTTCAGAGGGATTCCTGCTGGAGGCTAGGACCACACGTGGTCCAAAGCACAAGTTCGTAGAACGTTGTGAAGGGGTTGCACTTGACAATAGTGCACAGTACCCAGGGGTCGCGGTTCCTCGTCACTCTTGGGGTCCACTGGCCTCAGCTTCGCTGGGGACTCACGATGGCCTTTGGGAAGTCAGGAAATCTACTTCTTGGGCTGCAGGGACTTCGGACTCCGGCGGGAGCGGCGTAGTTTGCGACCGTCGTTTGTAGTTTTTGGTGCCTGCCAAGCAGGGGAGTCACTCCTTGACTCCAAGGGAGATTCTTCAGTCTTCCAAAGGTAGTGGAACGTCGAAGGTCCAGGATTCTTCTTCAGAGCGTCATCCAGGGATATCTAACTATCAAGTTCAAGGGTTCCCTATCTTATACTGTAAAGAAGGGAGGGACTAGCTCTAAGACCCCACCTATGGGAGGGTCAGGGGAGTGGGTGGTTACACCCACTTCCCTTTGTCCAGTTTCGCGCCAGAGCAGGGGCAGGTAGCCCCTGAGCCGGTTTGAACTGGCATATGCACAGAGGAGCCTACTGCTCCCCCAGTGCAGGACTTCAAAGCACTCTAAGAGTGCACCCACCCAGCCCCAATACACTAAACCCTGTCTGGGAGGTGGTTACACCTCCCTGTGACAGGATGCCTATTGTTGGGCTTCATCCACTGCGAGTTTCGGTCATCAGCAGGAGGGCAGCCCAGTGTCTGTGACTGGTGGCATCCATTTTGTGATGCCAGGGCTCTGCAGGATTCTACCGTGTTTCCACAGTAGGTACATGTCTATCCCTCTAGAAGGGTGGAATGCTACCCCCGCCGCCAGGACTGGCGGGGGGGTAGTATTCCAAGATGTTTGACACCAAACACGACATGTTTTGATGCAGCCATTCCAAAGTTAGCATTTTACCGCGAGGATATAATGCACTTAAGAGTATATGGTTTAACCGCATCCACAAACAGCCCCAGAGAATGGACTCTGAGAGCTGCAGAGGGGCCCTGCTCAGGCAGAGGCACCCTCTCACATAGGAACCAAGCACCCTGCCCTCAGGATTGATAGGGCCTGCCTTAGGGGTGACTGATAGGTTTAAATGTGTGTGCAGGAGAGATATAGGAAACCTATATCTCAGTGAGGGGTGCTAGCACTCTCTCACCCAGGCTGCAGTAGCAGGCCTGTGGTGTCAGATTTAGTCTGCTTCCCAGGGGTGGCATAATACATGCTTCAGCCCCTGGTAGGCCTGTGAAGTACTTATGCCCTTGGTACCTAAGGTACCATATACTAGGGACTCATAAGGTACCACAGTATCCAATCACTAGTGCACCTAGAGTGCACTCCAAGTCATTTAGAGAGAACAGAGAGGCTGGGGCCCTGATTAGCAGGGACCCAGCCAGACTATAGCCAGAAACCAGTGTAAACATCAGAAAAAAAGTGGGGGCAACATAAGAGGCAGATCCTACTCTCCTACACCAAGGCAGCATAGTCTGGATTCCACCTCATGCCTCTTTAAGTCCTCACTAGACATTCTCTGACTCTTTATCTCACTCTTTCAGGTTCTTTTTCATCCCTGCGTTCTTCCTTCTTCACTGTTTTTTTTGGCTTTCTCTTCCTCTGGCTCTGCTTTACTCCTTTTGTTTTTTTTCTCCCACTTGCTCTGAATCGAAATCTGTTGAGGAAAAATAGTGGTCGCCAAAAATGAGGCCCCACCTGCAGCCACCGGCTCAAATTAAGAGCTTACCAGGAGGCTCCTCAGAACAAATAGGACACCTTTGCAGATATGAGCACCTGGACAAAAATCCTGGTGGTCTCCCCAGCAACAAGAGCAGCTAACTCTGATGGATTATTGCCCAGATGGGTCATCTGCCATAGTAGGAAAATAAACGGAGGCCTAATGAATCTATCCCAAGTATTTTTGTACCCTTAATGGACAACTTTAGAACTCCATCTGCTTCCGGTTGGATTATGGAGTTGCCTGTGCATGTTCGTCGTTTCTATGGTTTTTTCCAGTCATTCTGTTAACCAGTGGGGCGTCTTTTTTCGTTTTCTTTTTCTGAACATGCTCAGCCCTGTGTCCAAACCCCACGTGTTGCGGTGAATCGGATTTACAACTGGCCGACGGCAGTAGAATGGGCAATAGAATTGTGTACGGGAGCTCAGCCATAAAAAGGGAGGGCCGTTAACCCGCCCACCCCCCCCTCCCCTTCCGTTCTACGTTACGATCACAGAGGAAAAAAATACACTTGTCTTCAATCAAAGCTGCCAGTCGCATTTTGATAGAAGCGCGAGTTGTGTTTTTTATATTAGCACAGCAGCTTTAATGGATAACCTGGTTCAGAATAGCCTGTCAGGCGCTGACAAAGTGCCGTAATATCCAGCAGAGGGTCACGGGGTGTTTCCTAATACTTCTTAATCAGACGCCATCTCGCAGCCTTGAAAGATAGGCCTGCGCTGATCACCTGGGGCAGCCGCTGCCAGGCCCCTCTGGGAGCCATTTTGTTTTCAGTCGCAGGCCCCGGGCGCGGGAAAAGCCTTCGGAGAACGGCGCTTTAAATCACGCGGACAAGGGCCTAATACTGCCTTACTTATTCTATGTAAATGCATTAGCGCCGAAGAAAATAAAACAAGAAACCGACCCCCGGAGAGGTTTCTGAATAAAACATTAGCCAGGGTAATGGTACCGGAGGACTGGAGGCCCTGGGATACAATAACATTAAACACAATAAACACAAGTGTACCAAGTGTAAAGTGGCTAGCATGGTACTTTGTATAGGGTATGTGACTGTCTGGTATCCGCAGGCACCAGGAGCTCACTAAGGGGGTGATTAGGATGGAGTCCGCCCGCCATCCTCGCGGTGCTGGGACCATCCGCCAGACGTGCGGCGGTCCCGCACCGCTAATTAGGATGCGACAACCACCCTGGCGGTCGCATTCCGCATCTTTGACATTGCGGCGGGTGCTGCTTACAGCAGCACCCGCCGCAATGCCAAATTGCCATGTTGTGCATTCCCATGCACCACGTGGCAGGCACCGCGCGGTGCCTGCCACCTTGTGCATGGGAATGGAGGGGGGCAGCATGGGTACCCCCCCAGTGCACCCCCCACGTCCCCCGCAACATTGCAAAGCCGCCATGGAAAGGCCTTTAAAACCCAGCATCCTAATATGGATGGCGGCGCCTGCTAGGCGCAAAAGCGGCGGACGCACTTTGCGTCCGCTGCGATACCCCCGGCATTATAATATGGCGGGGGGTAAATCGGGTGGCGATGGCGGGCGGATCGCCACCGCCTGGCCGGTGATGGCGATCCGCCCGTTATCCTAATCACCCCCTGAGTGGAAATTCCACTTGCTATCTTTGCAAAAATAATTTTCTGTTGCCATATGTTCTGTTATGTATTGTGTTATTTTTTGGTATGCTCTGTTATGTTTTGGTATAATTATGGTATTTATAGTGGCAGGGTGGATCTTGGACTTAGACGTGTGCTGCTGAGTTTATGTGGTTATCTACAGGTTACAGGTTCGAATCCAGCCAGGCTCCAGCCCATCCACTGCTATTGTCTCTCGTGGTGCCAAGTTTGAGCCAGACCTCACCAAGTGTTATAATTATGTTATGTTCTCTTATCTTACCTGCTTCTTTTATTATCTTATCTATGTTGTTGATGTATTTTATAATGCACACAAGCCCCCAAAAGATTTATTGGCTATAGAAGTTAACTGGAGCAGAGACCGAAACTTAAATTGCAGATAAACTCTGTTCTAATTACTTACATACCTGCAAAAAAAATTCTGGTATATGGGACGTTGAGTGGTAATTCACCAGAGAAGGAAGGGAGAAGCGTTAAAAAATGGCTAGGCTTGTGTAACTGCCAAACACGTGGATTTCAATTTGCAAAGAGGCATGCATCATAGACGACACCCTCCTGACCTCCTGGTATTGTTGGACCACTCAGGTGCCTTCAACATAGTCGACCATTGCACCCTCATCCACATACTGGATTCTTCAATGGGATTCACTGGCAATGTCTTTCACTGGTTCTCCTTTTATCTTTTCAACTAGCATTGATTTGTTCACCTGGGCACCTCTGTGTTTCCAAAGATCTCTACCACCTGTGGAGTCCCACAGTATTCCATAATTTCCTGTTTCATCTTCAGCCTCTATATGGAAACCCTTGCGGGCTCTACTTAGAGATAACAGGATCAAAATTCATGAATTTGCTAATGATATACAACTCTACTTGAAAATATCCTCTGCTTCAGACGTGCAACACATCAAACACTGCCTGTACAGCATGAAGACATAGACGTTCACTGTCAAGTCACTTGAATTTACTCTGGACACCGACCTCACAGTTAAGGGACACATTGCCCAAAAACAAAGGCCTCGTAGCAGCTCTTTTTTTTCAAAAGAAAGTATAACCATTTCTTCCAGAAAGCAACTTTAGAACGGTTGTTCAAGCCCTTCTACTCTTGTTTGTGGATAACGCCAGGCCCCATGACCTCCGACACATTGGCCCTCCTTAAGGGCGTCATGCACACAGCAACACGCCTCATTGAGGGCATAAAAAATTAGATCACATCACTCCAGTCCTGATTGAACCCCATTGGAACCTCTTGCAGGCCCGCATGATATTCAAAACCAGCCACATCATTTATAAAGCCATCACAAGCAGCACCCATGTCTATCTAGCGGACAAGCAAACTATCTCTGGTAGCTCGTGGTACACCCGCTGACAGGACATCATCAGACGGACTACTACTAAGTGAAAAAAGAGTATGTGCATTGAAATTCCCTTTTGTCTGTAAAATGCCTCAGTGCCTCCCAGTGACGGAGCCCTATATAAACCTGGCAAATAAATAGACAAAAAATAAATACATAAAGCATCGTGCCAACAAATGTACCAAGATTTCTCTATTGGAATTCAAGGTCCCCTAGCAGTAGCGACCAAGATATGCTTTTGTGCTCCAGTGTTGACTCATAACTCCTTTTGCCAGATTCAGGACCAGAAACCTGGGAAGTTTGACAGGCTATCATGTTGATATGCCTTAGGCAGAAGAAGGAGTTGACCAACTGCTTAGGCGTTGTACTGGACGTGCCCTTGAACAAGGGTTAACAATTCTAGGAGAGATGGTCTGCCAGAAGCAGAGGCCGGAGGAACTGAAGCTGCTGCTGTGACTCTGGCATCACTAGGCCATAGAGTGTGGCCCTGAGACCCGAATACCTCCACAGAATCCTCAGAAGACAACGTGCCAGTGACTACGGGGCACTGAGGCGAAAAATTAAGCATACCCTACAGGTCACCCACCAAAAGAAGATATCGTGCCTGTGACCACTTGGCACTGAGAAAACTGGAACCACATTCAGTGGTCTCACCAGAAGAACTAGAGTGCCAGAAGGGGTGTTGTACCTGACCACAATTTCACCCCACAGTCAATAGAGGCATTGACCTACACCTGTTAATCACCACTGCAACCTAAGCCGGTTCTTCTCTTTGTTTGGGTGGTGCACCTGTGTTTGGGCCAAAGGAAGATCCCTCTATGAAGATTCACTGGAATGCGAGCAGCTCGAGCCCGGCCTCTTCACGATTAGTGGTGTTGCTGTCCATGTTCACCCAGACAGTGTGTGTGTGAGCTCACCAGACATGAACTACAGCAATATCAGCCGGGTCAGGGCAGAGTCAGCATGATCCTGCTTAGTGGACTGTTTGGGGTTACACACTACCATCAGTGGTGCTGCCCCTGCCTCAACTTGGAGGTCAGGGCTGCAGACAAAGACAACAAAGGACAGAAATTATACTGTACAATGGAGAGATACTCAGAGACGAAAGATTGATTGGGACTGAGTTAACCTCACCTCTGGAAAAGGGTAAGCAGGGCCCAGAAAAGCAAATTACAAACATTATCCACCAATTTCCTCAGGAGTGTAAATGTCTAACTTGCATTGTGAAACTATTCAATACATGTCTTATTGGTGCAACTTAGGTGACATCTAAATCGCATTAATTATTATCTGACAACTTTGCACCAACTGAGGTGCCCTCCTGTATTGTGTAGTAAAGTAAAGTACTTTTTCTTTTCTAAAGAAAAGAACACTAGCTGGGCCCTGTTTTATTAAGTGTCATTGGATATTTCACTAAGTTCTGAGTTTTTAACTGCACTCCACCTCCCTGAATAAGCCTTGGACTTCTCGACTTTGCTACCCTAAGACCCAGGTGCTTAAAAGGTGTATTTGGTGCTGAGGATTGGGATCAAGAGTAGGGTCAATCCACAGGACACCAGTGGTAAAAAGCTCTCATTGTTGCAATCTGAGCTCAGTAACCCCTGTTTGCCCTGACAAATTCACATGCATACCAAGAAAAAATTCATTCTTATGATCAGCATCTTTAGACAAACCTGTATCCATAACTGCCTCTCGAACAAGAAAAGTGATGGAGTCCAACTGCAACCTACCACGGATACAAAATTACTCAAATTAGCTTTGGGATCTAACATTGCCTTCAAAGCCACACATTGCCTAAAAACACAACCAGCCTGGTTTCAAGTATGGCTCCTACACAAAGTAATACTCCCAAAAGTGCATTACTGATCCACCATCCAAATCCTGGTCCTGTCCCACCTGTGTGGTGGCAGCATTGCATTCTTTGTTCAGACCCCTGTCCTATCAAAGGAGGCCTGGGCAAAATGAAAATTAGTGTAGCTTTGGGAAATTCGGATTCTGCTTGTTTGGTGAAATTCCCACTTTGCATAATTTTGTGCCATTTGTGCAAAAAATATACTGCAAACACACGGGGACAACGGAACCCGAGTAGCTGTTATACGCGGTGCTTTTGGTTTGTTTTGCACCACTCTTTTTTAGTGTGAAATGAATTCTCGCATCAAAAATTGACACAAGAGTGCATTTCGTTCTAAAATATAGTGCTATATGACGAATTTACACTTTGCATTTCGATACAAAAAGTTTCTGAATTTTGCAGGAATTCCCTAATCATTCAAAGCAAACTACATGTATTTTTCACACCCCTCATCAAAAACTGAAGCAATACGAACACATCCGTTTCCCGATGGCAGGTCCTGATATTCTTGATTTCAGCCTCTCACAGAGTGCAGAATTATTATTCAGTTTGCAGATTTACACCTAATGCACTGTCAGACCAGTGCTCTTTTACCATTTGTTGACATTATGTAACTACTTTTAGAAAATAATTTACATCACAACCTGGAACATGCTATTAACTGTGAAACATTCATTGATTATATTATAAAGGCTTTGCATTTTTTTGGAAAGTGGCATCCTCAAATTGACAGTGGGTCCAGGAATCCGGTCTATGAATATTCAGAAAAATTTGATAATGCTGCCAATGGGGCGGTTAAGCTCATGGCCCAAAATGTGCAGCATAGAAAGTATGGAGTAAGCGAAAGACCAAGTAAGGCAGTGGTACAACTCATAAGAAATGAATGCAAATGTTATCTATGCACTCCAATTTTAACGTCAATGGAATACTGAATTAGCATGGTCTTCTCCCAATCTTCTGAGGCTCTTTATAATCAGACACCCTCATTGGCTCTGACAAAGTTGAAACTTAAGAGAATGAATCAAGTTGAAAAGGATGCAGTAGATGAGACCAAGTTAAACTCTCCAATAACCCTGTAGGAAGTGGTTAGTAGCCATTGGGGCCCTCAAAGCTGGAAAGTCTCTGGACACAGATGGGTTTGGGTAGGGTTCCACAAACACTACAACAGCTATTCTAGCTCTTAAATTACTTGAAACACATTGGGATGTCATTGAGGTCAATATGCTTTTTTTCTATTAGGCATGTGAGTATTAGGTCTTAGTCAAACCTAATACGGATCCTAGATATTGCTGGTCCTATCACTCATTCTCATTAATTAATACAAACAATAATATACTTGTCCTACTATTGCACTCATGCTGACCCCTAAGTGGCCAAACTTGTCCATGATGATCTAACATATACTGGAGGATCCACGAGCTTCAATCTCAGGCGGCTGTGTAATGTTTCAAATAGGGCTGATTGGTCCTCCTCTTCTCTTGCAGCGGTTCATGGCCCTAAAAAGGCTGCCTGGCTCCTAATAGGTTTTAAACGGTTTGAGCACATCTCACGGACCCTCAAGACCCTCAATTGGCTTCCCATCGAAGGAAGATGTATCTATAAGACTGCTTGCATCACCCACAAAGCTCTTCACACACATAACCCCTACTAACTAGATAACAAACTTTCAAAAGCAGGAAGAGCCAGGACTCTGAGAAGCTCCAACTCACTTTTCATACCTCCCAAACTGAAAAAGAAATCATCCCAGACATGCTCATTCTCTGGAAATGCACCTAGGATCTGGAACTCACTCCCTAGAGATCTCTGCTGCAACCCCTCCTTTCCTGCTTCAAACAAGACCTTAAATACCTTCTGCTCAACAAATACTTCAACGCATACACAAACCGAGCTATGTTCCCAAAGCTCACACCCAAACTGACTAGACCCGGTGCGGCGGTCAATTGCTTGTTTCAGCTGTCTACTATGTCATTTACTCCATTAACGTATGTCGTTCTGATGTCCGCTTGTTGTAACTACCTTAATTGCCTAGCAATTTTCTTTGTCTGTGTATATGTATGTACTTCAATCAGACGATCTCGCATTATCTGATACCTTCGGGCCTAGCGAGCACTATATAAAACCAATAAATAAATACATTTAAACAGCAGAGTCTACTGTGGGTTTCCACATTCACACCTGAAATGATAATCTTTTTAGCATGTACGAACTAGAAGGAGGTAGGATTCTCGCAATGAGTTACATATTCATTGTTGGTAAATGTATGCTTAGAGGTCCATCATGGACATGCTAAAATACGAGCAAATCAAATCCAACATAACACCTAGACGATCCAGTTTCTCTGATGAGATGAGATGCTGAACCACCTTTTGATGGCAAGGATGGCCGGAAGCAAACCATACACATTGAAGCTCTTGCTGAAAATATAGTTCCTTGTACATCATTAACGTCTGAAAAAAGTGAGCCATAGCTCAGGATCTCTAACATGCAATTGCCCTCATGCCTGGAAGAATATGAGGCTCATTGTAGGCTTTCAATTAACATACTTCAATCACGAGAAGACATTTTATGTCACAAAATGAATCCCGATAATGGCCAAAAAAGAACCTTCTTCTAAAAAGCAAGCAACAATTTTACTATTGTGGGGCTCTGGAGAAACCGGATGACTGGGATAATTGATAAGATTGGGGGGTACTCTTTGATTTAATTAATGTTCTGTTGGCTCTGCCACTCAGCTTGCCTCAATCCTCAACAAAAATACTCTCGTTTTCTGTGTATGGATGTGGGACATTCGGTGCCATAATGACAGGCCACAGAAAGCATAGTTTAAAGATATCTGGACTGAGTCCAGATGTTATGTTGAGAAAGAGGGGGAAGGTACTTACTTTCATTGGGTCAAGGGGGAATGGGAGAACCTTACACTTACCTTTCCTATCCATAATGACATCTTAAGCGCAAGTGCTTTTCCTGGCATTTTGACATGTTGAGAGTACCTACCTTCTCCCTCTTTAGTAACAGAATTTGTGGACTCAGTCATGATATCTAAACAGTGTGTCTCCCCCAACCCTTTAGCCATTATAGGTGTAAGTGTTGTCATCCGTATAGACATATCAAATGTAAGTACTTCCCTCACCCCTACAAGCATCTTAAGTGTAAGTACTTCCCCCATCCAAATTGGTACTTTCAGTGTAAGTGTATGTTCTGGGATTTGTAGTGTGTTTTTTACATCGTAAGCCTGACAATCCCAACCTGCAATGTGTTAATGGCTAAAATTCCAGGTATGGCAGAAGAAGTAAAGTATGACATAAGATCACTTAGACACCATGTTTTTAGATTTTACTAAGTCATTTAGTCACTTTTCAATACTCTTAGTGTTTGATCTACACATGAAAAATAAACTCTTCCCCTTTTAAAAGGAGGTGCACTTTTTAATTCACATGACGGCTGAAAACAAGCAATGACAAGATTATTTAATGCTTTATCAAGGTTCACTAACAGGCAAGATCGACATAGCGGGGACAGCAGGAGAGCAAGCCTTTCTAACACAACACAAACAGACTGGAATATTTGGAGTGTGAGTGGCAGTGTGTGAGTGTGAGAGTGACAGAGTGTGCGAGAGAGACTGTGGGAGCATGCAAGAGAATGTGAGAAAGTGTAAAAGAATGAGTGCTTGAGAGACCGAGTAAGTGAAACTGAGAGTGAATGAGTGTGCCTTTGTGAGTGTGTGTGAGTTAGAGAATGTGAGTGAGGGAATGTGATAGAGAGTGTATGGGAGAGTGTGTGTGAGAGTGCTAGTGCTTGTGAGAGTGCATGCATGTGTTCCTTTTGTAAGTGTGCTGCTGGCCCTGGCATACAGAAGGTAACTCTTGGCTTATTGAGGAGGGCAATAATGACATATGAATGGGGTATTACCCATGGCAAATTGCAGGCCCTGACATGCTGCAGGTAATTCTTGGCAGTTATGGGGCACCCATGGCTAAAATGCTTGTGCTGACACATTAGTAGTCATTCTTGCCATATAAGACATAGCACTCATAGTGATGGGTATGCATGGAAAAATGCTGGTCCCAGATAATTTCTGGGGGTGCCCATAGTTTATGGGTGGGCTTTCCATGACAAAATTCTGGCACTGGCATTTGATATGTAATTCTGGCATAACAAAGCGACCATGGTAAGGGGGTGCCGATGAAAAAGCCCTGGCATTGCCTAAGTAATTCTTGACATATGGGGTGAACACACAGCAAATTTTGGAAAAAATGCTGTCATCTCCTGGTGATGGTCAGGCCAGGGTTCTTTTAACACACAATGAAAGCACTGAAATATTTCATGAGGCCTATGAGGCATAGAGTCTATTGTGAATTTATTAGAAAATTGTGTTTCAAAATACACTATTGGAGGCAGCTGTTCCAAAAAATTCTTGGAGAGAACTCTCCTAGAAGGTGTCTGGGTTACTCGCACTCGAATGTTGAGAAAGTATCACACCTGGCACTTTCCCAGATCACCAGGCACCACTAGTGAGAAGAGCTGGCAGGGAGCAGACCAGGCAGTGTAAGAGCTTAGTGGGCACTGTGTGAGCAGAGAGGGCAGGAGCAAACCTTTGGCAATGAAATTACCAACATTGCCCACCCCTAAAATGGATACATTTGCTTAAATTTCACAAGTGGATAAACCTGCCACACTCCTGTCCCACCTGCAAGTTTTCCCGATTCACATTAAAAAATGTGCCGTGTGATCTTGCCCCCACTAATAATTTTGTCAAACTGGCTTCCATATTGCTATGTGGTGTCATAATGTATTCTCACGTGATAAATATTATTATGTCATGTTATATACTACTCTATGTTGTGTTGTCTCATAATGTATTTATAATGCTAGGTTATAGTCGGTGTTAGGCTATGTCATGGCATGCTTTAGTCAATACTATGTTTTTTTAATTTCATGTCAATCTATCTTATGTTCTAATACCGTGTCATGGTATTATTTATATATCTACAGTGCTAATTATGCTCTATTGCCTTTCCTTGTCTTGGTTAGTGCTATGTAATGCTTTATGTTATGTTATCTTTTGTCATGTTTATCGCCATGCCATGTTGTAGTGTCCCTTTTTATTTGCTAGGTTGTACCATATCTCGTTTTCGTCCCGTGCCATGCTTGTGACGGCGCCATGCCATGCTTTATGTAAGATATCTCACATCATGTGTTATTCCCGTACCATATCAAACTGTCGTGTTATTTCCTGCTAGACTATAAGATAAACCATGTCATGCCATGCTAATTGGTATTAGTAGCACGCGCCTTGAAACCTCTCGGGCCGCCTCGGCGCGTGCTCAGTGCCCACCCCCGCTCCTCAGAGAATTCCCGCAGACCCATGAAAGAGGGATGCCTCGTAATTGGACACGTTGTTTTGCATTAATCGGACATGGCGTGCAGAATTAATGACACGACGGAACCGCTCCTCACCCGCCCCTCCTGGTGATGCTGACGCTCCGCCTTCCTCCTCTGTTATTTCTCATGATTAGGTGTGTTTGGTAGTCCCTCCCTCCCAGCTGCGGGGTCCCAGTTAAATTAGTACCCTGGTCTACTCCCTCACACTCACGAGCAACCGCATCCCTGGCTTTCCTGACAAAATGGCGGCTCAAATTCCTGTAATGGGCACTCTGAAAACTATGGCGAATGGAGGTATCTCGTCTACTGATTTTCCATCCTGCTTCCACCGACAGGACATACCCCCTGGAAGGCTGTCATATCCAGGGAAGAGTTCAATACCTGTCACTGATCTGTGTGACATGTGACAGACTCTACTGGGCCTGTCGTCACTCCAGAGCCTCCAACATGCCAAGATCTCCAGTTCTCCCTCTGGGACTGCCTGCAACTGCACTTGCAACCTGGCCACTGTCTCTTGCTTTCCCCTTACTTTCTCTGTATGATTTGTCTCGTAGTCCACCACTGTTGCCACAGATTGACTGCGGTCCCCAGCTGTGCCCCTGCCTCCTCTGTATTCATGCTCCCATGAACAGGCACCTTCACACCGCTACCACAGACTAACCCCCGCTCTCTCTGCACCATTGCTCACAGAGGTAGAACTGGCTGTTCTGAATGAGTTCTCTGTTTTATCTCCACCAGCTGTCCTGGTGCTGCTCCTGACCTGGATACCATCTAGATTTACATCCTTATTTTACATGAGAGCATGACGCTCACAGCATTGTATCTCAACTGTGGATCTAGAATAAGGGCCTGATATAGATCTTGGCGGGTGGGATACTCCCTCACAAACGTGACGGATATCCCGTTCGCCGTTCTACAAGTGCCATAGGATATAATGCACATCTAATACGAGGGACGGGATATCCGGGGTACGGGATCTCCGTCACGTCAGGCCCTAAGTCTTACGAAATAAACATAGTCATATACTTGCTCCCCCTCTTTATTTATTTATCTAGATGGTGGTAACACCCTGTTCCATGGACTACCAGACACCATACTGATACCCCTTAAGGGCATCCTACACACTGCAGCATGCCTCATCCTGGACCAGAAGAAATAATAATCCCGTCTCCCCCATCCTGATGCAACTCAGTCGGCTCCCCTTGCTAACTAACATCATCTTCATAATCAGCTGCATCAGTTACAAAGCCATCCTGACCAGCACCCACAGATATCTTGCAGACAAGATCACCATCTCTGGTGCCTTTCGGCACACACGCAGCCAGGCCACCTTCAAGCTGGAGGCTAAAAGTGTAAAAAGAAGCAAACAAGGCTGCAGATCTTTTATATTTATATACCCCCAGGATCTGGAACAATGTCCCCCATAGCCATTAGGACTGCCCCAATGCTGCTTCAGTTTAGGAAAGCGTTGAAGGCACACCACTTTAAAGTAAATTACATTACAATGCAGTGATACAGACCATCTTGTAGAGTGCTCTGGCTTCCAGGGTTAGCCACTGCAGTGTTACTAACATTGATGTAACATGGTCAATTATTTAGCTACAGTAACGAAGCGTGTTGCTGCATGTAACATTGCTTTCAGGGGGCGAAGTGTACTGTAGGAAGACCATGCAGAAGAGAGTTACACTAGTTAAGTCCTTGACCACACAAGAGAGGTCCTGCTCTAGAGTAAACTGACAAATCCTCCAAAGAAGCCACTGTTGAAAGGATACGCTCCAGCCATAAGAAAAATCTGCGCTTAAAAACGGAGTCTTTATTAAAAAAATGAAGCCTAAGGGTTTAGCACTGCCGATCATAGCAGGTTTACATTTGAGGACAACACATGAGTCAATCCAGGACTGAATTGTTGTAGATGCCTATGAAGAGGAGACAAGGAGACTTCAGTTTTGAATGGATTGCGTTTCGAGTAATGAGAGGTCTTCCAGTCTTGAGCAAGATGTAAAACGTTGTTATTGGAAATCATAAGACAGACCTGAGTATCAGCAATATATACAGGATAGAGGATTCTTAATTTCTTGTTAAGACTCTAGGAGGTTCAATATAAAGATTGAAAACATCTGTAAACAGAACTTTGTAGGACCCTCTCGTTTCAAAGCAATCGCACCGGAGAAGCAATTGTCAATTTTTGTATACTAAGACAACTAATCAAGTAGGAAGCAAACCATTTCAGGATTACACTATCAATGCCTATGCTATCTTTGATAATCTTAATGAGCATAGAATGGTTCGCAAAGTCAAATTGAGCAGAAAAGTCAAAAGCTAAGGGAATGCAAGAGTTGCCAAAGCCAAGAATGCAAAGGGCTCAACTATCTACAGCAAGTCAGCCTCAGTGCCATAGGCCTGCCTGAAGCTAAAGTGATATTTGTCTAAAAGATCAATCAATGTAAAACATGTGCTGTGTTAGTTGCATCGTAATACAGTTTTCAGCAACTATGGCAAAGAAAGGAAGGCCTGAGACGGGATGAAAGTTATTTAGATCTACCACTTCCGCAGAAGGTTTCTTCAGCAGAGGTGTGGCCTGGCCAGTTCTGAGGCAGACTTGGATCTTGCCTTGTGCCAGAGATATCCAGCAATTTGGTCCACTGAGGGAAAAGCTGGCGAGCCAGGCCCTTCACAATACATCCCAGGCCCCCCAGAAAGGGGTCCATGAAATGTTTAGAGGCTCTCAACTTAGAAATACATTTGAGTAGATTTTCATATGACACCATGTCAAACCGAAGCCTGTTGATCTTACCTTTACAAATTAGTTCTATGGTCTTCTGTGAGTCCAAATGGTGAAGTGGCGATAGTTTGATGGAGATGATATTCTGAGCAAAGAATGCAGCTAATTCTTCAAATTTAGCAGTAAGATCTTCACCTCTAAAAGAGGAGGGCGGATTATTTGAAGCTCTGACAACTTCAGCGAGTTGTTTTAGATGATGTCATGATCAATACCCTGCACTCTGCTCTTCACGCTTGGCAGGCCCATGAGCACAGTACGCCAAACTGTCAGATGGTACGTGCAATGAGACGAGACATGGCCGGTGGTGCCTACAGAATTTTGGTGTCATTCTGAAGGTATACTGTTTATAACAGTAAGCTTTAGACACAGTAACACCATTGATAAGATATTGAATATCTTTGTCTCTTCTTTAAATATCAGCTATACCAGCATAAGTCAATGCCCAGCCGAATGATGGGGCACAGCGCTGCTTTCTCTCTTATTACATTCCCCTTTCACTGGAGCTACTGCTGAGCAACATATTTATCTCATGTATGGTTGGCTGTGGAACTGAAGAAGCATGGAAGCATTTATCGCTCTTGCTTAGATATGCACTACAAGGTTAGTGCTTTCTGACAGATGAGGTTTAGCAGAATTTAAACGATATTTGATGTGAGCAACCTTAGCATTCAAAATATTTCTTTTATAAAGTATCCAGGCCGCCTGTCACCCAAGCTTGAAGGAGGTTGGGATGACTGTACTCACTCGTTCTCCAACATACTTAATCATTGTCTTTCTTCAAAATACTCTAAAAGTAGCTTAATTATATTTTATGAACAATGAATGCTACATGAATCTCTAAATTCAAAAAGGTTATTAAAATATTTGATAGTTAATAAATATGTTTTATTTTTAGTTTTTTAAAAATTACATTATATTTATTTATATTTTTAACTATTTTAAATCATTTAATTTAACATTATTTCCTGTGGTATCATATTTTGGGCCCCTGCTGGCAATATTAGCTATTGGAGTGTGCTGTAGTACCAGTGGTTGGCCATGAAAGGTTCTGGCCTTAGTACCGTTTCTTTTTGGCAACAGCCAATTACACTCCTAAATTTGGCTTCAGACCCCATTTTTGGGGAAAGACGTGTACATTTTTGAGTAACTCTATACTCAAATTTTGTGAATATCCTAAAGTAGTAAACTTACCCACAAGTGTAAGAGAAAATTATATGTGTAAATTACTCACAAGTGTATGTTACCTTTGGGAAGTGCACCCTATATATTGCATGGAAAATTAAACGATATGTGCTATATGTTATAATATAAATAGTATATATTAAATGTTATATTTTAAATGCTAAATGATATATGTGTCATATGTTGTATGTTATGTTACACTGTCCCTTTGTGCTCCATAATGCGGATGCATCCATCTGCGGATTTGAGTATGGCCACAGCGGATGTCTGTGGACATCCTAATACCAGTACAGAAAGCTGTGTCATGTAATGTGTTTCTTTTGTTCAGGTCCGAATTATGAGTGGCCCATTATAATCCCCAACATTTCCCTCCTCAGAATTACTGTTACCAGGGTCCCAGTATTTTTTGACAGGGGATATAACACGGATTATACATATTGGAAGAATAGCATGCAAGAACTGTGCTGTCTGTGCCTATTCCTGTGTCTGAATTAACATGCCACTCGCAATGAGGGCCTAAATGTTCAATATTATATGTTATGTGTTATATGTTACATGTAAAATGTTCAATGTTATATGTTTTATGTTAAATATTAAATGATATATGCTAATGTTAAATAATATGCACTATTTTTTACATGCTCCAGGATAAATAATATGCTATTTATTATCCATGACATTTGAATATTAGGGACTATAATGCTGCCTCACTGGAGTCTCCCTCTACATGCCTTAGCATTGTTCTCTAACTATGGGGCACAATTCGAATTAGGAAAAGTAGTTCATTTTGACTTATAGTACGAGGATGGAGCTGGGGATTTTTAACAGGAAGTTTTTATTCTGTATACTGTACATCTATTTTATATGTTTTATTATTAATTACATATTGTTTTTGTAGTTTTATGGCCTAACCGATTGTGCTGAATAAAGATTTTGAATCAAATCAATTTTTTTGTCTTGTGTTACATGGTGTGCATTGTTATGTGTTATTCTTTTTCATTTTATGTATCATACTGTAGCATGATCTGTTTTGTGTAACATATTATGGTACATTATATATTATGTTACAAATACACATGCAGCACATGCTACCTCATGTCTATGGTACAACCACCTACATGCCTTTGCAGTACATACCTGTATCATACTTTCTTCATAGTTAGCAATAAGAGACCCAAAGAAAATGCAAAGAGTAAGAAAACTTAGAAAACAACACAAACTAGGCTGTCCCAAGTTCCCCATTGGACACGCTGGCATGTGTCACTTTTATTGGGGGCACACACACCAAATACAATGTATTTGAGAAAACAGTATTTATTCCAATAAGTATAAACAACAAAAAAACACATATTTAAATGACTATACATACTCAAATTATTAAATAATACTACACTCATAGTTGTCTCTTTCACTGTGTTATGGGTAATATGATATGTTATCTCATCTGTAAGATTATTTACAACATTAGTAATTGCATCTCCCACATCGAGGGTGAAGCCAAGAGCATTGCATCTGGTAAGCAAGTTATGGTTTGCAGTCCAAACCATAACTTGCAAATGTCAATGTGCATTATGTTTTAATTAGCAAACATAGTTCCACTTTAACTGTGATTTTAAGTGAATTTCTAAAATAATTTAAAGACGTGTTAATGTGTTATGTATTACAAGCTTTGGTGTATTTGTTGCACAAAAGTATTAATATAAAAGCTCACATTTCAGGGAGAACTGTGAAATACAGAAAATATTTGGCAGTTCCCTGCAAAATAGACATTCCATCATTATAATAACAGAGCTGAAACCATTCTACAGAACGTCACCACCGTCAGGGCTAAGAGAAGTATGCAGTATAGAAAGCCACATTTTGCAGCAAGGTTATCTAAAGGTTATCTGAATTATGCATCAAAAACACGAATGATGTGGCTCATTCTCTGGCAATAATATTGTCATCCAATTGAGCAAGAAACAACAGTGTTGGTGAAATCTGCAAATTATGGAAATGATGTGGCAAATTATGTAGTAGCTGCAGAATCTCCATAATTGTGCAGTAAAAAATGCAGCCAAACAGTTGCATAAATCCGCTCACCATTGTTACCATAGGTTTATCAGCACCGTATTCATAAAAGGTAATCAAAACCCAAACAATCCAATTTAAATCTTGGCTTGTAGTTAGGTGCTCTTGCATAAAAACAGCTTAATCAAAATATGTAGCCCAAAATAAACATGCAAAATAAAAATACATAATGGGTAACGTGAAATACGGCCTTTATTGCCATCTTGGTGTACTGGTGACATTTACAAACCACTCGGCTTTCGGCCTTGTGGTTTATGATGTCACTTGAACCCCTTGATGCAATATGGAACCATATTACACAGTTACCTGTACACTCTCTTTCTCTCTCTCTCTCTCTCTCTCTCTCTCTCTCTCTCTCTCTCTATATATATATATATATATATATATATATATATATACACATATACACCAATCAAAGATTAAAGTAATGTTATAGTTTGTGGAATATGTCAATGACATAAGGTTTTGTCTTCTAAAAACAAAACAGAGATTCACCAGTTATAGTTAGCAGAGCTATTTTATTTATTTATTTATTTATAGCTTTTGTAAAGCGCAACTGTCACCAAACTGTTATCCTGACACTAAGAGCTTATGTGTAAGCAGAGCACTACTGGTGTAAGACTCGCACATGGATGGACAGCAGAGATTACTTCGGGAAAAGCTAGGTCTTCAAGGCTTTTGTGAATAGCAGCAGTTCAGTTGATGACCTGAGAGTGGGTGGCAGCTTGATCCACAGCCGGCCTCCTGGACTAGAAAGGTCTTCCCACCTTGCCTTGTATCACTAAATTTATTTATACAAATAAGATTTGCAGAACTCGAATGAAGACATCTTCCAGGAGTATGTCTTTTCAGTCTGTCAGTTGTAGAAGCATAGGACCCTTGACCTGTAAAGCCTTAAACACAATGCACATGAATGTAAAAGTAATCCTCTGCCAGTGAAGTTCCTTCAATGCACTGGATGCAGAGGATCTTTGAGATCTATTTAGTGCCAGTTTAGTGCTGCCACTTGGACTCTGTGTAGTCTGTTGATCAGATAATCTGGAGCTCCAAGTAGTAGGGTGTTCCATTAGTCCAACCTACTAAGTATGGCTCTGCAGACTATGAGAGATTTTGCTTGGGTAGGCATCAATGATAGCAGTTTCTTGAGGCCACGAAGGAGTCCAAAGCAAGTACCTTTGACTTTATTGACATGACTCTCCAGAGACAAGTTGTCAAATATGACCCTAAGATTATAACTATAATGTGCGCCGCACCTGAACTGCCAAGCCAGGTCCTCCCTGGACCGGAAACAAGCATCCTGGAATCGGTTTTGGGATATCACCCCTCATCAGCCAGGCTAGCTTGAATCCAGTGGCACAGTGAGCAAGGGACGCATGTCTGGGAATAACCTTGTTTCTGGTCCAGGGAGGACATGCCTTGGCAGTTCGGGCTGGACTGTTCCCTTGAGGAGTAGGGTCAAGACTGATTTGCATATGGCTGGGTCAAGCTGGGGAGGCATGGTGAGCAAAAGAAGAATGGATTTAACACAGATATCTTGACTGGGGGTGAGTGTTCAGTATTCCGTCCATCATTTGTTTGCGCATAATATTAGTCTGAGCTATTTTGTAGTTACTTTTAGGCCTCTAATGCAATACTAGTCTAAAGAGTAATGTGTACAAAAGAAGATTGGCTGATGTCATCAGTGGTGTCATTAGTGATGTCATTTGAGATGTCATAAATTATGTCATAGAACATGTCACGAGTAATGTAACATGTGAGGTCATAAGCAGTGCATGGCAGGGGCCCAAGTTATAGCTACCTCTGCCTTTGGTCATGCGCAGCGGGGTTGGCCACAGGGCTTGGCCTGCCGCCAGGTCCTGTGGCCAAACCCCCAGCAAGCTGCCAACCCTACACCGCAACCTCCCACTCCCAAGCCTTAATAGGCCCCAGGGACCATATCCCCCAGGACCAAATCCAATAAAAAAAGGGGAGGGGGCTGCGCGGCCCCACCTAACCAAGCCTTCTTGGGACCCGCAAACCCCATTCCGAGGCCAAAAACGAATAGAAGGATGCATGCAGCCCCCCTCCCCGAGCCTTCATAGGCCCTAGGGACCCCAACCCCCAGTCTGTTTTTGTTTAAAAGGGGAGGGGGTCTGTACAGTCCCCCTCCCCGAGCCTGATCAGGTCCTGGGGACTGCATCCCCCAGGTCTAAAGTGAATTAAAAAGAGGAGAAGGCTGCTCAGCCTAATTAGGTGCTGGGGACCCCATCCACTGAGGCCAAGTAATTAATAAAGGAAAGGGGCACGCAGCCTCCCAGAGCCTTATCAGACCCCAGGGACCCCATAGCCCAGGGCCATGTGTTTTCAAAAGGGATGGGGGGGCGGCGTGATTCCCCTTCCTGAGCCTATTTTGGCCCATAGGACCCCATCCCTGGGGGGTGGCATTTTTTAAAAGGGGAGGGGGGCTTCGAAGTCCCCTGCCAGACCCTATATTGGCCCCAGGGACCACATCCTTCGGGCCTGCATTTTAAATAGGTGTGTACTGTTTGTTTTTTAAATTGTTTAAATTTTGTTCCATTATGCATTGGAATGTGATTTATTATATTTTTATAGATATCATATGAGATTGCATCGGGGAGAAAATATCCATATAGTAGTCCTGTAGAAGGTGGCTTTTATAAGTTATTTCCACCGAAACGTACGGACAGAAATTGGAGGCATGATGTACGGTGCACTGGTGGTCTTTATATATAATAGATTTAATTCATGGACACCTAGAGACAAAAAAAGTGGATGTGTATATTTTTGCAAAGACTAATTTTGTTGGCTGAAAATATCTCTGTGTTTTACATATTTGTATATATGGTTGTTATGTGTATATGTTTTTGTGTATGTGGAATTTTAATGATATTTGTATTATAATAAAATAAAAGCCATATATGTTTTTCTAATTTGCTGTGGTATTTAATTATATTGTGTTTTTAAGTATGAGTGTAAGTGTATAGATTGTGTATGGAGAATTTGCTTGAGGTATTAGATTTTGCCTAGCAGAATCTTTAGGTTTTGGTTCATACTACCCTGTCCCCTTGCTGTGAGGGGTTTCTCTCATTTACGTTTTGACCGTCTCAGCATAATGGCAGTGTGTGGTAAAGTCATCTATAGAAGAGCTCTCTAGGACTATAGAAGCTTGCGACCACATCGTCTCAGCATAATGCCAGTGTGTGATACTCTCATCTAAAGAAGAGCTCTCTGGGACTTTGGAAGCCTTTGGACTGCACCATCTCAGCATAATGCCAGTGTGTGGTAATGTCAGCTGAGCAGGAGCTCTCTTGCACTTTGGAAACTCATGCACTGCACCGTCTAAGCATAATGGCAGTGTGTGGTAAAGTCATCCATAGAAGAGCTCTCTAGGACTATAGAAGCTCGCGACCACATCGTCTCAGCATAATGCCAGGGTGTGATACTCTCATCTGAAGAGGAGCTCTCCTGGACTTTGGAAGAGCATGCACTGCACTATTTCCGCATAATGCCAGTGTGTGGTAATGTGAAATGAGGAGGAGCTCTCTTGTACTTTGGAAACTCATGCACTGCATCGTCTCAGCATAATGGCAGTATGTGGTAAAGTAATCCGAAAAAGAGCTCTTTGAGACTGTGGCAGCTCGTGCGCCGATTCCATCTCAGCATAATGCCAGGGTGTGATACTGTCATCTGAAGAAGAGCTCTCTGGGACTTTGGAAGCTTATGCACTGCACCGTCTCAGCATAATGTCAGTGTGAGGTATTGTCTCCTGAAAAGGAGCCCTCTTGTACTTTGAAAGTATATGCACTGCACCGCCTCATTATAATGTCATTATGTCGTAATGTCGCCAAAAATTGAGTTCTCTTGTACTTTGGAAGTTTATGCCCTCCACCGTCTCAGCATAATGCCAGTGTGTGGTAATGTCACCTGAGGAGGAGCTCTCTTATACTTTGGAAACTCATGCACTGCACCGTCTAAGCATAATGGTAGTATGTGGTAAAGTCATCCAAAGAAGAGTTCTCTGGTACTGCGGCAGCTTGTGCATCTTGATGAAGTAGTGGTATATGCACACCTGAAGCGTTAAAAAAAAAAGTTCAGAATAGTAAAGTTGATTTTCTGCATATGACCAGGTTATTGCTGACTGATCCACCAGCGTGAGGGAAAATTGGAAAAGAAGCGTTACCCCTGGGGAAACGTCCCCCGATTGCACAGCCAAAAACTCCAAAGGGGGTTCATCCAATGTTAATCAGCAAGAAAGCGAATGTTTACTCTGAATCATATGTAGATTGTATTCATCATAATGATTATATTCATATTCAAATTCCTTTGAAGTGTAGCACCGTCACAGAAATGAATGAGTCATGTAAATCCGGACCCAATGCATTTCGGGAGAACTCTTCGTCATGGGAAATTAAGTCGCCATAGTAGAGGAGAGGGTGTTCCGCGTAGGGAATCTTCCATTTTTTTTCCAAAGCTTGTGCACCATATCATCTCAGCATAATGCCAGGGTGTGATACTGTCATCTGAAGAAAAGCTCTTTGGGACTTTGGAAGCTTATGCGCTGCACCGTCTCAGCATACTGTCAGTGTGAGGTAATGTCATCTGAAAAGGAGCTCTCTTGTACTTTGAAAGTTTTTGTACTGCACCGTCTCAGCATAATGTCACTATGTCGTAATGTCACCTGAAAATTAACTCTCTTGTACTTTGGAGGTTTATGCACGCCACTGTCTTAGCATAATGGCATTGTGGGTAAAGTCACCCAAAGAAGAGCTGTTTCTGGGACTTTGGAAGCTTATACACTGCGCCGTCTCAGCTTAATGTCAGTGTGAGGTAATGTCACGTGAAAAGGAGCTCTCTTGTACTTTGGAAGCTTATACACTGCGCCGTCTCAGCATAATGTCACGTGAAAATGAGCTTTCTGGTACTTTGGAAGTTTATGCACTGCACCTTCTCAGCATAATGTCAGCATGTGGTAATGTCACGTGAAAAGGAGCTCTCCTGTACTTTGGAAGTTTAGGCACTGCACCGTCTCAGCATAATGTCTGTATGTGGTAATGTCACGTGAAAAGGAGCTCTCCTGTACTTTGGAAGTTTATGCACTGCACCTTCTCAGCATAATGTCAGCATGTGGTAATGTCACGTGAAAAGGAGCTCTCCTGTACTTTGGAAGTTTAGGCACTGCACCGTCTCAGCATAATGTCTGTATGTGGTAATGTCACGTGAAAAGGAGCTCTCTTGTACTTGAGAAGTTTATGCACTGCACCGTCTCAGCAAAATGCCAGTGTGTGTTAAAGTCGTCTGAAGAAGAGCTCTCTCTGGGGCTTTGGAAGCTTGTGCACTGCGCCATCTCTGCATAATGCCAGTTTGTGGTGAAGACCTAGATATTAAATAAAATTTAATTATATGATAAAGTCATCTGAAGAAGAGTTCACTTGGATTTGAGAAGCTCATTCACAGGACCATCTCAGCATAATGTATACTTTTGTGGATCCAGTAAAAGTTTTGGGCCCTGCAGCTTTTGCATAAACATGCCAAAGGCAGCTGCACAGTACTGTATTGAAAGAGATCACTGCACTGGCAGTGCCGGGGGAAGGACGGACGTCATCCGGTCAGCCGTGGCATCAGAGGACCACCAGTCAATAGATATACAAATGCACAATTCCAGCTTCTGGCAGTGGAGTGGAGGCTTGAACTCTGCGGGGCAGATTTACAAGAACTGGCGCATCTCTGCATATTTGCAGAGATGCGCCAGTTCATTTGCGTGACAAAAAAATAGCCTTGTGCCACCATGGATGCGCCGCATTTACAATGCAGCGCACCGGGGCGCAAGGACAGACAAATGTGTGACGCATCTTTTGTGGGAAAGGCAACGCATTGCTGGAGTCGTGTCATAAGCACGACGCAACTCCAGCAATGGTCAGGAATGCCTATTCCGACCATGCTGCGTCACTCCTTACGCCTGCTTCAAGCAGGCGCAAGGTTTTGACGCAGTGGCGTCGTAAAAGTCACTCAGTGAAATCTTGTAGAGTTCACTGAGTCCCTTTTACGAGGCTTCCTTGCGATGGAACGCCCACCCTGCATACATTATACTTGACGCAGGTATAATGTAGCGCAGGGCTTTACAACATGACGCATCTCCCTAGATGCGTCACGTTGTAAATATGTTGCATCGTGGCGCATTGTTTGCGATGCCGCTGCGTCACAGAAGTGACGCAACAGTGGCGTAAAGTTGGCGCAAGGGGCTTGTAAATCTGCCCCTGCCTCGTATGGAGGGGCGCTTCGAGGCCAGGTGTATAGGATGGGGGTGGCCTTCCTAGTGCGTGTTCCACTTGACCAATTACACATATTTTTTATAACGAGTAACATGACAAATCTGTCTCTCGCATACAACTGCATTATAACAATATTTCATATGCTTGAAAGGAACGTGAACATTCTTTGGTAATCTTTTGTAATTGACATCACCACTGAATTATGCAGTATTTTTTTATTTGTAGTTTTATATGGCGCGAACCAGACCCACCATGACAAGAACAAGAGGCACTATCCGAGCACAGTGTAACAGCAGCGTGGCATTATTAAACAAAGGAGGGCTGATTTACTAAGATTTTACGCCGTGTTAGCATCAAACGGACGCAAATCGGCACAAAATCTTTTTGTCCAGTTTTCTCTCCAGCGCTAAACTTGTTTAGCGCTGGAAATAACATGAAAGTAATATGAAGCTGCGCACAGCGCTGCTTTGCATTACTTAGCGCTAAGGGGGCGTTACATGAGTGGTGCATGGGCGTTCCCATGCAACCAACCATGGTTTCTGACGCTAAACCCAATTTACTAAATAAAGTAGACAGGTAGTCAGAAAATAGCGCACCCTTCAACCAGGCGCTATGAAGGAGAAATGCTTTTTTTCTCCTTTGTTTTCCGAACTTGCATGTGTGCTGCACTGTACAACACATATAGAAAGTAGGAAAATGTTTACAATTAGACTAAGCATAATATTTTGCACTGGAAGGGTATACTTCCAGTACACAACCTATGCTTGACTCACAGAGACACCCTTGCGCTATGGCACAAAGGTGTCTCCATGGCGCTCGGCAGCTAATTTCAGTGCCGGCGCAAGAGAGAGGGGCAGAGTGTGACATATTTCAGTAAATTTGGCACTCTCCTGCTCTCTCCTTATCACGCAGCGCAGCATTTGCTGCTGCTGCTGCATTGCGCTGCGTGAGCAATTGGTAAATCCGGCCCAGGATGTAAGTATACCCCAAGGCGTGTGTACAAGTCACAGGGTAGGGTAATGTCTTGTGCTGTAATGCACAGAGAAGTGGTGAGAAGCAGGGTCGGACTGGCCTAAAGGGCAGTCAGGCAGTGCCCGGTGGGCTGCTCTGACAGATGTGTGTGGGTAGGTTTTTTTCAGCCTTGGGCCTGGTCTATGGTCTGCTGAGCCGGTTTTTACTGTTGATTTTATTGATATTACCACAAACACTACCTGCAGTAAACACAAATGTGTGCAGTTTCCTATACCTTGCAACATACACATATAGGTGTTTTTACAAGTTTAAAACTGACCTGATTTACAAATGTGGGGCACTTTTCTAGCTATCTGGTTCGCTAACGGGGGGGGGGGGTACTTTGGTTTTGGTGCCCATCCCTACTGTAAGTCTCAGTCCGACCCTGGTGAGGAGAAAGCATCCCCCACACAACTATAGGACAATGCACTTGCCAGAGTTGGTAATAATATGGGAAAGGGTGATGTACCGGCAGTACAAGGGGCTTTACGGAGCTGGTATGACTCCTGGGTGACACACAGCATCCGAACTGTAGGCAACATCTGCATGATGAAGAAAGTGGCAGAGTGCAGCTTCCATAACCCAAATACATGAACATATAGATTCTGCTTACATTAAGGAACTGTAGAATGTATTCGGCTAAGAGGACTGACCGACTGTCTGACAACTGCATGATAAACAGCTTGACAAACTGCAACTATTATGCACGAGCTAATCACTACTACCTGTGCCTCGGAGCGTGCTACCCAGCCACAACGCGTCGAAGCGCCTCGTCAGGGGGCAGGAAGCGCTGTATAAATGCCCCACACATGCCATGGTTTGTAACGGATCCACTAAGTGACACCTGGTTGGGAGTTGATTACTGCTGTCTAATTGCATTTTGTTGGCCCCAGTTATTTTACTTACCAGGGCAATGTATTATTTTTCTGTTTTAGAAATGGTACCGGATGCCAAAAAAATACATACCCGGCAACTACATGCAGTAGAAGCCATTTGGAAGTGGTCAAGTGGGATTTTCAATAGGGCTGGTGGAGAGCAAGAAAGTATGAGTTGGAATCCCGGCATCTTCATTTGAATCAGTTGTGTGATACTGGGTGAATCATATCATCTCTCTAAGCACCAATTCCATCTTTACCAAAATGTGTAGCGTTTAGCAACAGGCCTAGTTTTAAGAGGCGCTTTAAAAATATGCGCGATTAGAACATTACACAGATTAATGCACTGGGGGAGTTTGTTTCTTTGTTGTGTGAATTAACCGAGCATGGGGGGAGGTATTTTCAGAACAGAGGCTCGGGGGGGGGGGGGTGGAGGGGGCTTCTCCCTCCCTGCTCAGCTGATACCCTGGCACTGGAGGGAGGTAGCCGGAGCATTAATGGAGTCTGGAGCGGGCATGCATTATTTAGAAGTTGCTTCTCAGCACAGACTGCAGCCAGAGGCATCCTTGCAATTAGCAGAGTCCTCCTCACTCAATCAATAGGGGCATTCTCTGGATGATGGGAGGGACAGAGACCTCAGTGAGAGGTCCCTGGGCACACTGACGACTGAGCCTGGGCAGAAACTGAAGGGAAGGACAGAGACCCCAGCGAGAGGTCCCTGGGCACACTGACGACTGAGCATGGGCAGAAACTGGTGGGAGGACAGAGACCCCAGCGAGAGGTCCCTGGGCACACTGACGACTGAGCCTGGGCAGAAAATGATGGGAAGGACAGAGACCCCAGCGAGAGGTCCCTGGGCACACTGACGACTGAGCATGGGCAGAAACTGATGGGAGGACAGAGACCCCAGCGAGAGGTCCCTGGGCACACTGATGACTGAGCATGGGCAGAAACTGATGGGAGGACAGAGACCCCAGCGAGAGGTCCCTGGGCACACTGACGACTGAGCCTGGGCAGAAACTGATGAGAAGGACAGAGATCCCAGCGAGAGATCCCTGGGCACACTGACGACTGAGCCTGGGCAGAAACTGATGGGAAGGACAGAGACCCCAGCGAGAGGTCCCTGTGCACACTGACGACTGAGCCTGGGCAGAAACTGATGGGAAAGACAGAGACCCCAGTGAGAGGTCCCTGGGCACACTGACGACTGAGCCTGGGCAGAAACTGATGGGAGGACAGAGACCCCAGCGAGAGGTCCCTGGGCACACTGACGACTGAGCCTGGGCAGAAACTGATGGGAAGGACAGAGACCCCAGCGAGAGGTCCCTGGGCACACTGACGACTGAGCCTGGGCAGAAACTCATGGGAAGGACAGAGACCCCAGAGAGAGGTCCCTCGGCACACTGACAACTGAGCCCGGGCAGAAGCTGATGGGGGGACAGAGACCCCAGCGAGTGGTCCCTCGGCACACTGACAACTCAGCCTGGGCAGACACTGATGGGAAGACGGAGACCCCAGCGAGAGGTCCCTCGGCACACTGACGACTGCGTGTGGCCAGAAACTGATGGGAGGGACAGAGACCCCAGTGAGAGGTCCCTCGGCTCACTGACGATTGAGCATGGGCAGAAACTAATGGGAAGGACAGAGACACCAGCGAGAGATCCCTCAGCACACTGATGAATGAGCATGGGCAGAAACTGATGGGAAGGACTGAGACCCCAGCGAGAGATCCCTGGGCACACTCATGACTGAGCATGGGTACAAACTGATGGGAAGGACAGAGACCCCAGGAAGAGGTCCCTCGGCACACTGACAACTGAGCCTGGACAGAAACTGATGGGAGGACAGAGACCCAAGCGAGAGGTCCCTGAGCACACTGACAACTGAGTATGGGAGAAACTGATAGGAGGGTCAGAGACCCCAGCGAGAGGTCCCTCGGCACACTGACAACTGAGTATGGAGAGAGACTGGTGGGCGGGACAGAGACCCCAGCGAGAGGTCCCTGGGCACACTGACAACTGAGTATAGGCAGAAGCTGTTGGGGGGACAGAGACCCCAGTGAGAGGTCCCTGGGCACACTGACAACTGAGACCGAGCAGAAGCTGGTGGGAGGGACAGAGACCCCAGCGGGAGGTCCCTGGGCACACTGACAACTGAGCCAATGCAGAAGTGGACGTGTATGACGGCAAGTACCAAACCAAGGAGCTAGGACATGTCCGAGTATCAGGCCGCTTGCCTCTGTGCCCATCTTTGTAGGAGGATGCCAGCTTATCTCTATTCACCCACCTCACACTCCACAAATACAAACTGAGATATAACGAATGCCCACGCGCCTACTTCCATATCCATCTATACAAACACAAAGTGGCATTGCATGCTTAAATGTACCTACCTTATTATCTATACAAATCCATAGATGCACAGTATATATTTATGCACCGATGGCCAACCGCGCTATCCATTATTGCTAGCACACACAAATATTTATGCATTTATTAGATCACTGGAATGTTGGGGGATCCATTGAAGACAATGAAGTGACTCAGGGCTTATAATGGCTGGTATAAGCCTTCTGCTCCAACATTTCAATGATTCTTTTTCTATTTCTCCCTTTTAAATTTAGAACATTCTAAACTTAGTGGGTGGAATGTTCTAATAGCCTTATAACTTCCCTGCCACGGGGTACACCTATTGTTAAAGGCCTGCTGCTCGGGCCTAAAACTTGGGTTCATTCTACTTGTGGAATTACTGCAGTGTAAAATCGGGTCCAGTTCTCCTACGCTGGGTAAAAACCGTGTGGGAAAACCAGCCCAACCTGGAATTATGCAGAGCAGAACTCCATGAGGTAATTCCTCTCTGCCAGGCTCGTAATTAGGACCGGAGAGGGTAGCATGCATGTGTATGTACCTGCCTCACTATCCATCTATGCAGAGGCATATTGTGCATGCATGTGTGTGTGTGTGTGTGTGTATATATATATATATATATATATATATATATATATATATATTCCAGCTGACAGACTCCATCGTCAGGCCCCCCATACCATTAATTAACTGTGCAAGGCCTTTTAATTGAACATTTAATGCTCATGTTCATATATGTTTGAACTAGTACTGCAGTGTTGGACGCTATTTGGCATGATTTACATTACACTGAAGCACAAACTAAAGGATGAGAACTGTAGTATGCTACTACATAGGCACGTGAAATTGAACTTAAAAAAGCACCTGGGTCTTGTCAAGTCATTACTTACCTGTGATCAAGGCGATTTTGCCTAAACGCTTCAGGGTTGGATACTGCTTGCTGCAGCCAGTGTCATTTTGTGCATAAAATGCTGCTGTTATCCAGATCTGGGCTTTAGCACTTTTCGTCTTTGGAGATATATATATATATATATATATATATACATACACACACATATATATATTAGACCTAAATTAAATTTCCTTCTTGTAATGCCTAGAGATTCGATTGATATGTTTGCTGAATCTGTAATTCAAGATCTCAAGAAGTTACAAGCTAGTGGCCAGACCCCCCAGAGATTGCATGAGGATAGCAGGTTGATACAAGATAAACACCTCATGCAGAGAATACACCAGAGGAAAGACATTGTGGTGAGACAAGCAGATAAGGGTGGCAATATTGTGCTTTGGCCTTTGGCCATGTATATGGAGGAGGCCAAGGCAAAATTGGGCAATATAAGTTGCTATGAGAAGATAGCTAAAGTGAAGCTTCTAGAATGAAGATTGAGTATCATATTGAACTCTCTAGATGGAGATCCTTGGGCCTTTTAACACAGAATGAATTTCACTTTCTTAGGACAAATGAACCTGTGTTACTTGTTTTTTATTTGATACCTAAGGTGTACAAAAATCTGAGTAACCCTCCTGGCTGACCGATAATTTCAGCACTCGGCAGTCTTTTAGAGAACACATCTAAATGTGTTGATTTTTTTCTTTAGGAGTCAGTCAAAAACTTGTCATCATACATTAAAGATACAGGGGATTTTTTGCAAAAAAGTTATGACATCAGTTGGGAGGAAGACTTTACTTTAATGACTTTAGATGTAACATCACTTTATACTAGCATCTCCCATAAGGATGGTATGAGAGCAGTAAAGTATTTCTTAAGTTCGAGGCCCCTTACCCTGTACAAGCATATGGAGATGATACTGGGAATGATCTACTGGTGCCTCAATAACATCTTTTTATTTGACGCAGATCTCTACCGCCAATTGAGAGGGGCCGCGATGGGCACTTGCTTCACCCCCAACTGTGTGAATTTTCATATGGGCTGGTGGGAGGAGCAGGTGCTACCATCTACATGTGCAGAAGAACTACTAGAAAATGTTGTGTTGTGCTCACGTTTTATTGATGACTTGTTCATTATTTGGTGGGTATCATTGGATTTGGCTGAAAAATGTGTGAAGAAAATCAACAATAATGCACTAAACTTGCACTTTACCTTGCACATCAGTCAGAAATCAGTAGAGTTTTTAGATCTTACTGTTTACATTGAGCAAGGGAGACTACATACAAAAGTTTTTAGGAGGAGCACAGCAGGCAATACAATTTTACATGCGCGGAGTTTTCACCCTAATAATTTGAAATACAGTATTCCCTATGCAGAGAACCTGCTTTTTGCGAAGAAATTGTAGTGAAACAACTCAATTAGAGCAAGCACAACGTGATCTGGAACAAAGGTTCTCAGTACGAGGTTACAACAATAAGGTTTTAAAGGAAGCCAAAATCAAGGGAAATCAGAAAGAAAGGGATGAGTTACTTTTCACGGACAGTGTGCAAGGTGATACTCAACAGGAATTACGTTTCATTACTAGATACAACACCCATCATGGGGAAGTGAGGCGTATATTCCAAAGACATTGGCAACTACTGTGCAGTGACCCAGTCATTAGCCCAAAGATGCACAAGAAACCCCTAATGACTTTTCGGAGGGCGAGGTCAATGAGGGAAGATCTTGTAGTAAGCAGCCCAGTAATGAGAGTGGGTGGAACTTGGCTTATGGGAAGAGGAGGTTTCACCAAATGCCATAGATGTAAGGCTTGTAGATACGGAGTTAATATCATGCAATTGCCCATACCAATAAGAGATCGATCATGGAAAATCCAACAAACATTGCACTGCAAGAGTGATCATGTGGTATATGTTTTAAGATGTAGTTGTCAGAAATTGTATATAGGCAGCACTATTCTGAGTGTACACCTAAGAATATTGCAACATATTAGAGCAATTGTGAATAAAGACTCCACGTACCCAGTGGCCAGGCACTTTGAGGAAGTGCATGGCAGTAATTTGGACAACCTGCAATACTTTGCCATAGATCAAGTACACATTTGCAGCAAAGGAGGCAACAGGGAACGCTGTGTGAGACAGTTGGAGTCTAAACATATTCTAAGATTCAATACGAAGGTACCGATAGGACCCAATAATGAAGAGGTCCTCCATGTTCACTTATACTTAAAATCTTGATGAAGTGAATTCAGTAGTAAAGTCAGTCCGTAGAATAAGTCGAGTAGTAGGAAGAAAGTATTTTAACTTTGGGCACAGGGCATTTTAGGTGGAATAAAAGGTGAACTGAGTGAGAAGTTGAAGGCAAGAGATAGAAGGCGCATTGCACTTTAGGGCACTTGCCCATTATTGCAACAATTATGTGAAGTATGCACTTAGCACCTTTAGAGGGCACTGACCTATTTATTTCAGCAAATCTGTATTTATGTTCAATCTGCTATTGGAACTTATTAGAATGTCATCTTGCATAATACACTTTAACTGTGTAAGAATATGCTATCTGCACTCTATTCACGTATATATGTTTACATTCTGATTCAGGCACTTTACTCATGTGTATATGTCTACATTCTAATTCAGGCAGAACATTGAGAATTCAACAGGTCTGCAATCAATAGGTGCAATATTTATATGTGCAATATAACTTTATCGACAAATGTTGCTTCTTGTCGAGTGGTACAAATGTTGTTACAACACTTTCTGAAATTTTGGGGATAGGGCACTGGCCCGTGAAGGCAATAAGCCTGTGTCTAGTCCTTAATCAGTTGTTGTAAATGTTAGATTGGTCTTTGGCACTGTGCACTTTGATAAACGAATATTACTGGGCATTAGCACTTCAATTTTTAATATATGTACACGTTCTAATCTACATGAAGGAATACAAGGTCAAGGGCTGCTACCCAAGTTGAGTTGTACAATTTTTAAATTTAGTGTTGTACAACTTTGATTTACCAATGCTGCTCCCATTGTTAAAGTTCACAATATATTTTGTTTGTGAGCACATTATTATAGCCACAAAATTTGCAATGAGACTGAGTCAGTGGGTATGACTATGTCGCTATTATAAGTTTCATTTTGAATTGTTAATTTAGTAAGACCACTGTGGGTCCAAAGCCAGTGCAATTTCAGGCTGTGTAGTATAGAGCAGATGACACAATTGTCGATTTGTAAACTGACTGTGTAAAGCTTTATTCATGGCGAGAGTTGGATCACAAATGCACTGTCACTTTAAGAAATGAGTTGGTATTTGAAGCACAAAATGGCATCTGGCATTGTTGTGAAGAGGACCGCGGAGACGGTCGAAACGCGTCACCCCAAGCCACATTAAACTATTGAAGTGAAGCTGAGCGTGTTGGGACCTGTTTATTTATTTGGAATGGGTATGCTGAGTCATATAAATAAATATATATATATATATATATATTCCTCCAAGCTTAACCCACTTTCTGATGCCTTGGACGCTCTCGAGCGGTGCAAACAGCGGTACGGCGGGGCCACGCTGTTTCTACTTGCTGCAATATATCCAAAAAGGAAATTCCGCACGCACTCGCGGATGCCTGTAATAATTCGAGTTTATTCCAGTTGATTTAAACTGCTCCAGCAATCTTTATTTTAAAGCGTGCCAGCAACCCAACGCGTTTCAATCTCCACAGAGATCTTGCTCATGGGTAAATTGACAAACACACGGCGGCATTTTTTTCTTTTTTTTGTGCGAGTGCGAGCGGAATTTCCTTTTTGGATATATTGCAGCAAATATATATGACTGATGACGGCAAGAGCCAGAAACGCGTCTGCGGATGTTTTATAGCCGATACATACCCCGTGAGTGCACCGGACCTTGGGAGTATTATGAACTCCTTGTTTTTTGCTGTTTTTTAAGCGGTTCCCACCACCGCTCCCGGTTGCACCCGCCGCGAGTTCAGCAAGCCCCAGGTGGAACACTGCTTTGGATTCAATTTGGGCTGTCTGAACCGCCGCTTACGGACTCTGTTGACCTATTTAGGTCGTAGCTAATACAAAGCTAGAGTGTTTCACCATATGTGGGACACTCACAGTGTTTTCGTTTTTAATCCAGCGGCAGGCGAGGAATGTACAGGCACAGTTATTACGGCTGCCAATTGATTTTTTAGCGATGGGAGCGCCATAGAAATTGCATTAGGCAATAAATAATTAAGACAGTGACGCCCATTGCTGCTCCTTCATTGGCTAAGGATCCACCAACCATATGGCAGGACCGTTTTAATGACTGTGTTTGTTTTATTAACGGCTTTTCCGCACTGATGACGGCAAGAGCCAGAAACGCGTCTGCGGATGTTTTATAGCCGATACATACCCCGTGAGTGCACCGGACCTTGGGAGTATTATGAACTCCTTGTTTTTTGCTGTTTTTTAAGCGGTTCCCACCACCGCTCCCGGTTGCACCCGCCGCGAGTTCAGCAAGCCCCAGGTGGAACACTGCTTTGGATATATACCAAAATCAGGTAACTAGAGTATTTGAGTAAGGTCGGGTGATCCATTGGTTTTCACCTTACGACCAACAGTTCATGCTTTTTACCATACCAGGGGTACTCGTTAATAAAGTAAATCTTGGAGTATACCCCTAGGTATATATTATCCCTTCTATCTCCCCAAAAAACGGGACCTAAGACATTGTTCTGAAAATAGATTTCTAAGAACTCCCAGGGCTAATAATAGCATCCCTCAGTAGAGTCCGCTGGGGTGGCATTGCTCCTCCCCCAGTGTGAGAGGTCGTCAAATGATGAAGCATGCCTCGCTAAGCTAAGGGTGAGACGACCTCTCAAAAATCTTTATATGACCCTCCTTTCATGTGAGTCTGAACTGCAATTGTACAGTTGTGACTCCAATATCCTCAAGTAGTGTTGTGGGTGTATCTATTTACAGGGGGATATACTTGAGGATCTACCTCCATTTCTCTCCTACAGGGAAACACATTTGAAAAGTCTACACGGATACACCAGCCTCACTATGTACACAAACAGGCACACGCATAGGATGCATGTATGTACCTGACTCTCTATGTACACAAACACAGAAAGGCATAGCATGAATCAATGTACCAACCTCACTATCCATCTTTACAAGCACACAAACATGCATAGTGTACATGTATGGATACCTCAGCATACATTGATACAGATACACATGAATAGTCTACACGGATACACCGGCCTTACTATATACACAAACAGACACACGCATAGGATGCATGTGTGCACCTATCCCAGTATCAACAGATAAAAACGCAGAAGAAATTAAACAGCATATGTTGATGTGCCTACCTCGATATTTTCACAAACAAACAAATGCATAGGATATATCCATATACTAGGCCTGGGCGGTGAACTCCGCTCCGTTCACGGAGTTTGCGGAGTTTTCTGCACTCCGTGCTTCGCGGAGCTCGCAAAGTGCAGAAAACTCTGCTTCGCGTAGTGCGGCAGAGTTTTTCCCCCGCTCGCGAACGGTAAGTTTGCGAGTGTGAACTGCCGCTCGGGTAGAATTTCTACCCGAGCGGCAGGAAGACCAGCGCGAATGGCAGTTCGCACTGCACTCCGCCACTTGCGGAACTCCGCTGAGTTTTTTTGTCACTTCCCGGAGTTCCGCGTAGCAAAACTCTGTGAACTATGCCCAGGCCTGCCATATACCTGTCTCATTAGACATCTGAAACAGACATGTGCATAGAACACAAATATATGTACCTACTTCAATACCTCTCCTAATAAACAAAGACACATATCATATATCTCTAAACCAACCTCACTATCTCAAACATGTCATATTATATCATATATGTTCTCCATGCTTAGTAAGGATTGGCTGCAGGGCCTGTCTATGCTCAGACCATGTTTTGCTTTTTAAATGTTAAGGGTCCTCGGACGCTGTGGTGGGTCCAGGAACCCTGTGGCATGTCCAACAAAGGTCCAAGACCCTTTGCTGTGGGATCACAAATCCTTGACCTAGGATCCTGGATCTTAGGGGCCACATGGGAAACCATGAACCCAGCAGCAACAAAATCTTGAAAGCTCCTCCGTACCTGAGCCAGAGGGTGGTGGATGCTCCCCTGCTTCTGTATGGCACCTTTTTTTCAGACTGTGAGGACTCAGTCCTTGAGTCTTGCAATGGCAGCCGCAACATTTTTTTCAAGTTGGGGTCAGCCAATCAAATAATTCCAGGTTCCCAGGTCAGGTCTTTGCACCGCCAACCAGAAACTGCCAACAGGAGGATAAAGCTCCATCATCCAATCAGATTTGAGGTTTTTTTTTATTTGGCTGCTTGGATTGTTCACAAACCCACGTCTGTAGACCATTCACGGATCAACAGCTCAGCTAGCTCTATTTTCCAAAGTCTGATTGCCAGGTCATCTCAATTTAAATCCTACAAAAATCTCTTTTATAATGCTAATCTCTCGAAAGCTACTGAACAGATTTTACACCAAATTTGTGGAAAGTTCTACTATCATGCCTGGTTTGGTGTTATCTATATCAGCCTTATTTTCTGTAGCTATATTAAAACCTTCCTATTGCATTTAAAATGGGAAATGTCACTTTTATGGAACCCTGTCCTATTTTTGCCCTTCACTTGAAGGTTATCCACAAAACATTTAATGCCAAACCGGGTTAGTACTTATTTTGGAGAGTTTCATGCAGATTCATTTAACAGTGCCAAAGTTATCAGCAAAACAAAAAATTGCATTTCAATAGAAAGTTAGACCGCATCATAACAGCAATTGTTAGTAATAGCATATTATAATCTGACTACCTGCCTTTATGGCATTTTTTCCACCTATATTTATTTTAACAAACAATATTTAACCAAACTAAAGATGCAAGGGGTTATTATTTGTGTAATAAGGTAAAATCGCATTGAAGAAGCTATTAAGTGGTAAACAGTGTTTTTTTCATGTCCATTTTGCTGTACTGTGGTCATAAATTTGAATTTGGCTTTTGCATCGTCGCTAATAAATGAGTGGATGTGTGTTTATTAGTGAAGGTGCTTTAAATAATGTTTTTGGATACGATGCATTGTCACTGTCATTGCATAAATATGATATATGCAGATGTCTAGAGTATAATATGCTATTTATGACCATTGTTGAGTGTGAGGAAAGACTATGACTCCCAAGAGGGGAAGCCATGTTGGCTTTCCCCTCTCTCAACACAGGATATTAATAACATACACTCGTGTACATGGTTTACGCCCTGGTGTTTTGTCATGTGCACTTATTTTAACAAAAGGTATTTAACCAAAACTAGGAAGCAAGCAGCTACGTGTGTGCAGTGGCGTAAAACACACACTGAAGAGACCTCTTATTACAAGAGGTGCTTCCCTGTGTAAGTTGTTGTTACATGCAGTCTGGGAGGCTGTACAATGTTTTTCTCTTGTCAAGTTTGCTGAGCTGTGATAATATACCTGAATTTGACCTTTCCACTGTAGTAATAAATGTGTGAATGTGCATTTAGTTGTACAGTTATTATAGAAACCGTGTTATTGGGCCACATTTTTTTCTCTGCCATGGTATAAATATAGATATTCGATGACACAGTAAAACAAATGTTGTGCAATAACATATTCTTTAGAACAGCTGTTCTAATAAACACACATTCACAGAACAACACACGTTCATACTGCAGGGATCAGTAAATTATTTTTCATATTTCATGGGATGGGTCCCTTTGAAATAATGTTTGTATATGGTTTATATGTCTTTATACCACTGTTCTTTGAGCAATGAATGCACCCAACACACACACACACACACACACACACATATAAACTCCAGAATAATTGTACTCAAATATCTTCATAGAAATGCGTGTATATCGCACGATAATAACATTATTTCGATTAACTGTACTTAAAGCACTGCTCGTTGTGCAATACACGTTATATATAGATACATATGTGTATACACACATATATGTATGTGTACATATATATGCACATGTATGTGCATGAACGTATGTTCATGTGCGCTATATGTATCGTTTTCTGCATGTACAGTTACTGTAAATAATGGTATGTACATATCCAAACACACGTCCGCTGGGGCTCTATCAATGACTCAAGGGGAGGGCGCCGACGGCGAAGTGAGCACTTAACTCTTACTTTATCTAGGGGTCTCTCCGCCCCTTTAAAATTCGCGTCCCTCGCAGATAAATGTATTTTGCTAGTATCTAGGACCCCCACCGGAAGGCAGGTGAGCTCTACGGGGGGCTACTATGATCCGCGGGGCACTGAATGTGCGTGTGTGCGCGTGCCTGTGGAGTGAAGCACCCACACACACTACAGAAAGGGAGGGAGGGCCGCGGGATATAGAGACGGACATCCACACACCCGAAACATACATTAATATACAATAAAAATAAAGAGAGACAGGAGTGACCCATGGCGGTAAACGTAAGGGCGCTGCGATCCCTGAAAGTTTACATCAGAAATATGCGTCAGCCTTATAAGGGGAACGCTTTAAACGTCGTGTTCTTTGCGGGTCAGGTATTTCAAATATAAGATTTATTCTAATGCGGGGCGATCCCTACCTTTTGCCTTTTAAATAAAGAATCCGTTTTCGATGTTTTTTGTGTGTGCTACATGCACAGATGCGTATAATTCCGCACTGTTCGTTCGCGCGCCCGGGATTGTAACTGCATAGATTTATGTTTCTGTTCCGAGGCGCTAATAAAGATTGTGGCATTAAAAATCCTTCGCGGCCTCAAAAACGCCATGAATAATTGAAAAGTCTGGGACACGGGGGAAAGACGTGCTCGTTTCCAGCTCTGTCCTGCGCGGCACGTGCGGCACAGGCGGCCCCCGGTGCACGGAGTGCGCCCCGCGTGTGCTGCACAAGCGGCCCCCCAAGTGCACGGAGTGCGCCCCGAGTGTGCTGCACAAGAGCCCCCCCCGTGCACGGAGTGCGCCCCGCGTGAGCTGCACAAGCGGCCCCCCAAGTGCACGGAGTGCGCCCCGAGTGTGCTGCACAAGAGCCCCCCCCGTGCACGGAGTGCGCCCCGCGTGTGCTGCACAAGCGGCCCCCCAAGTGCACGGAGTGCGCCCCGAGTGTGCTGCACAAGAGCCCCCCCGTGCATGGAGTGCGCCCCGAGTGCTTGAGACGAAAACGTAATTGGCAATGTAATCGTGTATTACAGAATATAACCGAGGGCTGAATATACATAATTGTAAACGTATAATAATATGTGTAAGTACACACGTACAAACAAACCAAGGCACACACGGATATACACATTCATTAATGCGAAAGTATAATTTCGAGTTAATGTAAAGCATAAAATATACTAAAAACGAATATACATGAATTCGTGTATTTACGTGCACACGACCAACCCCCTTAGATCACCATCTAAACTGTGATAAATACCACGGAGAGTCTATATTAAAGAGGGTGCGATAATCAGAATATTAAATATTGCGGTATTGCCCGGCTCTACTCGGTGTCCTGTACTGAGGTGGGTCCTTGGCGCACAGTCTGCGCGCGGCGGGGCCCTGCTGGGTACTGGATCTAGCAGGGCGCTGGGCTCGGTACACACGTCATCGGAGGGCTTGGGGGCGATCCCTGGGGAAGGCATGGAAGGAAGGTCCATCGAAGGACGCGTCCCCAACTGAACGGAAGATAGCGCCAAGAGGCGAGTCAGCGCACGCTATATGAATTATGGACACAGCGCTTAACCTACCAAGGTCAGCGCAAAAAGCACATCAATGTAAGCAAGTTAAAAGTAACAGAAGACACGTGTCTGACCAGGAAGCAGAGCATAACATGGCTAATGATAAAACTAACATAGCAAACATGCGTGTCACACAACATGTAACAAAACATTTTACAAGTACATCAAACGTACTATAAAAACCATTAATTGCAGAGAAAGCACAACATACGGAGTATAGCAGAACAAGCATGCCGAGGGTGACATGATAAAACAAACACATCGAATATAAAAAGCATACTTACAGAGGAAGGCAACAAGTTAAAGAAACTCTACAAAGATAATGTAACAAACACATCACGCACAAGAAGCACAAAATATAAAACATAGAGGGACACAGGGACCAAAGCATGTCAAGCTTACAAACATGCCTATCACTGCACCAGAAACAAAGCACCCGTAACCAGCATAGCACTGCATACCAAACACCACAAACACCCGACAGCTAACAACACACCCCGTAACTAGAATAGCACTGTACCAAACACCACAAACACCCGACAGCTAAAAAAACATATGTAACCAGCATAGTATTACATACCAAACACCCTACAGCTGAAAACACACCCCATAACCAGCATTGCACTGCATAGCAAACACCACAAACACCCGACAGCTAAAAACAGACCCCGTAACGAGCAGAACACTACATACCAAACACCACAAACACCCGACAGCTGAAAACACACCCCGTAACCAGCATTGCACTACATACCAAACACCACAAACACATGATCGCTATAAACACACCCGTAACCAGCAGAACACTACATACCAAACACCACAAACACATGATCGTTAAAAACACACCCGTAACCAGGATGGAACTACATACCAAATACCACACTCAACAGACAGCTATAAACACAACCCGTAACCAGCATAGTACTACATACCAAACACAACAAATACTCGACAGCTAAAAACACACCCCGTAACGCGCAGAACACTACATACCAAACACCACAAACTCCCGATCGCTATAAACACACCCGTAACCAGCAGAACACTACATACCAAACACCACAAACACTTGACAGCTAAAAACACACCCCGTAACGGCACTACATAACAAATACCCGACAGCTAAAAACACACCAGAGAACAACACAACACTACATGTCAAACACCACGAACACCCGACAGCTATACCTACCCCGTAACCTGCAGAACAGACCACACCAAATAACTCAAACCCTCGACAGCTAAAAACACACCCTTCAATTAAACAAACACCAGACGCAAGACAATCTCAACACACACCAATGAGTCGGATTGATAAGAACATCTTTCTATACCTTGTGACTGCACGGAATGCTTTTGTGATGTGTGGTGTGCACGTATCGATATTTCGAGATTATGTTTTTTGTACTGGCGGACGATATGTGGATTGACGTAACCTGAAACAAAGTCTATGTGGCAATGTATGTATAATGCCCTACCAACCTTCTTAGTGCCCTGTCCATATGGTGGGGATGTGTGCGATCCCCTGCCTGGGCGCTGTAGAGAGCCTGCAGTGCACTCTACCCATGACCGGGCGGTTATACGTAGTTAATGACCGCTTGTCCCCGGGCATTATTTACCAGTCAGTAGTGGCAGTGGGGCCTCGTCCGGCGAGGGACCTGATAGTTTTATATTTGTAATGGATTAACTCCTCCTGGGTCGTCGGTCGGTCCTCCCCCATCTCCCTCTTGGGAGCCCTCAGAATTACGCCCCCCTCCTCCACACACACCTCTATCTGTGTAACACCCGTCTCACTCTTCTCTCCCCCTTTCTCTCCTCCTATCTCCCAGGATCCCCACGTCATACTTTACTTCTTGTACCCCTAGGCGCCCCTCATCACCACCCTCCTTTCATCCTACCCACTCCTCCTTTTCTGTATTTCTTTGTCCTCTTCCCTTGTCCTCGTGTTCTCTTCTTCTGTACTTCGCTTTCACCCTGTTTCTATCCCCGGTTTTGCCTCTCTTTCTCGCTCTCTCTCGTCAGCATTCTTTCTGTTTTGTAAATATTCCCCTCTCTGTTTTTTTTGTCCCTGGCTCTCTCACTTCTTATATTTGCATCTCGTGTTCTCTATCTTCTCGCTCTCTTTATCTCATTCCCTCTCTTAGTCGTCGATGCCTTCGCGTTATAAAACCTTTCGGTACAACTCTTTCTCTTTATTTTCTGTCTGTCTCACCCCCTCTGTCTCGTTTCAGTTTCGTTCTCTTCTCCCTCTTTTTTGACGCAGTTTTTGATCCCACCCTCCCTTGTTCCTCGCTCCGCCTTTTCTCCCTCACACTCTCCCACTGCTCACTTTTAAGCCCTCTCGTGGTCTCATTCTCCCACCTCACCATTTCCGATTCTGCTGCTTTACCCCCTCACAATTTGCATGTTACCCCTCTCATTTCTTTCCTTAATTCTCTCTCCCCTGATCACTTCACGTCCGTTTACTTCTCTCTGTACCCTTCGACTTTCCGTCTCCCTCTTATTTCATACTTTCTCCCCCTCTCCTCCCCTCATTCCTGTCTCCCTTCTATTTGTATTTTCTTTGCCCTTCTCTCTCTTCCTCTCATTCCTGTCTCCCTTCTATTTTTATTTTCTTTGCCCTTCTCTCTCTTCCTCTCATTCCTGTCTCCCTTCTATTTTTATTTTCTTTGCCCTTCTCTCTCTTCCTCTCATTCCTGTCTCCCTTCTATTTTTATTTTCTTTGCCCTTCTCTCTCTTCCTCTCATTCCTGTCTCCCTTCTATTTATATTTTCTTTGCCCTTCTGTCTTTTCCTCTAATTCCTGTCTCCTTTCTATTTATATTCTCGCTGCCCCTCTCCATCCCTCTCATTCCCTTTCCTCCTATTGTTTCTTTCTCCACCAAAACTCCTTTCTCTGCATGTTTCTTCTCTCCGACTCGTTCTTTACCCCTTCCCAATTTCTGCTTTTTTATCCGGCCCTTATCCTGTGTTTTTATTTTTTCTCTCTCTCCTGTCTTGTACTGTCGCCCCTCTTTCTCTTCTCCACCTCCCGCTTCCTATTTTTCTTGTTCCCTTTACATCTCGCCTCCCTTTGCCCTGTCCTCGTAACCTGTCTCTTCATCACTCCTCCCTGCCCCCCTCATCTGTTTTCCTCTACTTCCATCTCCCCTCCCCTCCATTCTCTTTGTGTGTTTCTTTCGTTCCTTCCAGTTCCACCTCCCCTCTCCCCCCTTCCTCCTACCCGTCGCTCACATGCCTTTAGACCCCCGTGCCCACAGTAACACCCCTCCCCAGGCCCAAGAGCCTGGTTTCCGTTCCTCTGGTCTGAGATTAGGGCGCGGGGGCGGCTCCGGCGAGCCCTTGTCCCAGGGAGGCTTACGGGATAATGTGCTCTTCGGGCCGCGTCTGTAATCACTTCTCCGCTGATGCTGCCTCATAAAGCCGCAGCACATCACCACCCCCCCCCCCCCTCCCCTCCCCTCCCTGGGGGCCGGGGGCGGCAGCGGATCAAGGAATAATCACGGAGATCCCCACGAGCCCCCTCCCTCCGCTCCACGAGTGTAAGGCCTGCCCCGGGATTAGTGCTGGGGGAAAGGAAATGAAGGTCGGACGGAGGGCCCGAGGGGCGTGTGCTGCCCCCGCCCCCAGGGTAAAGAAATACACCTGAGCCTGACGGCACAAAATGCAGTGATCTGGTTATGGGGGGTGGGGGCCTTAATTACATCTGAGGTGACAGAGATGAATGCAGCCTCAGTTCTGCAGAACACGAACCGCGTCAGGATGGGGGCAGTACCCCCGACTACAGCCTCCTCTCATATCTATCTATCTATCTATCTATCTATCTATCTATCTATCTATCTATCTATCTATCTATCTATCTATCTATCTATCTATCTATCTATCTGTCTATCTGCCCATCTGCCCATCTGCCCATCTATCTATCTATCTATCTATCTATCTATCTATCTATCTATCTATCTATCTATCTATCTATCTATCTATCTGTCTATCTGCCCATCTATCTATCGATCTATCTATCTAGCTATCTAGCTATCTAGCTATCTATCTATCTCCGGATGCACTATCTATCTATCTTAATCTATCTATCTATCTCCGAATGCACAATCTGATTATATATAATGCTACCTCTATCTATAGCGATACTATAAATAGAGCTATAGTTCCAACAGAAAGCTAGATACACAAAGCGATGGACAGATCAACAGGAAAGACAGGCACAGTTACATGCAAACAACGAGTGACATTTATATATACACGGGGTTGGTCAACCATCACTGTGTAAGCCCGGGAGGGCACCCTGGCCCCTATGCAGTGCCCACGCAGTGCCCGCTGGCAGGCCCCAGGCTCCGCTCACGCTGCCAGTCCTGACGCAAGAACGCCCCCAAGCACGGCTCCTACCTGTGCAGGTGTCCCAGGGCGCTCCCTGCCAGCTGCTTGAAGCCTTCCTTCTTGAACTCCATGCTGCTGCCTCGCTCCCGGGCGCCGGGTGGGGGAGGGGCGCCGGCCGGTCTCTGGAGTCTGGGCGCTCAGCACAAACTTCCCCCGAATCTCATGCCGGGATTGAGGCTGGACGAGAAGAGCTCTCCGAGCAGGGCTGGGGCTGTCGGGCGGTGCGGGCGGGGGGCTGCTGTGGCACTGGGAGGAGTGGGGAGCCGGCTGGGGAGGGACCTGACAGACACCGCATCTACCTCCGCGCAGGCAGGCACCGCATCTAACGCCGCTCAGGCCGGCACCGCATCTAACTCCACTCAAGCAGGCACTGCATCCACCGCCGCTCAGGCAGGCACCGCATCTATCTCCACTCAAGCAGGCACTGCATCCACTGCCGCTCAGGCAGGCACCGCATCTATCTCCACACAGGCAGGCACCGCATCTACCTCTGCGCAGGCAGGCACCGCATCTATCTCCACACAGACAGGCACCGCATCTACCTCCGCGCATGCAGGCACCGCGTCTATCTCCACACAGGCAGGCACCGCATCTACCTCCGCGCAGGCAGGCACCGCATCTAACGCCACTCAAGCAGGCACTGCATCCACCCCTGCTCAAGCAAGCACTGCATCCACCGCCGCTCAGGCAGGCACCGCATCTAACTCCACTCAAGCAGGCACCGCACCCCTTTCACCACATACAGCTACCGTATTTATCCTAGCACAGTCCGGTAGCACAAGCAGGTCAGCATAAGCAGGCACCAGTTGCCCAGGCACCGCGCAGGTATACTGCTATCTCCACGAAGGCATCAGTCGCACCCTCTTCCACCCGGACAGACACCTACTGCAGCGCAGCACAAGCAGGCTCTGCAGCCACAACACAGACAGGCACCACCTCTACCTCCTCGCACACAGGCACCGCGTGTACCTTCACAAAGGGAGGAAGCACAAACAACACAGGCAGGTGGTACACACCCACCCCCGCACGGGCAGGCACCCCATGCAACTCCTCAGAAGTAGGTACCGCGTCTACCCCTCACTTCAGGCTCCACAGCTCCCCACGCACAGACAGCAACCACAACGACCGCCCCACAGGCAGGCACCCGTCTGCCCCTCGCATGCAGGCACACCGACCCCTTCACGGGCAGGCAGCACCACGTGAAACGCAGCTCAGGACGCACTGAGCGGAGCCATGGTGGGCAGGGTGAGCAGCGAGGAGTCCGCCCCACGTCCCCTTCATGCGTGGGTAGCCCATGAAAGCCCTGGGCGGGCAGGCAGACTGGGTGAGGATGTCCTAACCGGGCTGACCTCCCACCTCCTCACCAGCCTGTCCTCAGGCAGGCCGGGGAACTGATCTCCACGACTGCGGTCAGCTCCTCTGCTGGGCAGTGACATCTCCGCCCCTTGCAACTCCAGTCATGCCGAACACCTCCCCCACCTGCACATTCAGGCTCACCGAGCTTCACCCACACCCCCTCCACTTCCTGGAAATCTTGGAACACTGTCCCCCCCAGGGCCCCTGGCAACTTTAGGCACCGAGAGACCCTCCCACTTGTCCCAGATCTTCCCACCCCGCCCTCTGCGATCTTTCTCTGTCCCACACACAAAGCTATCCTCACCTCCGTACCTTCAGCTACAAAGACCCCCTCCGGGTGTAGCCGCGCCTCATGCACATGACCCATGTCATCACACCTGTTGAAATCTACGTGACCCCAAGGCCCTGTCAAGCCTGCAATGCCCAGTGACTATATTCTCTCCTACCACCGGCAGCAACTCCCAGCACCCATAGTCCAGTGTAGGAAGGTGGAATCTGACTATATGGTTGCCCCCACTTTTTCCTGGTGTTTTGCTGGTTTATGACTTAGTTGGACTGGGACCCTGCTATTCAGGGCCCCAGTCTATCTGCTCTCTCTAACGACATGGAGTGCACTCTAGGTGCACTAGTGATTGGATACTGTGGTGCCTTATGAGTCCCTAGTATATGGTACCTTAGGTGCCAAGGGCATAGGTACTTCACAGGCCTACCAGGGGCTGCAGCATGTGTTATGCCACCCCTGGGAAGCAGTCTAAATCTGACACCACAGGCCTGCTACTGCAGCCTGGGTGAGGTGGTGCTAGCACTCCCTCACTGAGATATAGGTTTCCTATATCTCTCCTGCACACACATATAAACCTATCAGTCACCCCTAAGGCAGGCCCTATCAATCCTGAGGGCAGGGTGCTTGGCTTCTATGTGAGGGGGTGCCTCTGCCTGAGCAGGGCCCCTCTGCAGCTCTCAGGGTCTATTCTCTGGTGCTGTTTGTGGATGCGGTTAAACCATATACTCTTAAGTGCATTATATCCTCGCGGTAAATGCTAACTTTGGAATGGCTGCATCAAAACATGTCGTGTTTGGTGTCAAACATCTTGGAATACTACCCCCCGCCAATCTTGGCGGCGGGGGTAGCATTCCACCCTTCTAGAGGGAGAAGACATGTACCTGCTGTGGAAACGCGGTAGAATCCTAAAGAGCCCTGGCATCACAAAATGGATGCCACCAGTCACAGACACTGGGCTGCCCTCCTGCTGATGACCGAAACTCGCAGTGGAGGAAGCCCAACAATAGGCATCCTGTCACAGGGAGGTGTAACCACCTTCCAGACAGGGTTTAGTGTATTGGGGCTGGGTGGGTGCACTCTTAGAGTGCTTTGAAGTCCTGCACTGGGGGAGCAGAAGGCTCCTCTGTGCATATGCCAGTTCAAACCAGCTCAGGGGCTACCTGCCCCTGCTCTGGCGCGAAACTGGACAAAGGGAAGTGGGTGTAGCCACCCCTCCCTTGACCCTCCCATAGGTGGGGTCATAGAGCTAGTCCATCCCCTCTTTTAGTATAAGAGGGGAACCTTGCCATTGCAAAGCAGATAACCCCTGGACGACGCTCTACAGAAGAATCCTGGCCCTTCGACGTTCCACTACCTTTGGAAGACAGAAGAATCTCCCTTGGAGTCAAGGAGTGACTCCCCTGCTTGGCAGGCACCAAAACGACAACGACGGTCGCAAACTACGCCGCTCCCGCCGGAGTCCGAAGTCCCTGCAGCCCAAGAAGTGGATTTCCTGACCTCTCCCAGGCCATCGTGAGTCCCCAGCGAAGCTGAGGCGAGTGGACCCCACGAGTAACGAGGAACCGCGACCCCTGGGTACCGTGCACTATTGTCGAGTGCAACCCCTTCACAACGTTCCACGAACTTGTGCTTTGGACCACGTGTGGTCCCGACCTCCAGCAGGAATCCCTCCGAAGATCAGAGGCCTACACCGTCCCGAGTGACCGTGGGCCCCTGTTGAGTGATTCCGCCCGAGGTGTCTTCGCGATCCCTTGCCCGCTGGCTTGTGGGTCCCCAGAAGACTTCCTAAAGAAACCAAAGGGCTCCCCTGGTTGCTCCAGGCCTGCCCTGACTTACCCTCGCTGGGTGAGTTCCTCAGACCTTGCTGGTCTGCGCCATCGACTTTTCTCTATCTCCCCAAGACTTGCGGCTGCCAAGGCTTGTTGGCTCCTATCGAGTTGCCGACACCGCAGTCAGCTGCAGACGTCGAGGGACACACCGAATCCAGCTCCTGGTCGTCGTCGACGCCTCCTGGACCACGTGGCTGAAGAGTCAAGGCACCTGCAACCGACCTGAAGCGACCGACGACGGTGGGCATCCATCTTCCTTGCCCCGGGTCACTGCCAAGTGACTTTGAACACTGTCCCCTCTGCTTTCAGGTCATCCTTCTTCAGAATCCAGGCTTGGATTCCACCGGACACTTCTCCAGCTCCCGCAAGCAGCAAGTCTTCTTTGTTCGCCATTGAAAACGACGCCGCGACCCGACACCAAAGGACACCTGTGCACCCGGCTTCCCTGGGTGAGGTAACTCCAGCACTACGGTGCTCCTGTGGGTGTGGGCCCTAGAACTACTTACCCTGTAAGTGACTTGCTTGTAGGTTCTCCCGAAGTATCCTAAAACTCTTTATTTCCAACCGCGACTTGCCCCATTGAAGTTAACGGCGATTCGCGCCTGTGTATCCACACTGCACGCGTCCCCCGTGGGTCCTTTACTTACCTGCCTTGGGTGGTTTTGTGAGGCCCCAGCACTTCTGAAGGCCCTAGGCCTTGTCTCCTTGCAAGTCGTTGTTTCTAAGTCTCTTACTTAGTATATGGTCTGGTACGCCCCTAGGGCCCCAGCCATATTTTTGTGCTTAACTTATTGAGAAACGTTGATTTGTGCATATGTTTGTCTTCTAATCTCATAAAGAGATTAGTAGAGAGTTATTTAGAAATAAATACATATATATTTGATATATATACCTGTGTGGTGTCTTTTCATTTGGTGATTCAAGAGATTATATGGTAAAACAAGCTGCTTTACATTCCTCCGAGACTTAGCCTGAAGGCTGCTCTCCACAGCTACCACTAGGATAGCTTTCTTTAAAAGGTTGTCTTAAACCTATCTACCATAAGAGTCGATTTGGACTGGTGCAAGGTGCCCACTATAATTAGTGGACAGCATATGCCAGGCCAACTTCTCACATTGGTGGGCAGCGTGTGGGATTCCAGCTTGCCATTGTTTTACCAGAAAATCTCTATTTGAATTACTAACTGAAAACCATTATAGGTACTCAAGGTACATATAAAGTCAAGCTTAGTATCAATAAGTTCTACTGAACTTAGAGCTGTGTGCCAAGGGATAGCACACCCTTTCCACAGCTCAAGCTAGGATCAGTAGGCCACAAACTAGTGTAGGTAGTACAACACTGCACAACACTAGAATGTCCTTAAGGGGTGGACCCAGTGGATCCACTCAGCCTCAGTATAAGGACATGGCTTTCTCTGACTTGAGAGCCATGTGTGTTGACAGACACCTGAGGATAGGACAGAGTCCCTCAACACTACACCTGATAGATCTGCTGACAGCAGATGACCTTAGATTGGCTCTAGGAGCTAAGGGGTCTGAATCAGTGGGTGGGTCAATCATAGTATCTGGGTCAGATGAGGACAATCCGAATGACCAAGACTCTGTGGTTGAAGGGCCAGGCTTCAAGGAGCCTGAACAGGACAGAGGAATTCTCCCTAAGAGAACTGGCAGAGTGGATGAGAGGCACAGATCCCCTTCCAGGGAATCTGAGCACTCTTATCACTCTGGCAGAGAATTTGTCCAGGAGAGGAGCTCATACTTTAACTTAAGAGAGACCTCCTCTGAGAGAAGGTGCAAACTGCTCCAGTATGAGGAAGCCAAAGTGGCCCTCAGAACCAAGCAGTTGGCACTGGATAGAGAAGCCCTGGAGATCCAGAGAGCTTCCAGAAGGGAGGGTTTAGAACCCCTGGTGGCAGCAACAGTGTCCCTAGAGGCAGAGAATATGTCCCTGACCATAGGAACCTGAGCAAGGTTGTTCCTCCCTACCAGAGTGGGGATGATATCCACAAGTGGATAACTGCTATGGAGAGGGCCTGTAGAGTACAGCAGGTCCCCCAAAAGCAGTGGGCAGCAATCTTGTGGCTCTCCTTTTCAGATAAAGGTAGAGACAAGCTCCTCACTGTTAGAGAAGAGGATGCTGATAATTATGAAGTCCTGAAGAGTGCACTGATAGATGGGTTTGGCTTAACCACTGAGCAGTACAGGTTGAAGTTCAGAGATACCCAGAAGGCACAGACTCAGGACTGGACTGACTTTGTAGATTGTGCATCCAAGGCTCTGGAGGGTTGGCTGGTTGGCAGTAGGGTTACTGATTTCAAAGGATTTTATAATCTAATGATGAGAGAACAGATCCTTAATAATTGTCAAAACCAGCTTTTACACCAGTACCTGGTGGACTCTGATCTGACCTCTCCCCAAGAATTGGGAAAGAAGGCAGACAAATGGGTCAGAACCAGGGTAAGGCCTAAGAATCAGGGTGGTGACCACAAGAAAGATTCTACCAAGTCCCAAGAGAAAGGTGGGGATAAATCCAAGGATAAGTCCACTACAGGGCCCCAAAATTACTCTTCTGGGGTGGGTCCCAAACTCCTTCCTCTCCTGAAAAGAAACCCTATTGCCATGTCTGTAAAAAGCCTGGGCACTGGAAATCTGATCCCAGTTGTCCCAGGAATGGCAATAAAGAAAATGTTCCTCCAACAACTACTACCACCCCTCCTGGTACTACCAGTAGTAATCCTCCAGTTGGGAGTAGTGCACCCAAAAAGTTAGGTGCGTTTGCAAGAGGAACAGAGGTGGGCCCTAGTTTAGACAGGACCCCTCAACAGACTCCTCAGATTCTGATGGTGGTGTAGGATATGCCACCTTTACCATGGGTCCCATAGCATTGGGCAGGTACAGACTGGAGCCAATAATTAATGGTCAGAAAGCTGTGGCATTTAGGGACACAGGGGCTAGTGTCACCATGGTGGCAGGGAAACTAGTCCCCCTCACCAGCTTTTACCTGAGTTTAAATACCAGGTGACCAACATTGATGGTGTCAGAACAGATCACCCCATGGCCATAGTCAATCTCAGCTGGGAGGGGGTCACAGGCCCAAAAGAGTGGCAGTGTCCCCAACCTTACCTGTAGATTGCCTGATGGGCAATGATCTGGAAATTTCAGCCTGGGCTGAAATTGAACACCAAACCCATCTGAAGATGTTGGGTGTCCCTGTAAAGGTTAGTGGGGCTGTGATGGCCACAGCCCCAGCCCAAGATTTTGGAGAGATGGAGCCTGGAAGAATGGCCCACTCTCCCCCAGAAGAGAGCACAAGGGTTGAAGAAAAGTCTTCTTCCCTCCAGACAGTAGGTAAGGGTCAGCCTCCTCAGGGAACTGACCCTACCCCTAGTGAAGGAACTGCCACAGAGGTAGTCAGGCCTGGCCTGGCCACCCCCTGATGGCAGAGGACCCTTACAAGGTGGTACCCAGTCTGGAGCAGGTAACCTGCCCCTCTCTACCCTGCCTCAGTCAGCCCAGGGCTGCAGAGGTCAGGGAGGTCAGTGGACCCCCAGGGCCCCCTGTCCAGAGGAACCCCCCATCAGCAGATTAGGGGCACCCAGGCTAGTAGCCCTAGCCAGGTAGAAATTCCTCAACCCACTGAGGGATCCCCCATACCTTTATGTAGGGACCTCCCCAGAAGGACTCTGTTAGGCAAGGGCAAACCTGGGACCAAAAGGTTCCAAACATGCCATGTCCCTCCAGTGTTCCACCCAAAGGGACCCAAACCCCGGCTGTAGGCAGTCAAAGGTTGACCCTTAGAGCAGAGTACCACTCAGTCATGGAAAGACAGGCATACATGGTGACCAGTGAGCTGAGAAAGCTGAGGCCAACATTCCTAGGGCCACACTTCCCTACTCAGACACCTCACCAGCCTGGTACTTTACCAAAGCACACCACAGGTAGTGAGTCCCCATGGTGGAGACCCTCTCATACCCTTAGGGTGAGGGATTGCTTAGTGGACCATAAGACAGGGGGCAACCATGCTAGTGCAGGTGCTTCCTTATATGGCCACTTAGTCAATAAAGGCTCAACTGGCCAAGGTTAGCCTTATCTCCTTTCGTTTGGGGGGTTATGTAGGAAGGTGGAATCTGACTATATGGTTGCCCCCACTTTTTTCCTGGTGTTTTGCTGGTTTATGACTTAGTTGGACTGGGACCCTGCTATTCAGGGCCCCAGTCTATCTGCTCTCTCTAAACGACATGGAGTGCACTCTAGGTGCACTAGTGATTGGATACTGTGGTGCCTTATGAGTCCCTAGTATATGGTACCTTAGGTGCCAAGGGCATAGGTACTTCACAGGCCTACCAGGGGCTGCAGCATGTGTTATGCCACCCCTGGGAAGCAGTCTAAATCTGACACCACAGGCCTGCTACTGCAGCCTGGGTGAGGTGGTGCTAGCACCCCTCACTGAGATATAGGTTTCCTATATCTCTCCTGCACACACATATAAACCTATCAGTCACCCCTAAGGCAGGCCCTATCAATCCTGAGGGCAGGGTGCTTGGCTTCTATGTGAGGGGGTGCCTCTGCCTGAGCAGGGCCCCTCTGCAGCTCTCAGGGTCTATTCTCTGGTGCTGTTTGTGGATGCGGTTAAACCATATACTCTTAAGTGCATTATATCCTCGCGGTAAATGCTAACTTTGGAATGGCTGCATCAAAACATGTCGTGTTTGGTGTCAAACATCTTGGAATACTACCCCCGCCAATGTTGGCGGCGGGGGTAGCATTCCACCCTTCTAGAGGGAGAAGACATGTACCTGCTGTGGAAACGCGGTAGAATCCTAAAGAGCCCTGGCATCACAAAATGGATGCCACCAGTCACAGACACTGGGCTGCCCTCCTGCTGATGACCGAAACTCGCAGTGGAGGAAGCCCAACAATAGGCATCCTGTCACAGGGAGGTGTAACCACCTTCCAGACAGGGTTTAGTGTATTGGGGCTGGGTGGGTGCACTCTTAGAGTGCTTTGAAGTCCTGCACTGGGGGAGCAGAAGGCTCCTCTGTGCATATGCCAGTTCAAACCAGCTCAGGGGCTACCTGCCCCTGCTCTGGCGCGAAACTGGACAAAGGGAAGTGGGTGTAGCCACCCCTCCCTTGACCCTCCCATAGGTGGGGTCATAGAGCTAGTCCATCCCCTCTTTTAGTATAAGAGGGGGAACCTTGCCATTGCAAAGCAGATAACCCCTGGACGACGCTCTACAGAAGAATCCTGGCCCTTCGACGTTCCACTACCTTTGGAAGACAGAAGAATCTCCCTTGGAGTCAAGGAGTGACTCCCCTGCTTGGCAGGCACCAAAACGACAACGACGGTCGCAAACTACGCCGCTCCCGCCGGAGTCCGAAGTCCCTGCAGCCCAAGAAGTGGATTTCCTGACCACTCCCAGGCCATCGTGAGTCCCCAGCGAAGCTGAGGCGAGGGGACCCCACGAGTAACGAGGAACCGCGACCCCTGGGTACCGTGCACTATTGTCGAGTGCAACCCCTTCACAACGTTCCACGAACTTGTGCTTTGGACCACGTGTGGTCCCGACCTCCAGCAGGAATCCCTCCGAAGATCAGAGGCCTACACCGTCCCGAGTGACCGTGGGCCCCTGTTGAGTGATTCCGCCCGAGGTGTCTTCGCGATCCCTTGCCCGCTGGCTTGTGGGTCCCCAGAAGACTTCCTAAAGAAACCAAAGGGCTCCCTGGTTGCTCCAGGCCTGCCCTGACTTACCCTCGCTGGGTGAGTTCCTCAGACCTTGCTGGTCTGCGCCATCGACTTTTCTCTATCTCCCCGAGACTTGCGGCTGCCAAGGCTTGTTGGCTCCTATCGAGTTGCCGACACCGCAGTCAGCTGCAGACGTCGAGGGACACACCGAATCCAGCTCCTGGTCGTCGTCGACGCCTCCTGGACCACGTGGCTGAAGAGTCAAGGCACCTGCAACCGACCTGAAGCGACCGACGACGGTGGGCATCCATCTTCCTTGCCCCGGGTCACTGCCAAGTGACTTTGAACACTGTCCCCTCTGCTTTCAGGTCATCCTTCTTCAGAATCCAGGCTTGGATTCCACCGGACACTTCTCCAGCTCCCGCAAGCAGCAAGTCTTCTTTGTTCGCCATTGAAAACGACGCCGCGACCCGACACCAAAGGACACCTGTGCACCCGGCTTCCCTGGGTGAGGTAACTCCAGCACTACGGTGCTCCTGTGGGTGTGGGCCCTAGAACTACTTACCCTGTAAGTGACTTGCTTGTAGGTTCTCCCGAAGTATCCTAAAACTCTTTATTTCCAACCGCGACTTGCCCCATTGAAGTTAACGGCGATTCGCGCCTGTGTATCCACACTGCACGCGTCCCCCGTGGGTCCTTTACTTACCTGCCTTGGGTGGTTTTGTGAGGCCCCAGCACTTCTGAAGGCCCTAGGCCTTGTCTCCTTGCAAGTCGTTGTTTCTAAGTCTCTTACTTAGTATATGGTCTGGTACGCCCCTAGGGCCCCAGCCATATTTTTGTGCTTAACTTATTGAGAAACGTTGATTTGTGCATATGTTTGTCTTCTAATCTCATAAAGAGATTAGTAGAGAGTTATTTAGAAATAAATACATATATATTTGATATATATACCTGTGTGGTGTCTTTTCATTTGGTGATTCAAGAGATTATATGGTAAAACAAGCTGCTTTACATTCCTCCGAGACTTAGCCTGAAGGCTGCTCTCCACAGCTACCACTAGGATAGCTTTCTTTAAAAGGTTGTCTTAAACCTATCTACCATAAGAGTCGATTTGGACTGGTGCAAGGTGCCCACTATAATTAGTGGACAGCATATGCCAGGCCAACTTCTCACATCCAGTGACAGCAAGTAACTTCAGACACCTCCCACTCCATGTCACTCCACTCCAGACACCTGGCTCTGAATCTACTCACAGAGGGCAGTGGGGCAAGAAGAGTAGGAAGCACGCGCTGCATGGAATGACTGCGTGTTTCACCCACAACCTGATAATGCATGCAAAGTGAGCGTAACTGGGTGGAAAAAACACAGAGTACCGTAATCACTAATGTAAACTAGAATTGACCAATCCCGTGGAATTTGGAGAGCACCAGACCAGGTGCAAACACTGGGCAATAATAGGAGAGACACATAAAAGGCACACTGAAACAGCCACCCAACCCCAACAAAGTACAGCACAGGTTGTACTACACCAACACAGACACATGCTGCTGGACTTGAAACAAAATTAAGGCTGCATGAGAAAAGCCTGCAGAGAGAGGGTCGCACTTGTCTCAGTTACCAGAGGAAAACAAAGAGGGATATAGACTAAAGATTACAATTATGTTAGACCTTCTTGAACAAACTTCACCACCCCTAGCACCAAAACCAGGTAAGTAGAATGCAATCCCAGCACTGCATCTACTGCCCTCAGGCTTCGCCCAGAGCACATGTTCTGCAGTTGCTACTGTCTCAGAAACTGCATTATCTGCATCTGCGCCTCTTGTGTCAGAGGTAGTCTTGACCGTTGCACCGCATTGGCTGAGGGTTCCCAAATAAGGTCTCAATATGCAGCTAGTATAGGTTAGCCAATATCTCGTTTGACAGGTACCATAGATTGCATACATACCAAACTGATGTCACCCACCGATATAGCACACATTTACGGGACTAGAACAAACATTCCATTATTGTGTAAGGAATGTGTGGTGCAAGCGTGGTATGCAAGTTCCCAGAGAGTACACGTCATTCTTACATTTTTTGGGATAGTATGTTCAATCAATGGTTTGAAAGTGTTGTGTATGAACAAGGCCTACTGGTAGACATGTATGACACAAACAGCCACGTGGCATCTTTGAAAGCAAATGTTCAACATGTCACATTCTCTTAAATCTCTAAAGTATGAATCCAGGTTCATGAATTGAGACCATGGCTGATTACACCATACAGGCAACCATCATTTGACTGAATATGAAGGCATGCAGCATCACAGATGTGAGAAAATGGGTTGTTGGTTGAAGAGGTTGTGAGCCCTTCTCAAGCAATAGCTACAACACTTGTAAAGGTGAACCACTAAAAGTCACGAAAATTAACCTTTGCTGAACCCTCTGGTAGCTTGGCACAAAAGCAGTCTGGCTTAACTTAGAGGCAATGTGTACATTATTTATGCAGCACTTAAACAGTGATAAAGTGAAAACACATCACAAGAAAAATCCCACACCAATTTAGAAAATCGAGTAGAATTTTTTTTATTATTTATTTTTATTTGACACCACAACAACAAAAATCCAATCTGTCAAACCGGAGTTATGAATTTTTAAAGTGAAAAACAGCACCTAAAAAAATCAAAGCGCCAACCGCGGACATCTAGTCACACGAGACTGAGGCAAAGTCAAAACCTGTGGCCAACTGCGATGAAGCGTTAGGGGAGCATAGGAGATTAGGCCTGGTCTCCTCTCACCTTTAAAATTAGAAGACATTTTGTGAAAAAATGATGTCTGAGAAGGTAAATTTCAGTGTGGCTGGCTGCCGGTGGTGTCTGAGGAGGAGGCCTTGCCATCTGGGAGCCACTGGACGAAGGCGAACATGTAATGATTTTCTCACAAGTGTGGATTGCACCACCAATTCCAAAAGTAATTTCGTCCATCCACTGTTTGTATCACAAGACTTTCTTTATTCTTCTTTTTCAACAAAAAACAGCCAAACAGCCAACGCGTTTCATCCAACTTCCGTTGACTTCATCAGGGCTTGGTAAGTAAATGTAGTCTTCTAAGGTTGTCGGTCTTTGTAGAGAAAAAAGAGTCTCAGGTACGATATGTGTCCCTCGTTGGAACTGTTCCCTCCTGGATCCAGGGTCAGTTCAATATTCCTCGGCTCCTGTGCCCACGCAGCACGTCAAGCCCACTGCCCACAGGACCCGCGCCGGGCTCATGGTGGTGCGGGGAAGTCGCAGTCACGACGCACCACGTGACTTGACGTATCGTACCTGAGACTCTTTTTTCTCTACAAAGACCTACAACCTTAGAAGACTACATTTACTTACCAAGCCCTGATGAAGTCCACGGAAGTTGGACAAAATGCGTTGGCTGTTTGGCTGTTTTTTGTTGAAAAAGAAGAATAAAAAAAGTCTTGTGATACAAACAGTGGATGGACGAAATTACTTTTGGAATTGGTGGTGCAATCCACACTTGTGAGAAAGTCAACATTGGTCTTGGTGACTGCTCTCTGGAAACAGCGGGAGCGGTGGAGGTGCACACCGTATGAGCTAAATACTTATAATACTGGACTCTTTGTGGGGGATTGTCGTTTTTGGGGGACGTGCGTCACATGTACACTGAGATGTATATGTTCGGCTTGCTGTTTCATTTTGGGATTGCACATGCAAATGATGACATATTCACTTTCAATCACTTTAGGATGAATACAATATTAATTGGCTGTTGAGGAAATGTAAATATAGTAGATGTTAACATTTCTGCAGGCTTTAGTAACTGCTATTCTTCGTTCTCATGCGCCTACCCTCTTTGTGCAGCCAGATTGACCACAGTAAAAGGTGTTGAGAGTGGGTTTGAGAGCCTTCGGTGGGTAACAGGTTTACTATTGTTGCCAATCTTGTGATAGATCTGGATGATCATGAAAGAGGAGTAGAAACATTCTAGAGGTCGATCATTTGCTACAGCAAGGGCAGGGTTCTCTTGACAGAGATGCGTATTATAGATATTCATCTAGTCTTGAGATAAGCGCTACGAACCAGCAGACATCAGCATATGCAGAGTACACATCACTGCCCAGCAGAGTGATATCTAGTGTCTCTGTTGCTCGCTCTTATAACAATCCCCTTTCCCTAGGTCTACTGCTAACCAACACATTCAAACTGTGCATGGTTGCCTGTGGATGTGGACAAGTGTGGAAAAGGTCATCCCCGTTGGATCCAGAATTCAGGGTAGTACATTCTAACAGGTTGCCTAGGACATATTATCATCCAACCTGAGCAATTGATTCTCAAATTCGGAAATAATTATTTCCAAGAAATAAATTCTTATAGACATACGACACTCTTTTACCTTCACCTAATACAACAAATACAAATTTCATAAAATTATCAATAAATACGAAACCGAGTACATCACTACATCTGATGTATTCATAAAAGAGAAAGAAGAAAAACAAAGAAGGATGTGAAATAATTTGTTTTTAAAAATGTCATCTAAAATAATTGCAACTCATACCAGTCATCACAAAATTATAGCCAACTCACCATCACAAAACCTCAATTAGGTACATAAAATTGCAGAGCTTATTGAAGTCATTACATAATAAAAGTTCAATAACAGGACCAGTCTAGCCACAGAATATCAAAATTATGGGCATTAAAATATATAAGACAAAGTGTGTTGTGCAAAGAAAGTATCACTGAAGCCTTCATTAACCCGCCATTTGAAGGCCCTAATTTACCTCTTTGGATCATACTTCGGAGGTTCTCCTCTCAAGGACTGCAGCATATCGCAAATAGAGCAAATAAAGTGCATAATACAAAGTGCAAGGTGCAAAAAACAGAGTTATGAAAATCTCCATTTCACATGCTGTTTTTGAAAGGCCCTGGATGCCCACTTTATTTCATAAACCAAGCATTTCCCCCAAAAAGGTCAACAGCACTCTGATAAAATAAGAGACAAATCTGACCACCAGGATGTGAAAAATACTAGTCTAGAGCATCGTTCTCAGGAGAGATCCTGGCATAAGATTATTCAATTTTGCACAGGAATTGACCGACAGCAATAGCCACATTCCGATGACCCAACCCACACAACAAATTTAACCCCATGACTCTCAACCTTATCCCATACTTTAAGAAGACAGGTTTCAGTAATCTCTTCCTTTTCTCTAAGAAGAATACACAGTCCACCAATCGCGGGGGACTGAGTATTCTTCACCCCTTTGACATGGGTGCTGTCCATGATTCTTTGCAATCTGCACATTTAACCTAGGCGTCTGCCACCTCGGATCAAACCCCACCCTTAGACGTAAGATTTCACTACACAAGGTCCTATCTGGAATTCTATTTAAGTATGGAAAAAGGTCTGGGTCATACTGGGTAGCCAGGAAAGGGACAATTGATCTCTTATTCCCCAAATACCGGGAATCCTCACTCCTGGTTGTTTCCTCTACACAACATCTACGGGTACTCTTAAGTTGACATTCTTTCTTCTTTACTCCCAACTCCTTACAAACCTGACAAACCTAATCGGTCAATGATTACCTTAACAAGGTTCCTCTTATCAGGAAAAGTTGCCAGATCCTCTGGAAAGATTAAAGTAGACAGTTTTTCACCTGGGGTTTCCTTATTGATCGTAAGATAGAATCGTAGGGCACTCACATCTGCCGCAACACTCCATGCTACGGAATGCAACTTTCGCTTTATTGCTTGGATCATAGCACTTTTTGGTAAAACAAGCACAACGGTACCCTCAAGTCCTTCCCATGCAACCCGTCTGCCTAATGCCAACATCTCTGCTCCATATAAGGCCTGATGAATTATATTGCCCAAAAAGATTTACTTAGTGGCTCAAAGGAATAACTAGCAACTTATAACAAGTACGTGGACTTGGATGCAGTGTGCACTGTTAACTTTGAACCAAATTCAAAATTGTTGGTAATCAATTAATTTGTGTTGCAGGCTGAAAGGCATAGGATTCAAGACCACTAAATTGTCCGCATACATGAGGCGGCTGACATGCCTTCCTCCAATTTTTGGCATTAATTATGAGTCAATCCCAAATCTTGGGGGAGGTTGGCTATGAACAGACTGAACAACAAAGGCTCTAAAATGCATCCCTAGCGTAAACCATTTTCTACCAGGATTTTTCTTGACAAATTATCAGCCTCATCAAGATCGACTTCAACCCAGTTATTACTGTGGAGTTTTACCAGGAGATCCAACGGGGCCTCAGATAATTTGACACTGTTGGAGTTTCCCTCTGTCCACCCTGTTGAATGCCACCCAGAAGTCAACGAAGCAGCTACAATTGATTCCAAAACAATGTTGTTTTACATTCTAGCTATAATTACTAAATTACAACAGATCTGGAAGGTCTGAGAATAAAGTCTTGCAATCAGAATTAATCACATTCAAACAGGAAATAGGTATCATGTAAAAAACTGAAAAGAAACAAGCTAAGCAAGTGCCATTACCCTCAGATCTCAAAAAACAGATCCTTGAGTCTTACCACCCCGTTACGAAATTCTAAGCTTCATTCGCATGCCTATTCACTAGTAACACCCATTATTTCATTAATGCCTCCTGAAAGATTTACACGAGAACATAAAGAAGATCACACTATTACTCAAGCAGTTTCAATTGCGTTTATAAAGCTTACTAACTTATTCATAATTTAAATATTTGTAAAGCTCCACATTCACCCAGCGGCATCTTGCCGTTATCGTATTGTCAGTCTACGCAGAAGATCTTTCTTCTGGAAAAGATTGCGGATGGGAAGACTGTATTATATCTTGAGTATTTGGGAAAAAAGCCACATCTTCAGATTTTTCCTAAAGCTTAGCAAATTTGTTTTTGATCTCAGGGTGTTTAGGAGTTTGTTCCAAATTTGTACTGCCTTCACTTGAAAAGATCTACAAATAAGTCTTGTCTTTTAAATCCAGGCACACAGACCAGACTTGCTGAAGGACCTTGGAGGTTTGTAGTAACAACATTTTTTTTTTAGAAGCCTAGGTCTAATTTCATTTAGGGCTTTATGGATTTGATACATGGACTTAAAGATAAATTTCTCCTTGACCGGCAGCCAATGGAGTTCTTTCAAGGTACCGGTTGCCAAATCAAATCTGGTTTTATTCAATGCAAGTTTGGCGGCTTAGTAGTAGAATCCGACCATTGTTTAGCTGAACAACGTTCAGTAGAAACAAAAGTAGAGACTAAAGTACTGGTAGTATGTCTTAAGTTAGAAGAAACAAAAAATTCCTCAACTTACACACTTAGGCAGTGTAAAAGGCCCCATCTCAAAGAGGAAATATAAATAAGATGTACGCAGAAGTTATGCATGTGCTGTGGAAGGTCAAGCCATACTGCTAAAGACTGTGGAAATAAACCTAAAACATCTAAAAATTAAGCATATATAACATTACTACAGTGAGACAACAGCCGCCGGAAAACTAGCCTCATCAACAATGAAAGAAGCTGCCTTGTTGCGTGAAGAATCTTAGCAAGTTTCAAAATAGATAGCAAATACCAAGCAGTCATCCGTAGACCATATAATTATACCAATGAAAATTATTGTTGGATGAGCAAGAAGGTGTTTAGACAAAATATCAATAAAAAATTATCAGGAGAAAGAAATATCAGAAATTAAATATCGTGACACAAACATATCGTGAGGCACAAATATCGTTGATAAGAATATAATTTTTTGAGGTAAGTAATATAATTGTAAATAATATCAATGTTGGGTTTGTAGGGGGAAAGGGTTGGAAGTTAATTATGTAATGATTAATTCAGAATTATTTAATACATTTAATTATATGATTGATATTAAATATGTAATTTATATGGTACTGATTTATTTTCGTTTTATGTTATTCGTGGGCTGTTAGGTTTGTAGGGGTATAGGTGGAAAGTTAATTAAGAAATAAATAATTATAAATTCACTATTTAACTGGTTTTTAATTATGTAATTTATGGAATACATATTTATTTTACTGATATTTTAGTGGTGGGCTACTAGGTTTGTAGGGGTTCAGGGTGGAAAGTTAATTAAGTAATAATTAATTCATGATTAATTATTAATTGTTAATTCATCATTTATTGGATTTTTATTTGTATAAAATAAATAATGATGATTTATCACACCTATATTTTAGTTGTGGGATGCTAGGTTTGTAGAGCTATAGGGTGGGAAGTTAATTAAGTAATAATTAATTAACTATTAATTATTATTTGCAATTTCATTATTTTATTTAATTTTTAATATTTAAATTGTGGAATACTTCTTTAATTTAATTTAATTTTAGTTGCAGGATGCTAAGTTTGTAGGTGTCTAGGGTGCAAAGTTAAGTAATAATTTAAAATTAATTATTATTTGTTTTATTATTGAGTTTAATATTTTTTGTACATTCATGAGGTTATTCATATATGTAATGTATTTGAAGTGAAGCATTTTCCCTACTCTTGCTTAGACTGCAGGAGGAATAGTAAAATTAACCTCTTTGCAGTTAACACTTTCCCTATTGTTGTGCTGCTTTGAGTGGGAATAGTAAATTTCACCCCTCCGAAATCCTGCGCCTTCCCTACTATTGCATAGACTGGAGTAGGTCCCAAGTCCCACACTGTCCCTACTGTTGCACTGTCTGGAGTGGGAATAGTAAATTTCACCCCTCCAAAATCCACTGCTTTCACTACTGTTGCACAGACTGGAGTGCGAATCGTAAATTTTACCCCTCCTAAGTCCAATGTTTTCTCTACTGTTGCCCTGTTTGGAGTGAGAATAGCAAATCTGACCCCTCTGAAATGCAACTCTCTTCCTACTGTTGTGTTTTTTGGAGTGGGAATGGTAAATTTAAACCCTCCCAAGGTTAACACTTTCCCTACTGTTGCACAGATTGGAGTGGGAATAGTAAATTTTACTACTCCAAAGTCCAACACTTTCCCCACTGTTACGCTGTTTGAAGTGGGAATAGTACATTTTACCCATCCGAAATCCAATGCTTTCTCTACTGCTGAGTTGTTTGGAGTGGGAATAGTAGATTTAAGCCCTTTGAAGTCCAACTCTCTCCCTACTGTTGCACTGACTGGAGTAGTAATAGTAAATCTAACTCCTCCAAAGTCCAACACTTTCCCTATTATTGCAGCGACTGGAGTAGGAATAGTAAAGCTAACCCCTCTGAAGTCCTACACTTTCCTTACTGCTGCATAAACTAGAGTGGGAATAGTATATTTAATATTCTTAGACTCCAATAGTTTTCATAATATTGGTTAAATAGATTTTATAGCATTAATTGTTTTTTATATTATTGTTTTTATTTGTAAACTTATTTTGATGTTTCTAGTATTTTTTGTTCATGTGTTTTTTGGACTGTTCAGTTTTTAATATTTTATATATAGCAACATAAATATTAATATTTATTTTATATTATATTAATGTCATGATCATTTTACATTTATTACTACAAATACGTACCTGCTAGCTAAAACCGCCCTGCAGGGTCTGGGGCTCATACCAATCGGAGGATTGTGACATTGTGTTAATGTTGTGAGCCTGGCCCGCTAGCACCTACGTTTTCTGAGAAAAAGGATTTACCTGAGCTAAATGGAGAAATGAAAGGCTGCGAGAAAGGGAGGTGAGAGGGGTGCTTTCTCCTCTTACTGACTTGGGGCCCAAGTGCTGAGACAGACATTAAGAATTGTGGCAGCCCCTGCAACATCAACAGTGAAGCGCCTTTAAGTGCATATATTTACATTTGAGGCTGCAGTGCTGGGTGCATTGAACTGTGATTATCTACATGCACTGCATTCCATGTCAAGCATTGATACTTACTTTAGGTGCATGCTGAGCAATGAAGGACTCTGAGACAAAACCACGAGAGCCCATATGTAACAGCTGCGGTCACTTCACATTTGGATTGCTACTCTATGCTTAAGGCTTATAGGGAGCTGAAACGCGCCAGAGAAGCTGCCGCCCTTTGGATGTTTATTAAAGCACCTGTGTTCCCAAGTAGATTTCAGCGTTTTACTTTTTCTTTGGCTGCGCCAGGTAACAGGACTCTCCGTACATGCTAGCTGAAACCGCCCAGCAGGGTCTGGGGCTCATACAAATCAGAAGATTGTGACATTGAATATATAGCTATATATATCTAACATAACATGTGTATTTGTAAAGCGCACGTTCACCCCAGCAACGGGGCATCTTGGCGCTGAATAACAGATGTTTATTGTTACCCAACTCAAAGGTACTATATATATATATGAAACCAGGATCCCAAAGAACGACCGCGGTGGGCCAAACAAGGGCACAGACTCCAGTTGAAGATGCAATAAAAATAATTTATTGTCTTAGCATGTCAGGATGACGCGTTTCGACCACAAGCCTGTGGTCTTGATCACATAGTGCGCTAAGGTGAGAGGCATACAATTTATAGTGACATGAGTGACTTTACTATGTTCATAGTGACAAGGCAAAAAATGTTACACTTTTGCAGCATGTAGTAAAACATCTTGTCATACAGTGATGACTAAGCGCAGCAATGACAAGCAGTTTTGGTAGCAGGCATAGAGAAAAGACTACCCCTCTATATGTAGATGGCCATATGTTCTGTAACATCAGTTGTGTGCGGCAGACTAGAAGGTAAGCTCGTGTAATGGCGGTGCTGGCTGCATTGTAAAAGATAAAAAAATGCTAAATAAATGCAAGAATTGGGTTTGAAGTCTCCCAAATTATGTCTGATGGAAAACAAAATTAAACGGTATTCCTCATTAATCGTGGGTGTGTGAATACATCCTAGAAACCATGAATGCCATGTGGCACAATCAAATGTGGGAGGAATCCGGTGTACCATCGTAACTAGGAGGGGAACAATGTATAAAACCCATTCATGTTAGTAAAAGCGTGTGGAAGCCAATGCCAAAATCTCTGTATCTGTCAGCGCGCAACTAATGCGGTTGTATATTGTAAGCTTAGTGCTGGTGCGGACGAAGGGCCTAGATGTTGCTGGAGTTTAATCTTAACATGTTGAGGGCTGAGCCTGATGTATGGAAATCGAGTCAACTGCCAAAAAATATGTCAAATAAGTGAAAAAATGCTATACAGTGCAGTCACTTATGGGTAAAGTTAAAAATGAGTGCATAATAGTGGGAAAACTTAGTGTTGGTGCTGTGAGATGTGGTGAAGACAAAAATCCAAACAGTCGCTAAAGGAATAGGCGTGATTGGAGCAGAATAGTTAAAAACTGTGTTTGTAGTGGATTAAAAACTGGACATCTAACATAAAGTCAGCCGACTTCTAAAAAATGTCATATTGGCGAAATTCTCAGAGCGCAAGACTGGAGTGAATATTGTAGAAGGACACTATAAGAAGTTATAAAGGTCTTCACTGATGTTTAATCCTGCCGGGCCTTAGTGTTGAGTTCTATTATGTATTTCGACTCCAGTTGTCTCAACAATTTCTCTCTGTTGCCACCCCGTCTGAGTGGCGGAATGCTATCAATGACGCAGTATTTAAGGTGGTCTAAGTTGTTCTGGTGTGTCTCTTTGAAGTGCCTGGCGACAGGGTATGTCGGGTCACTGTTGACAATGGCTCTAATGTGCTGCGAAATCCGTAGGTGCACTTGGAGCTTAGTGCTCCCTACATATTTTAGTCCGCACCTGCAAGTAAGAATGTACACTGCGAATTCTGTTCTGCATGTGAGTTTCTGTTGTATCATTATGGGTTTGCTTCTGAATTCTGGCGAGATTTGGGTGGTGTTAACTCCAAATCTGCAGGCCCTGCAACTGCTGCATTTACGAAAACCTTTAACATTAGTTAACCAATTGGTGGTATTGGTTATTTCAGGGCTGTTTCTGACTATAGTGTCATGCATGGACCAGGCTCTCCTGTAGGTGATGTCAGGCCTAGGGGCAACTATGGGACCTAGTGTGGAGTCTGTTTTGATAATGCCCCAGTGTTTGTTGAAAATGGATTTGAGTGCTCTTGACTCAGTGTTGTGAGTCATGATGAGGCGTGTAGTTACATATCCCTTAGTGGCCAGGTCCGCTTGAGTGTCTGTATCAACAGTGGTTTCTGCGGATGTGTTCTGTAGTAACAGCTCTCTGGGAAATGAATTGGCTTTGGTGATTGCAGCAGTGATAGTCTTATCAGTGTAACCCTGGCTTTGAATCTCAATTCAGACTCCAATTGGCATTTGGCTAGGTCTGTGGGATTGCTGCAGATTCCATCATCCCCTTTGGTATCGCTTTGTTCGCCCTAAGTTGGCAGGGTATGCCCAGACGTGGGTCCCTTGCTCACTTTGCCACTGGATTCAAGCTAGCCTGGCTGATGACGGCTGAATAGCCAGAAACCGGTCCCAGGATGCTTGTTTCCGGTCCACGGAAGACATGGCTTGGCAGTTCGGGCTGGACTGATCCCATGAGGCACAAGGTCAGACTGATTTGCATATGGCCATGTCTGAACTGGGGTGGTGGAGTGAGCTAAAGAATGATGATGGATTAAACCCAGATCAGTTGACTGGGGGTGAGTGTTTGATTAGCTCAAACGCTCCGTCCATCATCCCCTTTGGTATCGCTTTGTTCGCCCTAAGTTGGCAGGGTATGCCCAGACGTGGGTCCCTTGCTCACTTTGCCACTGGATTCAAGCTAGCCTGGCTGATGACGGCTGAATAGCCAGAAACCGGTCCCAGGATGCTTGTTTCCGGTCCAGGGAAGACATGGCTTGGCAGTTCGGGCTGGACTGTTCCCATGAGGCACAGGGTCAGACTGATTTGCCTATGGCCATGTCTGAACTGGGGTGGTGGAGTGAGCTAAAGAATGATGATGGATTAAACCCAGATCAGTTGACTGGGGGTGAGTGTTTGATTAGCTCAAACGCTCCGTCCATCATCCCCTTTGGTATCGCTTTGTTCGCCCTAAGTTGGCAGGGTATGCCCAGACGTGGGTCCCTTGCTCACTTTGCCACTGGATTCAAGCTAGCCTGGCTGATGACGGCTGAATAGCCAGAAACCGGTCCCAGGATGCTTGTTTCCGGTCCACGGAAGACATGGCTTGGCAGTTCGGGCTGGACTGTTCCCATGAGGCACAGGGTCAGACTGATTTGCATATGGCCATGTCTGAACTGGGGTGGTGGAGTGAGCTAAAGAATGATGATGGATTAAACCCAGATCAGTTGACTGGGGGTGAGTGTTTGATTAGCTCAAACGCTCCGTCCATCATCCCCTTTGGTATCGCTTTGTTCGCCCTAAGTTGGCAGGGTATGCCTAGACGTGGGTCCCTTGCTCACTTTGCCACTGGATTCAAGCTAGCCTGGCTGATGACGGCTGAATAGCCAGAAACCGGTCCCAGGATGCTTGTTTCCGGTCCACGGAAGACATGGCTTGGCAGTTCGGGCTGGACTGTTCCCATGAGGCACAGGGTCAGACTGATTTGCATATGGCCATGTCTGAACTGGGGTGGTGGAGTGCGCTAAAGAATGATGATGGATTAAACCCAGATCAGTTGACTGGGGGTGAGTGTTTGATTTGCTCAAACGCTCCATCCATCATCCCCTTTGGTATCGCTTTGTTCGCCCTAAGTTGGCAGGGTATGCCTAGACGTGGGTCCCTTGCTCACTTTGCCACTGGATTCAAGCTAGCCTGGCTGATGATGGCTGAATAGCCACAAACCGGTCCCAGGATGCTTGTTTCCGGTCCAGGGAAGACATGGCTTGGCAGTTCGGTGCTGGACTGTTCCAATGAGGCACAGGGTCAGACTGATTTGCATATGGCCATCTCTGAACTGGGGTGGTGGAGTGAGCTAAAGAATGATGATGGATTAAACCCAGATCAGTTGACTGGGGGTGAGTGTTTGATTAGCTCAAACGCTCCGTCCATCATCCCCTTTGGTATTGCAGATTCTGCGCAAGCGCAGCATTTCTCCGTATGGAATGCTAGCTATAAGATATTTTGGGTGAAAACTGGTGGCGTGAAGGGTAGAATTACCTGCAGTGATTTTTCTATGGAGGGTGGACTGTAGTGTGTTGTCTGAAACATAAATTATTATATCTAAAAATTCTACAGTGTCAGTGCTGATGGTGGCATTGAACTCCAAATTTAAATCATTACAGTTGATATCATTGATAAATGATTTAGCACTGTCCATAGAACCCCTCCATACCACAAAAACATCATCTATGTAAAGTAGCCAGCAAAGAATGTTGTTGGACCAGGCTTCAGAGTGCGTGACCTGGAGGACCCGCTCCTCCCACCAGCCCACATGAAGACAGGCGTAGCTGGGGGAAAAGCAGGCCCGCATAGCCACACCCCTGAGCTGCTGGTATATCTTGTTGTTAAACATAAAATAGTTATGCTGTAGGCACCACTCAATAAGAAACATGATGAGCTCATTATGTTTATAACAGTGGATAGGTCGTTCGGTCAAAAATTCACGGCATGCATTCAGTCCATCAGGGTGAAGGATGCTCGTGTAGAGTGAAGTTATGTCGAGGGACATCAGGATACAGTCTGGTGACCACGGAATGTTTTTGATTTTAAGCAGGAAATCGCTAGTGTCTCTCAAGTATGTAGGTAGTTTGGTGACATGCTCTTGTAAGAAATAATCCACATATTTCGATATGTTTTCGTAAAGGCTTTTTGCGTGCCGATATAATAGGCCTGCCAGGTACCGGCGATGTTTCCTTGTGTACTTTAGGCAGGAAGTACAAAATTGGTAATACAGGAAATTCATTGTTCAGAAATTTGAACTCATCTTTGCTGAGAGCGCCTTGAGTCCTGTAATTGTTCAAGCATCTTTTGAGTTCTTTGCCACTAGCGATCACTTCCTTCATGTTGGTAGGCCTGTAACATGTGTCATCATTCAGGTGTCTGTGGGCTTCTTCCATGTACATGTCTTTAGGCCATAGGACGATGTTACCTCCTTTGTCTGATTTGTTAATGATTATATCAGTTCTGGCTTTGAGTTTACTCATGGGGTCCATATATTGTTTGTATTTGAAATTCTTTTTGCTTTTTGCACGGGTTCTTCATTTGTGCAAATTCTTGACTTCTTCCACAATGACATCATTGTAAATGTCAATGGCATCTCTAGGCATGGAGGGAGTGAAAGTGGATGGTGGCTTGAACGGACTCCTGATGGAGGTCGGTGTGTCAATGCCAGCGTTATGTAATAGTACTTGCGTAGAGGGATCATCATTTGGAGATTCTAGCTCAGACATAGTTCTGATGATGGCAATGTCTGAATCTGCAAGAGTATCTGGCGTGTGAACCCCCGCACTGCTGTTGGAAGGTAGGAATGTGTTGCCATGTTTTTGTTTGAAATATTTGATGAGTTTAAGTTTCCGAATAAAATTAAAAATGTCAATTCGAGTGGTGGTGTAATTGAAACTGCTTTCTGGGCAGTAGGTCAAACCTAAAGAGAGAAGTTGTTTTTCCGCCTCTGTTAGTTGTAGATCCGCGAGATTGATAACTGTATTGGAGTTGCTGGTTATTTTCGTCTCCAGTTGCCTCTTTTTTTGTTGAAGTTTCCTCTTTAATTTCCTGCACTTTCTGCGCTCCCTCCTTCTGCAGTTCCGCCTGTGTTTTGTTTCTTCGGTAATCGTGGCCGCAGTGTTTGGCGCCTGTCTTCGACTAAAAAACCAAGTTCCTCCGTTAAGATGAAGTTGTTTATCAGTCTGGGGTCACTATTGCTTGTGATACTGCCGTCTTCTGAGTCCGTGCCGGTGTCGACAGTGGAACTCAGGTCAGATGTTGATGCCGAGTCAGTTGGATCACGGGACATGGCAGCTGACGATGTTGGTGCGGTAACTTTGGTTAGAGTATTGAGCTTTTGTCTTTTTGCTGAATCAAATTTCCTCGCAAAGGTGAAAATCTGCCCACACTCATAGTCAGACTTATCTCGCGCAAATTTAAATGCCTTGCGTGTCTTTATAGTTTCTTCAATCTTGCCATTATTTCCTCACGGCCTTTGCTCACAACTTCTTTTTGGTCTGAGCTGTCGAGTTCCTCATTAATTTTGTCAATTTTGTCTTGAAGTTCCCTTCGATCAATGTCAGCATACTTGATGAGGATAATTATTAGGCGCATAGAAGCCTCTAAGTTGCTCTCCGCCCACTCTTTGAGCACGAGTGGGTTGGGATTGTCGAAACTTGGAGCTAACATGATCCTTAGGCCACGTGGCATCCGTCCTACATCGCGGTATTTTTGCAGGGACTTGCACTCCCACCATTTAGTAAGTTCATTGCGCATACGTTTTTCCAGGTTTTTAAGTTTGGATTTGATATCGCCACTTGGAGCCCCTACAGCCGCAGGGGCTCGTTGTTGGATGTCCAGTGCTGGAAGGTTGTCAAACAATGCATCGGCAGCTGCTTCCCTTTCTTGCAGCGCTTGTTTTGGCATGCTGTGTAGGACAGAATTAAGTTGTGGCTGTCGATAAATTATATACAAATGTCAATGTCAATGTGATGTGACAGCCAATCTTATAACCTCTTTTTAACCTGCCAACTCCCTTGCATGCATACACTCACCCACTGGTATCGAGGTGATGGACGGGTCTTCCGATTCGGCACACAGCTCTACCGTGGCAAGATATTAGCAGCTTTATCCGGGCTGGGCAGGGGGCAGTGATTTGTTTCGGTCTCCTCCCGGAGAGACAATCCTTCGTACGACTGAAAGAAATCACACGAGCCCTTCATGGCAAAGAGGGGGTCTGTGGTGCAGAGTCAGTCGTGCTCCGCTTGAACATGAAACCAGGATCCCAAAGAACGACCGCGGTGGGCCAAACAAGGGCACAGACTCCAGTTGAAGATGCAATAAAAAGAATTTATTGTCTTAGCATGTCAGGATGACGCGTTTCGACCACAAGCCTGTGGTCTTGATCACATAGTGCGCTAAGGTGAGAGGCATACAATTTATAGTGACATGAGTGACTTTACTATGTTCATAGTGACAAGGCAGAAAATGTTACACTTTTGCAGTATGTAGTAAAACATCTTGTCATACAGTGATGACTAGGCGCAGCAATGACAAGCAGTTTTGGTAGCAGGCATAGAGAAAAGACTACCCCTCTATATGTATACATATATCCTCAACAATCTTCCCATTTAAACGAAAGAGACGGCACTCAGGGACAGAAGTAAATAAACTCCTGTTTATTTTATGGGGCCATCCGGACAAACAGGACGCGTTTCGGCTGCACAGCAGCCTTGATCACCTGAAGGGCGCCATCTTATTGCTTCCAGCTGGGGGGCGCATAGATACTTTGCCAATTATAGCAATTATGCCAGAGGGACGGCTGTACTTATTCATAAGAGGGTCCCCTTTAGCTGTCAATTGCTGATCAATGATAAGGAAGGCCGCTACACCATTGTCGGGGGGTCCCTGATGGGTCACGGAGTGGCGTTGGTATGTGTCTATGCCCCCAACACAGATTCCCCAGAATTTTTCTACACGTTGCAGGCGCAACTGACAAAATTAGAGTCATCTTTGATACTGATGGGTGGGGACTTCAACCTCCTGTTCAACCCTACACTCGACAGCACTTCCCGCTCAGCGGACTCCAAGCCTAGGGCAAGGCGCGCGCTATTAGATTTATGTGAGCAGCTCTCCCTAATAGATGTCTGGTGTAAACGCAATCCGACTAGCACGCAATACACGCATTATTCAGGGCAACATGACACTTGGACCAGGATTGATTTCTGGCTCCTCTCCCCGGAGGTTTCCTCGTGGTTTCGGGCGACCAATATTTTTCCCGGGACATATTCAGATCACACCCCGGTCCAGCTGACTCTGGGTGTTCCTCGGCCTGAGGGTTTTGAAAGGCAGTGGCGGTTCCCTGGACGCGCGCTATTGGATGCACTTTTCTGCCATGAGGTTGGCGAGGCCATAGAGGACTACTTCACCAATAATACTGGCTCAGTAGACACATGGGCAGTGCTGTGGGAGGGCTTCAAGGCCTACATCCGAGGGGTCTGTATCTCCAAACACGCGGGAGTGCTCGGTGCCTTACGCACGACACTAGCAAGGCTGGAGAGCGAGATTGCGGACTTAGACAGGGAGGCCACGGCCGGTTCGTCCGCCCCGCTGCAAGATAAAAGACTGGCCCTGCTCCTGGAATATAGAGAGACGGCTGATCGAGAGATTCTCTATTTAGGCAAATATCACGTGGCTAGACGTTATGGAGAGGGCGACCGACCGGGCCGCACTCTAGCTCAGGTATTACGGCCCCCATATAATAAAGCTTTCATCACCGAGATTCGCAATTCAGACGGGGTTATGCTCACGTCCCCCACGGACATCGTGGAAGAATTCCGGTCCTACTATGCCGCGCTGTACACTTCCAGGGCGGATGTGGACCCCGCTGCGTGGGAGGCATATTTGGACGAGATAGCCCTAGTCTATTTAGAAAAAGACATGCAGGACTTCCTGGCTGAGCCGATCACAGTGACTGAGGTGCGCGGTGCGATTAAAGAGCTTCGGGGGTCCTCTGCGCCCGGGCTGGATGGCTTTACCGGGGAATTTTATAAGACTTTTATGGATCAATTGGCCCCGAAATTGATTGAAGTATATGCCGAAGCCTTAGAGCAAGGGGCTTTGCCCCCCACGTTAAGCGAGGCAGTTGTTATCCTCCTTCCCAAACCTGGAAAGGACCCCACTCTTTGCGGAGCGTATCGACCGCTCTCTCTATTGAACATTGACTATAAGATACTGGCCAAAATTATTGCACATAGGCTCGCACAGCTAATGGAGTACATTATTTCCCCAGCTCAGTCCGGCTTTGTTCCCCACCGATCGACCTCCCTGAATTTACGAACGCTGTTTGCGGCGCTGCATAGGATCAGCCCTGAGGTACCAGCTGCGGCTATACTTTTGGACACGGAAAAAGCATTTGACACGCAGGAATGGCCTTTTTTTTTATCCATCATGCGCCGCATGGGCATGCCGGCCGGTTTTATAGGCACCACGAGCCTGCTGTATAGTCGCCCGAAGGCGCGCTTACGTTTGAATGGCACGCTGTCGGAGGAGTTTTCGCTCACCCAGGGTGCGCGACAGGGCTGCCCCCTGTCCCCCCTTTTATTCATACTTGCTATGGATCCCTTAATACGGCACTTCCAGGAAAAGCATCTGCATAGGGGGCTACAGTTTAGGACGGGCCCTCTATTGGTGTCCTTATATGCAGACGATACCATCTTATACGTTAGGGAGCCGCGGCTGAACCTGGACCCGCTTGTCCGAGAGATCCTACGCTTTGGGCGGCACTCAGGCCTCGGTATTAATTGGCAGAATTCTATCATATTCCCTTTAACCGTCGGCACTACCCCTTGACCCTGTGAATACCCTCTGGAATGGTGTACAGACTCTGTGAGATATCTGGGAATTCAGATACTCTTAAATCCGGCTCAGATTATACAACTTAACTACGGTGCAGCCATTGTAAAGCTGGAGGCGCAGGTGGAAAGATGGTTGCGCCTGCCACTATCCATGGCGGGTAGAATAGCTGTGATAAAAATGATGGTCCTGCCCAAATTTTTATATTTTTTAAATAATATCCCCATCCCACTCACGAAGAGCTTCTTCAGCACTCTGCGGTCCCACCTGCTTCGGTTGGTATGGGGCGGGAAACAGCCACGGGTCCGATGGACGACACTCACCCATCCGTATGACAGGGGTGGCTTCGGGGTGCCGGATTTTTATTTATACTATTTAGTGGCACAAGGTAGTTACGCCTATGCCTGGTATCACCCTGACGCCAGGATTCCATATCTGAGACCAGAATCTGATTTGGTCCTCCCCGACCGGTTGGCGAACGTGCTCCCCACAGGAGAGCCCAGAGATCCCGTAGAGATCCCGTAGAAATGGTGTCAACCACCAGCTGGGCTTGGAGCAGACTCCAGCACTATACTGGGGCTCCTGCGTTATATGCGTCGGCTCTCCCGCTCCCCAATGTCCGCCTGCTCCCCCTTACGGGTGAGAGGCTTGTACAGCATACGTTAACAAAATTCTACATTGTCAAGATGGGAGACCTGTACCCGGGTGGCCATGTGTTTTCGCCCACGGAGGAGACGCCTTCCAGGAGGCCACGTTCATGGACCGGTTTGTGCTGCATCGCCTCTCCTCTGCCTTGCGGGCGGCGTTTACCTGCTACCCGTTGGAGCCGGTCTCGTTTGAGCCTCTGTCTCTAATAATAGAGAGCGACTGTGGAGTACATCTGGTATCTAAACTTTATAAGCTTTGTAGTGCGCAGATCCCCGTTGCAGACGAGAGGTTGCGGGCAGAGTGGGAGACAGACCTGGGACAACCAATCACAGACGATCAATGGGCCGTATGCTGCGCTGCCACTGGTAATATATCCCTGAATAGTCGGCATAAGCTGCTGCATTTAAAATTTTTACGTAGACTATACATGACACCGGCTAAGGTACATAAGATAGCTCCCACCAGGCCACACACTTGCCCGAAATGTGATGCTCAGCAGGCGGACTTTGCCCACATGACCTGGACCTGCCCCTCATCAGTTCTTACTGGGCGGATGTGCATGCCGCGCTGGGGTCCATGCTTGGCATGGAACTGACTCCCATACCGGAGATAGCACTCATGGGTTATACGGTCAATTTTCCTAAGAGGGTCCGACGACTGGCCTCCCTTGGGCTTCTGTTGGCAAAGAGAGAGATAGCATTGCGATGGGGTTCCAGAACTTCTCCTACATTACAGGGCTGGTTACACAGTATGGCGTATTGTAACACAAATAGCGAGATCTACGCCAGCACACAGACAGGCACGGCCCGCCCGATAGATATCTGGGGCCCATATAAGACATATGTTGATAACCTGCGTAGCGAAGCAGACACACAACTAAGTTCAGGCTTAGTGCCAGCTGGGATTGGGTGATCCTCCACTGCACCACATCATGCTGTGTCTCAGACAGCCCACACCACCGAGCTTGGCTCTCCTGTGTCCTCGCGGCGGTCGTATGCACCCCCATCCCTTGCTAATGCAGGAGACAGCTGTGCTGACACCATACATGGGTGAAGTCCTGGGCTACACACACCTAAGAGGTTGGGAGGATAGAGATAAGCTACCTGTTACCTATAGCTGAGGTACGCTGTCACCTTGATGTCGCCATGTACTTTCTGTGGTTTGTATCGACTGAGACTATGTTGATTCGCCAATCGCAATTGCCTGAATACACCATGATTACTTACATTGCACTGACTGTCTGTATTGTTATGGATAATCGATAAATAAAGTTTAAAAATAAAAAAAAAAGGGCGTCATCTTATGGAACATATTTATACTGTTTAGAAGTATGAACACAAACAAAATACAACCATGTTCCCTCAGAGGGGCGGATATCGCTTTCTGCACGGCGAGGCATCGACAGCGCCGCGACAAATTAATACAACGTGAGGCCCAGCTACTCGACCTCGAACGCGCAAGTAGGGACTCGGAGGGGGGCGCTGCGCGCAGACAATTGGTGACTCTCCAGCAGACGTATGCCAGAGAACTTCTGGATGAAGCCCGCCTGTACTGGCTTGCCACTCGCAGCCGGATATACGAGTGGGGGGGACAAATCTAGTGCCTTATTGCATCGTCTGTGTCAACAGACGCTTCGTTCTCAGACACTCCCATGTATACGCGGCCCCAACGACATCGTTCTCACAGATCCATCCGCCATTGCTGACCGTTTTGCTTCATATTTTATGGATCTGTACGCTCCTCATGAGGTTCTACCCGCGTCACTCGTCCAGAAATTTATAGATGATTTCCCACCTCGGGCCTTATCTGATGAGGTGCGAGACACGTTAGATGCTCCTCTGTCAATAGAAGAACTACTGACTGCGCTGCTCAGCATGCGAACGGGTAAAGCGCCGGGCCGGAATGGCTTCCCCTGCGAGTTTTTTCAGAAATACCACGCGCAACTCCTAAAACCGTACTTAGCGGCTCTTGAGGATTCCGCGGAAAGTGGTGGTCTCCCACCGGATTGGCGGCATGCCGAAATCGTTGTGTTCTTGAAGCCGGGTCGCCCCCCGGAACAATTCTCGTCTTATCGCCCGATCTCTTTACTTGATGTGGAGGCCAAGCTCTTGGCCAAGGTAATCGCCAATCGCTTGGTCCCCCACATTACGGAGTTAGTCCATCCGGACCAGGCAGGCTTTATGCCTGACCGTGCAGCGCGGCATAATATCAGACGTATATATATGCTATAGCCGCGGTAGACAGACTCGGGTGCCCCGCCGCGGTTCTCCTGGCGGACATGAATAAAGCTTTCGACTCCCTTAGCTGGACCTATCTTTTTGCCTTGCTTAGCCGTCTAGACATTGGCCCCCGATTACTGAAGTTTATTCGCCTACTATATACGGATATAACCGCATCGGTTAGAGTCGCCGACTCGACTTCCAGATGTTTTCCTATTAGACGGGGGACGCGCCAGGGCTGTCCACTCTCTCCCTATCTTTTCGCGCTCGCCATGGAGCCGCTGGCGGCCTGGATTCGGGTGGATGCCCAAATGCGCGGGTTTGAACAGGCACCATGACTTTCCGATCGCATAGCGTTGTATGCGGATGATGTTCTATTTTTTCTCACAAATCTTGGCTGGACCGGTCCATGCCTCATTCGCATTATGCAAATATTTGGCGAGACCTCTGGCCTTTATATGAATCAGGGGAAATCATTTCTATGGCCGCTGCGGGGCGGGGAATGACTGGGCGACTGGTCGCGGGAAGTAGTGGTAGCTCCGGATGGTTTCAAGTACTTGGGCGCCTTTCTCTCAGCGTCCCAGTCGGTGGTGTGGCACAAAAACCTTGCCCCCTTGTGGGTACAGGTGAGCGACCAGACACGTGTGTGGTCTCATATGCCCCTGTCTCTTTTCGGCAGATCCACCATCTTTATATGGTTTCCTTGCCCCGCCTTCTCTATCAACTTCAAAATCACCCCTACCCGATCAAGCAGACATGGTTTTGTCAATTGAACGCTATTCTCGCCCGGTTTCTCTGGGGGGGAGGTGCATTGTGAGTTGCACTGAGGACCTGCTTCCAATCTACTTACACAGGCGGCGTGGCCACCCCGGACGTGCATGCGTACTACCTGGCCTCCCACCTTCTGGTCCTCAACGAATGGTGGTACGGCGATCGTGGAGACCCAGCGTACGCCGTGGAACGTTGGCTGCTAGGAGGCAATACTCTACATACGGTTCTCTATTCGACGGCGCTGCTTAAGGAACTGCCGCCGGCCACTGCCACGGTCTTTAAGTCTTGGAAGTCTGCGCTCTGTCAGATGGGTTGGTGGGGGAGACTCACTAGGGAAACTCCACTATGGAATAATGGGCAGTTGCCAGAGTTGACACGACTGCCTGGCTTTCGGGGTTGGGGAGCCATTGGAATAGACACAGTGGGGATGGTTGTGCGTGGCTGTACCCTCAAGTCCTTTCTCGACATACAAGCTGAGTATGATATGCCCCGAACGCAATTTTATCGTTACCTACAATTCAGGCATGCCTTTACCCCCTATATTTCCCACCTCACAGAGATACCCGTGTTTAACCCTGTCGAGGCTAAAGTCTTTATGGGGGAATTGGGAGATCATAAGATAACCAAAATATACCGCACGATCATTAATAATACACCTACCACCATACATAAAACTAGGGAGGTGTGGCAGCAGGACTTGGGTCCCTTAGAAGAGGATGATTGGGTAGAAGCCCTGGAGTCCCCGCGCAGCGCAGTAATCGCGGCCCGCCTGCGCCTTATCCAGTTCGAAGATCTCCATAGAGCTTATTACACGAGGCACAGGTTGTGGTGTGCTGGGTTAATTGCTTCTCCGCATTGTTTGCGCTGTGGGTCAATCGAGGGTACGTTCCTGCATACTGTGTGGTCTTGCCCTACCCTATCGAGGTTCTGGAGGGGAGTGTTTGCATGTCTGTCTGAAGTATTGGGGTGGGATGTTCCCTTCTCCCCGAGGCTGGCAATGCTACATATTACTGAAGACCTGGGTGGCAACAGGTATAAGCGTCACCTTCTCTTCTTAGGCTTGACATTGGCAAAGATGGACATTGCCGAGCCTGGAAGGAGCAATCCTCGCTGTTAATTGGGGTATGGAAGAAAGGCCTGGACTTCTGTAGGGGCCTGGAAATCCCGGTCTTTGAAGCAAGGGGGTGCCCTCAGAAGCATTATAAGAGGTGGGCCGACTATAGGGGTATATATCTGGAGCCTCCTCCCCCCGCCTGATATCGCAGACTCATTGGTGTGAACTTAGTGAACTGGACTATATGTGGTACACACCTTAGATGTATTGATAGGTGGTGCAGACTCTCCGTATCTATGCGCCATTTCTCCCTCTCAGGCGGAAGCAACGTGGCACAGTTATTTGTTTTTCTATTTGTATCTTTTTTTTGTGATTTATTCTTTGTACGACCGCTGTCATGTTTATGCTGCAAATGTTGATGTCCGTTTTGCTATCCTGTATACATACTGTGGATGACGCTTGAGGCATTCTTTGACCCTTGGCTGTCAACAATAAAATTATGTTGTGGAAAAAAAAAATACGACCATGTTCTCATACAGGCGGCACATAAACATAAAACCAATGTTTATAAACTTTAGGCTTTTCTAAGAATGCCTATAAAATGAATTAAATTCTTTTAACAATACCAATCATGTCAGAGGTTAATTCCTTCAATTTTAAATAGGCATTTACGAATCACCTTTATCATTTAAAAAAAATGTTTGCATCTGTTATGTGCCAAAGGTAGCAGCTTAAATAAAGCCATATTAAGGCTGAATAATCCACATACTTGTAATGCGCGTTGTTGTAAAATAAATAAATACACCATTCAAATCAGTGTTCGGGAACTTCAAATCTAGTGAAATATTAGTGACAAATACAGTCTCAAAGTTCTCTCAGGGTTCATTTTTCCTTTCAGTTTTCCTGCTTTCACATCCCTTATTCCTAGAAAAGCGCATTTCTATATGTTTAAAATTAAATGTCTTAATTTAGATTCATTTGTATTCGGTGATGTTCATGAATATCAATTCAGCTGCAGCCCCAAGAAGCAAGTTGTTTATAATCCATCGTTGCTTAGTCCCGAATACTTCAATACAGCACAAGACGGCTAGAAGCAGAAGTCAAATGCAGTCCGCAATATAAAAACCATTATTGACTCCAAAGTTAGTGGACAAATACATTCAATGTCTCCCACTGGGAAAGAACTGCATACTTCTGCATTTTCTCAACTCCGGTATTTCCCAATCACACAAACTCGAATAAAGATTTCTGTCCCTCACCGCGTTGTTGATACCGCAGTGCCCAGCTCTGAACTTCAGTAACTTTAGCAAGGGGGCCTGCTTGCAAGAAAGACGGTCCGCCGGGTGCATGCAAGGGCGCTCCACGCCAAACCCTCGCTCCTGCATACCGGCCTCCACTTCACCGACCATTCCATTGTTCGGGGGCTCGCCAACTGTGCACAATGCTATATTCCAAAATTGCGGTTATGTCGGCGTGCTGCCTGAACGCTGGTGGTGCACGTTAAAGCGCTACTTCTAGCGCTTGTATATGCCTCAACAATCTTCCCATTTAAATGAAAGAGATGGCACTCAGTGACAGAAGTAAATAAATATAATATAGGTACATATACATATATATATATAAAATGTAAAATAAATATTTTTATTAAATTATATTACACTATATATCTATTTATATAAATACAAACACGTGGGTGTGTTTATAAGTATATATTGATATATAGTATTAAATATATTTTTGTCCATTTTTGGACAATTTTAGGGTCAACAATATTTATTTTCAATATTTTTGAACTTACCATTATAAGTACAGGGGCACAATATTGTGGTAAACAATATTTTGACACAATATTTTTGTTAACAATATTGATTGCCGCAATATTGTGTCAGTGATCAAGGCAAGAAAAGATTGTTTCAAGATTTTTTTATTCACGGAGCTTCCGGAAACCATATGTTTCAAGATTTTTTTAGTCAGGAACTTCCAGAAACCATATGGACATTAAGTTTGCTCAATCTCAACGAATACCTGAACACGTAAAAGGTTCCTGCGGAGGTACAGCCAGTCAATGGTTCTATTTTGTCTTCAGGTCCAGTACACATATACACATATGAGTTCCTTGGTTTGTTTTGGGAAGCAATATGAAAAGATTTGTTTCGATTTAATGGCCACAGCTCAGTTTAGAGTGATTTTAGGTATGATATGATAGACTTTGCGTAATCCCAGCATTGACTGAGTGGCTAGAACAGCACAACTGATTTCAGATTATCTGAATAATTGTTTAATGTCACATGAATTAACCAAGAGTCATCCTTCTAAAGCTTTTGCTAGAATTGCAATACTTCATGTCTTGGTTGTGTGAGTACTTTGCTACCTTCTTTTTACAGTTTCAGGGCCTGACTACGAGTTTGGCGGTGCAGCGCCGGGTCCGCCCTGCCGCCACACCGCCAAACCCGCGGTGAGGCTGACCGCCAGATTGCGAGTGATTCTCATGTCTGGCGGGCTTTTTTTTTACGTTCCCACAGCAGTGCCCTAAAAAGGGGCACTGTAATTGGAATGCCAAAAACAGTTCCTGCACGGCATGGACTATAAAGTCCATGCCGTGCAGGAACTGGACTTCTGCACAAAGGGGGCACATGTTGTGCCACCCTGCGTGCACCCCAGGGCGCAGAGGCTCAACCTCTGTTTCCTCTCTGCCACGGTTTTCATGGAGGAGATACCACCATGAAAAGTGTGGCGGAGAGGAAACTTGTAATATGCTTGGCAGGACTGGAGCGGTCCTGCCAAGCATATTGCTGCATCCTGACCACCGCAACACCGCCAGGGAAAGGCGGTTCCCCGGTGGCTGCGGCGGCGCAATGGCGGTCCGACCGCCTTAATTGTAATAATTCTGTTGGGAGACTGACATCGCCGCGCCCCCATGAGTCTGGCAGTGCCGTGGACCTCCAGACTCGTAATCAAGCCCTCAGTAGTTTGTTTGACAACAAAAAGCAAGTATATTATCTCCACATCACAATTATGATTGTGAAACTGATTTACAAACTGTTCTGTGGATAAACTGTAGTCGAGTATATGCATTGGGAGAATCATAAACAGGACATCTTGAGAGAATATTTATGTGAAAATGTGAGCAATGGTTTTATTATACTATCACAGTCTCTCGCATCCTCGCCGTTATTTTTGTTTCAAAAACAAGAGGACAGTTAGGAATGTGTATAGACTAAATAGCAATCAGCAGAATGACAGTTAAAAAAGTAATACCCACTGCTTCTGATACATATTTTGCTAGATCAGATTGGTAATGCAAAATTTTCACTAAACTAGAGCTCAGAAGAGCATACCATTTACGTCGGCCAAGAACCTGATGAACGATGTTCAGAGCATAGTGAGAGCCATAATTAGAGAAGAACTGGCCCCGGTCATTAGCCGTCTAGCTAATTTAGAAAGGATTTCTGTACCAAGGGAAGTTAGAAGAACAGAACAGCAAATATGCTCTCCTAACATGCTTAGGGGAGGGATTGACTTGGGCTGCCAGGCAGCCACCCAAATTACCATTACCCCCCTTGCAAAGGGAGCCCATAACAACTATGAAGCCCCCCCAGTCAGACATAAGACGAAGGGTCAGAGTGCTGCTACACAGCATAGCAGCACAAATTTAAGTTTAGAGGGTAGGGCCAAACCTAGCTCCGACCCCCCTAGATCTTTGGCCATCCAGAGGCCAACTGACCCAGGTCCTAAGATCAACCTTTGGGGCAACCATCACTTGTTGACACTGAGGAGAAGCATGCAAGTACAAGCTTTAACCTGCCCAACATAAACCTCCCCCCTGCATGCTCCCCCTACGTGGCAATTCTGACAGGAATCCCTCCAATCGAAAATAGCAGTAAGGAAACTCACCTTGAGCTCCGTAACAAATGCTTATTCTGGCTTGCTAGACATAGGCAGTTTGATTACGCCCAAGCCGACGAGATCATAATGGTCCGTAGAGTAGGGTGGGTGGGCAATGGTGAAAAAATAAATCCTGGGGATTGTGCAGTTATCAATTTTAAAAAGCCAATCACTGTCACTAACCTACTCAGATCCCCTCCTTACTAGAATCGGTGTATATAGACTATTTGGTAATTGAATATGTATAGTAGTATCTATACAATAGATTGTAATTATGTATTATAGGTGTCCTGACTTTACCCCAGTCCTGATGAGGCCCAAGATATATCGGGCTGAAACGCGTCGACCTTTTGAATTGGAGAAGCCCTTGATAAATTGAAACTAAATAAAGAAGAGAGAGAGTACCATTAATTAAAAGAGGACCTATGTATTTTTCCTCATGGAGTACTTTCATTTAGACATAGCGGGTGATCTCTAGAAAACAGAATGCTTACAATACATAGGTTTAGCATCTGTATTAATGAATAGGGTATAGGATACTTTGAGGTATACATAGATTAATTATTATTGTGTTGTATATTTTGTATATATTTATGTAATTGATGTGTATGAGTATTTGTATGCCAAAAATACTTTGATACAATATATCCAAATATATAAAAAAACATTTTTTGAGAACTGCAATTTGTGTTGGTGACATTCATTCATATCAAATAACTTTGAGAATTTGTCTCAGTGGGAGGATTAATTGATATTTTCCTATCCATTTAATTATTCTAGTATTTGTTCCAACGCATTGTTCTTTGTGTTTACAAGTTTATATGTGCCCAGATGCGTTTGGAGTAAGGGCTCCCCGTTTGGATATTATCAGGATTGCACGAACAGCAGGAGTTGGGCATGAGGTTACAGATGGGATGGTGGTCATATGCTGCTTGCATAGGAATATCTCACTAGATGTGCAAGATTTAGAGGGGTCCTCAGTGCAAGGAATACAGCACTCGCAGTTCATGCTCGTATTATGGCCAGCTATACAGGTAGAGGTAGCAAGTTAGGCTTACTAACATCAGGGTTGGGACGTCCTTACCACATCTATTACAAACATAGTTTTTCGTTACTATTACCCATGAGTAAATTGCTATGTTGCATGATTTGGATAGCTGGTTGATAGGCCACCTGCAAGCAGGCGCTTGAGAAAAATTGTTAATAAAAGGGCAGCATTTACTCCCAACAGACTGTGTGCCAGTGTAATGATTAATGGGGGTTGGGGGAATAGGTCTACGTTTGCTTAAGATTGCACAAACAGCATGAGTTGGGCTTGAGAACATGGGTTAATCAAGCGCAGAGGAGCCCAAATGAGTAAAACAGTACCTGGCTCCGCTGGCAGCTCCTCACCGTGCAGCACCTACAGCCTGTGCTGCACTCGTTTGAAGCAGGGTTCATGACGTGTGAGAACACCACCGAAATCACGCAAACTTATGAGGCTGGGCTGCAAAAGAGGGGGTTAACGGTAATAATTTTTCTTTTCTCTGCATCTCTAGGCACAGATCACTTGCGAAGGCACAAATTGTTCTAGTAAATAGGTCCTTTTAACAGGCTAGTTTTCCAAGAAGTATTAATATTGGCCCATTAGCAGGAGAATCTGGTATTTACATCTGAATGAATATTTCTGCCCTCTTGCCACATGGGCTGTTTAACCGTGATTATCTATGAGAAAAATAAGCACTGGCAAAGCCACTAAGTCTAGCCTATGGGTAAGCTATTAGCTTTGGTGATCAGGTAGAAGTGGATAACAGGACTGTAAAAAAAAAAAAAAAAAAAAAAGATCTGAAGTGCTCAGCTCTGGCCACTTCATAGCACATTTTTCTCTTCTATCAGGAGGGTGGAGAAGAAACGGGTAGGATAGAGAAGAAACAGGGATGGGACAGAAGAAACACAATAGGGGTGGGAGGGAGGGTAGAACAAACAGGGACGGAGTGGGGAGAAACTGCTTCACTAGACAGTAAAACAACCAGAACTGAAGTTGGCATTCTTACGATAAATCAACACATGTTCCAATTCAGTCACTGGATACTGCATTGATAGACTCTTGAAGCATGCTTGAAAGTGCAATTTAAACTCGCCCTATCAATTCCACTTTATGTTACATTAAAGCAAAGGCCCTGTGCAATTTCAATCAAAGTTGAAATTTAAATTTGTGACTGTGGTAAACACATTGCAATCATCTGATTCTTGATACAAGCAGGTACGCGAGTCTTTCAAAATCTGCAGCCACTGCACTAACTAATGTACATTATTGAGTGTGCCACCTTATATTTCTACATCTATAAAAACGCATATGGTGTAAAAGTGAGAACAAAAATGAATAACAAAAATGAATGTGTCCTCATGTAACGCAACTGGTGCTATGGAAAGCGCTCTGATACCCGATACCTTCGGGTCAAGTTTGCGCTATATAAAACTCCGTAAATAAAAATAAATAAAATAAAAAGTGGTTGCACTACATTTACATGTTTATTTTTATGCTTCAAAGCTTCAATTATGTTTTACTGGTAGGTCTCAAGTTTACTGGAACTCCATCTATGTGCTTAGTTTTACGTACTTTTGGCAATTGTACTCTGGGGTATACATTTATGAGCCGCCCTACCACTAGCATGGCAATTATACCCTGGAGTATACATTTATGAGACACCCTACCACTAGCATGAGTTTTAAATTCTCTATGACTTGTAATTTTATTTTATTTATTCTCTGTATAAATCCATAGAAGTATACATTAATTCCAAGTGTAACGAATATTTACATCAATTTGATATTAATGTTTATCAGGATTATAGATCAAAATCGATAGACGGAGACATTGTAGTACTATGTTGATCAATACGACTTAAAAATCGTCTTCTTAAGTCTTTTGGCATAGGGCATACAAAAAGTATGAGTAGCATCTTGCACGAGGCACTTATATAAATCACAAGAAGCATGATTTGATGAATTAGATGTTTTGTTCCACGAATTCCATTGAAATGGTGGTCCCACAGTTTTAAAATTCATCGAAAACTCATCTAACCTTAGATGGCACATTTGTTTGGAGGTAGATTCTCTATGACAAAGTGTAAAACAAAATGTTGCAATGCCTCAACAGCTTGGTAAACTGCATGTGTATCACCCCAGGACAGAACAGCTCAGAGTATGCAATGCGCAAAGAATAATCTAAACACACAATTAGTTCGCATGGGAAAGCACCATACTTTTTCTCATAAGCTGAACTGAAAATCGAAGTAAAAACAAAAAAGTGCTATGAAGCGGCCATTACAGGCCTCTTCACATCGATTTGTTTTCCTTCTGTCAGGAGGGGGGAGAAGAAACAGGGACAGAAGGGCGGGTGGGAGATGGAGAAGAAACAGGGATGGGAGGGCAAAAGGGAGGGGGAGAAGAAACAGAGGGAGGGGGAGAAGAAACAGGGACAGGGTGGACAAGAAACAAGTCTCTAGGGAAACAAGAAACAGGATGGTGATGGGCGGGATGGGAGAAGAAACACGGATGGAGCGAGGAGAAGGTAAAACAAGCATTTGCAATGCAATAGGTCTCGCATTCACGAGAGTTTGAGCTATTAGCATTGTAAATTTGACTTTGGGCAGACTCTCCTTCGTCTCTCCATCCTATTTCCTCCTACCCCTTTACCCTACACCCTTTCCCTTCCAAGCTCCACTTATTTCGTCTTCTACGTTCGTGAAATGTTTTTCTATTAACTGATGTAACTTATGTAATTTTGTAACTTTGCGGAACCGTATGTAAAGCGCTATGATACCTCCGGGTCTAGCCAGCGCTATATAAAACTCAAATAAATAAATAAAATAAAAAATCCTAATGCTCCAACTAGAATGAATCTCCGTCCTCTGGAATTTTTTTACTCTTCTCATCAGGCAATCCACAGGGGCTGTGTCATTAATTCCACCTTGACTGGGGTCCCAGACCCCTAATCCAAGGATGCAGGGATGTTTCTCATCCACGATTTCTCTTTAACATCCCGGTTAACAACAGATATGATAGCTTGGAGGCGGTAGATTGACTGAGGGAAGGGACAATTATGGAAGGGAATCGAGGACCACACAGTCAGGACCTAAAGTGTAATGCTAGGAATTGTTTGAGGCGAACACTTAGGGATAGGAGTTCATACTCCCCCCAGTTAATAAACTCTCCTTGTGAAACCATCCACCTCAGGGGGCCCCTCGTTACCATCTCCAACGCCCCAGATAGTGAGCTAAGGAAAGACAGTAAGTCCCATTCTGCTCTAGATAATCCCCATTTAGTACAACAAGGTGATAGCGCAGCCCCTAATGACAGCGCTGCTGATGTCTTCAGAAGGAAAAGAGGTCTAGACAACAGTATTAGTGTTTTATCATGGAATCTGGCGGGCCTTAAAAATAAATTATCCTGTCCAGAATGGGGGCTTTTTGTGGCAGAGCAGGACATCTGTCTTTTTCAGGAGACATTGGCGAGGGAAGAGCTTCAGCAGGTGGGTTTTGCCTCTTTCTGTTCCTTTGCCACCTTTGGGGGTAGGGGGAGACCCTCAGGTGGTTTGTCTATCTGGGTGGTAACCCCTTCAAAAGACATTCAGTGTGTTCTGCTCACTTTTCCCTCCTTGATAAAAATTGCCCTAATTAACGTGTATTCCAGACCTGTTAGTAACAGCCAGGAATCTGTTACCATCGATCAGCTATGGCTTTTTATTCCAACTTTGGACCCAGCTATCCGGCTCATTGTAGGGGGCGATTTTAATTGCCAATATGAACCCCTTACTGATCAGGATCACTTCATGCTCAGCAAGGAGGATATTCTATGGTCAGTCCCTGATCCACAGTTCAGTCCCATCAGGATCTGGTCACCACTGGCAATACAAATCAACTCACTTTCGCTGGCTCTGTCATTAAGGGCATGCAATGGGCGTACCAAATCGGACCGCCCTGGACAACTTACATTTAATCGAGTAGGTCAAGCATCCTTACTTGACTATATTCTAGTGGAAACAAGATCGTGGGGATGGGTCCTTGACTTTCGAATTACTATTAGACATGATAGTGACCATAACGCCTTAATCTTGAGCCTGAAAGCAGAGGACCTTGGTGTTTTTAACTCTGCTGGCCCAGTAGATAGTCCGCCCCGAGCACTAACATTGACAAACAACAGAAAAAATGTTAGATGGGGCTACATACAACACTCACCCCCTAAGCTGGCCAAAGTCTATCAGGCAGTCATCCCGTCAATGACCAAAATGTGGGAGGTAGTGCAGGCGGGGGGCCCCCTACTGGAGCTGGATAAGGCAGGCCTTACGCACCAAGAGCTACTGGAGAAGTTGGTGGACGTATTCCATCCCCTGGTGCGTAGGAGGGAACCCAAACGTTCCAAATGTCCCTGGTTCAATAACAAGTGTCGTATGGCCAAGTTAGCCCTATTAGAGGCACTGAAAGCGAAGGACAAGCCCTCAATTAAATCCACCCGAGCCGGTTATAAAGAGATAACCAAACAGGAAAAGAAGAAGTGGGAAAGTGACAGATGGGAATCTCTTAGGATTGCCCTAGACAACAAGGATTTGAAAATCTTTTGGGCAATAGTAAGCTCTGGCGATAGAGAAGGAAGCTCGTCGATAGAGCCAAACATAGCTCCCGAAGTATGGGAGTCCCACTTCGAGTCGTTGTACTCGATTAAGGAAGACAGTTCCGACTGTAAAGGCAACCCCGCTGTAATATTAGAACCTGACAGTGAGGGGATTACTGAGATTACCATGACCGAAGTGGGTAACGCTATCAACAGACTCCACAGCAATAAAGCGCCGGGCCTAGACAAACTACCAGGTGACCTTTTTAAAGACGAACCCAAAATCTGGGTACCCTACCTGTGGGTTTTATTCAATGCCGTTATGAAGGGCATGAAGCCCCCGGACACTTGGTGTGGGGCAGAGATTGTTCCCATATACAAAAAGGCTGCCCTCTTCTCCCAATAAATTACAGGCCGATCAGTTTAATCGATATTACCCAAAAACTGTTCGGCCGGGTCCTTTTAGATCGACTTCAGGGCTGGATGGAGGAAAAGGAGATCTTGACCCCGTATCAAGCTGGCTTCAGATCAAACATGTCAACCGTGGACCAGATTTTCAGACTCCAACTTCTTTTCTGGAAAACGGTGACAGTAGAGGGTGGCAGCCTCTACTTAATCTTTGTTGATCTGAAGTCAGCTTTTGATCTTGTACCCAGAGAACGACTCTGGGAAGTGCTCAGAGACCTGGGAATTCCATCTTATCTCCTCAATGTCATTGTAAGACTCAATCAAGACAACTTTGCCCAAGTGAGATGTGGAAAATACGGGGAGCTTACCCCGCGCTTTCCTGTTAGGAAAGGGGTTCGCCTGGGCTGTGTCTTAGCCCCCACTTTATTCTGCCTCTTTGTCAACGGGCTCATTGATCATCTCAATAGAATTAAAGACAACGATGCCCCAAAGTTAGCCTCTGGGAGGGTGCCGGCGCTGATGTTCGCGGACGACACCCTCCTACTTGCTAAAACACCAATGGGTAGTCAACGTATTCTCGACGGGTTTGCCAATTTCTGCAGGCTCCGGGGATTGGAGATCAATATTTCAAAAACAAAGTACATGGTCTTCAACCCCCCTAAAACTACTCGCCTTAACCCATCTCTCTATGGAATTCCCCTGGAAAGAGTTAAGGTGTTTGATTATTTGGGTGTAACTTTGTCCGAACACTTTGAATGGGGGCCACAGATGACAAAGGCAAGGCTCAGGCTTACGCAGACGGTGGGTGGGATTATGAAACTATATAGCCCTTCTGCATTCAAACCGGTGGGTCCCGTGGTGGAAGTTTACAAGGCACAAGCACGGGGTGCTACTCTATATGGGGCAGAACTGTGGGGGCACCGCCCCTCTTCTGATTTGAGTAAGGTGGAGAACAGCTTCCTGCAGCAGCTCCTAGGCCTTCCTCGTAGTACTCCCCTGCTGCCTATTCGCATGGACTTGAGTATTAGGTCTATAGATGAGGAGATCGCCCATAGACCCATCACATTTTGGCGCCGTCTATGGGCGACCCCAGAACTGTCCATTTTTAGGGCTGAGCTTAAGGAGTTTTTAGTCCCCTGTACTCTTAAGAAAATTTCCTGGTTAAACCATATAAGAGACCACGCTTTCAAGTTAGGTATGCCAGACTTATGGAGGTCACCTGAGATAACATGCCCAATGACCCCCAGGGTGGCTCTAGTTGGGCGCTATAGAACTTATAAACTAGCGGCCACCCAGGAAAGTTCTTCTCACGGTCGTTTGACTATGGAGTTTCTCCAAGTCAAAGACGTGTATAACAGAGAATCCTTTCTGGATACTATTGAACCCCTTTAGCCAGGAAACTTTATGTTCAGTTCAGGATAGGGTCCCTTCCACTTCGCTCTTTACCAGTAAATGGGCTAAAGAAAGCAATAGCGAGTGTCCCGCCTGTAAGTACAGGGAAGAGTCGATTACCCATATTTTCTTTTTTTGCCCAGCCTATCTTACGCCGCGCAAGCGTTGGTTAATCCAACTGTGCAAAAATATCGGCTTTGTGCGTTGCGTGGAGGCATTGAGGGTTTTAAAATATGTAACTCACCCGCCAATAGTGTTTGCTGTCTCACGCTTTTTAAATTCAATGTGGTTCATTAGGCGGCCTTTTTTAATGCAGTTGATTCCGGGAGGAGAGAAATAGTTGATCACGCATAGGATTGTTTTCCTTCACCTATGCGTCCCCCCTGGATCTAGACTGTATCCATTCCTAACTTTGAATAACTTTTATCTCTATTCTTATTGTATCCTTTTTAAATCTTTTGTATGATATTTAAAAAAAAAAAAAAAAATATTACCACTAGTACGGCCGACTTTCCTTTTTTATGTGTATCTTTGTAAAACTGCTGTGAATTTAATGATAATGAACTCGGTAATATCGAATGTGCTATTGTAAATATTTTTCAAGCGTTTTAATGTTTTATTGTCATATGTACTTTTATGGTCTCTTGTGGCCGAAATAAAGTTTATGGAATGGAATGGCATACCATTTAGTCCAAGTTTGAGAGGAAATGATTGTAAAACCGCTTTTCACAAAAAGTTTGGGTTGTTTCAATACCAAGTCATGCCTTTCAGCCTATGGAGCACTCCTGCAACCTTCAGTACTTTGTAGATGAGGTTTTGAAAGAATACCTAGATGTATTTTCCATAGATTATCTGGAGGATATTCAGATTTGCTGAGACTGTCTGGAGCCTCAGATACATGTCATGTCATTCTTACAACATTTGAGGGATTATCTTATTGTCTTTAAATGACTATTGTACTTCTTAGTCATGCTGTATCTTAGTCTACTCTAATATTGAAATGCATTGAAGTGTAAAGAGAAAGCCCAGGACATGGTACATGATGTCCTCCTGACATGGGGTAATCTTGCATTGCCAAGGAGTGCACCCCACTATTGCAAATCCACTACATTAACATACCACTACATACAGTAGATACAACAACATTGACAGTACCACTACTGAGAAAAACAGTAAGTACAAGGGTAAATATAATAGTACTAGAGTAATGGGTATTGTTACTTTAGATTAGGTTAAGGGATACTGTTAGGTTTACCATAAAGGAGGGGGTAGGAGTTGTATTAGGTTTGAGCTTAGTATGGGAGTAGGCTTGGGTCAGAGTAAGGGATGTTAGATTTAAGATAAGGAAACAGTTAGAGTTTGTATTAGGTTTTGGACATGGGGCAGGCATAGCCCTAGGGTTAGGCTTATTGTTAGGGCTAGTATTAGGATACAGGTTAGGGGTAGGGTTAGACTTGGTAATGGTACTCTTAGTAGTTGTAATTTTGATGTAGTGGATTGTATGTAGTGGTATCTCAATGTGGTTGTATTACATGTAGTGCAGCCATTCATCAGGTGGTCAGTGCCAGTGGAATTGAACCAAAGATTTGCAACAACCTGAACACTTCTTCGAAACATTCCCACACTTCAAATCAATGCTGAAGAGCTTGATGGCTCTGTGACTGATATGTTGTGAGACCTCAGTAGTGGTTCACATATTCTTCATTACAGGAACTTACTTTGATTTGTCAGCACCTGGGGTGAACACAACTCAACAGGTACCACTACCAGCGTAAACATGATTGATGGTGTCTTCAATCCAGCTAACCTTTTCCTTGCTTGAAATCATGACTAGTTGTGCCATTTATTTCCTTTGTGACAGTTTTTGCTGATTAATAACTCTTGATTCCCTGATCCAATTTTCATAATTTTCTCTTCTGAATATTTATCTAATATTTTTCCTGTTTCTAGACATGAATTGAAATTGTCCTGGTCCATCTACATTTGGCATATGCATGGGTATTGGGCATGTACAGCCCACTACACTGTTCCTCAAGAAAGCAATGAGACTGCAGTAAGAACAAACCCTGTCCACAGTGTCCAATGAATGGGGGAAAAGGCAATAAGAGAGATCACACAGTAGATAATTGTGCTCAGGTTTGGGATGAGCATGGTTCAGGTGGTTACCTTAAGGAGGTAGACACGATTTTTAATTTTAAGGGACTATCTGTCCCAGGAGGCCACCGGCAGGAGGAGGGGCATGGTGACTGAGCCTCTTGCGCTATATAGGGGGACCCAATACACCACAGCTCGGGACGTGCTTTTGAACTTTAAGGTACTACCTGTCCCAGGAAGCCACCAGCAGGAGGACAGGGTGTGGTGACCAAGCCCCTTGCGCTATATAGCACAACCCTCTACACCTCAGTGCAGGAAGTTCTTTTGAACTTTAAGGGACTACCTGTCTCAGAAGGCCACCAGCAGGAGGTGGCAGTGGGGTGACCGAGCCCCTTGCGCTATATAGCACGACCCTCTACACCGCAGCGTGGGACAAGCTTTTGAACTTTAAGGGACTACCTGTCTCAGGAGGCCACTGGCAGGAGGAGGGGGCGTGGTAACAGAGCACCTTGTACTATATAGTGCGACCCTCTACACAGCATTGCGGAATGTGCTTTTGGACTTTAAGGGACTACCTGTCCCAGGAGGTCACCGGCAGGAGGAGGGGGTGTGATGACCGAGTCCCTTGCGCTATATAGCGCGACCCTCTACTGTGCACCATGTGATGCGCTTTAGAACTTTAAGGGACTCCCTGTCCCAGGAGGCCACGGGCAGGAGGAGGGGGTGTGGTGACTGAGCCCCTTGTGCTATATAGCACGACCCTCTACACCACAGTGTGGAACACGTGCTGGCCACGTCCGGGAAAAGCCCGGGACAAGGGTGGGCTTGTCCTCACCCCGAGGAGGCTGGACCAATACTCTTGGTACCACCATTAATGTACTTTTGTGTGCTTGTTGGCTAACCCATCATTTTTGTGTCCTTTTGGATTAATTTATATAAACAGTAGTTGGTTGTTTTTGCCCAACTTTCTATTGCCGTATATTTTAAGCAGCTATGGGGAAGAAGAAAATTGCTGGGGGTATGTAGGAAGGTGGAATCTGACTATATGGTTGCCCCCACTTTTTTTATGGTGTTTTGCTGGTTTATGACTTAGTTGGACTGGGACCCTGCTATTCAGGGCCCCAGTCTATCTGCTCTCTCTAAACGACATGGAGTGCACTCTAGGTGCACTAGTGATTGGATACTGTGGTGCCTTATGAGTCCCTAGTATATGGTACCTTAGGTGCCAAGGGCATAGGTACTTCACAGGCCTACCAGGGGCTGCAGCATGTGTTATGCCACCCCTGGGAAGCAGTCTAAATCTGACACCACAGGCCTGCTACTGCAGCCTGGGTGAGGTGGTGCTAGCACCCCTCACTGAGATATAGGTTTCCTATATCTCTCCTGCACACACATATAAACCTATCAGTCACCCCTAAGGCAGGCCCTATCAATCCTGAGGGCAGGGTGCTTGGCTTCTATGTGAGGGGGTGCCTCTGCATGAGCAGGGCCCCTCTGCAGTTCTCAGAGTCCATTCTCTGGTGCTGTTTGTGGATGCTGTTAAACCATATACTCTTAAGTGCATTATATCCTCGCGGTAAATGCTAACTTTGGAATGGCTGCATCAAAACATGTCGTGTTTGGTGTCAAACATCTTGGAATACTACCCCCCGCCAATCTTGGCGGCGGGGGTAGCATTCCACCCTTCTAGAGGGATAAGACATGTACCTGCTGTGGAAACGCGGTAGAATCCTAAAGAGCCCTGGCATCACAAAATGGATGCCACCAGTCACAGACACTGGGCTGCCCTCCTGCTGATGACCGAAACTCGCAGTGGAGGAAGCCCAACAATAGGCATCCTGTCACAGGGAGGTGTAACCACCTTCCAGACAGGGTTTAGTGTATTGGGGCTGGGTGGGTGCACTCTTAGAGTGCTTTGAAGTCCTGCACTGGGGGAGCAGAAGGCTCCTCTGTGCATATGCCAGTTCAAACCAGCTCAGGGGCTACCTGCCCCTGCTCTGGCGCGAAACTGGACAAAGGGAAGTGGGTGTAGCCACCCCTCCCTTGACCCTCCCATAGGTGGGGTCATAGAGCTAGTCCATCCCCTCTTTTAGTATAAGAGGGGGAACCTTGCCATTGCAAAGCAGATAACCCCTGGACGACGCTCTACAGAAGAATCCTGGCCCTTCGACGTTCCACTACCTTTGGAAGACAGAAGAATCTCCCTTGGAGTCAAGGAGTGACTCCCTGCTTGGCAGGCACCAAAAACGACAACGACGGTCGCAAACTACGCCGCTCCCGCCGGAGTCCGAAGTCCCTGCAGCCCAGGAAGTAGATTTCCTGACCTCTCCCAGGCCATCGTGAGTCCCCAGCGAAGCTGAGGCAAGTGGACCCCACGAATAACGAGGAACCGCGACCCCTGGGTACCGTGCACTATTGTCGAGTGCAACCTCTTCACAACGTTCTACGAACCTGTGCTTTGGACCACGTGTGGTCCCGACCTCCAGCAGGAATCCCTCCGAAGATCAGAGGTCTACACCATCCCGAGTGACCGTGGGCCCCTGTTGAGTGATTCCGCCCGAGGTGTCTTCGCGATCCCTTGCCCACTGGCTTGTGGGTCCCCAGAAGACTTCTTAAAGAAACCAAAGGGCTCCCCTGGTTGCTCCAGGCCTGCCCTGACTTACCCTCGCTGGGTGAGTTCCACAGACCTTGCTGGTCTGCGCCATCGACTTTTCTTCATCTCCCCGAGACTTGCGGCTGCCAAGGCTTGTTGGCTCCGATCGAGTTGTCGACACCGCAGTCAGCTGCAGACGTCGAGGCCCATACCGAATCCAGCTCCTGGTCATCGTCGACGCCTCCTGGACCACGTGGCTGAAGAGTCAAGGCACCTGCAACCGACCTGAATCACTCGACGACGGTGGGCATCCATCTTCCTTGCCCCGAGTCACTGCCAAGTGACTTTGAACACTGTCCCCTCTGCTTTCAGGTCATCCTTCTTCAGAATCCAGGCTTGGATTCCACCGGACACTTCTTCAGCTCCCGCAAGCAGCAAGTCTTCTTTGTTCGCCATTGAAAACGACGCCGCGACCCGACACCAAAGGACACCTGTGCACCCGGCTTCCCTGGGTGAGGTAACTCCAGCACTACGGTGCTCCTGTGGGTGTGGGCCCTAGAACGACTTACCCTGTAAGTGACTTGCTTGTAGGTTCTATAGAAGTATCCTAAAACTCTTTATTTCCAACCGCGACTTGCCCCATTGAAGTCAACGGCGATCCGCGCCTGTGTATCTACACTGCACGCGTCCCCCGTGGGTCCTTTACTTACCTGCCTTGGGTGGTTTCGTGAGGCCCCAGCACTTCTGAAGGCCCTAGGCCTTGTCTCCCTGCAAGTCGTTGTCCCTAAGTCTCTTACTTAGTATATGGTCTGGTACGCCCCTAGGGCCCCAGCCATATTTTGTGCTTAACTTATTGTGAAACGTTGATTTGTGCATATGTTTGTCTTCTAATCTCATAAAGAGATTAGTAGAGAGTTATTTAGAAATAAATACATATATATTTGATATATATACCTGTGTGGTGTCTTTTCATTTGGTGATTCAAGAGATTATATGGTAAAACAAGCTGCTTTACATTCCTCCGAGACTTAGCCTGAAGGCTGCTCTCCACAGCTACCACTAGGATAGCTTTCTTTAAAAGGTTGTCTTAAACCTATCTACCATAAGAGTCGATTTGCCCTGGTGCAAGGTGTCCACTTTAATTAGTGAACAGCATATACCAGGCCAACTTCTCACATTGGTGGGCAGCGTGTGGGATTCCAGCTTGCCATTGTTTTACCAGAAAATCTCTATTTGAATTACTAACTGAAAACCATTATAGGTACTCAAGGTACATATAAAGTCAAGCTTAGTATCAATAAGTTCTACTGAACTTAGAGCTGTGTGCCAAGGGATAACACACCCTTTCCACAGCTCAAGCTAGGATCAGTAGGCCACAAACTAGTGTAGGTAGTACAACACTGCACAACACTAGAATGTCCTTGAAGGGTGGACCCAGTGGATCCACTCAGCCTCAGTATAAGGACATGGCTTTCTCTGACTTGAGAGCCATGTGTGTTGACAGACACCTGAGGATAGGACAGAGTCCCTCAACCCTGCACCTGATAGATCTGCTGACAGCAGATGACCTGAGATTGGCTCTAGGAGCCAAAGGGTTTGAATCAGTGGGTGGGTCAGTCATAGTATCTGGGTCAGATGATGAAAATCAGAATGACCAAGACTCTGTGATTGAAGGGCCAGGCTCCAAGGGGCCTGAAAAGGACAGAGGAATTCTCCCTAAGGGAACTGACAGAGAGGAGGAGAGGCACAGATCCCCTTCCAGGGAATCTGACCACTCTTATCACTCTGGCAGAGAATTTGTCCAGCAGAGGAGCTCATACTTTTCCTTAAGAGAGACCTCCTCTGAGAGAAGGTGCAAACTGCTCCAGTATGAGGAAGCCAGAGTGGCCCTCAGAACCAAGCAGTTGGCACTGGATAGAGAAGCCCTGGAGATCCAGAGAGCTTCCAGAAGGGAGGGTTTAGAACCCCCTGGTGGCAGCAACAGTGTCCCTAGAGGCAGAGAATATATTCCTGACCATAGGAACCTGAGCAAGGTTGTTCCTCCCTACCAGAGTGGGGATGATATCCACAAGTGGATAACTGCTATGGAGAGGGCCTGTAGAGTACAGCAGGTCCCCCAAAAGCAGTGGGCAGCAATCTTGTGGCTCTCCTTTTCAGATAAAGGAAGAGACAAGCTCCTCACTGTTAGAGAGGAGGATGCTGATGATTATGAGGTCCTGAAGTGTGCACTGATAGATGGGTTTGGCTTAACCACTGAGCAGTACAGGTTGAAGTTCAGAGATACCCAGAAGGCACAGACTCAGGACTGGACAGACTTTGTAGATTGTGCATCCAAGGCTCTGGAGGGTTGGCTGGTTGGCAGTAGGGTTACTGATTTCAAAGGATTTTATAATCTAATGATGAGAGAACAGATCCTTAATAATTGTCAAAACCAGCTTTTACACCAGTACCTGGTGGACTCTGATCTGACCTCTCCCCAAGAATTGGGAAAGAAGGCAGACAAATGGGTCAGAACCAGAGTAAGGCCTAAGAATCAGGGTGGTGACCACAAGAAAGATTCTACCAAGTCCCAAGAGAAAGGTGGGGATAAATCCAAGGATAAGTCCACTACAGGGCCCCAAAATTCCTCTTCTGGGGGTGGGTCCCAAACTCCTTCCTCTCCTGAAAAGAAACCCTATTGCCATGTCTGTAAAAAGCCTGGGCACTGGAAATCTGATCCCAGTTGTCCCAGGAATGGCAATAAAGAAAATGTTCCTCCAACAACTACTACCACCCCTCCTGGTACTACCAGTAGTAATCCTCCAGTTGGGAGTAGTGCACCCAAAAAGTTAGGTGCTTTTGCAAGAGGAACAGAGGTGGGCCCTAGTTTAGACAGGACCCCCTCAACAGACTCCTCAGATTCTGATGGTGGTATAGGATTTGCCACCTTTACCGTGGGTCCCACAGCATTGGGCAGGTACAGACTGGAGCCAATAATTAATGGTCAGAAAGCTGTGGCATTTAGGGACACAGGGGCTAGTGTCACCATGGTGGCAGGGAAACTAGTCCCCCTCACCAGCTTTTACCTGAGTTTAAATACCAGGTGACCAACATTGATGGTGTCAGAACAGATCACCCCATGGCCATAGTCAATCTCAGCTGGGAGGGGGTCACAGGCCCAAAAAGAGTGGCAGTGTCCCCAACCTTACCTGTAGATTGCCTGATGGGCAATGATCTGGAAATTTCAGCCTGGGCTGAAATTGAACACCAAACCCATCTGAAGATGTTGGGTGTCCCTGTAAAGGTTAGTGGGGCTGTGATGGCCACAGCCCCAGCCCAAGATTTTGGAGAGATGGAGCCTGGAAGAATGGCCCACTCTCCCCCAGAAGAGAGCACAAGGGTTGAAGAAAAGTCTTCTTCCCTCCAGACAGTAGGTAAGGGTCAGCCTCCTCAGGGAACTGACCCTACCCCTAGTGAAGGAACTGCCACAGAGGTAGTCAGGCCTGGCCTGGCCACCCCCTAATGGCAGAGGACCCTTACAAGGTGGTACCCAGTCTGGAGCAGGTAACCTGCCCCTCTCTACCCTGCCTCAGTCAGCCCAGGGCTGCAGAGGTCAGGGAGGTCAGTGGACCCCCAGGGCCCCCTGTCCAGAGGAACCCCCCATCAGCAGATTAGGGGCACCCAGGCTAGTAGCCCTAGCCAGGTAGAAATTCCTCAACCCACTGAGGGATCCCCCATACCTTTATGTAGGGACCTCCCCAGAAGGACTCTGTTAGGCAAGGGCAAACCTGGGACCAAAAGGTTCCAAACATGCCATGTCCCTCCAGTGTTCCACCCAAAGGGACCCAACCCCCGGCTGTAGGCAGTCAAAGGTTGACCCTTAGAGCAGAGTACCACTCAGTCATGGAAAGACAGGCATACATGGTGACCAGTGAGCTGAGAAAGCTGAGGCCAACATTCCTAGGGCCACACTTCCCTACTCAGACACCTCACCAGCCTGGTACTTTACCAAAGCACACCACAGGTAGTGATTCCCCATGGTGGAGACCCTCTCATACCCTTAGGGTGAGGGATTGCTTAGTGGACCATAAGACAGGGGGCAACCATGCTAGTGCAGGTGCTTCCTTATATGGCCACTTAGTCAATAAAGGCTCAACTGGCCAAGGTTAGCCTTATCTCCTTTCGTTTGGGGGGTTATGTAGGAAGGTGGAATCTGACTATATGGTTGCCCCCACTTTTTTATGGTGTTTTGCTGGTTTATGACTTAGTTGGACTGGGACCCTGCTATTCAGGGCCCCAGTCTATCTGCTCTCTCTAAACGACATGGAGTGCACTCTAGGTGCACTAGTGATTGGATACTGTGGTGCCTTATGAGTCCCTAGTATATGGTACCTTAGGTGCCAAGGGCATAGGTACTTCACAGGCCTACCAGGGGCTGCAGCATGTGTTATGCCACCCCTGGGAAGCAGTCTAAATCTGACACCACAGGCCTGCTACTGCAGCCTGGGTGAGGTGGTGCTAGCACCCCTCACTGAGATATAGGTTTCCTATATCTCTCCTGCACACACATATAAACCTATCAGTCACCCCTAAGGCAGGCCCTATCAATCCTGAGGGCAGGGTGCTTGGCTTCTATGTGAGGGGGTGCCTCTGCATGAGCAGGGCCCCTCTGCAGTTCTCAGAGTCCATTCTCTGGTGCTGTTTGTGGATGCTGTTAAACCATATACTCTTAAGTGCATCATATCCTCGCGGTAAATGCTAACTTTGGAATGGCTGCATCAAAACATGTCGTGTTTGGTGTCAAACATCTTGGAATACTACCCCCCGCCAATCTTGGCGGCGGGGGTAGCATTCCACCCTTCTAGAGGGATAAGACATGTACCTGCTGTGGAAACGCGGTAGAATCCTAAAGAGCCCTGGCATCACAAAATGGATGCCACCAGTCACAGACACTGGGCTGCCCTCCTGCTGATGACCGAAACTCGCAGTGGAGGAAGCCCAACAATAGGCATCCTGTCACAGGGAGGTGTAACCACCTTCCAGACAGGGTTTAGTGTATTGGGGCTGGGTGGGTGCACTCTTAGAGTGCTTTGAAGTCCTGCACTGGGGGAGCAGAAGGCTCCTCTGTGCATATGCCAGTTCAAACCAGCTCAGGGGCTACCTGCCCCTGCTCTGGCGCGAAACTGGACAAAAGGAAGTGGGTGTAGCCACCCCTCCCTTGACCCTCCCATAGGTGGGGTCATAGAGCTAGTCCATCCCCTCTTTTTAGTATAAGAGGGGAACCTTGCCATTGCAAAGCAGATAACCCCTGGACGACGCTCTACAGAAGAATCCTGGCCCTTCGACGTTCCACTACCTTTGGAAGACAGAAGAATCTCCCTTGGAGTCAAGGAGTGACTCCCTGCTTGGCAGGCACCAAAAACGACAACGACGGTCGCAAACTACGCCGCTCCCGCCGGAGTCCGAAGTCCCTGCAGCCCAGGAAGTAGATTTCCTGACCTCTCCCAGGCCATCGTGAGTCCCCAGCGAAGCTGAGGCAAGTGGACCCCACGAGTAACGAGGAACCGCGACCCCTGGGTACCGTGCACTATTGTCGAGTGCAACCCCTTCACAACGTTCTACGAACCTGTGCTTTGGACCACGTGTGGTCCCGACCTCCAGCAGGAATCCCTCCGAAGATCAGAGGTCTACACCATCCCGAGTGACCGTGGGCCCCTGTTGAGTGATTCCGCCCGAGGTGTCTTCGCGATCCCTTGCCCACTGGCTTGTGGGTCCCCAGAAGACTTCTTAAAGAAACCAAAGGGCTCCCCTGGTTGCTCCAGGCCTGCCCTGACTTACCCTCGCTGGGTGAGTTCCACAGACCTTGCTGGTCTGCGCCATCGACTTTTCTTCATCTCCCCGAGACTTGCGGCTGCCAAGGCTTGTTGGCTCCGATCGAGTTGTCGACACCGCAGTCAGCTGCAGACGTCGAGGCCCATACCGAATCCAGCTCCTGGTCATCGTCGACGCCTCCTGGACCACGTGGCTGAAGAGTCAAGGCACCTGCAACCGACCTGAATCACTCGACGACGGTGGGCATCCATCTTCCTTGCCCCGAGTCACTGCCAAGTGACTTTGAACACTGTCCCCTCTGCTTTCAGGTCATCCTTCTTCAGAATCCAGGCTTGGATTCCACCGGACACTTCTTCAGCTCCCGCAAGCAGCAAGTCTTCTTTGTTCGCCATTGAAAACGACGCCGCGACCCGACACCAAAGGACACCTGTGCACCCGGCTTCCCTGGGTGAGGTAACTCCAGCACTACGGTGCTCCTGTGGGTGTGGGCCCTAGAACGACTTACCCTGTAAGTGACTTGCTTGTAGGTTCTATAGAAGTATCCTAAAACTCTTTATTTCCAACCGCGACTTGCCCCATTGAAGTCAACGGCGATCCGCGCCTGTGTATCTACACTGCACGCGTCCCCCGTGGGTCCTTTACTTACCTGCCTTGGGTGGTTTCGTGAGGCCCCAGCACTTCTGAAGGCCCTAGGCCTTGTCTCCCTGCAAGTCGTTGTCCCTAAGTCTCTTACTTAGTATATGGTCTGGTACGCCCCTAGGGCCCCAGCCATATTTTGTGCTTAACTTATTGTGAAACGTTGATTTGTGCATATGTTTGTCTTCTAATCTCATAAAGAGATTAGTAGAGAGTTATTTAGAAATAAATACATATATATTTGATATATATACCTGTGTGGTGTCTTTTCATTTGGTGATTCAAGAGATTATATGGTAAAACAAGCTGCTTTACATTCCTCCGAGACTTAGCCTGAAGGCTGCTCTCCACAGCTACCACTAGGATAGCTTTCTTTAAAAGGTTGTCTTAAACCTATCTACCATAAGAGTCGATTTGCCCTGGTGCAAGGTGTCCACTTTAATTAGTGAACAGCATATACCAGGCCAACTTCTCACAGGGTAGCTCTGTTTTTACTCCCCCACCGAAGGGCACTTCCATTGATCGTATGTTGGTTAGGGCCATTGGGGGTTATAAACACAGAGATTACCCATACCGAGAGGAGGCTATCATTGAGTTTTGGGACGCCAATTTCAGTCTTCAGTCACAGGGAGCTTGAAAATGCTGTTGTTGGCATGGATCCAGTACCCAGTTCTCTTCAAAATGCTCCCAGGGAAACCACTGATTTAACAGTTACTTGCAACAAATCTATCAATGAGCCCAGTTTGAGGCATGACCAGTCTCTTCCCACTCCCTCAAAGCAAAAAGGAGGAGTATGCAGAAGACGTAAAGCTTTCCAAATAAGCATACTCAGGCAACTCAGACAGTTCTAAATTTGCCTGAAGAGTCAGTTCCTTCTGTGACTCCGGATCCTTTTAGTGGGGGTGTCTGGATCCAAGTCTGAGGACCAGCTTAGCTTGGATCAACTATTGGAAGTCTGTTGTGGTAAACTCAGGGAACTGCTCCGTGCTGAACTTTGCCTGCTTGTGGAGCGGCTTAATAATATGGAACGGCAAATGGAGACTTCGCTTAGGCAGCATCAGAAACCTGAACCAATTAGTTCTGGTTCACAAAATGGAAATCTCCCAATTGCTCCCTCGAGCAAGAAGCCTCCCCATGGTCTGTCTAAAACTTCCATCTCTGCTTTCATGTCTTGGGGTAATATTCATTCTGGGACTCATTCATGTCCCTCTGAAGTGGTCCCCACACTTGCAAATAAGGTTAGTTTATCAAGCAAAGATTGTCGGGAGAAGCAGCCCTGTATGCAGCTGCGTGTTACCCAGCCTACAATTAATTTACCCCCTGCTGTAGGTCCGTATATAGTCATCTTTATTGGAGTTCCTCCCATGAGAAGCGGTCAGGCAGAATCCAGTGAGTAGCTAGGTAATAAGGTTTTAGATTGGTTGGCAGGCACTCACGTATTCCGCCTGCTTGCGGAACTCTGCAGAATTCTGCGGAGCTTTTCTGCAACTCTTCAGAATTCCACAGAGTACAACTCCACGAGCTCTGCCCACCCTTACGTTGCATGTTATTCCTGTCTAATGACTCCTTCACCACGGGGCAGACCCAAGGGCGGTCTTTCTGTCTGGATAAATATCAGCCTGAAAGTGAAAGTTTCAGTGTTGGCTACTGGAAATCCAGTTCTTATGGGTTCGCTTATCAAGGATGAACTTAGTTGTTTTCATTTTATCTGGTTAATTTTTATAATAATGATTTTCTTAATCCTGTTGGCTACCCATTTTAAACATTTGTTTGCCCTTTTTAGCTAATTTTAACCCAATTGGACCTAGTAAATTGAAACAACCCAACTTTCTGCTTTGCGAGGAATTTAATGCAAAATTGTTGATTGACCATAGAGTCGAGGGCACAGACTGCCGGTTAATTGAACAGGGGAGACCAGACCTTAAAGTGGAAGAATTAGAGAGGTACCTGGCTGAATACGATCTTTGCAACCTGGTTGAGTTGCTATGTACAGATAATATGTTGCTACCCTCATTTAGAGGGCACGGATAGATTTTGGTTATAGGGTATATTTTCTCGACAAGCAAGCTCTCAACATGGATTTCGATGAATGATATTTTGGCTATGGAATGGAGGGACCATAATGCCCTGAATCTCGAAGGCTACTTCCCGGTTCAAAACATGATCTCTCCAGAGGTATTGATTCCCATAAACCAGCATTCCAGAGATGGTGTAAGGCTTGTGTGGCATTTAAAAGATCCAGGGGCAACATTAACTACGCTGCTGAAGTCCCAATCTGCAACATTTATGTCTTGCCTATCTGGCGCACAGGGTGTTGAACTGATTCAACATTTCAACCTTTTAAATTTGAGTGTAGGGAAATCATTGTTACAGTCTGTAAGGAGTGGGGATGAGACTCCCCGCTGGTTTGATAAACATTGCTCCTTGGCAAACCGCAGATTATGGAAGGCCCTCTCTGCTAACCCTAAAGACCTTACTATGGTGTGGGAGGCCCGCAAAGCATATAAACTCACCATGAAGTCTTGCAAGAAGGATTTGATTTGTAGGGATTGGGAATTATCAGAAAGTGCAGCTGCCTCTAAGAATAGCAAACATTTTGGGGAATTGATAATTAGAATCAACAAAGGAAAGCATCTCTAAACCCCCTTTTTAGTTGCAATGTCTCAGGCCCTGAAGTGGGTTGCACATTATAAAGGAATATATCATCTAGAAGAAGATGAGAGCTGGGAGGAGCAGTTAAAAACTAAACTCTCTGATATACCGGCTCTGACAATCACCCTTGAGGAAGTGAGTTGTGCTATCAGACACAATCCTAATGGCAAAGCTCAGGGAATGTATCGGGTACCCATTGACCTAAATAAATGCAATATTGATATATGGGAGCCCCTGATAACAAATGTCTTTAATAACACAATACGTAGTGAGATCCCTGAGTCATCGACACTTTTTACCATAAAGTCGATATTCAAAAAGGGTGATTGTAATTGACCGAAATGCTATCGCCCTATCTCCCTCATAGATAGCTCAGTTAAGATCATCAGGCGGGTAATATTCAACCACTTAAAATCATGGGCAAATATTAATAATATCTTGTTTCCCGATCAATTTGGGTTTCGTCAGGGGCTGAGTACAGTGGAACAGTGCCTAATCCTGAACTTGATCATTGGTAAATATACAATTGCAAAGCGCTGTCCACTCTACCTAGCCTTTATGGACTTATCAACTGCCCTTGACTGCATTAATAGAACGAAGTGGCAGCTGATGCTGCTGGCTTTGGGGATGGAGGTGGTGTTAGTGAATTTTGTGCACTCTTTGCACGAGAATCTGGCAGTGAGGGTTAAGTTTGGCGTCGCAGGTGAGCTGTCAGATTTATTTTCCCTTACTCGTGGAGTGTGTCAAAGCTGCATTCTGGCCACACATCTTTTCGTTCTATTTGTGAATAATCTGTGCCCAACTTTGGGGCCGATTCCGATTCAGGCCGGAAATCTCCCCGACCGAGCCGGACCCGGAGAGATTTCCGACCGAATCGGACCCTAGCAGTCCGACCGAACGAGTACGATGCGCACGTATGCTATCGGACTCGATTCGGTCGGACTCCCATTGAAGTCAATGGGAGCCAGTCGTACGACGCGTACACGGGCTCCCATTGACTCAATGGGCACGACAGCGAACTAAGGGCGCCCCTACAGCGTGTTCGCGTCGATGCGGGTCGCACTGTACATGCACGTGTAGGGGGGACCCATGGGTCCCCCCTGTGTGCGACTCGCACGCCTACGCTTCCAGGGGGGTCCGACACGGACCCCCAAAGTGCAGCTCCGACAGCTCCTTGGAGCCGGACTGAGCGAGTTGGTCGGAGCGGTCGAGGTGCGCATCGTACTTACCCGGCCGGGGAACGTCTCCATTGCGTGGTGCGCGTCGTCCCCATGCGAGTCGGTCGGAGCGGTCGGGTCCTGCGTACGAGTCGGTCGGAGATTTCACGAGCGCACGCCTCGTACTCGCTCGCCCGGACGCACGTACGACTCGGTCGGGAAATAGGGCTCCGAATCGGATCCGGTTAAGCCGAATCCGATTCGGTGCCCTACCGGCCGAGATCGGAATCGGCCCCTTTGTCTAAGGTCTCCAGCGACATTCTGATGATTAAGCGAGTCCCTGAGCCGACACTGATTTACGCAGACGACGCAGTACTAATGGACTGGACTTCAGGTGCTCTGTGATTGCTGGTGGAATCCTTTACATCCTTTATGAGTGATCAGGACCCGGTTACTTATTATGTAAAGTCACATAAAATGGCTTGTGAACCAGGCAAGAAACCAATGACCACATTAATGGCTAGAGAAAATCCCTTGGTCAGTGTGAACGATTTCAATTATCTGGGGATTACCTTTAGCAGTGCAGGGTCATGGCACTCTCAGGTTAGAAATTCTTGTTTAAATCTTAGTAGAGCCGCAGGTGCTCTACTTAACCTGCCACAGGGCATTGGAAGGGCCAATGTATCTCCGGTTCTAAATATTTATAATGCTCAGTGTGCTTCCGCGGCTCGATTCGGCACGGGGGGTTGGGGATATTGCGAATCAAATAGCCTGCAGATGGAAGAAAACTGTATTTGTCGAAGGTTTCTGCATCTACCCCCCAAGAACTCCCACATGAATTTCGACTCGGAGCTCAGCCTTTGGTATGTTAGGGAGCTTCTTTTATGGGTCAGTGTGTGGACTAATAATGAGGCCAACGTGGATAGGGAACTTATTATGATTGTCTGAACCTAGACAAGGGCCACTGTAACCCTTGGTTGACTTATGTTCGGGAATCTTGCAAATCTCTGAATGTATCAAATATGTTTCATTTACTGCTCTCAATAAGGACATCTGACAAGAAGGAGGAGAAACAGTGGTTCTTGGACCTATGTCATTCCCGAGGATTAGAAAAAGAATGGAGCAGGAGGTCGGGGAAGGAGCATCTTATGTCTCTTGCACTGGAGGCTTTTGTGCTGTATCCTGCATTGCCACACTCAAGATGGGAACGATCCTTATTGTTGCGCTTCAGGGCTGATACTGTGGGTTGGCTTTTGAGATCTCCTGGCCTACACCCTGTGGAGGGATACTAGAGGCGGCTTGCCCCTCTGATGGCTGTTAACAACAATCACTGATGCTCTTTATGTTCTTTTGCACATTTTTTTAACCCTGCATTTTAAATCTTTTATCAAACCGATTTTGAAACCTTTAGGATTTAGGAAATGCAGGGATGCATTATTTCATCTCAAACGTTTAAGTTTCAGTGATGTTTGTTATGGGTTTGCGCGTTTTTAAAAGCAACGGTGAGATCCAGGAGAAGGATGGAGGGTTAGACGTTATCCATGGAGGGATAGGCACAGGGAACCCCAAATGAACCCCATAGCAGCTGCAGAAGTGATAGTCTAGTGTAAGATAAATATACACATACGAATCAAGAGAGAGTCTGGGGGGGTCACATGTTCTGGGGAAAACACCAAACCTCTCCCTCTCCTTTCCAGCACTCACTGGAAGCTGCAGAATGATAGTGGGTGACGAGTCTTTAGAGACCCTGGATACTCCTTGCAGAAATGAAAATACCCAAAGGCCTTCTTCAGATATTAAATCACTCTTGATGCAAGGAAGGGTTGGGAACCTATAAATGACTTCCTGGAAATCAAGGTGTGCCATGGAAGTACACTTGTAGCGTTCTCCTGAACTACCCGGAACACAACCAGCGAAGGAAGGGCAACCCAACAAAGGTAAGGATGATACGAAAGGGTGACAAGACTACAATCGGAAGAACCCTACAAACCTACAATACTGTGAACCATTCCTTTACAGTCTCTCTCAGGTTTTATTGGGCTGTTCCTATTTATACAACCCCTCCTTTGGAGGTTTGGGGCATATGTACGAGGAAGTGACGGAGTGAGGCGTTAGCCGTCATGGCTTAAAGCCTCACTCCGCCACTTCTGAAACGCAAGCCTGCACCATATTTACAAGGATATGGTGCAGCCTTGCGTTTCCCCCTGTGCTGGCGCTACACTTAGCAGTGTAGCGCCAACGCAGGCACCCTTGCACCATAGTGCAAGGGAGTCTGCGTGCAGGGGAAGATTGTTTATGTGCAGGAAGGTGTCCCTTCCTGCACATAAACAAACCTACAATGCCATTTTGTCACTTTTATGTGTGCTGCTTCATGCAGCACGCATGAAAGTCACGAAATGGCATTTTTTTAAAGATTGTTTTTGTACAGGAAGGGGTACATGGCACTTTGCTTTTTCCATGTGTGCTGCACAAGCCAGCACACATGGAAAAAGCAAAAACAAGGAGAAATAAAGCATTTCTCCTCATTTCGCCAACTTAAGACCAGGTTTTACCTGGTCTTAATTTTGGCGCTGCCTCCTATGTACACTGCCCTTGTACATAAGGGGCAGCATCAAAATCAATGGCTGTTGCGTTGGAACGCCCACCGTGACACCCACTGCCCACTCCTTTCACGCTAACCATAGCGTGAAAGGGGGCCTTATTTACAAGGCAGCGTTAAGCCACGTTGTAAATAAGGCTAAGCCCTTTTCGCCTCCACAACGTTGATAAAAGTGACGTTGTGGTGGCGATAGGGGCTTGTACATATGCCCTTTTGTTTCTGAAAAACTTTGGAAAAGTTTGGTGATCACCTTAGCTGTGACAGAGCTTTGTTTCAACGTACAGAGATGTCCACTGGACTGGCAGTCACGTCTAAATTTGGTAGAAGAGACAACGGACCGCAACCTTGACAAATGGAGTACTATCCATCAAACCATAAATTAGGCTCTAAGTAACTTTACTACTTTCACTATCAGTGAATCACATATGAGCACCAAGCACATTATTTGCACTTTTTTGTGTCACTTTCTCTTGGTCCATTTTGCATTAAATAATAAATATGATTTAATCTGTATTAATTATTTGAATCTATGGGCTTCTGTCTTACACTTTCTGCTAATAAAACCATGGCAGGTGTACTGATCTATTCCCCCACCCGGGCACGCAGGAGTATTCTTGTCTTCCCTCGATGTGCTCCTCTCCAAGCACATATTACAATATGCCAATTTTATGGTACTCGGGAACCTCAATATACATCTGGATTGCACATCTGATCCACATGGCCAACTCCTTTTTGGAAAACATGTCATCATGGGACATGCAGCAGTTGGTGACCCAGGTTACTCATGTTGCTGGGCACATCCTAGACACCATCTTTTCTAATAGCCAGGTCTTGGTATTACACATTGAACCCCTGGCTTGGTCCGACCATGCCCTAATCCACTATAAGTGGTCAATGGTTAATGGCCCCCGCCCCAAGGACCCAGGGCATGTTCCTCTCTATCCCATCGAAATTGGGCCACAGTCTCTACTGCAGAGTGCAGCCTCGCCTTGACAGAGCGTACCCCTCGCACGAGTGGAGAGATGGATGCCAATGCATGATCGATCAATGCCTGGCTTATACAGGCAGCGGACCGCCTTGCACCCATTAAACAGAGAGAACCACCCCCCAGCCAAACGCCAGTCTGCCCCTCGGTTTAACAAGGAGCTCAAGGTGCTTCAAAAGTCGTGTAAAAAACAATGAAAGATGCTGGAGGCGTCAGTACCTTCCTAGAGATAAATCTATCTACAAGAAGGCCTTAAATACCTATCACCTAGCAATCTAGAAAGCTCAATCTGACTTTTTCACAGCTCAGATCAACACTTTCCACAACAAACCTGGTGGACTATTTAAAATCGCAAAACAATGTACTCACCCGACGCCCTGCATTAGCCTCTAACCCTCTCTTGCAAGCTGTGCTCCCAACTCTCTAATTTCTTTGATACAAAAACATCATTTACTCAATGCATTCCAGGGACTCCAGCTACATGGGTAGTAGTGTCTCCAGGGATGTGAGGGATGCTGTTTCTTCCCCTTGCTGCCACTCACTGCAGGAATTCACCAGTATCTCTTTGGAAGAGTCTGCTCACGCCCTCAGAACATGCAAATCGGGATCTCCTGATGACCCTGGCCCTCCTCACATTCGGGTCTCAAACTGCGACGCTATGAACCCCCCATTAAATCTGCTCCTAAATCAGTCCATACAGTCAGCCACAGTCCCTACCATCTGGAAACAGGCCAAGCCCATCCCTCTCTTGAAAAAATCACTGACAGACACCCAAACCTTTTTAACTTTCGACCAATCTCTTTGCTGCCAGCCTTCGCCAATATGTTGGAGAACTCTGCTTTTGTAGAGCAGAACAAGCTACTTCACCCTTAGCTGTCAGGCTTTCGCCCTGTCTTCAGCATCGAGGCTGCCCTGCTGGAGGTGGCAGATACAATGAAGCTTGGGGTGGACCAAAGGATGCAGGTGGCCCCGATTCTCCTTCAGATATGCACGGCTTTTGACACGGTCTCTCACATAACACTTCTTCAGGGACTCACTGCCATCGGCGTGCATGGTTTCTTTCTGAACCTAAACCCTTGGGTTTTGGGGTTCCCCAGGAGTTGGCGTTGAGCCCTACATTATGTAATGTGAATATGACCCCTCTGGCGACCTTGGTAGAATCGTTTGGAGTACAAATAGTATCCTATGGTGAGCAATTTTAAGACATACTTGTCCGCAGTGTTGCAATGGCTGCACAACTGTCTTCAATGTAACACCAGTAAGACAGAGAATCTGCTCTTTGGCCAAATGATGGCCAAATGATGTCCAGCCGCCACCAGCCTAGGTAGCTCACAATCTGGTGGTGAAATTTGATAACAACACATCCTTCGCACACACTTCAGGCCCTGATCACCTCAAGGTTGGACTGTTTCAACTGTTTATACTGGGGCGTACCGGCCTACCTCCTGAAAAGACTACAGCTGGTGCAGAACGCTGTTGCCAGGGTTCATTCCACATCCAAACTTGCCTGGAGGACCTGCACTATCAAAGAGTGTGCGCGGTTCAAGGGCCTAGTACTGACTCACAGAGCCATCTACCACCCTGGCCCTCAGTACCTGTCAAACAGATTGACACCCTACTAACCGATCAGGTTTCTTCAGTCCTCCAACTCCCTGCTCATGCTAATTCCCCGTTTTAGAAGGAAAAACTGGGGTGGCAGCTCTGACCCTAACTTGGCCGCTAGGGACTGGAATGCCCTTCCACAACGGCTCGGTGCCACTGAGGACATCCAGGGCCTTAAGCGTCTCCTCAAGACTTGGCTCTTCGGTCTGCTTTCTAGAGTCTGGGATCAGTTTCTACTGTCAGCGCTGGGACACTCATTGAGTAGGTGTGGCGCTTTACAAATCCCAATATAATATTAATAATGTGGCATGCTTGTCTTTACCTTTGTCTGTCTATATGTAAAATGTTGCATTTTATTGCAATTTTGCAAATGTAATATTTATCAAGCATCATTCCAGGAATCACTGCTGTTCGATTTATCTGATTTCCTTAGATGCCTAATTGTACTTTTAGGTTTACCCTTATATTTGCAATTTCTTAATCCACTTCACTTGCAGACTGGAAAAATTTGCTGATTCCTTCTCCAAAAATGGGAAAATCGCTAATGTACCTCTTTGTCCATCAGCCAGGCAGAGAGGTCTAACCAAAGACCCCTGTTCTGGATGGCTGCTGTCAGTAATTGCACCACCTTTTGCTTTAAGTACGCGGCAGCATTCTTCAGCAGTGATTGACTATGATAGTACATCCCACCTCAGTATTCCAGTGAATGTCACTAACCCAGTATGAAGAAGCACTTAGCAACAAACCAGTGAATGAGAAAGGACGCATCAATTTTGAAAAAAATATAAGTCTACATTTCAAAAGCCCAAAGTAATCATCGAACACCAAGAAGTTGTAAAGAACCATGTCACTCAACCGGACAAATGCTCGCTCTACGAGATGCACTTGACAACAAAGCCTTATTAAATCCATCATGGAGATTAAATGGATGGTTCCAACTTGTAAGTGCTCTCATCCACTATGGTGTTGGGTTAGGTATCAAGTGGTGTAAGAGCCGATAGTGGATACAGAAATTTGTGGCTCCATCTGCCTTATGAAACATTATGAAACATTAACATAGGTGTGGCTCATTCTTGATGTCTGGCCACTTGAACAACTCAAATGATGAGGTTTCTGGACCTGGAACATTAAGGGCCTCATTACGAGTACGGCAGTCCACAGGACCGCCGTACTCATGGTGGCAGGCCGACCACCACAGGACCGCTGTGTCCGCTGGGATCTAGGATCCTGTGGTGGTGGTGCAGTGGTCAGGAGCACGAATATGCTGGTGGTGCCACTGCGGTACCGCAGAGCATATTCTGAGTTGCCTGTCCACCGCCCTTTTCATGACGAAGAGCCTGCCATGAAAAGGGTGGCGTAGAGGTAAATAAGGGGTCCTAACAGGGCCCCTCTGCCATTCCTGGGCCTGGTGGTGCATGCAGGGGGCACATCTTGTGCCCCCTGGAATTGCACCCCCATTCCTGCATGGTGTGACATGCACGACACGGTGCATGTCACACCATGCAGCAACGTGTTGCAGGCGCTGTCACAGTGTCTGTCAACATGCTAGGCTCTCCTATGAGCCTAACAGTCCTCCGCCGTGAGAACATTGCAGCACTGCCCGCCCATCCTGGATTACACTCGTAATCAAGCAGGTGTGCGCACTACAGGTTTGGCGTTCCTCCTGTGAGGGCGGCGGTGGCGGGCTGACAGGAGGACCGCCAAACTCATAAACAGGCCCTAAATGCAAATATTATATATTCGACACCTCCTTTTATTTTCGAGGGCTGATTACTGAGGGAGGTGCCAGTATGCATACTAAACCATTAAGTGGCCAGCTTGGCAGAGGGTCATCACCGCCTTCTGAGCAGGATGCATAGTACTTATTCATCAGGACCGGTGCCACCAACTAGTGGTGCCACATAAGAACTGGAATAAAGGTCCTAAATGGCCTTTTCCTAGCAGCTATGGGGTGCTCCAGATGTTAATTTACCATAGGCGCTGAAAATTCTTGCACTCCCTACCTGCCTTGGAATCCATTTTCACCCATCCTTTCAGGAGCGCGTACAACACAGAAGGTGGCCTAGATAAATCACAAAGAACAAATGGAAAGCAAAGCCGGAGGACAAACTAGCTATGAGCAAACCAGTGATGGGCAAACAGGCTACCTAGTCCACAATAGCATGTACGCAGACTAGGCAGCCCTTGCTGTTAGCATTAAAATGACTTCTGAGTACAAGACTGGCAATGCATGGCCCCACAAACCCCCAGCATTCACCTGCTTGAATAGACCATACATGCCCAGCACATTAAAACCAGCATGCCCTTTTCCAAGCACAATATTGCACCAGTTGGAATAATATTACCATTTCTGAGTGGGCATCATCCCTCTTCATCTCTCACCTCACAATATGGCTTCTAAGCCCTGCCAGATGGTACCATCCTCAGGTTTGCCTTGGACATTCCAGTCGGTTCCATGCTTCCTGTGGACAGATATGGGTATGGAGACATGCATTCTATAGACAGATATGTAGATATCCATCACATAGACAGATATGCCTCCATAAGGAAGACGGGCATGTAGGCAAGAAAGCAAACAACTGGCCATGTCAATGTAGCATTGACATGGCATTCAGTGCACTGGGCATCCCAGTGCATTGAACTAGCTAAATCTTCTTCCCGCCCTCTAAGCTTCAGCACAATGACTGTATCAATACCTTTTAAAACCCTGCAGCCTTGTCCAAAACACTACTACGCATCCGACATCCACATCATGTCAACCTCTGACCCTGAGGAGGGATCTGAGGGAACATAATTCCTACTACAATGAGTATCTCGATTGTTGTTGCTTTTCCTCCCCCCCCCCTTTTTCTTCTCTTCTTCCTTTTTTATCTCCTTTTTCTGGGTTTCTCCGAGGAGATGTGATGAGCATCGTTTTATGCAGTGCCTTACCTGGGTGAGGATGCACTTTCTTTGACTTCCTCAATAAAATGTGGGCTGTATTTCCTATTTTCTAGGAGTACTATATACTGCTTCCAGTGGATATTGCTCATGTTCATTTGCGTTTTCTTGAAAATGCTAAATAAAATTGTTAAAAAAAAAAAATACAACCTGTTCTTTAGAGGGGCATTCTAGTGAATGATGTCACAATACATCCAAAAATGCAGCTGACACCATCAAACAAAGTTCTAAAATGTTTATTGTTGTTACAAGACTGGGTAAAGAACTGTTATTTTCTATCCACTATATTGCCCCTTTAATTATCAACACCCCAGTTCCCCATTCCCACTCTTTAATTCCCACATTCTTTTATAATCGAGCACCCTTGATCCCCCCAAGCCTCCCGCCCACCAAGTTACGTTTCAGCACCATAGACCCACATCATTCAAACAGTTCGCCGCAACCCCATCATTAGCTTTAAGCACTGTGGACACCTACCATTAAATTTCAGCACCATGTGTAGTAAATGAGGCTCACTCTTTTATAGATATAAAGTTCCTTCATTCACAGCTCAGCACAGGCTGGACAACACTAGGACCGTCATCTCCCAGATCCCAGCTTGATTGTCTCAACTGCCCTCCACAACATACCCACATATCCCACATTACCTCACAGGTGTCCACCTACCTCATACATTCTATCGCTTACAAGCTCAACACCACACATCCTCCCTCTTTCTATATATATCAACAAACAATAAATACTCATACAGCTAATACATTGGTTCTCCAATCAAATGACTAGAGATTAAAATATACATGACATGTAGATGTAATTGCAAGACAAAACAGTTCCTGTCTTAGTGAAAACATCTATATAATTCCTATAATATTAAACCAAAATCCTATCACAGCTCAACATGAAGCTCTGACACTAGTTTACAATGCAGCACCAGTTATTCCAGCACAAAATCATTCAGTTTGACCGGGGTACAGATGATTCTTCCCAACCTCCCCATTCTCTCCACCCCAACCCCATCTTCTCCCTGAACATTTTCAGTTTCTACAGAGACCACCCCTTCCCTGTCCTGCACATCCTCCTCATTCTGCCAGAACCAATTATCTTCACTTGTTTCACTACCACCCAAGGAACTGCCTCCCTCCGGTGTTCCCGTGCACTTTGCTATGCAACTCATGTGCCACACTTTTCCATCACTCAATTTAGCAGATTTTGTCATACATTCAACCACTTTCAAGGATTACGAATACATACTTTCCCCTTTGGAAACTTACCCACTTTTTTTTACCCACTCACCAACTCTCAATTCCTCCACTCTGGCCCCTCGCCTGGTATCAAAATATTCCTTATAGACATGCTACTCTTTTTGAATGTTTTCTTTTACTTTATCAGGAGATCACTCCACCTTCCTTGTACTATCCAACCAACTCAAATTATCCTTGGTGTACGGTTCCCTGCTCCACATAAGAACAAAGTGACTACATTGTGAACAATGGAGTTAAACGATAAGTCCACAACATCTTCCTTATTTCTACCTCCCATTTCTTTCTGTTTCCACATGCTATCTGAATAGTATCTTTTATCATGTGGCTAAATCGCTCTACCGCACCGTTTCCTGCTGGATGGTAAACTGTGATACATAAATGTTTCACCCCATTCCTTTCAAGAAATCTCCTCTACCATAGTAGCCTTGAATTGAGGTCCATTATCACTCAATAGTTTTTTAGGCAAACCTTCCCTCATGAATACAGAGTCCAAAAACTTCACCACAGTCTCTGCATCTGCTTTTTGTACAACTTTCAACTCAACCCACTTACTTTCCCCTTTGGAAACTTGCCCACTTTTTTTTACCCACTCACCAACTCTCAATTCCTCCACTCTGGTATCAAAATATTCCTTATAGACATGCTACTCTTTTTGAATGTTTTCTTTGACTTTATCAGGAGATCACTCCACCTTCCTTGTACTATCCAACCAACTCAAATTATCCTTGGTGTACGGTTCCCTGCTCCACATAAGAACAAAGTGACTACCCTGTGAGCGATGGAGTTAAACGATAAGTCCACAACATCTTCCTTATTTCTACCTCCCATTTCTTTCTGTTTCCACATGCTATCTGAATAGTATCTTTTATCATGTGGCTAAATCGCTCTACCGCACCGTTTCCTGCTGGATGGCAAACTGTGATACATAAATGTTTCACCCCATTCCTTTCAAGAAACTCCTCTACCATAGTAGCCTTGAATTGAGGTCCATTATCACTCAATAGTTTTTTAGGCAAACCTTCCCTCATGAATACAGAGTCCAAAAACTTCACCACAGTCTCTGCATCTGCTTTTTGTACAACTTTCAACTCAACCCACTTACTGTAATAGTCTATGAGTACAATAATATATTTGTTCTCCCCCATTTCAGTCTGAACTGGACCAACAAAGTCCACAGCTAACATCTCCCAAACCATTTTGGAACACTAAATAGGCATTAATGCTAGTCTCACGGGGCCAGATGTATGACCCTTCCATTTTGCGACTCGCAAACTGCATCATTTTGTGACTCGCAATTTGCGACTCGCAAAATGGAATTTACAACAGTGTCTCAGACACTGTTTACGATTCCTAATGGCGTCGCAAATTGCCTGCCTCATTAATATTCATGAGGCTGGTGCAATTTGCAACCCCATTGGGGATGGCTAGCACTCCCAGGGATGGTGGCATGCTGGGGTCAGCAGACCACCATGTCTGTGACTGCTGTTAAATAAAGCAGTATTTTTTTAAAATGCAGCCTGTTTTCCTAAAAGGAAAACGGGATGCATTTAAAAAAGAAAAATTAAACGTTTCTGTTGAATTTTTTAAGAGTAGGCTGTGGTCCCTGGGACCACGGCCTGCTCTTAAAATTTTTTTACGCTGCCAGTGACAAAGGGAAAGGGGTCCGGTGGGGACCCCTTCCAATTTGTGAGTGGTTTCCACCTTTTTGGAACTGGTGGTAAACTGCGAGTGTGTTGCAGTCGCAAAACAATCGTACATTGAAGTGCAACTCGCTATTAGGAAGGGACGCCCTTGGCACGCCCCTCCTTAGTAGCGAGTCACAAACCCTATTTTGCGAGTCGGTAATAGGTTTCCGACTCGTAAAATAGGGTTTGTATATAGGGCAGACCTATTTTGCGGTCGCAAACGGGCCGATTTCCCATTTGCGACCGCAAAAAACAGTCGTATATCTGGACCCTGGTCTTTTAAACTCTTATCTGAATCGGGACATTGTACACAGTTTCTCACAAGCCTCCCAATGTCCAGATCCATTCCTGGCCACCAATTCGAGGGCTTCATTTCTTTGTCCTGACTATCCCAAACTATCCTTCATGACATATTTCCAACACGCCACCTCCCCGCTACTACACTGCCAAACTCGACCGCCGGCGGTCCACCAGATTACGAGTTTTCTCGCTGTCTGGCGGACAGTCCTTTGGCATTCCCACTGTAGAAAAAGGCACCTCAATGGATGCCAAAGCCATTTCCTGCACGGCATGGACTATTAAGTCCATGCCGTGAAGGACAGGGGGTGCATGTACACAAGGGGGCACACCATGTGGCCCCCAGCATGCACTCAAGGGCTCAGAGGCAACAGTGGGCCCTGTAGGGCCCCCCTTTGTTTCCTCACTTCCAGAATTTCATGGCATGAACACCGCCATGAAATCCTGGCGGTGAGGAAAACTCATAATATGCTTGGCGGGGCCGCAGTGGCACTGCCAGAAAATTGCGTGCCTCTGATCGCTGCACCACTGCCAGGGAACACAGTTCCTTGGCGTATGCGGGGGTCCCCTGGAGGTCTGACTGTCATAGTTGTAATACAGCGGTCAGACCACTGCTGCGGCGATTCCCGAAGTCCACCGCACCTCCATCACAGGTTGGACTGCCGAGCACGTAATCAGGCCCCCTGTCTTTTAGGCACTGCAGCGGAACAATTCTTCCTCCTCTCCTTACAAAACCCCTGTCCGCTCCTAGTTCATTCCTGACCTCCCAGAAGCCTTTAACCACGTCCGGACAACTCCTTTTATCCAACCCCCCTTCCTGGATAATTTTGTTTACCATAGTCAGCAGTACATCCTTCTCATAGGCTTCTCTCCACTCTACCTTTCCAATGGAATCTAAACCCTCCTCTTCAGTGTATGCCACCTGAAACTCATCCCACTCACTGTCCAGTATTTCCTTAATGGTTAACGGCATGCAACTTAAACAGTCTGCCACCTTGTTCTGCACCACTGGAGCATATTGTATTTGATATTTAAAATCCCGATAAACTTGATATTGATAACCTTTCAATTCTCCCTGATGATTTAAAAACCCCACAGTGGTGAGTAGGTTAACAAGAGGTTTGTGATCAGTCCTCAGTTCCCCATACAAATGACCTGAAGTGCTCCATGCTCCATACACATGCCAGTGTTTCTCTTTCAGTGACCGAATAAGCCACTTTAGCAGGCATGAGACTGCGAGAAGCAAATCCTATCACACAATCCCCACTTTTCCCATTCTTTTGCGTTACCACTGCCCACAATCCCTTATTGCTAGCATCCACCGTTACGATGCTGCTCAGTCCTGAATGAAAGCCTTGTATGGGAGTAGCCCTGCCAATGTCTTCTTTGATGGTCTGGAATGATTTTGCACATTCTTCATTCCAATGAAACTTGCACCAGCTCTTCAGCATCTGTCTCATGCCATACATTTTCACCGCAAACTTATTGACAAATTTGAAGTAGTATTCTGCAAGCCCCAAGAATGAGCATAGCTCAGCCTTACTTTGTGGTGCCGGGGCTTCCCTTACCGCCCCACTAACTCTTTTTTTAGGTGCAATACCCTCACCACTTATGACATGTCTCAAGTATGTGACCTCTTTTTGTGCAAATTTACATTTCCCATATTCTGCAGTAAGACCTTTGGATCCCTAGACCCTCATGACCATCTGTAACCTTCCATCATGCTCCTTTCTGTTTCTTCCCATAATCAGTATATCATCTTGAAAATACAAGAATCCTTCAACACCCTTCAAGATTTCTGCCATCAACCTCTGAAAGACTGACGTCACTGATGCAAATACAAACAGCATTCTGACACCCTGATAGCAACCCTGAGGTGTTATAAATGTAGTTGTCCTCCTACTTTTTCCATGCAATGCTACCTGATGGTATGCCAAAGAGAGATCCACTGTTGAAAACCACTTCATATTCTTTGTTTTGGCCAGTAGCTCACTTATCTTTGGCAATGGGTATTTATCTACCTGAATGTGTTTATTTGCCCCACGCAAATCAATGCACAATCTTATTTTCTTATTCGGTTTTCTGGACACCACCACTAGTGACATTCCCTCAGATGATTCCATATGCTCCATTATACGTTCTTTTTCCAGTCTCAACAATTCTTTCTCCACCTCACCTCTCACCACAAACGGTACATTGTTCACCTTAAAGTTCACAAGTACAGCACTCTCTTTAAGCACAGTCTTGTGCTGGAACCCTTTCTACATACCGATCTTGCTAATGAACACTCTTTTATATTCCTAAGATATTTCTTCACCAATACTTCCCCCATTATCCACCATCAACACTTGTTCTTTGTTATTGGGATTCAAAATTATGCCCAAACTTCTTTGGTCTCTTCACATTAGAACACACAGGCCATACTCTGCCAAGTACATCTTCCCAAATACACTTCTGCCTATAAATCTGAACAGTACTTCCCTATACCCTACCATGGCTATTGCATTACCTGTAAAACTCTCTGGTCGAATATCAGAGCTCTTCGACTCTTTTCCATATCTTCCCCCAAATTTTGCTTGTCACATTTCCTTGTTAATAATAGTGTATAGCGATCCCGACTCAGCCACCAAAATGACTGGAACCCCCGTCACCATTACCTCAAATTTAGGCTTATTTCTGGATTCCGTAGTCACGTCCAAGATATTTTCCTCAACAATTAGAACACATACATCAATATCTGATTGATCTTCTCCCAATGTGGATTCTTTTTGCGAGTCGGATACACATCGTACCTTCTCCCTCTTATCTCTTCTTCTACATGTTCGTGAGAAATGCCCAATTAAACAACATACTGAGCACTTTTGATCCCTAGCTCTACATCTAATGCTATTTGCTAGGTGCTTACGTCTCCCACACATGTAACAACTCCGATTACTCTGTTTAAATCCTTGGGACCTTCTTTATTAGGCCTTACGCCACCGCTGTGTCACTTTTTTGAGACACTGCGGCGGTGCAAACAATGTGCCACACTGCACCATATTTACAAAGTGATGCATCTAGGCAGATGCGTCACTTTGTAAACCCCTGCGCTACATTATACCTGCGTCAGGTATAATGTATGCAGGGTGGGCATTTCCCCGTAAAAAAGGCTCGTAGAAGTGGCGCAGTGAAATCTATGAGATTTTACTGCACCACTTCTACAAGTTCACTGCGTCAAATCCTTATGCCTGCTTCAAAGCAGGTGTAAGGACTGGCGCAAGCCCTTTTACATGGAACTCGCCCATGTGTAATGACACATTGCTGGAGTTTCGTCTGTTTTGCTACACACTACAGCAATGTGTCATTACCGCTCCACCAGATACAGCAGGATTCCTGACGTATCTGGTCAATCCTTGTGATATGGAGCACCGTACTGTAAATACGGCGCATCCATGGTGTCGCAAGCAGGGCGCACAGAAAATTGTTGCATCGCTGTTTTGAACCAGCAATGCAACACTTTTCATAAATGAGGCCCTTTGTCTGTGCCTTTCATTGCTACCTCCTTACACTTCACCTCTTTATTGTTAGTAGTATCCTTCTTTCCTCCAGCATATTTTTGAAATGTCTTTCCACCTTTTTTCCACTCATTGCACAAATTTCAGTACTCTCTTTACTTCCCTCTAGTGTTGCCATCGCACATCTATTCGTAATTTCCGATTTTCTTGCTATCTCCAATACCTCCTTCAATGTTACTTCTCCGCTTGCACATAATCTTTCTTGCATCCTCTTGTTATTAATATGCATGATGAGCTGGTCTCTCAATAACTCATCTTGCAATTCCCCAAACATTGCATGAGATAGCCAATATCTTAAGCGCTGACACATAGTCATCTATCGATTATTTCTGTTCCTTTGATACTTTTCCCCTTAGCACCTGATTTCACGTATAACTTTTCCACCCAAATGCCCATAATCCTTACTATTAAAAACACGCTAACACATCCCTCCCCTCTCGATGTGTATTTCAACCTTAGAAATGCTCAATACGATATTAATATACCATGCGTGTGTTTGTGTGTCACAGAAGATCCTCCTTTTTTGTTTTATAAACCTGTGCAGTACTCACAGGTGTGCGCATCATCAAATACGCTCCTATTTCCCCAACAACACTTATTTTCCCAGATGCCTGGCAGACATGCTCTTGTTGGTGTACGTGACACCGTAAAATGCCAGTTGAAAGAAACTCTTACTGGACATGTGTTGATGTGCGTGTCACTGCAGGCTGCCTGGGTTTCCTCAGCCTCTGGCTGCTCTATGCCGCAAGCACTGTGCCTGCCCCCCTAGCCCAGCTGCCGCACATGCATAGATACCGGCCTTTGTACGAAAGCCTGCACCCTTTCCTGTTGCCGTGGGCCGCGACAACCCAATCCAAGATGGCCGCACGTCATGTTGCGCCGCTCCTCATGCACTAGACCTCGTCGTGGTGATCCGACGTCAGGAATCTTCCTGTCACCACTGCTCCCGCAGTCATCCACTGCGTGCTGCACACCGCTCACCCTTAATATCACAAAGCCTCCCGCAAACCCACTGCCAGCTCCTTTGTTGTTCCTCACATAGTAGGTGGTACTCTGGACTTCACTGCATCCCTAATCCTCCTCGAGCTACAATTGGTGCCTCTGCTCACTCGCTCGTGCTCGCACACCTCCAAGGCCTTAACTATCACTGGATGGGCCCTGTCCTAAATACTTTTTTTTTTAATCCAACACTTCCCTTCAACGCTGTACTCACTCGCTGCTGTGTAAAGTCTCCACACAGAATCTGTAGTCTGGAGCACTTTCCTTCTCTTGACCAACCTGCTTCCTCTCACTTTTCTTCACCACTGTTAATTCTCTCAGCTGTAATACATTCTTTTTCTATGTGCAGGTCTTGCCGAGCTGCGATCGTCGCCAGCTTAGTAGTAAATGAGGCTCAATCCTTTGAAGATATAAAGTTCCTTCATTCGCAGCTAAGCAGAGGCTGGACAACACTAAGACAATCACCTTCCAGAACCCAGCTTCACTGTCTCAACCACCCTCCACAGTACACTGTAATAACGAGGTCCAAGCAGGCAAGATGTGGTTCAAGATGTTTTATTGTAGTAAGTTACAGAATATGTAGATCAGCCCCACCAGGAGCAGCCAGCATGCTGCTCAGCCCAATCTCAACTGTGACTTCTCCTCACAGGCTCCCAACATTCCGAAGCGCATCATCACTGCAACATTCCATTATGTACACAGCACAAACACACTGGCTGAGCAGGTGGAGAAAATGGCATAACATTAACAAGGACTGGATACTGCATACACCCACACATCCCACATTCCACATTATCTCACAGGTGTCCACCTACCTCATACATTCCATTGCTTACAAGCTCAACACCACACCATGAATCCCCACTCATGCCTACCATTCAGCAGGTTGGAACCCAACCCCCCTCTATAATAAACTTTTAGTAGCCCGGATTCCTCATAATTAACTATCAACACCCTGGACACTCATCATTAACTTTGAGCACCCGGCAACCACATCATTAGCTTTCAGTATCCTGGATCCCACTACTCCCCTAGCAAAACTTCAGCACACTGATCCCCCCACCCACCCCCATCTATAACTTTCAGCATCCCGAATCCCAGCCCAATTCTTTAATATTTTGCACTATGAACCACATGTTTCGCCTTCTTTTAAAAATCAGAGCCCTGCATCTGTCTACTTTCAGTAAGTTCAAAACCCGGAGCATGTGTGGAAAGCAGATGCATCCGTGGCATTCAGCGCCATTACAGATGCCAAAGGGGGAACCAGGGTTGAGCCTGGTCAGAGTGCACAGTCATGCCCCTTAGCACATCTAGCCTCTTACTTACCTGCACCCCTTAACCATTCTGCTCTCTTTTTGTTAGGAAACAAAACTAGGCAGAAAAAATATGGTTAATCAACTAACTAAGGAAAAGAGATAAAACAAAAGTGACAAAAGTCACTTTATGGCCGTCTATCAAAAATATTAGCTAAAACTCGATGTAAGAGTAAAGCATGAGGCAAGAAGAGTAGTACAGGTTTTTACCTTAGGATAAATAACATAGTGTCAGTGTAAATTTTCCATATTCGTACAATTATCTAATACGACTTCTTAGAGTCTAAACAGACAATGGTCAAAATACTTCATGTGATAATTCACGTGTCATATGAGTGGCTAAAATGTAAGTATCAATATAGTTGTATAAAGAACTTACAAACAGGCGTATATCATCACCCATATTTAATAATAAAGAGAAATTTACAAAAGCATGACAATCCATCTCTTTTGGCTGAAGGGGCGGAAGGACTAGTCTTGTTTTGTAAAAAAAATAATCATTCCAAAGTCTAGATTACTTCTAAGTGCTCACATACTTGCCCTATGAGATAAGATTAGTCTGTACAATGTAGAGACAACAGTCCTGTACTTTGTCATGTTGTACTATAGCATGTGGAATATGTTTGTAGTCACATCCACTGTATGTCTCATTTTAACAGATCGCTGACACAATATTGGAATCAATAATATGGTGTAACGCAAATATCATATATAAAATATATTGTTTACAAAAATATTGTTTCCCAACCCTTATAATGGTAAGTACAAAAATATCAACAACAAAAAATTGTTTCACACTAATATCATTAAGAAACATCCAAAATATTGTTTCTTAAATATATATTTATATATATATATATATATATATTTTAAAGTACTAAATCTTAAATATTTTAATATATATCATTAATATAATGTTAATTAACTAAATACCACTAATATTTAATACTATATATAAACATATACTTATTTAAACACACATACATATATATGTGTGTATGCTTGTGTGTGTGCGTGTGTATATATATATATATATATATATATATATATATCGCCACAATATCCCTTTGAACAGGGATTTCCTCACCGCACTCGCAGCTCTTTTAAAGTTGGATACAAGTATGAATCATCACATCATACCAACGCAGGTTCCAGGGTGTTTTTATTTTCCAAAAAACGCTGCCAACACACAACCCCAACGCGTTTCGGTCTCAGCATATGGCTCCATGATTAAACGACAACATGGAAAGGCGCAACTACAAATACCAAAATGCAACAGTTGGACTTAACAGGAAGTTAGGTCATGAAATATATTCCTTTAAATAGAACTGAAAGAGTATGGCGCCCTGTGTTGATCGATTGTTCCCCGTGAGCAAGGTCTCGGCTGAGACCGAAACGCGTTGGGGTTGTGTGTTGGCAGCGTTTTTGGGAAAATAAAAACACCCTGGAACCAGCGTTGGTATGATGTGATGATTCATACTTGTATCCAACTTTAAAAGAGCTGCGAGTGCGGTGAGGAAATCCCTGTTCAAAGGGATATTGTGGCGATATTTGTAACGGCTTGGTCCTGCCGTACTCGACACGCACCACCACAGAGCGCCCAGCAGTCAGTAAAGGTGGACTTTGCGGAAAGGATTGGAAACAATCTGACTGGGACGAACGCCGGAAGAATTAGTGTGAGCTGGATTTAAAAATCTCACGGAACACCGAAAAGAGGCAAACAGTGCGGAGTACAACCGGAGGGCTGGACTGTTCACCTAGTAACCTCGGAGTAGGTGAGTGAGCGACGAAATTGGACACACTGTGAATTCACTGTTATAGTACCGGTTGGGCTTTCATAAGCAACACTTGGAAAAGGGGAAATTTTAAACAGTGGTTATACTGACCCTGGGAACTTGTTCTTACAATAATTACCCCAAGTTCGAATAAGTGTGCATAGAAAGGCAGCTCTTTGGTTTGAATTGAAAGCATAAATTTTGATAAGCAACGATAAAAGAGGGGTGTGAAGGTGTAAAATAAAAACAGCAAAAAGCCAACACAATGGAGAAAAGGGAGGCTAAAAGATCTGCATTGTTGGACACTTTGTTTGATGAAAATGTCACAATGATAGCGGGAAAGGAAACAACCAGTAACATTAAAATGATGGATACAAAGAATAAATTGCGCAGTTGGGAAAAACTCTCCAAAAAAGAAATCAATAAATGGTGGGAGATTACATCTTTGAAAAAATATTTGGAAGTAAAACGAGTCCCGCGTGGACTAAGGATACATCTTATGCCCAGCCATCAAGAAACTAGTAATGAACTACTCAATGAGTGGGGAGAATATATACTTAAATCATCGATGGGACTAATGGAGATCCTGATAAGACACATTGAAATTGCCCTGGAAAAAACAACTACACAACTGAAAGAGCTGGAGAAAGATCTGGCAACTATTAATCTAACCCCAGAACAAGCAAAATTTAAGGATGAATTGGAGGGGTATATTGAAAAACACGAGGAGGTAGTGCAATTGAGGAAACACACTAAATTTCAGCGGGATAAGGAGGATTATCTGGAGGGTAGAATCTTCACCTATGCCCGAAAATTTGATAGATTTCAAACTCAGGATAAGTTGGATTCCGCGACGTCATCAACAGGGAGTACATCCTCACTTACTTCAAATGAGACAAATGATGGCGATCAAATTTGAAGTGGAGTAAGACCGAAGAATAGTTTTTTAGGCGACATGCGGCTGGCTCTCCAGCAGAAGAATTGGGAGAAAACAGCCGGGGCACAACAAACAGGAAATCGGGGAAGAGGAAGAGGCCGTGGACGAACGCGTCCAAACCAACAAGGAGAGGCAAGCGGCTCCACCGATTCAATAAGAATAGGTACGACAACAAGGAGCATGAGGCAGAAGTGGACATAGTTGAAACAACGGAATCACAAGATCTTCAAGTAATCAACCTCTCGAAAAAAGTGTTAACGGAAACAGACATCAATTTGCTTAAACGTGGACTCAACTTTTGCCCGACAAATACTGCAGATTTATCACAAGTCAGGATTGACTTATATCAATACATTCGTAAAATAAAATTGGCCAAAATATTCGCAGAAAATGAACAAATGGCAAATTTTCCCAAAAAACTTCCAGTCCCCTCCATGGACTTACTAGCGAGTGACTCGACAAGCTATACAGTCCTAATGGAACTCAATGAGAACCCGGATTTTCAAAGTCCAGGCATAGGAGCGCATTGCACACAGCTTGGTGCAGGAATGAGTGGGATGAAGCCCAAGTCAAGATATTACCCGCAATTGCCGCAAGGGAATAAAATTGATATGTTTCATGAAGCAGTCATCAAAGAATTATATCAGTTGAAGTATCTTAAAAAATCGGACAATTTGCCAAGACAAGAACGAATGGCTTTGGAAAATTTGAAAAAATGTGAGGAAATTGAGATAAAAATGGCTGATAAGGGTGGAAACATTATCGTCATGGATAAAGAATCCTATATGGTTGAAGCCCATTCTCAACTGAGAAATAGAGATTACTATGAACGATTAAAAGAAAATCCGACCAAAAAATTGAAACTGGAAGTAGATCAGAAGCTGATGATATGGAAAGACGGCAACCTGATAGATGATGATGAATTGAAATACCTGACGGTAAACCATCCCAAAACAGCAACGATTTATTTTCTCCCCAAGATTCATAAGCACCCCACTAGACCACCAGGCAGACCGATCATCTCGGCAAAGGGGGCTTTATTAGAACCAATGGCAAATTACCTGGATACATTTCTTTTACCATACGTCCTAAAACTAACCTCATATCTCCAGGACACAGGGGATTTACTCAGACAATTACAGGAAACGCCATGGGTATCCACTTACCATCTGATTAGTATGGACGTAATATCATTATACACCAACATTGGTAATGAGATAGGATTATTTGCCATTGATTATTTCCTACAGGAGCGGAACATCCAATTTTCTAATCATAACAAAATGCTCCTAGAGATGATACGGATCTGCCTTACGGAAAACATTTTTATGTTTGGTGAGGAGATCTATCGCCAGGTAAAGGGGACGGCTATGGGCTTTTCATTTAGCCCAAGCTACGCTTGCTTGACAATGGGGTGGTGGGAGCGTAGCATTGCATGGAAGTCAGAAAATGATCTATATGTAAACAAAGTAGTAAAATGGCTACGATATATAGATGATTTAATCATCATCTGGGATGGTACCAAACAAGAATTTGCTGAGTACTTCCAGATTTTGGATAACACTGAGGCTGGGCTCAAATTCACGTACACAATCAGTGACGAAAGAGTTGCCTTTTTGGATACAGAGGTGTACATCAGTCAAAAAGAAATTCACACAACATTACATCGAAAGGTAACTGCCACCAACGCCGTCCTCCATGCTGAAAGCTATCACCAAAAAAGTTTAATCAATAACATTCCATATGGTGAATTCCTAAGAGTGAGAAGGATATGCTCACAGGAATCAGAATGGCAAAAAAATAGCAGACTAATTGCTGATAGATTTAAAAAACGAAACTATAATAAAAAATTGGTTGGAGCATGCCAAGAAAAAACAGCAAAACTGGTACGGTCAGAACTGATCACTAAAAAACAAAATCACCCTAACATGGATGTGACGAAACAAACAGTAAGGCTGATCACTACGTATTCCACAGAGAATAAACAGATCAGAAATATATTAAGAAAAAACTGGAATATTCTAACCTTGGCACCCCACAGTTGCCAAAATAGTGGGAGATAATCCCAATATAACATTTCGTAGAGCAAAAAATCTAAAGGATGTGTTGGTACATAGCCACTTTAGAAATAAAACAAAACAGACAACGTGGTTACAAAGTGTGGGATTTCGCAAATGCAACAGTTGCAAAGTATGTACCATTGCTAAAATACAAAAGAAATTGAAATGGCTAACAAAAAAATGTGGAAAATCAGACAAAGAATAACCTGTAAGAGTCAATTTGTGATCTATATAGTGGAGTGCCCCTGCCCACTCAAATATGTTGGCAGTACTATATGTGACCTAAAGAAAAGGATTTTAGAGCATGTGAGGGCAACAGTGAACACTGACAGAAGTAATGCTATAGCAAAACATATGGAAAAAGAACATGGTGGAAACTGTAAATTGTTAACTTTTTATGCCGTGGAACAGGTGGAACAACAACTCCGTGGTGGAGATAGAGAAAAAATTCTGCGGCAAAAGGAATCCAGGCATATACTTAATTTTCGAACCCTGACCCCAAGAGGGTTAAATCAAGATGAGGAGCTTCATTCACACTTATGATGCACATGTATGATGACTTGATGAGACTGTCTGACAAATGATGCTATGTGAATTTTTTGGACATCAAAAGTGACATGAATATTAACCTCCCTGATCTGATTTTAACTGTGTGTGTATATATGTTTTTGATATAAATTTCCATTGTTCTTATGGCTGCAACGAATGAAGAGATACAATATACAAAAAAATGGTTATGAAAAGGCACTAATTTAGAACGAAGGAGTAAAGAAGTTTATATTAGTAACAAAGATCTTAATAATGTGGAGTTGGTGGACTCAGATATATAATAATAAATGGGTGTACTACAAGTTTTTTCAAAAAATGTATATGCCCACTGGAGGGCTGGATTGCTTTAGTAAGTAAGGGTATAATATCAATTATAGTTTCATAACTTAAAAATCACAAAAATGCATATTCCCCATTATAGTGGCCGGGTGCCAGGGTTGAAATGGATAACACTGGAATAGGTTATGAATGCTAAGAACAGCTACAAAATAAGCAAGAGGGAATAGCTCAGTATGTTAAGATATGTGGAATGGAAATAGAGAACGAGGGTTCGAGCCCAGCCATTGATAGCAGCTAATTAAAATATCACTTAACTGCTTGAATTAATGTAGTTACCCTAAATTATCGTATGAAACGTTATTTAAGAATATTAATTTGTTTTCCTTTTTCGTTGTGTAAATAGAACACTTTGAAATGGATGGAAGGATTGAACTTATAGACTAAGTAGTGCTGTAATGAGAAATTATGTAAATGTTATGCTACTAGGTCATTCTGTTGCCATAATGTAATTTTAACGTAAATATGGCTCCATGATTAAACGACAACATGGAAAGGCGCAACTACAAATACCATAATGCAACAGTTGGACTTAACAGGAAGTTAGGTCATGAAATATATTCCTTTAAATAGAACTGAAAGAGTATGGCGCCCTGTGTTGATCGATTGTTCCTCGTGAGCAAGGTCTCGGCTGAGACCGAAACGCGTTGGGGTTGTGTGTTGGCAGCGTTTTTGGAAAATAAAAACACCCTGGAACCAGCGTTGGTATGATGTGATGATTCATACTTGTATCCAACTTTAAAAGAGCTGCGAGTGCGGTGAGGAAATCCCTGTTCAAAGGGATATTGTGGCGATATTTGTAACGGCTTGGTCCTGCCGTACTCGACACGCACCACCACAGAGCGCCCAGCAGTCAGTAAAGGTGGACTTTGCGGAAAGGATATATATATATATATATATATATATATTCACTGAAAAAACAAAGGTTACAGGGATGTTATAGTTAGGAATTAGCATTAAAAAAAACTTAGAAATTCACTAAAAAACAAAGGTTACAGGGACGTCATAGTTAGGGTCAGATTTTACTCTTACAAAATCAGAGAAATTCAGCCATTATAGTTAGCTGAGTTAACTATAACTCGCCCCCCACAATGCACTGCTTATGACCTCACATATTACATCACTCATGACATGGTCAGTGATATCAGTGATGACATCACTGATGACATCTCAAATGAGTAAAATCTAACCCGAACTATAACATCCCAGTAACCTTTGTTTTTTTTAGTACATTTCTAAGGTTTTTTAAATGCTAATTCCCAACTACAACATCCCTGTAACCTTTGGTTTTTTCCAGTGAACGTTTGCAGAGTAGTGGAGAAAGGGGGCGGGGCCTCTGACCAGCTCACAGGAATTCCGCTGTGTAGAACTTACAGGAGGTACCATGAGGGTGTCTTGGCCCCCAAGGACCCTCTGGTGCCAAGGGGACTTCATCCCCCAATTACTAGTGTGCCAGGAGGCACGTTTGCAGAGGGGTGGAGAAAGTGCCTCTGACAACTTCTCAGCAATCCTGCTGTGTGTAACTTACTGGAGGAAGCAAGAGGGGTAGTTGGCCCCCAAGGCCGTCTCTGGGGGCCAACTACCCCTCCTATTATCTCCAGTAAGTCCCATACAACAGGATAGCTGAGATCTGATAGCAGGCCACGCCCCCTTTCTCCACCACTCTGCCAACACGCCTCCTGGCGCACTACAAGGAGGGGGATGCAGTCTCCTTTACAATTGAGGGTCCTTGGGGGCCACCTACCCCTCCTATTACCTCCAGTAGGTCAAATACAGCACGATTGTTGAGATCTGATAGCAGGTCACGCCCCCTTTCTCCACCACTCTGCAAACGCGCATCCTGGCGAACTATTATTTGGGGGATGAAGTCCCCTTGACTTTTGAGGGTCCTTGGGGGCCAACTAGCCCTCCTGTAACCTCCAGTAGGGCCCATACAACTGTATTGCTGAGAGGTGGTCAGAGGCCATGCCCCCTTTCTCCACCACTCTGCAAACACGCCTCCTGGTGCACTGCTGCTTGTGGGAAGAAGTCCACTTTAGTCCTAAGGCCTTCAGGAAGCAAGGGGACGTCATCCCCCCACCAGCAGTGCCCTGAGAGGTGAGTTTGCAGAGTGGTGGAGGAAGGGGGCGTGGCCTCTGACCACCTCTCAGCATTTCCATTGTGTGGGGCTTACTGGTGGTAACAAGTGGGCTAGTTTGCCCCTCAGGACCCTCAGCAGCGAAGGGGACTTCATCCCCCAACCAAGAGCGTGCCAGGAGGCATGTTTGCATATTAGTGAAGAAAGGGGGCTAGGCCTCCAGCGAGTTGCCGGCTTCGGATTTTTTTTTTCTATTTTAGGAAGGGGGGCTGTGTGGTCCCCCTTCCCTTCACCCTTTTGGGGTCTTGGGGCCCCAACCCCTGGGGCCTGAGCCATTCTTTATTTTTTAGTAAAAGGAAATGGGGGGGGTCACGCTTCCCCCTCCCGAGGCTGGTTTTGGCCCCGGGGACCCCATCCCCCGGGGCTAGACCTTTATTTATACATTTTTTCTTAAAGGGGAGGGGGGCCATGCAGCCCTGCTCCCCATACCCCGGCCATTTCTTTTCTTCTTTCTTTCAAGGGAGGGGTGCCGAGCAGCCCCCTCCCTGGCCATTTTTAGCCCCGCAGACCCCATCCCCTGGGGCATGGCCATCTTGTTGGGGATCGCGGGGGAGCCTGAAGCCCCCGCGGTCCCGGCCAGCTCCCGCCCCCTGCCGGCATTGCTTTTTACACCCAAGAAGCTGCTGACATGCAGCTCCCTGGGTGTAAAAAGCAAAGTGTGCTCCACTTTGTACAAGCAAGAGCAAAATGCTCTTGCTTTCTCAAAGCGAAGCACACTTGTTTGCTATGGGATGGCGGGAGCACTGCTCCCGCCATCCCATAGCAAACTGCAATGTCCTAGGGGTGGGCACCCTGGGACATTGCTGGACCCGGCCCAGGGGGTGGTGTTCCCCAGGGCCATTTATGGCACCAGAAAGGGGGCCATGCGGCCCCCCTCCCATCTTGAAAATAGCCATGGGAGGTGGTGGCCCCAGGGCATCGGGGGGGGCGCGTGACCCCCTGCATTTCAAACAATTAGCCCCGGGGAGGCGGCGGTCCCCGGGGTTGCGTGGGGGGGCTGTAGCCCCCCCACACATTATAATTGAAAATAGCCCCGGAGAGGTGGTGGTCCCTCGGGCTGCGGGGGCCATTTTTATTTTTTATTGCCCAAGGGACCTGGCCCACCTGGGGGCCTAAATTAAATAGGGCGTAGGAGCCCGCGCTTGTTTTTTAAAAACATTTCGGCGGGATTTGCGGATCCATTGCGACTCCCACCGAAAATTAACAAAATATGAACAGGCCTAGGGGTTCAGGGTGTTTCTACCCTGCCTCCTTTTTTTTTTTTTACGTTTTTGCTTGTGACTCGGTTGAACCGAGTCACAAGATGGCTGCCAATCAGATCTCTGGCAAGAGATCGGAAGGGGTGGCGAATCCACCCTGGCCACAGTTGTATATCTGAGAAATCTTTAAATTTCTCAGAAACTACTGAACGGATTTACACCAAAAATAGTGCTATCTGGACCAAGAGTTACCCTTTTGCCAAATTTGGTGTAATTCCGTTCAGCAGATCGGGCTGTAGCCGTGTCTAAAGTTTCCTATGGAAATTATCGAGAAAAAGCGTTTTGAGACCCCCCCCTTTTTCTCGGCCCCAGCTTGATGGATCATCCCGAAATTTTCAAAACAGCAGCTGTAGTGAGCGTCAAATTAGTTTTGAAAATTTCATGAAGATTCGTCAAACGACGCCAAGGATATAGGCAACAGAAAAACAGCTTTTTAATAAAATTAACCCCTTCTATGCTCATGATGGAGCTGTTCCGTCATGAGCCACGGTAGGCGTGTGCTCATGACGGAACAGCTCCGTCATGGCACCCATCCATGAGGGAAGCGCTGGTGCTCCCCCCATGGGCAGCCCAACAACTTCCTACAAACAGGGAAGGCAGCAGAAGAGTTTCCGCTGCCACCCGACCCCCCCATGGGAATCCCATGACATCAGCGCGCACAGCGCGCGCCGACGTCATCACGAAGCCCCGGATGCACTGGAAGCCATTTGCTTCCAGGCGTCCAACGGAGTAAGGTAGGTGTCCTTGCTTCTTGGGGGGGGTTTCCTCCGTGCACAGAGGCATCGGGGGAGAGGAAAGAGTTTTTCATCTCCCCTGATGTCTCTTTGCAGGGCATTTCTGCTTCACGATCGCACACAGCATCACGATCGTGCAGCAGAAATGCCCCCACTAGGCACCAGGGATGTATTTTTTTAAATGGAAGCGACCCCCTGGGCAAGGGTCTCTTCCAAAGGGGGTCATATTTTGTGGATGCTTTTTCTGCCCCCCTTTGGGGCAGATCGGCCTGTTTTTAACCCCACTAGGCACCAGGGATTGTATTTTTTTTAAATGGAAGTGATCCCTTGAGCAAGGGTCGCTTCCAAAGGGGCTCATATTTTGTGGATGTTTTTTCTGCCCCCCCCCCCCACCCCACCACCCGGGGGCAGATTGGCCCGTTTCTTTGGCCTTTGGGGGGCAGAAAGCTCCAGTAGGCACCAGGAACTGTGTTTTTTAGTGTATGGAAGTGACCCCTTGGGCAACGGAGATACACTTATTGGATGTTTTTTCTGCCCCCCCCCCTCTCCCCCGGGGGCAGATCAGCCCTTTTTTTGGCCTAGGGGGGCAGAAAACCCCACTAGGCACCAGGGATTGTATTTTTTTTTAAATGGAAGCGACCCCTTGGGCAAGGGTCGCTTCCAAAGGGGCTTATATTTTGTGGATGTTTTTTCTGCCCCCCCCACCCCCGGGGGCAGATTGGCCCGTTTCTTTGGCCTTTGGGGGGCAGAAAGCCCCAGTAGGCACCAGGGATTGTGTTTTTTAGTGTATGGAAGTGACCCCTTGGGCAACGGGGATACACTTACTGGATGTTTTTTCTGCCCCCCCCCCCTTCCGGGGGCAGATCAGCCCTTTTTTTGGCCTTTCTGCCCCGGGGGGAGGGGGGCAGAAAACCCCACTAGGCACCAGGGATTCTTTTTTTATTGCAGATGGAAGCGACCCCTTGACCAAGGGTAGCTTCCAAGGGGGTTAAATTATATTTATGTATTTTCTGCCCCCTGTGGACAGATCTGCCAGCTTTTTGGCCTTTCTGCCCCCAGTTGGGAGGGGGGCAGGAAAATCCTACTAGACACCAGAGATCTATTTCTTTTGCAGGGGGGAAAATTTCTGTTTTCTGCCGCACCGGGGGACAGATCGGACTGGCAGAAAACCCCACCAGATCCCTTAGGCAAGATCACCCCCCATTTTTCTCGGCCCTATTTAAAGACCCATCTGGCAGATTGACCATTTGGGTAGTGACATAGCGTGTTATAATGTTAATTGTTTTATTTCTTGTGAATTGCAATTGTAACGTTTTATTTCTACTTTTTATTCTAGTTCAAGGCTTTTGCTCTTTAGACTGACGTTACAGATTGCGGTTTCGTTACTGGTGGTTCTGCAGTTTGTATAGTTGCATTTTCCTGCATGAATGTGTTTTTTGCAAATGATGTAATAATAGCAGTATGTTTGGCTTCAGTTTTTTGAGTGTCAAAATCTTTTTGCATTTGTGCTCAATGTGTATTTTGTCTTGTGAGTAATTGGTTTTGTTTTTTCTTTCTAATGGGATATCGTTGCTTTTTGCTTTGTCCCTGCAGAGTAGGTGCTGGTGAGTGTAGCTATCTTTGCCAAGTGAGTCAATAGAGGAAGCATTACTTGTCTAATGCTAGTTTGGAATATTTGGGAGCATTAAAGAGATATCACGCTCTTTGCAGATCGGCTCACGCAGCCTTCTTTATTGAAAAGATTTCTAGCTCCCAAAACTGTCAGAAAACCTTGTTTAAAGTTGTCACTAAACTCTCAGCTGCCAGTGCTTTTTTGTCACTTCCCTCGCTTTCCCAACCTCAATGCGATGAGCTAGCACTCTTCTTTCACAATAAAGTCAAGTCCATCCATGACCAACTTGCTGTGGATGCTTCCCAACAAGGAAATCTAATGTTTCCTATCAATCCAACAGTAGGGCCCCTGAAGTTTTCCCCCTGGTTCCTGCGTCTGAGGATTCTTCACAGATTAGTTCGTGGCTTCCTTTGGATTTGTTGTTGAGATCTATTAAGTCTGGTTCACCTCTTTATCCTCTCCCCCCTTCTAAACTCAGTCTCTTGGATAAGGTGGCCCTTTCTGTGATTCTTAACCTTCTCAATACTTCTCTAAGTACAGGTTTGGTACCTCAGAGGTGGAAACATGCATTCGTCCTTCCTCTACTAAAAAAGGAAGGTCTTAGTTATGGGACAGACAATAGCAATGGAGACCAAGCGGTGTCTCCTAAATATATGGGAGCCAACGGACTTGGGTAGCAAAGGGAAAACTTGGGTGACACTAGGATTGATGGTCACTAAGAGGAATATTTCAAAGAAATGGGGAGTACACGCAGCCCCGACACTGAGGGAATGGGAAGGTGACATGGATTGGTGCATGTTTCGAGAAAAAACTGTATATATATCAAGAGGATGCCCTAGGAAATGGATGCAAATATGGGGGAAATGGAACGACTATAGGGGTACCATATGTGAACCACCCGCGTTACCTACACAACTGTCCCCGGGAGGCCTAACACCCTAATATGCTAATGTACACTGTAAAGTAATCTTCACATAATAATATGGAACTATATTTAATGGGTCACTGACTATAATACCATTTGCACCATACCGTTTGTAAGCTGTGATGTTGTTTTGGTTAAACAATAAAAAGAATTAAAAGTTGTTTTTTTTAAAAAGGAAGGTCTTGATCCTCTCTGTTGGTCTAATTTTCGCCCTATTTCTCTCTTGCCTGTGTTTTCTAAAATTTTGGAACGACACATTAATTCTCAACTCTCTTCTTTTGTTACAACTCGCAATTTGCTGCACCCCTCACAGTCTGGCTTTAGGCCTGGCCATAGTACCGAGTCTGCTCTTCTTGGGGTCACTGAGCACCTCAGGCAACAACTTGACTCCGGAGGTACTTCTGCCCTCTTCCTGCTGGATTTGAGAGCAGCTTTTGATACGGTGTCACATTCCATTCTGATAGACCGCTTCGAAGCCTCTGGCATTGGGGGTTTGGTTCTGAGGTGGTTAATCTCTTTTTTAAAAGACCGTACCTTCCAGGTCTTCTCGAACGAAGTGAGATCTAATACTCTAGCTCTAACCTCTGAAGTGCCTCAGGGTTCTATTTGGAGCCCTTTGCTTTTTAATATATATATGTTCGCCCTTTAGCTGACATTGCTGAGAAGTCGGGACTGACTATCTTTTCTTATGCCGACGATACCCAGATTATCTTCTCCCTCTCCACTGCCCAGCACCTAGATCCTTCCCTGCTTCAGCTTGGCCTGAGGAATGTTTCCTCATGGCTGACCAGTAACGCTCTGAAACTAAACGGCACCAAAACTGAGGTGCTTATTCTGGGTAATAACCCTGAAATTTGGGGAATCAAACACTGGCCTGACACTCTGGGCCCTGTGCCTGCCTCTGTCCCTAAAGTCAAAAACCTGGGTTTCATTATTGATAAAAAAATCTTTCCCTTAAACCTCAGGTGTCCAGGGTATCCTGCTTTGCCGGTCTTAGATGGATCAAAAAGATCCACTGGCTAATTCCACCGGCAGCTCAGAGGACGGTTCTGCAGGCTCTGGTGATATCTAGGCTGGACTATGGCAATGTGCTGTATCTGGGTGCAGATAAAGCCTCAGTACATCGGTTGCAGGTCATTCAAAATGCAGCTGCTCGTTTCTTTTCCATCTGCCTAGATGCGCCTCTGCATCTCCTCTGCTCCACCAACTCCATTGGCTTAAAGTCAATAAGCGCATTGAGTTCAAGGCCCTTTCTTACATGCTTCGTGCCAAATGTGGCCTTGCCCCCTCCTATATTCAAAGATTGGTAACACCTTATGTGCCGGCTCGGCAGTTGAGATCCTCCAGCCTCACACTGTTTTCAGTTCCCAGGTTTCAACTTGCCCGTATGAGGGTTCGCTCTTTTTCTTACCTGGGCCCCAAGCTCTGGAATGCCCTCCCAATTGACCTTAGGAATTGTCATTCTCTGCTAGTTTTCCGTAAGTGTTTAAAAACTCTGCTGTTCAGCGACCTGGTTTGATTCTTTTTCTTTCCTATTTGCGCCTGTTGCCTTAGTTACCTTGCCTCCACTTGTTTCAGCGCCGGGAGACCCTGTTGGGTAGCTGTGGGCTTTATAAATGCATAAAATAAATACATATATATTGTTTTTGAGTATATAGATCTCTGTGATAAAGCCACACTTTGTTTATTACTTATTTTGCACAGTGTTGGTCGTTGTTGACTTGTTTGTGTAGTCTCCTTTCTTTGTAAGGATTATGGCTAGCTGCAGGATTACTGCTCAGCAGGTTGTTGGCATGCTTTTTGAGTCTTACTCTGACCATGGTTCAGAGACTGACTCTGCATCTAAGGCAGAGGAGGCAGTGGAAGATTCTGGCAGTGAGTTTTCTGTCCACGAGGAATCATCAGATGATGAAGCCACTCTTAGTGCAGATGAAGTGCCTGTCTTAGAGGAGGACACTGATGTGCCGATAGTGCAGCAAGAGGCATCTGGGTTGCAGCCTGGGGCTGCAAGGCCTCCCATTGGAAGTGCTGACTTCTGGGTTGCCCCAGGCATGGTGCAGTCGACATTGCCAGACTTTATTGATGTTCCAGGGTGTAGAGTGGATACTGAAAACTTTTTGCCTATACATTTTTTTCAGTTTTTTATGAACGATGTATTTTTGGCAGAGATTATTGAGCAGACTAATTTGTATGCTCAACACTATTTGAGGGACAATAGTGCCAGCATTCGGCCCCACTCTAGAGCTACCCGGTGGACTCCCACAAATCTGGAAGAGATGAAGAAGTTCTTGGGTTTAACTTTTTTGATGGGCTTGCTAAGGAAGCCAATTATGTCTTCATATTGGTCTACTAGTCCCTTGATGGCAACGGCTATATTTCTGGCAGTCATGAGTCGTGATCGGTGTTTGCTTCTGCTTCGGATGCTGCATTTTGTCGATAATGGTTTAGCATTGCCACGAGATCATCCTGATTGTGACCGTCTTTTTAAGATTCGGCATTCCATTGATCACTTTGTAGATTGATTTTCTGAGATCTATGCTCCAGGGAAAGAAATAGCTGTGGATGAGTCTTTGGTCTTGTTCAAGGGCCGCTTGGTTTTTAGGCAATACATTCCTAGCAAGAGGGCACACTATGGAATTAAGATGCATATGCTGTGTGACAGTAGGACTGGATATAGCTCTAATTTCAGGGTGTACACCGGTAGGGATTCCAGGATTGACCCCCCTGGTTGTCCGTCCACTTTTGGAGTGACTGAGAAAATTATGTGGGAACTTGGTAGAGGACTTTTTAACAAAGGTCACCATTTATATGTAGATAACTTCTACACTGGTGTGCAATTGTTCAGGGAATTGGCCAAAGTGGACACTGTTGCTTGTGGCACAATCCGCTCTAACCGTAAAGGTTTCCCCAAAGAACTTGTTTGTCAAAAGCTTGTTCGGGGACAGTGCAGTACATTGCGTAGCGAGGAACTTCTAGCTGTGAAGTTTTCAGACAGGAGAGATGTCTACATGCTGACTACCATCCATGATGAAAGCACTTCACCTGTGACTGTTTGGGGTCAGGCTGCTGAAGTGCGCAAACCTGTGTGCATTTTAGACTATAATAGGCACATGCTATGTACTAGTGTTTTGCGACCGCATTTGCGGCCGCAAAACACTCGCAGTTTACCACCTACTTCAAGTAGGTGATAAACCACTCGCAAAGGTGAAGGGGTCCCCAGGGGAACCCTTCCCCTTTGTGAGTATGTTGGAAAATATTTTTTAAGAGCAGACAGTGGTCCCAGAGACCACTGCCTGCGCTTAAAACAATGAAACTGAAAAGTTTCATTTTTCTTTTTTAAATGCAGCCCGTTTTCCTTTAAGGAAGGGGACAGTGCAGTACATTGCGTAGCGAGGAACTTCTAGCTGTGAAGTTTTCAGACAGGAGAGATGTCTACATGCTGACTACCATCCATGATGAAAGCACTTCACCTGTGACTGTTTGGGGTCAGGCTGCTGAAGTGCGCAAACCTGTGTGCATTTTAGACTATAATAGGCACATGGGTGGTGTTGATAGAGTAGATCAGAGGTTGGAACCTTACACTGCTCTTCGTAAGGCTTACATTTGGTATAAGAAGTTGGCTATCCATCTTTTCCACTTGGCAACCTTTAATGCTTTTGTTGAATTTAAGGATTGTTGTCCTGAGTCAATGATGACTTTTGTTAAGTTTCAGGTGTCTGTGATAGGCAGCCTTGTTGTAGTGGAACAGGCAAGTGTTCCTAGAGTTGGAGAGGTGGAGGATGTGGCTAGATTGAAAGATCGCCACTTTCCTGATCACATTTCTCCCACGCCCTCAAAAGACTTTCCCAGTAGGAGATGTAGAGTCTGTTGGTGAAGAGGTACGTGGAAGGAGACTCGTATGTACTGCCCCGAGTGGCATTCTAACCCTGCGCTGTGTGTGCCTGCTTGTTTTATAATGTACCACATGCAAAATAATTTTTGGGAGCATCCATGAGTGGTAAAGTGAACTGCCTGGTCTGTATTGTTTTATATTTTTTGTTCAGTTTCAAGGTTGGCATTAGTGCAATGTATTTAGTTTCAGATTTTGTGTTAGTAGATTTGTATCTATTAACAAATTGTTTGTGTTTTCTTTTTTGTATAAAAAAACCCTAAATGTGATGGCGGTGTGTGTAGGCTGGCGCTTGGCCGGCGGTGTGCGTGGACTGGCGCTTGGCTCGGTGTGTGCGTGGACTGGTGCTTGGCAGGCGGTGTGCGTGGACTGGCACTTGGCTGGTGGTGTGAATGGACTGAAGCATGGCTGGCACTGTGCATGAACTGGCGCTTGGCTGGTGGTGTGCGTGGACTGCCGCTTGGCTGGCGGTGTGTGAGTAGAGACTTGCTGCTGGTCACTACACACACTGGTAGCCAAACGCCAGTCCACACAATCCGTCAGCTGGTGTGGTTGCTGTGTCAGGCATGTGGGGGTGTGAAAGTGATGGGCCCTTGAATGGCGCTGTCTGCTGATGTGAGTGTTGTAATGTGAAGGGCCCGCGGCTGGCAGTGTGAATGGTTTTGTATGTGTCACACGTATGAAAGGTGTATGAATGGCCTGTAAAGAGGTTGGTGCGTTGTCGTGGCTTTACAGCTCACGAGCTGTGAGTCAATGGTTCAGTTTCTTGTCCTTTTAATTATTAACAGTGCATTTCATTTTTGTGAAATCTCTTGTTAATAAAATTGTATATACTGAACCATCACTCACCCTCGTGCCAAATCCAACCAGTATGTATGTGTGCTTAAGGAATAGATGGTTGTGCAGGAATATTTGTCTTTTCTGTCTTTCTCAAGCAGGGTGTAGCTTGTCCCTTTTTGTGAATGTTGTAATGTGTTGGTTCCGTGCCTGGTGGTGTGAATGGCCTGTAAAGCGGTTGGGGCCTTGACGCGGCTTTACAGCTCACGAGCTGGGAGTCACTGGTTTAGTTTTTTGTCCTTTTAATTACTGACAGTGCATTTCATTTTTGTGAAATCTCTTGTTAATAAAATTTTATATACAGAACCATCACTCACCCTCCTGCCAAATCCAACCAGTATGTGTGTGTGCTTGAGGAATAGATGGTTGTGCAGTAATATTTATCTTTTCTGTCTTCCTCTGCCAAGGTGCACATTCCATCTAAGAAAAACCTACCAACTCTAGATATTCTCGTAAACTAAACACCCAGGGGAGTACATGGTGATGTCTCTCTCGTGGATCCCAACACATTATCTTACCCACAATGTCCTGCAAACCTCAAAATGTGACTGTCACATTTTCCTTGTATTACTGTGCCATAATTTTCACGCTTCAGAAAGAAACAACAAATTTCCTACCACCCAGTACCTGGGTTTTTTGCCCCGGGCTCAGCGGCCATCTAGGGAAACCTACCAAACCCACACATTTCTGAAAAGAAAACGAGTTACTTACCTGTAACTTCAGTTATCCAGAATTGGTATCTGTCATAGATTCACATGCTTGAATCATACCGCCGTCGAGGTCGGAGTCTCACTGTAAAATTACACACATATATAATAGTAGTAATACATATCATAATATGCTATAATGCACTGTATAGTCATTGCAGTAGCCCATCTCTGTCCTTTAGTAAAAAAAAAAAGCAAGGTTGAAGCACAGCCAATCAGGCTCTTGCACCCTCTAGAACACTCCACAGAGAGGCAAGTCCCTCAGATTTTCTAGCACAAGTGACCAGAGTGATATATAGGCAATAAGGGAAGCCTCTCTGGGGACGAGGGTGGGTCGCATGTGAATCTATGAAAGATACCAATACTGGATAACTGAAGTTACAGGTAAGTAACTCATTTTCTTATCCAGTATTGCATCTTTCATAGATTCACATGCTTGAATCAGAATAGCTAGCAGTTATACAATTTTAAACTTAGAGGATGGCGGGTACCATAAGAATGGCCAATAAATATCCTCATAAATAGATATTCATACACATATCTACTCCATATGTATGCCAGTACAAAAAGAAGCATTTATACATAAAGAGAACTCACACCAGTAATAACATGTGAAGAAAATATATATATATATATATATATATATATTACCACACAATCCTTTTCAGGGGAAAGATGAAGTCGCACTCACAAAAGGTGATTTTCCAAGCATTTATCTTTCAAAATTCCTCCAGGTTGAAAAGCCAACCGACGCGTTTTGTTCTCGCAGAACCACACGTCAACTCCTTGTTAAAACAACACTCCACGGCCCCAAAATTGCTTTCAGCAGGTTTTATTTTGGAAATGCAACATAACGCGTTTCGGAAAACAAGTTCCCTTGGTCACGAGTCACCAAGGGAACTTGTTTTCCGAAACGCGTTGAGTTGCATTTCCAAAATAAAACCTGCTGAAACCAATTTTGGGGTCGTGGAGTGTTGTATTAACAAGGAGACGACGTGTGATTTGGAGATTGAGGGGCTCGCTACCCCGCCACGGCCCGCCATCACCAAGAGGCTTGGGTCTGGTGCGATCAAAAATGCTCTGTGATATATATATATATATATATATATATATATATATATATTTATATATATATATATAAATAATCACCTCCAAAACAGAGGCTTACCTTATTGGAAAAGATTACGTAAGACTGCTTGTCCTACTGCTGCTTCTGCCTCCGTAGCCAAATCCAAGCAGTAATGCCGCGTAAATGCATGCACATTCTTCCAAGTTGCGGCACGGCAAATTTTATCCAAAGGCACTCCAGCAAAAAGCGCCGCTGAGGATGACACTGCTCTTGTGGAATGAGCATTACGTTTGAAAGAAAGTGGTCTGCCTGCTTTAACATGGCAAAATTGAACAGCAGATGCAATCCACCTTGCAATTGTTGCTTTAGTCACTGCAGTACCTGGCTTTTGCGTACCATAGGACACAAACAGCTGGTCAGATTTCCAAATTGTGTTAGTATGTGAAAGATAAAACTTGAGGCATCTCTTTATATCCAATGTATGAAGTGTCTTTTCAGCCGGAGAATTAGGTTTAGGAAAGAAAGTTCTTAAATGACCGGCTCATTAAGGTGGAAAGTTGAAGGTACCTTTGGAATAAATGCAGAATTCGTTCTAAGGAGAACGTAGTCATTAGTAAAGCGAAGGTAAGGCTCTTTAACTTTAAAGGCTTGAATTTCGCTGGCTCTCCTGGCAGAAGTGAGAGCCAACAATAAAGCAACTTTCCAGGAAATGTATTTGAGCTCAGCTCTGTGTATAGGCTCAAAAGGTTGTTTCATAAGTTGTGCCGGAACCAGATTAAGTCTCCATTCCAGAGGAGGAGCTCTTACCGGAGGATAAACTCTGAAAAGTCTTTTCATAAACTGTTTTACCAGTTGACATGAACAAAGAGATAAACCTCCAGAGGATTGCCTGTAAGTATCTATGGCAGCCAGATGTAACTTAATAGATGTGAACATAAGACCGGATTTAGCCAGGGAGAGCAGATAAGGCAAAATTTGATCTGGAGAAGACTCAAGTGGGTGTACACTGTTACGAAGGTACCACAAACAGAAACGTTTCCATTTGAGAGTGTAAGTTTTAATCGTGGACGGTGCCCTTGCTTTAGAAAGGATGTCCCTACAGTCTTGCGGCAGGTCTAATTCTTTGAAATCAGCGAGTTCAGTAACCACGCATGAAGTTGCAGTGGGGCTGGATGTGGATGGAGAATATGTCCCCTGCTCAACGTTAGCAGTGTCGACGATACCGGAAGGCGATAAGGTCTACATTCTGAGAGTAGGAGAAGCTCTGTGAACCAGTGCTGGCGTGGCCAACGTGGAGCAATGAAAATAATTCGGCAGGGCTCTCTTTTCAATTTCATCAGAAGTCTTGGAATTAATGGAAAGGGAGGGAATGCGGGTGCGAAGATCCCTGTCCACCTTAACAGAAAGGTGTTTCCCCGTGAACCTTTTTCTGGCTCCCAGCTGGCAAAGAATCAACATTTCTGGTTCATCTCGGAAGCAAGGAAGCAAAGAGATCCAAGTTGGGCTTGCCCCACATCTGGAAGATGGACTGGAGATCCGTCTGATCTAGCTCCCATTCGTGGCAAGAGTTGGAAGTCCTGCTCAAGGTATCTGCCAGCCTGTTCTTTACTCCTGGGAGATGTTCCACCTTGACAGTTATGTGGTGATAGAGAAACCACTTCCATATGTCCTGTGCTTCCTGCGACAGGATGAGGGAGCGTATGCCTCCTTTTTTGTTCAGGTAATGCATGCATGTGGTATTGTCTGTCCCTATCAGAACCGAGGATCCCTGAATCCTTGGGAGGAAAGCCTGTAAGGCTAGAGAAATGGCTTGGAGCTCCAGAAAATTGATGTGCATCCTTGAAAGCGCTTTGGACCACTTGCCCCTTATCTGGAGGTCCTGAAGGTGGGCCCCCCATCCTTCTAGAGAAGCATCTGTAGTGAGGACGAAATCCGGTGTCCAAGAAAGGAAAGTTAGCCCCATTGAGAGTTTTCTGGAGCGCTGCCACCAAAGCAGAGCTGCCTGCTTAACTGGAGTTATTCGCACCAGGTTGAACGATCAGGTCATCTGAAGCCATTGATTGTCTAGTTCCTCCTGTATTGATCTCATTCTGAGATGAGAGCAAGGTACCATCAGAATTGCAGAGGAGATTTTATCAGTCTCACAGAAGCAAACTTTTTTCCTCTTAACCTTGTTTCTAAGGAAATGAGATGTGCTTGCCTTTCTGTGGACAAGAATGCCTTGTCTTGGATAGTGTCCAAGACTGCTCCAAGGAAAAACGTCTTTTGAGACGGATGCAGAATTGACTTTTGAAAATTGAGAGTTAGCCCCAGGGAACGAAACATTTGTAGGCAGGTTGATGTCGCTTTTGAGGCTTGACGAAAAAACTGTGCTTTCATTAACCAGTCGTCTAGGTAAGGAAATAGCTGCAGGCCTTGCAGCCTGAGATGAGCAGCAACTGGAGCCAGACATTTAGTGAATACTCTTGGTGCTGACCGCAGACCAAAAGGGAGAACTCTGAATGGAAAATAAGCACCTGCCACAGTGAAACGGAGAAACGTTCGATGTTTGGGATGAATAGGGAAGTGGAAATATGCATCCTGCAAATCTAGTGTCTTCATAAAATCTGCATGATTTAGTAGCTGTAGTATCTCCTGGAGTGTGACCATGCAGAAAGACTTAGGGGTCGATTCCGATTCGGGCCGGAAATTTCTCCGACCGAGCCGGACCCGGAGAGATTTCCGACCGAATCGGACCCGTGCAGTCCGACCGAACGAGTACGATGCGCACGTATGCCATCGGACCCGAGTCGGTCGGACTCCCATTGAAGTCAATGGGAGCCGGTCGTACAACGCGTACGCGGGCTCCCATTGACTCAATGGGTGCGAGTCGGACAAGTGCACCCCTACAGCGGGTACGCGGCGAAGCGATTCGCGCCGTACACGCACAGGTAGGGGGACCCATGGGTCCCCCTGTGTGCGACTCGCGCGGCTACGCGTACAGGGGGTCCGACACGGACCCCCAAAGTACGGCTCCGACAGCTCTTTCGAGCCGGAGTGCGCGGCTCGGTCGGACTGCTCGCGGCGCGCATCGTACTTACCCGGCCGGGGAACGTCTCCATTGCGCGGTGCGAGTCGAGTCCGAGCGAGTCGGTCGGTGCGGTTAGACCCGGGAACGAGTCGGTCGGAGCGGTCGGGACGCCCGGACGAGTCGGTCGGCGAGTCCGCATCGTACTCGCTCGGCCGGACCCGCGTACGATTCGGTCGGGAAACAGGGCTCCGAATCGGATCCGGTAAAGCCGAATCCGATTCGGAGCCCTACCGGCCGAGATCGGAATCGGCCCCTTATTCTGTAGATATTTGTTTAACTTTCTTAGATCTAGAATTGGCCTCCACTCTCATGACTTCTTTTTATCAGAAAGAAACGAGAATAAAAACCTTTCCCCACCTGAGAGTGAGGCGGTCTTTCTATAGCTCCTTTCTGGAGCATAATCATGGCTTCTTTCCTGATAAGTTTGAGATGAGGTGGAAGCCTCTTGAGAGACAGAGGAGGCGGTGGGATCTTTATGAATTCTAGGGTATGTCCATACTTTACTATGTCCAGGAGCCACTTGTCCGAAGAGATTTTTCTCCATTGGTCGAAATGTAAAGATATATTTGTGGCACTGGGGTTGATGCATGGCCTAATTGTTGCAGGTGTAGCATTATCCCTGGACTGAGGGGGGTTCTTTTTTCTGTTTTGCTGTCTGGAGTATGAGGCAGCTGGAGGGGCTCTATACGCTTGTTGTTGCTGTTGATAGCCATATCTATATTGGTAAGCCTGTGGCTGGTATTTCTGATAGTATCCACGAAAGGAATATGTTCCTCTGCCACGGTCTCCTTGAAAAGGTGTCTTCCTATACTAGAGCGTTCCTAAAGCCTTAGCTGTATCTGTGTCTTTCTTTATTTCCTGTAAGACATTATCAATGTGTTTTCCAAACAGTGCGTCCCCATCGAATGGCATATCTAAGATCTGACTTTGCACTTCAGGACGAAAGGTGGTAGACTTGAGCCATCCTTGGCGACGGAGAACTGCTGCTCCAGCAAGTTGCCTAAAACCTAACGAAGCCAAATCCATCGATATGTCTATAATTTCTGATGCGGACCTTTACCCTTCAAGCAGAATCTTCCTTGCTTCTTGTTTTTTGTCTTCCAGCAAAGAATCGAGGTACGGTGCAACATCAGATCACATTTGGTGGTCGTATCTCCCTAGAATTGCTAAGGAATTCGCAGCACGCACTGACGCACCGGCCATAGTGGTGAATCTTTTTTTGTTTTATTTGTCCTCATGTCACCACCGATTGGCACTAATCGATATGCCCTTTGTAAGTGCCCAAAATCGGTTATAAATCAATCAGATTTACTGGGATAAATCGAAGTTTACACTGCCCTCCCAGTTTGCTGAATTGAGAGGGTGTAATCATTGGACAGAAAGGTCTTCAAATCTTTAACATGTCCCAGAACCCAACCCTACTTCTATCCATTTCCTTAAGGAATAGAACAGATCTCTTCCATCCCTGCCACGAAGAAGCCTCAATCTGAGTCTAGAGTTTGCAGATTTCTCTCCTTGCTAATAATATTAGGTAGAAGATCAAAAAGCGGCCTTGCCAATATTGCCATTCTTTTGCCAATATTGTCCAAGCGCCTTCCATCCTTGTCGGGTGGCGCAGTAATGGGTACTGAAGGATTCCGAGATCTCCGCTGCGCAGCCTGGGAAATTACTGAATCCGGCTTAGGTTGTCCTACCAGGCATGCAGGTGCCTCATCGGGGGCCTTGTATTTTTTGTCAATTCTCGGGAGGATTGCCAGTACAGAATAAGGATTCCTCATGATTTTAACTCCTTCTTCCCAAATGTGATCAATGATGGAAATTGCGCAGACAGATTTTCTGTTTTGGTCCTTAAAATTATATAGGAAGCGGTCGGATTGCTTAACTGGCATGGGCAGATGGAAATGAGTTGCTGCTCTTTCCATAATAGCATGAAAGTCCCCAATATCCTCAGGAGGAGAATCAATAGCTTGAGGAGCCGGCGGAGAAGGTGTCAGAATTAGGTAGTCATCCCACTCATCTATGGTAGTAGGTGTCTTATGGATCTCACCTTCCTCAGCAACATCGTCATCATCATCATCCTGTGCCATCTGTTCTTGTGGCGCAGATACAGGATTCTAAGCCTCCACCGTGGGTTCCGAAGGCGCTGCTGAGGCTCGAGCAGGGGGGGAGACCTTTCCTTCTCAACAGAACCTGCTGCCGCAGGGAAGCAAGTATGGTAGTCCTGTAGCATAGCTGTTAAGTCCTGCACTAATGCTATAGGCATTTGAATCATGGGTTCTTGGCAAGGTATTAACACCTGTGACCTTTTCATAGGTTGATGGTAGTGTGTACCATAATAATCCTCTTCATCCTCCTCCTCTTGAAATTTTACATGGAGTTGAGGGTGGCTGCGGCCCGGACTGAACAACCCACCGTCCTCAGATTCCTCCAAAAATTGACTAGGAGGAAAAGGAGAGATATAAGAAGGGTCCTGGTAAAAACCTCTTGTCGACGGGAACTTGGATGACAAAATTGGGGTGAATTGTAATGAAGAAGGCCTTCTTTGTTGCGGCGTCGACGAGATCTTCGTCGATGGTGAAACGGACACCGTAGATGTTGACATAACTGTTGTCAACGACGCAGTTGTCATCGTCGAAGCCGTTGGCGGCAAAACTATTGTCGACGAAGTTGTCGTCGTCGACGAAGTGGTCGACGGAGGTGGCGTCGATGATGAAGGCATAGTAGACGATGGGAGTGATGTCGACGGAAGGGATGTCAACAGAGGCGAGGTTGTTGTCGTCGGAGGCCTCGTCGACGGTGCTGGCGCCGACGGTGAAGAAGTTATCATCGATGATGGCCCAACCTTCGTCGGTGTTTCCGTCGATGACGGCAGCGCCGACGAGGAAAGTTGAGGTGCCAAATCTACAAGTGGTTTCGTCAATGACGAAGTCTTTTTCGGCGATGAGGAGGTCTTGACAGACTCTGACTGAGTCTTAGGCTGTTTTGAGGCAGTTTTTGGGGCCGTTTTTGAGGCAGCTTTCCCCACAGGTTTCTTCTCAGAAGGGAATGGCAGCTTCCCTTTTTTAGAGGCAGTATGTGGAGACTCATGATGGGTCTTTTTTGAAGATTTTTTGTGTCCCTCAGGGGATTCTTCAAATATGTCCCTTTTCTTCGTCAGATGGACTGACGCCTGGGAACTTATACTGCCGTCCTCATCATACACCACAGAGGATTTTGATTTCAGCCTTTCCAGCCAAATAATTAATCTGCCTTCCCTGTCTTTTAAGGTCTTGGAGGAAAAAGTCCTGCAGATTCTACAGTCCTTTACTTTATGAAGAGGGTACAAGCAATATATATAATCCTTGTGGGGATCTTCAAAATGTAGCCTTTTCTTCCCACAAGGCCTGAATAATCCTTTTTTTTACAAGAATCAGACATCATTTACTCACAAATTCCACTGGAAGAGAAAGAAAACTGAGCAGAGCTCAGGGAGACTCCCTGTCACAACGACGTGCGGTAGAAAATCTGAGGGACTTGCCTTTCTGTGGAGTGTTCTAGAGGGTGCTGGAGCCTGATTGGCTGTTCTTCAACTTTGTTTTTTTTTTTACAAAAGGACAGAGATGGGCTACTGCAATGACTATGCAGTGCATTATTGCATAATATGATATGTATTACTACTCTTATATATATGTTTATTTTTACTGTGAGACTCCCACCTCGTCGACAGGGATGATTCAAGCATGTGAATCTATGAAAGATCCAATACTGGATAACTAGACACCCTGGGGAGTACAGTGAGGTATGGCTTGCATGGATCCGCCAACGTTTCCCTACCCAGAATACCCTGTAAACCTCACATTTAGCTGAAGAAAAACACTTTTTCCACACATTTTTGTGTGGGATCACCGTGCCGGCACAAATTTCCTACCACCCAGTGTTCCCCTTGTTCTCCCGAGTAAAATGATACCTCACTTGTGTGGGTGGGCCAAAGGCCTGTGACTGGGAAGGGCCAAAAACATAGGAATTCTAAGCAACACATTTAAAAAAAATGTTTTTAGTGGATTCTGCATTGGACAGCCACACAAGTGAGGTATCATTTTACTCGGGAGACCAAGGGGAACACTAGGTAGTAGGAAATTTGTGCCCGCATGGTGATCCCACACACAAATGTGTGGAAAAAGTGCATTTTTTCAGCTAAATTTGAGGTTTGCAGGGTATTCTGGGTAGGAAAACGTTGGGCGATCCACACAAGACATACCTCACTGGACTCCCCAGGGTTTCTGGTTTTCAGAAATGTGGGGGTTTGGTAGATTTTCCTAGATGGCCGCGAGTCCGGGGCAAAAAAACCAGGTGCCCCCCCCAAAAAAACCAGGTTGTTTTATGATAGGTAATTTTGAAGTCTCCACAGTACGATTTGGGCCATTTCCTGTTGCGCCAACTATGCCTACCCACACAAGTGAGGTACCATTTTTATTGAGAGACCTGGGGGAACGCTGGGTGGTAGGAAATTTGTGTCAGCCCGGTGATCCCACAACTTTCCCACACTGAAAAGTGAGGAAAATGTGATTGTTTTCAGCTAAATTTGAGGTTTGCAGGGGATTCTTGGTAGGGAAATGTTGGGGGATCAACGCAAGCCATACCTCATTGGACTTCCCAGGGTGTCTAGTTTTCAGAAATGTTTGGGTTTGGTAGGTTACCCTAGATGGACGCTGAGCCCAGGGCCAAAAACCCAGGTGCCCACCCCCCCTGCAAAACCAGGTTGTTTTGTGAAAGGTAATTTTGATGTCTCCACAATATGTTTTGGGCCCTTGCCTGTCGCGGGTACTTGACCCACCCACACGAGTGAGGTACCATTTTTATCGGGAGACTTTGGAGAATGCGGGGTGGGTGGAAGTTTGTGGACCCACGCAGATTCCAGAACTTTCCATCACAGAAATGTGGGGAAAATATGTTTTTTTGGCAAAGTTTGAGGTTTGCAAGGGATTCTGGGTATCAGAACCTGGTGACAGCCACAAAAGTCACCCCATCCTGGATTTCCCTGGGTGTCTAGTTTTCAAAAATGTAGAGGTTTGCTAGGTTTCCCTAGGTGCCGGCAGAGCTAGGGTTCAAAATCTACAGCTAGGCACTTTGCAAAAAAGGGTCAGTTTTCACTTTAAAAATGTGGTGTGTCCACGTTGCGTTTTGGGCCGTTTCCTTAGCGGGCACTAGGCCTACCCACACAAATGAGGTACCATTTTTATCTGGAGTCTTCGGGAAAAAAAGAATTGTAGAGCAACTGTTATTACCTATTGACTTTCGATGCATTTCTGCCTTCCAAATGTAAGACAATGTGTAAAAAAGAAGTCACTTTGGAAAATGTTCTATAATTCACATGCTAGTATGGGTACCCACAATTTCGGAGATGTGCAAATAGCTACTGTTTCTAACCTCTATATTTTGTTCTCATTTCGGAAATACATAGGTGTCTTTCATACCGACGCTGCTCAGTTATTGGCTCTGGGTTCCTCAGGTTCTTGGTAAACCTACATGTCCTATATATCCCCACAACCAGAAGGGTCCAGCGGATGTAACGGTATATTGCTTTAAAAAATCTGTCATACTTAGAAGAAGTTACAGGTGAAAATGTTGGCACAAATTATATATAATGTAACACAATTATTAAAATTATAAATTTTACATTATATTTTTTTGTTTAATTCTTCACACTACTATAAAAAGCACATCACACATACACACACACACACACATTTATATGGTTACATGAAACAGAAAAAATATTAACCATTTAATTCGAAAACATTAAATAAATTACCAAACAAATAAAAAAACAAAAAAAGATATTTACAAAAAATATTATAAAAACAAATAAAATATAAACAGATACTATAGAATTAAAATTATTAACAAATATTAATAAAAAATATATTTAACCAATATTCATATATTTATCAAATAAATGTATTGGAGACTGGGATTAATAGAGGTACTATTCCCTCTCCAGTTTATGCAACAGCAGAGAAAGTGTAGGACTTTGGAGGGGTTAAATATATTGTTCCCACTCCAAACACCACAATAGGGAAAGCATTGGACTTCGGAGGGGTTAAATTTACTATTACCATTCCAGTCTGTGCAACAGTAGGGAAAGCGTTGGACTTCAGCAGAGTTAAATTTCCTATTCCCACTCCAGTCTGTGCGACAGTAGAGAAAGCGTTGGACTTCGGAGGGGCAAGATTCATTACTCCCACTCCAGTATAATTAAACAAATAAACAACAATTAACCAATTTACAAAAATTCATAAACAATGTAATAATTGATTTTCAATGAGAAAATAATGGTTATTTAAATATTACTTAATTAACTTGCCACTGTATGCCACCAGAAACCTAACAACCCCCACCTAAAATATAAATAAAATAAATATGTTAACCCAGTATACATAATTAATCATCAATTACACAATTAATTAACAATTAATAATTAACTATTAATTAATTATTACCTAATTAACTTGCCACCCTACTACCCTACCTTTTAGCCCACACCTAAACATATAACTAAAATATATCAATATTACACCATTTACATAATTATTAATTAATTAAATATTTAATTATACATTAATATATTTTTAATTATTACTTAATTAACTTCCTACCCTTTACCCTTACAAACCTAGCAACCCACAACTAAACTATAACTAAAATATATAAGGATTACATAATGTGCATAGTTAATAATCAATTCAATAATTAATATTACATTAATAATTAATTGTTAATTACTTATTACGTAATTAGTATCACATCCTATACCCCTACAAGGCCAGCACCCTGCACCTAAAATATAACTAAAAGATATGATTGATGAGTGTAAATCTTTTATTTGGGTTTTAGTACTGTTTCTTAGGTAATTGTGTGTGTTTTAATATTTTATTAGGAAATTAAATCTATATAATATTTGTTTTAGATTATTTTTTCTAATCAATATGCAATAAGTATTTACATTTCAATAATATTAATTTTTGTGAGACAATATATTTCATCTATATTTATATTATGTTTTTCATTTTTAATGAATGTCTTAAATTTGCATTAGAGAATTTTTTAATAGAATTTTATTTATGACTAATTATAAAAAAAGTACTGTGTTAAATTTAAAATTGTTTATAGTTCCATGTTTTTTAAAAATAATTTGTTAAAAATATAAATGGGTGTTAAAATCATTTGAAAGAGAATTTCATTTTCAATTGTTAATTTGTAATTTATAATTTTTGGGACTTTGTTTATGTTTTAGTTTGGTTTTATTTTCAGTGCATATCTTAATAACTACAATTACTACATTACAAATACTTCATAAATGTTTGTTTTGATTTGTAATGTTGAATGTTTTTATTTAAATATATAATTTTAGGAAATGTTGGTAATGTTGCAATTAAATAGTAAATGTTAGGTCTTCAAATTCTATCAGATTCCCCAATGTGCATTTATATGTGTATGGTATTTCTGTCACGAAAACCTAGCCATAAAAGCAGTGGAGCCTAGGTTTTGAGTGTGAATAGTAAATATAATTTCCTCAAAGTCCAACACTTTTCCTAGTGTGGCTAAGTTTGCAGTGGGAATAGTATATCTGACCTCCTCAAAATCCAATACTTATCTCAATGTAGCTAGGTTTGGAGCGGAAATAGAAAATCTGATCCCCCCAAAGTCCAAAACTTTCCCCGACATGGCTCAGTTTAAAGTGGGAATAGTAAATTTGACCTTTCCAAAGGACAATGCATTCCCCAATGTGGCTGTATTTGGAATGGTTGTAAATTTATTGTGCAAAGTTAATTAAAACCTTTGCATACAATAAAACTTTACATAAAATATACAACTATTCGATCAGTTCGCCTACACCAAGGCAATAGGCAAAATTGTTGAAGTTAAAAGAAAGAAATATAAAATTAGACTAAAACTTCAGAAATGGGGACAGGGATTGAAGAGATTACATAGTCCTTAAGTTTTGATTGACTCTTTTTAAGAATTTAGTCAAGCGACAGTTCAAAATAGTGTCCGTAAAATTAAAACAGGCAATCACAGCCTGTATACATGATTGAATGCTACGTTGGTTAAAAAACACTCTTAAAAGGGCTCTCTTTTCACTTTGGAGATTAGGGCAGATACAGACTAAATGAACGATGTCCCCCTCAGCCATACTGCATAGCTGACTGGAGTGTATATCTTCATTCCAAAGCCAAGTCAGGGTGTGTGCAAGTGCAGGAAGATGACCGAAGCGAAACCTCATACATTTTTTCTTTAGGTGCAGTGACCATCGAGCCTCCAGATAAGCCTGAGGTTTAACAGATTTGTATCCATTTATATTCAGCCAGCCATGTGATCTACTTGCTAAGGGCGCCTTATCGACAGCTACAGAAAGTTTCTTCATTACATGGTTGACCGATTTTTTAAAGGCCTCATAGGAGACTGTGAGGTCCCAGAGTGTTCGTAGGCCCAGGGTATCAATGGCAGAGTCTACATATAGCTTTCCAGTAGCATTTTGTTTTTTTTTAGATTTGAGTCCAAAGGACCTCATTCAAATGACTGGCTATTGAAGTCTTTAGTTTCTGCCCTCTTCCTGGCAATTGATTGCTATATCAGTCCAAACTCTAGCCGGATCTGAGCAGGGGAAGCATTGGGGGGAAGATGGAATAGCAATCTGTGAGACAACTGACTCCAGGACCACTGTGTCCCTGCCACAGAAAGCTTCACTTCCATATGTTAAAGTGGGGAGTAGTTTTGCAGCGATGACCTTTACCAGCAGAGCTCAGCTAGGACCTCCCAGAGATTTCATTAGAGTTTGAAAGACCAGAAGGAAAGCACTGCCCTTCAGTTGAATTTCTTGCTTGTGTGGCCAAAAAGAGCCTTTATCATCTAATAGGACATCAAGGTATTTATACTCTTTCACACATTCCAGCTGATGACCTTGTAGGAACCCACTTAATTTTTACTGTATTCTGTTTGTTACTGTTTGATTGATTGTCATGCAGTTGTTTGTAGAGTATCTAGATAGTTTATCAACTTTTGTTTAGTTGAGAAGAATGATGTAGTCCGCGTACAACAGATTTGACATGTGAGGACCTCCTAACTTGGGTGTGGAAGCAGGACGTCAAGATGGCGTTTATCTGCTTCATAGTGAGCTTGCTGTCGAGTATAATGCCGAGGTTCCTTGCCTGTTCTGTGGTTGTGGATGAGGGGCCAAGTTCAGTTTGCCACCAGGAGTAATCCCATAGAGAGGTGTTGCTCCCGAAAATGAGTATCTCTGTTTTGTCGGTGTTGAGTTTGAGGCACCTGTTCTGCAACCCACTACAGATACACCTTGAGTGTGGGATGCTGCGACCCCCGGTCCCCACATGGCACCTTCAGCTGGCCATGTTAGAAGACCATGTCTTCAAGGAGGAGACAAGAGAGGCTATCACGCATTATTCTGAGGATAATGGGGCATCAACCACCTCCAGACTACTCCAGTGGGAGGTGCTCAAGGTGGTCATCAGGGGTCAATGCATTTGGCCGGTGGTGGGGCTAGGGCGATCCTGCATAGAGACCTGGGGCAAACTGAAGAGTCCCTGGGGCTGCTAGAAGTAGCGGCCAGCTCAAACCCTGCTGAGCGGCGCGCCCTAACAGAGGCATTAGAGCACCAAGCAGATTTGATAGAGCAGCTGCGCTGTCTAGATTTTAAGGCATACCAGTATTGCACTTGGAGGGTGATAAATCAGGCAGATTGCTGGCATGGCTTCTGCGCAGCGCAACACCTGTGGTCCCCATCATACTGCTCAGAGAATCCCCGACTCATATGACCACGGCTCAAGCGGACATCCATTTGGTATTTGTAACACATTATAAAGCAATATATGCCCTCCCCATTGATCGCCAGGAACACATCAACGAGTTTCTCTGTGATAAAGGGCTACCCACTTTGGTCCCCCTAGATAGGGAGATCCTGAACGCCCCCCTCACACACCAAGAAGTCTGAGGAGCAATCAGGGGCATTGCCACACAGAAGGCACCCGGCCTCAACGGATTGCCTGTCAAGTTCTACAAAGCATATGAGACCATGCTGGCCCACAAAGTGTTAGAGATGTACCAGGCTGCACTCATGGAGGGCTTTCTCCCACAATCACTCCGGGAATCGTTATTAGTGTCCTTGTCCAAACCTGACAGGGACCCTTTGGAAGTCACCTCTTATCGTCCATGTTCCATGATGGGAATGGATTATAAAATCCTTGTTAAGATTATAGCAGTCCATCTGTTAGAACACATGACACACCTGGTCCACCCCGACCAAATGGTTTTATCCCCGGAAGGTCCACTACCCTTAACGTCTGACGCCTCCATAGAGTCATGGAGCAAGGGCCAGCCCAGTGGCCATAGGCAGCTTGCCTAGTATTAGATCTGAAAAAGGCGTTTGACACAGTGGACTGGGGTTAACTTTTTGCTGTCCTGGACTCAGCAGGTATCATTTGTCGGCTGCAGCGCCTCATTCGTCTCCTATACACTGCACCCACAGCCTGACTGAAAATTGGGCAACTCATTTCACCCTCGTTTGCAGTAAGTAGGGGAAACCGTCAGGATAGCCCCCTCTCGCTGCTCCTATTCACCCTAGCAATCGAGCAGTTAGCACAACGGCTCCGTCAACGTGGAGAGAAGTAGGGGATCCTCCTGGCTGGGAGTGTGCATGCAGTCTCGCTTTATGCAGATGACTTACTCATTTACATTCAAGGCATCTGGGAGGGGATCATCGGAATAGGAGAGACTCTCGAGGACTTTCGTAAGGTCTCGGGACTAGGGGTGAACTGGACCAAGTTGTGCGCCTTCCTGCCACGAGCAGGTTGTCCCCCCCAGCAGCAACTAATGGTGGACACCCACTAGTTAAAATGGGAGCCAAGCACTTTCCGATACCTAGGGATCTGAATGTACCATGACACATAAGATATTATTAATGGGCAACTTACCAGAGCCATATCCTCTCTGTGCCTCCAGATGACTTTCTGGAGCACCCTCCCTCTCACGGTTCAAGGGAAAATATAATTGTTGAAGATGGTGATGCTCCCTCGCCTCCTGCACTTCTTCCAAAATCTTCCAGTGCATATCCCACGGTCCACCTTCCGGCCCCTACATGCTGGACTGGGTACCTTTCTGTGGAACAGGGGGTGGAGACAAGGCGTTGAGGAAGTTACAACTGCCTGTAGATAAGGGAGGACTAGGGGCACCCAACTTTGAGCACTACTATCTTGGGGCACAGCTGCAATGGCCTGCAAGATGGTTGGCAGGGCGCCAGATGGAAGAACTAGGCCTGCCGGATGTGAACCGGGCACAAGCCATGGTTGGCTGTGTTCTTCTCCCACAGGCACGGCCTCCTCGAGGGGTCACCAATATGCTGCACATAGCATGTGACAGTTACCGTAGGGGGCTATGAAATATGCCAACAATCACACCTTACTTCCTGGAAATCAGGCTAAACATCATAGCTTCCTTTTGCAAGGCACTTGGGCGGGAAGGAGTGGTGACGTGGACTCATCAATCAAACAGGATTTGTATACCTCCGTGTTAGACCTGGCATCCTTGGCGTGGGTCTCCCTTCCATTTTTTCGTAATGCCTCCACTGTTGCTGATATGTTTTTGCTGGACTAGATGCTCATGGGCACTTTGCCACTGCTAATCAGTGCCAAAGTGCAAGTGCTCCCGATCGTTAATTGATATATGTATTAGTGACTCCATGATTGGATGATTGGTTTACTTGTCAGTCCCTAGTACAGTGCACTCAGTGTGCCCAGGGCTTGTAAATCCAATGCCGCTGGTGGGCTTGCAGCACTGGTTGTGCCACCCACAGAAGCGGCTTGTAAAATGTGTCTCAGGCCTGCCATCGCAGAGCCTGTGTGCAGCCTAGGGCTGCCGTGGCGACTTGGTGAGTAGACCCACTTACCAGTCCCTAAAACCTTCCCTTTACTGCATGTTGGTCACCCCTAAAATAGGCCCTAGGGCAGGGTGCATTGTAAGTATAAGGTAGGACATGCCCTGGTGTGTGTGGCATGTCCTAATAGTGAATTACAGCCATTTTCGTTTTTCACTATTGCAAGGCTACCTGCTCCCCATAGGCCAGAATGGGCAGACTGACTATTACACCTTATAGTCAGAACTGACCCAGGGAACATGGTAGAAAAACGAATTTAGTATGCCTGAACTCAGGGTGATAAAATACATCTTTTAGTGAAGTTGGTTTTAACATTCTGTGTTTGAAAATACCACTTTTAGAAAGTGGGTATTTTCTTGCCTAACTATCCAAGCCTGCCTCTGCTAGGTTGTGTATTCCTTGTCTGGAGATTGAGTGACAGGGGCTGGGGGTGGCTACAGGAGACAGGGTGAGTCAGCACAGCGCTGAATAGAAAGATCTGCATCCAGAGTGGAGGGAGGAGTTGCACCTGGGTCTGAATAGGGCTGTGCCTGCCTTCCACAATGCTGGCTCCACCTCCTGCCGGGCGGCTGAGCACTCTGCCCCACATTCTGAAAGGAAAGAAGGAGTCAGAAAAACAAAGTACTCCAGGACTGACCAGAACTGGTTTTGGACTAGGCAGAGGCCTCTCTGCCTCCAGAGAACAAAGAGAATCAGGGTATAAGAGGGGCACCCAGACCCCAGGAAGATTAGATCACTTTTGGGAACAAGAAGAAACCTTTGCTAAGGAGCGGAACCAAGAAGAAACTGAGGAGAGACTATCCCTAAGCTGAAGTGCTGCTTGGGGGATTGGCCTGCAGTGGTTTGCCTGACTGCCAAAGAAAGGAGAAAGGAACTTTTTCTTTGCTGTGACTTTCATCAACTTGTGAAGGATCTCCAAGGGCTTGGAAGAGAGCTTGCCCCCTGACCGAAGTCCCAGGACCATTGGACTTCACCCCCTTTGTGAATTGCTGCTGGAAACTCTGTTTCAGTGGCTGCAGAGGTAGGGAGCTGTGACCGACTCTCACGACCGACTCGGTGTCCTGTAAGCACCGCATCGAAGCACCGTCTCGCCCTGCAACGCACGGCCCTGGTCTCACCGACTCCGTCAACGAGCCGCTGCCTGCACCGCATCGAGGGACAACGCGTCCTGCAACGCTTCGCTACGCCGAATCGAACTGGTCCGACCGACACGGTTACTGCTGCTGAGTTCGAGTCCTGTGACCGCACCGGAGTTGGGCACCGCTCGCACGCTTTGCGACGCACCGCCCGACTCGCACCGCTGTCCGGACTGATCGACGCCAGCTCCTGAATCCGGCTCCGTCGCCGCACCGCAACCTGCCAGCACCGCATCGAAGCACCGTCTCGCCCTGCAACGCACGGCCCTGGTCTCACCGACTCCGTCTCGACGACGTCAACGAGCCGCTGCCTGCACCGCATCGAGGGACAACGCGTCCTGCAACGCTTCCATTTTTGCATCGCGACCGCGACGAACAGCCATCCGGCTCGCACGCCCGTGCCTGCCGCTTCAACTAAAAGGTACTGTGACCGAGTCTGTCTACGCTGTGTTGGCCCGTCTCGACGCGGTCAGCTGGATTTGTTAGACTCTGTTTGTTCTCGACATCGCCGTAGCCGGAGGAGGCTACCGACTCGCACAGTACCTTGAATTAAGCCTTTTTGATCAGAACTAAGCATTCTTAACAGTATTGTGGATTATTTTTGTCGTTTATGGTCTTGTGATAAATCTATATAAAATATACCTATTTTTATAAATATATAACCTGTGTGGTGCCCATTTGTAGTGTTGTCACTTGATTACTGTATGTGTTCACAAATGCTTTACACACTGCCTCTGAACTAAGCCTGTCTGCTCGTGCCAAGCTACCAAGAGGGTGAGCAGGGGTTATTTCGGGAGTGTACCTACTTTCCCTGACTAGACACAAGGGTCCCTATTTGGACAAAGGTACCTACCTCTGCCAACTAGAGACCCCCAAATCTAACATTGGTGGTCAGCGGTGAGGATTCTGGACTTGCATTTGTGACTCATGTACAGTGATTGGTGAACACTACTTAGTGAGTGCAGACCAAAACGCAACCACATACTTTTATAGCATTTTTTCTGGGATTTCCTATTTTTGCAAATGCCAAGTTCAGTCCCTATGGAGAAACCAGCATCAGTAGCCTCTGTTGAGTGTGATTGGGAAGAAGAGAGGCTAGAATGCTACACCCTCAAACAGCTCAGGCAATTCTGCAAAAAGTTTAAAGTGTCCATGACCGGACTCTCCAGGAAGGAGGACCTTCAAAAGGCGCTGAGGGCCTGGGTCGAATCAAGGAGTGCCCCTGTGGAGGGGGCTGAGAATGCAGAAGGGCAGCTGGAGGGGCTATTGGGTCTAGGGGCTAGAAGACCACCTTCCCCAGTAGGTAGCAGTGTTTCTGCCAGAGGACTGTCTCCAGAGGAGTTGGAGGACAGGAAGGAGAGTAGGATGCACGAAATGCAGCTGACCAAGCTCAAGCTGAATGGGCAGTTAGAATTCGAAATGCAAACTAGGAAATTAGCCCTAGAGGAAAAGAAAATGCAGTTTGAACATGAGAAAGTTTTGAGGGAGTTGGAATTGAAGGCCAAGAGCTTAGAGATTACTCCCTCTGGTGGCAGTGTACCGCCTGTGCCTGTTGAAGCTAGGGTGTATATTCCCAAAGATGTGGTGAAGGAGTTTTTTAAAAATGATGACATAGGGCAGTGGTTCAAAGCCTATGAGGTAGCCATGTCTTCCCACCGGGTCCCTGAGAAGGATTGGGGAGCGGGGTTGTGGGGACGGTTCCTCAGTGAAGGGCGGGATACCTTGTTGGATTTGCCCTCTGAAGTCTATAATTTGTACAGCCACATGAAGGATGCCTTAATGACTAGGTATGGTTTGACCCCTGAGCTTTATAGGCAAAGGTTCAGGAACTGTAGTAAGATTGAAAGCAGTACCTGGGTTGAATATGTGACCTTCTTTTGCAGAGCCTTGGATGGTTGGGTAAAGGGTAGCAAAGCGACTGATTTTCAGGCGCTCTTTGATTTGATTGCCTGGGAGCACTTGTCCGGTAATTGTTTTCCTGAGCTACGCCAGCACCTGATTGATAGTAAGCTGACTAACCCTAGGCAGCTTGCTGAGGAGGCGGACCGCTGGGTGAGTACCCGGGTCCACAAGGGTCACGTGGGAGACTCCACCAAGAGTGGGCAGGGTCCCCAGCAGAAGAGTGGGGGGACAAGGGTAAACAGAAGGAGTTCCATAAAGGGCCCCAAAGTAGACCCCAAGGGAACCAAGGGAAAGGTTCCCAGCCTCCCCCTGAGAAGAAGCCAGTGGCCCTGACAGGCCCCCTGTTCACCAAGGACCACTGGTATGTTACAAGTGTGGCGCCCCTGGCCACAAGGCAAACGATCCTCGTTGCCCTTTGCATGGAAAACCAGCACCCACCAGTGCAGTCCCCCGGCAGTTGGCTAGTGTAGCCCTGGGGGAGGAGTTGGGTGCCCAAGGTGGGGGGATCCCACAGTGTTTTCCCTTGTCTCATTAGGAGACTCTGAGATGGTCCCTAGGACCCCGCTGCCTGAGAACACTAAGAAATACAGGCAGTGGGTGACCATCAATGGCCATAGGGTGGAGGCTCTGAGAGACACAGGAGCCAGTGTGACAGCTGTCAAGTGTCACCTGGTGTCTAAGGAGCAGGTTATCCCTGATGCATTCTATCCGGTTGTTGCCGCTGACAACACAGAGAGTCACTGCAAGGTGGCTCAGGTTCCCTTTGAGTGGGGGGTCTCGGGTACTCTTCAAGTAGCTGTGAGGCCAGCCATGCCTGTTGACTGTTTGTTAGGGAACAATTTGGAGAGCTCACCTTGGGCTAAGGTGGAGCGGAGTGCGCATTTAGAAATGTTGGGCTTGCCTGATTGGGCATGTGTGACCACCCGGTCAATGGCAGCTAAAGGTGTTCAAGAGGACCTGGAGCCTGAGAGGGAGGCCCAGGTGCCTGCCAGAGAGAGAAGAGGCAGGGGCGCGGGAAACCGGCCCCCGAAGTTCCCACGGTCCAGGAGGAGGCAGACCCTGAGGGGGATGCCCTGGAGCCTACAGGGGAACAGGTAGCTGAACTGGGGGACCTACCTGAGCTGACCCATTGGCAGCAAGAAGGAGGACCCTCCAGGGAAGAGTTCTGCGAGGAGCAGAACGCATGCCCCTCTCTCGTGGGTCTGAGGCAACAGGCCACAGACCAGGCAGCAGGTGATCAGTCTGGATCACATTGGGTTTACTGGGAGAATGGTCTCCTGTATTCAGAGCCTAAGGTTGCTGAGCCTGGGTCAGCCCGTGTGCTGGTGGTACCCCAGCGCTTCAGAGCCTTCCTACTGGGGTTGGCTCATGATGTACCGTTAGCGGGACATCTGGGGCAGGACAAGACCTTTGACAGGCTTGTTACCCATTTCTATTGGCCCCAGATGCGCAGGAGTGCCGCCACTCACTGCAGGACATGCCAGACTTGCCAGGCAAGTGGAAAAGTGGGAGGAAGCACAAGGCTCCTCTCCAGCCATTCCCTGTGGTCAGCACCCCCTTTGAACGGGTGGGTATTGACATTGTGGGGCCACTGGACCCCAAGACAGCCATGGGCAACAGGTTTATCCTGGTCTTGGTGGACCATGCCACCCGGTACCCTGAAGCCATCCCTCTGAGGACAGTGACGGCCCCCGTGGTGGGACGGGCACTGATGGGAATTTTCTCACGTGTGGGATTCCCTCAAGAGGTGGTGTCTGACAGAGGTACCAACTTTGTGTCCAAGTACATGAAGTCCCTGTGGCAGGAGTGCGGTGTAACTTACAAGTTCACCACTCCTTACCACCCTCAAGGAAATGGTCTGGTTGAGAGATTCAACCGGACCCTCAAGGGCATGATTATGGGTCTGGAAGAACCCATGAGGCGTAAATGGGACGTCCTCTTACCATGCCTGTTGTTTGCATACCGGGAGGTGCCACAGAAGTCTCTAGGGTTCAGTCCCTTTGAGCTCCTCTATGGACACCCGGTGCGAGGACCTCTGAGTTTGGTCAAGGAAGGCTGGGAGCAATCTCCCAGGAAACCTCCCCAGGATGTATACAGTTACATGCTGGCCTTCAGGAACCAGACTAGGCGTTTCAGAGAGCTTGCTGAGGCAAATCTGGAAGCCAGCCAGGAGGAGATGAAGCGGTGGTACGACCAGAATGCCACTCTGGTAGAGCTTCAGCCTGGTCAGAAAGTGTGGGTCATGGCCCCTGTGGAGCCCTGTGCGCTCCAGGACAGGTGGACCGGCCCTTTTACGGTGGTGGAGCGCAAGAGTCCAGTTACCTATTTGGTGGACTTGCAGTCTCCCAGGAACCCCTTGCGGGTCCTGCATGTGAACCGCCTGAAGCCCCACTTGGAGAGGTCCCAAGTGGGCATGCTCTTAGCTACAGATGATGGAATGGAGGAGGAGACCGAGCCTCTTCCTGACCTCCTGTCAGCCCGAGAGCAAGATGGATCAGTGGAGGGAGTAAACCTCTCTACCTCCCTGACACCTGAGCAGCAGGGTGACTGTCGCCAACTGTTGGGACAGTTCCCTGACCTGTTCTCCCTGGTTCCCAGTGTCACTCATTGGTGCGTCCATGATGTGGACACTGGGGACAGTCTTCCTGTGAAGCACAAGGCTTACAGGGTGACTGACAGGGTCAGAGCCTGCATCAAGGAGGAGGTCTCCAAGATGTTTGCGCTAGGGGTCATTGAGTCCTCTAACAGCCCTTGGGCCAGCCCAGTGGTCTTGGTTCCAAAGGCTGCCGCGCCTGGTGCCACACCAGAACTCCGGTTCTGTGTGGACTACAGGGGACTCAATTCCGTCACCAGGACTGACGCCCACCCCATCCCCAGAGCTGATGAGCTCATAGATCGGTTAGGGGCTGCGCGGTACCTCAGCACGTTTGACTTAACGTCTGGGTACTGGCAGATCGCCTTGACTGATGGGGCAAAAGAGAGGTCAGCATTCTCCACACCAGATGGGCACTACCAGTTCCGGGTGATGCCCTTTGGGATGAAGAATGCCCCTGCAACCTTTCAGAGGTTGGTCAACCAGGTGTTGGTTGGACTGGAGGATTTCAGTGCCGCCTACCTGGATGACATCGCAGTGTTCAGTGCCAGTTGGGAAGAACATCTGCGCCACCTCTGGGAAGTGTTGATGGCGCTGCGGAGGGCAGGCCTCACAATCAAGGCGAGTAAGTGCCAGATTGGGCAGGGTTCTGTGGTGTACTTGGGACACCAGGTTGGGAGCGGCCAGGTGGCGCCCCTCCAACCGAAAATTGATACCATTCTGGCTTGGGAGCCCCCAAGACCCAGACAGAGGTGAGAGCCTTCCTAGGACTCACCGGGTATTACCGGAGATTCGTCAAGGGGTATGGCAGCATTGTTGCCCCCTTGACAGAGCTGACTTCCAAGAAGCAGCCCAGGAAAGTGATTTGGACTGACGCCTGTCAAAAAGCTTTTGACACCTTGAAGACTGCCATGTGCACGGCGCCTGTGCTCCAGGCACCCAACTTCTCCAATGAGTTCATTGTTCAGACGGACGCTTCAGAGCATGGTGTAGGGGCTGTTCTATCACAGATCAATGAGGAGGGCCTAGACCAACCTGTAGCCTTCCTCAGTAGGAGGTTACTTCCCCGGGAACAGAGATGGAGTGCTATTGAGCGTGAGGCATTTGCTGTGGTCTGGGCTCTGAAGAAGCTGAGACCATACCTGTTTGGGACTCACTTCCGGGTTCAGACAGACCACAGGCCCCTCAGATGGTTGATGCAGATGAGGGGTGAGAATCCAAAGCTGTTGAGGTGGTCCATTTCCCTACAGGGGATGGACTTTACGGTGGAACACCGCCCTGGTACAGAACACGCCAATGCTGATGGTCTGTCCAGATTTTTCCGCCTTAGCGATGAGAACTCCCTAGGGGTAGGATAGTTCTCCCCACATTTCAGCTGGAGGGGACACGTGTTAGACCTGGCATCCTTGGCGTGGGTCTCCCTTCCATTTTTTCGTAATGCCTCCACTGTTGCTGATATGTTTTTGCTGGACTAGATGCTCATGGGCACTTTGCCACTGCTAATCAGTGCCAAAGTGCAAGTGCTCCCGATCGTTAATTGATATATGTATTAGTGACTCCATGATTGGATGATTGGTTTACTTGTCAGTCCCTAGTACAGTGCACTCAGTGTGCCCAGGGCTTGTAAATCCAATGCCGCTGGTGGGCTTGCAGCACTGGTTGTGCCACCCACAGAAGCGGCTTGTAAAATGTGTCTCAGGCCTGCCATCGCAGAGCCTGTGTGCAGCCTAGGGCTGCCGTGGCGACTTGGTGAGTACACCCACTTACCAGTCCCTAAAACCTTCCCTTTACTGCATGTTGGTCACCCCTAAAATAGGCCCTAGGGCAGGGTGCATTGTAAGTATAAGGTAGGACATGCCCTGGTGTGTGTGGCATGTCCTAATAGTGAATTACAGCCATTTTCGTTTTTCACTATTGCAAGGCTACCTGCTCCCCATAGGCCAGAATGGGCAGACTGACTATTACACCTTATAGTCAGAACTGACCCAGGGAACATGGTAGAAAAACGAATTTAGTATGCCTGAACTCAGGGTGATAAAATACATCTTTTAGTGAAGTTGGTTTTAACATTCTGTGTTTGAAAATACCACTTTTAGAAAGTGGGTATTTTCTTGCCTAACTATCCAAGCCTGCCTCTGCTAGGTTGTGTATTCCTTGTCTGGAGATTGAGTGACAGGGGCTGGGGGTGGCTACAGGAGACAGGGTGAGTCAGCACAGCGCTGAATAGAAAGATCTGCATCCAGAGTGGAGGGAGGAGTTGCACCTGGGTCTGAATAGGGCTGTGCCTGCCTTCCACAATGCTGGCTCCACCTCCTGCCGGGCGGCTGAGCACTCTGCCCCACATTCTGAAAGGAAAGAAGGAGTCAGAAAAACAAAGTACTCCAGGACTGACCAGAACTGGTTTTGGACTAGGCAGAGGCCTCTCTGCCTCCAGAGAACAAAGAGAATCAGGGTATAAGAGGGGCACCCAGACCCCAGGAAGATTAGATCACTTTTGGGAACAAGAAGAAACCTTTGCTAAGGAGCGGAACCAAGAAGAAACTGAGGAGAGACTATCCCTAAGCTGAAGTGCTGCTTGGGGGATTGGCCTGCAGTGGTTTGCCTGACTGCCAAAGAAAGGAGAAAGGAACTTTTTCTTTGCTGTGACTTTCATCAACTTGTGAAGGATCTCCAAGGGCTTGGAAGAGAGCTTGCCCCCTGACCGAAGTCCCAGGACCATTGGACTTCACCCCCTTTGTGAATTGCTGCTGGAAACTCTGTTTCAGTGGCTGCAGAGGTAGGGAGCTGTGACCGACTCTCACGACCGACTCGGTGTCCTGTAAGCACCGCATCGAAGCACCGTCTCGCCCTGCAACGCACGGCCCTGGTCTCACCGACTCCGTCAACGAGCCGCTGCCTGCACCGCATCGAGGGACAACGCGTCCTGCAACGCTTCGCTACGCCGAATCGAACTGGTCCGACCGACACGGTTACTGCTGCTGAGTTCGAGTCCTGTGACCGCACCGGAGTTGGGCACCGCTCGCACGCTTTGCGACGCACCGCCCGACTCGCACCGCTGTCCGGACTGATCGACGCCAGCTCCTGAATCCGGCTCCGTCGCCGCACCGCAACCTGCCAGCACCGCATCGAAGCACCGTCTCGCCCTGCAACGCACGGCCCTGGTCTCACCGACTCCGTCTCGACGACGTCAACGAGCCGCTGCCTGCACCGCATCGAGGGACAACGCGTCCTGCAACGCTTCCATTTTTGCATCGCGACCGCGACGAACAGCCATCCGGCTCGCACGCCCGTGCCTGCCGCTTCAACTAAAAGGTACTGTGACCGAGTCTGTCTACGCTGTGTTGGCCCGTCTCGACGCGGTCAGCTGGATTTGTTAGACTCTGTTTGTTCTCGACATCGCCGTAGCCGGAGGAGGCTACCGACTCGCACAGAACCTTGAATTAAGCCTTTTTGATCAGAACTAAGCATTCTTAACAGTATTGTGGATTATTTTTGTCGTTTATGGTCTTGTGATAAATCTATATAAAATATACCTATTTTTATAAATATATAACCTGTGTGGTGCCCATTTGTAGTGTTGTCACTTGATTACTGTATGTGTTCACAAATGCTTTACACACTGCCTCTGAACTAAGCCTGTCTGCTCGTGCCAAGCTACCAAGAGGGTGAGCAGGGGTTATTTCGGGAGTGTACCTACTTTCCCTGACTAGACACAAGGGTCCCTATTTGGACAAAGGTACCTACCTCTGCCAACTAGAGACCCCCAAATCTAACACTCTGCTTATCACCCGTGAGGGTATCCAGATGCTGTGGGGGGGCCTGCTGCTGAGGGGCATTAGTCGGATAACCAGGTTTGTAGGCCTTTCCTGAAATCCTGCAGGGTGGGAGCTGTTCGAGGGTGGAGGGGGAGGTCGTTCCAGGATTTTGCTGGCAGGTGGGAGAAGGCACGGCCGCCACTTCTGCTTGTAGGGATGCGGGGCATGTGGGCTAGGGAGAAGAAGGAGGGGTGTAGTTGTCTGACGAGTTGGTGGAAATTCACTCTGTGATTGAGGTAGGCCGGTCCCTTGCTGTGCAGGGCCTTGTAGGCGTGGGTAAGCAGCTTGAATTGGCACTGTTTGCTGATGGCGAGCCAGTTCAGAAACTTGAGGTGAGGGGTGATGTGGGTCTACTTCGGAAGATCGAGTATGAGCCTGGTTACTGCATTCTGGCTGATCTGGAGTTTGTTTAGTAGTTGTGAGGTGATCCCCACATATAGGGAGTTGCCGTAGTCCAGGTGGCTGATGATGAGGGCCTAGGTGATGGTGCATCTGGTACTGATGGGGAGCCACTTGAAGATCTTCCTGAGCTTGCGTAGGGTAAGGAAGCAGCAAGAGAAGACAGCGTTTATCTGTTTCTTCATGGTGAGCTTGCTTTCGAGCATGATGCCGAGGTTCTGTGCTTGTCCTGTGGGTGTGGGTGAGGAGCCAAGTTCAGTTTGCCAACAGGAGTCATCCCATGGTGAGGTGTTGCTCCTGAAGATGTGTATCTCTGTTTTGTTGGTGTTGAGTTTGGGTCATGCACCTGTGAAAGTTGTATTTGGTGTTAGTGAGGTCCGAAGATAGGGAGAGGATGACCTGAGTATCGTCAGCGTACAAGATCATCTTGTACGCTGACGATACTCAGCTCATCCTCTCCTTATCTGTGCCGTAGGGTCTGACCAGTGTGGCCAGAGGGGCCATGTACGTGTTGAACAGGTTTGGGCTCAGAGAGGACCCTTGGGGAACACCGCAGATGATGTTTTTTGGGCCCGAGGTGTAGGGTGGGATGCAGACACTCTGGGTTCCATCTGGTGGAGTCTGTATAGGAGGGTGTAGTGTGATACAGTGTTGAAGGCTTCAGAGAGATCGAGGAGGATCAGGGCGGCGGTCACTCCTCTGCCTAGAAGAATCATGATGTCATTGGTGGCCGCAATGAGGGAGGTTTCTGTACTATGATTTGCGTAGAATCCAGATTGGGAGGGGTCCAGGAAGTTATTATTTTCTAAATGGTCAGTGATTTGGAGGTTTATTGCTTTCTCCAGAACTTTTGCAGGTAAAGGGAGCAGGGAGATTAGACGGTAGTTTTTGAGTTATTTAGGGTCTGCAGTGGGTTTTTTGAGGAGCAGTTTGACTTCCGCGTGTTTCTGTCCCTCTGGGAAGGAGGCAGAGGTCATGGATGAGTACTGTGGTGAGTTCCTTGCTTATGGTATTGTTCCCCAGGTTGAATATGTGGTGGGGGCAAGGTGATCCCGAGTGGATGGTGTTCATGATGGTGGCAGTGGTCTGCATAGAGAGTGGTTCACAGTCGGTGAGCTTGAGGTCTGCAACAGAAGGTGCGGGTCGAAGTGTTCATAGATGGTGGTGATTTTGCTGTAGAAGAACTCTGTGAGGGTATCACAGAGGTCCTGGGACAGGGTGATGGTGTTCTCGGAAGCTGTGGTTTTAGAGAATTCTTTGATGGTGCAGAATAATTCCTTCCTGTGGTTTGAGCTGGCTTTGAGGTGGGCGGTCAGGGCACTTTACTTGGCATTTTTAAGGAGTTGGTGGTATCCGTTGAGGGCTAGTTTGAAGTTAGCTCGGTTGGTGGGTGCTTTGCTGGTGCGCCAGATCCTTTCAAGACGTTAGCAGAGGTGCTCAACACTTTCCCCAGGTGGTGCAAATGGTCCTTCCAACTGGTGCTGAAGACCGCAGTGTCGGCTAGGGAGGTAGCACTGAAGTTCTCCAACCCAGCCAGGACCTGGTTGACCAACCTCAGGAAGGTGGCAGGGGCATTCTTCAACCCTAAAGGCATGACACAGAACTGGAAGTGCCCTTCCGGTGGTCAAGGCATTCTGTCAGTACCCAGACGTTAAGTCATACATGCTGAGGAACTTGGCAGCTCCATGCCGATCACTGAACTCATCAGCTTTCGGGATGGGGTGCGTGTCAGTCTTAATGACCGCATTGAGCCCATGGTAGTCTACACAGAACCAGAGTTCAGGTGTGACAATGGGTGGAGCAGCCTTCGGGACCAAAACCACAGGACTGGACAAAGGGTTGTTAAAGGAAGCAATAACCCCTAACTCCAGCATCTTAGAGTCTTCTTCTTTGATAGTGTTCCTCACTCGTTCAGACAACCCGTCCATTTTGTGCTTAACAGGAAGGCTATCCCCAGTGTCTATGTCATGAATGCACCAATGAGTGACTCCTGGGGTGAGTGAAAACAGTGGATCAAACTGTCCCAACAACTGCCAATAGTCTCTCTGCTGTTCGGGGGTCAGTGTCGGGAAGGGGATCACACTCTCCACTGACCCATCCTGCTCTTTGGAAGACAGGAGGTTGGGGAGAGGTTCACTCTCCTCTTCCACCTCATCATCCGTATCCAAGAGAATGGTCAACTCAGACCTCTCAAAATGTAGCTTGAGGCATGTTAGAACTGGGGGTCTCTAGTTGGCAGAGGTAGGTACCTTTGTCCAAATAGGGACCCTTGCTTCTAGTCAGGGTAAGGGGGTACACTCCTGAAATAACCCCTGCTCACCCTCTTGGTAGCTTGCCACAAGCAGACAGGCTTAGTTCAGAGGCAGTGTGTAAAGCATTTGTGAACACATACAGTAATCCAGTGACAACACTACAAATGGACACCACACAGGTTGTATTATAAAAATAAGTATCTTTTATATAGATTTACCACAAGACCATAAACGACAAAAATAATCCACAATACTGTACTTTAAAGATGGTAGAATTAGCTTGAGTCTCTTTAAACGAAAATGCGACACTTTGAGTTCAATGTACCTTAAGATGCGTAACGCAGGGCAATGAAAAGTGTTGCAGGGAAGGTGATGCGGTAGTCCCTTACACGCAAGGACGGGGATGCGTTGAAGTTCTGGTGCAAAAGAAACAAAGTGGCGTCTTCTTGAGGTTGCGACAACGAAGAGGTGATGCGTGCACGCCCGACGGCCGTGCGGCGATTTCGATGAGTCTTTGGAGCTGCGACAGGCCCTGCGACACGCTTCCCTGGCGATGCGACGGCGTCTGATGTGAGGTCGACGATCTTCTCCTGGGATGCGGGGCGCGCCTCGTGTTGCGATGCGTCAGCGTCTGATGCGAGGTCGATGCTCTGCCCCGGGGATGCGACGGCGTCTGATGCGACGGCGACACTCTTCTCCGGTGCTGCGAGGCGCTTCGAAGGATGCGGCGTGCTTCTTCGGGGATGCGCCGGCGTCTGATGCGACGTCAACACTCTTCTCCGGCGATGCGAGACTCAGCGGCTGCGGCGACATGCTTCTTCGTGTTGAGTCGCGCTTCCAGCTCCCAGAGACACGCAAGTGTGTCAGAAGGTCCAAATTCCCAGCAAGGGAATACAGGGGGAGCTGGTGGGTGAAGTCTGTTGTCCCTGAGACTTCAGCAGGAGGCAAGCTCTAAAATCAAGCCCTTGGAGATCCTTCACAAGTTGATGAAAGTACACACAAAGTTCCCTTCTCCTTTCTTTGGCAGTCAGGCAACCACTGCAGGCAGATCCCCCTCAGTTTAGGGATAGTCTTCTCCTCAGTTTCTTCTTGGTTCCGCTCCTCAGCAAAGGTTTCTTCTTGTTTCCCAAAAGTGATCTAATTTCCTAGGGGTCTGGGTCCCCTTTTTATACACCTTTTCTCTTTGTTCTCTGGAGGCAGAGAGGCCTTTGCTGTCCCAGGCCTGAACGTATCCTCAGGATCGAACCGATGCTCTTAGGGGTCCACCTCTCAACAGCCCCAAGTCTGGATAATAATAATACACAGACTAAAGGGTGGTTAAGCGGGGGAAGGGAAGGATGGGGACAGCAGGGAGGGAGACCTGTAAAGAAAATTAAAGATTGCCGGCTAACAGGGGTGTTGAGCTTGTAACCTCTAATCCATACAGTATGCTGAGATTGCGAGGTAAACACTGACGCTCAATATGACCCTTTGTCAATGACACCCCTGTGGAGGACAAAAGAAAACAGCAAAAGCCAAAATATGTGAGTAGCTGTAATCGTCACTTTAGGATAGAACAATAAATACAGCGTGATGAACACTGAGTTGCATTCAATACAAGTGCACCAAGGATTTCCAATAGATGCAGGTACCCCTCTGGATATGAAGAGTTACGTCACTCTCACGAGAGGAAGCACCTCACTTAGATAACTGGTGGTAGGGCAACCCCTAATTCGTAATGTATCAGAAAGTAATTCCCTCACATGAACTCTGGGCCTGATTCACAGAACTAACTTACGTCAAAATCCTAAACTTACAACAATTTTGGTATTCACAGAATGAACTTACACATTTGGGTATTCACAGATTGAACTTACACATATGGGTATTCACAGAATGAACTTACACATATGGGTATTCACAGAATGAACTTACACATATGGGTATTCACAGAATGAACTTACACATATGGGTATTCACAGAATGAACTTACTCATCCTAACTTTATGTCCGCACTCGGGCCGGAATTTCCAGCCCAGTGGCGGAGATTCCGGCACAATGGCGGAATCTCCGCCTCCGGCCCGGAAAGTCCGCTTCCGTGCCGGAATATCCGCATATCGGCCGTTTGAGCATTACCTCAATGCCATACACCTGTCCAACTGCCTACCATCCCCCATGATGAACCATCTGACACACTGCAGCCAATCCCAGCCCTGCTGCACATATGAAAGCAGAGCAGACACACAGAAACACTTTCAACATGTCGCTGAATGTATTTGTTGCTCTGCCCCTTGCCATGCAGCAAGAAGACTTGAGGAGGAGGAGGAGGAGACAGAGGATCTTCAGACAGAGGATCAACATATTTGGGATGTCCACTCAAGAAGTAAGGGCCAGATACCGCTTCCCTCCAGAAGTCATCTTGGAGATGGTATGTGATTGGGAGGAGGAACTTGACTCGCCTACATGCTGCTCCCATGCCATCCCAGCCTATCTGAAGGTCCTTTCTGCCCTCCATTTTTTCGCTACGGGGTCATTCCAAAGGGTCACCAGTGATGTTGTGGGCATCTCCCAGGCTAGCCAGTCCCGGTGCCTGCATCAGGTACTGCGCTGCATCAATTCTAGAGCCCACCTTCACATACGAATGCCCCATACACTGGCCAGCAGACAAAGGGCAGCTAGGGAATTTTTGGGCATCTCCGGCTTCCCACGTGTGCTGGGTGCAATTGACTGTACCCATGTGGCCCTTCAGCCACCCCGCCACATTGCACACATATACTGCAACAGACACCGATGGTATTCCATCAATGTGCAGGCTGTCTGTGATGCCAGTGGGAGATTATCAGATGTGCATGCAGCGTTTCCAGGCAGTACCCATGACAGCTTCGTATTCCGTATGTCACCTCTTGCCCGGCGGTTGGCTGCAGGAGAATATGGCAACATGTGGTTACTGGGTAAGTACCAAGTACTAAAAAGAGTGATGTGTGCTTATGAAAGGGCTCAGTTACAATACCCTTGCGCTGCCAGTACGTCACTGTATCACATATGAAAAGTGACGCACTGGTGGCACAAGGGGCCTGTCAAGAAGCCCAGTAATGAATGAATGCCACCTTATATCAACAAACATTCTACAATAAGAATCACCAAGCCACATACACGGTCACAACAGACACTGCATGTACTAAGTAAAGATCATGTTCTGTTCAAATTTCATTTGGAAATGTAACCTATTGCCCTATCTTCCCTCCTTAGGCGATGCTGGCTATGCACTCTCCCCTCAACTCCTCACACCGTACAGACATCCAACCACTGTACCTCAGCGTAGGTACAATCGGGCACACATACAAACTCGAACCATCATAGAGCGCACTTTTGGTCTGTTGAAGTCGCGTTTCAGATGTCTCAGCCGTACAGCGGGTGTGCTGACGTACTCCCCTGAAGTTGTGTGCAAGATCATTATGGCCTGTTGTGTGTTGCACAATATTGCTGTAACACATGGCTTACAGATACCTCTTGAACCTCGGCTAGCTCTGAATCCGGGCAACCGGGCCATTGCACATAACCGAGGTCAGGGTATGCAAGTCCGTGATCAGCTGGTTGCCACGTTTTTCACGTGAGCAACCGATGTGTCATGGACAAAATGTGGTTTGCTGTCTGTTGTCAATGATGAAAAATGGATATTTACCACTCTGTCCAAAAATCCATCCTGAGACAACTTTGCAAACCACACTAACTGTATGTCAGCCACAACTGTTGACATGAGTCAAAAGATTGACCGTGCTTCAGGTCATGTGCCAATGTCAGCAATCAGTGTAGTGGATTTCCCAAGGAGTCTATTGACTCTGAGGATGAGATGTACATGTTCTGAGAGACCCTCCTGTACCTTTTGACAATGGGAGTCTGTATGTAAAAAGTGCATGACTATAGGATTTTTGATAGTTGGCCCCCAAATGATTAGCATACACCAATTATGTTGGTCCCACAACGTGAGTGATGATGTTGTGGCTGAATATGCCACTATGTGTCTGGGTAGTACAGCACTGCTACCCCTAATACACTGTAACACAACAGACAACTCTTGTGTTGATCACTAAATATGGACTACATGTACCATAATGCAAAGCATTTGAGAAGTAAACTGGGGTGTGATGTTGTGCCAGCCCCCTTCCCCCCCTTGTCCCAGCCCAAATCTCATTACATGGTCTGTTCTCCCTTTTGTTTCATGTGTAAGAATTAATCTTACACAGTAAACAAATTTTTATCTGCGACAGAATAATAGGAGGGCAGTGGATTTGTTCTGTGGTTGTGGATGACTCAGAATGAACACAAAATGGCTGACAACTACTTCCTGTGATGTATTTCCTGTCTCCCACTTCCTGTATGTGATTTCCTAAATGAAAATTTGGGTTCTGGGTAGTTTTCGGAGTTTACGGCCCGAAAACGTAATTTCCGCATGCGCAGAGTACGCTGCGCATGCGCAGCGTAATCTGCGATAGCGTAGCGTATTTTGCGCATGCGCAGAGTACTCTGTGATAGCGTTGCGTACTTTGCGCATGCGCAGAGTACTCTGCGCATGCGGAAAGTACGTTTTCGGGCCGTAAACTCCGAAAATTCACCGGAAGCCTAATTTTCATATAGGAAATCACATACAGGAAGTGGGGGACAGGAAATACATCACAGGAAGTTGATGACAGACATTTAGTGTTCATTCTGAGTCATCCTCTCTCACCGATAAGATCCTGTGACATCCTGCTGCTCTCATCAACCTCATTTCCCCCAAAATGGCTGAGGGTTATGAAGAGAAAGCACCCCCTTTCAGTGAAGGGGAATTGGACATGCTAGCTGAGGGGGTGATAGAGAAATATCCTCAGCTATATGGGGGGCCAGAGGAACAGCTGAGCAATGCAGCGCGGACCAGATTGTGGGCCAGAATTGGTGAGCGCTGCAGTACAGTGGGTGTGCACACCAGGAACGCGAGGGCATGCCGCAAGCGCTGGGAGGACCTGAAACGCTGGGCCCGGATCAAGGCTGAAGAGCTACTGGGCCAGTCTTCCCAGCACCATGTGCATCGTCCTCGCCTCTCGCCACTGTACAGGAGGGTCCTGCGTGCAGCTCTTCCGACCCTCCATGCTCAGCTGGAGGAGCAAGAGCAGCAGAGACATGGTAAGTGCATTATAGGCTAAATGTGTCTGGAAGTATGATGCAAGTGCAGACAGAGCTGTACCATTCTGAGTCCCATGCCTCCAGTCTCCTAATCTGTGTGTATGCAGCACTCATCATGCAGCAAAAAGCTCGATGTAGCCCATTTTCTGGACTTGGCTGAGTGCATCCTGGGACTTGTGGTGTCATCATGACAATTGGGGATTTGAGACACACATTTGCATTACTGATGAAAGTTCCACTGCCAGCACCACTAACTGTGAACCAAGGGAATCATGACTGATGTGTGCATTGGATGATGTATGGTACAGACACTGTCCAGTGTGTGTTTGTGAGGCCAATGGGAATTGTATGCTGTGACTTACATTGCTTTTGCTGAGTTTGGGTTCTGATAGAGACAGATCATCATGTGCCATTGAGTCAAGACAGACTTTGAGAGCCTTGCCACACTCATAAGTGTTGCAAATCTAGACAAGTGTGTCCACAGACACACGTCATACCCCCAGGAGCTTGAATGCCATTTCCCATGTACAGGTCGCTGTAACAACGAGCCACTACTGTTCATCAGTGCACAGCACTACCTGCTCAACCTCCAAAGGCAATATGTGGCACTGGATTGTCAGCTTGTGAGAGAGGATATCAAAAGCTCAGACTCACAACTTAACAAACATATTTGCCCAGACCCTATATGGATGTGTTACCCCCAATCGGCCTTAGTGTTGTCCCATCCAATACTACACAGCAGATAACATATGTCCAGACGTGAACGTGCAGACACTCCATATCACAGGCTTTTTCCAATTTCATCTGGACTCTCTCTGAGCTCCTTTAGTGGACAGTGTTGTAGAACCTGCACATGTCGCAGTGACAGGACACACAGGTCACAACAATGCCATAACTGAGGGTTGGCAGCACAGACGTGCTAACCACCAATGATCTTGTGAGGTGTCCATGTCAGACTCAAATCAGGAGATGACAGTGAACATGCACGTAATTTAAGTTTGTAAACACACACAACTCGATAGTGTGATCAGAGGAGAACAAAGTCTGACCTTGGCTCATCTTGATATGTGTTTGAAGTTTAAGTTGAGTTTATTGTACAGTTAATTAACACCTTTACAATCATGCATTACATTATTTGGCATTTTCTATGACTTAAAACAGATCAGTATTAAAACAACATAAAATGTCAATAATATGTGGCCCACAAGTGATGTAAAACAGCTGAAAAAGAAAATTATAAAGTGAAGTGCAGAGTGCAAGGCAGCAGTTGTTGCCTCGGCTTGATTCTTGTTAAAGTCAATAGTGTTCTACTTGTCTAACGGCAAAAAAGGAATACTGGTTACTTGCTTGCTGAGGTTTTACTGTGTAGTAAAGCGATGTACGCGTAGGGCCATGGGGTGCTTGGGGGAGCTGAGAGCTGGGCGGCTATGGCTGTGAACTTGCTATGGAGAGAGACAAGGGAGCAGTGCATGCTTTAAAAGGCAGCGTAGGTTGCCTGGCTACGTTGGTCTAGTGCCAGGCAGCGAGTTAGAGTGGAGGGGCGGAGATGGATAAGTTGCTTCGTGCAGATAGAAAGTGGAAAGTGCTAGGCATCTGCAATGTGTTGTTGAGGGACGTCAGTTTTCAGCCTAACTAGCAGCAGAGTAAAGTGCTGAGTGCTGGATGAGTGCTGAGAATACTGTTTTCCAGATATCTCACAGTAGGGTAGGAAACAGTGCGTTAATTGGAGATTGTTGGATAATAAATGCTATGATATATACAAGGACTTACAGTAGGATAATGGGACTTTGGGTGTTGGAGGAGGGTGATTTGAGCATCATAAAAGGGAGTTGAAGAGGGCTTTCTGCCTGGTGCAAAACCCTGAAAGTGCATGGTGTGCCAGTCTTTGACATTAATCAAGGTACCCATTTGCTGCGCCTGCTCAGTTCTTTAAGATGCGTGATGTACCAATCTTGACATGCTAAAATTCCCGTATAGGGCAGCAGCACAGGCAGTGACTAATAAGAATTCCTTCAAAGAACCATAGTCCGTTCAGCTGTAGTGCAGTCTGCTAACTGGATGGCCTGCCTTTTATGGTAGTTACTGCATCGGATAGGTATTTTACCAGCCGGCAGGTTAGTTGAACATCCTCGCCAGAAAAGGATGCTAACACTGCTTGTCTGCAAGTTCTAATGGATGTCGTATTGAAGAGGGGTCTTAGCAAGATCCGTCATTCCCCTTTTAGGGCCTTGCAAATAGTCAGCAGGTGCACTATATCCTCCTTCCCCTCCCCGCAGAGTCTGCAGATTGCTGGCATCTGTGGGCGTAGCCAGAGCGGCATTTGATATGCAGATGGTAGTATGACTAGGCGGAATCTCAGGAATTTCTCTTTTGTTGCACTGGAAAAGCTGGTAAGAAGATAGGCTTGCGGTGCTGCCTTGCTGTAAGTCTGCAAGGTGACCCAGCCATGAGCGCGCTCTGTCAGGGCAGCTTTGTCCTGTATGAGTGATTCTTTTGTGATCACATCATTTACTATTTCTTTTAAGCTGAGGATGGTCGCTGGTAGCTACCAAAGTTCCTGCAGTCCCAGTTGATTAAGTGAGTTGTCCAAGTAGCGTTGGGCTGGACATGCCACCTTACTGTTCAGTTCTTCCCACAGATGCATGTTTAGTGTGTCAGGTGGACCCCTTTTGAATTTGATCCAACTTTTGATGAACGGCCCTTTGCTGGCAAGCTCTTGCCTTTGTATCCCGAGCTCCAGACTTCATTGTGTGGGGGATGTGTATCCTGGTAGGCCAAAATATCATTTGAATTGCTCTTGTTATTGTACGATCCAGATGTTCAGTTTCTCTCCCTCGCATAGCTTCGCTTACATAACTGATTGATGGTATAAGTTTTGCCTGATTCACTTTGCTTAAGGGGAGAAGATTTGGACCAGAGATATTAATCTTGAGGTTTCTTAGTGCCACAGCGGTCGTTACGCTTGATATGTGTCTTAACCTGATGTGTACACCAACTACATAATGATTTGTCTCACATTTCAGTGGACTCAGCTGGCCAAGAGGACCGGGTTCGGAGCAGGACATCTGTGGTGCGCCGGCGGCTACGACCTCTTTCCAGTACTGAGGAAGAGGACGATGAGGTGGGACCCTCAACATCAGCAGGCATGGGGATTGCGCCCACCCGGACTGACCATGAGGACAACTCTGGTGCCACAGACCGGGTGGAGGCTGAGGACAGTGAAGGGGGTGATGAACTGGACACCTCTGGCCAGGCTGGGGTGGAGAGCCACTCACCCACGGACCATGCAGAACATATTTATTCCGAGGTGTCCACAGGGCAGGCCACTATGCAACCTGGTCCTGCCTTCAGCCCCTCCCTAACTCCTGAGGCCCCCATTCGATGGGGGCCTCCAGCTGCATCCTCTGCAATCTGTCCCCCTCATCATAGCTGCCAGGTCGACACCCACATTGACTCCGAACCTGAGGCACAACACCCCCCACCTGCGACCCAAAACCCTCCCTCTGTTGTTCCATCTGCGGCTGTACCAGAGGACTTGATATGAGCATGTGAGGGTCAGCCAGACATGTCCTCTCGCATCTTGCTGCAACTGTGTCTAGAGGTGCGCATGATGCGAGAGGAAATTTTATGCGCTCTGGCCACCCTCACTGCCGGTTTCACTTCCCTGAGTGCAGTCATGTCTTCTGTTGCGTCCCAACTCCCTCCCACACCACCGTCAATGTCTCCCCTGTCCGTTGCCCCACACTCTTTCCCCCCCTACTCCTCATGTATCCCGACCCCGAGTGGTGCCTGTCCATGCACCGGCCAGCCAGGAGCAGGCATGTGATTCACAGGAAATGGACATTGTGGTCCTAGAGGATGACCAGAAGGACAATTGAACAGTTTGACAGACACTCTGTTTTTGGACAATGATTTACTTTTCCCCTTGTAAATAGACTGGTTTCCCTGACGCTCCCTGACGTGTTATATTTATGTTGCCCCACCCCAATCCAAGTTCCCTTCTCCTTCTGCAGTAAGGACATCATTTGTTTTCCTTTCTCCCTTCCAGACGGACTGTTGTTTTATTTCTATCCTTACATATTTGTTCTTTAAACACTTATTTTTATTCATACATTGTCTATCTTGTTTTGCTTCATTGTGAATGTCTTGTACAAAAAATGCCAAGGTATTTGGGTACTCATCTGCTCTGCACATGAGGGCTTGCTGCAATGATGGGGTTAAACTTGCAGATGTGTCACACACACACACATACATCCTCTCATCTCTACGCCAACTCACTTGGTGAACATTAGTCTATCAGGACATGATACACAACAGAGATTTTACTTGGGATCTGATATTTTTTTATTTAAACATATTCACACTGGACAACAAGTTCCTGGGATGTGGTCACTGGGGATTGTGCTTTTGACTTCGCAATTTCCGGGGTGATGATCGCTGTGAGGGATTAAGTCTGGGTTGGTCTCCGGCATGTGCCTGTACAGGGTGAAGTCCATGTGCAGGGGCGGATTGTGTCTGTACACTTGGGGGCCGATTCCGATCTCGGCTGGTAGGGCACCGAATCGGATTCGGCTTAACCGGATCCGATTCGGAGCCCTCTTTCCCGACCGATTCGTACGTGCGTCCGGCCGAGCGAGTACGATGCGAGCACACGCGAAATCGCCGACCGACTTTTTCGCGGGTCCGAAGCGCTCCGACCGAATCGCACGGACACGACGCGCACCGCGTGATGGAGATGTTCCCCGGCCGGGCAAGTACGATGCGCGCCGCGAGCAGTCCGACCGACTTGCGCCGTCCGGCTCGAAAGAGCAGTCGGAGCCGCACTTTGGGGGTCCGTGTCAGACCCCACTGTACGCGTAGCCGCGCGAGTCGCACACAGGGGGGACCCATGGGTCCCCCTACCTGTGCATGTACGCCGCGAGTCGCTTCGAGGCGTACCCGCTGTAGGGGGCACCCTTGTACGCCTCGCACCCATTGGGTCAATGGGAGCCCGCGTACGCGTTGTACGCGTTGTACGTCCGGCTCCCATTGACTCAATGGGAGTCCGACCGACTCGAGTCCGATTGCATGCTTGCACATCGTACTTGCTCGGTCGGACTGCCAGAGTCCGATTCGGTCGGAAATCTCTCCGGGTCCGGCTCGGTCGGAGAGATTTCCGGCCTGAATCGGAATCGGCCCCTTGGTGTATGTGCATGGACAGGGTGTTGTTGTGCAGGTGGTGGTAGTGCCTGTTCAGGGGGTGGTGGTGGATGTGCATGTGGGGGGCTGGATGGGGGCGGTGGTGGATGTGTACCCATGCTGTGGTCCTGTGCAGTTTGTGGTACAGGTGTGTGGGTGTGATGTGCTGCAGGCATATGTGATGGCTCCCTCCCTGCGTTGCCCGTGAAGGTAGACTTTGGAACACTGTCATCATGCCGTCCATCATCTTCATGGCCAAGGAATGGTGTCTTAAACTCTCTTCCCTTTGGAAAGATATCATGTCTCTGATATTCTTGGACATGTCTTGCAAGGTTCTATCCAACCTATCCAAAACATGGGTCTGTCGGTCCACCACCTGAGGGAATTGGCGCAGGGCCTCAGACATGTCTGACAGGGTGGCCCCTATGGCACGTATGTCCTGCCTCACATCTGCCTGCTGTTAGAAGAAGTCCTGCTGCCACTGGCCACCACGGACATGTGCAGGCCCTCCATGCAGGGCCCGGCCATGGATGAGTCCACCAGGTCCAAGAGCAGGGGGGGTGTTGGCATGTGGAAGCCTGTGGACAGGTGAATGGTGCCCAGGGGATGCCTGCACCAGAGCAGGGTTGGTACTTCCCTCAGATGGTGAAGATAATGCCTGGGATACACTGTCTGGGGAGGAGTGTGTAGGGGAACCACCATGTCTGTCCCGGATGTGAGGGCTGTGAGGGAGTGAGGTCTGTGTTGGGGTGGGGCTGAACTGTGGCTGGTTATCTCTATGCTGTGGACAGGCAACCTTTTTCATTGGACGAGGCTGACACACTTTGCTGGGGGGAGGGTGTGAGGCCTTGCTAAATGTGGGCGATCGGTGCAAATTACTGTCCATGGCATCAGATTCTCCATCCCCTGAGTGGATGCGCAGACACTCACTATCGTCCGATACTTCATCCTCCTCAGGTAGTTCCTCCTCCTCCTCTTGCACATGACTTGCAGCTGACATCACTGCCTGGAGGAGCAGTGGATTCTCACCTCTAATTGCCCGTCGCCCAACACTGGTGGAAGGTCCTTCCTCCTCATCGTCATCATCACCTGGAACACAGAGGTAGCAACAGGATAAGTAATTGACCGAGTATGAGATATCGTGAAACACAAGGGTTGGTTCTACTGTACTTTGCATCGACAGATGATGCACATGTGACCTGGTTTTGGTACCCCTACAAGTGACAGCTCACACAATGGCACTGAGGTGTGAAACGTAGATGTACACTCAAAAAGCACGCTTACCAGCTCCATCCACAACTTTGTGTCCTTTTCTGCTCCCCCCTGTTGTAGGTTTTGTTGACAAAGTGGTCCCCGATCCAGCAGCTGTAGTGGGAAGTGACACCAATGTCAATCATCTGCATTACCAATTTACAAAGAGGCACATGTGACACTTATGATATGGTTGGAACTTTGTTAACAACAACTGCAGGTTATCTGCAGAAGGGGATTTTCATCTTTGTCATGGTTTACATAGGGTAACACTTCACACCACATTTACCTGATGTACATGTGCGAGCGGGTTTCACTGCTGCAGCCAGGATGTCATGCATTCCCCGGGATGATGTTGTACGCTGCACTGGCGTCATTCTCTCCAAAGCTGTGTTGAGACATACATATCCATATTTCAGTACACCAGATAATAGCTATGAGCTAACATGTATATGTCATTGTCAATGACCACTGATAGGATATTCCTGGACAATGTGCAGCATGTTTACCTCATGGACTTTACATGTGTGCCCCTGCTGACATGCAGCAGTTGCCAGCTGTTACATGCACACAGCACTGACATCAATGAGATGACACATCAACAGACAAACGTATATGAGAAGGTTACTGATATAGGAAGGGAGGGGAAAAATTATCTGGACGCCAGCATATTGCAATGCTTACACCTTCACCGTTAAGACTAATATGTCTCATGAGTATGATGTTGTGTGTTGACAAGTTGAAAGGAGTGTACATCCACAGGCTGAGCAGTTTCACATTTGCACATCAGTTCAAACATTGCATAGCAGAGTTCATATGTGAGATGTGCAATAATCACGTACATTTTGTGTGTCATTTGTGCTTCCCTACCAATGGATTCACAAAGCTCATTTTGGCTTGAGAGATCACACATTTGTTATGTCCAGCATTTGAATGTCATCTGTTCCCATTATCCATTTCCTACATCATGGTTGAACTAAGCTGACAACGGATGATGTTTTGTACAGCAGACATCCTTACCTCACATACCATACACTCAATTATATAGGTGGACACAGTAGAAGAGGAGGCAAGCAGAGTGCAACAATTGATTAGGATAACACATTGTGCTTAAGTTGTGAATCTTTCATGGTTGACGCCTACACTGGATTTGGTTTTGGCCTTTCAGCCACGAGATCTTGGACTGTGACTTCCTGATGATTCACCTTGGCAGCCCATACATCCATCACAAATGTACAGAACTGGCATCATTGCAAGCATCATCCACACCAATTTCAAAATGTTTTTGTCCTTTGGAATTCTGCTACGGAGTTATCATATCATTGATTTACAATCCAGTTGTGTCTAGTACACTTCATGTGACACTATATACTATTTTTATGTCCATTCTACACTCAATTGTCATATGTTTTGTGACATCCTTTCACTAGCCACCATGGTGTGACCTGGTATATGTTTCAATGCCATATGGAGGCATATTGTGATGCAGGAAAACAGTTATGTGATACACATACAACATACAGCAGATATTAGAGGCACATTCATGGGCATGGGCATTCAGGTTCATTGTTCCTTAGTTTCCTTACCATGGCCCCGCACCTGCCTAGTGTGTGGTCCCCGACCAGATGTCACAGGCAACCTTGTAGCAGAAGTCAACGTGTGTCTTGGACTCTGGGAGGACATCATTGGACCTACAATGCTAAGTGTGTTTGCAACTTTACATACCGGCTGCCACATGTGAAGCACTCAATTTGAGGCACAAAGGATGAGCACAAGCAGTGTGGGCACTACCGTTGCAGACGTGTCTACCACAAATTATAATGAGTGATCCCATATTCAACTTATTATGGCCCCACTGCCTAGTAGCAACGTCTATCAAATTGACACAACAACAGTTCCTGGCGTGAGGTCCACAATCATGTTTTTTTAATGGACCAGAAGACATACCCTACAATTATGACATCTATGACCAGCTGGTTGGACTTGACAGATTCATGTATGGAAAAGGAACTTTGTAAGTTGGACAGAGGACGCATACTCTATTACTGATTTATGAATCTCACTTCTTGTTCATCATTGTCATATTTGTTCTCATTGGATTTTTTAAATTTAGTCTACTGATATTTTTGCAATTTAGAGGTGGATACATTCAGAGTCGGTCTGGCACTCAATTCCACAATCGAGTTCCCAGTCCTGGAGCAGTTGGTGGAATACATGTAATGTTCATAACACACAATGACATAAAGAGCCTAGATATGTTATAATTTTTATTTTGCTATTCCCAGATCTATTTTGCTGAAGGTAAATGTCCTTTGAGGATTCCTATAGTTGTAAGGCTAGTTTTACCTCTCCAGTTGCCTTTGAGATGCAGACCACCATGGTCACTCCTAGGAGACTCATCCCTCCTGGCTGGCCCCTGACCCACTGGTTCTTCCACTGGGGACTCTCTCCCCCTCTCACCCCTCAATCTGGACTTCTGCACCCTCCACTTAGGAGTGGCACTGCCAGACACCAGAACTGATGGAGGCCTGCTTACAGACACTCCACGTTCTCCTGACACTAGGAGATCTCCCTCAAATGGACTACTAGTACAGCTTAGGCTCCCTACCTGGTGTTCCCTTAAGGAACCATCCAGGCCCTGAGACTGAGGTTGGGCACTATCGGGACGCATCCCAGTCTCACTCCTCTCCTCGAAGACAGGACGTGAGGCCCTACAACCCTCCCACTACAACGGGACCTAGCTGGGCTACTCTGAACCTCTTCCACCACTCTGGGCTGGAAGATACCTGAGCCACTCCTCTTAGGGTCACTACCCAATGCCTCTTCAGAACCTCTAGTAACCACCCAGAGGTCTGCCTCCTGTGCAAGCTCCCTGGGATCAGAGAACTCACACTCCAACAGGTGTTGGCTCAACCCCAGAAAACAATTACTGAACATGTGCTCTCTGACAACCAGATTGAACAGCCCTTCAAAATCATTTGCCGTGCTACCCATCACCCAATCCTCCAGTGCATCACAACACACATCCACAAACTCCCCCAAGACTGGTGAGACAGTTTTCTACTGTCCCTGAACCTCAACCTGTACCCCTCTTCCTGGGAACTAGGCACCATACTCTGGGATCTGGGAGTGGGACTTCCTGCACTGGACTCCATATTGCTGCCACCACTGGACCCCACCCTCACTGGTGAATCCAGACAACTAAAACTGTACTCAGGGGATAATCTACCCTCCAGAGCTAGTTTCTCCCTGACGAAGGCCCTCTCTGCCTCCGCCATCCTCTCCTGCGCTAAGACCCTCTCAGTCTCTAGCTTTTTCTCTTCAAGGCCCAACGCCTTGAGACTCAACTCCTGGGCCAACAAGGCCTTTTCCTCCTCTAAGGCTAACTTCCTATTCTCCAACTCCAATTTCTGAGCCTCCATGTTCTCATGGCTCTCCTTCTGGAGCTTCTCTAAAGCCAGCTGATGCTCCCCTTCTTCCCTCCTATCCACCCACTCCTCTGGGGACAGAGAAAGGGATGTGGCACTCCCCTGGCACCGGACCCAGCAAGGGACTCCCTATCTATGGGGTCCTCACTCTCTACTGGCGTCCCTGCCCTGTCATTTTCTTCCTCCTCTTCAGACTCTTCAGGCCCTATCTCAAAACCACCACTTTGGTATGCAGAGGGATAATCAGACAGGTCCCCGCCACACGCTAAGGGTTCTCCCCTAAGGAGTGCTTCATAAAGGAAAAGCTTTCTGAGGATGTTACCCACTATTGGTATCCCCTCTCTCTGCAGAATTCCTCTAACTCCTCCCGGGTGTACTCCCAAAGGTCATCCTCATTATAGATTACTCCCATCTTGGCAGAATACACAACCACAGTGCAACACAAGAGACCTAGGCGTCTGAGCTGAAGCAGGAATACACAATTCAAAAATGACACTTTTAAGAAGAAATAAAATTCAGGAAAAATAATACCTAAACATGTGATTTCTCTAAATGCAGAGTTTGTAGTGCAACCAGTTGTCGCTGTGGTACTGCGTAAACGCAAGTCCTATCCTCACCGCTCACAACTAATGTTAGAAATGGGATTTCTGGTTGGCTAGAGCTTGCGCCTAAGCCAGGCAGAAACCACCACTCTAGTCAGGGCAAGGGAGTTACACACTGAAGATAACCCCTGCTGACCCCCTTGGTAGCTTGGCACGAGCTGCCAGGCTTATCCCAGAGGCAATGTGTAAATCGTTTGCGCAACACACACATACAGCAGCAACACACTAGGCACACCACAAAAGAAACTCCACACAAGGTTATATGAAAATAGCCTTTGTATTATCCAAAACACATTAGAATCATAATCACACATATACACTGTGCCAACTGGCACTAGGCAATATTTACAGGGGATTATATACAGGACAGGGCCAATCGGGCCACTGTCAGAACCTTTAAGCACTAGTAGCACACATAAAACACAACCAGTGACTACTGGTAAAATACTGTACTTGGCAATATCTCTAGCAACATAAACGCATTATGTCTGCATCACATTAGGCATCAAACTCATAAGCATAATCACATTACGCAACCTCTGTAGGCATAAACACACTATGCAATAGGCATCATAAGCATAAACATATTATGCAATAACTCACAATTAGGAGGGCACCTTAGTGACACTCCCCAGGTGCATACATCTCCTTAGGGCCTTGCGCCCTATCACCACCATAAAGCTGAACCCAGGCCAACTGCCCTTTCTAGGGGGCCCAATGCCCTTTGTCCATAATGTCAGGGCTTGTACTGGGGCCTTCCACTGGCCCTTTTGCTGCCAATGCAGCCAAAACCACGGTGGGCAATGCACTGGGGCAGGGGGTATGTATCTCACTCCCTCCTTGTTCCTCCAGAAAGGCTAGTTTTTCCTCTCCAGTTGCCTTTGAGATGCAGACACTATGTTTCGCCCTCTGTTCTCTGCTGCCTATGTATGCATTTTGACCATCTCCTGCCACGTTTGACTTACCAGTTAGTGAGGGTGGTCTGCGTTGCTCTGGATGATGTCTCCTCCCAGAAGATGCTGGGACCTCTGCTACTGTGGCTGTCTGTACTCTGGCTGAATGTGTAAATGGGTGAGAAGAGATACACACCAACACATGGAAAATGTACATGTTGCACTTGTCAGACATTTACTCGTATCTTCTGCATGCTAACAGTATTGTGAAGTACTGCCACGGCCGGTGCAGGTAGGAGCGGTGGGGTGTTGGTGATGTAATGGCATGGCATGGTGGGAATTAAACAATGGATTCTGGGAATTACATTTTTAAATAAGGATTCTCTCACCTTCTGTTTTGTGATTTTGGAAGGGCCAGGGTGAGTTGTTTTTATGTTTATTTGGACTTATTTTCTCCATTCCATTGTGTGTTGATTTGCCTCTGCACTGCACCCACACCCCCTTACGTTCTTGACTGACCCAGCCGTGTCTGGATTAGTGGAAGGGGCACTTTGACAATTGCTACTTAGCACTGTTCGGTATATACGGCTTCAGGCCTGGGCCTTTGTATTTCATAGTGTGAAAGGTATTTGCCATTTCTAATACAAAGGATTCTGGGACTTGTGGTGCAACATACAGAGAGAAACACATGAGCCTCTGACTGACTATATTTGTATATGAAATTTGGACAACTTCCTTACTCACAATGGCAGTGCGACACAGACATACATTTTGTATACTTGTTCTTGTCATCCCACTTACCTGGTGCCACGTTGCGGACATCACTCACAGGCAGCCCATGGAGCATGTGGGGGTGGATTGTAGTGAGGATATCCTCCTCTTGTGGGGTGAGACGGAGGCGGGATCGAGAGTGTGAGGCAGGGAGAACTCTGTTCAGCTGGATCCTGGAGTACTTCTCCTTTGCACTCATCTTTTCATCGTGCCACTTCCACTTTATTTCACGGACTGTGCGCACATCCTCCCCCAATGCTGTGACAGCAGTGGCTAACTGCTGCCAGAGAGCTGCTTTCTGTGTGCCACTGGTGCAGTAAGGTGGGAGACCATATAGGCGTTTGTGGTGCCTCACAACAAACTCCACAATCATGGTGGTCTCCTCAGTTGTGAAGTTCTTCTTCCTCCTCAGAAAGTACATTTTGCAGTGGCGATGAACAGCAAAGCAAACAGGAACTCTCTGTGGCCAAAGCTGGGCCCTGAATGTGTGCTGCTTTTATGTGGTACTGGTTTTGCAGTTTGTCTTAATTGACTTCAGCTGGAGCATGGTGGGGGATGGTAGGCACTTGAAATGCTCAAAAGGGAGAAATTGCTGGCTTTCCGGGCCGGAGGCGGAGAGTCCGCCATTGTGCCGGAATCTCCGCCACTGGGCCGGAAATTCCGGCCCGAGTGCGGACATAAAGTTAGGATGAGTAAGTTCATTCTGTGAATACCCATATGTGTAAGTTCATTCTGTGAATACCCATATGTGTAAGTTCATTCTGTGAATACCCATATGTGTAAGTTCATTCTGTGAATACCCATATGTGTAAATTCAATCTGTGAATACCCAAATGTGTAAGTTCATTCTGTGAATACCAAAATTGTTGTAAGTTTAGGATTTTGACGTAAGTTAGTTCTGTGAATCAGGCCCTCTGAGTGCAAGATTCAGAGAAGAGTTCGCCAACGCAGGGAAATATAGAACAGTACACCCAAGTAAACCTCAACAAAGTATTTAGGCCACCAAAGTGAGCAAAGTATGTATCAGAAAGTAATTCCCTCGCATGAACTCTGTGTGCAAGATTCAGAGAAGAGTTCGCCAACGCAGGGAAATATAGAACAGTACACCCAAGTAAACCTCAACAAAGTATTTAGGCAACCAAAGTGAGCAAAGTACTTTTCCCTCGCAAGAGCTCTGACAGGATATGATAAGAGCTCTTCCAACGTAGGGAAAAGTAAGCTACAGCACACTCCAATCCCGGAGATCCAAAACGGCAGAGATAGGCATCAAGGGTTACAACCAGGACTTCAACAAGGGTAAAATGGAACAAGCGGTGCCAGCGGCACCCTTACCCGACCCAGAGCAACTTGGTAACAGCCAGCAAGGATCCAGGAACCAGCGGAATAATCGGCAGCGTCTTTCCCCGCATCCTCGCTACTTCACTGCTTCCGCATCACGTGATGCGTGGCGTCCGACGCCAGACGTCGCGCTAAGGCCGCTGGGAATTGAAGTCATTCCCGAGCCTCAGCGCTTGCCTGCGCGAACGAAGCTGCCGTGTCCCCTGACAGTACATCCCCCTCCCGGAGAGCACAGGCAGGCGCATGGCTTGTTGGGGTGCCGTCTGTAAAAAGCAGCAACCAGTCTAGGAGCATGCACTGATGATTCAGGCTCCCAAGAGTTCTCATCAGCACCATACCCCATCCATGCAATCAAAAACCAGAGTTTGTTACGACAGATCTTGGAATCAAGGATTCTAGCGACTTCATACTCCTCATCCTGATCTATCCATACTGGCGCCGGTCTAGCACGCGCAGGACCGTAAGCAGGTTTCAACAAGGAGACGTGGAACACAGGGTGAATTCTCATATGAGAGGGTAGAGCTATCTTCACTGCCACCGGGTTAATAAGTCTCACTACTCTGTAGGGGCCTATATACCGGGGAGTGAACACGCTATATCTCTTGAATCGGATATTACGTGTCGATAGCCACACTAAGTCCCCTTTCCTGTAAGTGGGCCCTGGTCTGCGATGTTTATCAGCCTGTCTTTTATACAACACCTTAGCATGAATCAAATGTTTCTTTGTGTGTTGCAGGACTTTTGTATCTGCACTATTCTTTCCTGTACTTCTGGAATACGTTCACACCTGCCTGGCGTACTGAATGGTATAAAACGAGGTGATAACCGTAGGTGCTATAGAAAGGAGAGTGTCTGGTAGAACTGTGTTGGGCGTTGTTATATGCAATTTCAGCTAACCATAACCACTCCACCCAGGTGTCCGTATTATAGTCAACATAACTACGCAAGTACTGTTTCAATGTCCGATTTAGTCTTTCTGTCTGCCCGTCTGTCTGGGGGTGAAAGCTACTTGACAAGGCTGATGAGATATGTAACGCTGAACACCAAGCTTTCCAGAATTTGGCTGTAAACTGGGTTCCACGGTCTGACACAATCACCTTAGGCAAGCCATGCAATCTCACTACATGTTCCATCAAAAGTTTGGCCAGATGTCCTGCTGTGTGAATTGTTTTGCAGGCCACGAAATGCCCCATCTTTGTTAAAAAGTCAATGTTGACCAGAATCACGGTATGCCCTTTATCTGATGGAAGCCCAACTATGAATTCCAACGAAAATCTTTCCCATGGAACATCCGGAGTGGGTAGAGGTTGCAATAGCCCTTGTGGTTTTCCTGGTATGGTCTTGGTTTGAGCGCACACAATGCAAGCTTTTATCCATTCAGGAATGTCTTTTCTGAGAGAAGGCCACCAGAACTGACGCAAGATTTTTTCACAAGTTTTATCCTTGCCATGATGACCAGCACTAGGATCTGTGTGGCACCATTGAAAGACTGTTTGTCTCAATTTAAAAGTGGGAACAAGAACCTGAGTCCCTTTCATGACAACACCTTGCTTCTTTGTCCATTCCGGATGGTGTTTCAACCAATCCTTCCATTGAAAGGTCTGGAGTCCTTTCCCAACTTCTCGTAGGAACTGGTCAATATGCACTACTCCGATAACCTTTTGAGGATCAAGGATAGTTCTTTCTGGGTTGGTCCAGGGTATTATTGTGGACTCTTGTCTGGACAAAGCATCAGCTTTTTTGTTCAGGCTTCCAGGACGGAATGTTACTATGAAGTTGTATTCTTCAAAAAACGTCATCCACCTTAGTAAGCGAGGAATAAGTTGGCGAGCGGTCTTTAGAAATTGGAGATTGCCGGCTAACAGGGGTGTTGAGCTTGTAACCTCTAATCCATACAGTATGCTGAGATTGCGAGGTAAACACTGACGCTCAATATGCCCTTTGTCAATGACAGCCCTGTGGAAGACAAAAGAAAACAGCGAAAGCCAAAATATGTGAGTAGCTGTAATCGTCACTTTAGGATAGAACAATAAATACAGTGTGATGAACACTGAGTCGCCTTCAATACAAGTGCACCAAGGATTTCCAATAGATGCAGGTACCCCTATGGATATGAAGAGTTACGTCACTCTCACGAGAGGAAGCACCTCACTTAGATAACTGGTGGTAGGGCAACCCCTAATTCGTAATGTATCAGAAAGTAATTCCCTCGCATGAACTCTGAGTGCAAGATTCAGAGAAGAGTTCGCCAACGCAGGGAAATATAGAACAGTACACCCAAGTAAACCTCAACAAAGTATTTAGGCAACCAAAGTGAGCAAAGTATGTATCAGAAAGTAATTCCCTCGCATGAACTCTGTGTGCAAGATTCACAGAAGAGTTCGCCAACGCAGGGAAATATAGAACAGTACACCCAAGTAAACCTCAACAAAGTATTTAGGCAACCAAAGTGAGCAAAGTACTTTTCCCTCGCAAGAGCTCTGACAGGATATGATAAGAGCTCTTCCAACGTAGGGAAAAGTAAGCTACAGCACACTCCAATCCCGGGGATCCAAAACGGCAGAGATAGGCATCAAGGGTTACAATCAGGACTTCAACAAGGGTAAAATGGAACAAGCGGTGCCAGCGGCACCCTTACCCGACCCAGAGCAACTTGGTAACAGCCAGCAAGGATCCAGGAACCAGCGGAATAATCGGCAGCGTCTTGCCCCGCATCCTCGCTACTTCACTGCTTCCGCATCACGTGATGCGTGGCGTCCGACGCCAGACGTCGCGCTAAGGCCGCTGGGAATTGAAGTCATTCCCGAGCCTCAGCGCTTGCCTGCGCGAACGAAGCTGCTGTGTCCCCTGACATTTGCCTAGTCCAAAACCAGTTCTGGTCAGTCCTGGAGCACTTTGTTTACAGGACTCCTTCTTTCCTTTCAGAATGTGGGGCAGAGTGCTCAGCCGCCCGGCAGGAGGTGGAGCCAGCATTGTGGAAGGCAGGCACAGCCCTATTCAGACCCAGGTGCAACTCCTCCCTCCACTCTGGATGCAGATCTCTCTATTCAGCCCTGTGCTGACTCACCCTGTCTCCTGGAGTCCCCCAGCCCCTGTCACTCACAAACCCAGACAAGGAATACACAACCTAGCAGAGGCAGGCTTGGAAGGTTAGGCAAGAAAATACCTACTTTCTAAAAGTGGTATTTTCAAACACAGAATGTTAAAATCAACTTCACTAAAAGATGTATTTTACCATTCTGAGTTCAGGCATACTAAATTCGTTTCTCTACCATGTTCCCTGGGTCAGTTAGGATTATAAGGTGTAATAATCAAACTGCCCAGTCTGGCCTATGGGGAACAGGTAGCCTTGCAATAGTGAAAAACGAAAATGGCTGTAATTCACTATTAGAACATGCCACACACTCCAGGGCATGTCCTACCTTATGCTTACAATGCATAATGCCCTTGGGCCTACCATAGGGGTGTCTGATATGAAGAAAAGGGAAGGTTTAGGGACTGGTAAGTGGGTGCACTCACCAAGTCGACATGGCAGCCCTAGGCTGCACACAGGCTCTGCAACGGCAGGCCTGAGACACATTTTACAAGCTGCTTCTGTGGGTGGCACAACCAGTGCTGCAAGCCCACCAGCAGCATTGGATTTACAAGCCCTGGGCACACTCAGTGCACTGTACTAGGGACTGACAAGTATACCAATCATCCAATCATGGAGTCACAAATACATACATTAATTTGCAATAGGGAGAGCATATGCACTTTAGCACTGATCAGCAGTGGTAAAGTGCCCAGAGTCATAAAACCAACAAAAACAGGTCCGAAAAAGTACAGGAGGAGGGCAAAAAGTTCAGGGATGACCCTGCAAAAAGGGCCAAGTCCAACACAACCCCCTTCCAGCCAAAAACGCAGAGTAGACCAATCACTACCTTGATGGGCTTCCCTGCTTTGGGCGATAGAACCTGGACCCTGGCCCACAACAGCAGGGGCATACTCCAGTTCTACGCCAATCTGAACCTATTGGAATCCCTCTGTCCATACTCTCAGGGCCCACCAAGCTAATCCATGGGGAACCCTTCTCCTCACCTGTGGACACCATCTGTGCAGCACCTAACCTTAACTTGTTCACAGGTGTGTCCCAACAGACAGACAGCAAGCCACAGTGGCCACTGACAGTGGTCAGGGATGAGACCCAGGCCTTATGCCTCTCAGGGCTCTCAAACCTCTGTGGCGTCAGAGAGCGGGGGGCAGTAGCCCCAGGTGCTTGGCACCCTTTGTCCATTCGCCCTCCTGTCAGGTCAGGTATGGCATCCTGGCGCTGACCCACCAGTCCCGGGCCTATACCCAGCGGCTGGACTGGAGACTAGGGTGGGCTTTCCCACACCCGGTCGTCCTCCTTGGGGCTCTGTACCCTCCCACCTGGTGCGGTACCCCCTTCCAGAATTGCCAGGGCACCTGTGGCAGGTGTCCTGCACAATTCGCCCACCAGTTCAGGGGTTCTATCCTGCAACTGGGCGTCCAGGTCAGGGGGGGCACCCTGAACCTGGTCCTCCAATCTAGGGTCTAAACCTTCCAGTTGAACCGGGGTCAGAGGCGAGGACTCCCTCCCTCTGCACCCCCTTCCAGAGTACTGCCCCCTCCCATCAGGAGCGGTACCCCCAGAAGACAAACCGGTCAGGACACTGTTTACAGTGGTCCCACCCTCCAGGTCAGACAACACCTGAACATGGCTTCCCAACCCAGGGTCTGTACCCTTAGGCTGGACCTGTGCCTGGCAACCCAGGACTTCCGGGAGGGTACACCAACCCCCCAAGGGAAACACACTCCTCTAGAGTGGTGTAAGAATCTGCCTGGCGCACCAGGACTTCCTGGGGAGCACGCATGCCCCCCCAGAGGGTAACACATCTCTCATGTGTTGTGTGACAGTCTGCCTGGCGTAGATTTCCCGACCCTTGTCCATCTGACAGTGCGTGAAGATCCCCCAGGACAGAAGTGGTGTCACCATGGTCATTCACTGGTGACTCAGCCCTTCTGGCTGGTCCCTGACCCACTGGTTCTTCCACTGGGGACTCTCTCCCCCTCTCACCCCTCACTCTGGACTTCTGCACCCTCCACTTAGGAGTGGCACTGCCAGACATCAGAAACACTGGAGCTCCATTTACAGACGCTCCAGGTTCTCTAGACACTAGGAGATCCTCCTCAACAGGCGGCCCATCAGGGCAGCCTAGGCTCCCTACCTGGTGTTCCCTTAAAGAACCATCCAGGCTCTGAGACTGGGTTTCGGGCACCTTGGGACACGCAGCCCCACACTCACTCCTTCTCCACTGAGACAGGACGTGAGTCCCTACACGCCTCCCACTACCACAGGACCTAGCTGGGCTACACTGAACCTCTCCCACCACTCTGGGTTGGAAGACACCTGAGCCACTCCTCTTAGGGTCACTCCCCAATGCCTCTCCAGACCCTCTGGAATTCACCAAAAGATCTGCCTCCCTTGTGAGCTCCCTGGGGTCAGAGAACTCACTCTCCAACAGGTGTTGGCATAGTTCTGGAAAACAGGGACTTACAATATGCTCTCCCACAATTGATCACACAGCCCCCTACAAGGGTTAACCAAACTATCCTTCACCTCACCATCCAGTGCCTTGCACACGTACTCCACACCGCTCTCCTGAGATTGGCAAGACAGTATCTGACTGTCTCTGTCACTCAACCCACACTCTTCTGGGCGGTCTTCACACTCACACACCAGGACTTCAACCAGGGGGGAACCCCTCTCCCTGTACCTCTCATCTAGAGTCAGTAGAGTGTCCCTCCCACCTCTAGGACTATGAACCCCTGTGCCAGTTCCCCAATCCACCTCAGGGACACTGCGCACCACTAGAGCTACCTCATATCCTGGAACCTTCTGGTGTATATTAACCCCCTCCTTCAAGTCAGGCGCCACATCTCTGGGTGTGTGTACTACTCCCTCAGCACTTGATAACATAATTTTGCTGCCACCATCTGAGCTGGACTCCCCCTCCAACTCAGCAAAGCTCACTCTCTGAGCTACACACATTTCTTGTTGCTGGGCTGAGACACTCATGGCCTCCAGCCTCTCGAGCTCTAAATCAAGCTCCCTCATTCTCAACTCATGCTCCTGATCCATTCTTTTCTCTTCTAAGGCCAACTTTCTAGATTGCAATTCAAATTCCACCTGCCCCTCTAACTTGAGCTTGGTCAGCTCCATCTCATGCATCCTACTCTTTTCTCTGTCCTCCAGCTCCTCTGGGGACAGACCTTGGGCAGAAACCCTGCTACCCGCTGGGGAAGTTACTCTCCTCCCCCGATCATAATCAACAGATGCTCTGGATGCTGCTGTATCCATGGTGATTAAACTTGGCAGTTTTTAGCAAACATAGAAAGTCCCAGATAAGAATATCTACCAAAAGTATGTGGTTGCGTTTTGGTCTGCACTCACTAGGTAGTGTTCACCAATCACTGTACATGAGTCACAAATGCAAGTCCAGAATCCTCACCGCTGACCACCAATGTTAGAACTGGGGGTCTCTAGTTGGCAGAGGTAGGTACCTTTGTCCAAATAGGGACCCTTGCTTCTAGTCAGGGTAAGGGGGTACACTCCTGAAATAACCCCTGCTCACCCTCTTGGTAGCTTGGCACAAGCAGACAGGCTTAGTTCAGAGGCAGTGTGTAAAGCATTTGTGAACACATACAGTAATCCAGTGACAACACTACAAATGGACACCACACAGGTTGTATTATAAAAATAAGTATCTTTTATATAGATTTACCACAAGACCATAAACGACCAAAATAATCCACAATACTGTACTTTAAAGATGGTAGAATTAGCTTGAGTCTCTTTAAATGAAAATGCGACACTTTGAGTTCAATGTACCTTAAGATGCATAACGCAGGGCAACGAAAAGTGTTGCAGGGAAGGTGATGCGGTAGTCCCTTACACGCAAGGACGGGGATGCGTTGAAGATCTGGTGCAAAAGAAACAAAGTGGCATCTTCTTGAGGTTGCGACAACAAAGAGGTGATGCGTGCACGCCCGACGGCCGTGCGGCGATTTCGATGAGTCTTTGGAGTAGCGACAGGCCCTGCGACATGCTTCCCTGGCGATGCGACGGCGTCTGATGCGAGGTCAACGATCTTCTCCTGGGATGCGGGGCGCGCCTCGTGTTGCGATGCGTCGGCGTCTGATGCGAGGTCGATGCTCTGCCCCGGGGATGTGACGGCGTCTGATTCGACGGCGACACTCTTCTCCGGTGCTGCGAGGTGCTTCGAAGGATACGGCGTGCTTCTTCAGGGATGCGCCGGCGTCTGATGCGACGTCGACACTCTTCTCCGGCGATGCGAGACTCAGCGGCTGCGGCGACACGCTTCTTTGTGTTGAGTTGCGCTTCCAGCTCCCAGAGACACGCAAGTGTGTCAGAAGGTCCAAATTCCCAGCAAGGGAATACAGGGGGAGCTGGTGGGTGAAGTCTGTTGTCCCTGAGACTTCAGCAGGAGGCAAGCTCTAAAATCAAGCCCTTGGAGATCCTTCACAAGTTGATGAAAGTACACACAAAGTTCCCTTCTCCTTTCTTTGGCAGTCAGGCAACCACTGCAGGCAGATCCCTCTCAGTTTAGGGATAGTCTTCTCCTCAGTTTCTTCTTGGTTCCGCTCCTCAGCAAAGGTTTCTTCTTGTTTCCCAAAAGTGATCTAATTTCCTAGGGGTCTGGGTCCCCTTTTTATACACCTTTTCTCTTTGTTCTCTGAAGGCAGAGAGGCCTTTGCCTAGTCCAAAACCAGTTCTGGTCAGTCCTGGAGCCCTTTGTTTACAGGACTCCTTCTTTCCTTTCAGAATGTGGGGCAGAGTGCTCAGCCGCCCGGCAGGAGGTAGAGCCAGCATTGTGGAAGGCAGGCACAGCCCTATTCAGACCCAGGTGCAACTCCTCCCTCCACTCTGGATGCAGATCTCTCTATTCAGCCCTGTGCTGACTCACCCTGTCTCCTGGAGTCCCCCAGCCCCTGTCACTCACAAACCCAGACAAGGAATACACAACCTAGCAGAGGCAGGCTTGAAGGTTAGGCAAGAAAATACCTACTTTCTAAAAGTGGTATTTTCAAACACAGAATGTTAAAATCAACTTCACTAAAAGATGTATTTTATCATTCTGAGTTCAGGCATACTAAATTCGTTTCTCTACCATGTTCCCTGGGTCAGTTAGGATTATAAGGTGTAATAATCAAACTGCCCAGTCTGGCCTATGGGGAACAGGTAGCCTTGCAATAGTGAAAAACGAAAATGGCTGTAATTCACTATTAGGACATGCCACACACACCAGGGCATGTCCTACCTTATGCTTACAATGCACCCTGCCAATGGGCCTACCATAGGGGTGTCTGATATGAAGAAAAGGGAAGGTTTAGGGACTGGTAAGAGGGTGCACTCACCAAGTCGACATGGCAGCCCTAGGCTGCACACAGGCTCTGCAATGGCAGGCCTGAGACACATTTTACAAGCTGCTTCTGTGGGTGGCACAACCAGTGCTGCAAGCCCACCAGCAGCATTGGATTTACAAGCCCTGGGCACACTCAGTGCACTGTACTAGGGACTGACAAGTATACCAATCATCCAATCATGGAGTCACTAATACATACATCAATTTGCAATAGGGAGAGCATATGCACTTTAGCACTGATCAGCAGTGGTAAAGTGCCCAGAGTCATAAAACCAACAAAAACAGGTCCAAAAAAGTACAGGAGGAGGGCAAAAAGTTCAGGGATGACCCTGCAAAAAGGGCCAAGTCCAACACAGCAGATCACGTGAAGAACCCTCAAGGGGTTCCTAGGAATCTGCAAGTCCACCAGTTAGGTTGCGTCACTCTTGCGCTCATTCACCTCAAATGGGCCAGACCAGCAGTCTTGTAAGGCATGGGGTTCTGCTGGCACCATCACCCACACCTTTTGACCAGGCTGAAACTCAACTACCGTGGTATTCTGGTCGTACCAGTGTTTCATATCATCCTGGATAGCTTCCAGATTCTCCTGGGCGAGCTTCTGGAAACTGGCTGTCTGGTATCTGAAGGCCAGCATGTAACTGAAGACATCCTGGGGTGGCTTCTTGGGAGTTTGCTCCCAGCCCCCTTTCATGAAACTGAGAGGTCCTCTCACAGGATACCCATACAGAAGTTCAAAAGGGCGGAAGCCAACCGCCTTCTGCGGTACCTCCATGTAAGAAAACAGAAGGCAGACCAAGAGGACGTCCCACTTACGCCTCATGGATTCTGGAAGACCTATAATCATGCCTTTCAGGGTTCAGTTGAACCTTTCAACTAACCCATTGGTCTGGGGGTGGTAAGGCATGAAGAACTTGTAGGTAACTCAACATGCCTTCCACATGTTCTTCATGTACAAAGACATGAAGCTGGTACCACGGTCAGACACCACCTTCTCTGGGAAAACTACACGGGTAAAGATCCTCATCAGTGCCCTGGCCACGGAGGGCACAGTCACGGTCCTCAGAGGGATAACTTCTGGGTACCGGGTGGCATGGTTCACCAAGACCAGGACAAACCTATTGCCCACAGCTGTCTTAGGATCCAGAGGCCCCACAATGTCAATATCCACCTGTTCAAAAGGGGTGCTCACGACAGGAAACGGTTGGAGGGGAGCTTTGCATTTTCCCCCTGTCTTGCCACTCACCTTGCAGGTAGGACAGGACCTGCAGAACACATCTGAGGCCTTCATTTGAGGCCAATAACAATGGGTGACAAGCCTGTCAAAGGTTTTGTCTTGCCCCAAATAACCTGCCAGAGACACATCATGAGCCAGACCCAGTAGGATGGCTCTGAAGCCCTGGGATACCACCAGCACACAGGCTGCCAAAGGATCAGCAACCTTAGGTTCGCTATACAGGAGATCATTCTCCCAGTAAATCAAGTGAGTTTCAGAGGCGTCAGCAGCAGCTTGGGCCTCGGGCTGTTTCCAAAGACCCACAAGAGTAGAGCAGTCCTTCTGCACTGCAAGACCTCCTCCCTGGAGGGACCTCCTTCCTGCTGCCAATGGGTCAACTTAGGCAGTTTCCCCAGTTTGGCTATTTCATCCCCTCTAGCTTCCAGGGTGTCCCCCTCAGGTTCAGCCTCCTCCCGGACCTTGGGAATTTCTGGAGCAGGTTTCCTGTGCCCCTTGCCCTTCCCCTTCTTGGCATAGACCTGAGCCACTCTTTCAGGCTCCAGGTCCTTCTGACCATCCTCATGTGCTGCCATGGACCGTGTGGTCAGGGACACCCACTCAGGCAATCCCAACATCTCCAAGTGTGACCTGAGCTCCACCTTCTTTCAGGCAATATACTCCAGGTCATTGCCTAGCAGACAATCCACAGGCATGGATGGACTCACAGCTACCCTTAAGGAACCTGAGACCCCCCCACCCCCATTCAAAGGGAACCTGAGCCACCAAACATTGGCAATCACTGTTATCTACAGCAACTACTTGGTGGACCACATTAGGGACTGCCTGCTCTAAAGACACCAGATGACACCTGACGGTTGTCATGCTAGCTCACGTGTCTCTCAGAGCCTCCACCCTCCTCCCATTGATGTTTACCCACTGCCTGTACTTCCTAGTGTTGTCAGGCATGATAGTTTTCTGGACCGTATTGCTGCAAATAAGGTAAACTAGGGTCATCTCAGCTGGCTCCCCACAACTAACTGGGACCAACTCCTCCCCAAGCGCTACACTGGCCATCCCCAGTGACTACCCACTGGTGGGGGGTTATGCTCCCTTGGAAAACTTGAGATCTCCCTTGAAGTGCCTTCCTGATTACAGGCGAAACACTTCAGGGGTCCCTTCCCTGAAGGCTTTCCTGAAGGGAAGCAACTCTTCTTCTCAACAGGGGGTTGGGAATCCTTACCCTAGGAACTAGTTTGGGGTCCTTTAGAGAACTCCTTACTTTTATTTTTGTCCATCCCTCCTTCTTCTGGTGGGGATCCTGCCCACCCTTGGCGGAGAGTCCCACATACAAGTTCTTTTGGACCCTGGCGCTGAACCAGAGGTCTGCCTCCTTAGCAAGCTTCCTGGGGTCAGTCGGCTAACTATCAACCAAATGTTGGTGCAGCTCTGGAAAACAAACACTAAACATGTGCTCTCGTGCAATCAAATTGCACAGCCCATGATCGCCTGTCATCTCACTGCCTTTCACCCAACCATCCAGTGCTCTGCACAAAGAATCAACACACTCTACCCAAGTCTGAGGACCATGTTTCACACTTTCTCTAAACTTTTTCTTGTAGTTTTCTGGGGTCAGATCATATCTCCTGATCAGGGCTTCCTACATGGCGGGGTACCTTGTATGGTCCTCAACTCCTACAGCCAATAGGGTGTCCCTCCCCTCCCCTGTGAAATGCTTGCATAAACCTCCAACCCAATCCCTCTCTGAAATCCTGTGCATCTGTAAAGCAATATCATAGGCCTGAAACCACCGATATATGTTGTCTCCCACTCCATAATCATGCACCAGACTTTTGGGTATGTGTGCCTTTCCCTCTGAGTGTACTGAAGAGAGGCTGCCACCATCGGTGCTGGACTTGGCATTCAAATCCAGCTCCTTCAAGCACATCTCTTGGGCTAAAAGCATCTTCCTTTCCTCTATGAATAATTTATCCTTTTTCACAGACAATTTATGCTTTTCTACATCCACATTGAGTTTTGCCAGGTCCAACTAGACCTTCCTTTCTTCCCGCCTGTCTCTCAACTCTGCTGCAGACCGGGTTGTAGATGAAACACTACTGCTAGCTCTGTAGGGGGCTCTTCCACCATTCAGGCTGGTCCCCCGCCTCACCGGTAATGCTGGATCCTGCTGCCATTCCAGATGCAAGCTTGGTTCTACCTCCTCCACACCAACATTCTCATCCTCAGGGTGCCAAGCTGCATCACTGGCTGCTAAGCAGGCCCCCAGAGCCTTTTGCTGCTCCTCCTTTTTAGTGAGGACTTTAAAAGCATACCTTAAATCCCTGCAGAACGTTTTGACCTGAGACACTGTATAGATTTCCAACCTTTCCTGATTAAACTCCAAATCTGCAAGTACAGCTGATGGCTCTGCAGACTGAGACATGATTGCAAAAGCTCAAAACTTTGCCAAAGAGGGAAAAGAAAAAATGATACGTAATGGTCTGAGATATGGAAGTAGTATACACCAATCACTGTATGCAATGCACAAATACAAGTCCTATTCTCGCTGCTGATCACCAATGTTAGAAATGGGGTCTCTAGTTAGAAGTGGTTTGCACCTTGTCCAAGTAGAAACCCACACTGTAATCAGGGAAAGTGAGGTATACACTAAGTTTACCTGCGCTCACCCTCTGGTAGCTTGGCCCAGAGCAGTCAGGCTAAACTAAAGAGGCAATGTGTAAGATATTTGTGCCCATATACACTTTAACACAGTGAAAACCCCACAAAAGTACTCCACACCAGTTTGGAAAAATAGCCAATATTTATCTGAGTAAAAGAAGACCAAAAAACAAAAATCCAACATACACAAGCGAAAATATGAATTTCTGCAGTTATAGTGCTTAGAAAGCAACAGCTCCAACTGGAGCTATCTGGTCTGTCTTGACCAAGACAAATCCACAAGTTCAGTCCGTCTGCGATGGCGCGTGGGCCGGCTACAGAAGTTGCATGGACCCCGGGACAGTACCTTAGATGTGTCAAAAAGTCAAAGACATGCACCGTCTTTGAATTTTTGACGCATCCAGAGGAGGTGAGGTGTCTCATAGGCAGGTGATGTGTCGGTTTCTTATTGCTATGCAGATCATTGGCACATTGGCGCTCGGGGATGATGCGTTGTGCAAAGGAGGCGAGGCGCCACTGTAGCAAAGTGATGCATCGGTTCCTAGAGGCGGAGAGGGGTCGTTGAGCCGCTAATGCCCGGGGACGATGCAGGCGCAGGGGAGGTGATGCATAGGTTGCATGTGTGAAATGTCAGGCCCTGAAGGCAATGCAGTGTCAATGATGTGTCAATTTCACAGCGCGGTGTGTCGATTCCATGGTGTCGATGTCGAGCCACCAGGCAGCAGGCACTGCATCAGAGTCAGAGCAGTGCATCATGGACTTCGCTGAAGCGGTGCTTGAGACTCACGCAGCGGCAGTACTTTGGAGGCGCTGCGGCAAAGTCAGGGCCAGCGTTGTAAGTCACGGTCGTTGCGTCGCGCACTCCATGACTGAGGACCACGGCTTCAGTGCAGGCAGCGACGATGCGTCGGTTTTGCAGGGAGGGCCGGTTTCAAAGGGATACTTGGAGTTGATGCATCGATTTCTTGGTTGCAGGACTAGAATCACCTCCAAGGGTCCAGGACTGGGTCTGGTGCCACTTGGCAGGACAAGACTCACAGCAGAGGAGACCAGGTGCTGGTAGCAAGATGCAGGTGAAGTCTTTGATGGCCCTGAGACTTCCAACAGGAGGGAAGCTCAACTTAAGCCCTTGGAGAAACTTTAGAAAGCAGGATGCAAAGAGCAAAGACCAGTCCTCTCACTCCCAGGCAAGAAGCAGCAGACAGTGGGCCAACACAGCAAAGCAAGATGCAAAGTGGACCACTCCTGGCAGTCCAACAGCTCTTCTTCCTGGCAGAATGTCCTCAGTCCAGAAGTGTTCCGAGTACATGGTGTCAGAGGTCCAGAACTTATACCCATTATAGTCTTTGAAGTAGGAAGACTTCAAAGAAAGGTCTTTGTAGTGCACAAGACTCTTCCCTTCCTGGCCCTGGCTCCAGACACACTAAAGGGGGGTATGCAGCTCTTTGTGCGTGCATGGACAGGCAGAGCCCTATTCAGGTGCCGACTCCTCCCACCACTCTAGCTCAGGGAAACCCATCAGCCTGGTGATGGGCTATCAGAATATGCAGGGTACACCTCAACTCCCTTTGTGTGTAACTGTCTAGAGTAAATTCACAAAGCCAAACTGTCATCCAATCCAGACGTGCATTCTAGGGACAGGCAGAGGCACCAAATGGTTAATGTAAGAAAATGCCAACTTTCTTAAAGTTACTAGAAGAAAATGGTGGAATGCACTCCGCTTTTATGCTTAACTCAAACAGTGTAGACCAATTTTCAATGTTGCCTTTGTCTGCGTGCAAGTCAGAAGTGTGTTATGTCCAGGTAGCACATCAATATGTCACAATTATCTGGTGCGTCGTCACGCACCAGCTTCACGTTGCACTGCATTCATTCCAATCTCCACAAGGATACAGAACTTGAAACCAATTTTAATCCAGATAATCCTTCTTTATTCAAACTTATTCAATGTATTTTGATCCATTATTTAATACAGAGGCATCGTGATTCTGAGCTTCAAATGCCTAGGAAATGCCCATCCAGGCCTTTGTCCCACAGCACGACAGAATACACTTTTATCCTGGGTACCCATGATGTCAGAAAAACCCAATGCATTTCGGGCCAGTGGCCCTTCCTCAGGGGTCACTAGAACATAAAAACATCCCATAAGAAACGTAAAGAGTCTAATGTTTGAAAAACCCAGCCTACAACTACCATCATGCACTGCATCTGGTGACAGAAATCAGAAACGTGCTTAGTGAAAAAAACATGCTCAATAAGGAAATATGCTTAGTAAAAGAATCGCACTAGCAAAGAAAACATGTGCGCTTAATACTAACGAAACAAACTTCAAGAAAGCATCAAAAAACGAAGCATCAAAGAAACACATGCCTTAATTGAAAATTAACCCAAAGTGCTCCCTCAAACACATCCAAATCAAGATACAGTTTGTCTACCCCAACCCCATGCCGTGCTCTGTGCAAAGAAACTCCATCCAAATACATCAAGCTAAAAAAAAACAACCAAGTGTAAAAGGATCCAAGCAAAGTTAATCTAGGAGCATATCAAACTAAACATAGTGCATAAACTTAATCAAAAACTCACATGATCCCCAGTCTGAAACCTCACTTCTTAAAGTGGCATTTTCAGACCTGCAATTTAAAAACCAACTTCATTAAAAGATGTGTTTTTAATTGTGAGTTCAGAGACACCAAACTCCAATTTTCTATCAGCTCCCAATTGAAAGATGCACTTGTAAAGGGTTACAAGGCAGCTCCAATGCAAGCCTATGGGAGAGGTAGGCATTGCTGTAGTAAAAAACGAATTTAGCAGTTTTTCACTACTAGGACATGTAAAACTTAAAATCACATGTTCTACCTTTTAAATACAAAGAACCCTGCCCATAGGGCTACCCAGGGCCTAGTTAGGGGTGCCTTACATGTAATAAATAGAAAGAAAAGATTTGTGTCTGGCAAGTAGGTGAACTTGCCAGGTCGACATGGCATTTTAAAACTGCACATACAGACTCTGCAGTGGCAGGTCTGAAACATGGTTTGAAGGGCTACTCCTGTGGGTGGCACAATCAGTGCGGCAGGCCCACTTTTAGGATTCGAATTACAGGCCCTGGACACATGTAGTGCACGGTACTAGGGACTTACTAGTAAATTAATTATGCCAATCATGGAGAAACCAAATGCCATTACATTTTAAACACAGAGCACTTGCACTTTAGCACTGGTCAGCAGTTATAAAATGTCCAGAGTCCTAAAACCAGCAGCAACAAAGTTCAGCACAGTCAAAAAAAGGAGATCAGAAGTAAAAAGACAGGGGAAACCATGCCAAAATATGCCTGGTCTATCAGGTGTGATCATTGACGATATTGGTAGTAGTACTAGTCAGTCACACACAAACTGGCACGGGCCAAGTCTTTCCCACTCATGCATCACATCATAGCTAGGTAATCAATCATCAATCATAGCCCTGACTGCAAGGAATAATATTAAGTCAGTACATTGGCATACAAAAGAAAGAAAAGAAAATGTGATTATTCAAAGGAATTTAATTTCATAGTGAAACAGAACACTCCTTTTGAGTGTTAAGAAATGTAGATAACCTTACCAGCCATTAACGTGCAAGGCATGTAAGTATATGTATGCTTCACAATTAAAACTTGAATACGCAGCATAACAGAGCCATGCTGGTCCACTCCAGCATGTTTTTGGGGCAGCCCAGCTGTAGCGTGTCATGTGAACTCAATAATTCCAATGGCTCTCCTATTTTCCAACTCCCTCCTCCATTCTACTACCCTAGGTCCAAACTTAGGTTAAAGGCTTAGGCTGATAGTCTGACAGATGGGACACAATTGATGGATAACGGATATCCCATCTGCCATATTACAGTAGACAGTGCATAGAAGAATATGATGAACTAGCGCCGAGACACCCAAGGGTAATTTGAGCGCTTTACAAATCTCATAAATAAATAAATAAAATAAACTATAGTGCAGCGAACAGTATGTTTTATTTGTAACGGAGTATCCCAACCGCCAAACTCTAAATCAAGCCCTCAGTCCTACATTACACCCAGGCCTCCAATTATTCTCAAGAAATACCTTCACTTGGCATTGGGGAAAATTAGCCCACAGGGAGTTAAGTTTTAGGGATTTGGGCTAGGTAGAGGTTTAGCTATGGAATGGTTGATTGGGTGTCAATAAAAGATCATCGTGTACTACGGCTTGACAGTTCAAATAATTTTCCTCCCATCAATCAATGTGAAGAAGAACTTCAAAGTCACATTGATTGATGGGAGGAAAAATATTGTAACCATCAATCCGTAATGGAAGATAACTTAACTTGAGCAGGCAAAATGTGTCTCAGGCATCATATGCCGACTGAGTGGGGACTAGGAAACACACCTTGTCTTCAGTTTGTGGTTTGTGCATTGCGGACTTAGTTCCGTCGTGCCACTGTGCCGCAGCAGACACACATGAATTCAACCCTTGCCTGCACTCCCTGCAGCAGCACCACCAGAGATTACACCGAGCTGCAGTTTTAGGTGGCGAGAAGGCAAGAGCAGGGACTACACTCTGAAGGTGATGGGCAGGATAAGGATATTTTCTGCCTATCCAGCACAATACATTGTCAATAAGAAAGCAAGGTGACTTACCACTTGTCCCAGCCACCACTGGGACATCTCCCGGCTTGGACAGTACTTCTGGTGGTCTCTGCAAAAAACATAATGCATCCATTTTAGATGCCAGATAGCATTAGCCACCTAAGTGTTTATTTTGCACAGCATACAACAGCAATACCTCACTACAGTTAGGTTAGCTATCTATCATTATCTGTTTGTCTATTCGAAAGCAATGAATTTGGGGGGTGTTTCTTATTTATTTTGCTTGAAACATTTTAAATACGAGGTGCAATTGCGTCAACCAGAAGAAAACCTTTTCTCCTAATGGAGGGGTAGGGATTAGGAAGAAGATTCAAGAATAAGGGAAGGGCATAAGGTAAGGCTATGCTAACATTCCACGAGTGGATATGGGGTAGAAGGGAATGCAAAAGACATATGGTATTGATTGCGAACGTGGTATCTCATTCCTGCCATGCTGCACTGTTATGGAAACTGCTAGTATAAGAGAGCACATTGGGGGTCTATGATCATGATGACCACTCGGTCTCTGCCCCTGTACTTTGACTGGTTGTTTGATGACGATCAAGAAAACTACCAACATGTTTGGTGACTAGAGTACTACTTGGCCCTTAATGTGCGATCCTCTTTACATTACCAATAATATTTTCCTCTCTTGATACTAATACACAACAACAACAAGACATATAATTGTAAAAGTCAGAAAGACAAGGGAAAGCTTAAGAAAAAGAGCAGAAGAAAGGTACAGACAGGAGAAAGTCAGCTGCGGAAACAGGAAATATGTATAGAACAAAGAGAAATGCAGGGATAGCAAACATCCAACATGGGAAAAAAGATAAAAAGTCTACAGAAGGCCATAACTTTAGTAGTGGGGGTAACATGACTTAAAGGGGGGCAGCAGAACCATTGTTCGAATCGCTGGTGGTAAGGGTGGTGGTGTCACTGGTCACATCCGCTGCGGCGCTGGTACTGGTACCCGCTACAGTGGATGCCTCTTGCCCTTGGGTGCTTAAGAATATTTAAAAAACAATGACTGTTGGTACTTTGTACAAACACATTTTTTTTACAGGCACAGCATTGTACTTTTTGAAACAGGTAGCCTATCCATTGTTTTGTAATCCTAAACCTCAAACCAGAACATTTTGAACTGTTCATGTTTTCCAGACAATGATCTTTGCTTCTCTGCCCCCTTTTGATGAGTTAAATCAGTCACCCTTTCAATCAATCAATCACAGAATTTGTAGAGCGCACTACTTACCCGCGAGGGTCTCAAGGCGCTGGGGAGAGGGAAGGGGGGGGGGGGATGCTGCTACTGGTCGAACAGCCAGGTCTTGAGTAGCCTCCTGAAGGTCAGCAGGTCTTGGGTCTTTCGTAGGCTTAGTGGAAGGGTGTTCCAGGTCTTGGCGGCGAGGTGTGAGAAGGATCTGCCGCCGGTGGTTGTTCTTCGAATGCGGGGGACGGTGGCGAGGGAGAGGTCGGCGGAGCGGAGCTGGCGGTTGGGGACGTAGAAGAAGAGCCGTCTGTTGAGGTAGGCTGGGCCAGTTTTGTGGAGTGCCTTGTGTGCGTGGGTGAGGAGTTTGAAGGTGATCCTCCTGTCGACGGGGAGCCAGTGCAGGTTCCTCAAGTGGGGGTGATGTGGCTGTGGCGTGGCACGTCGAGGATCAGTCGTGCGGAGGCGTTTTGTAGGCGTTGCAGTCGCTTGATGAGCTTGGCCGGGGCTCCCGCGTAGAGGGCGTTCCCATAGTCCAGTCTGCTACTGACGAGGGCCTGGGTGACTGTTCTTCTTGTGTCTGTCGGGATCCACCTGTAGATCTTGCGAAGCGTGCGGAGGGTGTTGAAGCAGGAGGAGGAGACTGCGTTGACTTGCTTGGTCATGGAGAGCGTTGAGTCGAGGATGACTCCCAGGTTGCGTGCGTGGTCGGTGGGTGTCGGGGCTGCTCCCAGCGTCGTTGGCCACCAGGAGTCGTCCCAGGCTGAGGTGTTGGAGCCGAGGATGAGGACCTCCGTTTTGTCCGTGTTCAGCTTTAGTCGGCTGATCTTCATCCAATCGGCGACGGCCTTCATTCCTTCATGGAGTTTGGCTTTGGCGGCAGGGGGTCCTTGGTGAGGGAGAGGATCAGTTGAGTGTCGTCGGCGTAGGAGATAATGTTGAGGTCGTGTTGTCTGGCGATGCGTGCGAGCGGGGCCATGTAGATGTTGAACAGTGTTGGGCTGAGGGACGATCCCTGGGGTACGCCGCAGATGATCTCGGAGGCTTCGGATCGGAAGGGTGGGAGGCGGACTCTCTGGGTTCTGCCGTCAAGGAAGGAGGTGGTCCATTCCAGGGCCTTGTCTCGGATCCCTGCGTCGTGGAGGCGTGCGCGTAGAGTGCGGTGGCAGACAGTGTCGAAGGCGGTGGAGAGGTCCAGCAGGATGAGGGCTGCGGTCTCACCATTGTCCAGCAGGATCCTGATGTCGTCGGTGGCGGCGATGAGGGCAGTCTCAGTGCTGTGGTTGCTGCGGAACCCTGATTGGGATGGGTCCAGGATGCTGTTTTCTTCGAGGTATCGGGTTAGCTGTTTGTTGACGATCTTCTCGATGACCTTGGCTGGGAACGGAAGCAGAGAGATGGGCCGGAAGTTCTTGAGGTCTCTCGGGTCCGCCTTGGGTTTTTTGAGTAGGGCGTTGATCTCTGAGTGTTTCCAGCTCTCTGGGAAGGTCGCGGTCTCGAAGGAGAGGTTGATGATGTTGCACAGGTGGGGTGCGATGGAGCTGCTGGCTTTGTTGAAGATGTGGTGCGGGAAAGGGTCTGACGGGGAGCCGGAGTGTATTGTGCTCATGGTCTTGATGGTGTCCTCGATGTTCACGCTGGCCCAGGCTGGCAGGGGGTCGTGGTCGATGGTGTGTGGCGGGTCGATCTTAGTTGGGGTTGTCTGGGTGTCGAAGCTGTCGTGGATGTCGGCGATCTTGCGGTGAAAGAAGGTGGCGAGGGAATCGCACAGGGGTTGCGACGGCGGGATGTCGTTGGTGTTGGAGCTGGGATTGGAGAGTTCCTTCACGATGTTGAAAAGCTCCTTGCTGTTGTGTGCGTTGTTGTCGAGGCGGTCTTTGAAGGAGATTCTCTTGGCGGACCTGATGAGGTGGTGGTGGTTACGGATGGCATCTTTGTGGGCTGTGTGGCTGTCCGGTGTCTTATCGCTGTGCCATTTCTTCTCTAGTTTCCGGCAGGTGCGCTTGGAAGCTAGGAGTTCCGAGGTGAACCAGCTGGCTCTTTTGGTGGTGTCGCTGTAGGTGAGCTTTTTCAGCGGGGCGAGGGTGTTGGCACAGTCGTCTATCCCTCGTCTGAGGTTGCAAGCAGCGTCGTCGGTGTTGGATGGGTCGGAGGGAGGGCTGAGAGCGAGGGTTGCCCGGAGTTGGTCTTCGGTGACTTTGCTCCAGCAGCGGCGTGGGATCTGTTGGGTGCGGTGGTGTGTGGTGGGTTTCTGGAAGGTGAAATGGATGCAGCGGTGGTCGGTCCAGAGGAGTTCCGTGGTGTGGCTGAAGGAGACGTGGGAGCTTGAGGAGAAGATGGGGTCAAGCGTGTGGCCGGCGCAGTGGGTCGGTGTTGTGACGAGCTGGCTCAGGCCGAGGTTGGCGAGGCTGTCGATCAGGGTGGTGGAGTTGCTGTCGTTGTTGTTCTCCAGGTGAAAGTTCAGGTCTCCGAGGAGGATGTAGTCGGTAGAGGTCAGGGCGTGCGTGCTGATAAAGTCGGCGATGGAGTCGCTGAACTGGGGTCGGGCCCAGGGGTCTGTAGACAAGGGTGCCTCTAAGGGTGGTGTTGGGGTCCGTGTGGATCTGGAAGTGCATGTGTTCGGCGGTGCTGAGGGTGTCGTCGGTGCTGGTCGAGACCCTGATGGTGTTCTTGTGGACGATGGCGATTCCTCCTCCTACTGCGTTGATGCGGTCTCTGCGGGTGATCTTATAGCCGTCTGGGATGGCTATGGCGATGTCGGGGGCGGACCCTTTGCGTACTGCACATCTGGGAGATTGGGACTGTGAGCTATATAAAGAGATAAAGACACAGAGAAGAATGCAAGTTAGCGACGCAACAGCCCTGATATATTTTACTAACATTGTAAGAGTGAGTGACATGATGACGACTCTGAGTTGACAATCATGCCTTAAATCAGCCCATGGGAGCAACTGCCTAGCTCACACTGGAACAGAATCCTGGCAGTATCATTCACTCGACTTCCACTAACCTCCTACGTTCCCAACTTCCTACATCCTCCCCAACAGGCTGCCTGGCACCATGCACCACTACTGTACTCTATCAAGGGTTTGTGTTGCCCTTGCCTCTAAGGATTGTTTTTGTGCATAGAGATGTTCCTCCCTGCACAAAAACATTGGGTGCTGTGCCATGTATGTGTACACATACACATTGGATATTTGTTCATAGTGGGAGTGCCATTTTGCATGTAAGAAACATACGCTAGAGGTCCCCTGGACCCTCCCCACACCGCCAGCATGTGTTCAAGTCCCTCTGACCCAGTTTGTGTAGTCTGGCTGGGGTCCAGTATGCTTTGTGGATGGACCAGAATCTAGATTGCGCCAGGGCAGGGGTGATTTTGGCATCTAAGGGAGACTTCCATATTTTTTGGTGTATATTGTTTTGTTGAGGTTTGAGGAGCCTGATGATCGTGTATGGGGTTCCCATTTTCAGTTAAATAATCTCAGTGCCTGACCAAGAGATGTATCGAGAAGTTTGTACAGATGTGAGGCGGTATGGCCTCTCCTTTTAATGGTGCCTAATAGCCCGGGGAGGTCTGGTTTGTGTGGGGGCCTCAGTTTACTCAACACTCTTTTGAGTCTTAGAAATTTGTAAAAGTCAATTTTGGGTAGATCAAATTTAATTTGTAAGGTGGGAAACGGGATATGGTTGGTGCAGGAACCCAGATTCTTTATGGAGTTTATGCCTTGTTGAGCCCATGTATCCCAGAACAGCGTCTTCCCCTCAAGTTTAATTATACAGTTGAACCATATGGAGGCTAGGGACGAACCATGTAATTGGTGTTCTAGGAGTTTGTCGAGAAGTAGGAGTGATGCAACCGTGTCCATTATTATTTGTCTGGAGTGTTCCAGGGGGAGTTTCGAGATTGTGTATTGTGAGGGTGGAAATAAGTGGTAGGGGTGCGGTTAGGCTGGACTCAATGTTCAGCTACGGGGACAAGTGGGGCTGGATTACTGTGATCGCAGCCACCATGCACCCTGAGATATCAGGAATGCTCTTTAGTAGTGGGTAGAGTCTGGGATGTTTATTCCCCCGGAGGATTTGTTCTTTTTCAAGATTTTTATAGAAATTATGGTTTTTCTACCTTTCCATATGAATTCGGAGATGGCGTTGTCTACCGACTTAAAGAAGGAAGGGGAGAGGAATACTGGAAGCATGCTAGATATGAAATTAATCAGAGGGGGCTATCATAATTTTCCCGTTCCCACTCGCCCCCACCATATGATATTTTTCGGGGACGAGGTGTTGAGAAGTTCCTTTATTTTGGTCAGCGTTTTTTGTTCCTTGAGTGAAACAGAGTGTTTAAGATCAGAACTAAACCATATGCCTAAGTATATGATGGCCGTCGGTTGCCACCTTAGACCAAGGTCACCGATTACAGGAGATGTACAGTGAACATTTAGGGGGAATACCTCAGTTTTATCTTCATTCAGGAAATAATCTGCTACTCGTGAATATTTTTCTATTTCTTCCATGATGATTGGTACGGCTTGTGGGGCAACCTCAGTGTATAACAATACGTCGTTTGCATAAGCAGCTACCACTTGTTTGCCAAAGGAGCAGTTAATACCTGTGATTTCCCAAAAGGTGGAGATTAACGGTTCAATGACCAGTAGGAAGAGATGGGGTGAGAGCGGGCACCCTTGACGAGTACCTTGTGAGAGAGGATGTGGCCTTAAGGCTAAAGCAGTCGGCCTGGACGCTGGGGAACCGGGTTCGAGTCTCAGCAGGGACGCTCAACATCCTGTGATTCTGGGCAAATCACTTAATCTCCACGTGCCTAACAAAAAAATGAATGTGTCCATCTGTAACACAACTGGTCCTCTTGTAAAGCGCTCTGAAACTTTCGGGTCAAGTTTGCGCTATATAAAACTCCGGGGAAAAAGAAAGAAAAGAGTGAAGGGTTGGGATAGCTGGCCGTTGACCCTAACTCTGGCTCCCAAGTACAGGGCCATAATCATGCGGATAAATTAATCCCCCAGGTAGTATCTGTGTAATGTAGCATGTAAAAACGGCCAAGAATTCTTGTCAAATGCCTTTTCTGCATCTAGAGGTTTTGCTGTCGAATTTTGCGTCGTGAAAAGATTTCAGGTGGGTCTCTCGGAAGAGGGTGATATTTCCATTCAGTTTGTTATAATACAATAATCTGCTATTGCACTACGTTTTACCGGTTGGTCTTAGCAGATCAACCTGGAGTTAATCTGCAGCACTGGAAAATCAGAAGACGTTAGCAATGCAGAGGGACATTAGATGCTCATCGCAGCAGGGACAGATGAGTCCAATAACTTTTGTGGTTCCACCAGTTCCGAGAAAAGGAGTTTTACCGTGGACGACAATCCGGAATTTCAATGGGCCTATGAAGCCATATGGAAGGTTGTGGTCTTTGAGAGACTGACGGGGAGCCAAGAAGCCTTTCCTGATGGTCCTTGTTTCATTTGAATAGTCCTGTGCAATATTGATTCTGGCTCCGTTCCAGAGGATGTGTTAAGCTTTCCTCATACATGCAAGTATGGCCTCTACATGGCAATATCGTAGCGGTCTAAATATCATGGCTCTAGGGCGTGAGCTAGGAGAGTTAGAGAAGGGCTTGCCCAGCAGGACTCTGTCAGCCCATTCTATCTCAAAGTCTCTGTCATCATCTATTGTTTATTTTGGATTAGAAATCCATAGAACACATAAAAACAGATTCAACAATTCTGTGTGAGCAGTAGTCACATATAAGCAATTCCAAGGGGTTAAAGGTATAAAAACGTATAAAAACACAATCTAATAAAAGGAGAAACAGAGGAACCTATTGGTGCAGTACCCTTAATGTGCAGAGTGGGCAATACTGCAGTTTCCCTCCTAAAATATGAATCGGTCTAGGCCATGTCAGCCAGGGCTGTGTGCCTCCCGTATTCCAATTTCCATAAGATTGCAGCCCACCTGGTAAGCTAAATGTGCAAGATCCACCTTGTAAAAAGTGGATATTGCATCAATGATCTGCTGACTTACATTACAGTATTGGACAGTCTGTACACAAAGGATCCAAACAACATGAAGGTTGTATCAAGTACAGGAATTGCAAGGTTATAATTCCTGCACGCATATGTATTATCCGTGCTGCGTGTAAATATTTGGCCATACTAACCCTAACCACTTCCCTTGTGTCAGATTTCAGTCTCTGTCAACTTTGATTCGCAGGGTACAGGGTATCCAGGCCTCCAAAAATTCGGCGCACGAGTTTGCCTTATCTTCCACCTTTTCTGGTAGCTCGAATATGCACAGATTACCTCTGCGGTTCCAGTCCTCCAACTGGGAGATGTCTTTCGTCAGGGATTTGGTCCTGTTGGTGGTTGCATCCACTCTTGTCTTTCTCTGCTTCTGTAAGTCTGAACGCCATATTTTGAAAGTTGTCCCTTAAGGCTTGAAGGTCGTCATGCATGGCATCTGTGTTTGCTTTTGTTTCTTGGGCCAGGTCATGTAAGGCTCTGAGTTGCTGTAGTATCATATCCAGGCTGGCCCCAGAGTTTGCTTTTGGTTTGATGAGGGAGTCTGGCAATGGAGGCTCTGCTTTGGCCCATTCTAGTGTAAATTTGTTGTCTTTATTGTCTCTGGTGTGTTTGCCTCTGTGATCTGCCATCGTGGCAGCTGCAGTGGACTCAAAGGGATGTTATGTAGTTGTGTATCCACACAAGCTGTTTACAAGATCAGTGTTGGACACTTAGCGGTGTGGGAACGTGAAGTCTTCAGTTCTCATGGAGCCAGGAACCGTTTAGTTGGACAATGGATGTGGCAGGGTATGTTGAGCGTAGCTGGACTGGTCCCCAAGGTCCGTATAAGTTGTGGTTGCAAAACTCAAGGTGGAGTTCTATAGAGTACTATTTATTGGGATCATTCACAGCCCTCACAACCTTGGGAGGTAATGTGTTGGTAAGCAAACGCTCGCCTGGCTTCAGTAATCCTGGACATAGAATAAGCCTCAGAGTGCAGGGATGGGCGCGTTCATCATTTTGTTTTCCCTCGTCGGTATGCTGTTAATACTGCATGTGACGTTAAGATTCAGAGTAGTCCCCAGTGTGTGATGCTGAATATAGCTACTACTCAGATCTCTTCACGTGCGGCACAAATCACCATGAGGTCGTTTCAAATTGATGGCATGGAGGTGGCCTGTAGCGGATAGCTGTGCATTGTCAGCAGATCAGAAGCACCTCACCTGCGCTTGGTGACCAGGTGCTGAAGTGTGGTAAGTGGCTGAGGGGAACCAGTACCAGGGCCGCAGTAGGAGGGCACTCCGTGCTCGTATAGTATACTTTTCCGTAGGTCACAGACAGGGGCTGTGGATAAAAGCGATTGTGCGGCTAAAGATGGTTGGAGCCTCTGGGACGCAGGTACATGCACTCCACCAGTCAGTGATACAGGCAGGTGGGCTTTTATATTGGACCCCCGTTTGGGTACTGTACGTTGTGCCTCCTATCCGTCTATCATTGCTGTGTGCGATAGCGGGGCACTTCACAGAGTGCGGAGTTAGTGGGAGCTGCGATTTTCTATTCCTGCGTCTGGCCTGTCCATGTATCGGAAGCGTTTCACACGTGCCCAGTGACCGGTCGACTGGTTGCAGGCTTGTGATAAATGGAGGCGGGGTACAGGGTCAGTGATCTCTTTGGGATAGGGTGACCAACTGGCATGGGTGCAAATTCAGGATGGTGAGTGTAAAAATTCAGGACAAAGGGTCAAAATTCAGGACAAAAATTCAGGACAGGAGGTCAAAATTCAGGACAAAACTTCGGGACAAAAGGTAAGTTTTACAGACACGTCAGAGGAGGTCGCGCAATAGTATATAAGTAAGTAAATAGACAACCACTTAAGTACAAGTCAAAATAAGTTTATATTAAGTTGAGACAATCGTGCACTTCATAGTTTTTCAGTATGCCCGCAGCTTGCTACCTTAGACGATTCAAAACTCGCATCTCGCTCCAGCAGGTACATTAGCCACCAGACAATGGTGAACCACACCTGAATATAAGTGAGGCCGCTTTTATTGTTGATTGAAAACTACTGGATATACAAGGAACTTTGCAGTGCCAGCCCCCAGTAACAAAACCGCCCCCCCCTTTCCAGCCTCCCAGGGAAACACCCGATGCCTGGTCCGGCCAGTCCGGCCTTGCTACCACCCTCCAATGGTGCCCCTCATCTTCACATAGACCGTGTCTCATGTGTATTTAATTTCTTTTATAGTGTTACTCATCCCAAGTATGTAGGGCAGGGTGACGGAGTGCGTTACATCACACACACATAAACTTCTTGAACGCCTCCAACTCAGGATGGGACTGGATGGCTCCGTGCTCGAATGGTTTAGATCCTTCCTCCAGAACCGCTCCCAGAGATTCTTAATCAACGGTAACCTTTCCGCTCCCTCTCTGATTACAGTCGGAGTCCCCCAAGGATCAACCCTGTCCCCTACCCTCTTCAATCTTTACCTTGAACTGCTAGCAGAAGTACTACGCACCGCCAATATCTCCTACCACATGTATGCCGATGACACCCAGATCTACATCAAAATCTCTACTCCGGAGGAGATTTTTTCCCTGAATGAGGCCTTGAAGTCGACTGTCCAATGGCTCACCTCCAACCAGCTCAAACTAAATGCACAGAAAACAGAATTCCTGCTAATCTCCCCACCCAAAACCAACCCTGACATTCGGGAATGGTCTAAGTCGATCACAGCCCTAAACTGCCCACCGACCATAGTGGACTCTACCAAATCTCTTGGAATAACCCTGGACAACAGCCTGAATATGCGTGACCACATCAACTTGATGGCCAAAACCTAAAAATGGCAGTCCAGGCACTAGTTATCTCCAGAATCGAATATGGATGCTCTACCCTCTCTGGCCTTCCTAAGATCTCCCTGTCCCCTTTAAAAGCCTGCCTCAACGCTGCCGCCAGACTCCTAACAGGTTCTAAAAAATTCGACCACATCTCAAAGCTCTGAACTGGCTTCCTCTTGAAGCCAGAATCCAACTTAAACTGGCATGTATCACTCACATGGCTCTATACACTAAATCAAGAATGTTGATTGGGATGCCCTCCCTGCTGGCAGGAGCACATTTCAATAACGAATAGTTTATAAGCTGCTTCAACTGAATGTTCAATAAGTTCATAAACTTCAAATAAATGTTGAAATAACTTCTTTATGATAGCCAATTGCAATCAATGAAAACGTTGTCTAAATCTATACTTCTTTATGTATCAAATCATATTGGGTTAATGTATTTTCATATCCCAATGCATTTCGGGTCGGTAGATGACCCTTCTTCAGGGGTCACTTCATTAGAATTCTAAGGAAAATGAAACAGTCGGCGTTTCAAAAACAGTCGGCGTTTCAAAAACAGTCAATATCTAGTTACTGGATAAATGACAATGGTGACGTCTTTCTGATAGTATAACTCGTGCCAAATGAAAAACGAATGGTTTCCAAAAAGACCGTGCTCAATGTATGAACATCATGCTAACTCAACCAGTCAACGTGAAATACATCTACTCGAAAATGATGAACAGAAATTGTGAATCGAAGAATTCTCATGCGGTAACACCATGTTTCCGTCATTGTAATAAACTCTATGCTGTCGAAAGCGTGATGACAAATATATGTGCGAAAGGTAATAAACAAGTGCTCAAAATCAAATATAGAATTATCAACGTGACCGCGTACAACGCGTGGTGTTAAAAACTAAGTATTTATTAAGCGAACGTGCAGAGTGCAAAACTGTAAGACCACGAAAACTTCAGAGCTTACCGATATGCTGCCGTCAGCCTCGCTGCTGTGCCAGCAGTGTTAGTCGCGTAACGTAAATCGGGTCAAAGGTTAAATTGACGCTGCACTCTCTACCATGTTAAAGGGAAAGTGCTCATTCGCGAACGAACTTTAGTGATAAAGTTAATTGAAATCCTTATGTGCAAAAACAAGCGTGTTGACTCTGTAAATAAACATTGTTAACAATACAACTATGCACAAGCAGAAATATTGATATAAAGACGTGAAGAAATAAGGTATAAGCTAGTTTGATATGCATGTGAATGAAATCAAATGTAATCACATGAAAGCAAAAGTAAATCAAAATTGTGGTTGATCGGACATAACCATGAACTCCTTATACAGTAGATCAAGCTATAGAAAGCAATTATATTCTAATCGGTCATTCATCCCATGCGGTATATCATTTAGTTTACCGAGTCTAACTACGAGTGCACACTGGCTACATTGCCATAATCTATACACTAAATCCCCTGCATTTCTCGCTCAGAAAATCATGGTATCCGGAGGTGCCAGAAACTCCAGTTCCTCCAAGGACCTCTTACTCCAGCCTCCGCGCTTTCAAAAGGAAAAAACCTATAACCGTGCGTTCTCTGGGGCCGCAACAAGAATTTGGAACTCATTCCCGCCCGCCATTAGAAGAATTCCGTCTCTGGCATCGTTTTAAGAAGGAAGCCAAAACCTTCCTAATGGGCAAATTCCTCCCCTAACTCTTGCATAAAACTCACCTCAGTTTTTTTTTTCTCCTGGACCTTCGTTCTTGGAAATTATTTGTACTTGCTTTTATCCCAAATGTTCCACCCTCTCCCTAAGTTCATATCGTTCTTGTAAATTGTTTGTACTTGCTTTTATCCCAAATGGTCCACCCCTCCCCTAAGGTCAGATTGTATACAACTTGTTAACCCTGTAAAGCGCTCTGATACCCTAACGGGTCAAGTCCGCGCTCTATAAAACACAAATAAGTAAATAAAAATAAAAAAATATAGAGACAATGACTCATATAAACGTGAATGTCAATGTAAAGGAAATGTTACTTAAGATAATGGGTACTACAAGGTGTAATCATTGTTTTATCTATCATTCAGTCTTTCACCATTCATTCTGTCCTTCCATCTGTGTGCCCATCTATATCCAAACATATTCAACCATTTGCAAACCTATCCACCATGTATCCTTCCATCCATCATTTCACTCATCCATCCCTCCATCTACCCTTTCACTCATCCATCCATTATTCATCCATCCACCCTTTCACCCCACCCATCCGTACACTCATCCATCCAATCTTCCACCCATCCATCTCTTCACTCATCCATCCAGCCATTTACACATTCACCCATCCAGCCATCCTTTCACTTACTCATCCATCCACCCAGTCACTTATCCTTCCACCCATTCACCCTTTCAGTCATTCATCCTCCCTTTCTCTCTCCATCCCCCTTTCACTTATCCATCCATCCTTCCACCCACCCATCTACTCATCCATTCATGAATCCATCCATTGACCCTATTACTCATCCATCCTTTCACTCATCCATCCGTTCTCTCATCCATCCACCCTTTCACTTCTTCACTCATCTATCCATCCTTTTGTCCATCTACCCCCCTTTCACTCACTCATCAATCCTTACATCCACCCTTCACTCATCCATCCATCCATTCACCCTTTCACTTATCAATTCACGAATCCATCCATCCTTTCACTCATCCATCCACCCATTCACTCGCCCATCATCTACCCTTTCACTCACCCATCCACCCTTTCACTCACCCATCCACCCTTTTACCCATCCATCTTCCCTTCCACCCATACATCCAGCTATTTACCTTTTCTCATCCATCCATCCTTCCACTCACTCACTCACTCATCCATCCTTCCTTTCATTATCTATCCATTCACCCTTTCATTCATCCATTCATCCTTTCACTAATCCATCCAGCCATTCACACATTCCTTCGCTTATTTACTCACCCACCTTTTCACATTATGAGCTGAGCCTTTGTCTGCAGAGTTGCAGACAGAAGAGGCCCATCAAGAACTTCACCTCATTGTAGTTCCTAAAGCAAGGGGTGGGGGAGGGTTCACTATGCCCCTGCACATAGGCAATCTGAAAACTTAGAAGTCATGAGTCATGCATGATGCACAGTGCTAGGACGTGAGGTGACTGTGACATGGTGTTGTTTCCAGGGCTTTACGTGGGGTAAAAAAAACTGGGGGGGGTCTCTTCAAAGGGGGTGTTCGATGTAATTAAGGGCGTGGCTTAAAACACCTAGACTAAAAATCTGTGCTTAGTATAGTGTTCCGCCCGACTGGTATTATGTTGTTTCTGTCATTGCATCCAGATATATAATACAGCAAGTATCATTACACCAACAACAAGCCAGGACTATTGGCTTTGTCAATGGTTGTTAGTTGCTCAAAATAAAAAAGCAGCAACCATGGCTTTGTTGAATATAATATTGAAAATGTGTTGGTTCTAAAATGATGAGACAGTGAAAGAACTATAATCCGTTCTTTTTAACTTGTTTCACAGGCTTCTTTATAAAAACTGTTTTTCTCACGTTGCAGCATGGGCGTTTTACCTTTATCCATCTAACAGAATGCCCTGCTGTACACTGAGGCAGGAAGAGGCCGCCACATGCTTTAACAGCCCAGACTGCCCCATTGTCATTCTGTATGTGGCAATTAGCCGGCATACAGAATGACGATGGGCGGGGTGGGGCTGCTCTTGTGCTCTAGGAGAAGTGCGAGGTGGCCCCATCAGGGGGCTGAGGCTTCTTGCAGGGGAGCAGTGCTGCTCCCTGTAATGGCCATAATTACGGACAAAAGGCGTCCGTAAAAAGGATCCTCACGGACAACGGACGTGAGGTCCAAATTACGGACAGTCCGTGAAATTTACGGACGGTTGGTCACCCTACTTTGGGATGGCTCTCTGCGCTATTACAGTGACATGAGTTGTAGGCCATAGGGACAGGCCACGGATGATATTGGTTATGCGGTAATGGATCGAGCAGCGCCTTTGGATCATGGGCACAAGCACTTCTCCATGCAGCTATGCAGGCTAGTATGTGTTCACCGAGAAAGTCCCCCGTTGGGGTCAGCGCATGGTGCCTTACCTTACAGTCGCTTATCCAAGGGGCAATCCGTGAGGTACAGAGCAGCTGGGAGCCGCCATATTTGTTTTACTTGCACAAGAGTGGTGAGGAGTCCAATCTGGTCTAAACCGTAGGTCTAATGCCTTGATTTTCGTCACATTTCAACCCCCAGTGTTTAGTTTGCCTTCGTGGGTTTGCATCGGGCGTCTGCTGTGAAGATTGCGCTCCGAAGCACTAGAAAGTGCAGGGGCAAGCGTGGAGCAGTTGGGTTAAGCCGCCATCTTGCTTGGGCTCAGGCTACCCCACCCCAAACAGTGGCAAAGTTATTGGCAAACTAAAACATCCATTTCCTAAGGTAATCAGGTCCGAACTATAACTACCCAGTGGCGACTGCCACTGTGTAATATACATTTATACATACATGGTTAAAATATTTAAATCGGACTTTGTGTGTATGCCTAGATATAGATGCATACAAGCATACATACAGAATCAGATTTAAACATGTTATGCAAAGGAAACTGCTTTGTGGAAGGTAGTTGGACAAATGAATGTGTGTGGCAAGATGCAGTGTTTGATTTTCTGTTTCTCCTCTGATGCATTTAACAGCTGCTGTGGTGGGGCCCAGGTGGGGCGGAGGGCAAATAGAGCTCGAATGCGAGCCCCATCTGGCCCCCCTCTAGAGATGTCATTGCTATATATGGAGGACGAAATGTAGCTGGTGGATTCTTTTCTGTATTTCGCATTTCCCTCCAGACAATGGAGGATTTGCCGTTCATGACAACTTTTTAAATCTCAAGTCCCTTTGAACGTCAGTGAGGCTGTTTCAGATTCGAGTCACAGGTAAGGTTCATATCTGAAGGCCGATATGGCTGTGGCAGAGCAGATACGTACATCTAAAGCTATTTTCTGAAACTGTTGTGCTGGTGGGTTAGGTCAGAGTCAGTCACATACCAGATATTTACATAACAGGTGAGTTTGCCCCGACCGTCCGCCTTTCAGGGGCGACATGCCGTTGCACACTCGCCCGCTTTTCTTCTTTTAAACCGCGCCCCTCCCACCTCCTGCACAATCTCATTGTCAGGCTGCAGCGTGCGCTCAGTGTAAGCGTCAGCACCTTGGACAGTAACACTCCCGTTCTATATTTGGCGCAGGATTAGAATGTGTTCCCGGCTAGTCCCAGCTGCCCTGAGACTCAGTGGAAGTATTAATCTTTAAAAGGACTTTACTTAGCACAGACCTGTGGGAGGAGGTGGAAGGAAGGGTCACTGACAAACAAGGGTGTGTGTACTGGGGGAAGGGAAGGAATAGCTGCAAGTAGCGCGTGACATGTTTTGGCTTATGTGATGTTGTGATTCGTTTAGCGCTCAAATGTATTGTCCTATTTTGTGCTATATTATGTTATGGTGTGTTAAGTTGTGTTATGTTATGCTGGAGTCTGTTGCATTATTGTATGTTGCTACGCTATGATGTGCTGGTATTTGATGCTATGCTGTGTTAGTCAATGCTATGCTGTGTTATTCGATGCTATGCTTTGTATGATGCTATGCTGTGTTATTCGATGCTATGCTTTGTATGATGCTAGGCTGTGTTATTTTACGCTAGGCGGTGTTGTTTGATGATATGCTGCTATGTCATGGTATTTCATATTATGCTGTGTTATTTGATGCTCGGCTGTGTTATTTGATTGTATGCTGCTATGTCGTGTTATTTGATGCTTGGTGTGTTATTTGATGCTCGGCTGTGTTATTTGATTGTATGCTGCTATGTCGTGTTATTTGATGCTCGGCTGTGTTATTTGATGCTCGGCTGTGTTATTTGATTGTATGCTGCTATGTCGTGTTATTTGATGCTTGGTGTGTTATTTGATGCTCGGCTGTGTTATTTGATTGTATGCTGCTATGTCGTGTTATTTGATGCTCGGCTGTGTTATTTGATGCTCGGCTGTGTTATTTGATTGTATGCTGCTATGTCGTGTTATTTGATGCTCGGCTGTGTTATTTGATTGTATGCTGCTATGTCGTGTTATTTGATGCTCGGCTGTGTTATTTGATGCGAGACTGTTATTTTTGGATGCTATGCTGTTTTATTGTAATATAGGCTGTAGTACGTAGCACTTAGCAGCCTTCACATTAAACAATCGGAAAAGAGAGGATGTGGGCAGACAGCCTGTAACCATTTTAATGTGCCCGTGTCCTTTCACTGTGGTTAATAGCTTGTTATTAAATTTTAATTGCATTACCAGACTTATTAGAGCGACTCTTACGAGCAAGACCTTGGGCGCTAATTCCCAAGCATCCGAGGTGCCGGAGACATTAATGCGGATGTGCGCGTGCCCTCGGCGAGGGTAGAGGATTTTTATACAGCCTCGTGTAGGGTTTCTCCTCCGCGAGACGCTCTGCGCGAGAGACGGAGGCCAGGACTCCAATGAATTGCTCGCAGGCGGAGAGGGAGCTAATTGAGGAGTCATTAATTGAGTTATGCTGCGTGGAATTAGACACGTGGCAGTCTGCTGCGCGTCATTGAATGGCAGAGGCGCGCGAATCAACAGCGCGCTCGATTACCCACGTCTGCCGCGTCAGTGAAGCCACAGTTAGTCCCCACAGAGAAAATTCCGTACACGCAGAATTACACTAACTGCAGTGTGTTTTTTTCCGAACCAAAGATCCTGACAAAATGCAGCCATAAATTTGCATCCAGTAGTAGACGTACTTAGACATACCATCTTGTACCATTGGAATGAGGGGGGTGGGATTCTGTATGCGCCTACAAATACAAATGTAATGCTACTGAATGGTACATATGTATAATCTGTCCATGCCATCACGTATGTTATGTAGATTATAACTTTCCGCCTACACAGCGTATCATTATTAATGGTAGGAAACAGGCCAAACCTAAACTCTATCAGATACACACCAGGCATCAATCACGGTCAGAAGCAAGTAAAACATACCAGACCCAGGGCCCTGTCAATTGCCCCTTGTGCCTAGTCTTGTCTCAATCAAGCCTACCTCCTCACCAAACGGACCACCACTTCACACCTATTTCCCATCCACCCAGTCACATCTTCCTTGCTATCAAACCTCCCTTGGCACCAATCCTATGTCCCCATCAACACTACATCCCCATAAAACTTGCACCCTAAATGCCTTCCTCCCCAAAAACCCACCTCGCCTTTCTATCTTCTCTGCCATCAAACCCCCATCCTCATGAAATCTACTTCCCCATCAAACTTCCCGACCCATCACACCTCCTGCCCCTTCAAAGCCTCTTCATACCCGCCTCACCATTAAATCCAGTTCCCATTTGTTAGACCTGGCACCTTTTGGCGTGGTTTCTCCTTATTTTTTGCCTTCTGACCCACTGTTTTTGATTGCGTGCTAAACTTCGCTTTTGCCTGCTTTAGGCCTCTTTGCACTTTTTCACTGCTGACCAGTGCTAAAGTGCATGTGCTCTGTGTCTAAAAAAATGTAATGACATTTGGTTTCTCCATGATTGGCATATATGTTTTACAAATAAGTCCCTATTACAGTGCACTTCATGTGCCCAGGGCCTGTAAATCAAATGCTACTAGTGGGCCTTCTGCACTGATTGTGCCACCCACATGAGTAGCCCTTCAAACATGTCTCAGGACTACCATCGCAGAGCCTGTGAGCAGTTTTAAACTGCCATTTCGGCCTGGCAAGTTCACTAACTGGCCAGGCCCAAATTTTCCCTTTCATTACATATGTCACCCCTAAGGTAGGCCCTAGGTAGCCCCATGGGCAGGGTGCAATGTATTTAAAGGTAGGTACTTTTGAGTTTCACATGTCCTGGTAGTCAGGAGTGGCCCGTGCAGGTAAGAGCAGTGAGGCGGTGGTGCGGGGTGAGGGGGAACTCGACAGAGGACGGTGCCTCCCGCCTCACCGTTCTTACCTGCACGGTCCGCTCCTGCAGGTAGGGAAAAACTGCTAAATTGGTTTTTCACTACAGCAAGGCCTATCTCTAACACAGGTTAGCACTGGAGCTGCCTTGTGACACTTCACAAGTGTAGCTTCCAATTGGTAAAAGATAGGAACAGTACATTTGGAGTCTCTGGACTCACAATTTAAAAACACATCTTTTAATGAAGTTGGTTTTTAAATTGCAGGTCTGGAAATGCCACCTTTAGAAAGTTGGCCTTTTCTTACTTTAACCATTCTGTGCCTCTGCCTGTCTCAGGAATACACGTCTGGGTTGGGTGCATTCCATCTAGACAATCACACACAAAGGGAGCTGATGTGTGCCCTGGCATATCCTGATGTCCAATCACCAGGCTGATAGGTTTTCCTGAGCTAGAGCGAGAGAGAGGAGCTGAAACTTTCACCTGAATAGGGCTGTGCCTGTCCCCACACAAAGAATTGCATACCCCTATGTAGTGTATCTGGAGCCAGGGGCAGAAAAGTACAGGGTCTTGTGCACTACAAATACATTTCTTTGAAGTCTCCCTACTTCAAAGGCGAAAATGGGTATAAGTACTGGACCTCTGACACCATATACTCAGAACACTTCTGGAATTGAGCTGTTGTGCTGCCAAGAGGGACTGCCACTTTGCTGCTTGCTTTGCTGTGTTGGCCTGCTGCCTTCTGCTTCTTGCCTGGGAGTGAGAGGACTGGACTTTTCTCTCTACATTCTGCATCTCTAAAGGTTCTCAAAGGGCTTGTTGTGCTTGCCTCCTGTTTCTGAAGTCTCAGGGATATCAAAACGCCACCTGCATCTTGCTACCAGCACCTGGGCTCCTCTGCTGTGAGTCCTGCTCTGCCAAGTGGTGCCAAATCCAGTCCTGGGCCCTTGGAAGTGAGTGTTTGGTGCTGCAACCCAAGAAACCAACGCATCGACAACGAAGTGTCATTCGGAACTGGCGCATTTCTCTGTGATATTGATGCATCACTGCTGCCTGCACCGAAGCCGTGGACGCCACTCGCCAACTGTGCAACGCAATGACCTTGAGTTACAACGCAGACCCGCCTTTGCCAACACAGCGCCTCTGAGTCGCCACTGCTGTGTGAGTCTCGGACACCGCATCGCCAATGTTTGAAACGCACTGTCCCCAACACATTTCTGGCCCTGCACGGCTTTGTGCCAATGCATCACCTACAGCCCAGGGGTTCGACATCGACACCTTGGCCCAACATACAGCGCTCTTGACATCAACAACATTGCCTGACCTCAGAAACAATACATGGCATTCGACAGCGACGCATATCATTCTTTGTTCAACGCATCATCCCTGAGCTTTGAAACATCCAAGATACTGTCAGCGGGTAGGCGCGACTCCGGTATCCAGTCCACGCTCCACGGCGTTCAGACTGAACTGTTGGACTTGCCCACGTCCAGCGTGACCAGATAGCTCCATTTGGAGCTATTGACTTCTGCTCACTGCATTTTGATTTAACCTTGCAAAATTCATTTCTTGACTTGTGTATGTTAGATTTTATCATTTTGGTCTTATTTTATTCAGATAAATATTGACTATTTTTCTAAACTGGTGTGGAGTACTTTTGTGGTGTTTTCACTGTGCTACTGTGTGTGCACAAATACTTTTCACATTGCCTCTTTAGTTTAGCCTGACTGCTTTGTGCCAAGCTACCAGAGGGTGAGCACAGGTAAACTTTTAGTGTGTACTACATTTACCCTGACTAAGATTGTGGTTTCTGCTTGGACAGGGTGCATACTTCTGCCAACCAGAAACCCAAATTCTAATACCATTCATATCTTCCCCACAACCAAACCAACCTCAGTATCAAACCCACCCCAGCCCTACCTATAAATTAAACCTTATTAGGCAATAAGATGGTGAAGGAGATAACCTCATATAAATACTTAGGAATGATGTTTACATATGAACTAAATTGGGCCTTGCGTAAAGAAACCGTGGAGGCTTGAGCGTTATCCACTAAAGGAGGACTAGTAAAATGTAAAAATACATTTGGAGGATCATCTTCGACTTTGGTATTCTCTGCTTATAAATCTGTAGTGCAGACACAATGCTTATATGGGGCAGAAATGCTGACCCTAAGAGTAGAGGCAAGCTGGGATAAGTGTGAGGGTAAATGCCTGAAAAAACTGTTAGGGTTACCTAAAAGCACAATGTGCCCAGCGATAAGACTGGAAGGGAACTGCCAGTCATGGAATTTGCTCTTCTGGGATAAACTCTGGTCCTTGGAGGTATAAAAGGTATCAACCCTCTGCGCCATTGAAATAACAAGAAGTGAACTAAAATGGGCAGTGCAGGTCAGGAATAGATTAGTGAAAATTGCGGCGACTAGAAGGTTGGGAATTTTAAGAAAGAGAGCATCATTAGGCACACCCTTAAACAGTTGGAATATCTTATAGGTATTAAATAAGTAGAATGGTCCTAATTCAAAAGTATCATGTAGAGTTCACTTGGTTAATGATTTGCTATTAACCAATATCCAGTACGAGTAGCGAGTACCTGTGAGAGGAGATTACACTATTGAACTACGGAGAGGAACTTATCAGGGTTCCTTAACTGCCCGTTTTTTATGGACGACTTCACGAAGAATTTGTACTTTGGAGTCTTTGCCATCTAGGATATTTAAATTTGGTTGCTATCATCTATGGGTACACTGTCAAGCCCTGAAGAATACTGTGGATCGTTTTGATGTTAATCGTTTTTGATGCTTTTAAGACTTTGAGACTCTTCCTATTGAAAACAATAGACAAGTTGGGTCTACGAGTATTATGCTGGTTGGCAACCAAAGAAAAGGAGGGACCCCTATAAGCGAATGAGGGAGGGTAAAACAGGGGATCAAGTAAACAGCACAAGACAAAAAATTACCCACCCATTCAAAAGATAAATTATTGAGGCCCACAAGGGGTCCTGTAATGATACCTAAACAACCAAGGCTCAAGTGCATATATTGAAAAGAACCAGTAATTACAATTGATGATTATTTCTTTTTATTAACAGAATATCAAAAAATATATTTTATATCATAGCACAGTGATACATACAGATAAAATACAATAAAAAGAGAACCCCACAACAAACCATCATGCATACACACACACTCAAAGATTCAAATGAGCTCTATACATCCATCAAACATTCATACACATAGCATATATAAAGATGTTTAAAAAGCCAAGAGGAAAACAGATGTTTTAATAATTTGGTCCAAAGGTAGAATTGGAAACCACTTCCGGGTTTGAAGAGATCAAACGCCGACGCGCGTTTCGGTGAAAACCCTACAGGGGGGCTACACCTTCATCAGGGCAAATCATATGCAGAGAAATAAATAGCGTGGGGCACTCAAATACCATTTGAGGTATTCTATCAAAACTTTATCCAACAGGATTGAGTTCAGACAAAGGCCATATAAGCCTGGGGGTACTGGACATCAACATCCAACAAATCCTGTATGTAGGCATAAAGGCGAGCTTGACGGAGAACCACCTTTCAAAAGGTTCAGCCGGATTAGATTTCACGGAGGCCTTTATTCAAGGCGTGATATCAGGATAAATCTCCAGGGGCGTTTAAGGATCACACCGGTTAAGAATATGGGCCGTTTCCATTTGCTTTCGGCGTTTGATCTCTTCAAACCCGGAAGTGGTTTCCAATTCTACCTTTGGACCAATTTATTAAAACATCTGTTTTCCTCTTGGCTTTTTAAACATCTTTATATATGCTATGTGTATGAATGTTTGATGGATGTATAGAGCTCATTTGAATCTTTGAGTGTGTGTGTATGCATGATGGTTTGTTGTGGGGTTCTCTTTTTATTGTATTTTATCTGTATGTATCACTGTGCTATGATATCAAATTTTTTTTTGATATTCTGTTAATAAAAGAAATAATCATCAATTGTAATTACTGGTTCTTTTCAATATATGCACTTGAGCCTTGGTTGTTTAGGTATCATTACAGGACCCCTTGTGGGCCTCAATAATTTATCTTTTGAATGGGTGGGTAATTTTTTGTCTTGTGCTATTATGCTGGTTGGACCAGGATTGTTTCACCAATTGCCTTGATAAAGTCTAAGGGGAGACGAAACACGTGTTGGCATAGTCACAGTCTTTCATGCTGGATGTTACATCAACAGGAATAAAGAAACAACTTTCAAGAATTTGAATTGTTTGGATATTGGTTAATAGCAAATCATTAACCAAGTGAACGCTACATGATACTTTTGAATTAGGACCATTCTACTTGTTTAATACCTATAAGATATTCCAACTGTTTAAGGGTGTGCCTAATGATGCTCTCTTTCTTATGATTTATACACACAAGAATCATTTCCTGTGTTAATCGCATCTTTTGGTAGTAGATGTGGTAGAGTAATAGTAGCACCCCGTCATCCTACTGAGAAACACTGTTATTTATTCACACTGTATCAGTTTGTGCTTTGATATTGAGTGGACTACTGATGTGCGGTTCCGTTTCCTGGAGAGGAAAACACTACTACCATTATTCATTTATCTTAAGGTTGGGAATTTTAAAGTCTTGGTGGTCTCCTACCTATCAAAGGGGGAGTTAAAAGAGGCCGGTAGGAGAGAATCTAGGGTAGCGTATTTATGTTATGTTTCAAGGAAACCTTCAGCAAGCTATATCCTGGAGTCCTTGGATAAACCAAAGATGTACCCCTACATATCTACATTCCCAAAGCCCCAGTTACGAATGCTGTCATTAAAATTTCCGGTTGCTTTGAACCTTTGATTTTAAAAGTTTGAGAAATTTGTTGCACTTTAGTATCTGAATAATAACTGTGCCTGTGGACTGATTTCCATACATTTTTAATGTTCATCTTTTATTAGATTGTTTGCACTTTCTGAATTCGATGTCAGATTTTAAAACCGCTACTTTTAAAATATAATATTTGTCATCGTAATAAATGGCTTGCACTTCTCATGAACATGGAGTTTTTAAATGTTGCTTGTGCAACAGCAAAATTCCTAAAAATAACTATGGGCTAAAAATATCTAAGAGATAATGTAGGCAACCTCTGTTAGACTTTGTAGGAAGAGTGTCAGAAGTGGCAATTTCCACAATATGTGATAATACTCCTCGATGTTTTAATGGGGGGTTGACGTGGGGTCTTGTGGGTAGGATGTAGTAAAAATTGTGCATCAGATTTGAGGGGAGGAGGTTTTTTTTATAGACATTTGTCTAAACCATAATAAAGATTAATTGAAATTGAATTGAATTGAAATGAAATCTTCCTCCTTTTCATACCCCTCTCTTCCACATATGTATCCTGTTCATGTCTGCTTCCTCTTCATTCATGCCTCGTCAGCATACCTACCTCCTCCTCATAACTTTCTTCTCTTCATGCCTAGCTCTGCTTAATGCGTGCCTCCTTTTAATACCTGCCAGCCATTCTTACTGGTTGTTAGACATTACTTCGCATACCACTGCTTTGTGGTGATGATCTACCACTGGAACAAAAGAAACCAACTACTACCTGAGCAGTACTATTCAAGATACAGGGTAAAACACAGAAAAACATCAAAATCGTTCAAAACCAGAGGATACTATTTTTTTTTATCAGTTTCAAGCAGATAAATAACATAAATAAAATTAAAATATATTGTTAGAAAAATGATCTCTTTCAGAAATAGCAACCGTAAATAAAGTATACGATTAAAAAAGTCCTTTAAAATACTTGCAAAATTACTATTTATTTTCACAGGAACAATATTAAGAAAAATAGATTTTCCCAAACAACATTCTTTCATTAATATGTTACATTAACTTGAAAGATCAGGGAACAAGGAAAAATGAGTGAGAAATCTAGCATAAAAAGCGAACGAGTAAATAAAATCTTGATTTGCATCACAAGATAAAGTCTAAATATCTAAAAGCTAATCTGAAAACAACTGTCTAAATTAATAATATTACTATTATAATAATAATACTAACACCAATAATGATAATAATATACCTACAATGAAAAATACTAAACAAAACGCTTCTTAATGTTTTCAACTCCCATAAACCTACTAACACTCAAGGTAAACAAAGTCTGGATGATGGGTGATACTTTTAAAACACAACCCGATCCATTCACCCCAAAATACGCCATACATAGAAAAGTTGTCGAAAATAAAATACCTCTCTTGTCAGGTTTGCTATAAGACAAGTGTCATAAACTAGTTCTTGTCTCTTCCCTACTGCTCAGCTGGAATGTGTGATGACCTCATAGAATGTTTGGGTGCCTGTGTGTGTGTGGAGCGTCAGTTGGTGAATGCAGGCTGAGCAGCAGGGAGGCAGCTCCTGGTGGGGCTACGCTTCATCTTCTTATATCCTTCTACTCACCTATCCTGGAACCAAGCTACAATAAAGATATCCTGTTTATACACCCGGCCTGTATATCTTCCATTTACAACATTTTGGTGACGATCTTGAAGAACCTACGCGTTGAGTAAGGAAGGCCCTGTACAAAGGAACTAAGGAACCAAGAGACTGAAACTTTAAGGAAAAGGAAACGTTACGGTTACCAAGACATTGAAACCTTGAAGAAACGCCCTGGTTAGCCCCACCAGTCTCCTCTACCATCTGGACAGCCTACAGCCTGGGCGTTTCACCTTCTACCCCGGTCTGCAAACAGTTACTGTGGTGATTACTGACATCCTGCTGCCTTGGAAGTGTTACTCCTGCCCTGCTGGCTTTACTACAGTCGTGAGACACGCTACTGATTTGGATTGGCAGTAGCAACTGATGCTTGGGAATTGGCACCAGCGACGTGTGCTGGGGAAAACCGGCACCCCTGTGAGGCGTTACACTTGAAAAAAAAGTGGGCAAAGGCTGGTAGGCAGCTTGGCGAGTTGTCCGAAGCTAATCAACTTGATGTGGAGAATACCGGATTACTTGGCAAGACCGACTTGTTTGGGGATTTACATCTTGCTGTGGATACTGAATTGTTTACTCCTCCGCACCACTGAGGAATGGGAGCCACGTGTTGTGGGAAAATCAGCACCGCATATACACTCCAGTAAGAGACTGCTTGCGGTGCATTATTTGGTAAATGTGAGTACTTTTGCCCAGATTATTACTGTCCTTGGCTGCCCACTAGACAATTGGCAGTTTGCTCGCAACTTTGAAATTTGAAATTCAGGCGCGTGTTGCCCACGCCGCGTGCACACTTACCTGCATGATGGAGTCCTGCAGTTCTTTCGTGGGAGCCTCTGTGACGTTGTGGTTTCTGCGAAGCCCTGACTTGCTGAGAGACGATCTGCAGCATAAACGTGCCGCGAGCCATCCGGTGCGGCGTACATTACGTGCAGCCATCTTGTGTTTGGCTGCAGCTGCTATTGCCAAGCTGGTGTTCAATCTGTACATTGCCAAACACGTTTTCCCAGTTATTTACAATGCGGCAAGTCCAGCGCGAGAATGTCCAAGGCGAATATCTTGTGTGGCTTTTCGCAAGTACATCAGCAACGTTAATCAAGCGTATGGAGGTATCCGGTGACGTCGCTGTGCCCTTTTGGAGAAATGTTCGGCTTTAAACTTTGTGCATCAGCATATTGGGTGGCGACAGCAACATGCAGCTCTTTGACAAGGACTCAGTATGGGTGAGGTTTTCGGGTGAGAGACCGTTCATCGGAGCTTGGGACTTTCATTTCATAATATTGCTTGCCATTTTTATGCATGTCCTGTTTTAGTGTGGGTGTGCTTACAGTCGTGTTTTGTTCTTAGGACCTTTAACGGGTGTAGGGCAAACCCCCTTCCAGTTTATTACTGCACAGTGTACCCTTCTTTGGGGATGTTATGGAGGTGGTGTACCCTGTCATGAGGAGGTTTAGTGGGTGGTCGGTACCCCCAATTCTGATTTTGGTCCTGTGTGTACCCATTTATGCGCTGGTTTGGGGTCTAGTGTACCTTGTAATGGGGTGGTTGAGGGGACAGTCAGTGACTTAATTCTGTTCTCTAGGGTGAAGGATACCCTGCGGTGTACCCATGTATGGGGAGGTTGTGCGAGCGGTGAGTGCTCAAGTCAAGTTTTTTTTTTAGTGTAGAATGTACCTATTTTGGGGAGGTTGTGGGGCCAGTCAAATGCTCCAATTTTGTTTTTAGGGTGATGTATACCCTACGGTGTACCCTTCAATGGGGAGGTTGTGGGGCCAGTCAATGCTCCAATTTAGTTTTCTAGGGTGATGTTTTACCCTATAGTGTACCTTTATATGGGGAGGATGCGTATGGTGTACCCTGCCATGTACACCCATTCCAGTTACAGTTTAATTTTCAAGCAAAGAGTGTACCCGCTTTTGGGGAGGTTGTGGGAGCGGTTAGTGCTCCTATTTTACGTTAAATGTAGGTTGTGGGGGCAGTTTGCGTCCCAGTCATATTCCCTAACTTAGAGTGTACCCATCCATGGGGAGGTTGTCGGAGCCAGTCAATGCTTCAATTTTGGTTTCTGGGGTGATGTTTTACCCTACAGTATACCCTTTATTGGGGAAGTTGTGGAGTCAGTTAATGCTCCATTTGAGTTTTCTTGAGTGACGCATTCTCTACAGTGTACCCTTTAATGGGGAGGTTAATGTTCCTTTTCTTTAGGTTGTAGGGGCAGTTAGCGCCCAAGCTATTCTCTCTAGTATAAGAGTGTACCCTTTTACGGGGAGGTTGTGGGGACAGTGCGTATCCCAAAGTCATGCCCTCACAATTTTTTTTCTTCCCCAAGGGAGGGGGATGGGGCATGCCTAGTTATTCTTCCTAGTAATTATTCTTCTATTTTTCATGATGTTTTACACCTATTGTCATATGCACTTTGAAGTGTTTCTTTTCATGCTTATGTTATTTCTGATGTATCGTTTATAATGACATTTCCACTATTGCACTCCTTTGCTGTTTTATTCCCTAAGGAAAGAGAATGTGTGATAAACTAGTTCTTGTCTCTTCCCTACTGCTCAGCTGGAATGTGTGATGACCTCATAGAATGTTTGGGTGCCTGTGTGTGTGTGTATCGTCAGTTGGTGAATGCAGGCTGAGCAGCAGGGAGGCTGCTCCTGGTGGGGCTACGCTTCATCTTCTTATATCCTTCTACTCACCTATCCTGGAACCAAGCTACAATAAAGATATCCTGTTTATACACCCGGCCTGTGTATCTTCCATTTACAACAACAAGCATTCAACAACTTCCACTGAAATCATAAGAGCTTTAACAGTAGTGGCGGGGAAAAATAAAATCAGCCCATAATAAATACTAAGGACCTGATTATGATGTCGGGAGGACAGTACGGTCGGAAACATCCATTTTTCTATGGGAGCTTGTGCGGCGGGCGCAAAAATGCCCGCAGCATAGGCTCCCATAGAGAAATAGATGTGTCCAAACATCCCCGCACTGTGTAGCAGGCACCTCATGGTGCCTGCCACACGGTGCAGGGATGTTGAGGTGCCCCCCAGGGCAGTATGCAGAGGCCACGGAGGGATGGTGGCCCTGGTAGGCGCCCCCAAAGACACTTTCCGACAGCAGTGCCATGTCAGAAAGGCCAACATGGAACTGCTGTCGTAAAGTGCCATCATAATCCCGACGGCGGAAACGCCGTCCTTATAGATTATGAGGCATTTCGACTGGCCGACAGGCTCCTTGAGCCCGTTGGATTCGCATCAGATTTCACCGGCCGGTTTAAACTTTGACCACCGTCATTATAATACGGCAGTCGGACTATAAACCTACAATGTCGGTCGGAAAGTATCCGACCAGAGGTTGGAGGCTTTCCGACCGACATTGTGGTTAGTCGCTAACTGATTTTGAATTGTTAATGATAACAGTCACTAAAAGAACTTACCCAAATTCACAAACTGAGGGACGCTTTGTGAAGAATACATGCCTAATAGTAAACTGCAATTTAAATTAAAAAAAATTCTACAATAGTCTTTGCACCCCCAGTGCACGTTGATGAACATTTTACAGCAATTATTCAAAGTGAATACTTTAAAAACAATAAAGAACAATTAGCATCAATATTAAATTACTTAAAGTACAACTGAACTGGCCATCAAAAAGGTCGGGTCACAGATGGCTACCGCGATTTAATATTGACTGCACTCACCAACCCCCAAAGGGCTAGTGTCCCAAAGTGTTCCAAAGCGCCACCGTGCATGTGTGGAGCTAAGCTGGAGTTGTGGAATCAACCATCCCAACCCCTCCACTGCCAACTTCTCTACCGAATGCTGCAAGCACACCCCTTTGAGGTCCCACAGACAAAGTTGTCATGAGTGTATTAATTAGTGACTTGCAAGGGTGAACTGAAAATTCCTGCCAACTATAAACTCACCCTGCCACAGGCCAGCATGGTTGACCGACCATCTGGACCCCCACCACCTGAGAGACAAATTGACACAAGAAAGCTAACAGGTTACCCACGAACATGACATTGCCCTCAGGAGATAAATGCACACCATCTGGGAGAAAAAAACTATCTCCCCCAATGCAGCCATGGGGGATATAGTTGAAACTAGATGATTTCAGCAACTTAGAGAGTCGTCTGTTCAGGCGCTTGGCGGACTCATTCAGCCCCCGCACAGAATGCCCTCTGCGCCAGGACCGCCTGGGAATTATATGAGACCACACAATGAAGGCTTCTGGAAAACGTTTGGCGAGCTACATAACTTCCGCAACGATGGCCTCGAACAAGACTCTATGTCCCATTTGTGCTAAATCATTGCCTTTCAGATGCAAATTCACCCGAACCGGAGGCAGAATCACCCTTGGAACTAGGTTCTCCACTGCTGACCTTAGGCCCTTTACCTTGAGGCCCCTTTAACCAAACCACCTCATTTTGAAACCAGCATCCTTAGTACGTTCCGCAAAATCACCAGACTAGTATGCCTCTCGAGCCCTCCGGATGAAAGAGCGGGTGAACACCCGCACTTCTCTAGTGAGTATAGCACCTGTATGTACAGAGGGAGGAAGAGAAGCAATATTAGAAGTCATTGCAAATGCAATCAAACGTATCACCTATAGCCCTCAAAATGCCATCTCCCAATCCTTTGCACTTGCTGTCTGTTCAGACCCACCCCTGCGCGTAAGTGTCTGCCCCTATGTGGAATGAGTGCGAGTTGAAAAGAGAAGGGTTGCTCCCGGTTGCCGATATTGCAATCTTCAAAACCCTAAAAAACTGATATCTGGAGAGAGTGGGCCCATCGGCATGGAGGAACAGCGCTGTGGCTGTAACCCATGGACACAACTCAAGATAATCTACCAGAGAATGGACCAGGCAACAGTGGGAACCCGGGGCCCTATGCAGAACTATATGCTCCCCCCTGCCCAAATGGCCAGTTTTGGAAGACAGCAAGGTTACTGTCAATAAACCTCCCAGGCCAACTCAATTGTTCCAGCTGAATGCCCCTGTGAATGTCCTTATTCGACTGCATCACCAGTTACCCTACTCTGAAAGCTCCATAAAAGGCTAGGAAAAAGGCCACCTTAAACAGCTGGGCCTCAAACTGTGAATGGCAGACCTCGGGCAACTTTGAAACCATTCTCTGCACGTTAATTGGCCTTCTCAAGTCTTTCCGTCTTCCCTCCTACCTCTGCCAGCCCATCAGGGCTTTTTTGATGGGAAATGAATGGTGACGTCTAAACTCCTACAACTTTAGGCAAGACAATGCATCAGCACCATTATTGAGTACCCCGGCCGGGACATGCTTCACCCTTAAATTAATGTTATTCAGCAGACCCAACTAGGTGAGCACTTTGAGAACTCTTGAGACCTTGCAGCAGCTCGCTTTCTGTTATCACCTCCACCACCACCATGTTGTCTGACCAAAAAACTACTGAGCGATTGCTGAGCTGATTAGACCAGACTGAACTCCCTTTTGGGTCAGAGAGATTATGTATCAAGCAGAACTGGTCCAGTCCTTTTTTGGGCACCACCCCCAAAGGAGAACAAACAAAACCAGCAAAGGGGGGGGGGTTCGGGCGAATCAAAGGGACCAGCTACTCTGTTCAGGGAACACTCCTTCTCAATATTCTGACTGGCTACAGCCCTATTAGAATGTACGGGCTGCTGATTCTTGAAAAAGGGGACGGTCAGTAACCAATATCGTACCATGCCCTCAAAATTATTCAAATTACACAAGTTAATCTAGTTAGGTGTGCTACTCCGTAACAGGGCCTGCCCGTCCCCATGAAGTCACTGTAAGAACCCAATCTCTAACTGGTTAACTAGAGACGGAATGCTACAACCGAAAAGGGAACTGTCGACACCCCCCACCCCCAAGAAGGGATCCTGAAACCATAAGTGAAGCCATCCAAGAGCGTTTCTGCCGCTCTCAGGTTACTGTAATTTTAAGCTGAAGGGTCAAAACCTGAATGTTAACCAGAGAGTGGGCCTTCAGGAAAATGGTCAGGGAATCACTTCTTCTGCTGACCCTTTTTGTTCCGTTTTTTAAAGCACCGATCAGTAAGCCATTGAAGTCTGCTAGAAAACTATCCCACATCACCAGGTCTTTCCTGACCTCCGCCCCGAGTCTGACGTGGTGATGCTTCTGTGTGAGCCCGCGGGTCAATTGGGTCAATCGTCTGGCGAATACCCTACCTGCTGGGATTACCCTGGTTGCAAAGTTAAGCTTGCCTATTAACCTTTGGAGGTCCCTCAGTGTTGCCTTCTCGCGCCCGCAGAGGCCCCTAATGTCTTGCCTAAAATCCTCCACCTTCTCTGGAGGGAGCATGGACGTCCCGGCGACGGAATCTAGCTCTATTCCTAGGAATGTGATTTTTGTCGCCGGACCCTCCGTTTTTCCCCTGACAGGGGATCCCTAGCTCCTCCGCCAATCCCATGAATGCCCTTAGAGTGTCGCTGCACTCCGCTGATGCCGCCGGGCCTGTGAAAAGGAAGTCGTCTAAGTAGTGGAGCTTCCCGCCTGCCGGGTGCCTGTCGTGCAGTGCCCATTCAATGAAGGTGCTAAACTTCTCAAAGTATGCGCATGATACTGAGCACCCCATTGGCATCGCTTTGTCGAAATAGAGTTTCCCATCCCACTGGAAACCCAACAAGTGAAAGCTTGAGGGTGGACTGGGAGTAGGCGGAAAGCGGACTCAATGTCTGCCTTTGCCATGAGGGTCCCCCGGCCCGTTGCCCTAACCAGATCTATGGCATCGTCTATTGTGGCATAACTTACTGAGCAGACCTCTGCGCTAATCCCATCGTTTACTGACGTACCGTCTGGGAATGATAAGTGGTGGATTAAACGGTATTGGCCCTGCTCTTTTTGGGGACCACCCCTAACGGGGAGATCACCAGATCCTTGCCCATCCCGGCGGGGAGGGGTCCTTCTATTCTACCCAATAGTTTCTCCTTCTCTATTTTCTTAGCCACTACTCCCGGGTGCTGAATTGCGGATTTTAGGTTTTTCCCTGCCTGAGGGGAGGGGGCCCCTGAATGGGATGGGGAAACCCTCTTCAAAGCCGTGGACCAATGTCTCGGCGTCTGCCTGGTCGTGGTATCCGTTGGCTAGCCTGCGCAGTTTGTGCGTGTCAATGGGGGACCATGCTAGCCTGTAGGTTTGGTGTCCTGCTGTCCCCTTGGTGCCCCCAGTGTCTGACTCGCTACTTCTGTCCCTCTTTCTTGTCTCCTTTATGTTCTTTCCTGCGCCTGCATCCTGCCGCCGGGTGCCCTCCTCCACATGATGAGCATATGTGCTTGAATTTACATGCTGCCCCGTAAGTGCATTCGTTGGCCTCGAACTTCCAGCATATTGCCGGTGGCCCGCCGTTCTGTGTTCCTTTCCCTGCGCTGAATTGTTTGGGTCTATGAAAAGGCCTCCCTTTCCCCCTGTGAGATGACCCCGAAAGGACTGCTCGTTCCTTCCTACCCATGTCTTCTCCTCCCTCGCTACCATCATTTTGTGAATAAAACCTGAGACATCCTCCTCATTCCACTCCATTTCCGGGTGGGTCTGCATTTTCAGCCTGAACCCCTTATCGTATGCTAGCCACGCGTCGCCCGGGAATTGCCTCTGTGCGTTGTGGATGCTGGCTTCATAAAGCCACAGGTCGGCTGCGCAGCGCGGAATTTCTCGACTATTATACAAGCCATTATTCGAAATGCGTCTAACCAATTGTCAAAGCTCCTCTCCTTACGCTCCTTCCTCCTTTCCCTCCTATCTTCCTCTTTTTTATCACAGGTTGTCAGGTCAAGTCCTTCTAACTGTATCTCTAGTAATGAGAAAATGTCGATGAATTCCTTCCTCCAAATTCTCTCCTTGACTGCTAGTGGTATGAGACTTGCTAACCCTGTGGCCCTGGTAGTCAATGACGCGGGGCCCGGTGACGGCCGTGTATATTCCACAGGTACCGTTACTGCCGCCGCAGGCGTGGGTGCTGGGGTTGCACTCCCCACGCCACCGTGGGGGACCCTATGTCTACCCTTCCCCCTGCTGAGGCCTGCTCCCCATGCGGTGCCGGCGCGCCAGGCCTGGGGCTAGCAAGTGCCATGGCAGCCCCGAGGTATCTTCCTCCCCTGGTTTACTGTCGCATCCCCCCCTTGATTGGGCCCCTGCCGCCCCTCAGCCTGCGCCCCTGCTGCCCCTGCACCCTGTATGCCTAAGCCCTGTAGCAAAAGCGGCGCCATAGTCCTGAAGCATTCCTGTACAATCGCGCTGATATGCTCACCACTTGCTGTCGTGTCCCCTGTCCCCTGGCTTGCCCTTGCCGCCGCCGTGTTGGCTACAGGTGGCAGGGCCCTTTTCTGGGGAGCCTTCCTGGGCGCCGCCGCCTCCGCGAGCTTGGCCGGTGCCCTCCTCCTTCTCTTGGCTGTCGGTGCGCTGCTGCTGCCCTGCTGGTTGCTTGGACCCTCGCCGGCGTCGTGCCGCAGGTGAGGCTGCAGCCAGTCGCTCCCGTGTACCTCCGATGCTGCCCGGATCTGTCTTAGCAGCTCATTCAGGTCCTCCGGCTGCTGCCTCTTGCTCCCCCTTTTCGCCATTCCTTGCGGGGTGCTGCCGCCAACTGATGCACCAAAACTGGACCTCCTATCCTGGGAGAGCTGCTGCTGGTAGGGGAGTGCCTTCTAGCACCTTGAAACTGTACTTTTAAAGCGGGGTGCTGCCGCCGGTTATCTGCCCCAAACCCCCAGTCCACGGAGAGCGCGCTCCCCAAACGCCTCGGGCGGGCTCAGCAGCTGCTGCCGGTGCGTGCTTCACAGTAGCGCGCCCGCCTACCTTCTCTGGCGTCCTCCTGGTAAGTGCCGGCGGTGAGGTGCGCTGTTCCTGGTGTCCTCCGCCACCCCTCTCCGGCAAAACCAGCTCCTGCGCGCAGTGAGTGTGCCCCAACCTGGCGTAGCGCCCCCTCACCTTCTCACCGCGTCTGTTGGTGTCGGCGGCAACCTGCTGTGTCTCCCTGCCGCTCGGACGCCTAGCCGGTGATGCAGGGTGAGCCGGTGGCGCGGGGTGGGCTCCCGCTCGTCCTCTTCCTGTTTTTGGCTCGCGACGCGGGGTGGGCTCCCGCTCGTCTTCTTCCTGCTTCCCGTCCTCACTGGTGACGCGGGGTGGGCTCTCGCTCGTCGCCTTCCGGGATCGCCTTTGTCCTGGTCCGGGGGTTCGTCGCGGACTCTCGACGGTGCAGCGGGGTAGGCTCCCGGTCGCTTCTTCTTGCCCGCGGTTCCTGGGGGCAGTATCGGCTGGTATTTCGGCCGGGCAGGGCTTCGCCGTCCCACACCCCCGGTCTCCACACAAACAAAAAAGGTTCCGACGCCGATGCTGCTCCCCCGCTCCGTGAAGATAGGAGCTTACCTGGGGAGCAGCGCTTATATGCCCCCCACTTGCTTTCCCGCCCCGGTAGGCGTCTTCCCCCATTGGGGAGTTCATATCCCGCCTGGGCCCCCATTGGCCGAGGGGCCGGCGCCTCTTTGGCGGCCGCCGCGAGGGGACACCGGGTGTTTTTCCCCCCCTTTCTGCCGTTTGGCCGTTTTGTGTGCCAAAACCAGCTCCCAACTCGTTCTGTCCGGGGGCACGGCGCTAGTTATGGCGCCGGCTCTCTAGCCCCCTTTGGGGGCAGCCTCTGCAACAACATGAGAGAGGCGGGAAGAATGTGTGAGAGAGAGGAATAGAGATGGTACGAGAGAGAGGGGGACGAGTGGGAGGGGCACCTAGACGGGGTGGGGGTAGAGGTGGACCAGTACATAGCCAGAGAAGGTATAGGAAGGTAGCAGTTTATAGAAGCCAACATTGTGAAACATTCAAAAGATTGTTGTGAATTTCCCACCAATAACTAACCAATTAAAGAATACAATTAGTCAGGGCAACCTCGTGAAAAAGTTTGCTTCACACACCTGTCTGCAGAACATGTGCTTTCAAGGCAGCACGATCTCTGAGGGCTAAGACTGAGGGCCAGGATTGAGCAAGGGAGTGATTATTGGTGGGCACAGCTAGCACCTTGTCCGGCACCCCTCTCACCCGTCATGGGAACAAAGAAACATGGACCAGCACATGCCTGCGAGGGGTTTCACATTGCTAGAAAATGGCTTATTTCTTTATAGCGCTTCAAGCCGGCAGCTCAGCATGTCTCTAAGCACTTCTAGCTATTAAGACCAATAAAGTGCACACACTGAGATCAATGCCCTCCCCCTTGAGGGCAGGAGTAAAAATACTGGAAAACGCAGTTACTCAACCACAACCGGCAGCGCTTCTGCACAGCTTAGCACCATAAAGTGTCCTTAAAGGTCACATATCAGTTAGTGCTCTTTAAAGCTCCAGAAAAAAACGCTCAAAAGAAAAGAAACAAAGAACATTGGATGGTCTCCTAAAGCACACTTGAAAATGCGCAAACCATATGAATCCCTTGCTACCTTTCACGATGGCGCAGAACACTCTTTCAGCAAGCAGTGAAAAAGGTCCAGTTTGAAGCAATGCCAACTGTGCCCTTCAGAATGTTTTTGATCAAGATACGCGGCTCCCAGGAGAGAGCTTCTTGTTGGTGTACTAATGCTATGTTGTAACAAACGTGAGAAGAATAATGTTTGGAACAGGGAGTACACACAATATGTTCTGTTCTATCGCAAGACTAGAGACACGCACTGCCGCAGGCTACTATCTCAGATCGACCCCAAACATAATGGCCACAAGTCACTTCCACAGAATTCTGCCACAAAGTGCCACATATTTTAAAAGTGAATATTTTTTTACCCCTAGCGAGGATCTGTCGAAGCTCAGGTGATCCCGAAAAACTATCTTTCCCAAGAACCAAGATTGTAGAAAGATGTTGCCCAACCCGACACCTCGTTGTTTATGCCCTGCTGCTGAGGAGATACTAGCCACAGACGAGCTCCAGATAGCCTTCTCTGGCTGAGCCACCCTCTCTGTCTTACATAAAACAGGGTGTTGCTGTGCTGTTCGTCAAATCCTGAAAGACGTTTGTGAACGCAGAGTAAAACACTGGAGCGGAACTCTTTTCAGATGTCAGCTTGTCACGGTAGTAACATAGAACTCGCTGACACAAGCTCATCCTTCTCGGAGGAGAAAAAACGACAAGGAATAGAATTGCCACTGGAACGTGACACTTGATGGTAGCGCCTAGAAGCGGGTGGTTCTGCAGTACAGATTACCATACAGTGTGTTACTTTAAACACCCACTCAGGTTCCCCACAGATATCAGTGGCTGACGGTTATTTTCGAGGCGCTATAAAGTGTGCTAAGTTTTAGAAACACAGTTAAAGGTGGCAAGAGAGCCAGTGCATAAGTAAGGAAATGCCCACACTCCCTCTGGCTGCTATATGAATGATAAAATACAGCAATAATGAAAGTTCAGTGGGTTTCTCAGGTCTATGAGCTCTGGTTCCACTGCGCCTGCTGCACTAATAAAAGCCACACCTCAGCACAATACCACACTTCGAATGCCAGCTCCCCAAGTTCACTACACTTTGTGTTCCTATAAACATCCCGTGTCTCTATATTCTAAATTGCCCTTATCTGACATTATCTAGAGCGCTTAGAAGCGCCGCTTAAAATGAGCAGACTATGCTATCTGTCTGTAGATTAAATTTGTTTGAAGGGCTGCAGGAGTTTATGATTCTTGCTTTAACTGGTGAAATATACATTAGAGAGGGGTGCTGTCAGGCCTGGCAGACTTGAGGCGCTAGGATAAACTTTGATATTTTACTAAACTGGGCTCATGAACACCCGTCATTCGCAATAGTCCAAAGGAGCACGAGGCTAACATCCGGATTTCATAATTCGTATGAAGAGCTGGGTAGTATTGTGCTTGTGTGAGTGTGTGGGGGGAGTGAGCAGTTTCCGTTGCCATGCTAGGACAATAGACTAACCAAAAGGTCGTCTAACCAGGGTGGAGGGGGGCTTGGTCTAGAGCAAGATCTTCGGACACAGATGTAAAATAAAATATGAACAAGTCAACAACTAAAAGAGTGGGAATAATTTAACCAACAGACAATCAACTTTGCCAATAGAGAACCAAATAGAAAAAAAAATCTAGATATTTTGCTTACACTTCCATCATTACGCTTCATCTCTTGGGAACCGGATTCGAGTAAGCGATTCGATTCTCCCTGTGCCTACGTAAACAAGCACTCCGATTTCCTGAGGAGGCATTTAGAAAGAAAAACAGCAATTTTTGAAGAGAGGATGTAGCGAAATGTGGAGCTGCCGACTATGGAACAAGGGAGCCCGGTTCGAGTCTCCCTGTTGTGTCTACCAAAACAAGCATTTGCAATGCAATCGGTCTCGCATGTATGCAAGTTTAAGCTATTGGCATTGTAAATGATAATGCCTTTTATTTATGTTTTAAAAATCAAAACATAAATAAAAGGAATTAAAGGCATTGTCATTTACAATGCCAATAGATCAAACTTGCGTAAATGCGAGACCTATTGCATTGCAAATACTTGTTTAGTAAGCTTTTCCTTTCCCCTTATATTTCTTGTGTTACTGTGAGACTCAGAGAACAGATTTTTGGTACTGTGAAAATTGCAGGCCGAAGTAAGCTCTTATTCAACCCACATGTTTGTTGAGAAGGCTTTATTGCTCATGCTCAAACAGTCAAAATGAGAGTGCCCAATGTGTTATCATTCACTTATACAACAATATACCAGCAAATTCCATGACAGTGCAGCATGGCAGGAAAGTACGAGAGCCCATTGCATTTGACAACCAAGGCCATATGGCCTTCATTGACCATTCTACCCCTTCATTGCGCTTCAAGGACTCAGGGGTCGATTCCGATTCGGGCCGGAAATTTCCCCGACCGAGCCGGACCCGGAGAGATTTCCGACCGAATCGGACCCGTGCAGTCCGACCGAACGAGTCCGATGCGTCCGTATGTTATCGGACACGAGTCGGTCGGACTCCCAGTTGAACTCAATGGGAGCCGGTCGTACAACGCGTACGCGGGCTCCCATTGCCTCAATGGGTGCGAGGCGGACAAGGGCGCCCCTACAGCGAGTACGCCGCGAAGCGCTTCGCGGCGTACACGCACAGGTAGGGGGACCCTTGGGTCCCCCCTGTGTGCGCCTCGCACGGGTACGCGTACAGGGGGTCCGACACGGACCCCCAAAGTACGGCTCCGACAGCGAGTTCGAGTCGGACGGCGCGAGTCGGTCGGAGCGGTCGAGGTGCGCATCGTACTTACCCGGCCGGAAACGTCTCCATTGCGCGGTGCGAATCGGGTCCGAGCGAGTCGGTCGGAGCGGTTCGAGTCCGAGCGAGTCGGTCGGAGCTGTCGGGACGCCCGGACGAGTCGGTCGGCGAATTCGCATCGTACTCGCTCGGACGGACCCGCGTACGGTTCGGTCGGGAAACAGGCTTTCGCATGGCTTTTTCCCCGACCGAATGGTATTGGGTGCGCCTCCGACCGAGATCGGAATCGGCCCCTCAGTGTCATCATAGCTCTGCCCCTCCATTACAAAAAGGTTTTGGCTAGCCACACCCCTAAGGCATGCGACCAGAAATGTACATCCAGAGAAGGGTTTCACCATCTTGTTTTTGGTGAAATAGGGACTTCTGGGTCAGGGTTATGCCCACTCTTCACAAGAAGTGGTCCTATATAAGGGATGTAGTCACCCTAGTGGTAGGTAGCCCATAAATTGAGTATTTAGAAGCCCTCCGACACCAAGTTCACAGATTCGACTTCCTAGGAACTGAAGAAGGACAAAGAAGAGACGACACCGCAAGAACATAGGACCTGCACAGAACCTAACAACAAGACCTACCTTGCTGCTTGCTCCTTAACAATTGCAAAGACCCAACTCGTCCTGCAGCTGTGCATCGTGCCCTTGGAAGACTATCCAGTGCTTTAACAACCAGCTTTCATCTCCCTTGGGGTGAAGGAGCCCTCCCCCTGCATCTGCAGGCTCCGACCGCATTTGCCATGTTCACCATGTTGCTGGCCATCGGGCCACCGAGGGAGCACTACTCAGGAGGAGGTCTCTATGACTCTAGGATGTCAGCCCCATCTCTCAGCCGAGTTTTAGGCACTAGCCCCTCCAGGAGCACCCCAGCACCAATACCCTGAGCCCCAGGGCACTTACACCAGCCACAGCTTGTTTCGCATCCAGCCCAGACCCCACTGCTTTAGAAGACTTCCTGCACATCAAAGGACATCAGGACAGATGAGACCGGACAGATGAGACCCATGACCAGAGTGGCTCTACTGTTTCGTTTTCTCCCCTTTGCAGGTATACAGATACAGCGGGAGAGCCTCAAACTCAAGTGGCCAGTAAGCCAAGACCCTCTGCACCCCAGCTCCCCAGCCCGGGTCCAATACTTCTGACTGCGTCCCTTTGGCCTAGGGGTCCCCATGACCTGAGCCCCCCTGGGGTCTTTCAAACTTGCCCCTAGGTCCCCCATTACAGCCTTTGTTTTAAGTCCCATTGACTTCAACGGTGTAGCGCTCAAGGCTACCAACCTGACCAGCCCCTGTGCACAAAGACACCCCAAGACAGTTAAAGTGAAACTGCTGGTGGTACTTTGGACCTTGACCCCCTAGCACCTTAAGTCCCAAAGGACACCTCTGGACTCCGTCTGCAAGTACCTGTTTGCTATGTGTGTTGTTCTCCCATAGGATAACATTGTAGCATTCGAGGCTCATGCCTCAAAACCGTTATTTGAGCTATTTTTCTATTTTCTTCCAAAAACAATATCTCCGCTTGTACTTAAGTGATTCTAAAGGTAAGTGGACATAATATCGACTTTTTAATATCGACATACATTAATATCAAGTTTAGTATATCGATAGTATTAAATATCGATGTTATGTATATCGATGTCAAAAATATTGATTTTTAGTGTTGTAAAAAATATAGAATTTTTAAATGGTGACTGTAATAATATCACTATGTCAAAATATCGTTATTGTACTTTCTTAATATGTTTTATGTTTTTTTAGGTATAATATTATTTATTTTAGGTTATAAAAAATAAATTTTTATTTTATTTTTTAGGAGCGGGATGTTGGGTTTATAGGGGATAAGGGTGGGGAGTGTTTTAAAATAATTGATTTAAAATTTTAATAAATTCGAAATTTTTAATATTTAAATTAGAAATTTTTGTTTTATAGGGGATAAGGGTGGGGAGTGTTTTAAAATAATTTTTTATAAATTTTACTAAATTCGAAACTTTTAAAATTAAAATTAGAAATTTTTGTTTTAGGAGTGGGATGTTGGGTTTATAGGGGATAAGGGTGGGCAGTGTTTTAAAAATTTTTTTTTTAAATTTTAATAAATGTGAAATGTTTAGATTTAAATTAGAACTTTTTGTTTTCGAAGTGGGATGTTGGGTTTATAGGGGATAAGGGTGGCGAGTGTTTTAAAATAATTGATTTAAACATTTAATAAAATAGAAATTATTAAATTCAAATTAGAAATTTTTGTTTTAGGAGCGGGATGTTGGGTTTTAGTGTATAAGGGTTGTGATTGTTTTAAAAAAAAAATTGAATAAATTAAATATATTTTAAATTATGGAATAATATTTTGTTTGAATTCTTTTTTTAAAATATTTTAGATTACATGTTTGCATTTTTTTTATAATTAATGTAAAATTGAAAATAATAATTTAATTTAATTATTTGTTTATGAAAATAAAATGTAAAATAAAAATATAATATAAAGTGTTAATATTGGAAACATTTAATTAAAGTATTATTTAAAAAGATTTATTATTATGTATTAATATTTATAATTAAATGTATGTTATTTAATAATTAAAAGATAATATGTTTTGTTTTTAATAATTATATGTTATAAATATTAAATAGTATTTAATATTTATTAAGAGTTTAAAAAATGAAAATTATTAATTAATTTGTTGAAAGATTGAATATAAAATTAAGTAATATGTATAGTAATTAGAAAAAATATAATTTATATGTGATATGTATTATTTTGGAATATTTATGATATTTAATAATATTTAGAATATTATTTTATTAATGTTATATGTTGAAAAAATATTTGAGTAATGAAATTATATAGTTTAATAAATTGTTATAGTGAATATTAAAGAAAATAGGTTTTATGTATTGTATAGTTTGTGTTATTATATTAATTGGATTGGGAAAAGTAATTTATATATGTTTAGTGTCCAGCATCTTCTGTGACTTAATAATAATTGGAGTGGGAATAGTAAATTAAATAAGTTTAGTGTCCAGCACCTTCCATGACTTAATACTAACTGGAGTGGGAATAATAAATTAATTAAGTTTAGTGTCCAGCACCTACCCTGATTTAATACTGACTGGAGTGGGAATAGTAAATTAATTAAGTTTAATGTCCAGCACCTACCCTGATTTAATACTAATTGGAGTGGGAATAGTAAATTAATTAAGTTTAGTGTCCAGCACCTTCCTTGAATTAATAGTAACTGGAGTGGGAATAGAAAATTAATTAAGTTTAGTGTCCAGCACCTATCCTGATTTAATACTAACTGGAGTGGGAATAGAAAATTAATTAAGTTTAGTGTCCAGCTCCTACCCTGATTTAATACTAACTGGAGTGGGAATAGTAAATTAATTATGTTTAGTGTCCAGCACCTTCCCTGAATTAATATTAACTGGAGTGGGAATAATACATTAATTAAGTTTAGTGTCCAGCACCTTCCTCTGATTTAATAATAACTGGAGTGGGAATAGTAAATTGATTAAGTTTAGTGTCCAGCACATTCTCTGACTTAATACTAACTGGAGTGGGAATAGTAAATTAATTAAGTTAAGTGTCCAGCACCTATCCTGACTTAATACTAACTGGAGTGGGAATAGTAAATTAATTATGTTTAGTGTCCAGCACCTTCCTTGAATTAATAGTTACAGGAGTGGGAATTGTAAATTAATTAAGTTTAATGTCCAGCACCTACCCTGATTTAATACTAATTGGAGTGGGAATAGTAAATTAATTAAGTTTAGTGTCCAGCACCTACCCTGCAGCACCTACCCTGACTTAATAGTAACTGGAGTGGGAATAGTAAATTAATTAAGTTTAGTGTCCAGCACCTACCATGACTTAATATTAACTGGAGTGGGAATAGTGAATTAATTAAGTTTAGTGTCCAGCACCTATCTTGATTTAATAGTAACTGGAGTGGGAATAGTAAATTAATTAAGTTTAGTGTCCAGCACCTATCCTGATTTAATACTAACTGGAGTGGGAATAGTAAATTAATTAAGTTTAGTGTCCAGCACCTACCCTGACTTAATACTAACTGGAGTGGGAATAGTAAATTAATTAAGTTTAGTGTCCAGCACCTACCATGATTTAATACTAACTGGAGTGCGAATAGCAAATTAATTAAGTTTAGTGTCCAACACCTACCATGATTTAATAGTAACTGGAGTGGGAATAGTAAATTATATATATGTGTAGATTTGTAATCTTAAAAAATTAATATAGTTTGTAGTAGCAATGTGTATTAATTATAACATAGTTATAAATGAAAAATAATAAAATTATATATATATTTAATTAAAAACATATCATTTCATACAGTACATTTGTTTAAAACATATTTTTTATATTAAATACAACATTAATAAAATGATACACAAAAAACCACACATATTATTTTTTAATTGATGTTTATTTAGTGTCAATGATGTTATGTTATGTTATAGGTATTTCTAAAGCGCGGCGATTACCCGAGGGTGTCCTGGCGCTAACCACTATTCTCTGAGCAATTAAAATAGGAGGCAACGTTACAGGTTAAAAAGCTAGGTTTTCAATCCCCTCCTAAACGTAAGGAGGTCGGTGGCATTTCTCAAATATAGGGGAAGGTCATTCCAGGCCTTTGCTGCGCAAACAATAAAGCTTCTCCCACCCCATGAGGCTTTTGTAATGGGTGGTACTATCACCAACTTGGCTCCACAGGAGCGAAGGGTTCTTCTAGGTAAGTACCACCGCATTTGCCATTTCAAGTAGTCTGGGCCTGTGCCTTGAAGTGCCTTGTAAACGGTGATATAGTAATGGTCAAAAAAATATTTTTTATTAAGTGCATATAATATAAATTAATACACATAGAGAAAAAACAATATTTATTTTACAGAAAGAAATATTTGGTACATATGTATACTTTTACATATAATAATTATGTAAACAAATGTTTTTAACATTGGTAAACTTTTACATACAGTTATGTAAAATTTGTAACATGAAATAATGTACTTTTTATTGTTTTACAAACACTTTTGTAAAACATATATATTTTAATAACAGTTGTACAGTTTAATCTTGTATTATGAACATTTATTATTTGGTTACATACATTGTAAATTATTAATAATATTACTGTTTTCACATTTTTTCAATGCATTTTAAGCTTTAAATTTTGTAACATTTGTTTAATATTAATTATATTAATTATTACATTCAATTTTTATACATATTTCTTTTAACAGGTATACATTTTTTAAACATTTAATACATTTAAAATATGTTTTTAATCAACATTGTATATAACTTGTATACATATGGAATTGTAATAATAATTATTATATGTTTAATAATATTTATTATTATAATTTTACAATGCAGAAAAAAATGTAAATAATTTTTAACATATAAGTTATAAATTGTTAGATTTTTATCAAACATATTAGCCATGTTATAATTATGTAATAACATGTTTTTAAAGAAAAGATATTAATTTATAATGTTTAAAGCTGCCATATTTGTTTGTTGCTCGTATTTTGTAACCGCTCGCGTTTGTTTTGGGTTATTTCGGAGGGGACAAGCTCGCGGTTGGAAGCTGCGTCGCGTTGAGGAAGGTAAGTTTAATTTTCTTTATTTAAACTATAGTTTTACTTTAATTTGAAGGTAGTTAGGTTGTAGTTAGTGTGTGTAGTGTTAGGTTTTTGGAGTTGTGGTGTTTTTTATGTGTTACTTAGGTTTTAGCTTTTTATCAATCGTTATGTTTTTAAGGCCTGGGTTAGAAAACTTAAAATATGTGAGAATATATGTGAATATGGTGTGAATAATGTTTGTAATAGTATTATGTTGTAGACTATGGGGCTGATTACGATGGCGGGCGGAAAAGCATTCCGACTGCCGTGCTAGTGGGAAACGTCCGCCCGCAGGTACCGCGGCAAAATCGCAGGCCAGATTAGGATGCACCGCCAGAAACTCCCTACCGCGGCGGTCGGATTCCAGGATTCAGCGCCGGAAAAGCTGAAAATCCGTCCGCGGTGGTCGGACTTGCTGCGGAAAGGCCAAAGACCGCCGTTTCCCCAGCAGTCTGGAACACATGGAGCTATCCGCAGTATTGCCACCGCCATCCTCGAATGGCCGGATTCTCCGCAGCGGTGTGGTGGGCTGTATGAGGCGTCGTGATTTGACCGGCGGTCCTGACCGCATTCCGCACGGCGGTACCTCTCATGTGGCTCCGTCCGCTACCTGTGCGGATGGAGATTTTCGGCGGAACCCGGAACACCGCAGCGGACGGGAAATGGGCTATCTATGCCCACCATAATACGGCGGACGCAAAGACCGCCGATGGACTGCGGAAAAGGGCATTTTCCGCCACCGCCAGCACGGCAGATGTGCCTCCGCCCGCCATCGTAATCAGCCCCTATGTGTTTATTTGTGTGGGTGGGATTGTTTGTATTTTTTTTACAGGTTTTGGTCGTGAGAAGTAGCGGTTACGAGAAGATAGCGTTTTTTTGTATTAAGGAAGTGTGTATTAGTTTAAGTGACTAATAATTATTTTACACTTCCTTAATTTTTCGGGTTTTCATGGAGCGTTTCTTTTTTTAAAACACTTTTTCGGGTTTTTTATGGTTTATGGTTTATGGATTTATGGACGGAGGATTAATTTATAAACAGTTGGATTTTTCCATTTTTTTTGGGGTAATTTTTCATTCACTTGGGATTATGAGATATTTGAATTGCTTTACAAGAGTTGGGATTTCTTTTCTTAAGCTACGGAAACGGTAAGTTATTTTAATTATTTATTGTGGGAGGGGTGTTTCTTTGCTGCTTGTGGCCTTTGTGTTGCCTCCCTGCCACTGCCCTGCTGACATCGCTACCTGGCACACGTGGAGATCCCTGGTGGGACGAGGGTCCCAGGGTTAACGCCATCTAAGCCTTCACACTCTGGGGTGGACTGCAACCCCCAGAGTGCACCGCTGTTCTCCGCAGCTGCCGCGAGTGAGTGGGAGGCGGGGCCAACGCGCTCATAGCGCAGCCTCTCCCACCGCGGTGCGGGTGTTTCTTTGCTGCTTGTGGCCTTTGTGTTGCCTCCCTGCCACTGCCCTGCTGACATCGCTACCTGGCACACGTGGAGATCCCTGGTGGGACGAGGGTCCCAGGGTTAACGCCATCTAAGCCTTCACACTCTGGGGTGGACTGCAACCCCCAGAGTGCACCGCTGTTCTCCGCAGCTGCCGCGAGTGAGTGGGAGGCGGGGCCAACGCGCTCATAGCGCAGCCTCTCCCACCGCGGTGCGGGTGTTTCTTTGCTGCTTGTGGCCTTTGTGTTGCCTCCCTGCCACTGCCCTGCTGACATCGCTACCTGGCACACGTGGAGATCCCTGGTGGGACGAGGGTCCCAGGGTTAACGCCATCTAAGCCTTCACACTCTGGGGTGGACTGCAACCCCCAGAGTGCACCACTGTTCTCCGCAGCTGCCGCGAGTGAGTGGGAGGCGGGGCCAACGCGCTCATAGCGCAGCCTCTCCCACCGCGGTGCGGGTGTTTCTTTGCTGCTTGTGGCCTTTGTGTTGCCTCCCTGCCACTGCCCTGCTGACATCGCTACCTGGCACACGTGGAGATCCCTGGTGGGACGAGGGTCCCAGGGTTAACGCCATCTAAGCCTTCACACTCTGGGGTGGACTGCAACCCCAGAGTGCACCGCTGTTCTCCGCAGCTGCCGCGAGTGAGTGGGAGGCGGGGCCAACGCGCTCATAGCGCAGCCTCTCCCACCGCGGTGCGGGTGTTTCTTGCTGCTTGTGGCCTTTGTGTTGCCTCCCTGCCACTGCCCTGCTGACATCGCTACCTGGCACACGTGGAGATCCCTGGTGGGACGAGTGTCCCAGGGTTAACGCCATCTAAGCCTTCACACTCTGGGGTGGACTGCAACCCCCAGAGTGCACCGCTGTTCTCCGCAGCTGCCGCGAGTGAGTGGGAGGCGGGGCCAACGCGCTCATAGCGCAGCCTCTCCCACCGCGGTGCGGGTGTTTCTTTGCTGCTTGTGGCCTTTGTGTTGCCTCCCTGCCACTGCCCTGCTGACATCGCTACCTGGCACATGTGGAGATCCCTGGTGGGATGAGGGTCCCAGGGTTAACGCCATCTAAGCCTTCACACTCTGGGGTGGACTGCAACCCCCAGAGTGCACCGCTGTTCTCCGCAGCTGCCGCGAGTGAGTGGGAGGCGGGGCCAACGCGCTCATAGCGCAGCCTCTCCCACCGCGGTGCGGGTGTTTCTTTGCTGCTTGTGGCCTTTGTGTTGCCTCCCTGCCACTGCCCTGCTGACATCGCTACCTGGCACACGTGGAGATCCCTGGTGGGACGAGGGTCCCAGGGATAACGCCATCTAAGCCTTCACACTCTGGGGTGGACTGCAACCCCCAGAGTGCACCGCTGTTCTCCGCAGCTGCCGCGAGTGAGTGGGAGGCGGGGCCAACGCGCTCATAGCGCAGCCTCTCCCACCGCGGTGCGGGTGTTTCTTTGCTGCTTGTGGCCTTTGTGTTGCCTCCCTGCCACTGCCCTGCTGACATCGCTACCTGGCACACGTGGAGATCCCTGGTGGGACGAGGGTCCCAGGGTTAACGCCATCTAAGCCTTCACACTCTGGGGTGGACTGCAACCCCCAGAGTGCACCACTGTTCTCCGCAGCTGCCGCGAGTGAGTGGGAGGCGGGGCCAACGCGCTCATAGCGCAGCCTCTCCCACCGCGGTGCGGGTGTTTCTTTGCTGCTTGTGGCCTTTGTGTTGCCTCCCTGCCACTGCCCTGCTGACATCGCTACCTGGCACACGTGGAGATCCCTGGTGGGACGAGGGTCCCAGGGTTAACGCCATCTAAGCCTTCACACTCTGGGGTGGACTGCAACCCCCAGAGTGCACCGCTGTTCTCCGCAGCTGCCGCGAGTGAGTGGGAGGCGGGGCCAACGCGCTCATAGCGCAGCCTCTCCCACCGCGGTGCGGGTGTTTCTTTGCTGCTTGTGGCCTTTGTGTTGCCTCCCTGCCACTGCCCTGCTGACATCGCTACCTGGCACACGTGGAGATCCCTGGTGGGACGAGTGTCCCAGGGTTAACGCCATCTAAGCCTTCACACTCTGGGGTGGACTGCAACCCCCAGAGTGCACCGCTGTTCTCCGCAGCTGCCGCGAGTGAGTGGGAGGCGGGGCCAACGCGCTCATAGCGCAGCCTCTCCCACCGCGGTGCGGGTGTTTCTTTGCTGCTTGTGGCCTTTGTGTTGCCTCCCTGCCACTGCCCTGCTGACATCGCTACCTGGCACATGTGGAGATCCCTGGTGGGATGAGGGTCCCAGGGTTAACGCCATCTAAGCCTTCACACTCTGGGGTGGACTGCAACCCCCAGAGTGCACCGCTGTTCTCCGCAGCTGCCGCGAGTGAGTGGGAGGCGGGGCCAACGCGCTCATAGCGCAGCCTCTCCCACCGCGGTGCGGGTGTTTCTTTGCTGCTTGTGGCCTTTGTGTTGCCTCCCTGCCACTGCCCTGCTGACATCGCTACCTGGCACACGTGGAGATCCCTGGTGGGACGAGGGTCCCAGGGATAACGCCATCTAAGCCTTCACACTCTGGGGTGGACTGCAACCCCCAGAGTGCACCGCTGTTCTCCGCAGCTGCCGCGAGTGAGTGGGAGGCGGGGCCAACGCGCTCATAGCGCAGCCTCTCCCACCGCGGTGCGGGTGTTTCTTTGCTGCTTGTGGCCTTTGTGTTGCCTCCCTGCCACTGCCCTGCTGACATCGCTACCTGGCACATGTGGAGATCCCTGGTGGGACGAGGGTCCCAGGGTTAACGCCATCTAAGCCTTCACACTCTGGGGTGGACTGCAACCCCCAGAGTGCACCGCTGTTCTCCGCAGCTGCCGCGAGTGAGTGGGAGGCGGGGCCAACGCGCTCATAGCGCAGGCTCTCCCACCGCGGTGCGGGTGTTTCTTTGCTGCTTGTGGCCTTTGTGTTGCCTCCCTGCCACTGCCCTGCTGACATCGCTACCTGGCACACGTGGAGATCCCTGGTGGGACGAGTGTCCCAGGGTTAACGCCATCTAAGCCTTCACACTCTGGGGTGGACTGCAACCCCCAGAGTGCAACGCTGTTCTCCGCAGCTGCCGCGAGTGAGTGGGAGGCGGGGCCAACACGCTCATAGCGCAGCCTCTCCAACCGCTGCGCGGGACGCGTGCGGGAACGCAGCCCGGACGAAGCCCGGACCAAGGGCGGGCCCGTCTGTGCCCGTCCGGGGCCGTCAGAGGCCGGGCTGGGCCACCTCTCTGACATCTTGTATCTGCCGCGCCTTGCAATGGTGAGTGGGGCCTTATATTAACTTTGTGTCTACATCTATCATGGGCAAACGCAATATCACTCCAGCATTGCGTAATACTACATCTATAGATAGTATGTTGGAGAGAGCAGTTGATATTGTCAGAACCGAAATTGAGCTAACTGAGAGGCGCTTGTCCCTGGGCTTAATGAACCCTCACTCATCGCTACAAATTGAGAATATTGATAACTGTGACTCTCAATCAATGTTGCCCATACAAGCTGACCATAGTTCACACTTACTAACTCGAGAAAGCGAATTGGGGGCAGAGGGAACTGTGGCCTCCGGACATACTGGGGTAATGGAGGACCCTGCACCTTCGACGTGTTCTAGGGACATTTTGGCATCGGCAATTGTGAATGTATCCCCGATCTCAGAAGTTGCCGGGGCAAAAAGGAAAAAGAAAACAGTTAAGCCGGTCTGTCCCAAACGAAAACAACCTCCACGTCTGAAGACCCAGTGTACTGCGTTAACTACATGGATTCAGGGTCTGTCAGTTCCATCCGATTTAGTGACTACAAGCACCTTGGATGATTTAACACCTTTAGAGACATTAAACCACTCTGTACATACTCAAACTGAATCGTTACCGACACCTTTTTCTAATCTTAGACTTGGTGACACTGCTACTGATATTATTATTGATACAATGTACGAACGAGTTAAAGTGCTTGTAGATAAGAGTTTTGCTGCTCTATGGAAGCGTTTAGATCGTTTAGAATCTTTAACTAATAAGCTAAATCCGCCCTATGGCATCTAAGCAGTTATCTTCACAGGGTAGCACTAAAAAAAAACAGACTTTGAGTGATGGAATTTTTAAAGATCCTAAAGACCAACAGGGGATTACAATTTTTACGCAGCCTCTAGTCTCTTGTGATACCTGTCGTAAAGCTACAGACTGCATCCCTTTTAAACCTTGCACTGACCCTGTTAACACCAAAAACGTAGCCTCTAACTCTACATTCCATTCGCCTACTCAAAGTTTCAATCAAGTGCTCCCAATAGCTCCTGTTAATACTGTTAATATTAATGTCAGTGGGTATGCTGAGTCAAGCAAAGATGTTTTAAGTTTACCTCCAGCAGCCTGCCCGTATGTCCTGATTCTCGCAGGGGTTCCCCCACTAGAGAAGAACAAACCTGAGTCTTGGGACCAATTACGGAATAAAAGTATTGACTGGTTGGCTAAACATAAAGGGTACAGGAGGTATAATATAAATGATATTATAATGGTACGTAGGGTTGGCTGGGTTGGACCAGCAGAAAAAATTATTGAAGGAGACTGTATTGTCATTAACTTTCGACAACCAATACTTGTCAAATCAATTTTGACGGCCAAGGAGACTAACTGCCCTTTACCAACAAATATTCGGGCATTGCCCCTTGGCTTTTTTATAGACCAAATTCTGAGCTGCAACCTTTAATTACCCCTTCATTTCTTTCATCAAATAGGTTCTCCGCCCTCTCTGATCTTGATAGCTTAGATTGACCGTCAATTATACCAAAACTCATTGATGTTACCCCTTTGACATCTATGTTGGCTATCCCAGAAAATGATGGCTTTGAGCCTGTGGCTATTTCAGAGAATGATGGTTCTGAGACTTATGACCCAATGTTACATGTGTTAAGTTGGAATGTCGCCGGCTTGGCTTCTAAATTAAGTAGCGATGATTGGGTCAAGACGGTAAATAAATATGACATTTTAATGTTTCAAGAGACTTGGGCGACAATAGGGTTATATCTTGAAGGATATGAATGCTTTAATATTACCACACCCCCGCCTAAACAAGGTAGACCCTCGGGTGGTTTATCTATCTGGGTGAGCATTGCGTCGGGTGGCAGTGTAAAAATAATCCCCACTAAAAATGTTAACATCCAAGCATTGATATATACACGGGGGCTTCGATTTGTTTTATTAACTTTTATAATAATGATTTTTTAACTTTACCAAATCCAAATTTTGCTAACCTTTTTAACTTTATATCGGATATATCTAATTTTACAGGAAATCAAAAACTTGCTGGGATTTGTCTGGGTGGTGATTTTAATGCAAAGATTGCAGGGAAATATTTTAAATTCCCCTTGTCATTCCCATGCAAAAGGGGGCTTGAGTTATTGGACCATTTAATAAATAATAGCTTGTTAAGTGTTATGGACATCGCAGCTGTAAACAATGTGGATAGCCCCATACCCACTTATAGAGGTCATGGCTGCGCTTCAACAATAGATTACGTTTTTATAACGGGCACACTAGAAGATTATTTAGTTAAAGCTGAGGTTAAACCATCTACTTTTGGGGATCATAACCCAATTTCAGTTTTATTCAGTGTTGCTCCCAGGCCTGAACCTAGAAAAGAGATAGGGGCCGGTAACATAGTATCCTCAACAGATAATTTAAGGGTTAAATGGAAAGGCATTAATAATGATAGTGTGTTTCATAAAATGTTAACAACTCATCGATCACTCTGTGAGACTTGCCTTTCACCTGTTGATCCTAATCCAGAGGCAGTTTCCTCATTTGTTCAATTATGTGCAGGTGTTAAAAAACTGATTTCTGGACCAGTACTCGCATCCAACTCTAACCCTAGGTGGTTTAACAGCATTTGCTCTCGGGCAAATAGAGAGCTTAGAGCTGCTCTCTCAGCTTCCCCTAGAGATGCTAGCCTCATTAGATCATTGAGGCTTGTATACAAGAGAGTGACTAAGCAGAGGAAAGACGAGATCCTAAAAGGAGAATGGAACAACTTGGCTTGTGCTGCAAGATTTAATAACTCAAATGGTTTTTGGACAGCGGCCAAGTCACTGATATCATTGGGCATCACACTTACTCCTTTAAGCTGTAATATATTGAGTGAAGCTTGGGTAGCCCACTTTTCCAACATATATGCAGCTACGCCTCAGTGTAAAGACACCGATGATAATTTTATTGTCACCCGAATTCAAATATCAATATCGGAGGTTGAGGATGCTATCGATCAAAGTTTGGGTAACAAGGCCCCTGGCCCAGATGGGCTCCCTATTGATCTTATAAAATCTATGCCAGAGTTCTGGGCCCCTCTTTTACTCAATGTTTTTAATAATTTATCAATAACTGAAATCCCTAATACATGGTCTACATCTGTTATTGTTCCAATTTTTAAAAAAGGAGACAGATCCAACCCGAGTTGTTACAGACCAATTTCTTTAATCGATAATACCCTTAAGATATTGGGGAGGATATTATTCAACAAAATTAGAATCTGGGCCGAGGAGGAAAACATTTTAAACAGATGCCAGCTAGGTTTTAGAAGCAATCTTGGAACGGTGGAACAGTGTCTTAACCTTAATTTGATTATAGGCAAATACACCATAGCTCGAAATGGCCCCATCTATCTGGCATTTATGGACCTTACCTCGGCCTTTGATTTTGTTAATAGATCACGGCTTTGGAAATGCCTTTTAAATTACGGGTTGGATGAGGCTATAGTGCATTTTTAGCATATTTACATAGGGATTTAAAGGCAAGGGTGAGAATAAATACAGAAGGGGCAGTCTCAGAGGATATAGTGGTTGGAAGAGGTGTAAGACAAGGGTGTGTCTTAGCCCCACTCTTGTTCATTTTATATATTAATGAATTACACAATGTGTTGTCTGAACTGACTATAGATGTCCCAATGATTAATGGCAATAAACTGCCCGCTCTTTTATATGCGGATGACGCGGTTTTAATGGGTCGTACACCCAATGCACTGCGAATACTAGTTAGGGGTTTTGTTGATTTTATGAATGGCCTGAACCTTTGTACGAATTTTAAGAAATCCTTTTAATGTGTTGTGGTCCCAAAAAATTCTCATTAATGCTATTAATTCTGGTTCTGAAATTTTATTATGCACACGCTCTTTTCCATATTTGGGTTTACAATTTTCAGATAACGGATCTTGGGTATCCCACTTGGCTTATGGTCGGAGTAAATTCTTAAAGGCAGTTAATTCGATTTTAAATCTTCCCCAACCAAAAAGAATTGAGGCAGTGTTGTCCCTACTCAAAATCTATAGAACACAATGTGTACCCACTGTAACATATGGGGCTGAAATCTGGGGCTTTATAAATTCTAAAAGCGTCCAGGTCGAAGAAAATAGATTTTGTAGGAGAGTTTTGGGGATACCCATCTCTTCTTCGTCTTTTGTTTGCCATAATGAGTTAAAATTATTTTATTTAGAAGATTATATTAGGTCCCGTCCTGCCCTGTTTTGGTTGAAGGTTTGGCAAAACCCGGCAGCTTCGCTAACTAGGAAATTATAGTCGACTGTTTAAAATGCGATAAGGGTGGAGATATACCGTGGCTTGCAGAAGTGAGGGCAAGTTTAACTAGAGTAAATCTTGGACACATCTTTTACAAACCAGATCAATTACAAGGAATTAATAAAAAGATTATCCGTGAGGCTATATATAAATATTATGGGGACATAAGATATGCACAAGAGCTTTCTAAAGTATCCGTCAGACGTTATATATCAATGGTAGACGACGGAGGTCCTTCTTCTTATTTACCAGTTAGTTACCTTTTAAGAGATATTACTCGCTGGGAACGAAGTTTGCTCTTTCGCCTTAGATCTGGTACATTAAAATACCTGTTGTGTTTCCCCTTAGGCTTTCAGCCTAATATTGAGGAAATGTCTTGCCCTTGTGGCAATCAAGGTAAGCAAACCTTGCTGCATTTTCTGTTCTTTTGTAATTTTTATCGGAAGTACAGTAAGCAACTCTTGATACCGTTTTTTAGAGCTAGTGGAATAACTGATTTTAAGGTTGCATACGGGACTATCCTCCAGCTTAATGGGGAAAACTTAACACTTCGTATTTGTACTTTTTTAAAAATGGCTATTCGTTCCCGTGCTTCTATGTACCCTTGATAAACGGACTTGATTGTATTATATGCTAAGATATGCTGATTAGATCCTGGCTAATATTCAAATATGTGGAGTTTTTCTGCTTGATATTCAATAGTATATCTCCCTCTGCTGCTATTTCCCCTATAACTATTTGCACTTTGCACTTTATTATACGATGCTGTTATATATATAATTTTATGTACTTGTGACAATCCTATGATGTTTTATTGAGTTTTATGATTAATTCTGTGAGATTTGTTTGTGCTTTTATGGACATTTTTATATCCGAATAAAGATATTATTATGGTTAAGAAAATTACTGTTATTGTGTTTTATATTTTCATATATATAATTAATATGTCTATATATATTTATGGTTTTAATAAAAATATATTAGACAAAATAATTATTTATGTGGAAATATAAAAATTATATGTATCTATTTAAATTGATTTTAGAGAAAAGTATTATATTTTTTAGTGGTTTTATAAGTTAAAGTAGGCTTTTGGCAATTGTTTCTAGGTATTCTAGGCCTTTTGTTGTTAGATATAGTCTGACTTGGTGTTGTAGGTATTCAAACATTTGTTTAGTTTGTTTAGATAGTTTGGGCTCTATTTGTGTTATAGATTGCTCCATTCTTAGCTGTTGGTAGCTCTGTTCTTTTTGGAGGGATAGTAGGAGTTTGTGTAGAGTAGGTGGACCTCTGCCTGTTGTTGCTTGGAAGGCATTATGCCAACCTTCAACAGCATTGTTTGTTTTTGCCTCTTTATTTAGTGTGCTGAGGTATACATTCCACCATGAGATGTGGTATTTAGGTTGCCTTCTATGTCCTGATCTGTGGAGTCTTCCCACCCAGGTATCTTCAAAATAGTCTAGAAGGGGACTTAATTTTTGTTCGTTTTGTTGGTAGTATGGACTTTTTATCAATAAGTTGTAGTGTTCGGCCACGTCAGTAACTCGGACGTAGGCCAGTGCAATACGTTTTTTTATTTGATATGCGAAGGAGCTATTTGTCGCATATTCAACACTTAGGGGCTCATTATGATGACGGACGGACCGCCACCGCCAGCCGTGCGGTGGCGATCCATCCGTCACCAAACGTGGAGTGACCGCCCTCCCGATTATGATGGCGGGTGGATCCACACTGCGACCGTGGCGGATGGAAAGATCGTCCGTCACGGTCCCGCCACAGGCAATCGGACCGATTGCCTGGCAGCGCCGCCTGCAGGCAGAAAATGGTGGCGGTGCCTAGCAGGCACCGTCCACCATTTTATGGTGCAGCCTTTGAGCCAGCCTTTCCGTGACGACGACACCGTCATGAAAAAGCTGGCGGAGGTTCTGTTTGGGGGCCCGTTGCGGGCCCCAAAAGTGTTGGGGGGGTGTGTGCACCATGTGGTGCCTGCCATGTAGTGCACTGGAATGCAGGATCTGCATTTTTAACATCGCGGCGGGTGCTGCTGTCAGCAGCGCCCGCCGCAATGTTAAACATGCAAGATGCGACCGCCATGGTGATGGTCGCATCCTAATGTGGTGTGTGGAACCGTCGCATGTATTGCGGACGGTCCCGGTCACTGCCACGATGGTGGACGGACTCCAGTCCGTCCATCATCGTAATGAGCCCCTAAGTGTTGATTTCTGAAGGTGACTCCATATACACTGATTAAAATGATAGTAGCAACCCTGAATTACTGTTTGTGGGTAGGATTTTAGGATTGCATTTATCATTGCCTGCTCAAAATCAATAATTATTTTTTGGGGAAAATAATTATTGGTTTCTTGTTTAATTTTAGATAGTACTTCTATATAGGTGGAGTTTTGTTTATTTGTTAGTAAGGCATAGATAAAAGGGATGTTAGTGTTTTGATATAGTGCATGGACAGTATATAATTGATAGACTGGTTTGGGACATATTTTAAAAGTCCCGTCCACGTTTCTGACTGTTGGAGTTTTACTAAATTATTGGCAGTTGTAAACATAATGATTCTTTTATCTTTAGATTTGTTGTCGTAAAGAAGAAATGGTTCTTTGTTATGTGTAATTGATAGTTCTGGGGGAATTTCTACCTCTTCAAATGTTTTTGGGGCAGGTGTGGTGGTGGTTGTGGCTTTTTTCCTTCGAGCTATAGTTCTTTTTAAGGAAGCAATAGAGGGCATTTGGCCAGTAGCATGTTGGGGTACTCTGGGCAGCATTTCTTTAAGTATTTGAGTGGTAGATTTTTGTGAGCTAGTGCTAGCTTCTCTAATGTCGTCTAGGGCATTTCTAACGTCTATTTCAGTAACATTTGGGGGGTGGTTATGCTCCTTAACATACAGAACAGTTGTTTCTCTAGTTGCAGCTCTCCCATAACATTTAGGGGCCGATTCCGATTCGGGCCGGAATTCTCTCCGACCGAGCCGGACCCGGAGAGAATTCCGACCGAATCGGACCCTAGCAGTCCGACCGAACGAGTACGATGCGTTCGCATGCCATCGGACTCGATTCGGTCGGACTCCCATTGAAGTCAATGGGAGCCTGGCGTACGACGCGTATGCGGGCTCCCATTGACTCAATGGATGCGAGGCGGCCAAGGGCGCCCCCTACAGCGTGTACGCGTCCATGCGCATCGCGGCGTACATGCACAGGTAGGGGGGACCCATGGGTCCCGCTTGTGTGCGACTCGCGCGCCTACGCGTACAGGGGGGTCCGACGCGGACCCCCAAAGTCCGGCTCCGACAGCTTTTTCGAGCCGGACGGCGCGAGTCGATCGGACTGCTCGCGGCGCGCATCGTACTTACCTGGCCGGGAAACGTCTCCATAGCGCGGTGCGAGTCGTGTCCATGCGAGACGGTCGGAGCGTGTTGAAGCCGCGTTCGAGTCGGTCGGAGATTTCGCGGGTGCCTGCATCGTACTCGCTCGGCCGGACCCGCGTACGATTCGGTCGGGAAACAGGGCTCCGAATCGGATCCGGTAAATCCGAATCCGATTCGGAGCACTACCGGCCGAGATCGGAATCGGCCCCTTATTAGAATAGTATTTGCTACATTTCCAGTTTACTTTCAGTCCACTTTGCTTTTCTTGTGTATAGACATACCCCATGTAACATAGCAAAAACTCTCCTTTCTGGGAAGTGATAAATTGGGTGCCTTCAGTCATTGTGATGAATTAAATGCTAAGAAAAATGTATATAAAAATTAATAAAATGAATATTGTACATGTTTTTTAATTAATACATACAAATTGTTATTAATATACTTACAATGTCGATTTTGGGGTCGTTTTTAATGTTGATGCTTTTTCTTTGTTGTTTGATTTCAGTTTTGTTGCTGATGTTTCTGTTGATAGAATAAAAGATATTTTTAATAATTTTGTTCAGTTGCGCACGAGGTGGGGTGGGGGTTTGGGATAAAGTGGGGGTTTGGTTGGGTGTTTTAGGTAATTTTTAAATTGCATTTAGCTTAATACTTACTTTATTTGTTAGTCGATTTTTCAAACTGTTCTGTAATTGTTTGGATGGTTTGAGAATTATCTGTAGAGGAGACATAAATAGGAAAAATATATATATTAATTATTTATGCATGATAAATAGTAGTTTTTGAAGACTAGCAGTAGTGTTAGATTCTAAATGGCATATTATTTACTTTTGTGAAGTAGGAAATAGAATTTTCTTTAATGAAGTCCTGTGCTCTGGCAGCAATCCGGCAGAGTTTCGTTTTCTTGTTTGTTTTTGGTTTGAGGTGTAAAATACTGAATCATTTTTCTTTCTTTATATAGTGTTTAATTAATTGTTTGTTTAATGTGATTGGTTTATTTTAATATTGTGTGTATTTTCTTGGTTGATATTTATTGTTTTAATTGTTTTGGTCGTTGTTGTCCATATATGGAAAACGCTAAATAAGAGTCAGTTAGTGCTTTTTATTTTTTAACAGATTTAGGGGCTCATTAGGGTGGCAGGGGGACCCCCACCGCCGGGCCGGCAGTGGCGGTCCCTCCGCCATCTGACTCCCATTTCCCCCGCCACATTAGGGAGGCGGGGAGAATTGCTTTGTGACCGCAGCGGTCACAAAGACCGCCATCCACGCTTCCGCCACAGGCAATCGTCACGATTGCATGGCGGAGCGGTCAGCATGGGTAAAATGGCGGTGGTGCCTAGCAGGCACCGCACGCCAGATTACAATGCTGGCATCAGCCAGCTTTTCCATGGCGGTGGAACCGCCATGGAAAGGCCGGCGGAGGCTGGGTTCGGGGGCCTGTTGCGGGCCCCCTCTGTGTGGGGGGAGGGTGTGTGTGCACTGGGGGGGTACACATGGTACCCCCCTACATTTCCATGCACAAGGTGGCAGGCACCGCATGGTGCCTGCCACGTTGTGCATTGAAACGCACTACGTGGCATTTTGGCATTGCGGACGGTGCTGCAGCCAGCAGCACCGTCCGCAATGATCAGGGCCCTGGATGTGCCCGCCATAGTGGCGGGCACATCCTAATACACACAGCGGGACTGCCGCCTTACCGGCGGGCGGTCCCAGAACCGCAATGAGCCCCTTAGTGTTTTAAATGTGTATTAGATTGCATTTGATGTAAAATAATGTGTGCATAATATTTATATATAATATTTAAATAGTTATTAATAGTGTATTTATAATATTATTTTTGAACCAACCTCTCGGTACCTAGACTCCTTCCTACAGGTGTATGTGAAAACCCTCCCAGCTTACATTCAGGACACTAGGGACTTTATGGAGAAGATATCCAGTGTGGTATGGAGTGATACATATCTCCTAATCGCACTGGATGTGACAAGTTTGTATACTGAGCATAGCGCATGAAGATGGTTTACGAGCAGTCCGACACTATCTTAATTTGAGACAAATTAACTTCTACCAACATTCAGAAATGTTGTTAGAAATGTGCAGACTTTGTTTAATCAATAACCACTTCATGTTTGGAGGAGACACCTATAAACAACTGCGAGGACGGCGATGGGCACCTGCTTCGCCCCCAGCTATGCTAATTTGCATATGGGCTGGTGGGAGGAGCAGGTGCTCAAAGTCAAGTTCAACAGAGAATGGAAGGAGAACATTGTAACTTAGGTCAGATTCATCGACGACTTGTTTGTAGTGTGGGAGGGATCGAAGGACTCAGCAAAAGAATTTGTGCAGGCAATAAATAATAATGATCTGAATTTGAGATTCACGGATGAGATCAATGAATCCAGAGTAACATTCTTAGACTTGGAAGTATATATCCAGCAAGGGGCAATTCAAACTCGTACATTCAGAAAACCCACTGCTGGGAACTCGATACTGCACGCAGAAAGCTTTCATCCTCAGAAACTAAAAATGAGCATACCTTATGCCGTGAATCTGAGGAAGAAGCGTAACTGCAGTGAAGAGGCAGAACTAATAGAAGCCCAAGATGCACTCAAGAATAGATTTATTCAAAGAGGGTACAATCCCAGAATATTGGATCAGGCCTACGAGAAAGTAAAAAGATAGAAAGAGTCACTGATCAGACCAGATGCAGAGAAGAAAGATTTAAGGAAAAAGAACACAGGGGGTCAGTTGAGGATGATTACCGGATACAATGCATATCAGTCAAATGTAAGAGAAAGCCTATGTAAGCATTGGTATCTGGTTAAGAAGGATCCAATATTGAGGGATATATTAACTCGTAGACCCCTGATTACGTTCAATAGAGCCAGGTCGATGAGAAGAGATTTGGTAAATAGCAGTCCGGAAATAAACAAGGTGGAAGGCTGGTTGAAGACTATCCCAGGTTTTCACAAATGTTCAAAATGTAAGGCCTGTAAAATTGGCATTAATGAAAGACAAGTCACATCGCCGTTCATGCATAGCCCATGGAAGATTAGGTGCTCACTGACATGTCGAAGTGAATATGTGGTGTACATCTTACAATGTACTTGCCCCAAAATTTATGTGGGGAGTACGATACATATGGTACATGTTCGTATTTTACAGCACCTTAGGGCAGTAAAGAATAATGATAAAAATTACGTGGTGGCCCGTCACATAAATGAAGTACACAAAGGCAACCTAAATGATTTATCATATTATGCAATTGATCAGGTCCCAAAGCAGAGGAGAGGCGGAAATCGTGAAGGCAGACTACGCCAACTTGAGTCAAAATACATTTTGTTGTTCAACTCCAAAACTCCCAATGGTTTGAATGTAGAAGAAGACTTGCATGTACATTTGATTTAGCACGGGTATTCTGATTTTAAGTGTTTTTAATAAAAGGAAATCAGTCACAGAGTAGGGAGAATCATAAGTAATATAGGCAGCTATTTTGATATTAGTGTCAATTTATTGTTTTACATGAAGGTGTCGATATGTTGATGTTTTGATATAACAATGTTATTTAAGGATGTATAAAGTTTAAATTAAATATATGCATTAGCACTTTATGCCTAGATGGAGGCAACATGCAATCTATCATAGTACTGTCATGCACTTGCAGTTTATTATGGTGCACTTGCACTTTATTGCGTATTTTGCACAGTTGAATGGATCTGTGTATCACAGTATCATGCACTAGCACTTTATTGCGTAAGTTTGCACAGTACCTTGCATTTGCACTTTATCTTTTAAAAATTTATAATTTTTTTTTGATTAATGCAATTAATAGTTGAAATCTAAAATATGTGAATCAACATATTGACACATGTCAATCAAATTTTAGATTAATCAGGAAGACAAGGATGAACCTGGAAGAAAAAGTCTCATTTTACGGGGACATTGAATAACGTTTACAGTCATATTAGAATGATGTATATGGTGATTATAATATACACAGGCAATAAGATGACAATGTTGCATTTTGATAGATTAATGATCTAAGCACAACATGTATAATATATATATTTTTTATGGCAATGAATGTAATTGCCTATGTTGAATTGTAATATCGCTCCTAATGGCAATGTTTATCCTTAGTAAGGAATGTGAGTCTTTCCTTGCTACCTATGATGACCATGGAACCATGTGACTCTTTGCTTTTGTATTTTAAAACTTTATCATTGAACAAACAACTGTTGTGTGAACAAGCCAGGCAATGGCGAAACTCGTTACAGCGTAATTTGGAATAAAGCAGAGACTGTATTGAAATTCCATCCCCCGTGTCGGTGTCTGCTTTTTAAGCATAAAAGCAGTAATGGTTGGAATTATAATATTATGTATTAATATATGTTTTAGTATTTTTAAAATAGGTCGTATTTGATATATTTTGTATGCAGTGTATGTTTTTGATTGAAATATATTTTTGGTGTGAAGTTTTGTTAGTTTTATCTGTTTTGAAGGTGTCGATATTTTTTTAAGAACGATATTATTGCTGTCTATATTATTGTGATCGATATTTTTGACAAGTTGTATATTTTTAGACTATCTTCGATATTTTAGATAACGATATTTTGATGTTTGATAATACTGATATTGATATTAATGTTTGATGATATTTAGGTGTCGATATTAGTGTATATCTTTAATTAAGTATAGTTTGTCGATATTTTTGTGTCAATAAAAATGTAGGTCGATATTGTGTCTGTCGATATTATGTCAGTGATTTGATTCTAAAGAACTTGGGGGCTCATTAGGATGGTCCGCCCGCCATCCCCGTAGTTTTGGGACCGGCCGCCAGACATGCGGCTGTCCCGTACAGCGAATTAGGATGCGACCGCCACCATGGCGGTCGCATTCCGTAATTTAACATTGCGGCGGGTGCTGCTGACAGCAGCACCCGCCGCGATGTGTAAATCGCATACCAGGCATTTCACTGCACCACATGGCAGGCACCACACGGTGCCTGCCACTTGGTGCAGTGAAATGTAGGGGGGTACCATAGGTACCCCCCCAAGTGAATCCCACCTCCCCCAAACACAAGGGGGGCCTGCTACGGGCCCCCAGACACAATCCCCGCCAGCCTTTCCATGGCAGCAACGCTTCCCAAACCCGACATCCTAATATGGCAGACGGTGCCTGCTAGGCACCGCCACCATATTAGAGCCCCTGCTCCGCCCGGCAGGCAATCGTGACAATTGCCACTGGCGGAAAAGCGGCGGACAGACTTTCCGTCCGCCGCGATACCCACCGCCATCATAATATGGCGGGGGAAAGCTCATGACGATGGCGTAACGATCGCCACCGCCGGCCCGGCGGTGGCGATCGTTACGCCATCGTAATGAGCCCCTTGGTGTCTAGATTCTTATAAAAATCTGCTTTCTTTTTTTTATAATTTGGTCTCAAATTTCTTATTTAGTGTATGAACCATTTATTGACTGTGTATGAACAACAAATGCTTAACACTCCTCTTTGATAAGCCTAAACTGCTCAACCACACTACTACAAATAGAGCACTTGGGATTATTAAAGTAATCTCGGTAAACCAATAAAGGTCGTCCGGACTTTTTGTATGGTGTGCCCTTAAATTGTAATTTGTAATTTAAATTTATAAAGCTCATTAAACCAAGGCATCAAAGCACTAAACCGCCAGGAGCATACAAGGGGAAGCAACCAAGGCAATTAAAATTGTGAGAAAAGCCAAGTCTCCACTGTCTTGCGGAAAACAGAGTAAGAGGTAATACTGGTAATGTGTAAAGGGAGAGTGTTCCATAACCTAGCAGCTACCACCAAAAATGCACGCTCACCCCATCTCGCCTTTCTATAACTAGGAAGAGTTATTTTCCTCTGACCAGCCAATCTCAACTGTCTGCTTGGAAGATGCCAATTGAAAGTGGTTCTTAACTAGTAAGAGCCTTGCTGGTTGAGGGCCTTAAAAACCAGACACAGGGATTTGAACATCAGCCTTTTCCTCACTGGAAGCCAGTGGAGAGTCCGCAGCCCCTCCTGCACTGATAGATGTTTAGGAACGCCGAAAATCAGCTGCACAGCCACATTCTGGATAACCTGCAGTTTATTAAGGGAATACAGGTTGGCATTCAAGGCGAGATGTTATTTATGTAATGACCATACTCTTAGCTCCTTCGGGAAGGAAGGGAAAGCTCTTGAGAACACATTGTCCTATTAACCTGGGGATCAAATGTCAGAGTATTATCGAAAATCACTCCCAGGTTTTTAGCAGAGATTCTAGGAACAGGTAGTGAGCCACAAGTCTCCAGCCACCAGCAGTCGGACCACACCGAACTCTCTGCCCCGAAGACCACAATCTCCATCTTATTGACATTCATCTTGAGCCAGTTCTTTTGCATCCAGGTGCTGACTTGCCCCATGAACAACCTAAACGTGTCAGCTACTCCTGCCCAATCACCTGATATTGAAACAATGATTTGGGTATCGTCGGCATAGGACAATACCTGAAAGCCGAAGGTGCATACTAGTTTAGCCAAAGGGGCCACAACAGTGGAACAAGTGGGACTGAGGGAGGACCCCTAAGGGACACCACAGGGATGCTGGAAAGGTTTAGATATGAAGTCTCTGCAGCTCACTATTTGGGTACTATTTGCCATAAAGGATTCTAAAAGATTTAGGGCAGAACCCATCAATCCACCCTGACGCAGTCTTTGCACCAATCGAAGGGGAGAGATGGTGTTGAAGGTTCCGGATAAATCTAGCATAAGGGTTGGCACCACTACATAAAAAGCCAGCATCCTACAGCACCCATTTGCGTCATGGAGCAAAGGTGCTTGCATTGTGGTCAGGTTGTTTTTTGTGCAGGAAGGTAGGAAGGCATGCCTTCCTGCACAAAGACTGTCCATGAAAGGGTAGTTCCTCACATGCACAGAGAAAATAATTAAGGGAAATAAAGATATTTTCCTTGTTACACCAGTATCAGGTAGACACACCATGTTGATGCAAACCCATGTTTTACAAGTCCTTGCAAATATGGGGTTGCTTCAAAATATATGGGGGTATGCACTGGAACACCCATGTAACGCTTAGCTGATGTAAAGTAACGCTTGTGTTACTTTGTTTTTTACTAAGCCACAAAAATCGGGATTTGCGTGGCTTTGAATATCCCAAAATAGATTTTGCACTGGAGCTGCCCCAAATAAGTGATGGAACCCTGATGCAAAATGTTAGTAAATCTGGGCCTAAGTTTATGATGTTAACATTAACACATACATCATCTCCCAGCTAAATGCAGATTTACCACTGGTTGAGTTTCCCAAGGACTAGAGGCAAGACTTGCGTGGCTTTGAATATCCCAAAATAGATTTTGCACTGGAGCTGCCCCAAATAAGTGATGGAACCCTGATGCAAAATGTTAGTAAATCTGGGCCTAAGTTTATGATGTTAACATTAACACATACATCATCTCCCAGCTACATGCAGATTTACCACTGGTTGAGTTTCCCAAGGACTAGAGGAGGGACGCTCCTGATTCCTAGGGTCCTAAAAAATCAAGCCTTTCCTGCTGAGGAATGCGCTTTGTGGAACTCTTTGCTGTGACATCTAAGAAATTCTGGGTCGCTGCTTCCTTTTATGAAAGATTTAAGCCCTATCTTTACTGAACGAAGGCAATTTACAGTCTCACAGAGTTTGGATGCCTATTGTAGGTTTGTTTAGCACTTGAAAATGATGATGATAACTATATCACTGCCATTCTACTGCTTCTGGTGTTAAACAGCTCAGCAATCTCCCGGATTACACAGATCTGACTGTCTGGGGCATTAGAGCTATCCGTGAGATTACACTGCCTCTTTTACATAATGGATTGACAACAACATAAAGCAACAGATTCAGTTGCTCAGGATCGCACTGTGTGTGAGCAAGGAGCTGGGACCATGGCATCTGAAGCCTGCCTCCGTCTTGTCTCCACCCTTCCCCTCACAGTCTGTGAAGGATGCTACATCGTGTACTTTGCGTATCCAGAGTAGACTTCACCTTGTTCATTTTGATATCTTATATTAATTCAGTAACCCAGCTAATCTGGCTTTTACATAGTGTTTTAGCACCAAACATTAAACGCACAATCCCGATTCTCTCTGTCTCTCTTTTTGCTCATTTCTATGCTCTGTCACTATTGCTGTCTCTCTCAGACTATCAATCTACCCTGTCTTCTGACGAGATTTGTTGAGATTTGTTACGCAAATGCCAGAGAGATGTATCGGGGGTCGTTTGTGTATATTTTTCTTTTGCATTGTGGTGAATTTATATGTCATTCTTGGCACAAAAGGTTCTCTCAGCAAGATATGTCTAACTGCTATAGAAGTTAAAATTTCTCTGCAGGCGTGCACATATTTTCCTGCAAAAAGACGTCTGATTTTAAAATGCAGGAAACTTTTCATCTCGTAGGCGAAGAATACCAATGGCGCCAGGTGAGAACCAAGGACGGGTACGAAAGTATAAATATGCGCGTGTTGAGTCTTAAGAACGTGAACTCTGAGAACTTTACGAAGAGTGTAAGTGAGGAAGGGAGGCACTGGCATGCTGGGCGGGAGTGGCGGGGCGTCCCCAGCAGCTGCCCCCAGCCCCCTCCCCCCCTCTCTCCTAGGCAGCCAGCTCAGTCTTACCACCTCTTCCCCCCCGGCTAAGAGCTGCCGCCTGGCCAGAGGAGGCTTCCCCGGGCATGTCTGACGGGAGGGCGGGGCAGAGGACAGCGCACACGGTAAGGAGGGATGGGAGGGAGGGGACAATCGGAGCCCAGCTGCCTTCTCCACGCGCACCGGCGCGTGCCGGAGTGGGACAGAGCGAGCAGTGCTGGCAGGCTGTGTGGTCAGCAAGGAAGAGCAGGTCTGTAGCGACGGGAATGCCGCCTGCTTGATTCAGCACCATGGAGTCTAAACAAGCATTTGCAATGCAATAGGATTCGCATTTACGCGAGACCTATTGTATTGGAAACGGGAATGCGGGCGGGTAAGAAGGCACGAACTGGAGTGGGGGAGTAGGAGGGGGCGAGAAGTCACAGACTGCGGGAGGGGGTGGGGGGGAGACAGGGAAGAAAATAGTGTTCGGAGTAAAGGGGCCAGTAGCCATGGAAGGATACAAATGAGGACATGGCCGTCATGAGGAGGGACTAACAAGCCTAAAACCAATCGGAAGGCAGCATTTAGGACCTAAGCCAATGAAAAATATGGGTGGAGAGTGGACGGAGCTTCCACGAAGCTTCCACACTATACTGAATACTGCATGCCTCGCAAAGCGAGCAGCGCATGCGCTGCAATGCTAGGCTCGACCTAAAAACGAACTAAAGAAGACAGAAAAAGGAGTGCAACGAAACAAAGTGAAATAGACAAACAGCAATAATAAAAGTAACAGGGCCGGTCGCCAACGGCAAGAACCACCCACGGGAAGGAGGGACAAATGTGAGTAATTAGCCACTGAAAGGAAAGCAATTTTGAAAAGTACACAAAGCAACAAATGGCAAGCCAGGGACATGCTAAAAGCCCCTCAGAGAAGATACATCATGTCTCCAGACAGCGTATGCGCTGTCTTAGCGAGACCTAAAAACAATGGCCAGGCCGCACGCTCAACTCCAAACCGAGCCGCACTGCGGCTAAACAAACTGAAAAAGGCGGGCAAAAACTCCTGCCACAGGTTCCTGGACTGGCAGAGGAGCATCGGCGATTCCCGTGCTGCAGATGGCGTCCCCGGAACAAAAGAGTGTCCTGGTGAAGAAAAGAAGTGGTCCAATAATGTGGCGCGGCATTAAATGGCCTGTGGGCGGGATGTGGTCCTAAAAGACCGAGCTTGTCCACCTTTAAAGGGCCGGACCACAACCCTATCGCGCCACAATCACGAGACTCACTATATCCCTGGGCCTGCGATAGCTCGTCATGGTGGGCCACGCCCCTTCATCCTGAGAACCCTCAGGCCCACTCCCACCGTGCCTCACATAACCCTCGGTTCGCCCCATTCAGTGCACGCCTTTTGCCATTTATCTCAGGGACTCTACAATCGAAAGTGTCAAACAAATCTAAACAAATTAGTGCATAATTACTAACCAAAGTGCCACAATTCTGAACATATTCGGGTGTAAACTACCTTGAACTAACAGCTCTACAATAATCAATAATTACTCTGTCATCATTACTCTTCATAGTAACATTAGAAATTAACAATACTAAAATATTTAGGAATCCTGATCAATCGTGGATTAGAGAGAATGGTTTCAGATAACATTTCTCCTCTCAAAGCACAAATGGAAGTTAATTTTCTTTTTTTTTTTTTATAACATATTTTTTATTGGCTTTTACATAACCATCTCTAGAAACAGTAGCTGTTTTCTTACATCTTATCATTACATTACTGTACCTAATCATAGACAACACATTGTAAGGAGAGGCCACTTATTCGTTTACATCATGAAAACACCATGCCTATGTCATTCCACATCATTGTTATATACCAGTTACATCTCAACCCCTGTTATTTGCACTTGTTCTGTTGTACTCTCTACACGCCATCAATCAACAATATTTAACTAGTCTTAGCCATGTTCTCTGCATTTCCCCCCATTAGTGTTCTTTAACATTTTAATAACTATCAACTTTTCCCCCCCACCCTGTACAGACTCAGTCCCATCTTTTGCATATGATGTCACTACAGTAGTACTATGTATCCATGTCTTTGCTGCTACCCAGTTTACAGACAGTAGTTTATCCCAGTGAGTTATGCACAAATGGATGTTGATTTTGCCAAATGGTCTCTTTTGAATTTCTCCATGTGGGGAAGAATACAGGCGGTGAGAATGGTTACTTTGCCTCGATTTACTTATGTCTTGGGAATGCTTCCAATTATTATACCCCTTGCCACACTTCGTCGTATAGACTCTCGTATTCGATCCTTTATCTGGGGAAATATGAAGCCTCGTTTATCTGCTGCTAAATTAATGGCACGTCGCTCCCATGGTGGTCTAAGTCTACCATCGATAGAACACTATTCTCTAGCTTTACATCTTTCACAACTGCCTTACTTACTTCCAGGTGCAATTGACTCTCCCCAATGGGTCACAACAGAATGCTCAATACTTGAATGCGATGACGGCCTTAACTTTTTATACAATGTTCATAAACCTAGAACTACCCCTACACACCCTGTGCTCTATGCACATATCAAACATGGCAACGTGCACATCGTCTATTGAGGACTTCCCATCATCTACATTCTAAAGCTCCAATCTGGAAGAATGAAAGTATTCGAATTAATGGACGTGCACTTTCCTGGCCTGAGTGGAGTTTGAGAGGAATCTTAATCTTAGATCAACTTATATTAGATGGTGAATTGAAATCTTTTGAGCTTCTTAGTGAAGAATTTGATCTTCCTATACACCAGGCCTCGAGATACTTACAACTTCAGCATTGTCTGAAGAGATGTCTTGGCCTTCCCCCTTGGTCATTACAAACCTCGCCGATATTGACTTTTCTTTGTACTTGGGGTCGGCATAAAAGTGTCATGTCGGGTTTATATAGAACTCTGATTAACCATTTATACTCGCAGCCGCTTCTTACTACTCTCCGTGATAAATGGCAGGAACGTTTGCATATAACTATAGACGAAGATACTTGGCCAGACATATTGGAAGCCCTGGACAAGGGCACTCATGCAGCGCGTATGAAGTTTTGTCTTTTTAAAACTTTACACGATTGGCATTGGACTCCCTTAAAGTTGCAACGAGCTGGATTATCATCGCATTCTAGGTGTTGGAGATGCTCTGGAGATAACTGTGACCTTCTACATATAATCTGTGAATGTACCCTTATAAAACAATTTTGGTCACAGATAGGAGCTGCACTATTGGAAACAATTCCTCTTACACTTCCTCTTACACCTGTCACTATTTTATGACATGACTTTAGAAGTTTTCTTACTATTTCACAACCTCAGAGTCGACTCTTACACATTGCACTCTCTACTGCTAAACTATGTGTTTTGAGACTGTGGCAATCACCTAACCCTCCCTCTAAAGAGGATTGGATGATTGCTATGGTGCAGACAGCATCATATGAACATGTAATTTATAAGATGCAAGATCAAGAACAAATATTCCAGCAGGTGTGGACCCCCTTTCTTCGAGATTCCTGAAACTTTTATGCTCCTTTTCTCTTCTTTCCTTTCTTATTTTAAATCCTCCTCTTTTTTTCCCCTTTTCTTCTTTTTTCCTCTTCCATACTAGGTTGTAGGTGTATAATATTTGTCCCATACTGATTTATGATCTTGTTTTGTATTTTGTGAAATTGTATATCTATAATCTCCAATAAAAAATTATGACACAAAAAAAAGAAATTAACAATACTAACACCCTACACATTTGACAGCTGTTCAAAATATTTTAAATAATATTCCCAATATCCCACTAATTTGGCTCAAACCCAAGACTTACCCAATCTCTTACCCCCTCAGCAAACTCACCCTTCTACCCTATGATTAAACATACATTACATATCAAAATATATGACTGCCAAACATTAAAGAAATTACGTTAAAAGTAACTTTCATTTGGTAGTCAGCAATCGTGATCCGAAGAATTCTTAAATCTTCCATATTCAATAGCAATGAAAACCCAAAAAGTAATATAAAAAAGAGCAATGAAACGCAACAGGAAAACTAAAAAATAAAGTATGTAGGGTGTATCGTTGGGGAAAACCTCACTCGCCCCCTTTCTTAAAAAGTAAAGCACCTTGTTTCCATCTTAACCTTCTACTAACTTTAACCCTGCCTAAATTGCAATACACATATCCTAAAATTTACTAAAAAGTTAAAGAAGGAGTTTTTCACCTGACTTCAGCAGCTGCATCCATCATCTCCCATTTGTAATGTTCCACTGACTAAAGAAACAGATGAAAAGCAGCATTGTAAGAAACAATGGTGGTGAAAAAACAAATACTATTACGTAACACCTTTTAAAAAAAAAAGTAACTACAATGTTCGAAAATGTTTACAAATTATGTTTCATTATTTAACAAAACATTTAAACTATATTAAAAAGATGTCTAATCTTCTAATAAACAAAGTTTACATTTATTTAAACCTGTAATAAAATATTTATTTTAAAAGATTATTTAATTAATAAAAGAAAATTATTATTTTTATTAAACTTATTCTAAAACTGATTAAAATGTGTAAAATGCATTTAAATTAAGTTGTATTCTAAAAATAATTAAAGAATCTACAATGCGTTGTTGGGCGAAGTATTGCTATGATATATATATTGACTGCTGATGCACTGACACCCAATGTAATTGTCCTGATGAATTAAAATCTTGCAGTTAGTGTTTAGCACAGTATGGACCGTATTGTTAATGTACCATTCCCTCCTATGTCTATCCCTTTATTTGCTCCCTCTTTATACCTTTCTACACTTCACACCTATAGCCAGTTTATGCTGGTCTCCCCTTCACAAATGCCTCAATTTCATATCTGCCTCTTCTTCATACCTCTCCCTTACACACCAGTCATTATTACTTCATAGTCACCGTCTCTTAATTTCTGTTGTCCGTTCATAGTTGCTTTGGATTTATACCTACTGCCACTTCCACCCTCGACTTCATACTTGCCTCCCAATAATACCTGTGTTATCTTCCAATCTGCCTGCCGGTCACACCTTCCCCTTCATACTCTCCTCTTTACACCTTTCAGCTCCTCCTGCATGTCCCCTTGATGGGCACCTACTTTTCTTACAGAATCTAAGAACTTCTGTCCTGGGACCTGATATACCTTTTGTTCTTTCAGGTTTATCTTGAATGTCTAGTTCCAGCCCCCAGAGACAACTCTGGGGTCGATTCCGATTCATGCCGGAAAACGTACCGACCGACTCGGAGCCGGAATTAATTCCGACCGACACGTACCGGTGCAGCCCGACCCGCAAAGTACGATGAGAAGCGTGCAAAACCCGACCGACTCGTACGGAACACAAGCCGAACGACCGAGCCGCGCGGAAAACAGCAATCCGGCCGGAAAAACACGCGATTCGAACCGACCGACACGCACCCGGAACAATCCCGAACGAAACGTACCCGCGAACTCCTACCCGCCAAGTACGATGCAACGCGTGGAAAACACGACCGAGTCGCACGGAGGACAAGCCGTACGACCGACACGCATAGAAAACTGCGAGCCGAAGCAACCCAAAACACCGCGACCGACGCGTACGCAGCATAGAAAACAGCACAAACACAGCATGAATGAATCGGAGAAGCTCGTACGAGACAACTGCAGGGTCCGACTCGGTCACAAGAACGTCTCCTACATGCACAAAAAGAACAAAGGGAAAATACACAAAAAAAGGCCAAACAAGCAATTACAAAGCCAATAAATACTGGGGGGCAGGGAACAAAGACACACCCACAACTCCACCCATATAAAGGACACAAATCCCTACCATGATCCTTTGCAAATTCAAATTACCTGCCAGCACTCAACAGACAGCAACCACACACCCACAGCTCATCCATCACACAAGCCACACACCATCAGCACCCCAACAAATAGCAACCTCACATACACCCAGCAAAACACACACTCACACACCTTCACCTGCACACCAACACACACATCACTCACCATCACCACCCATCACCATGCCCCCAAAGAAGAATCATAAGTTCCTAGATAGTGAATTGGAAGTCCTGGTAGATGAGATCCTCAGGGTAGAGCCACAGCTGTTTGGTACACTGGTCCAACAGACACCCATGTCGCAGAAAACCAAGATGTGGGAGAGGATCGTCGACAGGGTGAACTCACAATCACCATGTTTGCGCACAAAGATAGACATCCAGAACAGGTGGTATGACGTGCGCAGGAGGGTCAGGGAGCTGTTGAAGAAGGACTACCTCTTGAGCCAACACACCGGCAGTGGCCCTCCTGCCAAGCCAGTATACCTCAGGCCCTGGGAGGAGAAGGTGCGGGCCATCCTACCACCAGTGAGCGTATATGGACTAGAAAACATCCCAGAGCCTGGTGAGTACACAACAAATGTACACAATATTGTGCGACAATACACACACATCACTGTCAAGGGGAGAGTCAAACCATGCACCCTTAGCAAATACACAGCAACCAGAACAGAATCATCCCAAAATGTGTATGTCAGTCAGATAAACACAACACATGCCATCTCATAGTGACATGTAACTGTGTCATCACATGTACAAACACAACTACAACTACAGCTAGGCAGTGGCACAAATATAACTAACAAACACATCCAGACATGTAGCCACCACTACAACACCACCACACAGTGAAGCCCACTGAAAGGAAGGAATTCTGTGTATGCTGGGCAAGTCAGTGTAGCCAATAGCATCATGGGAGTCGTAGTCACAGATATTGCCCACCCTCACAATGCGCACATCAACACCACCATGAACCATGCTCACATCACAGGGAGTGGAAAACAACTGACAAGATGGCTGACACTGGCTACTGCTGTGGGGAGCACAAGGTCCTGCTGGCAACTGTGCACCAACCAACAGCAGGACACCACTGACTGACATCTTGCCATTGCTCTCACACTCACACACAGTGAAGTTCACCCAAAAGCAAGTAAGTATGGGCATGCTGGGAAGTGGGGTGGAGGCAATAGCATGATGGGAGTGGTAGTCACAGATATTGGTCACCCCCACAACTGTCCCATCAACACCACCCTGAACCATGCGCACATCACAGGGAGTGGAAAACAACTGACAAGATGGCTGACACTGGCTACTGCGGTGGGGAGCACAAGGCCCTGCTGGCAACTGTGCACCAACCAACAGCAGGACACCACTGACTGACATCCTGAAAGACAACTTGCACTCCCTGCAATGGAAGCACGTTCCATGGTGGGATATCTGGCTGGGTGGGAAGGAGGACTCACAGCCCTGACCATAGTTACCAGCAGCGTTTCTCACACACACCCCTAACACAAACTCCACATAACTCACCTGGGAGAATGCATTGCCTCACACTCCAATCAAATATCCCACAAAGAACCACAACCCTGGGTCATGCTGAGTGAAGCACAGGGACACACATGGGACTTGTAGCAAAACTAACCCCAGGATAACACTGTCAGCCATCTTGTCAGCACAGGCACACAACCCCACAGGGAAGCAGAGTCAAAGGGAAGGAAGCATGGGCATGCTGGGAAGGGGGGTGGAGGCAATAGCATGATGGGAGTGGTAGTCACAGCTCAACATCCCCCACCCACATGGCCCAGCAAGCTCACACTCAAGCATGCACACCCCACAGAGAGTGGAAAGCCCCATCAAAGATGTCTGACACTGGTGCTCTGTTGTGGGGAGCACAAGGCCATGCTGGGAACTGGCCACCAACTAACAGCAGGACACCACTGTCAGCCATCTTGCCATTGCTCTCACACTCACACACAGTGAAGTCCACCCAAAAGCAAGTAAGTATGGGCATGCTGGGAAGTGGGGTGGAGGCAATAGCATGATGGGAGTGGTAGTCACAGCTCAACATCCCCCACCCACATGGCCCAGCAAGCTCACACTCAAGCATGCACACCCCACAGAGAGTGGAAAGCCCCATCAAAGATGTCTGACACTGCTGCTCTGTTGTGGGGAGCACAAGGCCATGCTGGGAACTGGCCACCAACCAACAGCAGGACACCACTGTCAGCCATCTTGCCATTGCTCTCACACTCACACACAGTGAAGTCCACCCAAAAGCAAGTAAGTATGGGCATGCTGGGAAGTGGGGTGGAGGCAATAGCATGATGGGAGTGGTAGTCACAGCTCAACATCCCCCACCCACATGGCCCAGCAAGCTCACACTCAAGCATGCACACCCCACAGAGAGTGGAAAGCCCCATCAAAGATGTCTGACACTGCTGCTCTGTTGTGGGGAGCACAAGGCCATGCTGGGAACTGGCCACCAACCAACAGCAGGACACCACTGTCAGCCATCTTGCCATTGCTCTCACACTCACACACAGTGAAGTCCACCCAAAAGCAAGTAAGTATGGGCATGCTGGGAAGTGGGGTGGAGGCAATAGCATGATGGGAGTGGTATTCACAGCTCAACATCCCCCACCCACATGGCCCAGCAAGCTCACACTCAAGCATGCACACCCCACAGAGAGTGGAAAGCCCCATCAAAGATGTCTGACACTGCTGCTCTGTTGTGGGGAGCACAAGCCCATGCTGGGAACTGGCCACCAACTAACAGCAGGACACCACTGTCAGCCATCTTGCCATTGCTCTCACACTCACACACAGTGAAGTCCACCCAAAAGCAAGTAAGTATGGGCATGCTGGGAAGTGGGGTGGAGGCAATAGCATGATGGGAGTGGTAGTCACAGATATTGGTCACCCCCACAACTGTCCCATCAACACCACCCTGAACCATGCACACATCACAGGGAGTGGAAAACAACTCACAAGATGGCTGACACTGGCTACTGCTGTGGGGAGCACAAGGCCCTGCTGGCAACTGTGCACCAACCAACAGCAGGACACCACTGACTGACATCCTGAAAGACAACTTGCACTCCCTGCAATGGAAGCACGTTCCATGGTGGAATATCTGGCTGGGTGGGAAGGAGGGCCGGATGTCAACCAAATACAACCAATGCAGACCATGTACACACCCCAACATTCACATAGAAATGCCCAAATAATGCAGGACAATGTGCTACACCAATATCAACCCCTGACTGTGACAACTTAGGACAATGCAATGTACAGGCCCGCATCCAGAGGCACAGTCACAACTGACAGGTGTGTCAACCATTGATGCCTGCAGAAACATAACATACATTGTGTGTGTCTCCCAAAAACAGGTGATGATGGGGACACAGCAGCAGACGCTGAGTAGTCCCCGTCCCAGGCTCAAGAGGATACGGAGCTCACTGGTGTGGAACAGCCTCTGCCCTCCTCGGATGAAGAAGACCCACCTGGCACCTCCGGAGCAAGTCATCATGCAGCACCAGCAGGACCACCAGCTGCACCCCCTGCACCCACCCCTCCAACGACTGTCAACACACATACCACCCCTGCCGACATGGACAGACCAAGGAGCACCACCACCACCAGCACAGGGACCCTGGACCAACGTGGGGCCATGGACACCAACACCACCAACAACCCCCAAGGGGGCCCAGGGTCACCTGTGCGTGCCACCTCAGGTACTGCACGTGTCGCCAGGGGTGGTGGGAGGGGTGGGAGACATAGGTCGCTGCTCGCAGAGGGGTCTGGACTGCATGATGACCCACAACTGGCACGCATAGCCGATGCGTACCAGTCCAGCACCGGAGAGCTCAGCCAGGTAGTGGGGCTCCTCAGGGACATTAAACAGCAGCAGGCTGCCCATCATGCCCGCTTGGACTCACACATGTCCCGCGTGGAGTCCAAGTGGGACACACTGCAAGAGATGACGGCGGTGCATAGGGACATATTACAATGCCTCCGCCAGATGAGCAGCAACCAGTCAACACCTCCCTGTGTGCCCACAACATCTGCTGCTGAAACAACTGCAACTGCCACAGGGAGGCAGGATGACTCTGGCGGAGAGTCCCCTGCACCGCAGCAGCCTGCACTTGAGGGTCCCCCCCAAAGAAGAGGGGTCGTCCGAGGAAGGACAACTGAGAGGCTGATGGCCATGCACAACCCCCAGGAAGCCAACACCTGTTCTGGATAATCACCTTTGTGCGCAAACAGTTCACCCTGTTGACTGCAACACAACTCCCCCACATGACATGGGGAGTACAAGTTGGACCAATGTCTCAGATGACTGTGGACTTGATACAGGACATTTGTGCTACCAGGACTTCTAATTCATCTAGGAACTTTGGATTGCAATCAAAATGTACAGCACTCACCATCCTGTGCACTATTCACACACATGTATGACAATAAACACACTAATACACCATACCTGCCTCTGTCGTGATTCCAACGTGGTTTCTGTCATGGAGATGATGACCAGCGAAATTACACTGTGCATGCTAACTGCTACAGCAAGTTCAACACAGGCATGTGAGTCATGGCAACGTGACACATATGAGGGAGACACACCACCAGGGCTACACAACAAATACACACCTAGGCCATCTGACTCATTGCCTACACTGATGTTGCCAGGAAATACGGTGCAATGCACAGACACAACACCTATTCACAGTCTTAGTCAACTAGCCCACTGGTGCAGTAAGCAAATGTCAGTCAAATGTGTGACCACAGACAACGCACATCACAAAGTGAAGCACAGGTTTATTACACATTTGCAACATGTTGTAACCACTACAGATGCAAGGTAATCCAACCTGGCAGCGGGCACACAGTCAACAAGTGTAGAAGGAAGGAAGTCCATGGGTGTGGCGCACATCACCTGTAGGGACACGACAGCTACCACCCTGGAAGTCGAATCACGGTGTCGGGGATCACAGTTGACCAAACGACTCTGAAAGTACCCTGTGAAGGACAGAAATGGCACACAGTCAAAAGCACTGAAGAACAGGACAGAACTGCAATACTCATGCCCAATACATGTCACAAGATACCCACCCAGAACCAAGTTAGCATGTCAACACTGTTGGGGAGTACAGACTACCTGTAAGGACACATCGCTACACGCATACAGTCATGTAGCCCATGGACACACTCAAACAGCACCAGAGCACCACCAACACATATCATGCAAACTCACATCATTGACATGACATCTCTGGATACTCACATTCAGCTGAAGAAGTTGGTGATGAGCTGTGTGCGGACATCACCATCATCATCATCATCACTGGCATCGTGGTCCAGGCCAGGATCCTCCACAGGTGGCGGATGTTGGTCATCGTCATCCAGGATGAGAGGCAACTCCTTCCGCACTGCCAGGTTGTGTAGCATGCAGCAGACGATGACAATCTTGCACACCTTTGCTGGGGCATATGGGAGGGCCCCTCCTGTCTTGTCCAGGCAGAGGAAGCGGCTCTTCAGGAGACCAAATGTCCGCTCAATCACTCTCCTCGTCCGACCATGTGCCTCATTGTAGCGCATCTGGGCTGGTGTCACAGGGTTCCTGAGGGGCGTCAGCAACCACGGCATGTTGGGGTATCCGGAGTCACCTACATACAGACAATTGCACATTAGCTGAGTCGGAAAAGAGGGTGGAACACTACATTGCAGAACACACACAATGGAACAAAGTCAGTACACACCAACAAGCCAGGCACGCTGGTTCCGCATCTGTGACATCATCCTCGGGATGCGACTACTCCTCATCACGTAGGCATCGTGTGCAGAACCGGGGAAACGGGCACACACGTGTGAGATGCTCATATCTGCAAGACAGACCACCAGTGCATTGACCGAGTGGTAGTGTTTGCGGTTCCTGTATGCCTGCTCTTGGGCCTGTGGTGGTACCAAAGCCACGTGTGTCCCATCAATGGAGCCAATGACATGCGGCATCCTCCCCAGGGCATAGAAGTCACTCTTCACGTCAGTGAGTTGTTGGAGTCTAGGGAAATAGATGTACTGGTTCAGGTATATCAACATAGCCTCCAAAACATCGCGGAGCACACGGCTGAACATGGTCTGTGACATCCCACCAGCAGTCGCCACAGTGTGTTGAAAGGTACTGGTGGCAAAGAAGTGTAGGGCTGCCATCACCTTCACCTTGGGGGTCAGCGCTGTAGGGTACGGCCGGCCAGATTCCAAATGTGGTGCCAAGCGCACTGCCAAATCCTCAATCAGCTGCCTGGTAAAGCAGTACCGTCGGATGCTGTCACGTTCCACCATCGTTGCCAGGTCAGGGAATGGTCTATGGACAGCTGGTGCCCTGCAGTGCATAGGTGAAGAAAGAAAGATTGTCAGTCACCCCACATATGTGGCATTGAACACACTCAATATCACATGATACATCATTATGAGGCACAAGTACATGATGTGTGCAGTTCCGTAAGGACATGTATGGCACATACATGGCCTACATCTAACATCACAGTTCAACAAGTGGCATCAATAAGTCCCAGGTTGTGCCATTGGATATCATGAGGCCGTGTCACAGTTCCCATCTCCTGCTGCCACGTTACAAACACACCCCACAGTGACATGTGAGGACAGATGTGCCCCAGGCATCACAGCTCAACGACAGGTAGATTCCCAGGGACCCTGTATTGCCACATGGACACTGGCATGACATGGTGTATCATGTATACACCACAGCAAAACAACCATGACCCCCACAGGTAGTGGTCCCTGTTGCCTCGGCAGGACAGACATGGACGTCTGTGACACACACACGCACAACATCAAAGTCCATGCACCAACAACGTGGATGTGGAGACTGTCTCCCATTGTGCACATGAAATCAGAGACATTGTAAACACAACATGCACACAGACTGTGGAGGACCATCACTATTGTGCCAATGGGTCACCCTGGGTTGAACATACCGTCCCACATGGGACTCAGGGGGTATGTGACATGACATACACATACACCACCGTGAATGTGACCATGCCACATGCTCAGATATGAACAGTTGCACATCACAGTGGTCATGTACACGAAACACCAAGGATTCTGTCCCCATGAACACGTGCACAGCCTGGGGGTGGCTGCCCCCAAGTGACACCCACATAACAACATGTTCACCCCCATACACGGAATAGGTAATGCAGCCTTACATGCCTTAGGATACAGTTTGGACAGGCTGTGGTGTTTTAGGTGTGCCCCTCACTCCCTGGGAAGTATATGTGGCTGGCATATGTTCACCTGTGACAGGCATGGTGACATATGCCAGTGACTTGTACAGGGACGTGTTGGACAGCAATGGACCGATCGGTGTGCACACATTGGCCATTGCATTCAATGTGTGCTGGTACGCGTTGTATTCGCAATACGCGTTGGACAGCAATGGACCGATCGGTGTGCACACATTGGCCATTGCATTCAATGTGTGCTGATACGCGTTGTATTCGCAATACGCGTTGGACAGCAATGGACCGATCGGTGCGCACACATTGGCCATTGCATTCAATGTGTGCTGGTACGCGTTGTATCCTGGGTACACGTTGAACAGCAATGGACCGATCGGTGTGCCCGGCCGGCCCATTGCATTCAATGTGTGCGGGTACGCGTTGTATCCTGGGTACGCGTTGAACAGCAATGGACCGATCGGTGTGCCCGGCCGGCCCATTGCATTCAATGTGTGCGGGTACGCGTTGTATCCTGGGTACGCGTTGAACAGCAATGGACCGATCGGTGTGCCCGGCCGGCCCATTGCATTCAATGTGTGCGGGTACAGCGTTGTATCCTGGGTACGCGTTGAACAGCAATGGACCGATCGGTGTGCCCGGCCGGCCCATTGCATTCAATGTGTGCGGGCACGCGTTGTATCCTGGGTACGCGTTGAACAGCAATGGACCGATCGGTGTGCCCGGCCGGCCCATTGCATTCAATGTGTGCGGGTACCGCGTTGTATCCTGGGTACGCGTTGAACAGCAATGGACCGATCGGTGTGCCCGGCCGGCCCATTGCATTCAATGTGTGCGGGTACGCGTTGAACAGCAATGGACCGATCGGTGTGCCCGGCCGGCCCATTGCATTCAATGTGTGCGGTTACGCATTGTATCCTGGGTACGCGTTGAACAGCAATGGACCGATCGGTGTGCCCGGCCGGCCCATTGCATTCAATGTGTGCGGATACGCGTTGTATCCTGGGTACGCGTTGAACAGCAATGGACCGATCGGTGTGCCCGGCCGGCCCATTGCATTCAATGTGTG